>OX579664.1:3525313-4773003 GCA_951230895.1 Carpatolechia fugitivella
CTCAGTTTTGCCCACGCTTGTTTCTGTTGTTATTTTCTGTTAAGTTTCCGTTGTTTCTTCCTTGTTACGTTATTCATTTGTTTGTTAAGTTTGTGCCTGCTTGTTGTTATTGTTGTTAAAACGCCACGCCATTTTTCTGACAAAACATGAAAGTATTTTACACTAGTAAAACTGCAATCTATAACAACAATAAAAACTGTAATTAACTAAGCATGCAAATAAGAACTTTATGTTTAAATATCAAACTTCAATAGGTAATCGAAACTCTGTTGTTGAACAATTCGTTTTGAGTGTTACAGTGTTGTTGAACAATCAAGTTCAATGAGCAAATTGATTCAATCACAAAATTGAACTATGGATCACTCAGGTACAACACTATTTTTAATTTGCGCAAAAGTGGCAACACTCTAAATGTCACTTTAGTACGTCTTTAAAAAAATCCGAGTATAACATAAATTAATACAAGTACATCTCTTTTAAAAATGTAGGCACAAATGGTGTACAAACACTTTTCCGTTCTGAGAATCAATAGTCTATATTTTAGGTGTCAATTGACACTAGAGATGGGAAAATTTTAATTAAATGCCTGTGATGAAGAATATTATTTTTTTTGGTATATTTTGTAACACGTTGTATATATGTATATATATTAAAATGTGTGATTGTGTGCTTGTTTTCGGGAAGCGGCCATTACTCTGTATCAAACTTCTCACGTTTTCGTATTGTATTTTGTATCCATTAAAATCTTGCCAATCATTTGTTATTTTCGAGTTATGATTTTACTAAAGTTGAAATACAAGCCTGAACTAAGGAGAGACTACATTATTTCGGGGATCCATCCACCATGTGCTATTCTGCTGGCAATGGTTCCCCGTCAAATATAAAGAGATTACTTTGTCATTATTTACTAAAACAATCTTATATAATATATTATTTAAATGTGTGATTGTGTGCTTTTTTGGGAAGAGGCCTACGAACAAGGGAGCTATGGAAGTGTAATTGTAAACAAAACCCAAGAAAAATATGGCCCCAAATCTCGAGTACTTAAACGAGAAACGTCTCTGTAGACGGGCCAATTGGATGCGTTCACGCATCACGTCATATTCCGACAAGCGCGGTGATTGGTTCGCGGCATGACGGATAACGGTGATTGGATCGCGTCACTTGTGCAGTGGATGTGTTATGCATTAAGTGTGATAGAACAAGTCAAATTAAAAAATTTCGTACTTTTGCATTACTGATATCAATCAGATTGCTTTGTAATTATTTACTAAAATCACCTTATAATATATTATTTAAAAGTGTGATTGTGTGCTTGTTTTTGGGAAGAGGCCATTACTCTGTTTCAAACTTCTCACGTTTTCGTATTGTATTTTGTATCCATTAAAATCTTGCCAATAATTTGTTATTTTCGAGTTGTGATTTTACTAACGTTGAAATCGGTCATTTTCAAATTGTTTGCACAAATATAGAAATTTCAGCGTCCACCTGTTTTGAACTACTGTATCAACATATTTATATATACGTTATATTCTTTTTACAAACTAATTGAAACCAATAATTCATGTATTAATAATATAAATTAATATTTATAAGCTTTTAATAAAATGCTGTAAAATTTTGCCCATACAAATTGTCCATGTCCTACCCTTGCCACTACAAATTGAAAGTAAGAATTTAAGTTTAAAAAAGCTGTTTTAACCTTGTCAAATTATATTCTATTACTAACCGAAAGCTACTGCAATGTGTGTTTTACCCAGATCTTACTACATATGCTTATTTAATTGGAAAAAACATTTAAAAAGTTTTGTCCCATAAATACGAAGACATTTAGTGACGCACATTTACTGACACGATTTTGTTAGTAGAATAAATGCAGTGTAGTACTTTTTCATTTCAATAAAATGGCAACACTGCACGTCATTATATCCGAAGACTACAGTCCGCCATCTTCTTTGTAAGTGTCACGACGAAGATTTTTAGCTTGTGATTTAGTGCTTTGAAAATTAATTTTCTACTTCCTGACGACATTGCACCGTATAAAAATGAGTATTTTTTAACTGATATTAAATACTACGCTAATCAATCTATAAACAGCATAATACAAGTAAGTTTTCGTGATAAAACGCACAACTATAAGAATTATTTACAAAGAGAGGTTGCATGTCATAGATTTTCCTTTCAATTTACTGACATTTACTGACGTCAGTAAATGGAACTATTACTGTAAAGGTTAGTACACAGTTTTAGTTCCATTTACTAACATCAGTATTTACTGAATATTTTCAGTAAAAAATAGTATACCATTATTATCCACATATTAAAGTGGATATGCAACGTAAAATGAAACGTTAAAAAGGTGCAACTATCGGTCTTTTCAATCCTAAGTGACCAAAACGTAAATGCTTGTTTTGATGATTTATTTTCATTCATTTTATTACCATTATGCATCTGCCCTATTTTTTCAATTTACTGACTTTATTGACAATTCCAATTACTCACTTTTTAGTAACGATGCAAAAAATTTGAAAATGACCGAAATACAAGTCTGAACTAAGGAGAGACTATATTATTTCGGGGATCCATCCACCATGTGCGATCCTGCTGGCAACAGTTCATCGTCAAATATGAAGAGATTACTTTGTCATTATTTTCTAAAATAATATTATTATTTAAATGTGTGATTATGTGCTTGTTTTTGGGAAGAGGCCATTACTCTGTATCAAACTTCTCACGTTTCCGTATTGTATTTTGTATCCATTAAAATCTTACCAATCAATTGTTATTTTCAAGTTGTGATTTTACTAACGTTGAATTGAAATACAAGCCTGAACTAAGGAGAGACTACATTATTTCGGGGATCCATCCACCATGTGCGATCCTGCTGGCAACGGTTCTCCGTCAAATATAAAGAGATATACAGCGACTCGCGAGGTCTACAGCTCACAGAGCCACTAGTATAGAAGACTTGGCCTTGTGCCTTTTAAAAGAAAATAACAAAGAAAATTGGCAACTTCAGATGTATGGTTTACTTACATTGTCTTTCACTTTGGGTTATAGAGAAAACTTCATCATATTATGTTAATAATAATGCAGCTCAATCAATATAATTTCAAAATTTACTTAGTGGGGTAACTAACGGAAAATAACAGTTTCTATTCAAGATTATTTAATTTTATGAAATACTTACTATGGAGATTATTTCAGTATTTTTATAGGATATAAAGTATTATGACATTATGCCTTAATATAAGTTGTAGACATTGGCTGACTATTGCTTGCATAATCCCATCCATCAATATTTTATGTCAAGTATTTTGAATACTGAAAAAAAAATGTATTTACTTGTGATTTGTTACCCCAGTTTCTTTTTTGCTGGCTTTTTGGGTCTCCTGCACCATTTTACCTCGCCGGAGGTTATTTTATTGCCTATGTTTGTCAGAATTATATTATATTTTTGTTTTTTATCGGAAGCAGCAGTTCGTCATACAGTGCGTGACAGACTAACTAGCGCGTGTGTTGCTCTTTTTAAGCCCCGCCTTCTTTGTTGCCCTTTGCGTGGGGCCATTTTTTGAACGGAATGCGACTTCTATAGCTTCCCTTATTCGTAGGTCCTGGGTATTATTTTGTATTTTTCGTCCATGTGCAGTGGCTCCCTTCCTTGATACACCTGCCGGTCGATTGCGTAAGCGGACTTGCTTTGCTTGGGGCGGGTTTGAAGACCGCCAGCGGCTTTCAAGCGATCGCGTAAGGAGCAAGCCAAGTCAACGAAGACGATTACAAGTGAATATTTTTACTCTTTGTCCCCAAGACGATTACCGTCCCAAAAGTTAGACAATTCCTACAATCGGAATCGGAATACCGTTCAACTTGCTTGAAGCCAAGCCAAGTGAACGAAGCAAGCTCGACTTACGCGATCGAGGCCCTGACCTTAACATGGGTTATGATCCGTTATGATGTCATTTTGTCATCACTGTGTCAGCCGAAAGCTTGGTACCAAACCCTCCAGGTCTCCGCCAAACGTCTTCTTTCTACTCTGTCGCAGGGAACATGCACATTTTTTTTAAATTCATTAATCGAAATATTTCAAGTTCCTGATAAACACACAAAAATGAATTTTCCAAATATCTTGCTCAGAAACAAAGTTATAAAGATTAGTTATACTTCAAAGTTGATTAAACAGAGAGGTCCAACGACACATGTGACGTCATATGTGTCGCGGGCCATACATCCGCCATAGAAAATTTTGTTTTCGTAGAGAGGGACAGATATATTTGTTTAATAATGTTTTAACTATAGTTGGGTTATTTAGGATGAGTTCTGACAGCTTCAAAATTCTTCATACGACGTTAACAACTTTTTTTTATAATGTTCAGTTTAAAAACCATAATAGCTAATTTAATAATTAAAAACAAACTTCACCTTTTATTTTATCATTAAACAGTATGTAATTTTACTTAATACATAAATAACGAAATAATATTAAAAAGTTTTTAAAATTTTTATCTGTCAGAGCTCATCCTACAGTAACCCAACTATAGTTTGTTTGACGATCAATTTCGATTCTGTTTTGACTGTCATTATTCTATTTTTGTATACTTTCAGATGAACTATGAAAAAATATAATATATTTTTATGCATGTTCCCTATTACTCATTCTTTGCTATACCCGTAAGCGAAGTGTTCTCTGTAAGGTGAGCCCTTTTTCACCACGGCAGCCATATTTTGCGGCGGGTACAACGCCACTTCGTGCGCCTCGCAAAGTTCCGGCTCGTTGAAGGAATTTCGCATCACACCGTACGCTGTGGAGTAGACAGAACTTTGTGGAACATACCAAACAAAATTAATAACACATATTGAATTGTCAGTCGAATTACTTCAAAACCAAGCCTTCTTCCCTTCTTCTTCTTCCCGCATCAAGCGGTTTTACGCAAGCTTCACCAGATCGTCAGTCCACCTTGTGAGCTAAAGATGTCGGTTCTAACCCGCGGCTTACGCTGCATTTTGCGGTACGTTCGTAGTCATCAATATCATCAACGGCCCGTTACAGTCTACTGCTGGACTATGAGCCTCCTCCACTTAAGTGGAGGGTTTTGCCATAATCTCCACGCTTGGCAGGCGGGTTGGAGATCGCAGATTAAAAGTTTACTATATCAGAGAGCGCTGCTGCCCGTTCCCTGTTCAATGTGTAGTCCCTAAGTCGTCTCTTACGACACCCACGGGAAGAGTAGGGGTTGGTGACAAATGTATTCTACTCTGCCGTCACCACACGGCCTACCACACGACACGTACGTGGTCGCCACACGAGAACTAAGTCAACCCATAAGTTTAATGAGTTCAAGTCGTGAGACAAATGTTACTAGAGGAATCGCTGCAATACGGTGGTAAGGGACGCTCAAAGACGCCATATTCACGAAAACGTTTTAAATGGTGATCCCACTAAAGTGTGGAAATTTCTAGGTACATAATTGTATTCCCAGAGATGTTAATCTTAATGCGCTAAACATTCATTTCTCTTCTGCTTCCTCTCTTGATATTACCAATATTACTACAAAGTCTAAAACACTAAATGCTCTTTCATCACAGCCACTACCCAATTATCCTTTCTTTTCTTTTAGTCAATTTTCCGATTGTGATGTCAAGAAGAACATACTGGCCATCTCCTCGAATGCCGTCGGAAGTGATTGCGTCAGTCGTAATATCGATACCTCTGGGCTCAAAGTTCGTAAAGGACATTTGGTCGAAAATGAGTTATTGACACTGTTTTACTCAGTTTTTAATTCTCTATTGATCTGTATATTCCATTTCACGAAATTGGCAAAAAAAGTGCCTTTACAACCTACATAATTTGACCTATAAAATTGTGGATGTAAACAACACTTTATTTCTAGAATATACTCCTCTTGGTCGTAAAGCGAAGTACTAAATAACTTTAGGGCGTAATATACATATAAATTACTAATTGTCTTATACCACCTTAAGGCACTTTATATTAGTCACTTCAAAAATTTAGATGTAAAGCACAACGTCTATACAAATTGTCCTATACACCCTTACAATTTGAATCATAAAATTATAAGTGTCCTTTACTAACTAGTTAAATTTTAATTATGGGCTAGGGGGGTAAATTAACAAAGTAAGCGAATTGTCCTATAGATCCTAAAATATTTTAACAACGACGAACTTAATCTCTACTTACTACCTAACTTAATAAAAGTTACAAGAAAGAGTATAACATCACAATTAGGGCATGGAATATCGGAGTAATTTTTCATACCGGTATTGATACCGGTATTAAAATTTAAATTACCGGAATACCGAAATTTCGGTATTTTTTCGGTATTTCTTGAAATACTGCTAGTTACTGTTTAAATGATTCTAAGAAGTAAGTAAGTCTCGTTTGCGAAAAGTTATTAAAGAAGTTTTCTACGCTGTATAGCAGAAACACTCAAACTATTTATCAACTCCCTAGAAACCACAAAATGAGTAATTAAAGTAATAGGTTATTAAGAATACTAAAGAAAATACGTTCTTTGATCCAAGAATTATTTATATTGTTTCATTGGTACAAATATCACAATCAAATATTAAATTATAAAGTAAAAAATATTTTTTTAACAACACGTTTTTACGCACTAAAAAGTAAAAAATAATTTTTATTGAGGTTTTTATTGGTGTAGTACTCTTGTAGGACTTAAAACGAAAAACGTGGGGTGCATGGAGTAGATTTTGAAGCATAACTGTGTTTCTCAAAAGACGTGTTGTTAAAAAAAAATATTTTTTACTTTATAATTATTTTGTGCTTTTTAGTCCAGCGTATTTAAATGTTGCAAGATGCCCTGAACATCACGTAGGACTAAATTGCTAAAAATCTCAAGCATGCCGAGATACCTACCGGCCGGATTACCTTCCGGCTTCACTATGAGACCCTGGACATCACGTATGACTAAAGATCTTGTCAAGACAAATCCAACGAGCCCGAACACGACAAGGTTATGTTGCGACGTTGAGAGAGTTCCTATGGCCACCTTCTGGTTCCATAATGAGATCTTGGACATCACATATCGACTCAAGAACTAGTCTTGACAAATCCAACGGGCCCAACACGACTAAGTTATGTTGAGTATTTGAGGAAATACAGCGGCTACCTTCCGGCTCCATCATGAGATCCTGGACATCACGTCACGTATGACTAAAAATCTTGTCAAGACAAATTTAACGAGCCTAAACACGACGAGATTATGTTATGTATTTTAGGAGTTTCTATAGCCACCGCTCCATCACGACACCCTGGACATAACGTGTGACTAAATATATAGTCAAAACAAATCCAACGGGCCCAAACACGACTAAGTTATGTTGAGTATTTGAAGAATTCCTGTGGCCACCTCCATCATGAGACCCTGGACATTACTTATGACTAAAGATCTAGTCAAGACAAATTCAACGAGCCCAAACATGACGAGGTTGTATTGTGTATTTTAGGAGTTTCTATGGCCACTTTTCGGCTCCATCATGAGAACCTGCATTTGTAACTAAAGATCTAGTCAAAACAAATCCAACGGGCCCAAACACGACTAGGTTATGTTTGGTATTTGAGGAATTCCTGTGGCCACCTTCCGGCTTCATCATGAGACCCTGAACATCACGTATGACTAAAGATCTTGTCTTGACAAATCCAACGAGCCCAAATACGACGAGGTTATGTTGTGTATTTGAGGAGTTCCTATGGCCACCTTCCGGCTCCATCATGAGACCCTGGACATCACGTATACCTGATTAAAGATCTTGTCAAAACAAATCCAACGACCCCAAACACGTCGAGGTTATGTTGTGTTTTTGAGGAGTTCCTATGGCCAACTTCCGGCTTCATCATGAGACCCTGGACATCACGTATAACTAAAGATCTTGTCAAGACAAATCCAATGAGTCAAAACACGACGATGTTGTGTTGTGCATTTTAGAAGTTCCTATGGCCACTTTCCGGCTTCATCATCAGACCAGCTCTATGGTGTCATAATATTGTATTGTCACCGAGGTTACATAAGTGTACCAAATTTCAGCACAATTGAATAACAGCACGTGCTTCAAAAATGAGTTGCAAGATTCGGACCGAACAAACCCACAAACAAACAAACAAACAGACAGACAGACAAGAAAGCGAGTTAATAAAAACGTGTTAAAAAATAAAATGAGATGGTATAAAATCTATCAATAACTTTCCATTAGTTGCAAAACTGCCGATATTGCAAAATTAGATCACTTTTTTCGAAATACCGGTATTTTTTCCTCAAATACCGGTATCAAAATACCGAAATGTTTGACCGGTATACCGGTATACAATCACAATAATAATAATAATGATAATATTATTATCATAACGATACCCACAATTTTGTCTTGATTTCAATCAATCAATCAATTAATCAGCCTATTACAGTCCACTGCTTGACGTAGGCCTCCCCAAGGGTACGCCAAAGCGCACGATCACCCGCTTTCCTCATCCAGCCACCACCAGCGACCTTCTTCAGATTCTTCTTCTTGATTTGCAAGCACTTAATATCAATTAAGATCTACCCCAGCTGAATTCGATTTCTGCATAAATACACACTTACGTTATAAATTTATATTGTTAAATACAATATCGACTAATATTGTAATTCATGTTCCTAGTCCCTAGTCCTAGTATAGTAATTCTATAATTACTTTAGTATAATAATTAATCAATCCTTACAGAATACTTCAGCGGATGATCTCTTACAACCTAAAAAATATTACACGTCATTTATTTCCTCATTTTTTACATTTTTGTATAATAAAGTAGATTTACGCCCTTAGGTAATAACATACGATGAAAATTTGAGGGGTGTAAAGGATATTTATATTTAAATTTATGGTCGTAAAGGAAATATATCTCGGTAAACACAGGACTAAGGTAATTTGCCTATACTGCCTTAGAAACTATCACAAATTTTAAGATTTTCTACCTAGATTTTATTTAAATAACTCAAGGAACAAAAAAGTTAGAGCAAAAATATTTTTTCTTTTTTCGTTTTTTGCTCCTCCTGAAAAGTCGCGTTTTGTCCTTTACGACCTTTGAGCCCAGAGGTATCGATATGATCATTCCTATCCTAGACATTGTCACTCCTGTCATTACCAGTATTCTTAATCATTCAATTTCCTCTGGCGTCGTTCCTTCATCTTGGAAAGAAGCACAGATTATTCCTCTTCCAAAGAAGGCAAAGCCTTCCTCTTTCTCTGATTATCGGCCTATATCCATTCTCCCTTTCCTTTCTAAGGTCCTGGAACGTCTGGTTCATCGTCAGTTGAATCAGTATCTTGTTTCACGTGACCTTCTCAACCCATTTCAATCTGGCTTCCGCTCCGGTCATAGTACGACTACTGCTCTAATCAAGATCTCTGATGACATTCGATGGGGTATGGACAGTCAGCGGCTTACAGTGCTAGCTTTGCTAGATTTTAGTAACGCTTTTAACACTGTAGACTTTGACATCTTACTAGGGCTGCTGCGCTCACTTAACATATCTCCAACGGCTATTGACTGGTTTCACAGTTACCTGTATGCTGGCTGCGCCATGTTAAGTTAAACTATTTAAATAAGTATATTAATTATGTGGAGACAAATAAAATCACTTAAGTAGTTGAACGAGAAGAAGTATATTTTTTAATGTTCGGATACATAATATCATAACAGTCGCAGGCAGCGCATCAAGGTTGA
Organism: Carpatolechia fugitivella; assembly: GCA_951230895.1. Lineage (NCBI taxonomy): Eukaryota > Metazoa > Arthropoda > Insecta > Lepidoptera > Gelechiidae > Carpatolechia > Carpatolechia fugitivella. The sequence continues at coordinate 3,535,053 of OX579664.1, forward strand.
AGACTGCTTCTCCTCTTGGTGTGATACCGCTGCAGGCGTGCCGCGGGGTGGCGTTCTGTCCCCTTTGCTTTTTACTATCTTTATTAACCGTATCACTCATTCTCTATCCTCTTCTTACCACCTGTATGCTGACGACCTCCATCTACTCTCAAGCGTCGCTAAGTGAGCTTCACGAAGTTTTCTTGTGCCCTAAGGTTGCCTGGAAGAAATTGCTACCTTAGCAATAAGGCCGCCTATCTGTACACCCTTTTATCTATCTTCTGTACTTTCAAGCTATATCCTTGTGTGCAATAAAGTATATTCTAAAATGCGAATGGCTCGAACTAAACATTCAAGTAGGGACTTGAAATGTAATATTCTCTATCGTAAAACGGACGGAAGCTTATCAAACCTTTATCGCATTACATCTTCGGTTTAAGTGCCTAAACTGAATATAGTGTATTCTTTGTTTATTCGGGAGGCAGCGGCTCTAGCCACTAGACCACCGACGCTCTCAACTCGTCCGGGAGACGCGGGTTCGATCCCCACCACGTACCAATGTGTTTTCGAATTCATATGTAGGTACGAGTACGTTTATTCGACGCTCTTATGGTGAAGGAAAACATCGTAATGAAACCTGCACACTCCTGCGAAGAAATTCAAAAGTTGTGTGTGAAGTCGACCAACCCGCACTGGTGCGGGTAAGGCCTAATCGCCCTAATACAGGGTAGGCTCGAGCCCCTCGGTGGGGACGTATATGGGTTGTTGATGATTGTTTATTCACTATTGCCTCTCATTCCGGAGGTACCGGATTTGAATCCTGGTAACAGCCAAACAGAATCTCTTTATGAGAGTTCCTCCAGTTTGGTTGATGTATGTAATGTATTCAATGTATTCCAATGTATTCATTCAAAGTTGAAAATCACCTCATTGTCGGAAATGAAAGATTACTCTATTTCGGAAGGCACGTTAAGCCGTAGGCCCTGGCTACTTTATATGGGGGTAGTCGTTATACGAGCCAAATTAATGCCCTTTGGCGGTTCTATAGCACTGACACCAGGGTTTGTGAGGTCTGTTGTCGATCTTACAACCCACACGATGAAGAAGGTTGATTGTGTCACAGTCAATATTACTATGTTGATCATTGCATTTTATTAACATTGTCAAAGAGTTATCGAAGGGTGAGATGGGTTGCCACGAACATTAGCATCTGATATACCTAGGCTATACTTGGGCTCATAAGAAGGCTCAAAGTAACCCAAAGGGCAATTGAGAGGGTTATACTCGGAGTTTCCTTGCGGGATCGAATCAGAAATGATGAGATCCGCAGGAGAACTAAGATAAGATAACCGACATAGCCTTCAGAATCGCCATAAGTGGCAGTGGGCGGGGCACATGCTCGGAGAACTGACGATGCTGGGGCAGAAAGGTTCTTGAGTGGCGACCGCGTACCGGAAGACGCAGCGTGGGCAGGCAGGCTTCCCACAAGGTGTACCGACGATCTGGCGAAGGCCGCCGGAAACCGTTGGATGCGGGTAGCGCAGGACCGGACGTTGTTTGGAGATCCTTGGGGTGAGGCCTTCATCCAGCAGTAAACGTCTTTTGGCTGACTGAGATACATATATACCTGTAGTTTCACATACCTATTGAGTTGTCTACAAGAAACGCGAAACCCCCACTCTTGACCATCGCCATGCCTTGCTCTAGTGAAAAGAAGTTCTTCCCTGCTGTCGTAACGATTTTCTTGTTGTACATCTCCAAAGCAATGGGATCTGTGGTGCGCTGCAGAACAATACCTAGTTTTACTTATTAAGTTCAAGATTTTTGGTGAATGGTACAGTTGGCAGAGGAGATAGGCAGGCAGGTTACCAATCTGCACAAATATACGAATACTTAATCGGTTTCAAGCAGCCTGCCTATTTCCATTATTAACACTTTTTAGTAAAGGTTTAACGTCATGAAAGAAAGAAAGAAATTTATGTATGTACCTACTGCAAATGTGGAATTACCTACATCTACACCCTGTGTGTAAGATTTTGCCAAACTGTGTTTTGGGTGTGCTTTCTGTAAACTCAATTTGTAACTAAAGCTCAATTTACTCTTGTAGCTACTTGCATGAATTTATACTAGTGGCTCTGTGAGCTGTAGAACTCGCGAGTCCTTACATTTCTTGTGACCTTATATTTTTTTTTTTATTTCGTGCATCCGCGCATTCATGATTTTTTTACAATTTCCAAAAACTGACTACAGTAAAATTCTGTACCTACCTATATTTTAACAAACCTGCTCACAAAATTTCACGAGAATCGGTTGAGAAACGCGACCTGTAGAGGAGAACAAACAGACGGACAAATGGACAGATAGACATACAAAAGCAATTCTGGCCAAGCTGAAATAACGGAGACGCTTCGCGCTCGCTCGGTCAGTTTGTGTCCTGGTCGGTGGTGTAGACGGTAGGACCGCTGCCTCGCATCCGGGGAACGGGGGTTCGTTCTCTTCTCCACCAGGTACCAATGTGTTTTAATGCTCGTTTATTCTGCGCTGTTGCGGTTTTGGAAAAGATCGTGAGAAAACTTGCATACTCCTGCGCAGAAATTCAAAGGTCGTGTATGAAGTCGACCAACCCGCACTGGGGCATCGTGGCTAAGTCCTGATCGCTCTGGGGGTATAACTCCAGCCCCGCTCGGTGGGGATATAATATAAGCTGTTACATTCCTCTATGTACCTTGAAGAAATCCTTGTTGTACAGCACATCGTGGACTCCAGCTTTCAGGTTGCTCTTGAGGAGATCCTTAGGAGTTCGGATGTTCTTCGGCGGGTCCCGCAGTAGGGTCGACACCACAGTGGCGTTGTAGTACTGGTATATCGTGAGCGTGAACACGAAAGTCACGAAAGTCACCAGCTTGATCGACGTAGCGTCCCGGGCGATCGAACTGCCTTTATTTAAAGAAATTGAATTGAGTTGACGATTGAAATAAACATCGATCACACTGTGCTAAAGCCTCGGTCACACAGCGGAGCGGCGCGGTCCGGGGCCGGGAAAGCGGGACTGTATGGCACGGCGGCGGCGACGGCGCGGCCGTTCTGTGTGTGTGACCGAAGCTATATCGGAAGATAACTAAACTACCCGTAATTTTTGTTGCAGTACTAATTTACCGTCTCAAATGCAGCAATATTCAATGTAGGTACATAAAATAAGTAAATACATATTTTGTACAGACAACATCCAGACATGAGCTACTATTTTATTCAGTGACACAAGGCAAACACAAGTGCTCATCACACGAATGTTTGCCCTGGACGGGATTTTAAACTGCGACCTTCATGCTTTCGTTAGCAAGCGTACTACACTACCAACTAGATTACGGAACCGTCGGAGTTGTTATCAAAAGAAAAATAAATAAATATAAAATGCATCTCCCGCTTCAATGGGAATAGAAAATCAACCATATCGGCTTGTGTGAAAGGGTCAATTTTGTTGTGATTTGTCAGCCATGGTGAATGACAGTTGTTCAGTTTCATGGACATTGTCGGAAAGAGTTAAAAATCACCTTGCTGGCAAATAGCGCTCCAAATGGTCAGCATCGCTAAACTGGCCGAAGAGTCCTGGTCGTCGCCTTGCACAATCAGCAGTTTGAGCTTCAGCATCATTGACAAGATGGCTGCAGAAGCAATGAGGACCAGCAGTATGCAGTACCAGACGCGCGTGGTCAGCGGTCTGGTGAAGATAGTGAAGTAACCGCCAGGGTGCTTCGGGTGTCGTAGGATGAACACTGGCCTGAGAACAACAGTCTTCGTCTTAAGGGCTACATGTTACAGTCTGTAATGTGTAGGTAGTTACGCGATTTCAGGGCATGAAAGACGTGAGGGTTTTGTCTCCCAATGCGAGTTGTTATTGTGTGTGTGTAGTGTATGTACGAGGAGGGATCAAAAAGTAGTGAGAATGAAATAGAATATAATGACTATAGATAACTTAATAATTTATTTTTCTACATAGTCTCCGAGTCTCTCTACACACCGAGTCCAGCGCTTTTCCAAGGCTTCAATCCCTTTAAAAAAAAAGTTTTGTCTTGGTCCTGCAAAAAGCTCTCCACGGCATCCATCACCTCGTTATCGTCTTCGTACCTGTTTCCCCTTTTCAATTTGGGGAACAGATAAAAATCGCTAGGCGCCAGATCTGCGGTGAATAAGGGGGGTGTCAACCAATTCGAAGCCAGCTTGCTGAATGGCAGCCATCGCAACTGCCGACCTGTGCGCGGGTGCGTTGTCGTGGTGAAACAGCACGCCCCTTCGAAGTTTCCCTCTCCTTTTCTCTTTGATGGCATTCCTCAACTTGGGAATTAAAGCTGCATAATATTGGCCTGTAATAGTGGTTCCATGCTCCAGGTAATCAATCAACAATATCCCTTCTGAGTCCCAAAATATTGAGGCCATAACCTTGCCAGCCGATGCCACGGCACGAAACTTCTTCGGGGTCGGTGATGATGGCCGTTTCCATTGCGAAGATTGCTGTTTTGTCTCAGGATCAAAATGATGGACCCATGCTTCGTCCATTGTTACGAAACGAGACAAAAAGTTCTCAGAATCTTCTTGAATCTTGTCCAACAATATCTTCGAAATGTCAAGTTGATTTTGTTTCTGACTGTCGGTTAACATTCTCGGCACCCATCTTGCGGAAACTTTTCTCATATTCAAATATTGTTTCAATACGGATTGAATACTTCCATGTGAAATGCCCGTTTTTTGAATTAAGTATCGGATGGTAACTCTTCGATCGCTCAATACAATTTTCTCGACTTTCGCAACATTTTCTTGGGTGACTGACGTCGATGGACGGCCGCAACGATGTTCGTCTTCCGTGCTCGTTCTCCCTACTCGAAATTGAGAAGCCCACCTTGCGACAGTAGAATACGGCGGAGCAGACTCTCCTAATGTTGCCTCCAAATCGCAATGAATCTCTTGAGTCGTTAACTTTTTTAAACAGAGGTAAGTATTTAATAACGGCTCGCACTTCGTTTTTCTCCATTTTCGAGAACACGTTCCACGGAGACAAATACAAAGAGGAGCTGCCCTAAGACGTTTTCTACATGATAGCGGGGGTCGCCATTGGGAGGGGGTGCGGGGAGATGAAGTTCTGCTAACCATCTAGCGGTCAATAGCAAAACTAGCTTTGCAGCTAGACACTAATGAACCGTACTTAATTTCGCTATTACACACAAGATGGTTCTGTTCGTTAGTTCGTTACGCTGTATAATGTTGCCAGGCAAGTGAAAAAAACAAAAAATTCGGCCCATTTTTTTTAAATTGATCTCTCTTCTTTTTTGTATTATGTAGGATTACCTTATAATATGAGAAATTGTGATATACAGGATGGCCCATTTAAATAGGTCAGTATGGGTAACTCTGAAACTACGAGTATAAGACATTGAACAATCCCTCGCGAATCAAGGAATTGTGACGCGAAACGAAAGCTAAGATGAAAATCTACAATTACCAGTGAAAAATAGGAAGTTAAAAGCCAACTCACCGATAGCGTCCAGGGTCTGCAGCTGAGCCTTATGCGGATCCGCGGCGGCACATCATCCATAGCGATAACAATGCTTCTGACAATGATTTTTGTAATATTTAACGAAGAAATTACGATTTGCGCTTTCATTACATGCGCAGTCGACGAGAGCTGAATTGACACTTTGCGAGAGGCCAAAAAACCACACTACCTTCACTGGTATAAAAACAAATATCGAAAAATATAAAAGTATTTTAAATTACCTACATTAACTGTCGCTAATATTGCTATAAGAAAATAGACCTTAAAAACTAGTAATAGCTAATTGTTTAGACGGGGACTTTACAGACATAAAAAGATCTGATAAGAAGAAGATCTCTTAATTATCCTGTAAATTTAAGTGTGCAATAAAGAATATATATATAAAGAATATATTATATAAAAAGATCTGTTCAATGTTGACACGGGATTTCACGTAAGTCCTTAATCATCATCACTTACTTACTACCAAGTATAAGGAAACATCCTTGCCCAAAATGTGATATTTTGATGTCATGTATTCAATTATAAATATTGAGTAAGTTCATCAATATTATCTGCATTATTAAATTGTATGCTACAAAAATAAATATTTTATACAAATATATTTTTTTAGATTCCATATCTGGCCACCCAGCTTACTATACAAAATACATGAATGAATGAGCATGAATGAAACAGGTCATATAACCTTCTACAGTCAAGAAGTTATTCTACTTGGCGATAGATGGCGTTGCACTTTCTCGAAGGAATAGCATTAAAAATTGCATTAAAAAAATACATACGAGTGGAATTATGTCTTTTTTTCGTTAGAAATTGTTGTATTACTCGTACTGTTGCACGATACAACACAGCATATAATTTTTGCGATACTTATTTCAATTAAAATGGTTGTAATCAAACCAAGTCATATTCGTGTCGTATCCATAAAATCCAAAGTAACACTGACAGAAGCGACGCCTGGTGGTTAATAGCTAGTAGTAAGAGTACTTAGTCCGCTATGAGACGGGACCACGGAGACAAATACAAAGAGGAGGTGCCACAAGCAACTTAGGCCCGTCTCATAGCGTTCTAAGTACTCTTACTACTAGCTATTAACCACCAGGCGTCGCTTCTGTCAGTGTTACTTTGGATTTTATGGATACGACACGAATATGACTTGGCTTGATTACAACCATTTTAATTGAAATTAGTGAAGCAAAAATTATGTGCTGTATTGTATCGTGCAACAGAACGAGTAATACAACTATTTCTAACGAAAAAAAGACATGATTCCACTCGTATGTATTTTTTTAATGCAATTTTTAATGCTCGTAATTTATTCCTTCGAGAAATTTCGGCAATAGCAACGCCATCTATCGCCAAGTAGAATAACCTCTTGACTGTAGAAGGTTATATGACCTGTTTCATTCATGCTCATTCATTCATGTATTTTGTATAGTAAGCTGGGTGGCCAGATATGGAATCTAAAAAAATATATTTGTATAAAATATTTATTTTTGTAGCATACAATTTAATAATGCAGATAATATTGATGAACTTACTCAATATTTATAATTGAATACATGACATCAAAATATCACATTTTGGGCAAGGATGTTTCCTTATCTTGGTAGTAAGTAAGTGATGATGATAAAGGACTTACGTGAAATCCCGTGTTTACGTGAAATTGAACAGATCTTTTTATGTCTTATAGTTTAAGAGTTACCCATACTGACCCATCTAAATGGGCCATCCTGTATATCACAATTGCTCATATAAGGTAATCCTACAATAAAAACGACTACATAATACAAAAAAGAAGAGAGTACAATTTTTTTAAAATGGTCCGAATTTTGTTTTTTCACTTGCCTGGCAACATTATACAGCGTAATGAACTAACGAACAGAACCATCTTGTGTGTAATAGCAAAATTAGGTACGGTTCATTAGTGTCTAGCTGCAAAGCTAGTTTTGCTATTGACCGCTAGATGGTTAGCAGAACTTCATCTCCCCGCACCCCCTCCCAATGGTGACCCCCGCTATCATATAGAAAACGTCTTAGGGCAGCTCCTCTTTGTATTTGTCTCCGTGGACGGGACTAAGTTGCTTGTGGCACCTCCTCTTTGTATTTGTCTCCGTGACACGTTCCGACACGAAGCAAACAAATGACTATTACATTCAGAAAAAAACAAAAGAGAATCGAAGATTTTTTTTCTTTATTAATATTACAAATATGTATCTGAGCTATGCCTGCCAGTATTTTTTTTTCTTACCAAGGAGTATGTCGTTCTCACTACTTTTTGATCCCTCCTCGAACGTAGCAGTGTGTACCTACCTACTTATCTAAGTTACAGATCTCGCCAAACTTCTAGTCCGCCCTGAACACGGCGCGATTCGCGTCGCAGTAGCAAAATATAGGTAAAAGCGACAACGCGCAATGCGCCAAGCAACTTCAGAGCGGACTAGAAGTTTGGCGCGATCTATAATTCTTTAATGCATATTTATTTTTTACAAAATAATGGGATCTCTGATCTACGAGGACGAGGACAGACGTCACAAAATGGAAGGAAGTGGAGGTCGAAAAGAAAGTGGTCCACCAAGTGAAGTGGTGGTACTTTTAGGTATTTATTCGAAAAATAGTCATTACTCACCTAGACTGCCAAACCTCAATAGTAGCGTCGACAACTTTAGCCCGCTCTTGACGGAAGAAGATGGGCGAGCCACCGATGTCAGTTTCTTCTCTTTGCAGGGTGCCGATCATGCCGTCGAAGCTTCCATTGTGGAGGTACCCCCAAGAGAAAGTTCGCCGAAGGTCGTATCTGAAAGGGAATCATGAAGAATAATTTATCTTCTAGAATACCCATAATGGAGCGCGCAAGACCCACAAATCCGAAAAAACTCTGATTTCAGAGTTATGTAGCTAAAGGCCTCTGACTTAGCTCTTGTAATGACTATTCCCGATACACAGTAGCCGAGATCAATACCTTAACGTGCCTTTCGAAGCACGGAATCCGACCCTGCGATGAGCCTGCGATGTCCTACTCAACCACAGTGTCTCCACCGGGATTAGAGGCTCTACCGCTCGCCACGTAGGCTGTTAATATGACTCGCTGACAATAAATTCGGTAGTACTTACCTATACAGAAAATATAGACTCACCCAAATTTATACATGTCACGCAAATATTTGAGCAGAGTAAAGTACTTAAGTTTATGCAGAGTATCGGATTTAGAGAGCTTCGATCTTTCCACATAGTCATCAAAGGTTTCATTTACCACCTTCTGAGTGACGACCACTGCCGCCTTCAGTATCACTTCACTCAAATCGGTCCTTCTAGCCCTCTCAAAATGCAAACTCGAATTCCAATGCCCAATAGGGCTCACGTAAAATCTCCCATGTGTGTAAAATCCTGTATTGTACATTTCATGTAAGCTGTAAAAGTTGTCCCCACCCTTCTGAATAACAATTATTTTTGAATCAATCTCTGTTGGGTACTGAGCTAAGGTCTCTTGAGTTGTAGTCAAGTTGTTGGTAAAAATAAACCAATTGAAAGGACTTTTGAAGATCGATTTCATTTTCAAGTTATCAAAAACGACACTCCAGTTTTCGCAGGATGTGTTTAAAATTAAGCCCAATTTGTTGTAGGAAAATGGAAGAGTAGCATTCAAATCCGAGGCAACATAAGCCACTTTCATTCCGTAACTAAAGAATGCTTTTTGTGAAGAAATTCCAGTGAAGCTATCGCTACAGTCAAAGTATATTGCATTTTCAATATGCTCATATTTAAAGATATCAATGAGTAAAGTAATTTCTGTAAGAGGCACAAGAATGGACCACAACCAGTTAAAACTCACAAAATGCATGGCGAATAGAATAGAAATGAAATAAAATCTTGATCAAATACCAGAAACCTTTATTTTAAGATTCATGTTGACACACAAATTGCAGTTTGATGAGTAAACTACCCTAATTACTGTCACCAGATAATTTCTAATTCATGCTGATTTCAAAATTGTTTTGAGTAGGTAACAAAGAAAGAAAATTGAAAACATTTATTTAAAAATGTATAGGACATGTGACATCACACAATGGGTATTGAAGTTCTGAACAATTTGTTTAATTTGACCCATAGCTGCTAAAGACATCCATAAAGGGAAACTCTGCTTTATCAGGAACTAGGAGATCAGACAAGAAACACACAGCGCCAGCACTACCCTCATACAAGCTCTCTGGGTTATCAGGTAGACGAGCATCTCGCAAGAAGTCCTGACTATTTAGAAAATCTGCAAACATTTTTGCTCTATATAGATGTTTATCATCCCCAGTCAATCTGTATAAGAGCAGGAACACATAACCATTGCCAGCTACGCCGTGGCATATACCTGGTCCCTTACGTAGCAACCCTTTGCGCCAAACAATCTCCCCAGCCCTGAGGCAAGCATCCATAAATTGCTGGTCTTTAAAGACGAGATAAGCCTTGGCCATCAAATATATTGTGCCTGGTGCACCATGGCACCAATGAACCAACTTGTGGTCACTCAATCCTATTTCTTCCATACAACATGGCCAATTTCCCTCATCTGTTTGCAGTGAAGCAATGAATCTTGAAGTCAGTTTAATATCCAAGGCTGCAGACCTGTTGTGCTCTAAGTAACCAGGCACAGACATCAACATTTGAAGAATGAAACTGACTCCATGAGCTGCACCCAAATATTCGGTGTCATAGTAGTGATACATCAGTGGACAAGGGCTCTTATGTCTCTTAGAATATTCCTTTCCATTTGCCACAATCATGTCACAGATTTTGAAGAGATCAGCCCATTGGATTATATCAGTCTTTATTTCACGAGTAAGCCACAGAACACCAGACAGGTAGCCAGATCTGCCTACAAATAATTCATCTCCACCACATTTGAGGAACTTGGGGTTCAAATAAGACTGGTACAAGGATGTATACTGCTTCAGTGTATCTTTGTAGCGTTCATCACCCATTTCTCTGAATAGAGCCGTAGCTACAGCGTAAGTACCTGCGTCACCGAGGAGGAACGAGGTTTTATCCCCAGCCGATGACTCTAGTGCCGGTTTGAGGTATTCCATTCCTTTTTCCAAATACATTGCCTTATTTTCAGAAAGCAGGGGATTTTTGGCTAGGTTGTAAAACATGTAGGCAACGCCGGTGATACCAACGTAGAGTCCACCGTCTACATGTTTGCTAGTCGGTGCCAAACGCTTGGTTATGTTCTTCACATAGTCATCAATCTGATGTGTTACTTCGCTCTTGTTCACAGAGAGCGTTATGTCTGGCTTGAAGTCTTCGTAAGGGTTTTGGAAGAATCTTACCATTTTGTATCCAAAAGGTGATATACTGGATAAAAGTCTGCGAAGAACACTAAAAGAATAAGGTCTTCTTTTCATTAGAAAGCGCAACACTATCCTTTATTATATTTTTTTTCAATTACCATGGTTTCTTATTTTACTTTTATTTTGCAATTTTCTCTATAATCTTCTGTCAGCAGAATTTTCTTGATAGTGTTTTGTTTGTTTACTTCATTTTTTCAGCAAATTTGCTTTTTTTTCTTAATTTGACATCTCGGAGGAAATCCGAGTTTGACATTGATGTTCCAAACAAAATCGTGTACCAACACAAAGAAATAAAATAGATGCGTTCTTGTTAATCGCTAGTTAGTAGGTACATTACTTATTCATCTGTGGTTAATCGTTTGTGTGCAAGCAAACAACAAAATATTAACAAAAGACCTACATAGATTATGTAATCAAAGATTAATTAATTATCAAAATTATATATCGCAGCAGTCTGGAATTGAGAATAACCATAAAAACTAAAAACGTTAACCTAGTATCAATAATTTTAAAATCGGCGACGTCAGCAATGAATAAGTCGTTGATAGAGTTACTTAGCAACGGTTAGCTGATAAAATGGACCAAAACTGCCTTTTGTACGAATTTATTTTTACTAAACATTTTCTATCAATGGGGCCAATAGCATACCAGTTCTTGTATTATAGTTGTTAAAATACATTTATAAAACTAATGCCTATTACGTATAATCGTGGGAACGTAAGTAACAAATGAATAATCTAAATTGCTTTTACATTTCCGATTTTCTTAATTTACGCTTTTGTCTATAATTTCATGAAAGAAAATTGTCTACCAGTTATAATTTTGTACCTTTGTAGGTGCCTATTTCTGGTAATAAATCAAGTAGGTATTTTTACCTACCTACTTGCCTAGGTACGAGAGTTATATAATTTTTGAGGTACCTACTATTATTAAGGTGGGCACTAAAACTAACTTCATTCCATCTTTTCCTAAAATACTTAATAACTGCCCATTTAATGTAAAAGTTACTTATGTACAAACCTAGCTTAATATTTTTTGTTGTAGGGTATAATCTATCTAACCTACTTTACATTTGTCTACTGGGCAAAAGTCTGAACTTTACTAAACTTAGTAGAACGAATAATTACCTAGTAAACATACTCAATATTTTTGTAAGCTCTGTTCTTCATTACTGTTTCCTACTGGGTAGATACCTACGATACGTATAGGTACCTACCTAATAAATCGTACTACACATGGGCTAAAAGACTAAGTACAATTAAAATTGTCTGTTTCTACTTATGGCCACGTCATTTCGTCAGCTTTCTCATCAAGTAAAAATAAAACATCAAGTTTATTATATCTACCTGCACAAATAAATTAGTTTTTTATTATTATTATTTACTGGACGGATATGTCACCGTAAGATTGTGAACGCCGTTAGTTTATAATCTTACTCGCGATATTATAAACTTACGGAAAATTGTGAACTGAAACCAACCATTTACAATTTAACGTATTATTTCTCGTTAGTTTATAATCTTACGATATCCACCCGTAAAATAGTGAACCGTGTTCCTGATTGGTCGGTTTTGGCAGTAGCTACCTACAGAATGACAGCCAAGAATAGCCGCGCTGGACACGTCAAACGTTTAACCAATCAGCGTACAAGGTGCGTTCCGTCGCATGCCAATTTTTAATCAGTTCACAATTTGACGGTTTGACTTCGTAAGATTATAAACTAACGAGAAATAATACGTTAAATTGTAAATGGTTGGTTTCAGTTCACAATTTTCCGTAAATTTATAATATCGCGAGTAAGATTATAAACTAACGGCGTTCACAATCTTACGGTGACAGATACAAACATGTTTATTCTTAAGTCCTGTACTACGCAAACCAACAAGGTTTATCTGAGTGCAGGAGGTACTGACGCAATAGACGTACTCGCTTACATAAAAATATATTATACCTACCACCCTGTAGAAACGATTTCCCAATTGAGTTTTTTTTTTATTTTTTATTAATGAGTTTTACTAATACTTAATTCATAAGTTATTCGTTCAGGTAAGAAAGACAGCATTTCGTACGAGAGGCCGGTCAGCACAGTCCTTAGATGTCAGTGGGTCAGGCACGAGTGTGGATCCGGGTGCTGGCGGTGATAGTCGCTTGTTTCTACAGATACGACCAGCTCTGGCAGATCCCAGGGCTGCTTTCGCACAACAACGCTCACATACCTTACTTCCTAGGTATGTATAGATAGGATTACAGAATACAATATACTCGAGTTGTAATTCGAATGGAAATAAAGATGATCAACACAAAGAAATTATAAACATAACTAAATATTTCAGATACAGAGAATCGAATCAAATTACAAATAGGTAATTCTCTGACGAAATTACTGATTGCTATTTTTTTTTGTTAAAGTATTACTAAGTATATTATATTGTAGGTACCATAAGACCATAACTATGAATTACAGTAAAGTTATAATTTTATATATTACAAAGATAATATTTGATCGCTAACTTGTATTTTCATAGCATATTTAAATTTTAAATACTCGTAGATCGTGCAATAGATTTTTATTTTCAGCAATGATTATCAATCGAAAGAAGAAGGAAAAGAGGAAGCAATTAATTTACAAGCTGTTGGTGAGGGAAAAGTCCAATTATACCGAACGCCACAGGAAAAAGATCGCTTACCAGATAGAATCACCCTTGACAGGTATACTGATAAACAAAACAAAGTCAAAATTAATAGCTTTATTCTGAGTATAATATTGATTAACGGTATGCTAATATGAATTTTAGGAGAGGATTGTCATCGGTTCCCCATATAGTAGGTGAACCTGGATTGAGACTTCTTTCTCTACAACACAACTTGATTAATAGTTTGTCGGGGTTATCGACTCTCGATCTTGGAAAACTAGTATTCTTAGATGTTTATGACAACCAAATCGACAAAATCACCTCGTTAGAAAGACTTTTCAGCTTAAGAGTTCTTCTTATGGGTAAGAATAGGTAAGCTATTTTAAAATTACAATTAGGTACTATTTTATAAACATAAAAACTAAGTGATAACGATAATTTAATTTTACTAGATTTAGTAGGTACCAACTTAATTAAATTCATCTATAGGTATGTCTTGATTAACATTTTTCAGAATAAAAAGGATCGAGGGGTTATCAAATATTATAAAATTAGAAGTATTAGATTTACACGGGAACAGAATCAGTAAAGTTGGCGGATTGTCAAATCTTAACGAACTTAAAGTGCTTAACCTTGCTGGGAATCAGATAAAAGGTATCGGCGCAGCGGATCTTCAAGGTTTAGTTTCACTTAGAGAACTGAATTTAAAGCGAAATCGATTGAGAAAACTGCTTGGTTTTCAACATACACCTAATTTACAGAAACTGTATCTCGGAAACAATGATTTACAAAGGTTTGATCTTCTTTTACTTCTTGAATCTTTTATTTAAATATCTTTTTTTGTCGTTTTAACCTAATCCTTATTTCACAGTGTTGAGGATGTATCTACCCTCGCAGAAGTTACATCTCTTATCGACGTCTCATTAGACGGGAATCCTGTTGCTTTGGGTGGTGATTGCACTCCGTTTCTGGTATCATATCTTCCAAATTTACTAACTCTAACTAACATGCACGTCACTGAGCAGGTAAAATATTTAAATACATACATTTCTTTAAATCTAATTTTTTATAGTAAAAATCAATATTACCTTGCAGGTTAAAAGGGCGGCTATGGCTTGGAGGAATAATAAAGAAGCAGCTCACGCAGCGTATTGTGCTCTGGGAGGAACGGAACAACAAGCAGCTCGACGTGACCAAATCATAAATAACGCTCGTACTAATTGGGAATTATTGAGGTATGAAAACTACTACTTCACTCAACATACTTGTTTAAGGGATTTTATTATATTGTAACTCTTCTGTTACCTTTAGATCAGAAAATAAATGCTTTGCATCAACAAGTACAAACACGCCTGTTAAAAGTGTTGAGAGTGAAAAGGATTTTGTGATCGAATCATCTCCAACAGTAATCATGCATAATCAAGAAGTTGCGTTACTTCCTGATGTTGTAGTTTCAATGCAACAAGGTGATGCTGAAGATTCTGACTACAAGAACAATTACAGTGACACAAACACTAAGGTTTCATCTAACGAAACCCCAGTAAAATCTCCAATTCGTAAATTGCAACGAAGTTCAACTGGCCGAAAACCGATCAATGAAAAACGAGTTATTTTTTCTGAAAGAAGTGCTTCTCAGGACACAGACGCTTCGCACTCAACATCAACTAGTAGTGATTTGAGACTTCCACCTATATTACTCCCAATAATTTCGTCACTAGAAAATGTAAAATTGTCTGACGGAACAGAATCAGTATTAAAAAGGTGGGAAAGTATTTCAAGTGTAGAACCAATAGTTGATTCTTCATTTAGTTCTCTACCTTCTTCGACTAGCGAAAGTGAAGATGAGGCAAATAATAAAAAACAGTTTCGTAGAATGCCTACTACCTTAAGAAGACGAGAAAGTTTTAGCTCGATGCGTTCCAAATCAGTTTGTGATCCAGAGAGTCGTCGACTTAAGTCCACAGCTAAAAACTCAGATCAAAGTGAGAATGCGAGCAATATATCTTGTAGTACTAATGTTGGATCTGTCACTAACTCTTCGACATCAGGAAGCGAACATAGTAAAATTCTGAGAAGAGAAGGTTCTATAAATAGTAGATTAAGTAATAGAAACATAAGAAGTGCCACATTTGTGAGAAGAAATGAAAGAGCTTCATCAGCTAACAGAGCATCCACTGCTAGAACAGTTAAATCTGGGAAAAGCTTAGCAAGTTTAAAATCATCTGAACCAGTTCCGAAGTCTGTGCCTGTGTCTAAAGATAGAGAACAAGGTCAGTAAATTACATTTTACTTTTTGCAACAACAAAAAAGTCAACGAAAATGTGAGTAGGTATTCATTATAATAAAATAAAATATTTTTTTTTCATAATAACTATGACTTCTTACAGGAGTCGATTACTTAGTTGAAGTGTGCGATGGAATAGTAAGTGCGTGGGGTGCAGGTGCAGTTCGACGCCTGGCACGAGATTGGGAATGGGAACGTGCTCGAACTGTGACCCAAGCAGCTTTCCATTATGTCCATTTCAACGCAGTCGCACAATCTCTTCCGGAATTAAAATCAAAGTAAGTGGAACTGTCAAGCAACTCGGAGGATAATATTTTGTATTCACTAACTTACTAATCAAATTATTTTTCTGTTAGATTTCCAAACGTGACACATATTTCTTTCCGTGCTACTGGTCTGCAGTGGTTAGGTCAACTTCATGCTCTTGCTGAATTGCGAGGTGTTACTGGCTTGACCATTTTGCCTGAAGGAAACCCAATACATGCCAAAATTTGGAGGGAATATGCAGTATACAGACTAGCCCATTGGGGTTTGAAGGAGATTAATGACGAAACGGTAGATAATAACAATAATTTAACCGCAGCAATTATTTACGAAATAAATTACGTTAACTTATATTTTTTAATAACAGATAACAGAGGAAGAGATCAAATTTGCCAATACAACATACCATGGTCTTAGTGACACTGTACTTCGAGCTTTGCCCGATGCTCCACTACAACCTCTTTTGGTGCGACTAGGTAGAAGCGGCAGTAGCACTATAAGCGCTAAGGCTTGGTTGAGGGCAGCCGATCCAGCCCTTAGAGAAGTCATCGCTAAAGAAGCTTTGCAATATAAGAAGGGACATGTTTCTCAGGCAAGTGTCCTATCACCAATGTTTATCTTATATTTTTTATTAGCTACTAGCTGTCCGCCCGCGGCTACGCTCGCGATTTCCCTTGGGCATAAGACATTTTCCCTTAAAAATCCTATGTAACGTTCCCATCTACAGTACAAACTATCTCCATTCCAAATTTCATACAAATCCGTTCAGCAGTTTAGGCGTGAAAGCTGAACAATCAAATATAATTATTTTCTCATTTATAATATCGTAACGTATTCACTCAACATAACAAACGAGAAGAATGTTCGGTGAGAAATTTCGAAGGTTTATGGATAATTTTAGTGTGAGTGATGTGACGTCAAGTGTGTTGTTGTAAAATATGCTAAACTAAACAATAACTGACACAAAAAAAATTGTAGGAGGACATGAGCTGGCGTGTAAGAGGTCGTGGACAATTATGCCATGCAATTGAACTGGCTTGTGGAGCTGCCCAGAGGCTTCGAGCTCTTGAATTGCAGTGGCCGTTTATTCTTGTCGAAATGATCGAAGATATTTTAAGAGATTTTTCTGATATGGAATCGCACGTCAAACAACAAATGCGTATGCTCATGGATTCATTATAATTTATTATAGTGATTGTGATGTAAGTAAAAGCGTAAATTAACATTGATATAACGCGAAAATTGACATTAGTTTCTATATTATCTAGAATTGTAAAATAATATTCAAATCAAAGTGAATAATTCAAGAAAATCTCAATCTCAAACAGGAATTGAACCCGGGCATAACAGTTACGACATTAAATCGTATTTTTCCCTTCAATTTAAAAGTATTAGACATTCGTAACAGATATTATAAATCTGTAGAATTTGCTGTAAAATAATTTAGAAATAATAGACAATACAAAACCTTGGTTAAAGTAATTAGACTTGTAAGATTTTATACCATGAATTATTTTATTATAGAATTACGTTAAATGTTTTATAATTTATAGGTACATCATTGGCAATGGTGTTTAACTGTAATGTACTTTCTTAATAAAATAACAAAATTATAAATAACATAAGATTAAAAAACATAAATTTATTAATCGCACAGTAAAACGAGGACTGAAGGAACGATACTTATTATGAATTTGCTCAATAGTTTTAAGATAATATTACTTTTAATATGTTTGTAACATATATTATAATTAACAAATAACACATAGGTTCCTTAGCGCAGCAAGGAGATTCTTTTTCATCTGAGTATATGTATCTGTTACAGTCAAATTTACTTTTACAGGCAAAACCACTTTTGACTACAATAATCAGTCAAAACTGATTTTTAACTGAAGGCATCGGTCAAAAGCACTTTTGCCTGATTTTCGCAGTCAAAAGTGGTTTTGACCGGTTATGAGTTTTGACTGTAACATATCTACCTACATACATAAATACATTAAATACAAAGACACGTTATTATCCCTAAAATTTTAAGCAAAGTTTCATTGACTCACAGGGAGCACTTTAAAATTAGTACTTGGCTACTTTTTTTAGTACCCTATAGTATTATTTTCACCAACTTTTCAATAAAAACAAATGTAAATAATAATAAATCTAACAATAAAACTATTATACTTGGGTTACTATAGGATGAGCTCTGACAGATTAAAATTTTAAAAACTTTTTAATATTATTTCGTTTATTTATTAATTTATTAAGTAAAATTACATACTATTTAATGATAAAATAAGAGGTGAAGTTACTTTTTTTTTATTTTAGCTATTATGGTTTTTAAACTGAATATTATTTTAAAAAGTTGTTAACGTCGTATGAAAAATTTTGAAGCTGTCAGAACCCATCCTATAATAACCCGACTATATAACCCTTATTAATAATGTTACTACTTGTTATTTTTTATATGTTAAAAGTTATTACACAATATTCAGGAATTATCTTATTTACTTTAGTATAGTTGAC
This sequence comes from Carpatolechia fugitivella, assembly GCA_951230895.1. Classification (NCBI taxonomy): domain Eukaryota; kingdom Metazoa; phylum Arthropoda; class Insecta; order Lepidoptera; family Gelechiidae; genus Carpatolechia; species Carpatolechia fugitivella. The sequence goes on from OX579664.1 coordinate 3,553,617, forward strand.
TGGTAGATCCTGAATTTTTAATTTATATATTTTGTATTATATTATTTATTGATATACCTACCTATATAACTTTTCCGTGTATTAGAAATCTAACTGTAGTTATTAATATTACGTGTTAGACTTGGGTCTACAAATTAAAATCTAGAAAGAAACAATACATTTTTTTATCATTTATAAAAGTACTATCACATTCATTTTATTAGTGGAATCATTAAAATAATATCGCATGCCACGTTATATTATTCCGGTATATCACGTTACACTTACCCGTGATAATGGTCAACTGAGCCCGCGGGCACAGTAGAGCGTAGGCTGAGTTGACTCCGGAGTCCCATTACATTGAAAACTTTATTTTTAGTACAGGAGAGGGCCGTTCGGAACTGATAAAGTTCTCTTGAGTGTTTTTTATATGATCTGTCATAAAAGAAATTGTAGTTTAATAAACTGTAGTACACGTATATAAAATCTTATTTAAAAATATAAATAATCACCCAAGAAAACTCCGTTTGGAGCGGCCCTTAAACGATATATCCTTGGCTGACTGTACCATATTATGTAAATAATGGCCAATAATAAAATAAATTGCCGTTTCAGATTAAGTATAATCCAAAACAGTAAAATACGTGAATATTCGTAACATTATCATCATCATCATCATCATCGTGTGGGTTGTAATGTAAGGGACAACTGACCTCACAAACCCTGGTGTCAGTGTTATAGAGCCGCCAAAGGCTACAGACTTGGCTCATGTAACGACTATATAGTGCCTTCCGAAGCACGGAATCATCTTTTTTTCGGACAATCAGGTGATTTAGCCTGCAATGTCCTAACCAAACTGGGGCTTTCCCTAAAAGAGAAAGAAAGATATTTTTGCTTGACAGTGTCCCCATCGGGAATTGAACCCGGAACCTCCGTAATGGGCGTCGAAATCTCATCGAAGCAAATAATAAGATGATATCAAATTGCAAGTGCACGTCTGTAACAATATCATATCTAATAATACGAGTATGATGAAAATTTATGACCCTCCACTTTATACGTTTGGTTTTATGTTTTACTTCAGTGTTAATACTGTTATGTTACTCTATAAAATACATGTAAGGTATACGTAACGTAACGTACCTACTTACCTACTTAGTAAGTCTTACTTAGTAATACAATTTGGTTTAAAATTAGTAGCACAGTTACATAGAGTTGTAATAATATTATCTTTTGCATAGTTAAAAAATAAATATTAATATTAATAAATAAATATAATAAATATTAATTCAGCAAAAGCTAAAATTAATAACTTAATTTAAAAAATAAGTTTTTATATTTTTTTTAAAAACACGTGATATGACTTCACTTTTGAAGGTGACTGTACTACATAGAACGGACTACATTACATTTGTTGCAATGTTTAGTTGCAGATCATGCATGAATGAACGCAGCCGTTTTTTAATTAACAGTAATGCCAATATAACCAGATAACTTCGGAAATTTTCCGACAGCCTAGCCAATTAAAAAAAATAGTTCATAAATCTTCGACGATTCGTGGATGAAGAAATCTGACGAGTCACCCAGGGCCACTGAGCAAGTAATCACCCCAGGGCCATAAAAGGATTGAAAAAAAAGGATCTACGAAGTACACCTGGCGCCATCTATCGTCTTAATTGGAACTATTTTTTACAAGCTTTTATTTAGCTTGCACTGTATGTTTGGGTAGGTATGTTCGGGCAAAATCTTGCAACTCAATTTTGAAGCTCTTGCTGCCATTGGAATTTGCTGAAATTTGGTACACTTATGTACCCGCGATGACAATGTAATATCATGGTACCATGGAGCTGGTCTGATGAGACGGAAGGTGGCCATAGGAACTCCTCTAATACACAACACAACCTAGTCGTGTTTGGGCTCGTTGGATTTGTCTTAACAAAATCTTTAGTCATACGTGATGTCCAGGGTCTCATGATGGAGCCCGAAGGTGGCCATAAGAACTCCTTAAATACACACCATAACTTAGTCGTGTTTGGGCTCGTTGGATTTGTCTTAACAAGGATACTCTACTCCACGGCTTTAAAAGCTTGTTTAAAAAGGATTTTTAATTAAGCTTATTTTTTTTTAGAGAGCTGTCGTCAGAAAATCCCCCTTTAGCGCAAGTCTCGGAGGAAAAAGGACGCGCAAGTGAAACAGACTGCAAGTGTCAAGCAATGTACGTACGTACAGACCTACTACTACAGAACCCCCTTATATCCTCTTTGACTACAGAATCTGTGAAATGCGTGAAACAGGGAGCGACACGCCGGCGGCGGCGCCGGCCGCCCTCGCGCGCTTCCCCTCCCGCACCCGGCACCACGCCATTCGATCTCTTTGATTCGATGTTATTTAGGTACCAAAAAATATAATTAACGATTAGTTGTGTGATACCAAAAAGTTTATTTCAGTGGTGGACGTAACCATGATTTCAGTAAGTATAATATTTGGTAGAGTCTGAATATCAGTAGAAATTAACTGAATTAGAGTAATATTACTATACCTACCAGTATAAATAATGGTATATTGATACTGATATAAGTCCCTGGCGTGAAATGGCCAAAATTGTATTAACATTACAGGGCGCATTCTGAATCAGCCTTTCAGCGCTGTCAGCGATCAGAAAAGCAAAAAAATGTATGGCTGACAGTGATTCGGAACGCGATAAGCCCTGCGTTCCGAATCGCGCTGAAATCGATTAAAGCACCCGTAATTGCGTTCCGAATTACTGTCAGCTGTCAAAACTCATACGTTTTTTTGCTTTTCTGATCGCTGACAACACTGAAAGTCTGAATCGGAATACGCCCTACGTTTAAACGATTTCAGCGCGTCTCAGAACGCAGGGATAGTGTATCATCTATGGTCGTGATTATATACTCTTTGGTTTGTGTGGTGGTTTGGCGGTTTGCCTTGCGTTCTGAGACGCGCTAAAATCGATTAAAGCACCCGTAATCGCATTCCGAATTACTGTCAGTCAGCTGTCAAAACTCATACGTTTTTTTGCTTTTCTGATCGCTGACATCGCTGAAAGTCTGGATTCGGAATACGCCCTTGGTTTGTGTTGTGTGTGTGTGGGAGGGTGTGTGGTTTCAATGATTCTGTGTATGATTCTGTGTTTCAATGTCAATGGTTGGTTGGTTTCAAATTGGGTTTCAAGAGAAAAAAATATATTTGTGATTCTAGTTTAGCCCCTAACCGTCCTAACCATTAAAACTGCGCTAAGCGCTTATTCGAATAACTATGGAATAAATGCGGGCGTACGTAATGGATGACACAGAAAGTACGACAACATCAGCTGATGAGAACACGGGTAATCTGTGCGACAATCCCACGAGAGACACTTTGGCGGAGGGACTGCTGGGGCTTTTGAAGCCCACTGTTGATCAGCTAGACGATAGAGTCAGAGCCACCAGGTAAAGTACGCAATAAAAATCTTACAAGAAAATTATAACCTCAAATTTCTTATCGAAATTGGACTCTTCTTTCAATATTTGGTTGGTTACATGAATATATTTTTTAATTGTTTTATTCTTTTTGTCTCAGGATATCTCAGTTGGAACTAAAACAGCAAATAGACTCGCTGAATGAAGAGCTGCTAAAGGTTCGGGAGGCATTGAATAATCATCCCGACTTAGATCCGTATGTGAAGAAGCTTATTGCGTGTAAACACAAAGTTACTGTGGTGCTGAATGTGTTACAGGCCTCTCAAGTATGAAAAAAATAAATATATTTTACCCTTATCATTATCTTAGTATCTTCATTCAACAGCATTATTTTCCCATCAAGGGGCTCGAACCTAGCCTACACTTATGCACTATAAATTCAGACAAATTTTAGAAAAGTAGGTACGTAAGGTTTTGCGAATTTAAAAACCGTAATTTACTTTTTTTTCAAAATTTTATTTAGTTTCAAGTATAGAATTATTCAAAAAGTTAATTTAATATGGAAACAGTAGGAACATCATTCAGCTAAGATTTTTGGTGTTCGGGCTTTACTTACAGTTTCTTGGTTAATTAAGTTTGTAATATTTCCAGGACAGGCTGACTGAAATCAGGAGAATGATGAGTAAAGAGAAAAGTGTGAGACCAGCAGTGCTAAGCGTGTTACCTCAGGAGCCAGAGCAGGGGACTAGTGGAGTCTCCGTATCAGACCGAGGAAGCATCAATTAGAAGTAAAACGGTCACTAGCTGTGTAGTCACAATGGAGACTCCATACCAAAACCACCTCAACAAGGCTGATTTTGACCATGTATATGAAGCTGCTGAAGACAGTTTCCTACTAATTGATGCCTTAGAAAAAGACCTAGACTATTTAAAAGCTAAAAACCCCATATTTTGTCTCGAAGTTGGCTCTGGAAGTGGTGTTGTCATAACTGCTCTAGGAATGGCTCTCCCAGAAACATTCTGCTTCAGTACTGATATTAATTCTAAAGCCTGTATCATGTCAAAAGAGACGGCTGTCTACAACAATGTTGCACTAGACACTGTGAACATGGACTTAGCCGTTTCTTTTACAGATAATAAATTTGATGTGATAATATTCAATCCACCGTATGTGGTCACAGATTCAGAAGAATGTGGAAGTACAGACATAAGTGCAAGTTGGGCAGGTGGTATAAAAGGTCGAGAAGTGACTGATAGACTACTCAGTTTGATACCAAAGAAACTTGCTGAGGGTGGCACTTTCTACCTACTGTTGATAGAAGAAAACATTCCAGATGAAATAATAGACATCATGTCTAAATACAAATTTAAATCTGAAACCATTGTGAAGAGAAGAGTAAGAAATGAACAGCAACTTGTGTTAAAGTTTTATAGATAAATAAGAGTCTGTTGTATAAATTAAAATGCTTTATTGTAAGTTTAAACTTTTAAGTATAAAATTAAAAACATGTTATATTTTTAAAGTTTCTTGAGTTTACTTCTAACAGCTTCTCCGAATATTCTAGCCCCTTCCTGATTCTCTTCATATCCAGGAAGCATGGTACAAGCTTCCACCCAGCTTTGGATATTGGGTAATGCAGAAATATCCCACCCAACCGCCTGTGAAACATACAATAAATTATTTTTTATGGTACTATTAATACTGTTTCCAAAACCACATTTGCCATTCATGAACGCGGAAAGAGGAGGAAGGATTGTAGCAAGCTTACAGACAGACTGAGGTACAGACCTACAGCTTGGGAAAAAATGAGGGCGCTTCTATCGCTCTTGTGGCCACCTCGTAGTCAAATAAGAAAGAAAAAAATAATTTATAAAATATTGTAAACTCGACGAGTAAGAATCAACATGGCATACCAATGGGATAATAAAAAGCAACCCAGCATAAATGGCAGCAAACTAAATACTTAGTTCCACCTGTCACCGCTCCAAACTCTTTTTTGCCAAGCTGTACCACTGAATCAGTGAAATTGCCAAAAATTGGAACTAAAATGTACGTCCGCCGTTGCCAATACTATCATGGAAATTATGTCAACTTGCGTGTAATTTTGTATTACTACTAGCGCCGCCGTTCATATCACAGATAAGTTCGTAGGTCTTTTTTTCCTCCAAGTAGATCTGTAAATATCAGTATGGAATGGACTACCTACTACTCCAAAGATACTACTCGACACTGGCACAAAGTACAACTAGTGCCATAACAAAAAAAAAAGGATATTAAGTAAGTAGTGTCCTTTTTCCTCCGAGTAAGTAGTAGTATATTATTGTTCTGTATATTGTAATACGTAATATTCTTTGAGAAATTGGCACGTAAATACGAAACTGCTTAGGCACGTCAAGCGGTGGTGGGTGCCATTCCCGTCACTTCCGTCCTGACTGCTATCTTCGGAAGTAGGTAGTCGTTACTCGAGCTGCCTTTGGCGGCCTTACAACCTACACCACGAAGAAGAAGTTTCGCGGGCTGAGCTTAAGCATAACCCGAAACGTTTTGCGATTTTTAGTTAACACCTTGATCTTACAAGAATGCTAGATAAAGATGCATAGATGGTGCAATCGGCGATAGTGTAGTGGTCGCCGGCGACCCACTTGGATTGACTCAGGAACTGCTCCAAGAAAAGCAGGGTGTTGTTGAGGTCATCCTTCAAGGCCGGTTTTATTTCTGTCTCGCCTTGAAATAGTATCGGGAACTGAAAACAAAAGTAAAAAATATATATAGGTATTGCTTATTGAGGTAGTACCTACCACCTGCATCAAAGTCGGTGGTAATAGTGGTCCACCTAATTTGGGGTAGGCTCGAGTCCCTCAGTGGAGGACCCTGGATGGACCTATCAGTATTTGAAAATTTCATTTGTTTGGCAAATTTACACTTAATTTCGTTACAAATGGCAACACAATATGAACCGCATCGGTGATTGGTTGTATTGGAAGTTGCGATGATTGGCTAAAATTTTAAAAGAGTTGCCAATAAACTGTTTACAGCAGCGCGTGCTAATTTTTTGACATACTTACGCAAATAGCTCTTATCTTCACATACAAAGACGAGGCATCGTAGTAAAGTCTTTGATTCACCACAGCTCGTTTTTTTAAATCTTTGGGGTAGAGTCGCTCGTCTTTGCTATATTTATCAGCCAAATAGCAGGCAATGGCGCGGCTTTCCCACAAGATAAAGCCTTCGTCGTCAAGCGTAGGTATGCAGTGTTGAGGATTCAATTTAAGGAAGCTCTCCTTAAACTGTTCCTTTTTAAATAAATCTACGATCTCCACTTGGACAGGGGCTTCGACTGCTCTTGCAGCCATTAATGCGCCTCTAGAAGGTCCACTCACGGGGAAGTGATACAACTTTAAAGACATTTTCAAATTGGTGGTTCTTGTGATTTAGTCTTAGAAATGATAATTTGTTGAGCTTTTGAGCGAGTCACAAATACAACTTGACATGAAAAAAAAACATTAACTTGTAATAGAAGTGAGCGTTCTTGCCACTGTCATCGTCTGGAGTTGACCTTCGAGTACGAGTACCTATTTTACTATCGCATGCGATAAAGAAAACGCTGCGATTGTTCTGGGTTCGGTTACCGGTCAGACAAATACTTGAAGGCAAAGGCGCAGCAAGGCATAGGCTAATGAAGCTTTTTTCTATATTTAGAGTGGAAGCTAAAAAACTTAATAGGTACCTATCTAGCAAATCTGCTTCTTGTACAAATAGCCATTTTTAATTGATAAAATAAAGGTGGTGGTGTATCATCTCATCTCACCTACGTATTTTACCGGTTTTTTGACAGTGAGTGACAGAGGAGACTCAAAAAACCCTGCGTGACAATGGCACAAAATTTTATAAAAATAAATATTACAAATGTCGAAAGATATATGTAGAGTTTGTTTGGGAGAAGGAATAATGAGAAATATATTTGAGGAGCGTTATTCGTCGACGATATCTTTAAAAGTTATGTCCCTGGCAAAAGTTAAAGTAAGTTTATTATTAGGGTGTCTACCTGTTGTTTTAGTTTGAATATCCCCTAACATTAAATATTATGTTGACTTGAAAGAAAATATTATTTATTATACACATTAATATTGTACCTTTCAGATATATCCAGAGGATAGGTTACCCAGCACGATATGTAGCAAATGCGTACAAATACTAGATAACTGCTCAAATTTTATACAGCTTTGTCAAGAATCAGATGCTAAGCTTAGGGATATGTTGCTAATTGAAATTGAGTCCCCAATAAGTTTAAATGAGCAGCATTGTGCAAATATAGATATAACTAATAAAAATGAAATCATCACTGAAACAATCATTAGTAATGTGGAAAAATCAGGTGTCAACCTCACAACCCACACAAAGACGAAAAATGGAGAAAATTGCAAGACAAAGAAACAACAGTGTACTTTTTGTGGGAAAATATTATCTTCAAGGTAATTTAAAAATATAATTTTACATAAGTACTTATAATTTATTAATAAAGCCTTGCTATTATAAAAAATAAAGTGTTCAATTTGATCTTATTATGTATTTCAGGTTTCGCTTGCAGACACATCTAAGAACTCATACCGGAGAGCGCCCGTTTCCATGTCCACATTGCAGCAAGTCTTTTTCTTTGAAGTCAGGGCTCAATCTTCATATTAGAATACATACTGTAAGTTCTATGCCTATATGTGTATAAAGGAGCTGTAAGAATATAGTTCCAATTTGAGATTTATCACAAATAATATTGCTCTAAAGAAGAGATACATAGTATTGTATTTTATATACCCATGTATATTTTAACATCTCCCATGGTTCGTTCCAAAGTAATTCCTAAAATAATTTCTATGTCGGATGAAAATCAGAATATAATTGATTAATCAAATAAAATAGAATAATAAAACAGAAAAACACATAACAGGAATACACATAAGAAGAGTGTACAGATAGGTGGCCTTTTTGCTTGCAGTTTCTTCCAGGCAACCTTAATGTGTGTGTATATACTTAGGTAAATAATTATTTAATTATTTTTCAGGGTGAAAAACCATTGCAATGTAAAGATTGTGAAGCAACATTTCGTCATCCATCTAGTTTACGAGCTCACACGCGTACGCATACCGGAGAGACGCCATACCAATGTTTGTTGTGTCCTAAAAGCTTTCGTACTGCTAGTAATCTGCAATATCATATAAGGTAAAAATCACAATATTTATAAAGGTAACAAATTCTTCGAGAAATCACTTTGGCTGGATCTGAGGCTTTTGTTCCTGATTCATACCTTTTTAGCATCTGCCAAATAATGCACTGAATCTATTTACGTCAATTTAGGCAAAAGCAGTTTTAGTAAATCCTTCTGTGAGCAGAAAGCTCGCCCTGCTTATTTGGAATGTGTGAATTAAATAAACATTTTTTTTCCAGAAAACACACTGGAGAAAAGAACTTTGAATGTGACTCTTGCGGGAAAGCTTTTATAAGTCGCAGCCATTTGCAACAACATCTTCTTATACACTCCGGTGAAAGACCACATGTATGCTCTGTGTGCGGACTGAGACTCACCCGAGTATCACATCTCAGACGCCACATGCAAAATCTACACAAAATAATTAACATTGAGCCTTCACAAGTAAAACATAAAAAAGAGGAGAAATCAAAATCAGTAAGAAAGAAAAGAAAGTTCGCAAATCAGAGATATTTTTCAGGTGAAAAAGAATAAAATCTTGAATTGATTTGTGTGTGCAATAAAGTATATTCTATTCTATATTCTTTGAATGGGATATCAATTTTGAATACCGACCCCTTTAATGATCCTTTAGATGAAATAGATCAGAAGTAATTCTGAGAAGTTCTTCCTCACAAACAAAATTATTTTAACTAGACTATGAAGAAGACTAAAATTTCATTTCATTTATTCATTTAAATATAAAATAAAGAGTAAAAGTAGTTGCATTATTTATAAGTATATAGTTTTTTTTTGGACCAGTAAAGTTGTTTTAATACATTGGCTGGCTAGTACATTTAATTTTTTCCCTAAACCACAGAATTAATGAAGTATCAAACCGTATATCATATCAAATGTTTTTTTTTTTTTTTTGCGAGGACTTTTTTAATACCGCTATCAGACAAGAGAGGGCGCTAAATCTTTGTAAAAACCTCCAATGCACAAAATTTCTGCTATTTACCGGTTTATTTAAATATTCTTGATTGGCAACATTCTACTATTCGATTTTCAAATTTTGAGATTCGTTAACGTTTCTTTTGTCATATGTGTTGTCCTGAAGTTTTTAGGCATTTTAGTTGTGATTTTGTGGAGATTTCTGCGAATTGCGAGACGTGTTAGCTGGTTTAAAGTGATAATAGTTACAGCAAAGTAAATCTACATACTTGTATAGCAATTGAGACAGCCAGATTGAATTAACCTCTGTAAGCGTGAATACAATCAAGCTGCAAGAATGTCCAGAGATATTTACTACTCTGAGAAATATTATGATGAAGAGCATGAGTACAGGTAAGGAATATTAGCTTTATAACCTTCACCTATTAATTCTTTATCTTCGATCAACATAACCTAAATATTATTGTTTATTATAGTACTATTCGCCTTTGTTCCTACTGACATTGTGCCCTTTGGTCACATCACTCTATAATTTTCCTTTTTCGAAATGTTCACCACTTATTGCTGTCATCAATATCAAACAGCTGTTTAGATATGAACTAGTTTCTACTAATGGAATATGAGCGCATTATCTATCCCTAATAAACTAGATTAGATAAATCCATATCACTACAAAAAATCTTATCACCTTTTTGGGTAGTAAATGCAAAGTACTTGGATATCTCAGATGAAAAGTGCATCTAGTTTTTTGTAAAGCAGCAGTAGTGAGAAATAGAAAGTAAAATTTTAACTGGTCATAGCCTAAACCATGTACTAGGGATGTAGGGTCTATAGCAACCTTTTTGTTTTGTTTCTCTCTTTGGCAGTTTGCTATTCTACTGGCTACTTTTGGTAAGGTCTTATACATATTTAAAATTGTTACAGACATGTTGTGCTGCCCAAGGAGATGTTGAAGCTAGTTCCTAAGAATCATCTGATGTCGGAGCCTGAGTGGCGCAGCATTGGAGTGCAGCAAAGCCAGGGTTGGGTCCACTACATGACACATCAGCCAGGTATGCAATATATTTACAGTGTTAACTCTACACTAATCATTTAATAGGGTATCAGACTACTTTTGTTTATTTTATTAATTAAAACTTCTTAATTTCTGCTATCGAAAACTAAAAAAATTTTTGCTCTATCTTTAAAATTGACCGAGTTATAAAGTTTTGAAATTCAAGATTAGACAGAGAGGCACATTCCCACTTATGACGTCACTTGCTAGTAACGCCATATAATCTCCATACAAAAAATCGTTTTTGAAAGAGAGAAATATTGAAACTTTAAAAAATCTGTAAATTCGTTTTTCAACCGATTCTATTTTTTTCTTCGCGAATCATCTGCTACTAAACTATATTTTAAAAATAATTCATAAATTATGGTAAATTTAGGAACAGTCCGATACCCTATTGTAAAATGTTCTTACCCTAGTTCCGTCAGCCCAATAAAAAAAATCCTGGATTGCACTGTGCTTGTTTGACACTAAAGGTATCAATAAACTTGATGCAAAACCATTATGGTTATGTATGGTATTATTATATTATTGTATGTTATAATAATCTTTCTAAAAAAATTAAGAAACAGTTGTTATAATATTAAATTAAATTAAAATTCTTTAAGTAACAGTACAGTTTTTAACTGTAGCTGTATTTGTCTCCTTGTAGGTTTAAGATGCCTGTGTTAGGAGACACCGCTCTTCCATTTTAGTCGAATAGTAGGTTGAAAAATTCTCCATTATTTGCATTTTGCAATAGACAGAACACCTGTCAAGGTTAGCAGTTATAATGGTTTGGAGCCTTCTCTTAAAGTATGTTTTATTGAAATCTGGCACTTTTAGTCTTATTAGTATATGCCATTTTCATTACCTGAATAAATTTTCATCTAAGACACTTATCTAAGACACACCGAGCGCGGCGCGGCGAAGATACTGAGATGACAACAATTTAAATTAAATCCTAATCCCTATTGTGCCGGCTCTCGTGGCCGCTTCACTGCGCCGTTCGCCGCTCGCTCTTATTTATCTTTGCCTGGCGTTTTCAACCTTGTAAGATAGGGATTAGGGTTTCTTCTTAGTATCTTCGCCGCACCGCGCTCAGTGTGCGTTGGGCCTTTGACTGATTTTATATTTTGTAATTTGTGCAGAACCCCACATCCTGCTGTTCAGACGAAAGAAGACAACACCTCCTGAAAAGAAGTAAACTTCTACAACTTGTTTTGATGTACAGTTCTCTCTTAATCATTATTTGCACTACCAAGTTTTTTGACAGTAATTGTTATAAGATATTGCAAGTAGGTTATTTACATTAGTTTTAGTGAGACTCACAACAAACTTCTGTGGCTTATTTTAGCTTGAACTTGCAAATATTTTGTAGATCAATATTTTCATGAACCTTTTATTTTGTGTATTCAGGCTTATAAATAGGGGATCGGACTACTTTTCTTTTATTTTATAAATCCAAACTTCTTAGTTTCTGCTATCGAACATGAAAATAATTTTTGCTCTATCTTTAAAATTGACCGAGTTATAAAGGTTTGAAATTGAAAATTAGACAGAGAGGCACATATCCACTTGTGACGTCATTTGTTATAACACCATATAATCTCCATACAAAAAATCGTTTTTGAAAGAGAGAGACATATTGAAACTTTAATAAAATCACTGTAAATTCGTTTTTCAACCGATTCTGTTTTTTTCTTCGCGAATCGTCGGCTACTAATCTATATTTTAAAAATAATTCATAAAATGTTAAATTTAGGAACAGTCCGATCCCCTATTAGTGAAACATAGTTCACATCAGATTCACACAAGGTTAAATTACAAATAGTTAAATTTCTTGCAAATAAAAGTTTATTGTGGGTTGAATTGGTCAGTGATCATCATTATTCCATAATTTTTAAGTATTCTTTTAGTCATTATTATTAAGATCCACATCAAGTGCCCTTTTAGAATAGTGAAATAATGATAATTATGCAAATTGTGATTGTTACTTACATTATTTTGTGTTGTGGTACATTTAGTTCATAGTTCTTAGAAATTATGGGAGAGCCTAATAAGTACTAACTCACCAACTGATGATTATTTTTCTCAAAGAACAGGCTAAAATGTATAATACATATGACTTAGAATTTGGGATTTACATACAAAACAGTATGTTTAGCTGATAAAAATATAAAAGAGGCCCCAAATTGTCAAACATCAACTCTTGATTTTGGGGTTAGTGGCACACTCAAATGCTTTTTCACAAGTGGCTGTTCCCCATTTTCTACCTGAAACAGATTTGATAGATAGCATGTAGTTGGAATGTAGATAGATCCAAAAACTATACATTGTAGTCGGATCTTCATTAGACTTTAACAACCAAAATGGTGACTAGCTTTTATGTTTTGGATTAAGTGTCAACTGAGAATATTTTTCTACCTAGCATCAAATTCTCTTAGCTTCCTTTGTAAATATGAATCAATCGGCAGCAGTTTTAAATATTCCAGCATTCTTTTTTAATTGGTAAAAATAAATTATTTGGTGCTAAATATGTAATAAATTGTTTTATTTATGAATATTCTTTTAAAATAGAGACAAAAAGACAGTAACTCAAAAGAGACTAAGTCAAAAACATGTAATAAATTGTTTTATTTATGCATATTCTTTTAAAATAGAGACTAAAAGACAGTAACTCAAAAGAGAAAGTCAAAAACAGATCATTCACAAATCAGTAATATTTTATCTTAGTTTATGAATAAAAAAATAAAATGAGTTACAACTACACTTGCTATGCAGGGGCTTGCCTGCTTATCAACTAAAATCATAATCAATCATAGTGATATAGCTGCATAGTGCATGTACTGGCCACTGTATAAAATTAAAATGTAATGTTGTTATCCATACTCAGTAACTTAAAAATATATATCTATTTGCGTTTTTTCTTAGAACTTGGAGACAGTGAACATAGTTTAGTAGTCTCGGGCTGTGAGAATTCCATTGCTTCTACTTTGATGTCATCAGTTGCCACTGTGTCCAGTAGATCCAAGCCTTGTAGCTGCTCTTGCTCCAAACTGTGTAGCATTTGAAACCCAGGCTCCAAGGATGGGGTGTAAGCATCTAACGCAGCTGGGAAGTGCAACTCTGGCACTTCTTCTAATTTCAGCTGTGGTGTAATTTCTTCAACAGTTAATGCTTCACATTGAGATCTTAAATTCTCACACTTTTTCTTCATTAGTGCATGATATTTTACAACTTTTTGTTCATAAAATTCATGCAGGTTAGTGATATTTAATTCAGCAAATACTTTAGATATTGCATCCGGGAAGCCTGACTTGATTCCGTTTGCTTCTCGATCCACCACAGATCGTAATAGCTTGCACATATTTGTCATGTAGTGATCAAACGCATCTGTAACAGCGTCAAGAGCCGTGTTGGTACAAACAGAGAAGCCCACGTGTCCTATTCCGATGGCTGCACACTGACGCAAGGCTCTCTTGTGACTCTCTGGTGTGAATGGGAGGACAACAGGGCCTTTGCCAAGTGAAAAATCACAGTACTGTTTCTGGAGGAAGTTGATTGGTGGAGTGGCTTCGTGTTCTAATTTCACAGTTGGTTCGGGTGGTATGGACGGCAGACTCATAGCATCTATTCGTGCACCCTCGAACACTGCTGTCTCTGTTCGGTCGAGGATCTCGGCCAATTGTTGCGCGCAGGCATGTAGCTGAATAGTGTGTGTGATTAGATTCGGCTTCGGCAGTTCAATCGGCGAAGACTTGACGGAGATAGGGATCTCGGGAATGTTCTGCATCCCTAGTTCGATAATTGGGTTGAAGTTGACGTTTTGAAGTATTTTATCGGGCTGTTCGTCTTCAAATTCACCCCATAGTTTCCGTGTTGTCATTTTACAAGATAGGTAACAAATAAATAAAAGCAGTAACCTAAGAGGATGTAAGGGGATTGCAGTAACAATAAAATACAAACAGCATCAGCAAACACAACACACACCACAGATGAATAAGTGACACACACTGGCTAGATTTTTGACATTTTGACGTTTTTTTTATATTGGCCGTATTCCGAATCAGACTTTCAGCGCCGTCAGCGATCACAAAAGTTTTTTTTTTTTTTTATGGCGCTAGTATGACTTTGTCATCCGTCGAGGGGATCTCATACTACCTATTTTGACATTGATTTGGCATTGACAGTTTTTTTTAAATATGGCCTGGCTACTAGATTTCTTAAATGTTCGTTACAGTAGCGTAACGTTATAATAAACCAATGGAATTTACATGAAATAATTCTGCATTAACTCAGCCCGCGCTATGAAAAATTTCATAATGATTGCTCATAAGGGATCGAAGATATTCAACAAGACTTTTGAATGACAGCTTAGCTATCGGATAAAATAAAATAATATAATATATTCTTTGTAGTTATCGTTACACCCAAAGATTGAGCGAAGCGATCGTCTTTTGTTCCTCTGAGGTTACACTAGCATACTACGAATAAGGAAGCTATTCGTAGCTAGCATACAAATAAAATAATGTAATAGTTCTCATAGAAAATGTAAATTTCTTTAACAAATGTTGTGAAATAGGTACTTTATGTGAATTTGCAGTGGAACAATAAAAAAAAAGTAAAATGATACGCATAGCGGTCATTCATTATGTTGTTTTCGAATAAACCAGAATATGGAGTTTCTTAAATTCGTGTGCGTTACCCCAGCCAGAGAATGTCGAGAAAATGTCAACCAGTAAATTCAACGCGGGATCTTGCTCGCCTGGTAACCCTAACAATATTTTTATCATTCCTACTAACAATGGCAGGCAGGAGGCGATAAAGGTGTAGCATGTGAAAAGCGTAGCACTTGTAACGTAAAACGTTACGTTTTAAATATACTTAATATAATAGATAAAGACGTAAAAAAACCAACTATAAATTAATAAACAATTAACTAAACCTAACTAATATATTTTAATTAATAAATATAAACTTAGCCTAACTTTAACTTATTTTGAATAGTACCAGGCACCGGCTGGCACCGGCGCTGGCGCCGACACTTGCGCGCGCGTCGCCTTGTCCGCCAATTCACCTCAGACCTTAGCTTTCGCCAATAACGATTTCCGATTTTTAATTTCACATTTTGCAGTTTTAAGGTTTATTAAATATATTTCAAGTTATAATCATAGTGAGTGATAAATAACCCCATTGGGTAAGTGTTGAACATATTTTTATCATTATAAAGTGTAGTTTTGCTTTAGTACAAAAATCTAGTGCTTTGGTATCAATCACCGTAATTTGTAGTATCTATTCACTTTCCTTAGCATTACTTCGTACTCGCTTAGCTGGTTTTTATTATTATGTTATTTTAGTGTTTTATCAGTTTTTATTGCGAGCTATTTTATTTTTCCTGCCTTTTTAAAATAGTGATAATTGTTCATGTTCATTATTAATGCTTAATCTGCTTGTAAAACCGCTCTGATCGCTTTTCACTGCACTTCACCTGCTACGCATCCAATACTTCCCATTGTTGCGTCATAGTGAACGGATCAGAGCGGGCCAGCGAACATTTTGTTGACCAGTTGGAACGTTAATTCCAGGGTTTCAAGCACCGGGTACGAAGACGTAATTTCTTCGTCAACGCCGTCATCATCATCACGTCATCATCCCGTCGCACTCGCTACTTACCTCCTTCCTGAAGACCGACGTCGTCGTGCCGTTCACGTCTATGTACCTGCACTCCGTCCCGGGAAGTACCTTAACTCGGAAGTTTTAAAAACAGAAGGCCCTTCTGCCCACGACCGCTTATTTTTTTTATTTAAATAAATTTATATTTTTTATTAACTGTTAACTTGGCCGTTTCATTTTAAAAACCGCTAGTTACAAAGTTGCTACGACTCTACGAAGAATGAGACGTTGACGATGTTGTCCATTTTAAACATTTTTGTGGATAAACAGTAAGTAGGTACAAATAAAAATAAAGCACCAAATTTGGTGAACAAAGAAAATATGGAATGACAGTGTTTGCGTTGGTAATCCCTCTGTTGGTTGGTACGCCTCGTACTTCTGTGTGCGTCAGAATGTAGTGTTCAAACTGCGCGAGATCTCTGAAATTTTCATGAGCCAACAATTGGTTCCCATTTAGTTCCTTCAAACTTTTTAAACGTACAGGTGTAAGTAGTACGAAAAACAAGATATCCACAAATGTTAATTTAATATCATCCAGTGCCTGACGAAATTATAAGCACGAAAACTCTTATGTTTGAAATTGCTCTTGTGATTCCCTCAGGCTCTAAAATTTACCTTGGTCGATATTTTTATTTCTGTGATAGCTACCGAATGTACGTTTGAAAAGTTTAAAGGAACTGGGAACCAATTGTTGGCTCATGAAAACTTCAGAGATTTCGCGCAGTTTGAACACTGCACCTTGGTGACCGGCGATTCTGACGTCAGGATGAACGGTCACCCTTAAATGTTTAAATTCTTCTGAAATATGATGGAACCAATTGTCTAGTGATAGGAACTAGACGGAAATAATAGGGAACCAACTCTTGGACACCATTAGAACGTTAAATACGCCGAGTGACCGGCCATTCTGACGCACACGTACTTCTTTATCTTGATCATGTTGGTTGTTCGTCAACCGACCTCACAATCCACGGTGTCAGTGTCGAAGTGCTGCCAAAGGCCACTGACATGGCTCGTGTAATGATTTCTATAGCGGCCGGGAGTCGGGACCGACGGCTTAACGTGCCTTCCGGAGCACGGAATCTTTTTTCTTTTTGGAAAATCAGGTGATTCAGTCTGCAATGTCGAGACACTGGGGAAAGTCTCACAAAGAGATTTTAGTTTGACCATGTCCCCACCGGGATTCAAACCCTGAACCTCTATAAGTAATGACAGTCGAATGCTGGACCGCTCAGCCACGGAGGCTGACTGCTGGCGTATGTACGTATTCAGGGCCGAGATTGAAATGTTATACGAGTTGGAAATATTTTATGCTTACCTACGGCAATTCTCTGCTATCCGATTCTAGTTAGTTTGATTGAAAGCAATGGTACAGTCGACTGCACGTTATTTTTTTATATGCCTCTCTCTATGGGTACATAAAGTATAAAGATTAAAAAAAAAGCTAACGATAATTATTATTTAACTTTTCTATCTTTATGGGGAATCTTCTTCAGCACACTTCAGTTTCTTGCATTTCAAATACTGCGCATACTGCTACGAAATTAAAGGCTAATATTTTTTTAATATTAAAATTTTTGGAACAACGACGCGACAGCGCGATTTGTAAGTTAGGCCTGCAACCACCCTGCAACCTGTCAAGCAAGTTTGGTCGGAATGGAAAAACAGGTTTTATTTTATTCCTTGAATGACGTAAACCCAACTACCGCCCTCAGCTACGGCGTAGAGACTTCTTCGCTACGGTTTTTTCTAAGCATGTGTGCGTGCGTTCACACGAGTGTTTGTTGGTAGTCGAAGCGTCGAATCGTCTGGCTGAGCGAGACTAGCTGACTCCTGAATAGGGAGGCTGCGGGTCCATTCAGGACATGAAACGCAGGAAACCGAGTCACAGATCAATCGCATTGCCCCCCGCCGCCCGCGCCCCCAGCAGACAGATCGCCTGCCCTCAGTCGCTCAGTCTCCTAGTCCCTCCCAGACGTTCGCCCCGGCCGCACGCCTCTCCTCCCGACAAACCGCACGATCTCAGTTATGTGTTCGTCTCACGACATGTTCATCTGAGTGGCCAGCTTCAATTCTAATTTTCTCACTGATACGGTAAGTAAGCATGGTAATTGTTAAGTTGGTTTATTTAATTTTCTACTGGGAAATCTTCTGCGTAGTACGACGACACTTGTTGATCCTCCGAAGAAAGAAACCAATTGAATCGCCGATTGTTTAATGACATTTTGTTAACGAAAATTCTTATGGAGAAATAAATCAACAATTCGGATTTTAATAAAGCCACATCACGTCCTAAATGGGTATTTTAAATAATTAGTCGCAGCCCAAGCAAAGACCCATGTACTTTGTGTAACCGCGGGCGATCGCTAATTTCATAAACTCGAGGATTGCAAATGACAGATTAATGAAGGAATCTCGTTGATGGAAAGAATGTCGAGGATATACCTCTGCTTTAAATTATGTGGCATTTTTTAAATATTATTTTCCTCAATTGTTTTGCTTGCCAGTTGACAAAGATTTAGTTCTAGCTCTCCGCATTCACTACGCTAGTATTTATGATTTTAGTTTTGTATATTTATCATAATACTATTTGTTAATTTTGGACGTATTATTATATCTCTATTCAAACTTTGACGTTTATAGTACCTATTAGCTGGACTACAATTTGCATGACAGAAAGAGAGAAAAAGTAAAAGATATATAAAAGTAATATACCAAATTAACATTCAGTCTTAAACGTACGGTTAATGGAATTAAGCGAATAAAACAAAAAAAAACTAAAAATAAATAATTTAATTAATTAAAATGTTTTCGTGCGTATCTGAAATGATTAAAAAGAAACCATACGTTTACTTTTTTGAATCAATAAATCGCTTCTTCTTAGCTATCCTAAGAAATGGGCCTAATTAAATATAAATATATTTGTTTATGTGTTTTGTGGGAAGATAAATAAACAATTATTATAATTATATAATTAGGCCCATTTCTTATGTCATATAAAATTGTTAAAATATAAGAAATAAAATGTGATCATATCGTCTAAGCCGAAAACATCCTCTGCTAAATAAAAGACTTCCCCAAATCGATATGAAGATATCTCTCCACATATCGCTTCAGCCAACAAGACTCAAAATATTTATCATAAAAAAAAAAATGTGTAAATTTTGAATGTTACGTTACTACTTGCGCCGCCTTTCGTTTCATAGATGAGTTGGTAGATTTGTGACAGGGATGATGCCTAGATAAAGAAAATTTAAATTTTATCTGCGAATATCTATTATTGGCTACGTTGTAACTTATTTGTATATGCTGTTGGTATTCCGAATAAAATAATATAAATAAAATAAATATTTTGTCCGTCAGTCAGGTAATACAAAAATATTAGACACACATTTTTTCTTTTATCAAATAAACAAAAAATACCTAGTTAAATCGCATTAAAGTTGGATAGTGAGGACTAACTACGTCACAACTTGGTATAAAATGGACTCTCGCGTGACGTCACACGCTATTTCAACTCAATATAATAATATCTCCGTAATTTTTTGATTACGTGAAAAAAATAAAAAATACATATCCAATACTCTTTAATAATCTACCTGATAGACAAATAAAATAGTTATCATCCCTACTCTCCCTAACAAATTTGGATGAGTGTATGGGAATATCTACGTTAAGGCCGGCGCGGGCGGCGGCGCGCTAGGCGGCCGCGCACGGAAGCGCTCGTTTGCTCAATTGCACTCGCCGCGGTTCGTTATCGCGCAGATTACGCTCCGCGTTCGACGCTCGGCTAATCGGCCGCTTTTCCCGTTCGCCATCACTTCGCGAGACGCGGGTTCGATCCCTACCACGTACCAATATGTTTTCGAATTTGATTTTTATGTATGTTTATCGACGCTCTATTTACTAAATTCTATTGAAAGGAAGTAGGTTAGTAGTGTTCTAGTAATCGGCGAGAGTATAGGTATAATCAGAGAGTGTCGGTAGTGCAATGGCTAGGATCGCTGTTTTCTATCCGGGAGACGCGGGTTTGAAACCCACTACATACCACGGAGACAAATACAAGATGACATGGTTCCTTAGTACTTATGTCTTATAGTTGCAGAGCAAAGTTACCATATAAAATGGCACTCACCCATATAAAATAGGACACCTGTATATGGCAGGACATTGAGCCTATGATTCTGAATCATATTCCACTGGTATTTCTTACCGGTTTTTTTTAAATCGATTTTTTGTTTTCAATCTGTTAAGTTCAATATAAAAATTTGAATTTCCCTACACATCACCACTTTTGTGCAATAAAAACCACTATATTTAAAAAAACAGCAATGTATTATACATTTATGATGCACGGGCGTGTATTTGCCGCCCACGCCACGTGCGCCAATACATTGCGTAGGAGCAGATAGTTTAACCGTCTTGAACTTTTTTCTAATATCGTTTATTTAGACATAATAACACAAACACCCTGTATAAGTTTCAATTTTCACGTGTCACTCAAAAGGTTCTGCGCACAGTATAAAATGAACCAGAAGCTATTTAAAAATGGTTAATGATCTATGAAATCGACGACTTCTGCTACGCTACAGGAAACGTAGCAATATGCTACGCCGTAGCAATACCTACGTTGTAGCGCAGTATAGTTTCCGCAGCCGTTTATGAGCGCTTGGCGAATTGATGCGGGATTCCGGTGGGTAAATGAACGTATTACCTTATCATTTTGTGGAGCCACCTGTTACTTACACCCTGTATACGATCGCACCGAGGGTCCCGATAAGATCACATAGCGCTTTAAATAAATGGATTTGACACATTTGACGGCTCCGTAGCCCAGGTGGTAGTGTATCTGCCTCCGACGCACAGGGTCGCGGGTTCGAATCCCGCCCAGGGCAAACATTTGTGTGATGAGCACTTGTGTTTGCCTTGTGTCTGTTTGTTGTTTATCTATATAAGTATGTATTTATCTATTTAAGTAATGTATATCAGTTGTCTGGTAACCATAGTACAAGCTCTGCTTAGTTTGGTATCAGATGGCCATGTGTGAAGATGTCTCCACTTATTTATTTATTTATTTGATGATGGAGGCCATCCTGTCAGTAATGGGTAAGGAAAATTTTCTGAAAAATAAATGTAAACATTTTCTGTATGTTTTACCAATCTGCGAAAAATATTTTTTCACAAAAACTAAAACAAGCTCTAAAATCGACATCGATTCTGATTTCGGACAAATTATAAAAGTGCTTTTTGGTGTAAAACATTAAAATGACGAGTTTTTTATTTACTTTCGGAGAGCCTCGCCATTTACACATTAATAGTAATATACGAAAAATATTTAGATGCAGAAAATATATATATTTACGGCCCTGATTAATTGAATATACTATACTAATATTAACTGAACATAACATATTTTTGAGCCATATTTTTATTTTCGGACAATCAGGTTATTTTGAAAACGTCGTACACCCACGAATATTTAGAAAATATATAGGAACGCGTTAAAGTCTTTTGTATCGCCCGGAAGCCTTAACTAGAAATAAATTTATCTTTGGAATCTTTTTCTTTCTCTGCCTTTCACTATGACAAAACGCTTTTTGAAACCGGTTTTAATGCTTATAAATAAAGTACCTTCAAGGTCTGTCGGTGTTACCTACCACGAAATGCTTTATTTCAAACGGAGGGTTCCGCTAGAGTGGTACTTGGTCGCGTTGAGAAGGTGTAATGGCACTAACTAGCTGGATTGAGCCGGCTTGGAGAGCTCTCAGGTAAAGATGTGGAGACGAAAGAAGCAAAGGCGCTAAGGGTAGTTTGAGCCACCAAATTTGTTAAACCATACCTTTAGAATAATAAAATGCTATTTCCTAAGAATTCTGATATACATAATATAAATACTAGAAATAAAAATAAAATAGCGCACCCAAAGTTTAGACTGTGTGATGTTAACAATTCATTCATGGGGAACTGTATTCGCTTCTATAATAAAATACCAGATGATATTGTAAATCTGTCCGATAGCCAAACGACAATTAAATTATTACTCTATACGATAAATGATTACTTAGATGATAAAAACGTCTGGTCAACTGTTGTTCCAAATCAGCGGAGTAGATTGTAATTATGACTCATGTATGATTCTTTATATATTTAAAAGAAAAGTACAAAAGATACAATTCCTGTGGAGTTTCTTCTGGCCGTTCTTCTCCACAGAGGGCGTACACTGGTAGTGAACATGCCATCCATGATAGCCGAAAAATGATTTGTAAAAATCTTAATTCGAATTAAAAATTTTGACTTTGACTTTAATAATATTTTTGTAATTGAATTGACCAATCGTAGTTTGAATTTATTCTTCTTCGTCGTGCGAGTTGTCGACACTAATCCTGGTCATATTGCTATGCAGCAATAGTAATTAAATTGCTTACAATAGGAAAAAAATAATAATTATATATTTTCATAGTTCATCTGAAAGTATACAAAAATAGAATACTGACAGTCAAAACATAGTCGAAATTGATCGAAAAACAAACTATTAACAATATTAATAAACAAATATATCTGTCCCTCTTTACGAAAACAATATTTTCTATGGCGGATGTATGGCCCGCGACACATATGACGTCACATGTCTCGTCGGATCTCTCTGTCTAACCATCTACTTTGAAGCCTTATAACTTTGTTTCTGAGCAAGATATTTGGAAAATTATTTTTTATGTGTTTATGAACTTGAAATATTTCGATTAATGAATTAAAAGAAAATGTGCATGTTCCCTTAGAGAGCACGGTATAGACGTAGGGTAGATAGTACTGCAATTATTTTCTTTTAAATAAAAAAGTAAATATTTTGCTTCAATTATGATGATGTTATGAGCTTCTAACCGATTTCCGCCACGGCGACTGCTTGAATATACTTTACTATGCAAGATGAATACAGTGCTTCATCTTATTAAATACTTACTCAGTACTCTTGCGGTGTCCTACGATTGTAGGTATAATTTTATACCTAAACCTGCGACAGGAAAAAATAAACATGCTCACAAAATTTTACGAGAGTCGGTTAAGATATGCGACCTGTAGAAGAGAACAGCCCGGACTTACAAAAACATTTTGGCCTAGCTCTGCAACGGAGACACTTCACTCGCGCGTTCAGGCAATCTGGTGATTCAGCCACCAAATTGGAAAGAGATTTTACCGGTATTCTAACTCCGAACCCTTTTAATGGGAGCCGAATGCGGCTCGGCAGTCGACCACATACACCACCACATAGGTATACATAAAGTGTTAAAGGGTTTTAAAAGGGTTTTAACAGCCTCCGTGGCCGAATGGTCGAGATTTCGCCGTTCATTACGGAGGTTCCAAGTTCGATTCCCGGTGGATACACTGTCAAGTAAAAATCTCTTTGTGAGATTTTCCCCAGTTTGGTTAGGACTTTGCAGGCTGAATCACCTGATTGTCCGAAAAGAAAGATGATCCCGTGCTTCGGAAGGCACGTTAAGCCGTTGGTCTCGGCTACTATCTAGTCGGTACACGAGCCACGTCAGTGGCCTTTGGCAGCTCTATAAGACTGACACTAGGGTTTGTGAGGTCTGTTGTCGACCTTACGTACGACCCACACGATGGTGATGATTTATTTAATTTTGGTTGTTCGTTTTATGGTGGACAGAGGCAACGTAGAAATCATCGGGAACGATTTTAATTAAAATGTATTATGGCCTCGATCCGGGATGTCACGCTCTAATCCTTAATTTAAGTAAGTCCGTCCTTTTTACCTTTTAAAGATTGAATAGGGACAGGAGATGGCCATCCTAATATAAAAGCTGTCAAACATCGAATTTGAACCTTATGGCCGTGTCGATTGCACAATTTTAGAGAGCACTTAAAACATGCGACTTAAAAATCTCTTAAACTGACAGCTATGCCCTTATTTTAGGTTATCATTCGTTCAAATGAATATCATTCGTTTCATTGGTCATAAAAACGAAAAGGATAGCTGGATTTTAAAATTAGAATTAGAGCATGACATCCCGAATGTATAGGTATCTCATTTGCATTCTTTGAGCTTGTCCACGTAAACGTGAATATCGAAAACAATTAGTAAAAAAAAATCTAACTCTCACTGTCCACTTTAAATAGCTCAACGGGATTACACCCACATTCACACGTATGCAGTTTATTTAGTGCGAGTGCAAGTGCACTAAATAAATCGGATTTCGCGTACTATTCAGTACCAATAAATATGCCATACACAAGCACTAATGTTACATAAACAAATACAATGCAAAAAGTGCGCATGTGGACAAATAGGCAGATTTTTTTTATCAACAATCAATCAATCAACGGCCCGTTACAGTCCACTGCTGGACTATGAGCCTCCTCCACTTAAGTGTTTGGTTTTGCCATAATCTCCACGCTTGGCAGGCAGGTTGGAGATCGCAGATTAAAAGGTTACTGTATCAGAGAGCGCTGCTGCCCGTTCCCTGTTCAATGTGTAGTCCCTAAGTCGCCTCTTACGACACCCACGGGAAGAGTAGGGGTTGGTGACAAATGTGTTCTACTCTGCCGTCACCACACGGCTCGTAAACAATGATGACCATTAATTAAAAAAATCTTCCTTTTTATTTGCCATATTACGAGGCGCGTACCTGTTTTTTCAATACTTAACATTAAAAAAACAAAGGCTTTGCTTTGTAATCTGCCTTCATTTCAAAGGCCAGTGTTTCCAAATTCTTCGGCGACGTTATATCCAGTACTTGTAAGTTAGAAGTAGGCGAGAACTTCAGTCAAAGACAAGTTGTGCCGTAACCGGGGCGAATCATTGCGTTTAATAATCCTCGTGATATAGGTTGACAGCTCCGTACAGGCGGCCACTCGACAACTTACACATTTCACAGCAACAGGAAATAACTTTGCTAAGATATATTGTGAGGATAGCGCTCTTATTTGAGCACCAATCAATTAGTTAGTTAAGTTAGAGAAGGCTTAAATTATTATTACGTTAGTTAGTTTTTTTAATAGCCCTTTTTAGCTGTCTCACTGCTGGGCAAAGGTCTCCCCTTTTTTCTTCCACTGATCTCGATCTTGGACCACTTTCATCCATTGCCTCTAGCGTCGCGCCATCGTTTCTTAGGCGTTAGTTATATTAAAGTTTAATATACACACAAATATCTAGAAAACACATTTAAACAGAAAACAAAAATTTAGTTTGACTAATAAACTAATTATTAAAATTATGTAGGACAGCTATTCTATGTGTAGTATAAATAATTTGAATTTTATACAATTCAGTATTATTATTAAATATGACATGTGATGGTAATGAAATGTAATGTGAAAGCCTAGCTATGGGTCTTCTTGCGCCTGAAAATAATTGTTTTTTTTTTAATTTAGTAGAGGTTCCAAAACACAGCTTGTCTTGTCAAAGTATGGTTTTATAATAAACGCCATTCTCCCTCTACTAATATACTGATATTCTCGTGTAGGCTACGAGGTCCTTGATTATTTGTCATACGGGTGGCGAGCAACAAGCGTCCTTACAACACACCGCCCGATCTAGTTGAAGGAGAACAATTTTCTTCAGAATGGAGAACACCGATAGGTTCTTATTTCACATTGAAACATGCCTTATATTAAAGTTTATATCATGTACATTACATTACTTTTTATTTCACTTCAATACATGCAATATTACCAAAGTTATGACCGCGAGAAGTTCCGAGCGTGTGACGTCATATGCAGGCGGTTGCGGGCGGTGTAATAGGAACGTTGCGTGCAAATGACGTCAATATGACGTCACAGCTACCACTCGCCTCGTGCGAAAATGTGCACTTTGATCGTTAATAACTCAGTCATTTTTAAAGATATTAAAAAAATAAAAACAGTATTTTTTGTAATTTTTTATACAACATTTTGAAATTTTTGGGTTTGAAAGGTCAAAATGCAGAATACCGATAGGTTCTTATTTCTCATCAAAACATGTCTTATATTAAATATACATTACATTACTTTTTATTTCACTTCAATACATGCAATATTACTAAAGTTATGACCGCAAGAAGTTCCGAAATTTCCGCGCGCTTTTAGTATGCTGTGTAACGTCATATGCATACAGTGCAGTAGTGTTTGCGGGCGGGGTAATAGGTACGTTGCATGCATATGACGTCACAACTACTAATCTTTGATCGTTAATAACTCAATCATTTTTAAAGATATATAAATTAAAAACACAATATTTTTTGGTTTTTTTTTTATAGAACATTTTGTCATTTTCAGCTAAAATCGTCGGTCAGACCTGTTTCAGGTTCATCCATCACGATGAGCGCGGTGTTAGTGGTCTGTCAAGACCACAATTATTTTAGTCTGTCTTCGGCCCTAATCAAGATGTCATTTTTAACATTATTTTTCCTCTCGTTTTTCTTTAATTTTCACCCTGAATACCGGTGTACATGCTGCTGTAGTCGACTGTACTTTAGCTCAAAGCGGGGCAGGTACGAGGAGCACGGGAATCGGGGCAAGCCGGGATAATCTCCTGCTTTGGACAATCAGTCGCGGCCCACAATGGGGTATTGACGGAATAGGGTACCCTGGGGTAAAATTATTAGAATGTAATGGCGGATTTATTGCTCGTGGCTATAGACTTTAAGAAATTGAATGAAATTTACTGTGGAATTTGACTTGCGTTCGTGAGCCTTATTTTGGCGAATAAGTCCAATTTGGACACTTGGCTTCGGTTTCAGATTGATTTCATAATCAAGACCATATGGATTTCCGATTCTACCCTCTATCGAGAGCTATGAACATTCCCGAATAGAATCCAAAGCAGTAATTCTATCTAGTGACTTTTGTAACCCAACTTATATAAACAGGTGATGGAAACATATCGACAGTGGAAAAGCAAAATCACTTAACCGCCACTTTTCTAATTTTACAAAAACGAGGATTAAAGGTTTTTTTTTTCAAAAATAAATAAATATCTCTTTTCATATTGAGAGTAGTGTCAAGAAGTATCAAAAACATTTATAACGCCTTTATTTTGCGAGTTAAGTGTCGCTTAAGCGAAAATTACTTCGACTGTTAAAAATTTTTGGTCAAACAAAAATTGCTGATTGACCAATAAATCATAAACATAAAAATTTTAATGACTAACAGGTAATATTGCTAGTATACGTTAAATTTTAAAATGGCCGATAAGCTATATTAAAATAGAAACAGTGGTTGTGATGTTCTTTGTAAACATAAATCGCTAACAGAAAAACTTACTTCAAACCTATGCGACGCTTATGACATAATACAGCGTTGGTTCAAAAACACCAAAATTAACGTCGCTTCAGCGTTATTTAAAATTGAGTCGCTCAACCCACACAGATCAACACGGAAAAAATCACTGATTCCAGTGATATAAATATAAGTCATTTTCAACCAAAATGGCGGTTAAGCGATTTTGCTTTTCCACTGTCGATATGATGTGGCCAATGTTAGAGAACGCTCGTCTAGAAAAAAAGCCAATCAATTTTTTTTCAAGAAACTTATATTTCTCACGAAAATTGGTTGAAGGCAACGAACGTGTTCTATGGAGCATTGCTAAACCATATAGCAGAACACATTTTTAGTAGTAGTCACCAAAAATATGGAGACGAAACGCTTAAATACTTTCGGTGTAGCTACAAGTCGATACCGCGTTTTGACATTCGATTTTGTGATCTAGACCATGTAATCATGTCAACCACATAAGAATAGAACCGTCTTGAATCAGACTATTCTAATCAGCCTTTCCTGTCCTCGCCGGAACTCGTAGTCCGCACAACGTTCAAGACAATCTCGTCAGTTGACTGTCATTTGCATAGCAGAAATAATAGGGGATCTGACTGTTTACCATATTTTATGAATTATTTTTAGAACATAGATTAGTAGCAGACGATTCGCGAAGAAAAAAACAGAATCAGTTGAAAAACGAATTTACAGTGATTTTTTAGTTTCAATATGTCTCTCTTTCAAAAACGATTTTTTGTATGGAGATTATATGGCGTTACTAACAAATGACGTCACAAGTGGGTATGTGCCTCTCAGTCTAATCTTGAATTTCAAACCTTTATAACTCGGTCAATTTTAAAGATAGAGCAAAAATTCATTTAGTGTTCGATGGCAGAATCTAAGAAGTTTGGATTTATAAAAAAAAAGTAGTCCGATTCCCTATTGCTTGCATATGTTTAAAGATATATTGAAAAAATAACTTGATTGTGTTCAGTGCCATGAAGGTTCGTCTTGGTTAATTGGAAAATAAATGAGCATCTCGCGGTTTACGTTTTTGGTTGATTTTTACTAATAAAAAATATTAAATAATCATTTGTTTACAATCTGGTCTGATCGTAGTAACGATGCTTTACTACTTTTTATATCGGTGCATATCATTCGTTGCCGTTACCGTTCTTAACCAATTTTAAATAGTTCAGTTGTTACAATTTCTTAGGTAAAACAAATGTGCCTTTGAATAACTTTGATAAACATTTATTTAATTAACTCAAAAAATCTTAATCAATACAGAATTAAAAATAAAACAAGTATTAGTACATAACCTATTTTCTATATTTATGCATCGACATTATGTCGCGATAAATGATTTTTTTTCTTTCTATCTTTCCATATTTTTTACTACAAGTACATTTTAGATCGATGAATGTAGCATAGCGTGCGGGGCGTGTGAGCGATGCGCGCGCGCCGAGGGGTCGCGGATTGATCGCGATCCACTAAATAAAGATTTCCGCGCCACATCCGCGCGGGGCCGCGCTCCCACGTCGCGTCGTCGTCGCCGGCGCATGCCGCACGCGAAATACCGCTGCAAACTGATACCCTTGCTTGATTACTTGATACCCAGAGTAAGCCATAAACGGACCATTTTGAGAAATTACAGGCCTAAAGTTAGTGTCAGTTTTGGTTCGCCAAAAGTATATTAATATTATTATTCCTTCACTGATAAAAAAAAAGATAAAGATAAATTTGTTGCGTAAAATACACGTGGGTATTATAAGATGTTATAAATAAAAATAGTATGTCACAGTATATTTCACCATTCGTGGCATGCAATAGTACCATTATTATACAACTTATAGAATTAAAATTACATATTATTGATTACAAAAAACAAGTCAATATTATAATTTAAGCCTCAATTGTCATCTAAAAATTCCTTAATATTATAAAAACATTTTTCAATTAGCCATTGTTTTAATTTTAACAAAGAATACCTACTCGGAAGAACTCTTAATTCTGATTCGTTTTCAATGCCTCTTTGGTCAACATTTTTATTAGTATACGAGTATTTATATTGTGGCAGAATAATGCAGTGCCTAACTGAATCAGTGTCTATAATATTCAAATTATTCTTGTCTAAAAAATCTTCACGTTTTTTTCACATTTCCAAATACAACGGTTTTGCTGGTAGGGGAGGGACACTCGACTCTAATAAAAATAAGCACTTTAAAACGTTTTATTCGAGAAATGGTTTGAGCCAACCCCCATTATAATTGTGCCCAACGCGAGCGAGTAGTCTTATCTACTCAAGGAACGAAACATTCTAAGTTCTTCTTCTAAAGTGTATATGGGACTTTATTTATCAGAGTATTTTCTTTTTCAGTTATAAATATGATATATTTATTAAAACGCGCTTTGGGTACAATGGGAATATAAACCCTGGTCACAAAAATAAGTGTTTTTTTAGGCTTAGAAAATGCAACAAAAACGATTTTTTTAGACCTTCAATAAAATTTCAAATATTTTAGTAACACTTTAAAATTTGCATTGTTTTCACTGTTTTAATACCTAACGCCAAAAAATCCACCGTTGTGTCATATTAAAACAAAGAGAACAATACGTACTAATTGTACTCTAAATACAAATAGATAACATTAAATTGGTCGACAATAGCGTCTGTGCCAAAAGCGCACGCGCAGTTTAAGGTTAAAGCCAATGCCAATGCTAGAGATCATACTTTAGGAAGTCGATGAGTATAACTTGCTACAGACTACTGATCAATCGTTATGGAGATCCTTGGAAAAAGTCTTTGTCCAGCTGTGGACCTTTTTGCAACTGCAATGATAATAATAATTAGAAACAATTAAAGAAAAAAAAAAGTCGGACAATATGGTAGTTTTTTTATTATTATTGCGCTGTATTTATGACACATTCGTCCGTGAAGGAGGTCCAACTGGTGTTCCCCGGAAGGGCCTGTAACGAGGTATTCGTCCTCTTTCTTGTTGACTGGCAACCTTTCTTGCTGGCAGTTTTATCTTTCATTTTAAATTCATTTTCAAATTTAGATTTCTTACGTTTCGATTTTGTCTTTTTTCTGCTAAATTCTTCACTTCATGTCCTGATCTCCGATAGTAATTGTCTCCTAAAGCTTATCTACTATTTTTCCATGTTTGTTATTTAATATATAATAAGTACACAAAAAACACAATAAAATAAAAAATAATATAATAAACACACACACATGATATATATAAATACTTTTTTCTTCGGACTGTGCCCTGGAAATTGCCACACTTTATTGTATTACTATTCTACAACACTCTTCGTGTGGTGCAGCAGCGTGTGGCGGCTGCTGGGCGTCAGGCCCTATAGCTTCTAGTTCTTATGCATAATCCAGTAGTTTCGTTTTTATCAATAAAATCTCAGTAGTTCGATCAAAAGAACGTGTGCGTATATTTTTGTCTTTTCAGATTGTTTTCTATTATTCTAAAAGATGTAAAGCTTTTGGAAATAAAAGGTTCATTGAAGTTATAAAATAAAAGGAAACTCATTATAAGAAACGGACGGATAATTTCAAGTACCTATTTTCAAATATGTATAATCACACAAATGTAAATGGAGTTGCCTTACGTAACTTTTCTTGGTCATAAGGTCAATAACAGATTTGCTTTAAAATATTTTTTGTATTATTCAGGAGGAGCAGGCGCGCAAGATGCCGCTGCAGGGGCGTTGCGTCACGTGCCTGCGTGGCAACCTGCTGACCATCCTGACGGTGATCGGCGTGCTCTCCGGCACGCTCCTCGGCTGGTCGTTGCGGGCCACCGGCTACGAGTGGTCGCGGCGCGAGGTCATGTACTTCCAGTACCCCGGAGAACTCTTCCTCAGGATGCTCAAGTGCCTCATCGTGCCGCTGCTCGTCTCCTCCATCGTCTCCGCCATCGCCTCGCTGGATTTAAGTCTCTCTGGCAAGTGAGTCGCTCTAAGCTGCGTAATTATAAGCTCATGCATAAATCAAAGCAGCATTATATTTTATAATAAAGATAATATAAGGTCGACCAAGAAATTGGTTTACCATGATTTTTCAT
Source organism: Carpatolechia fugitivella (assembly GCA_951230895.1). NCBI lineage: Eukaryota > Metazoa > Arthropoda > Insecta > Lepidoptera > Gelechiidae > Carpatolechia > Carpatolechia fugitivella. Next base: position 3,585,184 of record OX579664.1, read on the forward strand.
TCAATTTCCTAGTTATCGAAAATTATACTCGGTATCTGACAGATCATTCTGCAAACGAAAATAATCTTTTCATTACTCATACCCTGAAAGCGGTTCGGAAGTTGGCTGAGGAGCGGATTGAAGGTAATACTTTTCAGCCCGGAGGGAGAATCACTTTCAACTGACAGATGTCATTCATTCATTCATTCTCATTCATTCTGGCAAATTATTAAAAAAACTGGTTCTAATTTCACATTTCTATTGAACTATGCTCCATCTTTCTATACAGCCACACAATTACAGCGCAATGTTAAATTGAAATAACATAAAGTTAAGTGTTAATTAAAGAATATATATTTTTTAAATGACTTTATTATAATTAACTTTCAACAATTTCTTTAAAATAAAATAGATTTGGGCAAAATATTTAACATTTTTCAATGATAGAAATTAAAAATAATGGCTCAAAAGCAGGCCAGCACGGCCACAGCAAAAAATAAAAAATTGGCGGGAAAGCAACAATCCGATTATCATTTGTTTCTCGAGTTGTAGGGTTTTTTTTTACAATGAGTTCTTCTGATTCAGATATGGAAGTCACTCATTTTTTCTTTAGCTAATTCGTGTTTTTATTTTTACTTTCCTTCATTTTCATTTTTCATTTATTTCATTTTCATTTATTTATTTAACTAATAATACAAAGGACGTCATCCTTACAGGGGCGCCCCCAAGTCGATGACGCCACTAACTTTACACATAATATTATAAAACGACAATTAAATTAATTATTCTATGATTACAATATACATTTCGTCAAATACAATTAAGATAGAATATAGTGATTGTCACAGTCCAAGATCATTTGAATTTTTCTTTAAATTAAAAATTTGATAGTACAGTCCAACTAACCTAAATAATACGAATAACATTATTATACTTAACAACTATATAAAATATCATATCTATACGAAATTTAGTGTAACATAATAATAATAATAATAATAATCAATTCAATTCAATATAAACTAATATAAAATAACTATTTAGTCAAATAATGAAGTAGTGCATTCGTGAAGTTCGCCAGTTTACAGTGAAATAGGTCAACACCATCTCTACCAATCTCATTAAGTAAGCGGATAGCGACCGTAAGAGGAGCGTATTTTAATATGTTTGTTCTGCTCTTTGGTACGACCAAATCTTCGTCACGTGGCCCTCGTCGTAGTCTGGTATTGGGCACTCTAACTCCTATTGCCTCCAGTATTAAAGGATTATGCAAGTAACCACGAAAAACCTGAAAAACATATGTACAAAGAGCTAATTTCCTTCTCACTTCTATCTGGTAGTATCCAATCATTCCAAGCAGAAATTTCGTGGGATATATCACTGGGTAAGATGGATATATTCCGAACTGTTTCTTATACATACACATCAAGAATTTGTTTTGTATCTTTTCCATCATTGACACATATTTTATCTCATGAGGGTTCCAAACAATTGAGCATGTCTCCAATTGGCTTCTTACTAGTGCATTATACAGGGATTTTATAGCTAATATACTGTATAGATCTTTAGTTTGGCGAAGTACGAACCCTAAATTTCTATATGCTTTCTTGCTGATTGCCGTAATATGGTCTCTAAACGTCAAGTCATCCCTAATTTGAACTCCCAAATCTCGCACCGTTGTGGCTCTTGTCAATTCCGTGTCATTAATTTTATACGTGTAATTGAGTGGCTTATGTTCGTTTCCTTGTATTCGTAATGAAAAGCACAGTGTTTACCTCTGGTTAAAGACTTATTTGGTGCCTCGAACTATTAGGGCCCGCTACGCTCAGGCCCCAAACCCCGTCTCGGCGCTAAATAAGTTACTTTCACCCCTCGTATAACAATGTACTATTCTTAGGTAAGTACTATTGTTGTTATATAATTTGCAACTGACATTCAACCTTATAGTCAGCCAAAAAATTGGCTTACCCAAAGATTTCTGACGCGCATCGCCTCGGAGCGAAGCGATCGTCTTTTATTCCTCTGAGGGTTTATCGCCCTAAGGTCGACTGTCATTTGCAAATTATAGAAAAACAAAAAATTGTATTCGTTTGCAGGTTGGTCTGTCAGATACTGAGTATAAACCTTATTGAAATTCTCGGTAATTAGGAAACTGAATAAGAAATGGTAGACCATTTTCTTTGCCTACTACACACATTGCCGCGTGCAAATATTTGTTGAACTTAAAGATTTCAGACGCGCGTCCGCCGCGATCTTTTTTTGTTCCTCTGAGGTTGAACTATTTCTAGTAGATTTTACGCTAGTGCGCTTAAATTGCTTATAAGTACTTCTATCTTTGATAATACAACTTATTCTTCTCGCAATATTTTTGCCAATTGGCGAAAGTTTCTTAGTTTTTTACGTAAGCTTTATCTATTTATTTTTTTACCTTTCTATTGAAGACAATATTTTATCATTGAATGTCAATAAAATCTTTAAAATATTAGGAGCCTTAATAAAAATAAATTATCAGTCAAGTATTTATGATGAAACGTCGGAAAAGAACCTAGTTTTTCCTCTCGGCGCTAATGGGCTGAGTGCCATCGCTCATGTCAAGAGGGTGTCAGCCGCAGGGTGCCACCATAAAATTGTGCTAAAATCTTCTCGCGATATTTTACATCAAGATTTGATGAAAATAAAATGAAACGGCCAAGTTAACAAAATATGATTATATATAAATAAAAATTAAGGGGTCGTGGGCAGAAGGCCCTTCTGTTTTTAAGACTTCTGAGTAATGGTACTTCCCGGGGTGGAGTGCGGGTACACGGACGTGAACGGCACGACGACGTCGGTCTACAGGCGAGGTAGCAGGGAGCCAGTGCAACGGGTGATGACGCAATGATGTTGACGATGATAACGGCGATGACAAAGAAATACGGCTTTGTAGCCGGTGCTAGAAACACAGCTAGCAGTATTCACAGCTCTACAAGTACAAGGTTCATAAGTGGGTTGATAATTGGAGCCATGTCACGTACATCTATAGTTATACTTTGAAATATGTATTTTGTTCTAAAAGTATTTTCTTTTAAGTCTATGCTGTTATAGATAACGGAACGAAACTGCCTGCCTCTGCTGTGGTTGGCATTATGCTGAGTCGTGCCTTTTCGCTGCTTTGACTCACATATTAGTATTAATAATATTTTTTTTTTACTTTAGTCACAGCAATACGAATAAATGTCTTTCTTTCTTTTCTTTCTGTATAAAAGAATACGAAAAGGGTACACTCAGCATACAAATGTATTTCAAGTAAAGAAAGAAAATTAAGAATCTTAGGTATATAAATTAAGTATCCTAGTAGTTATTTTTCTTTTCTTGTTTAGTCCATCAATGTGTTATTACTGCGCAGAACAACCCACACGATGGACGATGGAAGAGGACTAACTGTTGTTAATTAAATTCAGTCCATCCACGATTTCTAAGAAGACTCCGTAGAAGATTAGTAACAACATGGATTTTTTCGCAGGGTGGGCATGCGCGCTATCATATACTACATGACGACGACGGTATGCGCCGTGATCCTGGGCATCGTGCTGGTGACCACCATCAAGCCAGGTCGATCTGGAGACGCGGACTTCCAGCAGAAGAACGGCAGCAAGGCCATACACAAGGAGACCCTCACCTCCGACACGCTGCTTGACTTGGTGAGGTGAGTTCATTGAAGCTAGGTATTGTTGTACAGAACGAAAATAATAGAAAGAGAATGAATTAGAAATATGTTTTTGAAATTTATATTAGAGATGTTCGATCAGCCTACCTAAAAAATTAACATCGTATTCGATTACGATCATCAATCGATTCATCTTATTACGATTTTTATAATCAGAATATGAAAAAAAAAGTTTTTTGGTAAAGATTTTTTGTAAATATTTCTGTAGGTAACGCCGCCTATACTTTGTCATAGATATTATGAACCTACACCTAAATACATAATTAATTAATGACTTATCTACGTTTTGTTGAAGTATCTATAATTTTTCATAAATCAAGAAACACGCCCCTACATAAAGAAGCAGTAAATCAACCGATTTGTAACCCTATCTCCTTGAGAAGCGCTACAGCTTCACCTAGCTCTATCCACGAGTAATATTATCCTCTTAGTGTATTGTGTTAGTGAACTCACCCGAAAAAATGTAATGACGGATCTAAGTGATGGAATAACATCCTATGGAAATAAATTATTTTGACTTTGACTTTGACTTTGCCTTCTTTTGGTAGTTAGTGTTAGTATCACCGCAACTATTTGTTGTTGTTGTTGTTGTCACCAGACCATTATAACCACCACCATTAACCAGTCTTTTATTATTTTGCAAACACGGTATCGTGCCAATTTTAATATAACCTACGATTTAAATTTGACTATCCCACCACACTACAGAAATACGACTGATCTAATACTTAAACACTTAATACAAAAAATGATTTGTCAGTACTCGGTGAGCGTAACTCTATGCTAAAACTCTTTTTAAGGTTTCACATTTTACATTTGATTTCACGTAGCGCGGGGAAAACGTTTGTTCTTGTAATTTTGTATTAAGATAAAATACTCCTCAAAATGATATTAAAAGACGAAGCCGGTTGGGTTTGTAAATGAGAAACCAGTCTTGTAGTAGTGGTGTACCCAAAGTTTAATGAAATTAATATTTTGAAGAAATGCATATAAAAAGAGCGTCGGCGGTCTCGTGGCTAGGGTTCGATTCCCACCACGTACGTACGTGTGTTTTCGAATTTCAAATTCATATTACTTTTAGTCGACGCTCTTACGGTGAAGGAAAACATCGTGACGAAACCTGCACACTCCTGCAAAGAAATTCAAAGGCTGTGTGTGAAGTCGACCAACCCGCACTGGGCCAGCATGGTCGACTAAGGCCTAATCGCCTTAATTCAGGGTAGGTTCGAGCCCCTCAGTGGGGACGTATATGAGCTGTTGATGTTGATACATATATAAAACAAACAAAAATATAAAACCTTATCAAACTTCAGAAAGATTCCGTCGAGATCCCGCAGTTTCGTTTACAATACTTATTTATTCTTCTTCGTACTTATTTTCCTGTATCATATTCACCGACGTGTATAATATGCTCTGTTTGCGATTTTTGTAGAGTATTCTGGTGAAAAGATAGTCTCATTCATTCATTCATTTATTATTTTTTCGCTGCAGATTTACATGTTATTTGTTGAGTAATATAAAAAACGTTGTACATGACGAGTCCATTAAGTTTAATAAATATTGCGCCTTGCGTCATCGTTAAACAGTTTGTTTGTACGAGTAGTTTACCTACACTATCTAGGGTTCCCACCCCTCCCAGAAATCCGGGAGTCTCCCGGAATGAAGCAATTAAAATTCAAATCTCCCGGCTCCCGGAAAGAATTTTAAAACTCCTATCGCCCGTCTAGCTCTCGCGTAGTTTTACTACCATTCCTTCATGTAGTACGTGTAGTACGAAGAGTCGTTTCGTAAATTTTCGTTTATCGTCCAATTGTTTGTTTTAGTCAGCAATTTACTAGGTGTTTGGACGTGCAGATGATAAAGATTCTGTCCGACACTGCGAGTGAACTTTCTGCTCTAAAAGTGCCACTAAAAAAAAACAAAAATTCGACTACATTTCAAGAAAACCGGTTTACAAAAAATAAAAAGTTGTGATAAATAGCAATTTTTTGCCTCCCGGAATTTCACTAACACAAGTTGGCAACCCTATCACTACCGCAAAGGGTGCGACGGAGGGTACAGTTAGGTTTCATGACATTAGTAATTTTTACTGTTGATGATTCTGTGTTAATTCCGTAGAGTCTAAATCTCACCTAATCGATGACCTTGAAGATGACAGCATCTTTCACGGTCTTACTCACTCGGAAAATGCTGTACTACACAAACGCTGCCAGGCAAATATCCCCACTACTTTCGCTACAAGCGATGGCCTTCATTTCCATCTTTCACCGATACTTTATTAAAAGAACAACAAGGGAATTAAAAACGTTTATTTTTATAAGATACGAGTACTAGCGGTCCACCTGCTCGCGTTATGTAAGATTTTCCCGTGGAATAAGACTTTTCCCGTAAAAAGTATCCTGTGTTAATCCATGTTACAAACTATCTCTATTCTAAATTTCATATAAATCCGTTCAGTAGTTTTTGCGTGAAAGAGTAACAAACATCCATCCATACATACTAATTTTCACGTTTACCTACTATATAATATTAGTAAGGATTTGTTAAATCTCATATCCATTGTTAGGAAATATTCTTTTGGGTAAGTTCACAAACTCACTGAATAAACTCCACGGGTCGGTGTTGCTTCTTATGTGCGTTTTTTTTTTAATATTGTCATTTATTTTGTAACATTACGATGCATTGGTTTGTCATGCATTATCGTACAGAGTAATAATATGGCCTTTGTACCAGGCGACAATAAATGGTGTTTTTCCTCACGGGCGGCATGTTGCCACAGCAGATGATTGCTGCGAGCTGGGTCCCTGGTATCACACACAGCCGACAACTCGTCACTCTTCATCAGAACGATACTAGCTTATAAATAACTGCCTGTCCTATTTTTGCCATAGGGCTGTACAGAACATATGATTAAATATTGATATATATAGGTAACTTAAGTTGCAAATAATGAGAGTTATAAAAATAAAATCGTGAGATTGGTATAAAAGATGTGATTTCTGTATGTCTTTTTTGTTTTCACTCATTCTCTGTTTTGAGAATCCTATTGGAAAGTCGAGGTCAGATGCTCTGTGCGTGTGTTTGTGTGTGTGAGTGTGTGTGGGTATAATTTATTTGATTCGATCTACCAAGGAAAAGCCGGCGTCGGTATTCCCAGATAAGATAAGATAAAATAAGTCTTTATTTGCCAAAAACACGGTATAAAAGGTGATAAAATAAAAATAAGGTACATACATGTTTTGCCATAAAAATAAATAGCATGCAAATATAAGTGAAACATTTCATATCAAACAGTAAACTAAACTACAAATTGTCAAATTATTTCATTTATGTCATAAAAACCCTTGGAACCTAACCATTCATACATTTTTTCTTAAATTTAATTTTTTCATATCGTCAGGTTTCTTATCAAAAACACGCATACCCAGAATCGTACAGCCTCGATTTTTTCAAGCCTAGAGTGAATTGCCATTCTGGATAAGCGTGTTTTACCTTACTTTTCTCCAGGTGAGATTGTAGTCAAACGCAAACCCATTATAAAATTGAAACAAGGTAGAGTCAAGTGCCAGCCCTGGCTGATATCAATCAAATTAAACAATGACGCCGCAGAGGAGCGTAATGCCAGGTAGCGTGATGTGGTGTAGCCAATTGGTGTAACCAGCACCCGTTTAGCTGGTACAGTCAGCAAAAGAGATAGCTACCTACATACGTACAGTACAGGCTGCTCAAAACCGGTGAAGATTTCTCAGGTGATTATTTGTATTTTTATATAGGATTTTATATACTTACTAGAGCAAAATCGTACGGTTCACAACAAAGTAGATCTTTGCTATCTGTATTCAGTTCATATAAAATTAAACTATAAAAAATATTGTCGTGCGTGTTAATAACCTCATAAAGAAGATAAAGGTAATCAAATAAAATTAAATATCAATGGAATTAGAGAATTAGGCGCATGACTTCAGAACATGATAAGTAAAATCTTAAAAAAATTGCTTCAATTTGATTCAATTACATTAAATTTTTTTCTTTTTGAAGCATTTAGAACGAAATTTGTGGTGAAGGGAGACCAACCAACCAAAGGAGATACTGGTTCTATATGTGCCTACCTATAAACACCGCGTATGTTCTCGAAGGAGAGCGCGTTGTAACTGAATTTTCCGGGATTTTTCGCTCCAGATAACACTTAATTCAATTTTATATGCGATATACGATACGATACACTCGAGGCAACTCCCAAGCGCTCCATTGATATGCGTATTATTTGCTGGCAAAAATGTGACATTTATATTTTATTTTTTGTGTTTGTGTGATTTTTCATTATATCAATACAACAATACAATACAATTACACTTTATTTATTTATTTATTGACACCAAAAAGCAAACCAAAGATTTAGACCCCCTTTTTGACAGCAAAGTTGAATACGCCGCCGCCGTAGCAAAGTCGCCGTAGCATGGTGCTACGGCGTAGTCGAGCCTAGTGAAGTTACCGTGTTCTGTTTGATTGACTAGCATATTTCGTTATACAAAAAAAGAAGCAGTAGATTTTTATTTTTTATTTTTTAATTATTTATTAATTATTAATAATACACATATTCTACCGGGTCATTACCACGATTTTGGTTTAAAATGAGCTTTTTAATGAACCGCGAAAACCTAAAAGTGTTTATTTATTTATTTTCTTAGTTTTTTTCAGTTTTTTAGTTCAGTCTTTGTTACTCTCATAATTATTTATATTTATTTATACTCTCACAATGAAATATGCTCACAGAAGTGAAGGAGAACGGTATAGCTGAAAAAGTTTTCCCAAAGATCACTATAGACGAAATTAATGATCGAAGTAGTGTAGTAGTTATTGCAGTTTATATGGGTGTAATTTTTGTTTTATGTGATGTAGTAACGAGGAATAAGCCCTCTTAGTACTAGTAACTCGACTGTGAATGGCGGCGGTAATTGAATAATTTGGCGAGCTCTGCACAAGGATGTTGTCGGCACGCAACCGCTATTACTGCTCCGCTGCTCCTGTCTCCTAGCAGCAATAAATTTATGGGTCAAGTAGCGTACTGGCGTACCACTAGGCGAACTTGTTATCTATCTATCTGTATAGTATAATCGGGACGTTTTGGTGGCAGAACATTACATCAGCGCGAGCTGGCATGCGAGCTGACCTAGCCAGTTACTAAGGTGCAGCTACTCGCACCGTGTGACCGCATCATACGAGTTACTGTCATGTGCGAGTGGGTCAGTTGCTGGCGTCCGAGTTACTACAACATTTTTTGTTTTTACTCGCCCGCCACTCGCCTTCCCCTACCACGGCACAAGCAGCAACATGCACGCGACTCGGACGTCGGACGAGTGTACTGTCAGGTGGACGTAGCTCTTTGAAGATGGGAGGCACTCGCTTCTAGCGCATAAATCCGTAGCTAAATAATGACTCCAATATTAGATTACGATATTTTTGTATTATCTTTTCTTCATTTCAATCCCTAATCCACACCATTATTTTCTTCAGCCAATCATTCCCCTGACTCACTACGTCTCATTAGCTTTTTTACGATATATAGGGCGAATATCGAGTGCCAGCAACAACAAACAAAGGGAAAAGTGCGCGGAGACTGCATGTAACCAATGCAATCTCCACATCCCTCCTCCTACAGGAAAATGATCAGCCGATCACAAAAGATAAACCTAACTAATTACCTAAAAGTGCGTATAATATTTCATTTAACAAACCCTATGATTTGTACAAGAAGCCATAGCTAACAGCTACCTGGTGGAACAACGTTTCACCAAATACGAATAATTAAAACCACGCCAAAAGATTATTCATTCAAGTACAACTCATGGTACACTACATGAACCAAAAGAACAATAAATAAATTTTGAAGAATTAATAGAACAACTAACAGCGACACAAAACGTTCAACATAATATTAACATTGGACCATGCTGCCATAATTGACCAACAAGAACAAACGAAATTATTATTATGTAATATCAGATAAATCAAATTATGACAACAAAATCCCATCAACATAATGAACAAACTTTAAGTGATCACACCTAATCTAAACTTAAATATTTCAACCTAAGCTAAGACAAAAACAAATGAAAAACGCGAATACAAAGTCTAAAAATCGAAGTAGCGGCAGGTCTGGAACAGGAGCTCAGGCCTATTCGTATATGTAGAAAAATAATGATCACCTACACTATGCGTCACTTACGTTAAATATTAACCGAATAACAAGATCTTTTCCGAAGAACTATAAATATTCGATAGCATATCTAAAATGAGTGGCCTATACACTAAGCTCACCCTCCCCTTATAGAAAATAACAACCCCATTAAATAGCTAGATTTTTAAAACCTTCTTTTCTTCATGAAGTTTCTTTTTTTAATATATAAAATGTTTATAAACTACTTATTACGAATCTGCAAATAAGAGCTGGATTAATCCATTCAAGAGAAAAACAAAAATTAATAGAACTTGACTAAACCTAATAAGCATAACATGAAACCAATAAGCGTTCTCGAATCCACCGACTCATAAAATACTAAACCAATACGATCGTGCTAAGAAAAAGCACATCTCATGAGGATGCATATGTCCCATTATGAGATCCGACAAGTAATGCTCAAACCAAACGAATATCTCGAACGATTGTTGATTAAATGAAAATACCATAGCTTAAGTCAAAAGTCCATGACAAACAAAAATAAATAAAATGTAAGAATAAGTTATCAAACTATGCCATATATAGACAAACATTAAGTTACCCATCATACAAAAATAAAAATAAATTTATATATAGAGACAATAATAATTATTTGTTGACAAAGATGCTGACATAACATATCAACTACAAATGACGATAGAAGTTCATGACGAGTTGTGAATAAAGTAAGGCATAGGACAGATCAAGGGAAACAAACGCCAAGTTACTATAAAATAATATTTTTAAACACGCAATCTGAACGGTTTCAGAGAATTATGGTGAAATATTAAATCACGTCTGGAGCTTCCATCTATCTTACGTAGTAAATAATTATTATTAGATAGCCTTCGAATAACACGAAACGGACCTTTATATGGACGCGATAACTTCTGACCAACATTTGTTATTCTTTTAGGATTATATACCAAGACTAAGCTACCTGGATCGAACGTTACGAACCTGACTTTCCTGTCATAATATTCCTTTTGAGTCATTTGCGATTTACGAATATTTCTCAACGCACAAGAGATCATTCTAATATTAGCATTATTGCGAGCAGCAATATCCAAATCATTACGATTAGATACAATATCAACATCAGAACGCAAAATTGGGTCTCTAGCAAAAACAATAGTGTAAGGAATCGTATTTGATGACGCCTGTCTCGATATATTATACGCGTACGTTGACATGGGCAAATACATGCACCAATCTGCTTGACTCTCGTTTGTATACATCGCTAAACTCTGAGATATAGTGCTATTAAAACGTTCCACGAGTCCAATGGTCTGAGGATGCCTAGTTGCAGCAACCGATAACGTGGAATCAAAAAAAACTATCGTATTTTTAACCATGTGTGATGTGAAAATTGATCCACGATCTACAATGACTTCATTTACCATACCAAATTTACAGAAGATCTCTTGAGTAAGAAAATCACTAACGGCCTGAGCAGTTGCACTTGGGACTGCTCTAGTTATCGCGTATTTCGATAAATACTCTAAACAAACTATGATGTATTTGTTTCCTAAATCCGAGGTCGGAAGAGGTCCTAATATGTCAAGGGCTATTTTATCAAAAAGATGATTGACTTCAATCGGTTGCATCGGAGCAATCAAATACGATCTCTTCCTCTCTTGACATTCTTTACAACTTTCGATATATCTAGAAATTTTCTTTTCAGCATCAAGAATAAAATATCTGTCCCTAAATTTACATAAAGTCTTCGTAAGACCAAAATGCGCTCCATTCCAAGGATCATCATGAATTTCCTTCATAACGTCATTAAATGAAGCTTGAGGAACAACCAAACGATCAACATATCTGTTACCTATCCTACACCTGTGAAAGAGCTTATTGTCTCTAGTAAGAAAACCTTTATAGTTTAGCCGAGATCTAGAAGCAATCCTTGAAACTTGTTCAGTGCAAAAACTATCAACGCTTTGATCAAATTCAAAACGAGAAGCTTCAATCCTGTAAAACTCTAAACCATCCTCAACTACATCCTTAGGAGAGGTCTCCTTAACATCAACATCCTCAATTAATGGATTCCTGCTTAGGAAATCAGCAATTTGGTTATCTTTGCCCGAACAATATACTATATCAAAATCATATTGTTGAATCGCTAAAGACCAACGAGCTAAACGCCCATTCATATCCTTTTTAGTACGGAGCCATACCAAAGCTTTGTGATCCGTCACGACGTCAAATTTCATTCCCCATAGTAAATGCTTAAAATAATTAAGAGCCCACACTAGAGCCAAACATTCCTTTTCGGTAATCGTATACCTGGTCTCACAATCAGAGAGCTTACGCGACGCGAAAGCAATCGGAAATATTTTATCATCACCCTGCAATAAACAAGCACCTAATGCTTTATCACTAGCATCGACAAATAATCTTGTAACTATGCCTTCGCTATTCGAAAAATGTCTTAATAAAGGGGGGTTCTGAATAAGAGAAAGAATTTTAGAAAATGCATGTTGCTGTAGTTCTGTCCAAATAAATTTGACACCCTTCTTCATCAACCTTGTTAGAGGCATAGCCAAATCCGCATAATTATCTAAGAATTTTCTATAATATGAAAAGAGTCCTAAAATAGATTTAAGTTCTTTAGTCGATTTTGGCACTTGGATCTTCATAATCTTTTCAAACTGTGATTGATCTGGTCGAATTCCCTGACCCGTTATTTCATAACCAAGAACGGAAACTTTTTCAAAACCAAATTTGCACTTACTAGGTTTAAGTGTCAAATTGCATTCTTTAATTCTATATAAGATTTCATTTAAAGATAAAGAAAATTCTTCAAATGTTTCCCCATAAACCAATATGTTGTCAATATAAACAATAGCATTCCGATATTTCATGCCCCCTAAAACACTATCCATAACCCGCTGGAAAATCGCACCACTTGTTTTAAGGCCGAACGGCATGACGTTAAATTCATACAATCCCGAAGGGGTAACAAAAGCAGTTTTATGCTTATCAGATTCCTTGATTCTCAACTGCCAATATCCACTATTTAAATCCAGATCCGCAAAATATTTGGCTTTAGCTAGATATAAAATTATGTCATCTATTCTGGGTAAAGGATATGAATCGGTAATTACTTTTTTATTCAATGACCTATAATCAATGCAGAATCGCCACGTGTCATCAGGTTTCTTGACCAAGACAACCGGGGATGCATATGCACTTCGCGACTCACGAATGATTCCATTTTCCAACATCTCACTCACTTGTTCCCTAATTATACTGTGTTGATGGTGTGAAACTCTATAAGGAGCTTTATGAATAGGAGTCTCGTCTGAAGTATTTATTTCAACTTCCATTAATGAACATGCCCCTAAATTCTTCGAATCAAACGCAAACTGCTTTTCATATTTGCCCAGTAATTCTGACAACTTACTTTTCTGATCTGATAATAAAGCATCAGAAATATTAAAATTATTACATTTCGTGTTATTCGTTAGGATCGTATCCTTTTTTAAGTCGTCCAAATTTTCATTTATTGATTCTACCGTATTAAGAAAATAGATATAATCACCTTTCGGTAACGGCAATAAATGTTCGGACTCAGTCCCGGACTGAACATAATCAAGTGAAAACGCCGCGATTTTTGTATCATTTCTGAACCATACCTTATTCCTATCCAGTTCAATGAACTGTTTATCAAAGTTGACAATGGCCTTTACTGCATATAAAAAATCCTGCCCTAAAATTATATCAGGTACTAAATCGCACACAACAACAAATGCATGATTATAAACAATGCTATTTATTGTAATGTCCAATATAACAGAACATTCAGCTAATAACCTAATCCCATTCACTGTACGCAAACAAGAGGCGTTATCATTATATGCGTGTGACGGAATGAATTTATCCACTTTTTCAAGAAACGAAGAAGAAATCACAGAAATTGTGGCACCTGAATCAATCAATGCATTATGCACTACACCGTACAAATCAACACAAATAATAGGAGAGACGGGACGACTAAAATGACCGTCTACCAATGTAGTCCCATTCACTGGCGACGCTGAAAGTTTGGGTCATTACCCTGTATATTTCCAACGTTATCACGCGAACCGCTTCTTAAATTATACCGGTTTTGAGTGTATTGGGGTCTTGACGATCTCGCATCATTGCGGGGTCGGTTTGATCCAAAGTTAGTAGTACGTGGAGAAGATGGACTCCTCGGCGGCCAACTAGAAGATCTATTTTGCGGCGTGGAGTATAATTCCTGCGGTGAGGCTTGCGCACTACGCTGCCCAATATTTTCACTGGGATAACCATCACCCATCGAATTCGTATAACTGCTGGGCTCGCCACATCGAGTCGAGGTTATCTTCACTGGCAACGATAATTCAGTGTGTGTGGCCATAAAGAGCATCGAATACTCCATGCAGGTTTGTTTGAGGGTAGCGAAATCTTTGTATAATTGAGTTCCGAAATTACGTTTAAAAAAAGATGACATACCAGTCAAACATTGCTTAATTATTATTTTCTGGTCTGAAATCTTAGCCTTTCCGGCAAGAGATTCCACACGATACACATAGTCCATCAGAGGCTCATTATAATCTTGACGAGACTTATAAAACAACGAAGCATGGTCTATAGGAGACGGGAATTCTAAACAAATCGCTTTTTTAATATCCTCATATTTCGTAGAGGACGATTTTGTCAAATTATAATAGCTGAGAGCCGGCCCACATAGATAAGTAGCCAACACTAACGTTTTTACATCGTCACTCCAACTATTTATAGCGGCGATTATCTCGAATTGCGAGAAGAAGTCCTCCGCGGACGAATTCAGACCGTTATACTTATCAGACATAATTCAACTTTTTTTAACAAAATAATATCAATTGTACATCACCAAGGCATCAATGCAGAGAGACCTTTCCATGGTATCTCGTCATCATTCTAATGGCTGCAATCGCTGCATTGGCCATCTCATTCAATATTAATTTCTTTATTCACAGTCTTTTCTTAGACTTTTTTCTGGAAAACTTAATATGGTGCATAAAAAGGATTTAAGATTAAACACGTCTTCCTCTGCGTCCGCGTTCAGTCGAAGCTAAACAAAGGTAACAAAATTAAATTGCTTCATAGCTGCGATCCGTGCTGTGATATTTGCTGTTGATTCTACAAGGCAAATAATCAGGCAAATAATATAGCAAAGAAAAAAAAAATACGTAACTGGAGGTACCGATTTCTTCATAAGTCTACACCATGTCAGGTGGACGTAGCTCTTTGAAGATGGGAGGCACTCGCTTCTAGCGCATAAATCCGTAGCTAAATAATGACTCCAATATTAGATTACGATATTTTTGTATTATCTTTTCTTCATTTCAATCCCTAATCCACACCATTATTTTCTTCAGCCAATCATTCCCCTGACTCACTACGTCTCATTAGCTTTTTTACGATATATAGGGCGAATATCGAGTGCCAGCAACAACAAACAAAGGGAAAAGTGCGCGGAGACTGCATGTAACCAATGCAATCTCCACAGTACTCGCACGATTTTGCGAAAAGACAGTAGCTCGTACGCTCGGGCCCAGTGTTTTTTGTTTGTTTCGGACGAAGCATGCGAGTACACTGGTCAGTAGCTGTCTACTGTCACTGCAGCTGCTTACACTGTGTGATCTATCCTTAAAATAAGCATGGTTGCGTTGCAAAAATTATTGACTTTTTTCGGGCGAAGGCTGGCAGGGATATAAAAAATGGTAATAATTGCAAAGGTACTTGCCTCGTAGCTTCATATTTCAATGTCTCGAAACCACAGATAAATAAATAGTCCTTTTACTGATAATGAAAAATAATGTTGAAAAGGATAATAATAAAATTTCACAAAGTACGTACTGGCAAGCAATATCAGCCAGTTTGTCTAGCAATTTTTTTTTCCAGTGATGTAGTTAGTATACACCGTGAAATTTACATCGTTTTGTTCCCGCCGTGTAGTGATAGTACCCGTCAAACTGAACAACTTTTCACGAAAAAAAAATTTCCTGCGACAAAAAAATTTTTGGCCTCTCCATACAAAGTGAGACTCCCGACCGGCATTTTGTATGGAGAGACCAAAAATTTTTTAGTCACATTAATATTTTTTTTCGTGAAAAGTTGTTCAGTTTGACGGGTACTATCACTACACGGCGGGAACAAAACGATGTAAATTTCATGCTTATCTGGAGCAGAGATAATTTTGTAAAAAACAGCCTACATGATTTTTATTTAGAAAAATTTTAATTCAGAAGAAAAAAATAAAATAATAAAATAGAATGCTTTCCACTTTTAACTAATGATAATGACTGGCCACTATTAGGCATACACAAGAGACAAAAAAAAACTTTTGAAAGTAAAGTTAATGTTTTGTTTTAGAAAATGGTTTTTTGTTCAAGCGGAATTCACTGTTACGCAAATGCATGTTCTATAAACCCAAAGTATAAACCCATTGAGGACTCTTTTGCCGCGGATCAAGAACTTTAAAATCTGGGTATTAACCTTTATCTTTTCTGTAAGACCTATAAAATACTATAAATGAATAATGTCTAAGCTGGAAACTGATTACCTAATGAAAAAGTTAAATGATTGTTAAGTTAAGTAAATACGAGTATATAGGTATACATGGATCACTTACAGACCATACAATTATGAAATACACACACATTATAATTATTTTATCTTGCAAATCTTTATGGTATTTTTATAAGTCATGGACTCAGTAAATAGAAGTAAGTACTATACCATTCTTGACTATACATTAAATGGTTTGACCTTTAACGTTGAATGGAATCAGAATCTGGTATCTGCACAGGTGTGAACCAGGTCGAGAACTGACTAAAGATAAAAATGAAAATTGAAAATTAGTATAAAGAAATACCTTATTATACCAATTTATTCATTCAAGCACGTACGCACTTACGTTTATTTATAGATATGTATATTCTTTAATCTTGATTGATATTAATTTGTAAGGCCTGATAGCATTATAATAATGACATTACAAATTATTTTACTTTAAATACATAGTTGAGTAGGTAGAGTATTTACTCTAGATAGAGTATAAAGATAGTTAGTTTTAGCTCGTTAATTTGATTATATAACAAAGACGCGCCCGATTGCAGAAATAGCCGCGTCTGCTTGACGCCCCTTGTCGTAATTATAATTAAAACCCTCGTTATCTCGCTCACAGGAACCTGTTTCCGGAGAACATCGCGCAGGCCACCATCGCCACTTACCGAACCAGGCTCGTCTATGACAAAAATGACACCAAAGCTATCAAAGGTTTGTACGTTTTATATATTATTAGAATTAGAATTTATTGGCAAAAAAAGACTAACTTCTTCTACCACATTTCTACATAATATTACAGGTCTTGTTAGTCTTACATGAACTGTATTGGTTACAATGTGTAATTTTCAGTCGGTAAATGGCACTCACTGGTTTAAATATTTAAAGATGGAACAAATGGTTTGATGTCCTGAACATCGATTACTACATTCAGATGTGTAATTCTGAATGTAGTAATCGAGGTAAACTCAAACAAATCATTCTTACAAAATACTTAGATAAGACTGACTTGTGAACAGCTGACAGCGTTGAGTTTAAGCTAATAGCTTTCTTTCAAGTTTCCCATGATTGCCTATGCTATGCTTAGTTTACGTAGTATCTAAAAGCTCATATGAGTGCTATAAGAATGAAACAATAAAGCAGTACTCCACAATTCCAGGGCACCTGGAGACTTACAAGATCGAGGGTGACTACCAGAGCGGCAGCAATGTGTTGGGGTTGGTCTGCTTCAGCATCGTGCTCGGCATCACGCTGGGGAAGATGGGGGAGGCGAGTCGGCCGCTGCAGAACTTCTTCCGCTGTTTGTCAGACGCCATGATGATTATTACTGGATGGGTTATTTGGTTAGACTTTAGATGTAGTACCCTGCATTTTGAATTGTGCTTAAAATCTGGAAAAATAAAGGCCCGGAATAGAAGTGAAGATTAGTAGAATTATTTGTTTTTATGAAAATGATACCCCAAGTAGACTGAAGTAGGCTCCACTCCGATAGGTGGAATGTTTTTTGTTAACTTTGCAAGAAGATGCAATTGAGTATGCAAACCAACCAACCCAACCATACCAAGCCTATTCAGCCACCCTTGTAATAATGCAAATATACGAAGTCAGAACACATTCAACAGTTATAGAGAACTTTAAATACGTAATTTCTGTAACATCAGACTTTTTCATTATTTCCAGGATATCACCTCTAGGAGTGTTCTTCTTGGTGACGGCAAAGATTATGGAGATAGATTCATTCCAAGAATTGGTCGGGCGACTAGGGTTGTACTTCATGACAGTGGTTCTGGGACTGTTCCTTCACGGCTTCGGGACCCTGAGCGTCCTGTTCATAATAGCCACCAAGAAACTGCCCTGTCGGTATATTGCGAAGATGGGACAAGTCATGGCCACCGCCTTTGGTACAGCTTCCAGGTGTGCATTGATTGTATTTTTTAAGGCTCTCCCCACCTAATGACGATTTTCAAATAAGTAGTAGGTAAATATGTGTAAAGAAAGAAAGGTAGGTGAAGGTGGGAAGAGCGTCGGGGATCTAGTGGCTAGAGCCAGGAATATTAAAGATTTCCATTTTTCAAAGTGATTACAAACTGATCGCAAACTTTTTTTGATGTGTGTACATTTATTCGATGCTCTTACGGTGAAGGAAAACATCGTGATGAAACCTGCACACTCCTGCGAAGAAATTCTAAGGTTGTGTGTGAATTTGACCAACCCGCACTGGGCCAGCGTGGTCGACTAAGGCCTAATAACCCTAATTCAGGGTAGGCTCGAGCCCCTCGGTGGAGACGTATATGAACTGTTGATGATGAGTAGATAAATAATTTTCAACGATTTATTTGATAAAGATAAATAAAATAAATATAAATAAATAAATATTCATGCCCACCTTCAATCGACGATCGTTGATCAATATTTGTAAGAATGGTCTTATTAACAGGTACTTGCTCTATTTCAATAACTATCATTGTTACTGAACCGCCAAACAACGCCCTCAGAGCAATGACAGATTGCTTTGGTCCCGTTGCGTTATTCTATGGAGCCAGCAAAAGCCTCTGACATAGCTTTAACGACCGAGTTTAAAGATGATTAGATAGTTGCTTCATTTGTTTCAAATTTAACTCCAACACATTCTGGTTGCCAGAACCAGAAATACCTTAACCAGCTTCAGCGATTATTTTAACTTGATTGAAATCGTGAGCATTAAATTTGTATTTGTATCCGACAAAGTATATTTTATTTATTTTACTCCTTATTTCAGTACCTTAACCAGTTTCAGCGATTATTTTAATTTGCTTGAAATCGTGAGCATTAAACTTGTATTTGTATCTGACAAAGTATATTTAATTTTACTCCTTATTCCAGTTCAGCGACGATGCCAATAACGATCGGCTGCTGCGACGAAATGGGCCTGGACCCTCGCATCACGCGGTTCGTGATCCCCATCGGAGCTACCATCAACATGGACGGCACCGCGCTTTATGAGGCGGTGGCTGCCATCTTCATCGCGCAGCTGAGGAAGGTCGAGATGTCTTTCGGGAAGATCGTCGCTGTGAGGTAAGTTCTTAACAAACAGTTTTTGATCCCCATCGGAGCCATCATCAACATGCTCAGCAATTTAGTGGCCACCATCTTCAACGCGCAGCTTCTTCTTCTTCTTTGCGAGTCGATGATAAACATTTAAATTTTACTAGCCCAATAGGCAGCCACCCGGCGAGCGTTATCGGTGGCCTCCCAAAGGTCCTGTATCATATGTAACGCGCAGCTGAGGAAGGTCGAGATGTCGCATGTCGTTCGGGAAGATTTTCGCTGTCAGGTAAGTTCTCTTTATTGGTTCGTGATTTCCAACGGAACCACCATAAACATGGACGGCACCACCTTCTACAAGGCTGTGACCACCATCTTCATCGCGCAGCTGAAGAAGGTCAAGATGTAGGGAACTACGAGGAGAATCACGAGGGACAAAGCAATCTGTATATTCATCTAGCAAATTTTTCCTTTGTGGATAAAAGCAGCCAAACACTTTTACTCCACAGGATAGCTTCTGAGTAAAGTTACTAAAGACCAGAGAGACGCAGAAGCATAACAATGAATCTCTATTCTATATTTTTCAGCGTCACAGCAACGGCAGCCAGCATAGGTGCTGCGGGCATCCCGCAGGCGGGGCTGGTGACCATGGTGATGGTGCTGGACACTGTCAACCTGCCCGCCGAAGACGTCTCTATCATCCTCGCGGTCGACTGGCTGCTGTGAGTTGCTTGTTGCATTTAGTTTTTACCAAGTTGTTTCCTAGTCCTATATTACAACATGCTCGTAATTACGGCGAATGGTATATAGCCTGGTTGTCAGTATATGGCCGTGTAGATATTTGAATGATAAAATTGAATACCTGTCTCGGTGGTTTTGGATCTCAGTGTAGTTTGTGTTTATCTATAATAAGTCTTTGTCTGTTTCCTTGACACGGGGAATCTTAGTTTGGAGCTATGAGTATGACGTGCCTTTCATTTTTATCTCTACATTTCAGTGACCGATTCCGCACCACGATCAACGTGGTGTGCGACGCTCTGGGCGCCATCATTGTGACGTCACTCTCCCAGAAGGATATCGAGAAGTCTCGCGCGGTGCAGAACGATCGAGAAGCAGCTACGTCACACGAGCTCACTGAGCTCGAAAAGGGCGACCATTGAGGGGTCACAGCCAGCGGCACCCCATGCAGACACGGATGATAGT
The DNA here is from genome assembly GCA_951230895.1 of Carpatolechia fugitivella. NCBI lineage: Eukaryota > Metazoa > Arthropoda > Insecta > Lepidoptera > Gelechiidae > Carpatolechia > Carpatolechia fugitivella. Next base: position 3,605,892 of record OX579664.1, read on the forward strand.
CCCCGACAGAGAAAGCTGACCTTTCCTAAGGCAGAACTTCCCAGAATTAATAGCGCTATCTCTCTCTGCAAGCTGTGCTGTTGAATCGTAAGTATAATGGCCATTGAAGGCAACTTGTTCCAAATACGGTTCCCCGTAAAGAGTTCTCATGTCGACTTGGATTGGCTTACTCTACTTTTGAGAGTGTTTGTCTTCGGACAGTACTTGTATATTTATTGTTGGATGGTGTCGTTTGAGTAGTTGGAATGATTCTGTGTGGATTTTAACTGCGGCGCAAAAGTTGAGTCAAGCTAAATCATGTTAATATTTATGCAAAACCAAAGATATTTAATATTCTGATGGCTCTTAAGCCAGATTTTAGGTTTGACGAACCATCACGTTTACACTTTTGTCGAGTTTTAGATGTAAGACAAGATCAGACGTAGCATGATATTTTCGTGCGGGACAATAATGTATCTTTAGCGTCCGCAGCGTGATTTCAAAAGTATTTTCATTGATTTGTTATGTCCTTGTGACAAAAATGTCATATCTTTAATACTATATCAATTACTATACAATTTGTTTCTTACTCTTATTGTTCTTAAATTCTGTCCTTTAAAAAGAACAAATATTTTCTTGGTGATAAATGTTGTGTGATTGATAAATAATTTTAGTAATGTAGGAATTCTCTGGTAAAAAAACGTTCTGAGTCTATTTATACAGTTTTCGATGGATTTTAATGTTTGTAGAAGTAAACTGTGTATTTTGGGGGTATAAATTAGCTTGTATATGGACGGACGTGGATGATAAAAATAAAAAAACTGTTCATGTTATATTATAAGAATAACGTTTGCAAAGAGCTTAATGCATCGGTGTGTTCTCAATGTGCCATTATTGTAGTAGAAAGTATTTTAGTTAGTTTACATGGAAGAGTTTACTTGATACCATCATGATGTTTACTAATAGCTAATAGTAAGGACAAAACACAAAAAGTGGATGGCCGCGTTGTTTTACGTTGCTATTCCATATGATTATACATCTTCTCCGCGAGGCTCGAGTCTACCATTAGTAAATTGTTCTATCAATAGAACATAACTACAAACAAAGAAGAAAATTTGCTCATGGTAACACATTCATGAACAGAGTAGGAATGTCATAAGAATAAGAATAAGAAAACATTTATTTACGGCACATAAAAATGTTATTCTTTATTGAATTTCATGATGGTATTTAGTTACTCGTCCATGTATATTTTGAACTAAGTCGTTTTCGAAGTCCACGAAGATGAAAGGTAAAACTTAAGACAGTCATTTTTCTGCTGTACTTAAAACCTTCATTTTTATCTCAACTAACGCACACTATTAAAATACGTAATTAGGCCTAACTATACAACTTACAACTTGCGTATAAGCATCATGAGACATCTACAAACTGTGCGTAGTGATTATTGTGACTGAATCATCGAAGTAGAATGGATCAGCGTAAGCTTAGGTCTTCACGATGCGAGACGCGGGCTCCAGTCGATAGTACTGGGTAGACGGGCAGTATTAGACGTAAGCGTGCAGGCGGTCGTCTTACCCAGAGTCCACTGGCGCTAGTAACTGGCATCGTGTAATCCGGCCATTACACATTACATTTATGAGTCAGTGTGAGCCACGGGTTTTGGTACAGACATGCTTCTGAGTATCAGAGTTAAAGCGCATATTGAAGTGTAGCTAGGCAGAACAAATAAGAATTAGGTAATACTAGAGGTGTCTAAATTTTGCGACATCCTTACTTTCTGAAATCTATTTCATCGTATTTTTGTATGGATGTATATAAATAAATGTAGGATGTGTTTGTTCTAAATGTAATTATTACTATTTATTATACGTAATACATCGTGCCATAGGTTCAGTAGACAATTTGTATGAAAGAAATTTTTGAATGTGGATTAATCGGGTTTCTTGCATTCCAGTTATAGAGTGAAGTCAGTAAACACTACAAGTGTTTAAAATAAGTTTAGCTTTATGCTTTATCGTTTCAAACGATGTAAATGGATGTTAGATATTTATATTTAATCACCCTAATTCAGGGTAGGCTCGAGCCCCTCGGTGGGAACGTATATGGGCTGTTGATGATGTTCGAAGTGGATTTCACTTCGAGTTTTCGGTATTTTTGCTATTCTAAAATTGTAACTTGGAAGCGTTTTTAGCTGGCTAGAAATGCAAATTTGAGTTGAGTTTTTTTCTAAGACTTTCTAGTACGGTCATATTTTACCAGTTTTGTACGTGCGGTTATTTCAATAAAATTTCCCTATAATAATAAGATTCTCCACGTACCTTTATTAAAAGGCAGCGCGACCAGGTGATCTAGGTCGGTTTTATTCAGAATTTTGCTGATAGTAATAAATACCCTTTTTAATATCAATTGTGCTGTTATACCTACAATCAATCACCAACCAACCACAACTACCATCAACTGGCAGCATCGAAATGAACACCCAATGTAAGCGCTGGCCAACATTAGTGTCTACAAAATTTATCCGGGGATAGTAACTGACTCAATGTAAATCTGCCTTTGCGCAACAAATTGACCGTGCCCAGATTGTCTATGGAACCGAGTGTAGTGTACATCTCAAATAACTGGCCAAGTTAATGTAATTAGTGTTAAGTAAATGTTAGGCCTAACATTTCGATGGATATTCGTCTTGATAAGAGATTTTAATATTTGTAAACGTTTTATTAAGAGTTAATGTTAATATCTGTATCCGTGTTTACGTAGCGATAGTATTTACAGTAGCTCTAGTCCGTATGATATGAGTATTAAGACAATTTTGGAATTATTCTTGATATAAGTCAAACGAAGCACAAAATGTACCAAACAGTTGACCAAAGATATTTCCATATTATGTACAAAAGTAGTATGAACTCTTATAACTGAAAATATCTCTTTGTATTCAAAATTCTATTTATAAATGGACATAGTTGGATGTTGATTATTTTAATAAAGAATTTTGTGTCTACGTCTTTAATTTCCTTTCAAAATATCATTTAATACATAAATATCGATCTGGAAGGTATGTAATGATTAAAAAAGTACTAAACAATAAGTTTAAATGAAAATTCAAAATTTCCATTCTGAACCCAAGAACACCTCTGCAGAACACCTCTGGGGGTGATTGGGGAATTTGGATTCGGACCTGTGGCACCCCTAGATTAATTAGTGCATTGTGTATATACTTGGTATTAAAAATATGTGATGATGATGATGATGATGATATGTATTTGGCTGCTAACCACTACAGCTTCAGGTTATTTCTATCATCAGAACTGAACAAGCATGAAAAATTACCAAGTCGTAATTTGAGAGGGGCTTGCAAGATTTGACGTCAACACACACACACCCACATACGAGAAGTTAAATAAAAGCTTCAAAAAAAGATTTTAGAACCATTTATGTATTAAAACAAAATTATTTTCTGCATCAAAAAATGGATATAATATCGTGTTATTTCTTCACTGAGCGACTATATACCTCACAGCCACGATAGGTACTCTATTGAAGTCGTGAGTTCACAGGGATTGATATTTGAAATAAAGTAAGAAATCCAATCAAGTATTTTTTAAATGGTAATATAAACCAGACTTACTTAGATAACAATATGGCACAATAGAAGTAACATAAGTTCATTAGGATATTATATTTTGAGGCGTTTGTCTATCTGTCGGTGTTGGGGGCATTAATATCTTATATGCGGCGCGCGCGATATTATAACATTCCTGTCTGCGGCGCTAGTCGCCTGCGCCGCTGCTGCGTCAATACGTCTTGACAGCCGCATACAAGTAAAGTACGGATGAATTAATCAAATGTCACATAGAATATAATAATAGTGTGTAATCAGAAAGCCTTTTTACTATTTCCACTGAAACCATCGTAATGGTTTTGCTCAATTAAAAATTCAAGATGGCCTACTATCCGAATGAACACACGACTTATTATAACAAAAATAATAAAAACAAATGCTAAAAATTGTCGTAATAATAGCTATAAAATAATAAGATATGATTCGATACAACGTAACAACCTTAGTTTAACAACAGTAGCGTTTTGGTATAAAAATACCTACTTGACTTAGGACCCTTTGAGATAAGACGACGGAAAGTGAGTGATTAATTAAAACTAAAACAGCGGTTACACCTCTCTGGATATGATGGCCAATTCGGATTCCATTGCTGCGTTTGAGTCGCACTTGGGACTATAAACTAGTACTGAAACAGCAATGAGTGGTAAGTTAGAATTCGATATTTATTTACAAAAGCGTAATTTCTGCTTTACATAGCTACGATGCTTTTGTGCTACGTTTAGTGCAAGTATGAGTTTACATTATTCTAGTACAGTTCCATTAATCAACATCTAAATGCATTAGTGGTCATAGTAGTCACATACATCAAAGCTGTATTCATATCACCTATCGATCTTTTTTACAGTACAGAAACTCTATAACTTAACATGTAAGTACACTTATCCGCCGTTACTTACCAACAGAGCCTCGGTCAGTCTTATTTACAATAAATATTACACCAAATATACAAAGAAGTCCATTATATAACTTAAGCAATTAAAATGGAATGTTCACTTTACAAAAGGTACCTATTAGAAATATATGAGTATTATTTATTCTAATTATCTAGCTACTCATAATTAGAAACTACCACACCACACGTATCAAACTGGATTCCGTACTGATAGGTTTGGTGTGACCTTTAAGCTTCGAGCCTTTAAGGCATACTTATATGGTATAAGCAAAAGCAAAAGCTTAAAAGGAGGTTCCAATCGACATTTTTTAAAGGAAACTGTTTAAAACAAATATATTTAGTATTATTAAAGCATGCAACAAGACAACGAGTCAACAAGTGTTGTGGTGCTATTACACGGTGCCAGTAGCTACACTGCACTGTAGTGACAGATTAGAACAGTTCACGTGCTAGTTTAGTTCGCACCCAGAAACCGAGATAACAGAGAGAGATATATAGGTACAACAGTTCTGTTTCCTCATTAGTTTCTTACTCGTATTTTTTTTTCTGGTGCACCTGTCACAATATTGGTAGCTTGCAAAGACACCAAAAAGGAAAAGAAAGAAAGAAAATAAATGCGCTTAGCGCGTTTGAATTGCAAAAAGTAACACAGATTTAATTTGTCATGGATTATTACGCACTTTTACGATTTTTTGGTTTGTTTCTTACTTCTTAATTTACATCTAGTTTACATTAAGGAATGTCACGAATTATGTCTACACTCAATACGATTAAAGTTTAGAAAAAGGCATGACAAGAACTCACCACGAACTTCAATTTGAACTTATTTATAATCAATTGTCCATCATACTTTAAATATATTTTTTTAAACATAACGTGCCCTACCGTATTCCATATGAGTAAATGGCCTCAACCACAAATATGAATTTTTAAATTCATAACAAGGATTTATTTACCTTGCGAATATAAGTTACATAAATTTCATTTTTTCATGTTTCTTTTACCCTAGGGTTGTCAGGAAGAGAATGCTACCTTAGCAAGAGGGCTGCTTATTGAGTTGACTAATATTTTTGTTCAATGTTGTGCTACTTATTTTTGTATCCTTGATGTCTTTAAATATTTTATGAGTATTGCATGGATTATGTTGTTTGAACAAAGTTCGACAATATGCTTTTAAATTGAATATCTACCCTTCTCTATCTTTACTTCAACCCTTTAAAGCTTTTCGTTTAAGAAGGTTTCTTTAAAATATAGTTTGTAACTATAGTTCAAAATAGATCTCTTAAAATATAAAATTAATAGTACTTAGCATAGAATTACAAACTAATAATCTACTTTTACTTTGATTTATCTATATTTACAAATTAAGTAATTCATCACTCAACTATAGAAAATATCATCTAATAATCTTTAATTTCGGAGTATTATCGAATATAAACTAGAACTAGAAGGTACTTTTTACTTAATTAACATGCTACGAATTAGCTTAGTTACAAATTCAGAAGATATTCATGACAAAAGGCCCTTTTACGCAAGGCCATTTGATGAAACATTTCACTATACCAAGCTGCAAACTCGATGTAACCGGACTCGACGTTAACGGAACTCGATGTAAACGGAATAATTCACCATAAAGCCAATAAATTTGAAATCGTTCTAACGTCAAAAGAGACTCTATCACAATTTATTGTCTCTATACGTTTTTACACAACGCCAGTAACGGTAAGGTTGAATGGAATGGCTTGTAAGATGATCTCGTGAAAATGCAGCATTGGTTCACTATAAGATCTCGTCGTTGACTATCGCCTCGCGGTCGCCCGTCAGCCGCGAGCCGCGACCGCGTCGGCGCGCGCGCCGCTACACCATGCCGTTCGCGAAGTGGTTGTTGTTGTTGTGGTAATTCTTGGAGCTGTTGGAGCTGTGCGAGCCTAAAACAAACAATAATTATCTAAATCTTAGTTGAAAAACTCTTTGATTCCCTTTATTTATACTTGCATTTAACAATAATTTTATCGCGTTATAATTGGCACATTCATTAAGAAAATATGCGTTATTCTGTGAAAAACCGGCAAAAAATCTCGCCAGAGATTGCATGTTTTGCATACGCCAGGTTATCAACTAAAAATATTGCGAATGTTTCTTGTGCCTTGTTACGAGCGCATCTGACTGAAAATCACGCAAATATCATCCGGATACTTAAGGCACATCACAGCTAGTGTTCGTTCACGGAGAGTGAAGGAACTAACCTTTGGAGCCGTTGGAGGCACAGAGACTCGCGCAGGTGTCGCTCGCTGACCACAGAGGAGCGGGCATTGCCGAGGGACGCCGCTAATATCGGCTACGATTCGATTCGCGAGGTAATACTAACCTTTGGAGCCGTTGGAGGCGAAGGCGGAGTCTCTGCGCAGGTGTCGCTCGCTGACCACAGAGGAGCGGGCCCTGGCGAGGGTTGCCGCCGATATCTCCATGGATTCCCCGTACGGCAGCCGCGACCCGCGCCGGAGACTCCCGTTGCGGAAACGAGTCGTCTGCCAAATACGTTTTATTGGGATTATTTTATTTTGTTTACAGAAAACGCTAAAACTGTAAACCTCTTTCAGCCACAATGTTGGTATACAGTAACAACCCATAAACATTTATTATCGTAAACATGCTGGATCGCAAATTGTAGAGATCCTTGGGGATTCTTGGGCTTTTGTTTAGTATTCAATTCAATTTCTTAAGAATTGCATATTGTTTAAAATATTTTAATTTTGCAGAGTAATCGTGGGACAATCAGTAGAAAAAAAAAAGGACATGTCTGTGCTTTAGACCACTTTGAACTAGTTCAACACTATTATATCTAGGTATCTGACGGTCAGTGTTAAGGGATCAACATTGCTGGCAGTTTCTTGATGTTGTTTTCTTCGCAGCCATTTTTAGTATTTTTGAATTTAGAATGAGTACTTACATTATTCCGGTTCCACGACCAGCGATTCCTGTTGAAGATGCCGTACACGATGGGGTTCGCGCACGAGTTGGTGCATGAGAACAGCCACATGCCTTTCTGGATCGCAGGGTCCATGTTCTTTAGGGACTCCTTGTCGATCCAAAACCTGGGAGAGTGGAAAACTTTGATAAGAATAACACAAAAAAAAAATTGTAAGTGGTTTTGAAACTCTATTATAATGTCTAAGTTTGTAAGTATGGATGGATGTTTGTTACTCTTTCACGCAAAAACTACTAATCGGATTGAGATAAAATTTGGAATAGAGATAGTTTGTACCCTGGATTAATACATGGAATACTTTTAACGGGAAAAGTCTTATTCCCACGGGAAAATCTTACATAACGCGAGCGTAGTCGTGGGCGGACCGCTAATATGTACCTATAAATATAGGTAAACTGCTATATGTTATAAATTGTAGTTTAGTATTAATCAGTAATTTTCATATCAATTCGGATTATTTTTGGATACAAAAAGTTATTTTTTTTATTTGTGTTTAAATACTACCCTTATAATTTGACTATTATTATTCAGCAGCGGTTTGTTTGATCTTTGAGTATCAAATCGACTACTTATAGATGAAGTTTTGTGTGGGCGTATTCAGGGCCTCGTTATTTTAACACAACAAGGTATATTTTAAGAAGAAAATTATCCAATCTGCACTCTTTATAACTTGTACAATCATCTCAACTTGTCTTGTAGCACTACGGGTTAACGACCTAAAAGTTTCGTAGATTAAATACGAGTAAGTAGTTAAATTGAGATGTAACTGATATTGTTTTGAAAATGTTGAAGTCAACCTGTCAGTTACCACATCAAAAGTATTTAACTTTTTTTCACAACCAATACTCAATCTAATTCTAAGCGCAAGGAATATTGTAGCCAGGGACCGGCCTACCCGTTGAAAAACCCCTCCAGTCGTTTGGGTTTTAAGTATTTACAGAATGATAATTAAAATATATATATATATGTTTATCAGATTCCTTGATACCCTGTTGGATTTGCAAACGTTATAATTGTAGAATAATGAGTACGAGATATCGTTGATCAAAATCGTAAGGGTTCCAGTCCCTGATTGTAGCACTTTAAAAACTGCTACGCGTCTGCTACGACCGCTGCTACGACGTAGCAAGGTTAAAACACAGACTTCTTCTCAACCGATCGACTCGAAGTTATAGAAAGTTGTCAAGGCCCACTGATCCACATTAAGGACTATTTTCGTAAATAGTAGCCGGGAACCACGGCTTCGTGTCTTTCGAAATCCGAAATCATCTTATTTTTCGGACAATCATGTGATTTTGCCTAAAATGTATCTATTTAAGATTCAACCCGTACGATACCCGTAACCGTTCGTTGGATCCGAACCTGGAACCTCGGTATTGAGAGTCAACGTGCGACCGCTCGACCACGGAGGCTGTATGGTCTATACTGTATCCTGTATCTATTTATTTTGATGGTTCCACATCAAGTATTCCGATCTTCAAAAAAATAAACTACAGCCTATATGTTACCGAGGACCAATAGCTATACAAAAATAAGTTTCATCAAAATCCATTCAGTAGTTTTTGCGTGAATCGCGAACAAGACAGACAGACAGACTTACTTAAGTAACTTACTCGTACTTAAGTAAGCCGTTGTCCATTCTCTTTAACTTATCTATTCAGAAGAGGCCTTTATTTCGCCTATTCACAAAGATGGCTCCAAAAATAATGTTACTAACTATCGCCCAGTATCTAAATTAAATACAATAGCTAAATTATTTGAAAAAAATATATTTGATCAGCTTTACGCGACACTAAAAAGCTCTCTTAATATGTATCAGCATGGCTTCATTGCAGGTCGTTCTACCGTTACTAACTTGGCTATCTATAAACATTTTTTGCTTTCTAGTATAAATGATCGAGTGCAGGTGGATGCTGTGTACACCGACTATAGCAAAGCTTTTGACAAGGTAGATTTTTTCGTCCTTGAGAGAAAACTAGACGCAGTCGGTGTGCACGGCAGCCTCCTGCGCTGGATCATTTCTTATGTAAAAAATAGAAGCCAAGCTGTTGTAGTGGGGGGGATTTCGTTCCAATTGGATAGTTACTACCTCTGGGGTCCCGCAGGGGTCCTTATTAGGTCCTTTATTATTTAATATTCTGATAAACGATATCACGGAATGTTTTAATAAGTCAAAAATATTATTGTATGCAGATGATTTAAAAATATTTATGAGAATAGGGTCAATTGATGATGCAACGTATCTTCAAAAGGATCTGGATAAATTTAGTCAATACTGTATCAAAAACAGATTGCATTTGAATGTTAATAAATGTTACGTGATTTCGTTTACCAGGAAAATTAATATTATTAACTATACTTACCATTAACATAACAGTCCCCTTGTAGAAAAAGATGTTGCAAAAGACCTAGGCGTCTACTTGGATAAAAAGCTTATACTGGATCAGTATTGTGGGCTATGAAAACTTTAGGGTTCATAATTCGGCAATCGAAAAAAATTTCTAATATTCATGCCATAAAAATGCTATACTTTACTTACGTTAGATGTCAACTTGAATACGCTAGCCAAATTTGGAATCCACAATATAGTGAGTATGTATCTGCTTTAAATAGAGTTCAAAATAAGTTTATTAGGTTTCATAATTTTGTATGCGGAGTAAAATTTGATAACTATGAGAAAGCCTGTAGGTACCATAAGATTCTTCCTCTAGCATCTAGGCGGGAGCTTATGGATCAACTCTTCCTATATAAAATTATAAATAACCATTTCGATTGTCCAGAACTTGCAAATTGTATCCTTTTTTCAGTACCAAATATATTAAATTTTAGGAAAAAGCCTTTATTTTTATGTGAGGTAAGTAACACAAATTATGTTCGGAATTGTTACATACGCAGGGCAACCAATGCATATAACCAAAAGTATGTAGATATAGATATATTTAAACTATCTATCAATCAGTATAGAAGAGAGATTATAGGAGAGGTATAGAGGAGAGATTGTACAAAAACTTTCCAGTTAATTGTTTGTTTTATTTAGGAATTAGGTATTCGAATTAATTCTGTTCGACAATTTATATATTAGGTCCTTACATATGAAATTGGCGTTTTGTCGTACTGGCCACTTTGATCACAAATTTCTCCTATTTGGTTAGGAATTCGAAATTCAAATTTATACAGCTATTTCCACATGTAGTTGTGTTTCGTAAACCGTCATTCATTTGTTTTTTTACTTATCTTTTTTCTGTTTGCATCGCTCGATTTACAAAATGGAAAATTTGAAATATCGCGTTATTTACGAGTACGAGTTCCACCGTGGCACCAGTGCTGCGGAAACGGCTCGAAGGGTTAATGATGTGTATGGCGGTTGTGTCGCAAAAGAAAACACAGTGCGTTTTTGGTTCCAACGTTTTCGTTCTGAAAATTTCGACCTGCAAAACAAGCCCCGTGGACGGCCGGAGACCCAAGTTGATAATGAAGCATTGAAGGCTATTGTGGAAGCGGATCCATCGCAAACCACGTCCGAGTTAGCTGCAGGCTTCGGTGTTAGTGATAAAACTGTTTTAATCCACTTGAAGCAAATTGGGAAGATTAAAAAACTTGAAAGGTGGGTTCCTCACGAATTGAGTGAAGCAAACCGGCAAACGCGCGTCAACTGCTGCGTTACATTACTTGACCGGCACAATAACGAAGGGATTTTAAATCGAATCATTACCTGTGATGAAAAGTGGATTCTCTACGATAATCGGAAGCGCTCATCGCAATGGCTGGACCCTGGCAAGCCAGCCAAAGCCTGCTCCAAGCGAAAATTGACCAATAAAAAGTTACTTGTAAGCGTTTGGTGGACTAGCGCCGGTGTCGTTCATTACAGTTTTCTCAAATCTGGCCAGACGATTACGGCAGATGACTATTGTCAGCAATTGCAAACCATGATGGAAAAGCTAGCTGGTAAACAACCGAGGCTGGTCAATCGCTCTACGCCACTGCTGCTTCACGACAACGCTAGACCACACACTGCACAACAGACGGCTAGCAAATTAGAAGAGCTTCAATTGGAATGTCTAAGGCATCCACCGTACTCCCCGGACCTTGCTCCAACAGATTACCATTTTTTTCGAAATTTGGATAACTTCTTGCAAGGGAAAAAATTCAACTCAGATGGGGCAGTCCAAATCGCCTTCAAAGATTTTATTGATTCCCGTCCGAATGGTTTTTTTAGTAAAGGGATCAATGAACTACCTATGAGATGGCAAAAGTGCATAGATTACAATGGCTCATACTTTGATTAAATAAATATACTATATAAAATTTTTTCGACTTTTTGTTCCTCCCATACAAAACGCCAATTTCATATGTAAGGACCTAATACTAACGTCTGCTTTTGTTTGATTGGATATTGTACACATAAGTGAACACCTGTAATTAGTTTGCTAGGTATTTTCATATTATAGCATCTGAGAACTCTGTATAAACTGTTGGTGTTCCAATAAAACAAAATATTTATAATTATTTAATTATTATTATTATTACATGTAATATAGGTAGATAGGAAGATAGATTGTAACGACCTCGCGAGTACTTCTAAATGAGAAATATTGATTTCGTTGACTGCCAAAGGCCAGCCTCGTTAGCCTGATACGTTAAATTGAAGAATCGGAAACAAAAAAGATGGAGAGCTTTGTCCGGCTGAAAATCAGCAAATTGCTTCCTGAGAAGAATCTTCAAGGAAATTTTCCTCGCACTCTCAGACCAGTAATTTCCGATTTTGAGGCCATTTCGCACTTTGATCGCTTGACAATTTGATCCATTTTATTTTGTGATGTGATTCGTGTGTGTTGTGGTCATTTCTTTAGGAGTTATGAAATTTTTTTGAAGTCGCGATTACTATGTTTTATTAAATGCGTGCTTTTTTTAAAAAATTTAAATGGAGATGAAAATAAACTCTCTATGCGTAATATTGAAAGATAACCTATAACTTTTAATCACTATAGCGTCGTTTGTATCTTGTTTGTTACTTAAACCTAACCTAACCGTGTTTTTTACAAATATTAGTAGTGTTATTTTTTGCATAGTATAATACTAATGCCATCAAAAACGTAACTTGTAAAAAAAACTAAGTCTCGCACGCAACTTAGTCTACCGTAAAAAGTTGTGAGATCAATGTAATACCAAGTCGGTTAATTTATTCAGTCCCTACTTAAGAGTCCTTCTGTCTTAAGTTATTACGTAATTAGCTCACATAACAATATCTTATAGGACTAGATCAATATTAAAAATCTCTTGTTTTAAATAAATACATAGATTGACCTGGAAATCGCATGAAAACACAATGTATCTCACAAGCAATACATTATTGTATTAAATTTGGTTGTTTAGTGCGATTGCCAAGTCAATCTATGAATTTATTTAAAACATAAGAGATTTTTAATATTGATCTGGTCACTATAAGATGTTGTTAGGTGAGCTAATTACGTAATAACTTAAGAGAGAAGGACTCTTAAGTAAGGACTGAATAAATTAACCGACTTGATATTACATGGATCTCACAACTTTTTACGGTAGACTAAGTTGCGTGCGAGACTTGGTTTTTTTACAAGTTATGTTTTTGATGGCATCTCATTTCTTTTTGTAGATCGCATGAAAACACAATGTAAAAATGTACACCTACGCTCCACCTACCCTACACCTACCTTAAACCTGCCCTACACCTACCCTACACCTACCCTACACGTACCCTACACCTACCCTACATCTGCCCTACACCTATCCAAAACCTATCCAACACCTATCCAACACCTACCCTACACCTACCCTACACCTACCCTACACCTACCCTACACCTACCCTACATCTACCCTACACCTACCCTACACCTCTTATTCAATTATATTCCATTATACAGGTACACTGATTCATTTACTGCAAATGTAACTTTGTAATCCTATATAATGCCCCAAGATTTATATGGGGTGGGGTAGAAAACTGGGCCGAAATTGCAGAATATTTTAGTTTTTCCTTGGTTTATACACTAAACACTAATTCTGTTCTAAATTTGAATCTTCTATGTCTGCTAGAAATGCCTTAGAATTTTAATGATCGGTCAGTCAGTGAGTGAGTGAGTGAGTGAGTGACAAAATTAAGAAACTTTGACTAGTTATAAATCTTTAACTACTGTTTCAAATTAAATGAAATTTGAAACATACTGGGTTTATACAATGCCTGCTTTATTACTGAAAATTCAGGTTTCTAGTTTTATCCACAACGAAGTTATAGGGGGATCGAAAATGGCCCGAACTGCTTCGAGAAAAGGATGGTACGGCCGTGCCGCTTTTTTGCTCGACTTGGCGGGGGCACTGCCGTGCCCCCAGATCACTTACCGTGCATTTCGTTCACTGTTTACATTTTTTATGTATATACGGGCAGCAGCGCTCTCTGATACAGTAACCTTTTAATCTGCGATCTCCAACCCGCCTGCCAAGCGTGGAGATTATGGCAAAACCAAACACTTAAGTGGAGGAGGCTCATAGTCCAGCAGTGGACTGTAACGGGCCGTTGATTTTGATTTATGTATTTTTTAATGCGTGTGGCAGATGTTGCCATATTATTTTATTACAAGTTTATATTTCGTTCTTCAGTTACATCTAAAACGCCGTATTATAATGATGACACTGATGATTAGAACAGGAAAAAAATAAGAATGGATCCTTCTAAGATCAACATTTTCTGAGGATTGGTTCCTTCTTTGCCGGATTAAAAGCTCGTCGGACTCCAAACTTGTCGGCCTCTAAGGTCTTCGTACTCCGAGAACAAGACTTACCACAAGCAGTAGAAGTAGTAGGGAGACCAGCAGGTGAAGAACACCATCACGATGGTGACCGTCATCTTTAACGTCCGCGCGCGCGCACGACCTAGGATGCCCACGCCACTGCGGCGCACCTTGTCTGCGAACACAAATTTATCACTTTAGAAAATGAATCTTCGTCGAGTGGGTTGTAAGGTCAACAACCGACTTTACAAGCTTTGGTGTCAGTGTTATTGAATGACCAAAAGCCACCAACATGGCTCTTGTAATAAGTAACTACTGATTACATTAATGTAAATAAATAAACTTCGTTTTTGACTACGAAACCCTAAAAAGACCTGAGTGATCAAAAAAAATATAATGACGAATCTAAGTGATGTAAAATCTTCCTAAGGAAAAAAAACAGTTTTTTACCGATATTTTTGGCGGCTTGTATAGTTATGAGAATACGACGTCAATGATACGTCCCATTCATTTGATTTACATTACCTTTCAAGGGCTCACTAACGAGCTCTTTGTCTGCACCAATTTTTTGTCTTTTATTGGCTCTTGATAGGAACAGTCTACAGCGTGTCAATACGAATATTGCTGACTACTGCTGCGAAATAAAGTATTTCTTAAAGAATAACTAATTTGAATGTGGTAATGTAAGGTAAATTAAGTTCAAGTGCTTATAATGCGGATGTCGCATGTAATTATGTTATAAGTAGAGCCCGCCTAGTGGGACGTTTTGGTTCCCTATGCTGAAGCAAATAGAATGCCTGTCTGAGTTATTTTCAGCTTTGCATCTGAAACTACTCGCTGGATTTGCGTTCTTTGTACAATATTATTGAATCTGTATGGAATAAACTTTGCTTAATAGCATCTATAAAGATCTTTGATTACTGAAAACATATAAGTCTCGTCGCCTCATCGAGCGCCACGTGTTGATGATCCAAAATATCATTAAAAAAAATATCATTTACTTCAGATATTTGTAGAGATATTCGTCATAACAAGGATTAGTTATCAGATTATTCGTTAAGTATGGAGAACTTCGGTGACATGACACATGATTCGAATGTTCAAACTTCGATAACACGTAGCGAACTCTTCACCATATTGGAAGTCAATAGAAGAGCGTCAATACCGCGACATTCTTCGCCATTTGCGTCAGGTCTATGTCACTATTGAAATAATTTAGTGTGCTTACCATTGTCGGTGTTGGCCCTCTTGATGATCTCGAGCAGAGCAGCGGAGGAGCAATAGAGCGTCGACACGAGCGGAGCGACGTACATTAGCGTCATGTTCACCAGGAAGTACGCGAACAAGTGCCGCTCCGTCGGCAAAGAGCCGTACGACACGCACTGAAAGTACCTGCAAATCAAAGGAAAAAATGTTAATAAACGCATTTAATTATTGTGAGATACACCTAATAAAAGACCTATCGGGTTAGCGGAATAATTAATCCTAATGATGCTATAATGAGCACAGTTCTATCTACAGTGATAAAAAAAAATGCAATAAAAAAAAAATTAAAAAAAAACAAATACGAAAAAAAAACAAAAAACAAACAGAAATGTAATAAAAAATGTAAATGTAACTCAGCTTTTTTCTAAAAGGAATAAAATGCGTACAATAGAACTAAGAAACAAATATAGTTACGAATTTTTTTTTTCGCGAAAAGTTGTTCAGTTTGACGAGTACTATCACTACACGGCGGGAACAAAACGATGTAAATTTCAAGGCGTATAATATTAATGAGATGTGACAAATCAATGTCAATCAATTAATGTCAAATCATTGTGACACATTAGGTTTTACACCGATACTAAGATCCATAGTCACTTGGGCATTCTCCTTTCAAGGTGTATAGGTACACACATACACAGACTCGAAAAAAATAACCCCCTTCTGAGGAAATTGTCGGGTAGAAACTGAAGCAGATCCGTGCCAAAAGATCGAGCTATGTTTGGAGAATCTCAAATTATTTATATAACAGATGTTTGTAGAGCGCTCGTCGAATCATAGCATTGTTTTCTTCGTTGAAGCTAATCATCGTTATTTATTTTTAAGGTATTTTAGCCAATACGGGATCGGACTGTTCACCATATTTTATGAATTTACCATATTTTATGAATAATTTTTAAAATATAGATTAGTAGCAGACGATTCGCGAAGAAAAAAACAGAATCGGTTGAAAAACTAATTTACAGTGATTTTTTAAAGTTTCAATATGTTTGTCTCTTTCAAAAACGATTTTTTGTATGGAGATTATATGACGTTACTAACAAATGACGTCACAAGTGGGTAGTGCCTCTCTGTCTAATCTTGTATTTCAAACTTTTATAACTAGGTCAATTTTAAAGATAGAGCAAAAATTCTTTTTTCTTCTTTCTTTTATCCAAACTTCTTAGTTTCTGCTATCGAATACGATAGCAGAAACTAAGAAGTTTGGATTTATAAAATAAAAAAAGTAGTCCGATCCCCTATTATTTGTTTATTGACTCCCACTTTTGGCAAATGATAAGTAACTTTTTTTATTTTAGGGTGTCCTACTGATGGAAAGAACATTAAGGACGCAAGTCCGCGCCCACTACATTACCACTCTGGTATAAATAGTGATTAGGTCCGATATAAAAAAAAAAAACACTAAGGACTATTAGTGGATCGCTTTGCTGTTGTTTCTATTTATTTAAATTTTCAACGTTTTTCTTTATTCTTGGGAACTAGCAGAAGATACTTATTTATAGATATTCATATTTAAATCATCTCATCACCATATCCCAATACAGCCTCTGTTTCTGTTTTGTTAGCAGTACAATTTTTATAAATCTGAAAAAGTTTCTAGTTTTTAAAACTATGGATAAATGAGATCGCTTTAGTTTAAGATATAATAAGTACGTTCTTTGTTACATTAATCGCTCGTCACTGAATATCACACTAATATTATAAATGTGAAAATATATTTGGATGTTTGTTCCACTTTCACGCCTAAACTACTTAACGGATTTGGATGAAATTTGGAATGGAGATAGTTTGTACCTTGGATGTACACATAGGATACTTTTAACGGGAAAAAGTCTTACGAAAATATCTTAAACAACGCGAGCGTAGCCGTGGGCGGACCGCTAGTATTTCAATAAATTTTTAATGATGCGTCAATATCATCAAAAAGAAAAACATTCTTTGATATAAACGGATTATAAAGAACAAAGAAAATGTAAACAAAAGCAACGCAAAAGTATTTCATTTCAAGTTAATTAAATTGTTGTTTAATTCAGTTTGTAGCTAAAAACAGAAGAATATCCAAAGTAACTACATGATAATATCACAAAACTCTGAATTCGATCGACCTACCTCGACTGCTTTCACTTTGTTTATATGGTATGGTATGCTTCTGTATGGTATTGAGTTCTTCTCCACAGAGGGCGTACACTAGTAGTGAACGTGCCATCCATGATAGCTTTGACGTCGAAAAATTATTTGTAAAAATCTTACTTCGAATAAAAAATTTTGACTTTTGAACATTGTAATATTGGCGTTGAGTCGAGTTAATAATAAGAGTGGTAAGTACGATATTAACTATCAAGAAAATCAGGATAGACCAAGGCAAGTACTACTTGGCAGATGAAAATAGAAAAAAAAGAGTTTGGAAAAAAATGAGGGCGGTTCTATCGCACTTGTGGCCACTTTGCAGTCAAATAGGAAAGGGAAAATTACTTAATTTATAAAATACTGTAAAATTAACGAATAACAATCAATATGGCATATAAATGGGATAATAAAAAGCAACCCAGCATGAATGGCAGCAAACTAAATATTTAGTTCCACCTGTCACCGCGCCAAACTCTTTTTGCCAAGCTGTACAAGTAATAACCGGCCAGGCATGTGTCGGGCCATGCAAAGTGTAGGGTTCCGTAGTTACCCGTCCAATACCACATAGGTACCTGTTTAAAATAAGTTTCTATGATATTTGTAATGAATTTCTTGCTAGTACAAGTTCATTTTATAATAATCATAATCATTTATTTGCTAGAAAATAAGTAAGTTTATTATTCGTTAACCTATAAAGCCTACTTAATGTCGATAATTTTCCTTTTAAATTCATCTTAAGCACTAACCACCATTATTATTTTCACATTTCTACACTCTATCTCTTAGATCTCATCTCGTTAGACGTCAGCGTTTCATCTCAAAGTCAACTACCTTCTTATTTTCGTAGGTTGTTGTAGCTGTTTCAAATAAAATATTTTTTAATGCAAAAATTGAGTTGTTATTCGAAAACCAATTGAAATAGCTAGACTCTTAAAGTAAAGTAATCAAATAAGCGGTTTTTTGTGGAAGATTTAATCTGAAACTTTCTCAGGATAATTAATGTGAGTGACCTCTAGTCTTATAGACTTAGGGAACAATAAACTTTTCACTTTCCGCAAGCTACCATTTAATTAGCGGAGGTTTACCGACGGAAGTCTTAACTTTATATATTGTAGGAATTTCACAAAGCGTTGAAAGAGAATAAAATATGCAGCCATACAAGTGTATTGAATTATAATGTTCAAGGGTTACAAATCAAAATACAAAACTAACTGACAGCACAGACAGGGCTGCATTTCTACTGGATTTTAGCTGAAAAATTACAGTTTCAATGTAGTCAGCGTGCGTGCTGTTATTGCAGGTCGACAGTAATCAGGCTGCGCAGTTGAGAAGCCCGATGTTGAACTAGCGGTGCGCCCGCGGCTGCGAGAAAGATTTTTCCCAGTAAAAAGTATCCTATGGACAAGCTATATTCATTCTAAATTTTGTCCAAATCCGTCCAGTAGTTTAGGCGTGAAAGCGGAACAAACATCCACACATCTAAATATATTTTCACATTTTTAATTTTAGTGTGATGTGATGTGATGCACACGAATTGATTGAACTGTTATTTTGCAGCAAAAATGCAGTTTAAATGCAATCAGTATTTGAAGAGCGGAAACAGACAAACACTCACACTATAGGTAGTATAGATGGAGCCTATATAAGAATAAGAATACATTTATTTACAGTGAACAATATACAACATATATTTCTTGATATTTTTGTAACGTTAGTTCAACGAATAAAAACAGTCAACGAGTGAGGTGTCTCCGTCAGTCTCCGTGGGCAGAAATGCTTTCGTATGTCCATCGGAATACAGCGGATGGCCGGCTGTTCTTCTCAATCGATTCCCATGAAGGTTCGATAATTAAGTATATAGTTTTTTAAATTCATTTATAGAAATCTTTCAAAATGGAGGAGAAATGGGGATTGGAAATGTATAAAAAATATATTTCAGCCTTTTTAAAAAAAAAACAAAAGCTCGGGAGGTCTACAACTCACAAAGCCTCGCCTAGTATCATCATAATCATCAACCAGAAGAATATCGCTTACCCTTTGACTTTAGGATGTTCTCCTAGGTGGAAGATGAAGCACTGCGGCAGACTGGCGAGCGCGGCGCAGACCCATGCTGCAGTCAGGGCCCTCTTCACTTGCGCCTATGCGCTCCTAGAGCTAGAAGAATATCGCTTACCCTTTGACTTTAGGATGTTCTCCTAGGTGGAAGATGAAGCACTGCGGCAGACTGGCGAGCGCGGCGCAGACCCATGCTGCAGTCAGGGCCCTCTTCACTTGCGCCTATGCGCTCCTAAAGCTAGAAGAATATCGCTTACCCTTTGACTTTAGGATGTTCTCCTAGGTGGAAGATGAAGCACTGCGGCAGACTGGCGAGCGCGGCGCAGACCCATGCTGCAGTCAGGGCCCTCTTCACTTGCGCCTATGCGCTCCTAGAGCTAGAAGAATATCGCTTACCCTTTGACTTTAGGATGTTCTCCTAGGTGGAAGATGAAGCACTGCGGCAGACTGGCGAGCGCGGCGCAGACCCATGCTGCAGTCAGGGCCCTCTTCACTTGCGCCTATGCGCTCCTAGAGCTAGAAGAATATCGCTTACCCTTTGACTTTAGGATGTTCTCCTAGGTGGAAGATGAAGCACTGCGGCAGACTGGCGAGCGCGGCGCAGACCCATGCTGCAGTCAGGGCCCTCTTCACTTGCGCCTATGCGCTCCTAGAGCTAGAAGAATATCGCTTACCCTTTGACTTTAGGATGTTCTCCTAGGTGGAAGATGAAGCACTGCGGCAGACTGGCGAGCGCGGCGCAGACCCATGCTGCAGTCAGGGCCCTCTTCACTCGCGCCTCCCATGTCACGTTCAGCGGCTTCAGGATCGCGTAGTAACTGAAACGGTTATTATAACAATCAACACACATATTTTAAATCGAATATAAAATTTGATTTTGGACAGGCTTAGGCCAGACCACTTAGGCTTGGACCAGTGGATGGAACTTGCATCTCTACAAGTTCGGCAATTGCATCCTAACACTGCAAAATTTCCAATTATGGTACCTAGAAACTGTGAAAGGCCGAGGAGGAAGGTCATTCGAGAACCTGCCGTCAAATACACAGTAATAAATCGGTTTTAGCGAAGCATGTTGTTAATTAATTTTCTGTTTTAATTTATTATGCGTTTCGTATCAACTACAAAGAAATCTGTAATGAATTTTGTTTGTACATAAAATATTTGTTTGATGTACGATTGCTATTAACACAACGCTTTAATTTACTTTTTAATATGTTTTCAGTGTTTTAGGGGTCGTCCGTATCAATTATATCGTATCAACTATACTCGAAAAAAGTAATAAGTCCAAGTAAGAACACAACGCTTCCCAACGTTTATTGACTTATTAATATTTTCACAGTATTTTAGGGTTCCGTTAAAAAAATCCCGAACCCTGACATCATTCGTCCACTTTTTGTATTCCGTTGACAAATGACACTACACCATTATACTTATTCCTCTGTCAAAGTTGTCTAGTTCTTCGGCCATATTTCAGTATTTTCAGTACTAAACAAAATTGCATATCATGGGATTAAAGGCAATTTGCTACGCTGGTTTAAATCTTATATAACATGTAGGCTTATGTAGGACTTAAAAAGTCGTGCTCAATGGGTTCCATTCTGACACTATCAGCGTCTCCTCCGGTGTCCCACAGGGCTCCATTCTTGGGCCATTACTATTTATTTTGTTCGTTAACGACATAGGTAAATGCTTTCAACACTGTAAATTTATTTTTTACGCTGACGATCTGAAGATATATAAGATTTTCTCTATTCCAAATTTCATCCCAATCCGTTCAGTAGTTTTTGCGTGAAAGAGTAATAAGGATATTATAAAAAAATAATATTGTGTGGGTTATAGAGTCGATGATCACCTGGTGCAAATGTAGGTTTTCTAGTTTTAAATGCAAATTAAACTTTCATAAAGATAAGAAATTTCTACGTCATTTCGGGTTGTCATAGGCTGAAGCCCTTACTTACTTACTCACTTACTCCGCTGGCTCAGCGATCCAAAGTGGACCTTGGCCTCCGAGACGAGAACACGCCATCCATCTCGAAAGCCCTGAAGCCCTTGACAGTTTTTATTTTTTGAAGTCCGTTACGCTTGATACGTCGATTTTGCGACACAAGCATTAGGTCCAAAAAAAAGCAAGTGGTATTTTAGAAAATAATAAAAAAGAAACACAAAACGTTCATTTACCAATATAATATTACAGGTAAATTATTGCTAGAACCATTTTCGATGCGCGAGTTTGATTCATACTTGACGATGTTTTTTTATATTATGGGGTAGACTAACAAATAGCCCGTTCTTACGCCAATTAGAATACGTAAATAATTATTATTTGTTCAGTGCCTATGGAAAATCGTTGTTACACAAGGCATAACTTTGACACCGTTTTGTAAGGTCGGTCGTTGACCCTACAATCCACGCGATAAAAGGAAGAAGACATTGCAGCGCAGTACCGTGTGTTAAGTAATTCTTTTCTTGCGCATGCAATAAAGTGTTACAGTGCCTTTTTTTACATGCGCACTTTTTTTTTCGAAGTTAATATAAAAATATTTGTTTTATACCAGGTGTTACAAAACTACAAATAAAGTCGAAAGGGTGTGAATCTGCTCGTAAAACTGAACAACTTTCCCCAAAGAACATAGGTCGAAAAACGATTTAAAAAAATCGCATTCCCATACAAAATGTAGATGGTCTCCATACAAAATTTACGGGTTTTTTTGTAATACCGTGTATATTGTTAAAAAAAGAGATAAAAAAAAAGAAAAATAAAGCACAACACAAAAAACAGAAAGCAAAGAAAAAAACACAAAAAGTAAACCAACAAAACAAACGAAGATCACAATTACCTTTTTAATCACTTCCTAGTGTTGTACGAGGTATGAAAATTTCCATGGTTTATCTAAACTGTGATGTCATCATCATACATGTCAATAAAGTTTAGTAACAATTAAAATTGTTTGTATGAGTTAATGGCCGTCGTCCTCATAAAACATGCCCTCACTACTGACACTAAAATTACAAGTCGAATTACAAGTTTAATTAAAACTTGAGATATATTTGGAGAATATTCTATTTAATTAACTAAAAGGAGGCTTTATTTGATAAGTGACTGCCCGTTTTCAAAGTCAATATGCATACGTGTAAAAATCTTAATTTGGATACTTACGTTGCTGAAAATGTTTCAGTAATACCTTAGAGGGGAAAAAAACAGACAGCTACTTTGCTACTCTCCATTATGTTTTGAAATTAAAAGTTTTTTCTCACGGATGTAACACAGCATGTGTCACATCATTTTCAGAAGGTATGTCGTGTACAGAGTAACTAAGTAAACCCTTAATTTAAGTTAGTCCGTCCTTTTTGCCTTTTAAAGATTGAAAAGGGACAGGAGATGGCCATCGTAATATAAGAGCTGCCAAACATCAAATTTGAACCCTATGGCCGTGTCGATTGCACAATTTTAGAGAGCACTTCATACGACTTAAAAATCTCTTAAACTGACAGCTATGCCCTTATTTTAAGTTATCATTCGTTCAAATTAATATCACCCGTTCATCACCTCTCTTTCATTGGTCATAAAAACGAAAAGGATAGCTGGATTTTAAAATTAGAATTAGAGCATGACATCCCGAATCGAGGCCATTATACCCAACCATAGGCGCTACGAACCAACATTTAATTTGTAGTATTAAAAATATGAACTGAAGAAAAAGTAATATCATTATCATCATCAACTCATTTTATACGTCCTCACCAGGGGGCTCGCACCCTACCCTGAATTAGGGCGATTAGGCCTTAGTCAACCATACTGGTCCAGTGCGGGTTGGTCAATTTTTGAATTTCTTCGCAGGAGTGTGCAGGTTTCATCTAGCTAGATGTTTTCCTTCACCGTAAGAGCGTCAAATAAACGAACATCTGAATTCGAAATTCGAAAACACATGTTCGCGAATCACACTAATATTATAAATGTGAAACTATATTTGGATGTTTGTTATGCTTTCACGCCTAAACTACTGGACGGATTTGGACGAAATTTGGAATAGAGATAGTGTGTACCCTGGATTTACCGGAAAAAGTCTTATTTTTACAGAAAAATCTTACATAACGCGAGCGTAGCTGCGGCGCGGGCGGGTATGTGATAAAAATAATAAATGAGATACCTATTAGGTAGGTGAAACCTAGACATTATCTTGTTTTTTTTACTCATTGGCCCTTATTGGGGCACTCATGAAGTATTTATATCCTAGAGGTATGCGTATTTGCAAAAAATAATGATCAACTTTTTCCAAAGTATTCACGACCACAAAACCTGCGACCCCAAACTAAGCTAGACACACCTTTCTCGAAGTTGCAAATTTTTAACACAGGACCATTTTCAATGACAGTTAAAATATACAATAAAATACCGGTAGAAATGAAAAATATACAGAACATACAACAATTCAAAAATAGATTAAAATCACTTCTTATAGACAAGTGTTATTATACGCTGCAGGAGTTTTTAGAGGAAAAGTTTTAAGTTACCTACCGTACCTCATTATAATATTACTTTTTAATTATTATATTGTAAATATTTAATATAAAGATAAGATAAGATATACCTTAGTAATATTACTTGCAGTGCCCTTGCAGGGCTCATGTTTGAGACTTCTTACATTTAAGACCATTGTACATATACAACGTGAAAGCAATTAACATTTGAATTTGAATTAATTTAAAATCCATTTAAAGTAATGAAAGAGAGTTGGAGATAAAGAATTGATTCTTATGATAACATTAAACTAACTAAAAAATTGCCGTGTGGTGACGGCAGAGTAGAATACATTTGTCACCAACCCCTACTCTTCCCGTGGGTGTCGTCGTAAGAGGCGACTTAGGGACTACACATTGAACAGGGAACGGGCAACAGCGCTCTCTGATACAGTGACCTTTTAACCTGCGATCTCCAACCCGCCTGCCAAGCGTGGAGATTATGGCAAAACCCTCCACTTAAGTGGAGGAGGCTCATAGTCCAGCAGTGGACTGTAACGGGCCGTTGATGTTGATGATGAACTAAAAAACTATCAAAATTTGAAAATTTTAACTAATGTTCGACCGCTCTCAAATTTTGCATTGTGCAATCGTCGTGTCAACAAAGCCTAAAACAGATGTTAGTCAGCTTTAAAAGATGAAAATATGTACAAAAATAAAAAAAAGCGCAACCGTGATTGAATTAAATTTGCAGTTAGTAAGAAAAAGCTTTTTCTTGGTAGATAGATACAGTATAATAAAACAGCACACGAAAAATTACAACGATCTAAGGTTTTTTTTTTGTATTAATTAGAATTTTTTGCTCAAAATCTTTGCGATTTGTTCTGTCGTCGTTAGGATTCTGTAATAAAAGAATGTATTGAACAATCCACGCAAATAAGAGATTAAAATAAGTACTTAGATATTTTTTTATCAAAGTCACCCTCGGTCTTTGAACTTTGTGAAAGGTTTAGGAAACTATTAAAATTGTGTCAGCAACGTTTGTACGAATTGAAATAGAATTGATCGTATTTTGTTTGTTCTAGACATTCTAGCTCTATATTTATGTGTATTATTTTTCTTCTTTTCGCGTAGTTTGTGAGTCCAACGACTGACCTCACGAACCCTGGTTTCAGAGTTATGGAGCCGAAAAGACCTTCTACATGGATGTTTTCCTTAACACCTATTTTCTATCAAATGATTCAGTCTGCAATGTTCTACCCAAACTAAAGAGAGTCTAAAGTGATTTTTTCGGAGATGAGATGAATTCAGATTAATAACAATAATAATAATCTATATTTTTAAAGTTTCAATATGTCTGTCTCTTTTTAAATCATTTTCTGTATGGAGAATTTAGCTACTGACTTAGTGACGTCACTGGTCTATATTTGCCTCTGTGGCTAATCTTGAATTTCAAACCTTAACAACGCAATTTTAAAGATAGGGCTAAAATTATTTTATTGTTCGGTAACAGGAACTAACATGATTAGATTCATAAATAAAATAAAAAAGTTGTAAAATAAGTAGTAGCTGTAGTAAGTAGTAGCTGCAGTAAGTAGTATTTGTGGTCATTTGCGTGTATAGAATACCATATACAGCAAAGAAGGAGAAGGAAAGTAACCCTAAACTATTTCTAAAATGTCTTGAAAACTTAATGTCTAAATTGGTTCACTCCTGTAATAAACAGATTATCATATGCGGCGATATTAACATTAATGTACTAAAAAAAACTAACGAAACTTTAGAATTACAAAGGATCGCTCAAAATTATAATTTTACCTTACATATTACTGTACCAACAAGACTGAACTCATGTATTGACCAAATATTTAGTAACATACCAGACGCTAAGGGTGAAGTCGTATCATTGGGTTTATCAGATCATGACACCTGCCAAATTTTATCCACTGTATTACACACCGCGAGTAAGAAACCCACTAAGAAATCACACACTGTAAAAATGAAACGTGACTACGCTCCTGATAATATAAAAAAATTCTATGAGTGCTTGTGCTCTATCTCGTGGTCGGAAGTTTACTCACAGCCTTTAATAAGTTCCATGACACTTTCTTGTTATTTTATAACCTTTGTTTCCCTTTTAATGCAACCAACAATAACTTAAAATGGTTGACTAAAGGTATTAAAATATCTACAGACATGTCGTTACTTACGCTTTCAAAATTATAAAAACCCTAACTATACCAACCTTAAGAACCGATTCACTACATACACTGTATTATTAAAAAAGTGTATAAATTTTTCACAAAGACGCTCTAATGAACAATTTTTAAAGAAAGCAAGAAATGTCTGTAGAGCATCGTGGAATATAATAAAGAAAGAAACTAATAACAAAAATCCTAATTCATATATAGACAAAATTGATAGCAATAATGAAACAGTGACTAATCCTAATGCTATTGCGGACTGTTTTAATAAATATTTTATTCAATTGACTAATAACAATACTAAATCTAATTATAATAATATGAAAATTAATATCAATAATCGTAAGAACAGCATATTTTTGACTCCTACTACTGACAAAGAAATATTTAATATTATAATTTCGTTGAAAGATACTAATTCTGTCGGAAGTGATGAAGTTTCTACAAAAATATTAAAGCGAGTATCTAATGTTATTGCACCAGTTCTTTGTTATTTAATAAATCTTTCTTTCAGCCAGGGTATATTCCCGGACCGGCTTAAAACTACCGTTATTAAGCCACTTTTCAAAAAGGGTAACCAATGCGATATGGGTAGTTACCGACCCATAGCACTTATACCAATATTTGCTAAAATTTTCGAAACAGCTATGCGTATAAGACTTGATAACTACATAAATAAATTTGATATTATTAGACATGAACAATTTGGATTTCAAAAGGGTAAATCTACGACATTGGCAGCTTATACTCTGATTTCAAATGTTACTAAATTTGTAGACAAAAAAATACCAGTATCTGTATTGTTCTTCGACATGAGTAGAGCTTTTGACTTCGTCAGCCATGAATTATTGATACGTAAGTGCGAAGCATATGGTATACGTGGACAGGCAGTGAATTGTGAATTGGCTAAAAAGCTATTTATAAGACCGATCGCAATATGTCGAAATAAATAATTTGGATATTTACCACAGAGAACATATTTATAAATCTTGCACTGACTTCAATAGAGTTGGTGTTCCGCAGGGTAGTGTGCTGGGTCCTCTGTTGTTCTTGTTGTATATCAACGACCTTCCTACTACCATCAAACACCAGTGTATCCTATTTGCTGACGACATATCTGTGGTGGTTCCGTGTAAAGATACTGATAGTTATGCTTCTGACACTAATAGTACGGTTAAAGATGTGGTTGCTTGGCTTAATCATAATAACTTACATGTTAATCTTAATAAAACTACTTTCATTCAATTTAACAACCGACGTCAGAAGAGTAACATCCATATTACGTACAACCAAATTGACATAAAGGAAAGTAAATGTGTTCCTTGTGTACCTTGGATGACCTTTGCTCATGGAAAGAACATATCGAAAAAGTTTGCGGGAAAATTAATAGGTTTGCATTTGTTTTATGGCGAATTGGTAAAACTGTTAACCGTAAGTCAGCCCTGCAGACTTACCACGGTTATGTCGCATCAGTCCTTAGATACGGCATCGTCATTTGGGGCAATTCCGTGCATATAAATAGAGCATTCATAGCACAAAAGCAATGCGTTCGGGCCATTTGCAATGTAAAGCCTAGAGTCAGCTGCAAACCCCTCTTTAGGAAATTAAAACTATTAACCTTGCCTTCTTTATACATTTACGAGGCCTGCAATTTTGTCAAATCAAATTCAGTTCTTTTTGAGAGAAATGACGCTGACCCTAGGTATGACAGAAGGCACCCTAGTAAACTTATAATTCCTTCGGCACATACTAAATTGTTCAGCAACAACTGTCATGCCATGTGTGTGAGAATATTCAATAAACTGCCTGAAAAAATGAGAGTATTACCAATCAGATTGTTTAAAACTAAGTTGCACAATTGGCTCATTGCACAAGCATTCTACTCTGTCAAGGAATTTATTGACATGAATGACATAATGGAATAATATAATATTAATAGATACTCTGACATTGAATTAATTTGATTGTAATGCATTATTATTATTATTGTTTAAATTCATGATTCAATTCAATTTTATTGTTCATTAAGTTATGTTTAATATTAAGTGTTTGTGATATGACATATACTGTAGAATTGTAAGTAGACTTTTATAATCATGCATTTATTATTTAGGTATGTTTAACATTCGTATGCCTCAGTCAGGCGAAATATGTGATACTTATGCTCTTTATACAACCTTTCATGTTACCATATTTCAAACGAATAAAGAAATTACTAGTAGTTGCAGTAAGTAGTAGTTGCGGTAAGTAGTAGTTGCGGTAAGTAGTAGTTGCGGTAAGTAGTAGTTGCGGTAAGTAGTAGTTGCGGTAAGTAGTAGTTGCGGTAAGTAGTAGTTGCGGTAAGTAGTAGTTGCGGTAAGTAGTAGTTGCGGTAAGTAGTAGTTGCGGTAAGTAGTAGTTGCGGTAAGTAGTAGTTGCGGTAAGTAGTAGTTGCGGTAAGTAGTAGTTGCGGTAAGTAGTAGTTGCGGTAAGTAGTAGTTGCGGTAAGTAGTAGTTGCGGTAAGTAGTAGTTGCGGTAAGTAGTAGTTGCGGTAAGTAGTAGTTGCGGTAAGTAAAGTAGTAGTTGCGGTAAGTAGTAGTTGCGGTAAGTAGTAGTTGCGGTAAGTAGTAGTTGCGGTAAGTAGTAGTTGCGGTAAGTAAAGTAGTAGTTGCGGTAAGTAGTAGTTGCGGTAAGTAGTAGTTGCGGTAAGTAGTAGTTGCGGTAAGTAGTAGTTGCGGTAAGTAAAGTAGTAGTTGCGGTAAGTAGTAGTTGCGGTAAGTAGTAGTTGCGGTAAGTAGTAGTTGCGGTAAGTAGTAGTTGCGGTAAGTAGTAGTTGCGGTAAGTAGTAGTTGCGGTAAGTAGTAGTTGCGGTAAGTAGTAGTTGCGGTAAGTAGTAGTTGCGGTAAGTAGTAGTTGCGGTAAGTAGTAGTTGCGGTAAGTAGTAGTTGCGGTAAGTAAAGTAGTAGTTGCGGTAAGTAGTAGTTGCGGTAAGTAGTAGTTGCGGTAAGTAGTAGTTGCGGTAAGTAGTAGTTGCGGTAAGTAAAGTAGTAGTTGCGGTAAGTAGTAGTTGCGGTAAGTAGTAGTTGCGGTAAGTAGTAGTTGCGGTAAGTAGTAGTTGCGGTAAGTAAAGTAGTAGTTGCGGTAAGTAGTAGTTGCGGTAAGTAGTAGTTGCGGTAAGTAGTAGTAGCGGTAAGTAGTAGTAGCGGTAAGTAGTAGTTGCGGTAAGTAAAGTAGTAGTTGCGGTAAGTAGTAGTTGCGGTAAGTAGTAGTTGCGGTAAGTAGTAGTTGCGGTAAGTAGTAGTTGCGGTAAGTAGTAGTTGCGGTAAGTAGTAGTTGCGGTAAGTAGTAGTTGCGGTAAGTAGAAGTTGCGGTAAGTTAGATTATACTTAACTAAGTTCAACTAGGATTAACCAATTTCTCGATTAGTTACTTCAAATATTGCACGCGGCCCTGTGGGCCGATTCCAAACCGCATATATGAATTATAATACTTAGACGAGTAAGTTTAATTGCGAGATATTTGTTAACTCCCTTGGGCTTTATTTAAATTAAATTAGTACTTAATCTCTACACAGAGGGCTAGGGTTGCTATCCATTTTACTCCAGAATTAACAAAACAACGTGGTCGTTAACGTGACTCAATTTCGTCTAACTTAAGACATACGTTTTCATTTCCGCTGGGAAAATACCTTGAGTTGTGTGGCTTGTACCGCCTACCTACAATAATAACTGTGGTTATGGGGTTGTGGGGACTTGTGCGTAAGAAAGCGTTTTCAGTATTTCATTAGACCGAAATCAAATCGAAAGTCAAGTTTTTTTTTTTATTAACTTATTTTTGTATTGCTTTGATTGAAGTAGATGAGACGGCTAAGCTTTGGCACGCAATGGAACATAGTTGGTATCTTGATATGTATGTGAAAATTGACAAACTACACCACCTTAAGAACAATACATGTCTCAAATAAGAGCAAAGGAGAGCTTAATTCAATAATAACATTCTCTTCTAGCTTATCCGAAGACAAAAGGAATCATTAGTCGGGCACGAGTGCACACTACTGATAAGTTCTTGTAGATAAACAAAGTCAAAGTCAAAGTCAGAATCATTTATTTCCATAGGATGTTATTACATCACTTAGATCCGTCATTACATTTTTTTGGGTGAGTTCACTAACACAATGGCGGAATCTGTGGAGAAGAGCTCACCGAAGAAACTCCACAGTCGTCGCATCTTTTGCGTTTCCTTTTTTAAATAAAATATTGTCTATTACAAAGTTAATGCTTATTACATATCGAAAAAGCCTGCTACTCAAACAATCTATTCCCATGGACACCTGTCTTCTAAGTAATCAGATATCCTATAGTAACCTTTTTTATACAATTTCTGTTTTATAATTATTTTGAACTTGTCTAAAGGCAAATTTTTAATATCAGTAGGGACCTTATTGTAATAGCGTATACAATTGCCTTCAAAAGAATTACTAATTTTATGAAGTCAGCTGACAATTACTTATATTTCGTTTTAAATACACAAGATTGTCATAGATATATTGAGATACAAATGTCAGAATATTGATTTCTTTAAACTTTTCCCTCAGTGACACTCTAGGCCCTAATCTATAAATTGCACGAACAGCCCGTTTCTGCAAAATAAATATACTATTAGCATTCGCAGCGTGACCCCACAATAAAATACCATAGGTCATTAGACTATGAAAGTAACTGAAGTAGACTAGTCTAGCGGTGTCTACGTCGGTAAGGGCTCTAATTTTTTTAACTGCGAACGCTGCTGAACTCAGTCGGTTCGACAATTTATTTATATGAGAATCCCATTGTAGTTTGGCATCTAATGTAATGCCCAAAAAGACAGTCGAATCTACAAGGTCCAATTTCTGTCCTTTTATAAATATATCTGTAGTTACCGGTTTCACATTGGGTAATACGAATTTAATACATTTCGTTTTCTTTTCATTAAGTAATAGATTATTAACAGTAAACCAATTCACTATACTAGAGATAGCATTGTTTAAGTCGTCATAGTTTGATTGTTTAACTTTAAATATCAAAGAAGTATCATCGGCAAACAATACTAACCCATGTTTTGCTTTAACAAGATAAGGTAAATCATTAATATATACTAAAAACAAGAAAGGTCCAAGAATTGAACCCTGTGGGACGCCCATACTTATTGAAGATCCGGGTGATCTTTTTCCATTAACATCGACCATCTGAACCCTATCTGTTAGATATGACTCCAGAAGGCCAAGAGCCTGATCTTTTACACCATAATGGCGTAGCTTCCTGACAAGAGTGTCATGATGGACGCAATCAAAAGCCTTGGATAGATCACAGAATACACCTATTGCATCCATTGCGTCTTCCCAGGCACCAAAAATATTGTCAATTAGCTCAACACCAGCGTCGGCTGTTGAACGACCAAACTGAGCAACATGAATTAAATTATTGACATAAAAATGACTCTGCAATTGATTAAGTATGAGTTTTTAAAATATTTTGCTAATAGTTGGTTGGTTTGAAGTATCGATATAGGTCTAAAATTTGTGGGGTCTGATGTACTACCGGCTTTGAATAAAGGTATCACTTTACTTAGTTTCATCAAGTCAGGAAACACACCATTATCTATACATTGATTAAATATGCAACAAATGTGAGGTGCGATACAATCTATAATGGAACTTATAATTTTTACAGATAGACCATGGACGTCAGCCGTCTTTTTCATTTCCAGGGATTTAAACGCTTTTACAATGTCCTCATTATTTACGTGCCTAAATTTAAAATCTGTTTTACATTCCTCAAAGTTCTGCTTAAGTATAGATTCAGCAGCAGCGGGAGATGACTTGGTTGGTTGTTGAAACTGGAATGTCCGTAAAGAAATTTTCGCTACTTAGCTACGCTACGCTAAAAAGTTTTTGCTACTTCTAGGTCTGTACTTAACAATTGATTACACACAAACGAAATAGTCCTAAACTAAAGGTGTAATCGCAGACAAAAGAAACTAAAGATAATAACACTAATAATACTAAAATAATTCCCCTTTAAGGTGAACTGAAGAAGTTTCCCAAAATAATACACAATCAAAGTAAGTTATAAAGTGTTGCTTGAAATATCTATTGAAACTGATTGAATTTGTTTTCGACAGTCGGGATTTGCGTGCTGGTCGCCTACGCATGAAAGGGTTTAGCGTAAACAACGTTCTGTGTAAAGGTCCGGGGTTCAATTTCCGGCCAGGCAAATGTTGCCGGATGTGTTATTTGTTTACATGACATCCCTCTACAGGGAATTATAGTAAGAAGCCATCATCAGTGCGACGTGTGTTTTTATTTGTTAGGCAGTTGCAATATAGGTATATGTTGTTGTTTGCTGTATATGTTGTAACAATTGTAACAATTTCTGTCTGTATGGGCTGGGTGCCCATTTTTCGCGGTCAGACACTCAAATACTCAAGAACAGAGTGACATCAGACTGTTTCACTTGCACTCATGAGATTTAAAGGAAGGGAAAGTAAAAATCCGAGTGATTTTCGCACGTTTTGGAACCCATTCACATGCTATTGTTTTTGTTTGTACTGGTAATTTGGCTTCTTCCTTACCGGTCTATGGCGATGCAGATGAGCACGAAGCTGGAGAGGTAGAGGCCGAAGGTTCTCGTGAACATCATAAGACGGCACATCAGGTCACCGGCCAGCCACTGCACCGTGCCGGCCCACGCGATCTCCAGCGGCATCATGAGGAATGTCACCTGCAAATATTGATAGTTCAGCCTCTTTTCCTTAAAGGAAAGGTATATTATATTGTCATATCATATCATATCAACAGCCTCCGTAGCCGGGTGGTCGAGATTTCACCGCTCATTACGGAGGTTCCAGGTTCGATTCCTGGTTGGGAACTGTCAAGCAAAAATCTTTTGTGAGACTTTCACCAGTTTGGGCTTTGCAGGCTGAATCACCTGATTGTCCGAAAAGAAGGATGATTCCGTGCTTTGGAAGGCACGTCAACCCGTTGATCCCGGTTACTATCTAGTCGTTACACGAGTTAACACGAGCCATGTCAGTGGCCTTTTGCGGCTCTATAACACTGACACTAGGGTTTGTGAGGTTGACAGAAGAAGATCAATCAACCAATACTCAAACTAATTCTAAGCGCATAATACGTCGGAGCATTTCAATAGCTGCTACGCGTTTGCTACGACCGCTACGACGTAGCAAGGCCAATACACGTGTGTTCTTCTTCATCATCTGGCTTATAACGTACGGTTAATAACTGACCCTATAAACACTGGTTTCAGAATTATTGAGCCGTTGACTTTTTTTTTAACTCAAGACAATTTTCCGTAACGTGCCTTCCTTCCGCAGCTCAAAATTTTCATGCTTTTTTTTCTGCAATGTTCTAACCAAACTGGGAAAAGTCTCACAAAGCACCTTTTTATTGGCTTCACATCTAGTTTGGACGTATTTCGCCAATGACATCGTATGCACTCAACATAATACAAACGATTTATGACGAATAAATTTATACGGCGTAGGTTGCTTTTGCATTGAATTTTCACAAATTAGAAAGGCTTTTATGAGCTTAGTAGGCGCCCTACTTATCAAGATCTTTTGTACATCTTTGTTAACATGTTATGACAAAGCCAAAGGGCCGAGTCAGGTGATTCTCCTTTGTTATAAGGACGATGAGATGTCCCTTTTGAGGATTGTAGCGAAAAATTACATCTCTAAACATTTTATAGACTAACATGATTATTCATTCATTTTGTAGGGTCATAAAATAATAAATCCTTTTTGATCAAGCGAACGTGAAGCGCAAGCTTGGCCAAAAATGTTCCGTCCGGCGGATGTCCGGCTGTTCTCCTCTACAGGTTGCGTTTCTCAACCGATTATCGAGAAATTTTGTGAGCAGGTTAATTTAGTTTTTCGTTTCTTTTTTCAAAATGGAGGAGATATGAGGTTTGTAAACGTAACAAAAAACATATTTCTACCATTTCGAAAAATGGTCAAAAATGTCACTAAACTTTTTTGCTACTAATTTTATGGGGTCAGGGATGTAAAGGGGTGGAAATAAGACAAGTTCGCGAGATCTACAGCTCACAGAGCCACAGTCCTATTATTTGAAGAGTAAGTTTGAATATGCTCTTAAGTTTCCCGAATTTAAGACTATATTAAATCGACATTGATAATTCAAATTCAGTATTTCTTGTTAATAAACAAGCTCATCGTGATATCGTAAAGATAATTTAATGCTGATACATAATATAGTGTAGCAGCAAAGGTCAGTATTGTGCGAGATAAAAGTGGATCTTTATTTTTTTTGTGTTTAGGTTTTCAACTCGGTGGGGGGACAGTAAAGCAAAAATCTCATTGTGAAACTTTCCTCAGTTTTACGACATTGAAGGCTGCATCATCAGATTGTCCCAAAATAAAAGATTTTACGTGCTTCAGAATGCACGTTAAGCCATTGATCCCGACTCCCGACTACTATCTCATTACACGAGCCATGTCAGTGGCGTTTGGCAGCTCTATAACACTGACACCAGGGTTTGTGAGGTCGGTTCTCGACCTTACAACCCACACAATGAAGAGAAGAATCTACAAGCAAAGAATTTGAAGCAAAGCGTATTGTTTGTGAGTAGCGAGAGATTTGTTTCCGAACAAATTTGAACGTAAGAGAAAACTTAGGTACGTTTTTTAGGGTTCCGTAGCCAAATGGCAAAAAACGGAACCCTTATGGATTGGTCATGTCTGTGTGTCTGTCTATCTGTCCGTCCGTATGTCACAGCCACTTTTTTCGGAAACTATAAGAACTATACTGTTGAAACTTGGCAAGTAGATGTATTCTGTGAACCGCATTAAGATTTTTATACAAAAATAGAAAAAAAACAATAATTTTTGGGGGTTCCCCATACATAGAACTGAAACTCAATTTTTTTTTTTTCATCAAACCCATACGTGTGGGGTGTTTATGGGTAGGATATTGAGGTTTCTAATACCATTTTTTTCTAAACTGAATAGTTTGCGCGAGAGACACTTCCAAAGTGGTAAAATGTATGTCCCCCCCCCTGTAACTTCTAAAATAAGAGAATAATAAAACAAAAAAAAATATATGATGTACATTACTATGGAAACTTCTAACTAAAATTGGTTTGAACGAGATCCAGTAAGTATTTTTTTTTTAATACGTCATAAATCGTAAATCGTAAACCGCGGCTACTATCTAGTCGTTACACGAGCCAAGTCAGTGGCCTTTGACGGTTCTATAACACTGACACTAGGGTTTGTGAGGTCGGTTGTCGACTTTACAACCCACACGATGAAGAAGAAGAACCGCGATTTACCTTTCATTAAATCAACCAATTCAAATGTAAAAAATTAAAAGTAAAAAACATTTTTAAAAACAAGCTTTTATTTTAATGCGCTAAAAAGAATTAAATAAACTTTACCTTAAAATTTTTTACTATCAACCAAAAACGTCATTACACAATTTATTATGTAATAAAAGCTTGTCGCGAGATTAACCCTAAGTAGATAATCAAGTAAATTAAAATAATGACTTGAGCTGATTCAATTTAATTTTTAGAATTTTCATACTAAGCAAATATGAGTATTTGAATCTCGCGACAAGCTTTTATTACATAATAAATTGTGTAATGACGTTTTTGGTTGATAGTAAAAGTTTTTAAGGTAAAGTTTATTTTATTATTTTTAGCGCATTAAAATAAAAGCTTGTTTTTAAAAATGTTTTTTACTTTTAATAAAACGTCGATCAAAGTTACAACGAACTACAAGAACTTTTATGTTACTTGCTACTACGGAACCCTTCATGGGCGAGTCCGACTCGCACTTGGCCGCTTTTTTTAAAACTAACCTCACTATAGTAGAAATAAAAATGGTACAAAACAGGCCAAGGAAATCTTGATTGCGCATATTGCGTGCGAGTGGGCCCTTCGCGAGACCTGTCAAATAGTTGTATTTGAATAGAACCAATGTAGTCGGCTATTTTAGATATTTTCTAGTAATCTCATGAAGTCCTTCAAACCCTTGACCACATAAAAAGTATTTCCATATCCCTGGATGAATATACCTTAATATACCTATAGATAATGTTTTAGAAGAAGACAATGAACTCAATGGCAAAAGCATTTTTTTATAAAGATTAAACCATAAGCAACAGATTCTACACAGATATATATCTGTGAGATTCTACTTCACTAATTTGCGGATGTTCTTAATTTCAAACAGATCAGTTAAAAATATAGAAGAAATGCTAGTAGAAAAATAGACGGCGTTTGCACCTTGAAAATTTAACGAACGAATATTACACACACAGAGATAATTACAGAGTGGAAGTAAAAACTGGGAGACGTTTACAATTAGGCGGCCTTATTGATTGAAAGAAATTTCTTCCAGGCACCCTTTTGGTATAGGAAACCACTATTGTAGCGCGGGATAGTTCAAGTATAACGTAGAAGTATATCAACTACAAATTGTTGTTTGTTTTAAATCATAATCCGATGAGAAGGGATTATATCCGTCACATCATCCGTTAGGACCTGTTTTGTGTTGCGGTACATACACATACTCGTATCTTGCTAGATTGGTATAATATAGTTGTTTACTGAACTCTGTGTGTGTGTATTGCTAACATTAATAAACGTTTATTCTTTCTTTCTTTCTTTCAATTCATTTAAATCACAGCGCGCGCTCGGATGTACTTCAAAGGATTTTAAAAATCCCACTCATCTCGACGCCTCGTTTATATTCAAAAGTACGAAGAAGCAATGGTCTATCTATACAATATGATTTTACATAATGTTATGGCAGAATTCTTTTGTTTCGGGTCGGAGAATTATTTTGTTTTTGCTACTTTTGATATTCGTAATTTGAAACTTATGAAGTATAGAGTTTCTCAAAGTGTAATTGGGTATTTTCAAACATACAAACAAGTAAACAGACACCTTTCAGAGACCATTTGTCTTTTAATACTGCTGAGATATTAGTGATCGAGCTTTTTTCAGAATGGCCCATTTAATCGTGGAACTTGAACATCCCCGATAAGGTTATGAAATTTTCAGTTACTAGATTTTAATAATTGAATATTGCCAAACTCAGAAACTATGCTTGAGTGTAGAATATATATTGTTGTTATGATCTGTTCATAATATGAACATATTATATGAACATATTATATTATATATTACATTATATTATAATGGCATCCGACTCATCCGAGAGCAAATCCCGCGGTTACCCCTAAATAAGTTATTAAATTGTGAAACTTGATAATGAATTGTTAGAGCAGCGCCGCGTATCGGAAACGGTTCAGACATAATATGCTTGTTAAGTTAATCGCATGAACAATATCGTTTAATCACACTAATACTCGTATTATAAATGTGAAAATATGTTTGGATGTTTAGATGTTTATTCCACCTTCACGTTTAAAGTACTCAACGGATTTGAATGAAATTTGGAGTAAAGATAGTTTTTAACCTGGATCTGGATCGGTTTAGACTGTGTAAAGTTAATAATTCATTCGATTCTATAATAAAATACCAGATGATATTGTAAATCTGCCAATTTAAAGCTAAAATTAAAACTATTTTATGTTCTAAGGCCTATTATACGATAAATGATTACTTAGATGATAAAAACGTCTGGTCAACTGTTGTTCCAAATCAGCGGAGTAGATTGTAATTATGACTCATGTATGATTCTTTATATATTTAAAAGAAAAGTACAAAAGATACAATTCCTGTGGAGTTTTTTCTGGCCGTTCTTCTCCACAGAGGGCGTACACTGGTAGTGAACGTGCCATCCATGATAGCTTTGACGTCGAAAAATGATTTGTAAAAATCTTAATTCTAAAAAATTTTAATTTAAAAAAATTTTGACTTTAACTTTGACTTTGATCAACACAAAGAATACTTTTTACGGGAAAAAGGTCTTATTCCCATGGGAACGGCTAGTACGCTAGCGCTCTGCCCGCAACTTCGCTTGCGTAATCGTTTTGTTTCCGAGGTTAACTTTACAGCACAAAAATGAAAAGGAAGGTAATTCTGCCTCTAGGCGGCGTATCCAGGTATAACGTGCCCTGTTTTTTAACTTATGCCTCCAGAAATACAATTGTGGAAACCGCATTCAATTTCGTTCAGTAGTTTTTGCGTGATGCGCGAACAAACACACAGGTGGACAGACGGACAAATGTTTCAAAAATAATTGTTTTGTCTTCTATTTAATACTAGCTGACCCGGCAGACGTTGTCTTGCCATTTTTCACCTCTACCCTACTCTACACCTATCCAAAATTTACCCTTTACCTACCCTACACTTATCCTACCTACATCCTAACCTACTAGCATGGACCAAATAGACCCCTATTGTTGACCTACAAATGTTTGACAGTTACGAAACCCATGTATAATATATATTTTGTATGGGAAAATGGTTTTTTTATTTTATTTTATCTTTTTCGTCAATTTTCCAATGTTTATAATAGTTATTCTGCTATTCGGGACGGAGACAAACAACAACAAATCAAAAACCATGAAAATCGGTCCAGCCGTCCTCGAGTTCGAACAAACCCGACTTTGTTTTATATTATATTAATTATAAAGACACTACATATTATTTTTTCTTAAATATCTTCATTCTTTAGACAATTACAATTTTATTATTTGTATAGATTATACAACACGTAGAAATAAATATCGCAAAACCTCGAGATAACCTCGATAACAAACGTTCAGCCCGTGAAACTGCACAACTAAAGTAACCTAAACTTGCTACACATTTTTTTAAATGGTTTGTTGGAGAGCTAAAAATTGAGTTGATCACTAACGTTTTTTTTTTTTAGAAAATTTCTTGATCTGAAGTTGGTCAGTTAACACATTGATGGATCCGAGAGGTATTGCATTATTGAACACGAAGATGAACATGTTAGCGATATATTTTATGGTACACATTTTTATTTTTTTATTACGTGATTAAATTAAATTAAATTTTGTTTTAAGTTGTACTTTTTTTATTAATTAGTCTCTTTGTTCGTTATCGTGAGAGCAGTTAAAACAATCTCTATATTTGTTTCTGATAAATATACTCGTTATTCAAGTCCGCGCCCACTATATTATTACTCTGGTAGTAAAAGCAAGCAAGGTCCGTTAAAAAAAGTACTCATAATTAATTAGAAGGTCGATGAAGCTCAGACATACAATTTTTCAGCTTTTATACAGCCCTGACATGAACCCCAGTGAGTGACATAAATAATATTTTTGAGAGGATTTTTTAAAGACAGAAACAATTTGAGATATAAATTCTTGGTAACAAATAACCAAGCATAATTTTAATTTATGAGTCGTAATAATTAAATAATAAAGTTAATGTCTTGTCCAAACATAAAATCTATGGGTAATCCGTTTTGTGATCGAGTACCAGTCCGCTGACCCCCCCCCCGCTCGAAACTGATGAGATTTTCTCAGGTGATTATTTATATTTTTTCAATACACCTTGCTCGAAAATTGAACTTACTCAGTAAACTGTGCGGTAAATGCGTTTTACCGCACTGGTGCGATTTTATTACAATTTTTTTTTTATTCCTACGGTCTCCAGAATTTATTATGCAGCCAGGATCATTTTGACAATAAAAAATATTTAATCGATTCATACAAAGAGAAAAGTATTTTATATATTTTCATTACTCATACTCTGAAAGTAGTTCGGAAGTTGCCTGAGGAGCGGATTGAAAGTAATACTTTTCAGCCCGGAGGGAGAATAACTTTCAACTGACAGCTGGCAAATTATTTTAAAAAACTGGTTCTAATTTCACATTTCTATTGAACTATGTTCCATCTTTCTATACAGCCACTCAATTACAGCGCAATGTTAAATTGAAATAACATAAAGTTAAGTATTAATTAAAGAATATATATTTTTTAATGACTTTATTGTAATTAACTTACAACTATTTCTTTAAATTAAAATAGATTTGGGCAAAATATTTAACTTTTTTTAATGATG
Organism: Carpatolechia fugitivella; assembly: GCA_951230895.1. Classification (NCBI taxonomy): domain Eukaryota; kingdom Metazoa; phylum Arthropoda; class Insecta; order Lepidoptera; family Gelechiidae; genus Carpatolechia; species Carpatolechia fugitivella. Next base: position 3,646,257 of record OX579664.1, read on the forward strand.
GTAATGAAAAATAATGGCTCAAAAGCTGGCCGGCACACAAAAATAAAAATAGGCGGGAAAGCAATAATCCGATTATCATTTGTTTCTCGAGTTGCAGGGTTTTTATTACAATGAGTTCATCTGATTCAGATATGGAAGTCACTCATTTTTTCTTTAGTTAATTCGTGTTTTTTTGTTCCTTGTATTCGTAATGAAAAGCACAGTGTTTACCTCTGGTTAAAGACTTATTTAGTGCCTCGAACTATTAGGGCCCGCTACGCTGAGGCCCCAAACCCCGTCTCGGCGCTAAATAAGTTACTTTCACCCCTCATATAACAACGTACTATTTTATTTAAACAAATTGTATCAAAAATATTATCAGCCATAATATTTTAATTATAAAAATAAAATTATCTCGATTTAACAAATAATATTCGTAGAGACTGAATGTCCGTCAGAACCTTTTCTCCGTAATTATGCTTTTAAAAAAGAAACATACCATCGTAGTATATTTCTTTCATTCATTCGTTTTGTAGTTGGCGCCAAGTTTGTAAATTTTTCATTTAAGTGTTTTACATTGAATGTTGTTTTTTGTTGTGTTGATGTTTAATGATAAATGTGAATAGTAAGGATTTTTTTAATTGGCAAAGGTTTGTCATAGAAACAGTACCTATGTAAATATGTTTTAATAAATAAACTCTTTTACATAAACGTTTATTTTCATAACATTATTTAGTTTTGTCTAAAAATAATAATGATTTGTGTTATTTAATAAAAAAAATCGTTTATTTGGTATTTTAAAAACTTGGCTGTATGAGCTTTAGCGTCTTTGCCAACATTTTCACGCAGCTACGGCAAAAAAATAATCCGCGCGCCATTTTTCTCAAATCTTTTCTTTGTAAGTATTTTTATTCTGTTTCCTCGCAAGTGTGTTGAAAAACGTCGTAATGTTTGTGCCTGTAACTATGAGTAGATTGTGTGTTAAAGCGTTGAGTCGAGCCTATGTTCCTCCGCTTTAGCTACTATTTTACGTACAATACAAATACGTTAGGTACGTATTTCGGGAAAGGACCCTAGTTTCTTGTTCGCTGGCCGCTGCCGCCGCCTATTTGAGAGTTACAGTGATAATATCGCGTGGTACTGAAAGACAATATGTTCTGAGTAATATCCGTACGTGACGATGTATCAACTGTTCCTTTTTTACGTACATATTCTATGGAACAAGTTGACGATGCCATAGTGGAGATATTGCGTCATTGGATAACTCCCACTGAGGTACATAGGTAAATAATAAATATTCTTTTTTCTTAAATAAAATAAGCACGTTCATTGCCGCCCATGGACATTCACAGTAACAGGGGAATTGCCAATGCATTGGCGGCGTCTTGAAACTAATCTAGTATGTTCAAGTATGTTTTATGTGATATAGGCCTCGATTCGGGATGTCACGCTCTAATCTAAAATTAATTTAAGTTAGTCTGTCCTTTATACCTTTTAAAGATTGAAAAGGAACAGGAGATGGCCATCCAATATTAGAGCTGTCAAACATCAAATTTGAACCTTATGGCCGTGTCGATTGCACAATTTTAGAGAGCACTTAAAACATGCGACTTAAAAATCTCAACTGACAGCTATGCCTTTATTTTAAGTTAGCATTCGTTCAAATTAATATCATTCGTTCATCACCTCTCTTTCATTGGTCATGAAAACGAAAAGGATAGCTGGGTTTTAAAATTAGAATTAGAGCATGACATCCCGAATCGAGGCCATAGTCAGAGAGTCATATTCGGGGCGGTGTTCAATGTCCAGCGATGGACGCCTTTCTGCTGATAATGATGAAGGTGATGAAATATAGTTAACATGAAATCTTTTATTCCAGTTGGTTCCAGAGGGCGTTGTTTGTATGAAATGCTTTGTGTTGCTTAAATAAAGAGCTACAAGTAATGAAGACAATATACCATTACCTTGATTGGGACATCGGAGTGTTTGTTTTACTTGTGGAGAATCAATCTTAAGAGCAACGAGAACTTATTCAGTGAGAACCGACCAGAGAGAGATGTCTTGTTAAGATGACGGGTTCCATTGTATATGGTTTGTTAATCATATTATTATTTTATATTTTAATGTTACTTGTAGATATTCCTTTTTCAACTAGAGAAAACCTCCACTATCAAATATCTCTGAGTCATTCTAGATGACAAACTAAACTGACAAATAAAAAATAAATGATTCAAAAATGCCCCTCTTTTGTTTTTATTTCTTCCTACGAATATTACTACTACAGTTTAAAACAGCCCACCACTGAACTAAGGCCTCTCCCTTGAGAAAAAAGACAATGTAACTGAAGATTCAATGTGTAAGCAGGTACTTTTGAGGTTATTTTTCGTCCACGATGATATCCAGAAATCTCTTATTCGGAGTGAAAAATAACTTTCATTGAAAATATCATGGAATATATTCTTTATAATTTTCAAGTTTAGGTTTGATGCAACATGAGACGCAGGTCCATGGCATGATCCTTCCATGATAAAGCAGAAACATCGGTTTCGAGCTTGGGTCAGCTAATTCGTCAGCTGACTGTACATAATATGGGAACGCGGATCCCTTATCTGGATTAAGTGAGGAGTTGCGTAGGGAGGGCCCAAAAGTTTTAAGTGCATTGATGCCCTCGTGCCCTCGCTGTGGCTACATAAGCCATCTTCGGGACATACATAAGCCATCAACGGATTAGGAGTCGAAGTGGTCGATCATCATCATCATCATCATCTTTCTCGTTGGTAAAATATGAATAGAGACGTAAAATAAGGTAAAATATGTATTATACTTTTAGCCGTGGGATACATGCGTGACCACATTTGTGTAACAGGAATTACTAGTTCAGAGAAAAATAACAACCTTTTGTTTACTGTTTTCTGAATCCAGATAATTGTGACTCAAGAGATTAGTAATCCCATTTCTCAGCACTATTTGAACTTTGTTTTTGGTCGATATACCCTGATTTACGGAATTCAGGCTTAAAGATGACATGTAACGTTGACATTCATCCGTCTTTTGTCTCTAGGGATACAGCTTTATTAGTATAGCGGTAAATCTTTGTTTTCATCGTGTGAGTTGTACAATTGAATGACCTCACATCACAAACCCTGATAATTATCAGTGTTATAGCTGGTTTACACGTATTAAGTTGTCAAGTAGCAACAAAATTTTAAGCGACTTAATTTTAAGTAAGCCGGTTTACACGCATTAAGTTGTCAAGTAGTAAGTGCGCGCTAAATTTTAACTTATAACTTACTACTAAATTCGTTGTTTACACGCATTAAGTCGCTTAAAATTAAGATAAAATTTAGTTAACCACTTGTCAACTTAATACGTGTAAACCAGCCATTATAGAACCGCTCAAGGGCCACTAAATGGAATAAGTAAAGTTGGAAATGCATTAGGAGTATAGAGGTAATAATTGATCTACCTAAGCCAGTCTAAGCTGTCATCATTATCATCATCAACAGCTTCATACACGATCAGACTTAAGTCGACCACGATGGCCCAGTACAGGTTGGTCGACTTAACACAAATAATGTTACCAGCTGAGGGATTTGAGCCAACTCAGAATAGGACAAACAGTGTACTACAGGCCCAGAGCGAATTGGTATTGGAATTTCAAAAAGAAGGAACAAATAGAAAACATCTTACCATGAGATCAGCCACAGCTAAATGCATTAACAGTACGTCCAGTCTGCTCGCTCTCTTCGCCCACCTTCTCCTCACCAGCTGCGACAGCACGGTGAGGTTCCCAGCAGCAGATACCACCATCAACACGCTGTAGACTGTGATGGTGACCACGTGGCCGTGGTTGAACTGCATGTCCAAAGGCAGCTCAGTGCTGTTGCTGGTGCTGTTGAGATCTGACCAGTTGCCCTGGGAGACACCCCCTGGGCCAGCCACCTTCTCGTCGATACTCGTATCCCCTGACGACATGATAGCTGCTGGTTTTGTTATTCTGTGGTCATTGTGTTCAATGGATTGTGTTGGGTTGCGTCTGTAACAATGAACAAAATATTTATTGTTAAGAGGTATCAGTTTTTAAATAATAATCAATTAATATGTGGGGACATCTTCACACTCATGGCCATCTGATCCCAAACTAAGCAGAGTTTTTACTATGGGTACCAGACAGCTGATATACATTACATAAATAGATAAATACATAGCCTTACAAATTTTAGAATGCGTTCTCTTGAAGACCGACGTTACTGACATGAAGTTTTTATATGATATCGTCTCGGCCAGGTTGGATTGCCCCGACTTGATTGCGCAAATTGGTGTCGTTGCTAGCACAATTCGTACACGGCATACAAAATCATTGTGTACTAGCTTTGCTAGAACGAACTATGCTCAAAACTCTATTCTTCATAGAATATTACGTACGTACGAAGCACGTTTCCGTGACGCTGATATTTTCTTTCTTACTAGGAATGCATTTATTAAATTCATTTTGGATAGTTTTCCTTATTTTGGTGAGGAGGAACCTGACTGAACAAGGTTCAATCCCGTATACTCAGTTAAATAAAATGAACACTCTTGTAAGTCATGCAATCATTCAGACAATTTTCCAATCGAGTATGTTGCAGCGCAGGAGCGGTGGCACTACTGTGCATCTTGAACACTCATACACACCCCCCTACCCTACATACCCCCACATATACATACATACATACATACACTGTCACACATACATAGAGAGACTGTTGACTGGTTGGTGGACAATATAATAATGTTGTATTGTATACAAAATAACCCAATCCCAAGACTTAGTCGTAGGGCCAACCACTCAACAGTTTCTCTCCCTTGTTCCATACACACACACAGACACCCCACATGATGGAGGGGAGAGAGGCTAGTGGACTTCCATTCTTTCAAGCATTTATCTGCGTAGGGCTGGCCTCCCTCTCTTCTATCCTTACACTCACTACACGATCACCCTCCACATACACAGCACATACACCTTTATACTTACCCCCCACACCCCGAATTATATTACTATGTATATATTACTATTAATTTTATATAGAATCACTTTTATAAAGGTCCCTCTTTTTCTTTCTTTTCTTTCTTTGCATCGATAAAAATAAAATCTTTCTCCCTACCCTTCTAAAATGTAATATGTGATCTTCGTTATTGGCTATGTATAATTTTAATGTCACTTATTTAAGATATGTTTATGTGATGTGAAGTGTCACTAATAATAAATAAAATAAAATAAAATACTTATATAGATAAACACTACCAGACACAAGGCAAACACAAGTGCTCATCACACGTATGTTTGCCCTGGGCGGGATTCAAACCCGCGACCCTGTGCGTCGGAGACAGATACACTACGAAATACTGTATTGTACGCATGATGCGATTTCAATGGATGGGCAAAAGACGTATCATTCATTCTTCTGTAAAACTCGTATTTAAATAATGAGAGAGTTACCACTTCTATACGTGTTTTCTTTTTACAAAACAGCCAAAGTGCACTGCAGCCAAACTCAAAAGTCAAAATAATATTACATTAATATTATTATTTTACAGCTCACTTAACTGAAATGTTCTCGAACAAAATGTGCGTTCATGAACCAGTGAACCAATTTAGTTGCTCAAAATGCGTGGGCAAAAGGAGGTGAAGATCTTAAAATAAAATGAGACCTTCAATACGCCCACGAAATTTCGGAACTGGGACATAGACCCCTAGCGTACTCGTACGAGCGACCTTGAATATTATATTACACACAGTTATAGATTATTTATTATACTCAGAGTACTAAAGTTGTAACAAGGCTTAGTCACAAAGTAGGTAAAGCGGCGGCGGCGCGGTGGCTTGGTATTGAAAAAATGCACTGCACTGTTTTTGGCCCGTACTGTCGAGGAAATGCAATTTGGAGGGCTGGTTTTTTTTATTCACTCTTTAATTGAATTTCTCTATAAAACCGTTTAATAAATCCTATAAATATGGTTATTTATTTGCAATAAATTATAAGAGAAAATAACGAGTGAGAACCCGCACTGGGCCAGCGTGGTAGACTAAGGCCTAATCGCCCTAATTCAGGGTAGGCTCCAGCTCCTCGGTGGGGACGTATATGAGCTGTTGATGTTGAGAATCCAATTGGCAATCATGAAAACAGAAGTGCGTGCGTACGTTTCAATTTAGAAAACTACTTACGTCCTTACACGCAAACTCACTCAGAACTTTTTGGGTGAATTTCAACAAGCGATATTTTTTTATCATTTCGGTGAGATTTTTTATTTTAATGTTTTTCTACGCAGTTTCGATGACAAATAAAACTTTATTCTATTTTATTTCGTGTGTGTGAATGGGCATCGAATATTATAAAAACTCACTGAGATATTTAAGGTTGAATTTTTTTTAGGCTACTGAAATGAAAAGTGTCAACCGAAATGATAAAAGTGTGCACCGTTGTGATAATTAGTCCACCGAGATGATATAACTGTACACCGTAATTAATTTAGCCCACTTAAATGATACGGCCAAGGAAAGTTGTATAGCGTAATCAGGGTTCAGTCTGTGTTAGGACTGTCTTTTTATCCATATCAAACGTCTTTCTTTCTTAAATATATAACGTTTGCTTATTCTGTAGTTGACTAAAGCGGAATAAAATAAAAATAAAAACTTAAATAAGTTATGAAATAAATTTTGATTGTATAAAATTCTAAAATAATTTCTAAGATGCCATCTAATAAGTAGGATAAAGATTCTTTCCACATTCTTAATTATTTGGCCATTAGCCGTAACATAAATAGAAACGTACACAAAAATAAAATTATAACCGTTTGACTCAATATTTCACACAAGGAACTCTAAGACTTATGGTTGTTTTCATTTCGGTGACATATTTAATTTCCATGGACTGTTACCGGTATTTAAGTCCACCGAATCCTCTGAAATGATAACACTGAGATGATAAAATTTTAAGTTAATTGCATATAAACTCCGAAATAAAATCTGTATTTTATATAATACTGGTTAAATAAAAGAATACTTAAAGAGAAAGCAAAATACGAATTAAGGAAGAAATCGAATGAATATAACACGAGTTATAACGGCTACCGAAATTAAAATATTTTTGTCTCCTATACAACTGAAATGATGAACTTACCTTTTTGGCGGGAAACCACGACACGTTGTGACCGGTGTGTTCACGCCGAGCTCTCGAGCGGGACTGGTCGAAGGTGGCGCAGGGTAAGGGGGGCACACAGATTCAATGCTAACGGAGGTATCTTACCAAATATAACTCCCCACTGGAATGAATACTTTTCTCCGGACAAAAGTTGATTGCCTATCAAATTTATTCTTACGTAATTAAACAATTAGAAATGATTTCCATTGATGGCTTAGTTATCTATTAATATATTTTTAGTACATCTGAATTGATTTAATAAGTAACATTTCCGATACAAGGCATTATATGAGCAGAGATAGGTCCAGGACAAGTCACCGACATGATAAAATGGCACTTCAATATTTTTTTTATATATGTAATAGGGTACGTACCTTAATAAAATTTATTGCACAAGTAGAGGGCTATGTATTCTGCCCAGAAAAAATATAATCAACCATATAGAAAGACATTGCACTACCGTTCTCAGCTCCGCCGTGGTTTTTTTAAGCTTGGGCAATTCACCCTTTTACTAGAAAAGTGCTTATTGTTTTTCTCAGATATTGTATTATCTTTGTATTTAAGTAGGCATTCCGAATATTCATAACAACGTCGTCATAGAAGCGAAAAAGTTTGTGGACTTAAAAAAACACTCAGGTAAATATTATAATATAATTTAGAAACATAGTTTTGTAAGTTCTTCTATATTTTTTTAGGATGTTAGAACTCAGCTCGTGTAATTTATACAGTAAAAATAGTTTGCAATTTTGTGGCGTGCACAGACAGACTGTAGTATTTCTGTCGCTATGTAGAATTTTTCTGATTATGAGTATGAAATAATATTTTCTTTTGTCTTTATGAAAATAAGTGGTTGAAAAGTAATACTTAGTTTAAGGGGGTACCCTATGTGAACACTAGCGCCACTTGGATTAAATCATAACTTAGCGAAAACACAAAATATCAAAATTATGAACGATCAAAATGTTTCATTAGTCTTGTTGTATTTTTAGAATAGATAAATTCAGTTATCTATTGTTAATTGTAGTAACAGATAGCGAAAGTGCTAAAAACGGCCGTTATCTCTTACTACACCGTATAAGTATTTCTAAAAATACTAAAGTACCTACACTTTAAAATGATCGTCCACTTTTTTAATATATTTAGTTTTTTCGGAGTTCTGATTTTTTTTCGAAGTGGCGCTAGTGCGCAGTCAGGTAGCCCCTTAAGTACCTATATTTTAAAGATCAGTTTAATAAAACCCTTTCATTAGAAAACCCACCCAAATTCACACGATAGAATTTAAAAAAAGTGTTCAGAATTTTTTATGACCATAAAACCGGCGTGCGAGATCAAAACTTACATTTTTGTAATTAGTCCAAAATCTAGTCCCCGTATTTTGCTCATCCATTTGGGGGTGATTTTATGTGTTTGGATCTATATTTGCATACGAATTCCTCTGTATATTGTGGAGGGTTGCCATTATCAGAAAATGTTTAATCTACCATTCGACACGACATGCTTTTGTCAGTAGATTTGGGCATAATTCATTAGTCGGTTTCCCCCATCGAGTCTGACAAAGAAGCGACTGTTTTGTGTTGTAAACCTACTTGACTATACCCAGACAGTACAGGTTGAGGTTGAGTAAGGTCAACGTATCAGGGACAATCAAAAGGCACTTGAATTCGAATAATTGAAGACATTTGAGAAATGTGCGGCTTTCCTTTTGTAGAGTTTAGCGACTGTCAGGGAGCCGAAGACGGCTTATTCGTTGCTAACTTCGTACTTGTTCGTAAACCTCTTTTTTATAAGAAACTAAATTAGGCTCATTTATTCATAAATAAAATAACAGCACTTCATTACACAAGGTGCAATTAATGTATTTGTCTTATCTAGATATCTCTCAAATTCAAATCATCCATTTATATACTGTATTTAGTCATAAGAAAACTTGATTTCATATTGTATAATTCAATTGATCTTGTTGATTTATAAATATTATACTTTGTCCTGAAATTTACAAATAGAAAGAGATAACAATTGAACGCCAGATACATACTTCTCATAAAAAAAATCGAAACAACTTGCGAGTTTATGCTTTGTAAGGAATAACAGAAAAATGTGTATATTTAGGAATACACACACAATATATACCTGTACGCCGTGTGGTGACGGCAAAGTAGAATACATTTGTCACCAACCCCTACTCTTAGAACATAAGAGTATGCTGTAAAAGGACTCAAAAACATTGAAATTTCTAGACGAAGTTACTTTGCCGGCCTAGGCCGTTTGAGGGCACATTGCCGGCCGCTGTTTTGTATGGGGCAATGTTTCGACCAAAAATGAGTTACTTCGAGCGTGTCTGAGAAAAGTAACTTTCGTTAAATATTATAGCGGCAATAGAAATACGCACTCTATGAAAATTTCCACTGTGTTGCGTTGTTTCTTGTCTGTCTGTCTGTGTTCTTTGTGGTAATAACGGTTTATGAGATACAGCCCGCTGACAGACAGACGAACAAACGGACAGCGGAAAGTCCTGTTGGCACATTTTGGGTACGGAATTGAGTTTCCGTTACAGAATATGTTTCCGTGTATATGCTCGCCACTCTATGAGAAGTTACGAGCAATTTTTTTTCTGATTTCCTGAAATGAGGTTCTCCGGCGCAGGGGTGTCCGAAAAATTTTTCGTAATGTAAATCAATTGTTTCCAAAAAGTGATTTGTTGTACAATTTTGGACATGTGTTAAAAGTCAATTTAATAGTAGATTGTTAACCAAGTGGTGAAAGCGATCACTTACATCCGAAGTATTTTGGCGCACGAGTGTAGCGAGGTGAAATTCCCGCACAAGCCTAATCAACTTATTTTTACTATTTCATGTTGAAAATAAACATGGATTACAAAATAATTTATCAAAACATTTATTACAATCCACAGATAACATTTTTTTTTTCACCAACATTTTTCTCCCGCCTTTTTTTAAAGGCCGTTCATGTCACTTTTGCCAAAATTTAAAAGAATCTTTTTTTGATATTTCTAGGTAAAAACACGAATTTCGTATTCATCTTGCTTAATTAAAGTACCTATATTCAAGCATTCTTTATCACAATAAAATTAATTTTATAATTATCTGGGCTCTACACGTCTCTTCCTTTGCCATTTACTCTGTGCAATTTTCAAACATAGCGCGAAGATCGGATGGCCGATGGGGCAAGAAAGTTCTTGAATGGAGACCACGTACTGGCAACTACTGTGTGGACGGCCACCTACGAGATGGACCGACGACCTGGTGAGGATCGCTGGGTCTCGTTGGATGCAGGTGGCTATGGACCGGTCGCGCTGGAGTGCGATTGGAGAGGCCTATGTTCAGCAGTGGACTTTGACAGGCTGAAATGGTGATGATGATGATGTGTGCAATTTTCGATGCAAATAGTAAAAAGAAAGGTTCTCATTTCAAAGTTACTTACATCCCTTGGGATGTAAGTTGGACTTATATACTTTCTTTGGGGTCATTATTGGACTACTTTCAGAGCATGAGAGATGAAAATATATTAAACTCTATGATTAAAATTAAAAATTTTAAGAGACAATTTTAAAAATAGTAGGCTGCAAATGCATTATCAAAGCATTCTAGTTCTAATCATACCATTTATCAAAAGTTTAATTTAAACGTACGCAGACTTTCGGTTATTGGCTCAAAAAAAATCGATAAATGAAGAAAATACGTTCGGGCAGTTTCGGATAATTTTAAGAAAAAATTACAATAATTCAATAAAAATATTTTATAAAGACGCTTTTCTAAAATAAAAATATTTGTCTATAATTTTATTAATTCCTTTGAGAACATTAAATGAAAGTGTACCTACTTTTCTAAATCGTTTTTGACTGCTTGTTCATATTAATCAACAATATTCTATGGCTAATCACACTACAAGTATAAATGTGAATCAAATATATTTGGATGTTTGTTCCGCTTTCACGCCTAAACTATTGGACAGATTTGGACGAAATTTGGAATGATAATACCTATAGTTTGTAACCTGGATTAACACATAGGATACTTTTTACCGGGAAAAGTCTTATTCCCACGGGAAAATCTTACATAGCGCGAGCGTAACCGCGGGCGAACCGCTATTACAAATATTTGTGATATGATAAAATTATCTTGTGAATATTAAAGCCGGAAAAAAGTTATCAAAAACACGAGTTTATGTCGTAGGTCAGTTTTCAATGATTTCAAATAATCATATTAAGAACAAAAATGTTGTTCCCAGCATCCATAATCAAATCACACTTAATATTATACATGTGAAAATATATTTGGATGTTTGGATGTTTGTTCCGCTTTCACGCCTCAACTACTGAACAGATTTGGATGAAATTAGGTATGGAGATAGTTTGTTCACTGGATACTGTTTACGGGAAAATATCTGACATAACGCGAGCATAGTCGCGGGCGGACACCTAGAAAAAAATAATTAACCTTCAAAATAAAAAATAAAGTTGTATTCGTTGTATTTTTTTTCCAAGATTTTTTAAATCATTTCAAATCTGGGGGCACGGCAGTGCCCCCGCCAAGTCGAGCAAAAAAGCGGCACGGCCGTACCATACTTTTCTCGAAGCAGTTCAGGCCATTTTCGACCCCCCTATAACTTCGTTGTGGATAGAACTAGAAGCCTGAGTTTTCAGTAACCAAGCAGGCATTGTATAAATACGGTATATTTCAAATTTCAATCAATTTGAACCAGTATGAATTATAACTAGTCAAAGTTTCTTTATTTTGTCACTCACTGACTGACCGATCATCAAAATTCTAAGGCACTTCTAGCAGACATAGAAGCTTCAAATTTAGAATGGAATTAGTGTTTAGTATATAAAACAAATAAAAACTAAAACATTTTGCAATTTCGGCCCAGTTTTCTAGATACATCATCTGCTAGATAACTTTGTAATCCCATATAAATCTTGGGGCATTATATAGGATTACAAAGTTACATTTGCAGTAAATGAATCAGTGTACCTGTATAATGGAATATAATTGAATAAGAGGTGCTGGGTAGGTGTAGGGTAGGTGTAGGGTAGGTGTAGGGTAGGTGTAGGGTAGGTGTAGGGTAGGTGTAGGGTAGGTGTAGGGTAGGTGTAGGGTAGATTTAGGGTAGATTTAGGGTAGGTGTAGGGTAGGTGTAGGGTAGGTGTTGGATAGGTGTTGGATAGGTGTTGGATAGGTGTTGGATAGGTGTTGGATAGGTGTTGGATAGGTGTAGGGTAGGTGTAGGGTAGGTGTAGAGTAGGTGTAGGTTAGGTGTAGGGTAGGTGTAGGTAGGTATAGGGTAGGTGTAGGGTAGGTGTAGGGTAGGTGTAGGGTAGGTGTAGGGTAGGTGTAGGGTAGGTGTAGGGTAGGTGTAGGGTAGGTGTAGGGTAGGTGTAGGGTAGGTGTAGGGTAGGTGTAGGGTAGGTGTAGGGTAGGTGTAGGGTAGGTGTAGGGTAGGTGTAGGGTAGGTGTAGGTTAGGTGTAGGGTAGGTGTATGTAGGTGTAGGGTAGGTGTAGGGTAGGTATAGGGTAGGTGTAGGGTAAGTGTAGAGTAGGTGTAGGGTAGGTGTAGGGTAGGTGTAGGGTAGGTGTAGGGTAGGTGTAGGGTAGGTGGAGCGTAGGTGTGCATTTTTACATTGTGTTTTCATGCGATCTACAAAAAAAAATGAGATGCCATCAAAAACATAACTTGTAAAGTCTCGCACGCAACTTAGTCTACCGTAAAAAGTTGTGAGATCCATGTAATACCAAGTCGGTTAATTTATTCAGTCCCTACTTAAGAGTCCTTCTGTCTTAAGTTATTACGTAATTAGGTCACCTAACAACATCTTATAGTGACCAGATCAATATTAAAAATCTCTTATGTTTTAAATAAATACATAGATTGACTTGGCAATCGCACTAAACAATCAAATTTAATATAATAATGTATTTGTGAGATACATTGTGTTTTCATGCGATAAATACATAGATTGACTTGGCAATCGCACTAAACAATCAAATTTAATATAATAATGTATTACTTGTGCGATACATTGTGTTTTCATGCGATTGCCAAGTCAATCTATGTATTTATTTAAAACATAAGAGATTTTTAATATTGATCTGGTCACTATAAGATGTTGTTAGGTGACCTAATTACGTAATAACTTAAGACAGAAGGACTCTTAAGTAGGGACTGAATAAATTGACCGACTTGGTATTACATGGATCTCACAACTTTTTACGGTAGACTAAGTTGCGTGCGAGACTTGGTTTTTTTACAAGTTATGTTTTTGATGGCATGAACTTATCTTGCATTAAATTTTGTTGTCAATTCATATACTTCCCCAGCCCCACCGAGGGGCTTGTATAGAGTGATCTGGAAATCACGCTGGCCACGATTGAGGGGGGGGGGGGGGGGGGGGGCTTAGCGGGTTGAGCGACTAATAATATATAATATTATGACATGAACGTACTTAATTAAATTTCAGATACCAATCACAACATAAATATCGAATTTATAATGAAAAAGTAAACCCATGAAATATAACCCATGTAATATTTCTAATTACCAGGTAATCAATTACTGTGTAAGCAATAATTCGCAATGTTTCAAATTTAATTAGATTATTGGAAGTAAGGTTCAATTATCCGTCGAAAATATTAAACATTCTCCTTCCCGAGTCAATAAAGTAAATCACGGGGCTTTTTTATATATTTAATGGCCTGGTTATACGACCTTTAAGCCAAGTCTTATTTTATTTACAAAAAATTGAACACTTCACTTATTGATTCAATTTTTTTGAAGAATATTTTTGAGTTAGTTATGTCACTGATATTGTTACGGAGATGGGCAGGGCAGGACACTTGGCTAGACGGAATGACGGCCGGTGAACCAAAGCAGTCACAGAGTGGTGGTCAAAGGGAACAACAAGGCCGATCCGATGGTCTGATGACATTGCCAAACTGGCAGGATCAGGCTGGATGCGCATGGCACAGGACCGTGAGGAGTGGCGCAGCCGAGAAGAGGCCTATACCCAGCAGTGGATGGATGTGGGCCGAAAATTATGATGTCGCTGATATCGCTAAAATCAAAACCATTGCGGTTTTAGAGAGACACTCCAGACATCTAAGAGGAACCAAAGAGGATTCCACTCAAGCTTATTGTTCTTTTTAAATCAGAGCTGAATAGGCCTTCATTCGTAGCAAGCTTTGACAGCAAGAGGTGTTTTTTGCCATGTGCAGCTGCGCGAGCATTAGACCAGTTTGAAGCGCCTGTTGTACCATTACCAGTAGCCTTCATAAAATGCTCTCGTTTACAGGTGGAAGGACACGATATGATATGGTCCATCCTGTTCTTGGTGAATTTTTTATTTTTATTTATATAAGGTGTTCCGTTATTAGTGTCAAATATTTTCAGGGCTGAAAGAAGAAGTCCTGATCTTCACTTCATAAAAAAATGAGATCAATTTACATGTTAGTTTTCAAATAATTAAGCCAAACAACTTGGTTACCTAATCATAAAAAAAAACACACTCAACCAGCTGATCACTACTACATTTGCATTCATGCACGCACACACGCGTTTGATGCGTGTTTACATATATCTAGAGTAATGTGAGTGTACATTTAGAGGATGATCTCTTTTTGAATTATGATTTTTTTGTTTGAAAAACAAACTTTTAAACTGACGACGTATAGATTTGACACTAATTACGTTTAATGATTCTTATTAGTTTGTTCAGTATTGTGATATTTTCAATGTGCTCACATGACGCAGCATTGTTAATAAAAAAAAATGGACCTTGAAATGGATAGAAAAACAAAACATATTTGACTTGACTTGATCGAACAAGGGCAGCTCAGCTTAGAATAAATGCGCAGATCCGCATCTTTATAATAAATAATTGGCCTCGATTTGAGAAGTCATCTTCTAATTCTAATTTTAAAATCCAGCTATCCTTTTCGTTTTTATGACCAATGAAAGAGAGGTGATGAATTCAGACGAACGAATGATATTATTTTGAATGAATGATAACCTAAAATAAGCGCATAGCTGTCAGATTAAGAGATTTTTAAGTCGGTTGTTTTACGTGCTCTCTAAAACTGTGCAATCAACGCATCATAAGGTTCAAATTCGATATTTGACAGTTCTAATATTAGGATGGCCATCTCCTGTCCCTTTTTAATCTGAAGAAAAGGAAGGAAGGAAGATGAAAAGGATTGACGAACTTAAATTAAGGATTAGAGCGTGACTGTGTGAATCGTAACCATTGTCTCTCTTATTATCTGGTTGCCTGGAAGAAATTGCTACCTTAGCAATAAGGCCGCCAATTGTACATAATTCTACTTTAATATTGTTATCTGTTTGAGTTTGTGTGTTTCATTCATTCATTCATTCGAACAAGGGAAGCGGCGTTAAGGGATCCTTTCGATATAAATCCTGGGTCCTAGGTTTTAATACCAACATTCCTTGATAGTGAATAATTTACAACATCGCCCTAATTCTGGGTAGGCTCGAGCCCCTCTGAGCTGAGCTGTTGATGATGAGTTATAGAACTCAGTGGCTGGCTGCTACTACATATTCTCCAATTCAACTATTTGTCATAAAAGTTAAGGTACGAGTATGTATATGCCTATTTTTTTTTCTAACACAAGATTTTTCAACCCATAGAAATAATACATACAACTGAAACGGGTAAATAAAGGCTTCATTACTCGTATCAAATCTCATTGCAGAGATACATTTAGTCATAATTTTCATTCTTCAATTTCGTGTATTAGTAAGGTTTCGATCCCTTTTACGAGAATTAAAATCCAAACAAAAAGAATGCAGAATTCACTTGGGTTGGAAAATAATCACCCTTGATTTGATAGAAATCTTTCTCTTTTCGTCTCTATGTTATGTTATGTGGTATCGCTGTACTAATTCCGATGAACCACGATATAGTCTGCAGCGAGAGAATGATTTAACCTCTAGTAAGTAAAGGAAGCGTCTAGGTCTAGTGGCTAGGGCCGCTGCCTTCCGTCCGGGAGAGGCGGGTTCGATCCCCACCACGTACCAATGTACGTTTATTCGACGCTCTTATGGTGAAGGAAAACCTGCAGTTGCACACTCCTGCGAAGAAATTAAAATGTTGTGTGTGAAGTCGACCAACCCGCACTGGGCCAGCGTGGTCGACTAAGGCCTAATCGCCTTAATTCAGGGTAGACTCGAGCCCCTCGGTGGGGACGTACTATATGAGCTGTTGTTGATGAGTTAATTCAGCATAATAAAACATTTGTTTACACAATCAATTATTGCCTAACGAACCACGAGTGAGGAACATTGGCACTGATTGCTGTTTGCACGAGCGTGCTCAGTCACACCGGGTTCCGTTGTGTGTGCGGAGCAGAGTGGATTAAGTCAAGTATTTGATACGCAAACTTGTTACGTGCCCCGGAACGTTTGTCAACATTCCTTCTAACCGGTAGCGCTTCAAAAGATATTCCACACCTGTAATATCAGATTTTATAGTGAAAGATAAATGGAGATGCAGTGAGATTGCGACGTAAGTTTAGATTATCTAGTAAAAATATATTACATTTTATTATCCTTGATAACTTGGGTTGGGTTACTGTAGTTTTTTTTTTTAAAGATGATGTATGGTTCTTTGCGGATATGATTATACTACTGAACAAACGGTCATGTGGTACAGGGGAAGTGAGAATCTATGCGTCGTCGATTGGAAATCCAGTACAAAATAGTGCATACCCATACATACAGTAAAAAGCAATCAGTATAGAAATAGGCCTCGCCTCGGAGGAAAAAGGACGCCTTGCTTTACTAGTAATAATAATAATAAGACACGGACACAAAACAAAACACACACAGTGGGTACAAATCTAATAAAAAAGGCACATCAACCAGATAAAATAACATTAAAATATACAATAATGAACATGCACAGCGTGCGCTCCATTCCGCGCACCGCAAAAAGGCAATAATAGCTCAGCACTATGCTGCATTGCAGTGCACACTAAGTAGACACTACAATACAGCGCTGTTTTTCAGTAGGCTATTGCCCTCTATTGCACTAGTAATGTTTATATCGCCGTTTGTCAGCTTATACTGGAACAAGTAACCGACGTACGCCTTCTTTACGCCAACAAGAGGTCAGTAAAAGTCAGTAAAGGCTCCTATTATTTCTTCTGTGGTAAAGGCCACTCCACTTCCTTCCATTTGCTACAAAAAGGCAGCGTTTCTCAAACTACGTCAAACTTTACTTAGCTAATATTGGAACCGGACGTCCGCAATGACGGATCGGGACGTCTAATAATGATAGAGTACCGAAAAGGGATCACAAAGTAGATGCCTAAGGTCAGCAGTATTACCTATATAGTATATATATATATATAAGGGGTTATATTTCTTTCTAAATAAATAAGGTACCGAAGAGACTTAGATAGATAGATAGATAAAAAGTTTTATTCAAAAATCTACATAACACATGTATATACAATACATACATGTACATACTTCGTCCAATATTCGGAAAAATTGAGTCTGAAATCTGAAAACTAGTAATTTTGTTTGTTGCATATATACGAGTATTTTATTTCAGTTACTTCAAGGAGTTTTTCATCTAAGATTTTTATTTTTTTATTCAGCTAGCAGCAGACAATACTTACCTAACGGTGATTATGTATAAATTTTTTTGTTAAACAAATTATTTTCCCACCGATATCTTTCATTCAATAAGCAAGTCTTAGGATATATAGTCGTAGCTTAGGCCTATGATACTCGAAATGCTCCATTGTAAATTTTAACTCGTTTAACATCCTTTACGAGACGATTCAGTCCAAGAAACTGAACAGCTTTCCCCAAGGAACATGTGTTGACAGACGAAAAAAATATTGCATCTTCAGCTGACCGTTTTGTATGAAGAGGCCAATTTTTCCTCGTCCATCAACCTATGTTCCGGAACGTTGTTCAGAAATGACTGAACTGTCTCGTAAAGTATGTTAAACGAGTTTTTTACGAGATAGTGGTTCACTACATTAAAATTGACACCATTAAACCTAACCCGATCCAATTAAACATAAGCGTGGTAACAAACCCATAAATTGTGTCAATTTTAATTTAGTTTTTAACGGTACCTACAATAAAACCCGTAAATTCAATTAAACATTATTCCCAAGAATGTAAAACGATAGCACCTATATTGTAGATATTGAGACTTCTCAAAACCTGAGTGAAAGGCAGACAGAATATACTGAATACTTGGCTTGGGTCAAATTTCTCAGTGTCATTCACCCAACAAAATGTCAAGCAAGGTCGGTAAGTGTTCAGACTCATCTATTACATAAGAATATCAGTTACAATTCGAACTAGGAGTGTGTGGGGTGCCTAATCTTTGCCCTTGCTCCTGTATTGTATAGAGGCGCTATAGGTAAGGCAATCATCACATCACACTAATATTATAAATGTGAAAATACATATATTTGGATGTTTAGATGTTTGGATGCTTGGATGTTTGTTCCGCTTTCACGCCTAAACTACTGGATTTGGAATGAAGATAGTTTGTAACATAGGATACTTTTTACCGGGAAAATCTTACATAGCGTGAGCGTAGCTCCGGGCGTACCGCTAGTATGATATGAAACATTAACAATGTGTATTGACTATTGTAAACAATAATATATTTAAAAAAATATATGTACTACAGAAGATACGAATCCTGTGGAGTTTCTTCTGGCCGTTGTTTTTCAGAGGGCGTACACTTGTACCTATAGTGTGAATGTTTAGAACCAATTCAGTGGTTTTTCGTTAATATGGCAACCCGACATATGACGTTGAGAACTGTCACTTTCGGCTGTCATTCGTCGTCTGTTTCTGGCGGGAGCGAGCTAGCCCACGGGGGCTCCGCGAGGTTTTGTTAAAATTTCGATAGTTGTGTGGATAAACAAACTACCTGGCTACACGGATTGAAGAATATCTGCATAGGTGCAGGCTCAACAGGTCAAAACACCCATCACCTTTACTCCTTCTTTTCCAACCTCCCCTGTTCCTCCTCAGCTAAGACCTGGTGTGTCATCGGGCCACCTCAAAACTTCGGCACTGTTTCATATATTTATACAATAAATCAGCTCCGCGTTATCGCGGACGGTACTGTTCAGACCCTCGTGGTAGAAACCGCATGGTCTCCACATTTTCGGCACGCGGTCGGGGTCTGAATTGTACAGTGAACGTGCCAAAAAGGGACAAACTTATTTTGTCTACTTCAGTAACTATGTGAACACTAGCGCCACATCGATAAAAAATCATAACTTAGTGAAAACACAAAATATAAAAATTCTGTGCCTTGTCCATAGTCACAACACGATACAAAAGAGTATTTTAAAGCGTACGTTTCTAATAAGGCCAAGAGATTGTGCACAATAGCTTAAAACTGTGCAAAGAGGTGAAACAACAGTTTTAATTGGTACGTGCCATCGAGTACTTTACGCTGACATTGTTGATACAAAATTTCCACATTAATAAACAATGCAATATTGAAAAGCCTATTTAGGTCAGAACAGGTCACTATCCGCTTAATAGGGAATCGGACTACTTTTTTAAATTTTATAACTCTAAACTTCTTAGTTACTGCTATCGAACACTAAAATAATTTTGTTCTATCTTTAAAATTGACCGAGTTATAAAGGTTTGAAATTCAAGATGAGACAGAGAGGCACATACCCACTTGTGACGTCATTAGTTAGTAACGCCATATAATCTCCATACAAAAAATCGTTTTTGAAAGAGACAGACATATTGAAACTTTAAATAATCACTGTAAATTCGTTTTTCAACCGATTCTGTTTTTTTCTTCGCGAATCGTATGCTACTAATATATATTTTAAAAATAATTTATAAAATATGATAAATTTAGGAACAGTCCGATCCCCTATTCTCTGTGGTTTAGGTATTGAGGTATTGATTTCTATTTGTAAGGTTTGAAGGGTTCAATAAATCAATCTAGGGTTGCCAACCCTACTATATAATATAGTATCTGTAGCGTTAAAAAAGAAAGCTAGCTAACCTGTGGTCGACGACCACAGGCGAAACGTGAAATTTAGGAGAACAGAGAAAGAGTTAGTTAAATTTGTCCGAACGGTATAATATAAATTTAAAAGCGCCTAGAAATTGCCAAGCATGAGCCGAGAGTCGAGTCCTGAGGGGACTCCGTCGATATAGTGTCGCTGGACTAGTGTTGTGTTGTGGTGTATCGATGCAGGAAGGTGTACCAAAACCGCGGAGTACCCCGAGAGAGTATAGCCAAACGGGAACCAAAAAAGGTGGGCCAGAGAAACCTAAAGGGCCTTTTTAGAATTTGGAAAAAGAATTTAGACAATTTGGCAAAATCCGCATACAAAAATACACTGATACAAAAAACAGGCTACAAAAATCCGCGTGATGAGCAGTATCCCTGGGGGGACACCGGTGCGCGGGTCTGCGGCACTCGGCTGGCACGGGCGCGGACGCACACAACGCAGGGATCCAGGTACGTCCAACGCCCGGTGGCCTCAGGGGTCCGGAACCACGGCGAGAGATCGAGAAAGGCACGGAGGGACCCTCGTGTGTGTGCCGCAGAGGCCGGAAATACACTGTAAAGATTGACAAAGAAATAATCGCCATCCAACCAAGACAGGGAAAGAGAAAAGTGCGTCGATAAAAACCAGGAGGAAGACAACACAAGACTTACCCGGCTAGTCCAAAATAGGAGCCTGTCCCAATAATTATTGCATTCCAAGCCACTTACAACATTTACTCATATTTTCTCACTAATATTCAATCAAGTTCAAATCGTTTCCATCTGATGACAGACGACAACTGAGAAAACAATAAACAATTTAGAAAAAGGTCAAACCAAGAAAATTTGAAATCTGAAAATGTGACATAAAAACCGGCCAAAAGAAAAAAGAATCATACCAAAAAAGGTTATTAAAAAAACCTGCAGTAATGCTGCAGACCCTACTATTTTAATAGATCAAATACTATATTTCTAAAAAATATATATAGTAGGCGAAACTACTATATTTTGTCCCATTGAGACATGGTTACTTAATCTAGGTTATTTGGAGACGGAAAGCATTTTGCCGTCATCGGAGACTTGACTTAGGAGACTACACACACATCCAAACACAATACTCGTATATATTATATTCATTATCCACATATACTTCTCACCTACACATACACATCACACATTTATTTATTTATTTTTTATTTTTTTTTGATATCAGATTTACTAACTTTTTGTTACTTGTTATGGTAAAGCTAATTTTATTGCAGAACTTGTACAACTGTCCGAAAAGAACCGAGTGCAATCTATACCTAGAATCCTTGTGTCTGGTCCCTGCGATACAAGCTTGCTTAGTGCAGGGTCCGCTGATAAATGTATCGGTTATTTGTCTTTTGTTAATTTGTTTTTTGTAATGATTTTGTAAAATGTATTTGATAATAAATTATTATTATTATTATTATTATTATTATTATTGTGTAAATCATTTCTTCTTTCAATTCCTGCAACATCAGCGTTCACAGAAAGCATATTTTCTGTTATGAAAACGAAATGGAGGGACGAGCGCAACAGGGCCAATTTAAATTTAATAAAATCTGAATTAATGGTGTTTTTTAACTTAAATTTGGATTGCATGCAATCAATCGTATGAATCCTTTTTAAAAAATTAAAAATAATTATTAAGGCGCAGAGCTGCAAAAAATATTCATTTAAAATTAAAATTAAAAAATATTTATTTCAGGCATGGTATACATTATATACAGTCCCAATTATATGAAAAATCATCCAAAATATAAATGTAATTACAATTAGAATAATTCAATAAATAATAAAATTTTGTCAATTTTACATTAAAAGTTTGAAAATACATAGCAATAATATAATTTTAATGTCAGTCTATGTCAATCAGTTCAGTACTACAAATTCAAAATTTAAAAATAACGTACATAATATTTTAGCCACATACTATTTTCTTTTTAATTTTTTTGCCATCTACTATATTTTTAAAGGTAATAGCTTCGAAAATACTTTATTTGATAGAAAAAAAGTTGGTAAAACTGACCTCACTTGAGTAAGGCCGAGTACGACCCCGACATCGGTAGTGGGCTTATTCAATTATTACAAGTGCACCTTGTCGGCTACCTCCTGGGCCCCGTTTCACGAAGCAACAATTTACTAGTAACAAGTTACAATTTGATATTCATTGCGTAGTTAATTCGTCTAAACTAAACTGTAAGGATTTATCGTTTTAATTTCACTGACTACGCAATGTACATCGAATTGTACTTGTAATTTGTAACTTGTAGCTTCGTGAAACGGCCCTCTGTCCGTTTTCACCGAAAATTATTCCTGAGATTTGAATTCCATCTGGCCAAGGGCGTCGCCAGCCAGGAAGTGGAAGGGGGGATAACAGGTATAATTTTTTTAAGTGATTAATAAACTATTAAAATTTAAATAAAATAAAATTCTCGTAATATTAATAAGATAACAAGAGATATTGAAAATAATTTAAACATTTTAAACACGTAAAGTGTTTAAACATGTAAAGTGTACATAACGTAAGACCTATAGCCACCGCTCTTTGCAACCGGAAGGGAGGGAGAGGATATCCTCAAGAGACACTTGTCCTCATTCCGGAGGACGTTTAAGATTAATATACATCAGTAGATAGCTATTTACCGATTTGAAGATGAAGAAGGGCCTTGCGGAGAGTGCGATGGGTTTGAATAATGTATCATTTTATCCAAACACTCTCGCTTTAAATCACCCAATTTAAAGTAGGCCCGAGCCACTTAGTGCAGACTTGAGGTGGCGAGGATATAAGCTTTTAATTTAACTAAGAACTCAGTATGATTAGAAATTATAGTCTTTTGCACTCTCAATAGACCTCAAAATATAAATATTTCTTTTTTTATAATGTGTAATAAAAAAATCCGGGCAGAAATTGCTATGTAGAAATAATACCGTCTAAAAAGATCATAAAATAAAATGCCGTTGTACGTGCTTAGTAGTAAGACCGGGTAACGTTTTTATATTGTTTTTCAACATTTGTGCAGTAAGTTCCATTCATTAATTATCATCAATAGTTTTATTACGTCCCCACCGAGGGGTAGGATCCTATCATAAATAGGGGATCAGACTGTTCCTAAATTTAACATATTTTATTAATTATTTTTAAAATATAGATTAGTAGCAGACGATTCGCGAAGAAAAAAACAGAATCGGTTTAAAAATTAATTTACAGTCATTTTTTAAGTTTCAATATGTCTCTCTCTTTCACAAACGATTTTTTGTATGGAGATTATGGTGTTACAAACAAATGACGTCACAAGTTGATATGTGCCTCTCTGTCTAATCTTGAATTTCAAACCTTTATAACTCGGTCAATTTTAAAGATAGAGCAAAAATTCTTTTAGTGTTCGATAGAAGAAACTAAGAAGTTTGCGTTTTTAAAATAAAAAAAAGTAGTCCGATACCCTATTATGGCCTCAGTTGACTACGCCGCCGCCGCCAACCCATTGCGGGTCGATTGACTTCATATGAATCTTTTGTTGCAAAAAAACGGATTTTGAGAAATGTGTACCTTGGATTAACACATATGATACTTACGTGAATAAGTCTTATTCCCACGGGAAAATCTTACACAACGCGAACGCAGCCACGGGCGGACATCTAGTATTAATAAAAACATAGCTAACTGATCGAAGTGCGCCCCTGAAACTTCAGACGCAGATATTGTTACGCAGATCATCTACACCTATGTTTCTGACGTGAGATATTATTAAAATGTCTTCACCATAATGATAAATCGTATTACGAATCTAGACCAAATCGAAGGCTATGACGTCATATTGGCGAAAAAATATTTCTGTAGATAATTTCATCACGGTCATCAACATGATCATATAAGTCATCATCCACATCATCTCAGACAGCAGACGACGTCCGCTGCTGAACATAGGCCTCCCCCATAGGTTTCCACCGTGAACGGTCCTGCTACTTGCACCGGTGCCCAGCAACCTTCACCAAGTCATCTGTCCGCCTCGTGAGAGGCCGTCCAACACTACGCCTTCCAGCCCATGCAAACAAAGAGAGAACCTTCTCATCAATCGAATTATGTAAGTATTCGGCTTGTATTGCATGTTGCCTAAAACCAGCTCGACTGACTATGATGCCAGTGTTTTATTTAAGCTTGCCGAACAGCCCCTGACTTGGCTTTACCTGGTAAAGTCAAAGTCAAAGTCAAAGTTTTTATTCGAATTAAGATTTTTACAAATCATTTTTCGACGTCAAAGCTATCATGGATGGCACGTTCGCTACCAGTGTACGCCCTCTGTGGAGAAAAACGGCCAGAAGAAACTCCACAGGAATTGTATCTTTTGTTATTTTCTTTTAAATATATAAAGAATCATACATGAGTCATAATTACAATCTACTCCGCTGATTTGGAACAACAGTTGACCAGACGTTTTTATCATCTAAGTAATCATTTATCGTATAATAGGCCTTAGAACATAAAATTGTTTTAATTTTAGCTTTAAATTGGCTATCGGACAGATTTACAATATCATCTGGTATTTTATTATAAAAGCGAATACAGTTCCCCATGAATTAATTATTAACTTTACACAGTCTAAACTTTGGGTGCGCTATTTTATTTTTATTTCTAGTACCAACAGCTTACGTCATTTCTGAAGCATGGAAACCATAGATGACTATACTTGTGGTTGCTTAGCACTCGTACATACCTCCCCACAATTTTTTTTGTATTGTACAAGATCACAGTGATTTGTGTTTGTTTGGAAGAAATACATGATTTAGTGAAGATAGCGGCAACGGTAGCTTACCTGTAACAAAAAAAAAACATGTTTAATAACAAGACAATTAATTTTATGATTGCTTCAGTGTTCCGAAACGTTCACTGAATAATACACTATCAAAATTAGATTACTTATATAAAATAAATAAATACAAAGAAAACACGTCCGCCATTATTAGATGCTAACAAAAGAAGTAACTTAATCCGGTTGACTTTGCGAGGGTTGATGCTTGTCAAATAAGCTTATTATTATTAAATGTCAAAACAATAATCTTATTTGGAAAATTAAAACGACACAGACATGTGACGTCACGCCATGCCGTAATGGCAAAGTATTTGTTTTTTTTAACACGTTTTTATTAACTCGCTTTCTTGTCTGTCTGTTTGTTTGTTTGTTTGTTTGTTTGTTTGTTTGTGGGTTTGTTCGGTCCGAATCTTGCAACTCATTTTTGGAGCACGTGCTGTCATTCGATTGTGCTGAAATTTGGTACACTTATGTAACTTCGGTGACAATGCAATATTATGATGCCATGGAGCTGATCTGATGATGGAGCCGGAAGGTGGCCAAGAAGGAAGTCCTAAAATACACAACACAACCTCGTCGTGTTTGGGCTCGTTGGATTTATCTTGTAAAGATCTTTAGATATACGTGATGTTCAGGGTCTCATGATGGAGCCGGAAGGTGGCCATAGAAACTCCTAAAACATACAATACAACCTCGTCGTGCTTGGGCTCGTTGGATTTGTCTTGACAAAATCTTTAGTCATACGTAGAAACTCCTAAAGTACACAACATAATCTCGTCGTGTTTAGACTTGTTAGATTTGTCTTGACAAGATTTTTAGTCATACGTGATGTCCAGGATCTCATGATGGAGCCGGAAGGTGGCCGCTGTATTTCCTCAAATACTCAACATAACCTAGTCGTGCTATAGCCCGTTGGATTTGTCTTGACTAGATCTTTAGTCATAATATGTGATGTGGTGTCCAGGGTCTCATGATGGAGCCAAAAGGTAATCTCAACGTAACAACATTGTAGGACTTAAAACGAAAATCGTGGGGTGCATAGGTGCGAGTAGATTTTAAAGCATGTTTCTCAAAAAACTATAGATTAGAATTTAGCCCCTTTATAAACAAATCATAGACATCTTCTAGGCGAGCGTGCTCCATCTTTTACCTTATAATCAATTTCCTTCAGCTAGAATAATGGTCAAACGCAAGTCTTTCTAATAATAAAAAAACACAACAATTGAATTGCACTGCATAAAATATACTAATAATAACTATTTGGAAGTTTTCAAGACATAACACATAACAACCCCTGGCACTAAAAAGAATTAGAAGACATTTATTCGTTGTCATTACATTAACAATATGTTATGTATCAATAAGTAGTACAGACAGACATGAAAATAAGTACGAGCTGCTATTTATGTATCCGGAATAACAAAAAATAACAAACATCTATAACCAAATATACTTTTATTGCTTTTCAAAATATTCCCCGTGATGATCGATGCATTTTTTCATACGTTGAAACCAACTTTCGTAGCATTTTTTTCCATTCTGTATCGGGTATCTCCAAAACGTGCATTTTGAAAGCATCAACGGCTTCTTCCCGGGTCGAAAATCGGTGTCCACGTAATTTTTTCTTCACGCTTGGGAATAAATAAAAGTCGTTGGGTGCCAAGTCGGGACTGTACGGCGGATGACCCGTCAATTTAAATACTCCGTTGTTGCAGCCGAGGTGTGACAGCTGGCGTTATCGTGGTGAAGGATTATTCTTCGTTGTCGATTGTTCTTGCGTATTTCTCCAAAGACTTCTGGCAAGCAAGTGGTGGTGTACCATTCAGAATTAACCGTTTTACGATTCTCTAGTGGTACTGTAGCCACATGTCCACTAATACCAAAAAAGCAGGCAACCATTTGCTTCAAAGTGCTTTTTTCACGAACAACTTTAGTTGGGTTTGGCTCATTTTGGAACACCCAAACCGTTGACTGCTGTTTAGTTTCGGGATCATACGCATATATCCAAGATTCATCTCCTGTGTAGATATTATGAACAGCTTTTGATGTACCACATTTGTATTTTTCTATCATTTTTTTGCACCAATCAACACGAGCCTGTTTTTGTTCAACTGTTAAGTTGTGCGGGATCCAACGAGAACAAATTTTTTTTACAGCCAAATGTTCGTGTAATATTTTATAAATACTCGTCATAGTAATGCCCAGAAATGCCTCTATCTCGCGATATGTAACATGACGGTCTTGCATTATTAGTTCGCGCACAGCATCAATATTTTGTGGTACAACAACCGATTTAGGGCGACCTTCTTTAAAATCGTCCGCAAGCATACGACGACCACGATTAAACTCACTGAACCAGTGATACACAGTGGTTTTCGATGGGGCTTCCTCCCCAAAAGTCGACAAAAGTTGATCCATGCACTGTTTTTGAGTTAATCCACGCCGAAAGTCGTAATAAATCATAGCTCGAAAATTTTCACGAGTCAAATCCATGGTGATGATAGACAATGAATTTTAAAAATGGCGCCACAATGTAAAAACAATTGACAGATGAATGAAACAAACTTTATTTTACAGCCAAAGAGTTCTATTTTTAAATGTTATAATTTCTTTTTAAATATTGTTTATGTAAGTGGCCAGTTCCGGATACATAAATAGCAGCCCTTGTAAGACAATGAAAAGATTACAGCCATCACCTCGTTCTCTACTTCTTTGAATATATATATTCCATGCACCCCACGTTTTTCGTTTTTAGTCCTTCAAGAGTACTATACCAATAAAAATTTCAATAAACATTATTTTATACTTTTTAGTGCGTCAAAACGTGTTGTTAAAAAATATTTTTTACTTTATAATTATTTTACAATAAATTATTTAACTGTCAAAAAGAGGTACCTAAGGACAACTACGGAATCCTACACTTTGCGTAGCCTGACACGTGTTTGGCCGGGATTCGTCAATAGCGATGTGTAAAATTTGCCGTGTGGTGACGGCAGAGTGGAATACATTTGTCACCAACCCCTACTCTTCCCGTGGGTGTCGTACGAAGCGACTTAGGGACTACTCATTGAACAGGGAACGGGCAGCAGCGCTCTCTGATACAGTAACCTTGTAATCTGCGATCTCCAACCCGCCTGCCAAGCGTGGAGATTATGGCAAAACCCTCCACTTAAGTGGAGGAGGCTCATAGTCCAGCAGTGGACTGTAACGGGCCGTTGATGTTGTTGATGATGTGTAAAATAAGTTAAACCATTTCCTTCTGAGTTAATCCGACTATCCCTAAAGCACCCTTTAGTCTAAAAGTTAATTATTCCGACCGGACAAACTGAACTACTACTGTTGTTCCACTGAAATTTCTTCAAGTAAATTGACATTCCATGGGGTAAATCCGGGTTCGGGGTAACAATGTATCAAATGATCTACTCTGTCGGTGGTCGGCCTTCGATTTAGGGACAAGTGGGGTCATGGCCGTGTCGATAGGCTTATCTCTTCTGGTTATTAAATACCAACAAAACAGACTTTATTTACACTTTGGTAACCTTTTTGTTGACGGTGAAGCTGGCCCTTCGGCTACATGTCACTCAGAGAGCCATGGAAAGATCTATGCTTGGTATTTTGATACGGGATAAAATCCGAAACCAAATCATCCGGCAGAGGATCAAGGTAGTTGATATCGTCCAGAAGTGTAGCAAGCTGAAGTGGCAGTGGGCTGGCCACGTCTGTCACAGAACCGACGAGCGTTGGAGCAGACGGGTTCTCGAATGGAGACCACGTTTCGGGAAACGTAGTGTGGGACGCTCCCCTGCCAGGTGGACTGATGACCTGAGGAAGATCGCTGGTAGTGGCTGGACGAGGAAAGCGGGTGATCGTGCACTTTGGCGTGCCCGTGGGGAGGCCTACGTCCAGCAGTGGACTGCAATAAGCTGATTGATTGAACCTTTTTTGAGTAAAACATTGTAAGTCCATATAGCCTCCGTAGTTTAGCGGTTTAGTTTTCCATCCGGAGGCAGTTGGTTTGAATCCCGCAGTTTGATTAGGACATCGCAGGTTTTATAACCTAACTATACTTTAAAAGGCACGTTAAGAGTTGGTCCCGGCTAGTATTTCAGTCATCGACCTTTCAACCCACACAATAAATTATAATGATTTCCATAGATTTTTTATCATCAGTCATCAACGGCCCGTTACAGTCCATTTTTTTATAAGGACATCTTTTTGTTCCAAGAGTGGGTTTTATTTTATTATGGCAGCATTTGTAAATCTTCTTTTATTCTCGTCTAATATTGCCTTTCATAGCTGAATATCATCTGCTTATAGAAACACTGGGTCTAATAACGTGCACTTTCTTTGTTTAATTGCTTATCACGAAAGGCTACGGAAAAACGCTTGAAATTACCGATAAATTCCCTTAATTACGTAGTAAATTGTGCTACGGCGTAGCAACCGATCTTAGCAAAACAACTTATCGTATACAGTCAAAATAAAGACCGACGACGCCCATCCTCTAGCGGCAGGAGTTCGGTTGTTATTACTGAAATAATGAAACTCTTGATTAATTGAAATATATTTTTTGTAATTTAAAGATCATAGTTTTTGTTAGTATTGAGATTAAAAATTAAATCTGATCGCGTCGAGTGGCCGTTCAGGGAAATGGCCTTAGGTGACCGGATCCGTTCGGATGCCTTGGAAAATTTTAGAGTTTGAATTTTTTCGATCGTCGGATCTTAACCATGGGGAAAAGGCCTCATCTTAATTTAAAAAATGTTAAGAGGAGGCATAACAAAGGTTAACTGTTAACAAAGGTTATATGCCTCCTCCTAACATTTTTAAATTAAGATCGTAAAAAATTGTCGCTGAAATAATAAAAAAAATCTAATGGGGATTTTCTTTTAGTTCTACAAAGGCATGCTATGTGGCGCTGGGTTCCACTTTTGAACAACTGTACTCTACTTAAATAGGGCAAAAAAACATCATTTTTTATTATTTACTTTTGATAGCTTATGTCAAGGAGAAAACCAACAGGGTTTACTTTTAAGAGACTTTCATCATGCTGGCTTTAATAGTCTGTACCCAGAGCCATAAATTTGTATTATAAATAACTTAAATTTGACAACTAAATTAAACCCACTATGGCCTTATAAAACAGACATCTAGTGGAAAAGTGAGAACTAAAATAAAAAAAAAGAAAGTAATATCTTCCATTGAGAATCTCCTGAAAATCAAAAGCTATTTTTCATGAGACGTTACAGCTCCCTCTTTTCATGAAGTCGGTTAAAATTAGCAACTGTTACTGCTGGTGACTGTACCTATACACATTAGAACAGAGCACTCAAACGTAGAATGTTAATCCAAAGTGGAATCGAGCGTGGTAATGGCCATCGTCTAATAAACCCTGGGGACCTGCGGGGCGTGCTAATAAATCATACGAATACCATAAAGGTTATCGTACATATAGACAAGAAGACCATTAAATTTAACTGGTTGATTTTCGTCAAAGGGTGTGTTCGGTCCAGTAAATTGAACAATTTTCCCAAAGGAACGAGGGCTACAGCCCTACAGGTCAACTACAATTTTTTTTGGCAAAAAAAAATATCCGTTCATACAAAATTGCGCGGCCAGCTCATCGATTCACTATGGGAAATGTAATATTTTTTTAATTAGTCAGACACAAAACTAAAAATTTAAATAAAACTGCTAACGACTGACTAATTGTAGTGGTCCACAAATACAACCTATGCTAACCTACATCAAAGTATACCTTGATTTTTAATTCCGTGGAATTCTGACAGATGGAGTATTGCAAGGCAGAAAACAGGTTACCAAAATTATAGGTTATGAACAAAAATAACTCAGTGAATTATTTTAAAGTCATACTTCATTTTTCAATTGTTGGATGACTATAATATTTTTAAGTTGTAATCTGTTCAAGTTACTACATTCAATGTGGGAGAATATTTACTAAGGCCGGGTATCATTTTCAAATAACCACAGGTTGCAAGCAGTTGGTTAATTATTTCTATTTCTAATGCATATTAGCAATACTATTAAAATAACAATTCTTTCATGCAAGCTTCACTTTAATTTCGTATTGTATGGCCACAGATAAAAAGCACAGCGTAAACCATACAAGATTTAAATAGAGTTTGCACAAGCCACTGGAATTGTTATTTTAATTGCATTGTATGTAAATTATGATTTGCTTATTATAATAGTGATAACAGAAATGTACATGTGAAAAAAGGTTTGCGACAGGCGGCCTGAGAACTGTCAGAATTCTACGGAATTAAAAATCAAGGTATAGATTACCTCCTTTTCTAGTTCATTCCATGCTATCAGAGGAACAAAAGACGACCGCTTCGCTTATAGGCGACGCGACGCGCGTCAGAAATCTTTGCATACTACGTTTCTGATTTTGCTAGGGTGTACTTGACAGGAGAGAGCTGTTGTTTCTAAAATAACTGTTTATCTGGCAAGCCTGTTTTTGAATCTGATGACGACGTTTGTATTAGCTCTCTCATTTTCATAGAATAGGCAAGTTGTTACTGTCAGCTCATATAGGTATATGCCTGCTAAGTCTTCACTGAGCTCAACCCTTGACTAGAGAAACCACGTTACGTGACCTTTCGTATGCAGAGAAATAACACTTTACAAGGGCTGCTATTTATGTATCCGGAACTGGCCACTTACATAAACAATATTTAAAAAGAAATTATAACATTTAAAAATAGAACTCTTTGGCTGTAAAATAAAGTTTGTTTCATTCATCTATCAATTGTTTTTACATTGTGGCGCCATTTTTAAAATTAATTGTCTATCATCACCATGGATTTGACTCGTGAAAATTTTCGTGCTATGATTTATTACGACTTTCGGCGTGGATTAACTCAAAAACAGTGCATGGATCAACTTTTGTCGACTTTTGGGGAGGAAGCCCCATCGAAAACCACTGTGTATCACTGGTTCAGTGAGTTTAATCGTTGTCGTCGTATGCTTGCGGACGATTTTAAAGAAGGTCGCCCTAAATCGGCTGTTGTACCACAAAATATTGATGCTGTGCGCGAACTAATAATGCAAGACCGTCATCGGATACATAAATAGCAGTACTCATAAAAATCTTAGATATTTTATAGTTAGTTGAGTCAAATAGGCGGCCTTATTGCTAAGGTAGCAATTTCTTCCAGGCAACCTTTGGTTAAGAAAAAGCGGTAAAAAAGAGAAAGAGCAGAGCGGGTTGGTGGCTGGTTTCCTATAATAAAATACATACAAATACGAGTACTTAAAATACATAGTACTATAATAGATTTATATTATACATAACACATTTAGGGCTCTTGTTTCACGCAGTCGATAAAAAAACAACTTTGATGCCGGCTTCACAAAGAATAAGGTTTCTGTTTGTATTTGTCCTCAAACACTTAATAATAATCTTTGTTAATAAATTTCACCGAACTAAGGTCGAAAGAATAAACTTTCATTTTATAAGTGACTGAAAATAAGCAGACATTTAGCGAATTTATCTCTAGTTTATTTTTCCTAGAGACAAATATTACGATTGACAAGATTGAGATAAGTGCTTGCCCGTAAATAAAAATGGAATTCTTGGGAAAATATAATAATATTCGGATGTATTCTTTATCGAGACTGAGATTGATCTTTATTGAGAGCGTCGGTGGTCTAGTGGCTAGGACCGATGCCTCTCGTCCGGGAGACGCGGGTGCCCCCCACGTACCAATGTGTTTTCGAATTTCGAATTCATATGTACGTTTATTCGACGCTCTTACGGTGAAGGAAAACATCGTGATGAAACCTGCACACTCCTGCGAAGAAGTTCAAAGGTGTGGAGTCGCCCAACCCGCACTGGGCCAGCGTGGTCGGACTAAGGCCTAATCGCCCTAATTCTGGGTAGGCTTGAGCCCCTCGGTGGGGACGTATATGAGCTGTTGATGATGATTCTTTATCTGCGTAATGCTTGATGAGTATTTCAATGTCCAGAAGGTCATATCATGTGAGTTGTGAGGTCGATGGCCAACCTCACAAACCCTGGTGATAGAGTTATTGAGTCACTAAGGGCATTTGACATGTCTCATGTGACATTCGTAGATAATAACCGGGACTTTCTTCCGTCCGAAGCATGAAATTATCTTACTTTTAGAATAATTAGTTAATTCAGTTTACAATATCTAAACCATAGTCTATACCAAACTAGGCTAAACCATCTTAGAATTTAAATTAGAGTAGGTCGATATACGAATAAAACGAGCAATCGTGTACTTGTTAGCACCATTCGCAGGATATTTATGTCACCACAGCCTCTCACAATAACAAGCTCAAAGTCACAGAGCGTCTTCGGAATCACAGCCGTCACTCCCGTCACGCTCGTCACTTGAATAATGCTAGATAACACAAAATATGCCGACACGACACGACCTTGTTACACACGATTCCCGTGCCTCGGCTAATAGAGGGATTAAGTAAGCAGTGGTATTTTTCACTAACAGACATTTCGTAAAATATAATAACAGGAGGTAGAGTAGTAAAATATAACAACACGAAATTATGTAATAAACATTTAGGCATAATAAACATCATAAACATTTAGGCATAAATCGCAATATACATTTAGACTGTGGTTGCTTGATAAACAAAAAACAGAGAGCAATTGGGTGGGGTAATATTGCAATAGGGGATCGGACTGTTCACCATATTTTATGAATTTACCATATTTTATGAATTATTTTTAAAATATAGATTAGTAGCAGACGATTCGCGAAGGAAAAAAACAGAATCGGTAGAAAAACGAATTTACAGTGATTTTTTAAAGTTTCAATATGTCTGTCTCTTTCAAAAACGATTTTTTGTATGGAGATTATATGGCGTTACTAACAAATGACGTCACAAGTGGGTATCTCTGTCTAATCTTAAATTTCAAACCTTTATAACTCAGTCAATTTTAAAGATAGAGCAAAAATTATTTTAGTGTTCGATAGCAGAAACTAAGAAGTTTGGATTTATAAAATAAAAAATAAGTAGTCCGATCCCCTATTGGGTGGGGTAATATTGCAATTGTCGTGGTCATGATACCCTATGTGTGTATGTGAGTAATGTACTGTGATCTATAGGTAGTACTTTTTTTGTTTTTTCAAGACGTTTATCTGGAGCTAAAACTAAAGGGATTAACTGCATGGAGCATTTCCCTGTGTAGCGAAGATGGGGAGATTCTGAAAAGCAGCAATCATGCTGAGACTCTTGCCCTTTTATCAGCAATTTGTACTAGTTATTTGTTACGTAGCATTATTATACTTGATGTATTGTTGATAAATAAAGCGCTTATTTATTTGTTTAATAGAGATAATGGGAGTCTGAAGGGCCAACCGCACTTGTTGGTAAGTAGTGAGGTAAACTGCATTCAACACTCATGCATTTAATCATAACGTTCAATCTCGCAGAAACGATACTTGCCGGGCTGACAAAATCAAACTCGATATTAGCAGACCTAAAGTTACCAGAACTCGATGTAAACGGAATAATTCTCTCTTTTATCCTTCCGAGTTAAACCATAACTACTCGAGTCGTCGAAGAGCATCGGTGGTCTAGTGGCTCCCGTCCGGGAGACACTGGTGCAATCCCCACCGCATACCAATGTGTTTTCGAATTTCGAATTCATATTATGTACGTTTATTCGACGCTCTTACGGTGAAGGAAAACATCGTGATGAAACCTGTACACTCCTGCGAAGAAATTCAAAGGTTGCGTGTGAAGTTGACCAACCCGCACTGGCCCTAATCGCCCTAATTTAGGGTAGGCTCGAGCCCCTCGGTTGGACGTATATGAGCTGTTGATGTTACTCGAGTAGAAAACAGCGGCCCTGGTCCACCTTCACCACTGACGACGCTCTACAGTCTACTCTAATGTGTATGTATCTGCCTAAATAATAATTTTACATAGCGCTTTCAAGATAAATAGCAATTCAAGATATGAAACCAATTAATTAAGAGACGCTGTAAAACTAATCCAATTAATTGTCTAGAAAATTTAACGTCTTACATAACTTTTCCATTATAGTTTGGGTTGGATGAAAGAGATTTCTTGCCGAGATAAGCTAATCAGCGCAGCGTGCTCTTCGTAAAAGTTATTGTGAGGTTTACATTTTCAGAATAGATTGTATAGGTATAATTTAGATAGTCTTATTTGTAACGAAGAATGCGCTGATTAGCTTTTCGTATAATTAAATGTTTATGAAGTACAGTTAGTACTAATACAGTACAGTAGTAGTAATATGAGTAAATATTAAGTCATTTATCATTGGGTAAAGTACTTGTTGTCTTGCAATAACTATTGCTGAGTCTTTCCGATCATGAATGTTGAGCATTATATCCAGATCATAGATACACATCCGCGTCACACGACCGCTAATAATTTAATAACTATTAATAAGAACGTTTTCCGTGCTTCTAAAGGCTCGCTGGCCCCGAGTACTTCCATAAATTGCAGCCGTTAAGTTAAGACAATTTAGCGTTTTGAGAACCTGACAATCTGCAAATCGGATGCGGAATCTGTGGAGCTCTTCTCCACAGATTCCGCCATTGTGTTAGTGAACTCACCCAAAAAATGTAATGACGGATCTAAGTGATGTAATAACATCCTATGGAAATAAATTATTTTGACTTTGACTTTGACTTTGTCGGCATTATTAATATATATATATCCATGCCAAATTACAGCCTAAGAGTATCTGCGCTATTCCGCGGATAGACAGACAGACACACAGACAGACGAACATAGCGAAACTATAAAATAAAAAAAAACAAAATCAAAAATTATTTATTTCCATAGATTCGTCATTACATTTTTTGGGTGAGTGTGGCGATATCTGTGGAGAAGAGCTAAATAGAAAGGTTTCTTGTTGACTACGGACCCCTTAAAAGTCTCCCTCTTCCCAATTTATATTGAAATAAAATTTATCTTATCTTATCTTATCTTAATTGTAGAACAAATTAATAATGGGGATAAAAACGAAACAACCTCAACCACAGGTCAAACTTGGTAAAGACTGTTGAATGCTTTTAATATTCGTAGGACTTTCATCAGGACATCTTCCTTTCACAGAGCTTGGTGGCATAATTTGGTAATACGCCTGTTTCTGGCCCGGATAGCCAAGGAGATGCAGGTTCGAGTTCTGTCCAAGATCGACAAAAAAATTCTGCTTTTTGTAATTATAAAATTATTAGATATTTCGTTAACAGACGTAATCTGTAACAATAATCATCTTTGAAAGACAATGCTACATCTACCTACAGCTACGGCTTTGGGGTTTACAAGTGGGTTTACCTCACTTACTCAAATTAATTTCATTTTGTTTAACCTTATTAAGTTATTTACATTGTAAAATTATTTCATGTTAACTGGTACGAGTACAACGTGTTTGGATTCTCAGGAATAATTACAAAATTATTCAACGATAGCTGAAATTATGTTGGTCGGATGAATTTTGATTAACACAGTGAGAACTGACTGGGTTATGATATTAACTAAGTCATCGAACCCCTCAACGAAAGGCATAAATACTATTA
Organism: Carpatolechia fugitivella; assembly: GCA_951230895.1. NCBI lineage: Eukaryota > Metazoa > Arthropoda > Insecta > Lepidoptera > Gelechiidae > Carpatolechia > Carpatolechia fugitivella. The sequence goes on from OX579664.1 coordinate 3,682,864, forward strand.
CTTTTACAGTTGGTATATTTGCTCCAAAAGTATAGTTTATTATGGATTTTCATGTATGTTCAAATTAACGTAGGTTTTATATATATATAGATATGTGAAATAAAATAACGAACAAAACATTTTTAAATTGTTTTAAATAGTTTTTTTTGCAGTTGCCAGTGATGACATATGGAAAGTTTCATGGTCACCCAAAGGGCAATGGAAAGGGCTATGCTCATCCATATCATCTTTGATTTCATAATTAAGTCGTAAAGGGGGATTTGTGTCGCGTGACTGGTCTGGGTTTGATATATTAAATTTTAGCTTGGTAGGTGTAGGTGAATTAAACAGATTATTGATAGGTAGAGGAATTAAGTGTAAATTCTTGGGCTTATGATATCGGGTAGGAAACTGGGGGAAACAATTGTTGGGATAGTTTGTTAGGAAATGTGATTAGCGTTAATGGTGAAGCAGCTAGCTAGGCCACTGTTTCCTTGTTGAGAGCTAAAAACGTGGAAGCTACATTTTTTTACTACGTCATAGACCTTTGCTATGGTCTACGTAGACGCACAAGTTTGGACAAACACTTCATCATTAGTTCCTATTTCAATTATAATAATTTTACTGGTGTTATATTTTCCACCAGTAGTGAGTACTCGACCAACTACTTATAAGTAGGCTGGTTTGGTCGGGCGGCATTCGGCCTAAACTTCCCGGTGTTATATTTTCCACCAGTAGTGTAGCACTCGACCAACCACTTATAAGTAGGCTGGTTTGGTCGGGCGGCATTCGGCCTAAACTTCCCGGTGTTATATTTTCCACCAGTAGTGTAGCACTCGACCAACCACTTATAAGTAGGCTGGTTTCGTCGGGCGGCATTCGGCCTAAACTTCCCGGTGTTATATTTTCCACCAGTAGTGTAGCACTCGACCAACCACTTATAAATAGGCTGGTTTGGTCGGGCGGCATTCGGCCTAAACTTCCCGGTGTTAAAATTTCCACCAGTAGTGAAGTACTCGACCAACTACTTATAAGTAGGCTGGTTAGGTCGGGCGGCATTCGGCCTAAACTTCCCGGTGTTATATTTTCCACCAGTAGTGTAGCACTCGACCAACTACTTATAAGTAGGCTGGTTTGGTCGGGCGGCATTCGGCCTAAACTTCCCGGTGTTATATTTTCCACCAGTAGTGGAGTACTCGACCAACTACTTATAAGTAGGCTGGTTTGGTCGGGCGGCATTCGGCCTAAACTTCCCGGTGTTATATTTTCCACCAGTAGTGTAGCACTCGACCAACCACTTATAAGTAGGCTGGTTTGGTCGGGCAGCATTCGGCCTAAACTTCCCGGTGTTATATTTTCCACCAGTAGTGGAGTACTCGACCAACTACTTATAAGTAGGCTGGTTTGGTCGGGCGGCATTCGGCCTAAACTTCCCGGTGTTATATTTTCCACCAGTAGTGTAGCACTCGACCAACCACTTATAAGTAGGCTGGTTTGGTCGGGCAGCATTCGGCCTAAACTTCCCGGTGTTATATTTTCCACCAGTAGTGTAGCACTCGACCAACCACTTATAAGTAGGCTGGTTTGGTCGGGCGGCATTCGGCCTAAACTTCCCGGTGTTATATTTTCCACCAGTAGTGTAGCACTCGACCAACCACTTATAAGTAGGCTGGTTTGGTCGGGCGGCATTCGGCCTAAACTTCCCGGTGTTATATTTTCCACCAGTAGTGTAGCACTCGACCAACTACTTATAAGTAGGCTGGTTTGGTCGGGCGGCATTCGGCCTAAACTTCCCGGTGTTATATTTATAAGTAGGCTGGTTTGGTCGGGCGGCATTCGGCCTAAACTTCCCGGTGTTATATTTATAAGTAGGCTGGTTTGGTCGGGCGGCATTCGGCCTAAACTTCCCGGTGTTATATTTTCGACCAGTAGTGTAGCACTCGACCAACTACTTATAAATAGGCTGGTTTGGTCGGGCGGCGTTCGGCCTAAACTTCCCGGTGTTATATTTTCCACCAGTAGTGTAGCACTCGACCAACTACTTATAAGTAGGCTGGTTTGGTCGGGCGGCATTCGGCCTAAACTTCCCGGTGTTATATTTTCGACCAGTAGTGTAGCACTCGACCAACTACTTATAAATAGGCTGGTTTGGTCGGGCGGCATTCGGCCTAAACTTCCCGGTGTTATATTTATAAGTAGGCTGGTTTGGTCGGGCGGCATTCGGCCTAAACTTCCCGGTGTTATATTTATAAGTAGGCTGGTTTGGTCGGGCGGCATTCGGCCTAAACTTCCCGGTGTTATATTTATAAGTAGGCTGGTTTGGTCGGGCGGCATTCGGCCTAAACTTCCCGGTGTTATATTTTCCACCAGTAGTGCAGTACTCGACCAACTACTTATAAGTAGGCTGGTTTGGTCGGGCGGCATTCGGCCTAAACTTCCCGGTGTTATATTTTCCACCAGTAGTGCAGTACTCGACCAACTACTTATAAGTAGGCTGGTTTGGTCGGGCGGCATTCGGCCTAAACTTCCCGGTGTTATATTTTCCACCAGTAGTGTAGTACTCGACCAACTACTTATAAGTAGGCTGGTTTGGTCGGGTGGCATTCGGCCTAAACTTCCCGGTGTTATATTTTCCACCAGTAGTGTAGTACTCGACCAACTACTTATAAGTAGGCTGGTTTGGTCGGGTGGCATTCGGCCTAAACTTCCCGGTGTTATATTTTCCACCAGTAGTGCAGTACTCGACCAACTACTTATAAGTAGGCTGGTTTGGTCGGGCGGCATTCGGCCTAAACTTCCCGGTGTTATATTTTCCACCAGTAGTGTAGTACTCGACCAACTACTTATAAGTAGGCTGGTTTGGTCGGGTGGCATTCGGCCTAAACTTCCCGGTGTTATATTTTCCACCAGTAGTGTAGTACTCGACCAACTACTTATAAGTAGGCTGGTTTGGTCGGGCGGCATTCGGCCTAAACTTCCCGGTGTTATATTTTCCACCAGTAGTGCAGTAAAATTAAAAAATAAACTAAAACGAAATGTGTGGAAAATATAACGAAATGATAATTGAAATAGAAACTGACAATGAAGTTTTTGTCCAATTTTGTGCGAACATATAATAAAATCTATTTATATTTAATGTCATTATCCGATTTTTATTTTAGGATGACAGGATGACAATACAATACAATACATGCAATACAATACAAAAATTCTTTATCTAATTAAAAGTGCGTTACATTATGAGCTGGAAACCCTGTAGCCTGTGCTAGTTGGATTACTGTGTTACAGGCTACAATGACTTCCCATATTTAATTAAATCATGATCTAGCACAATTTATAGTTAAAATTTTATATTTTATAGAAAAGCGGTAAGGTATGTGTGTGTGCGTAGGTACGACATTATTTTTTTTACATTTCGCCACGAATTCTTAAAACTCCACTTGTTTATTTAAGACTTTCTACGTTTGTGGCTTAAGTTGATCTAACAATAGCACAGACTAAAGCAAATCAATTATGCAACTTTAATTTTCCAGCCATTTATACCTAAAAGTTTGCGCAGTGACTTTGATTAGCTGTGAGTCAGGCCAGCTGTTGCAAAATTTGTAAGTTGATTGTCTAAAAAGTTGGTCTGGCAACGCATGCGATTCCAGTAACATCAAACTTTGTTCTTTTATCAGATAATTGTCTTTAATTAATGAAAACTTTAGATAGCTTTTACCGCAAATGTGATAAAAGCTACACAGTGGAAGAAGTAAAAAAATGTTTATGAAAAGAAAAAGTTTGTAAGTTTGAAGACCTTAAGACAGAATAACATTTTAAAACACTCGCGATTATCAAAGTTGTTAAAAAATAAAAAAAAATAAAAATAAAATATGTTTATTTCAGACATTATAAGTCCATACAATTACCTGTTAGTAGAATTTAATTAATTAGTTAGTAACAATTTTACTTAAAGGTAAGTTAGTTTGGTTAGTAAGAAGCTAAAAGACATGTTAAATCATATTGCTGTAAGCATTGTGTAAAAGCAACTTTCTTTCAACCATTTTTTTTCCTAGCGACACAATTATTAAAATATTGAACTTATTTAGATAAATATTTGTAAGAACAGTCGTCACTTTGTAAATACTAATTTAAAAAAAATAGGTAAGTAGGTATTATTTTTACCTGAGCTCCAAGGCTTATATTTCGTATTTCTATGTTAAGATCACAATAAATGAACTGTTATAATAATTATAAATCTTTTATTTCGGATTCATAGGTCTATGTTAGTAAGGTAATCTATATTTATGTAATCTATATATATATATATATATATATATATATATATATGTATATTATAGATGTTTATCTAATTTTGAGAGCAGTCCAACACCAAATTTTGAATTAAACAAAAGACGCGTTAAAAAGGTCAAAGTATCTTGTTTACTACAATAAATATACTTTGCGAGAAGACTAAAAGCAATTGAATTCTGAATTTTAGTGATCATTCGTTCATAAAACCATTCGTTCAGTACGTGGCCGATTTTTTCATAAACATAAAAATAAATGCAGCATAATTTTAGCCCTCAGAGGAAATAAAAGACGATCGCTTCGGCGACGCGCGTCAGAAACCTTTGTTTTAGCCACAGACCGCTCCTGTCAGATTCGATGTTTACATTTTTCAGGAGCACAAATTTTCTTCTCTCTCCTCCGCCATTATTGGCCGCAGTAATTTTATTGTCGCTACATTACTCACGTTTCGCGAACGCAAAATTATGCCCCGTACCGACGACTAGGAAGAGAAAACCCGCCGATAAAAAGCTTAAAGATCTTCGTAATTGGATTTCAGTACGCAAACTCGGCGTATAATCCTCGTGGCCTGATATTTCGGGGGATTCCCCCTCCCTGGAGCGAGGACGGGAGCGAATCGGACTAGGGGTAAGGGCCTTCCGCTCCCCCAAAAGTCCGGTTACGCTTGATACGTCGATTTTGCGACACAAGCATTAGGTCCATGTCAAAAAATAAAGGGAGCGAATCGTTAGTTGAAATTGGCCCGTATGGGTGATGAGGTTTTCCTATTTTACGTAAAAATGCGAACTAAAGTAAAGATCCTATAATTGTGTTATGTGTCAGAATAATATTAGTACAGTAGTTGTAATTTCTATCAAGAAAAAAATTATGCTAGTGGTAGTGTTAGGAAAGTATAGATCTAAGCTAAAGAAACTATAGGAAGGTCTGCTGGAAGATATTTCTTTAGAAACAATTAGGCCTGTTGTATCGTTTTTTTTTATGTAATTGTCATTTTCAAATTCAAATTCAAATATATTTATTCGTAACCATGTTTAATGTGTACAATAAATGGTTAAATAAATAAATAAATAAACTATGACGATTATTTGAGTTAGGTACATTATGAAGTAACCTAAAAAGACGAACAGACGACCCGTCCTGTCGACAGTAAGTTTTCAACAACTATTCCGCATAATAAAATTAATTAAAATTGGCTCTCAAATTCTGAATATTAACGAGACTTCGCTCGCAACACAATAGAAGCTCAGCGTCTTAACTGTAGAGCCCAAAGTTACGCTTTTGAAATGAGACCACTTTAACTATTTATACCTTCAGTTAAATGTATTTCGTAGAAGTGATATTCTATAAATGGAGATGGAGTGCGTCGATGGTCTAGTGGCTAAGGCCGCTGCCTCCCGTTCTGGAGACGCGGGTTCGATCCCCACCACGTACCAATGTGTTTTCGAATTTCGAAATCATAATGTACGTTTATTCGACGCTCTTACGGTGAAGGGAAACATCGTGATGAAACCTGCACACTCCTGAGAAGAAATTCAAAGGTTGTGTCTGAAGTTGACCAACCCGCACTGGGCCAGCGTGGTCAACTAAAGCCTAATCACTGTAATTCAGGGTCGGCTCAAGCCCATTGGTGGGGACGTATATGAGCTGTTGATGATATTCTATAAATAAGGTGGAATCGGTATGGAACATCAGATCGATTAAATAAATCTCATCTGGCCCATTGGGTGTGAATTTGATAGCGCACGTGAGATGAATATGTGTTCGCTCTTGGTGATATGAATTCCGGCCCAAGGGAGTTGCAGATCAAAGCGTTGTTTAGTCAGTAGTTCGGAATAAGATTCGATAAATCTTCATTTTATCGTGTTCCCGCCGTGTAGTGATAGTACTCGTCAAACTAAACAACTTTTCGCGAAAAAAAAAAAACCTACAACGAAAAATTTTCTGTCTCTCCACACAAAGTGATACTCCCGACCAACCCATTTTGTATGGAGAGCACAAAAATATTTTTGTCGCAGGAATGTTTAGGTTATCCTATCACCCTAAAAATGGCGTCCTGAAAAAACCTGACCTACGACGACGTGCCAAATATCTCCCTTACTTGTATCCCTAAGGCAATGGCCTAATGGAGCGACTCAACTTTTCAATTCGATGAAAAGCCTAAAGCACGTAAAAGTAAAGTTTCACCTACGTGTGCAAACTTCCAGATGTATAAACCGTCGGCTTGATGTGTTCCACTTGGATATTTTTTCGCGATTTTCCTTATCGGTTCCGCTACTCGGGCCACAAATCGATAAGATGTCAGACATAATAACGACGTAAATAATGAGGAGTGTATGTAGAGATAACACCGAACGAATGTAGTTATACCTATAATAAGGTGCGCATCAATCAGAGCAGAAACACTACTGCGTTCTGTTTAAGCTTCACCTCCGACCCCACTTTATTTAATCTTGCTCTATTTTGACTCTGTTATGTGTCGAGATCATTGGTGGAGTAGTGGCCTGGTGCTTCCCGTCCGGGTAACGTGGTTCGATACCTTGCGGAAATACGTCCACTGCTGTACAAAAACTTCCCCTAAAGACCAACCACCAACATGAACTATGACCAGCCCTCCTTGACCCGCATTCAACGGCTTCCCGCAACGCGATTTATTTTTTTTAAATAATAAAGTCAGTCTTAATACTACCTAAATATATAGGTATTGTTACGAGAGAGCGGGATTCGGGGCTTGAAAAATTTGTTCACAAGGAATAGGTCCTTTATTACTCACGTATAGTACACAAGCCAACGACACAAATTGTACTTGATCGCGCACGGGTAGCGCTACACCGAAATAACACTTTCACTGCACTTTGTCACTGGCACTTTAACTTGCACTATTATTTACTTCGGCTCTTGGTCTACTGCACTGAACTCACACTGAACTCCCCGTCTAGACGGTCGCGGTCCTTATATCCCTCTATGACAGTTCGGGAATTTTCCTATTACGATCTTTTTTTCGTTGTTCAATCTTTTTGAGTAGCGACCTTTCTCGAATAGAAATTCTAGAGTCTTCTTTCAATTTTGACAGTCAGCTGTTTCGAGTAGCGAATACTTTTTGAAGGGAAATGACAGGTTTCTCGAACTTTCTGGCCGGCTGTCATGGATCACTGATGTCTGGTGTTTTCTGGAAAGGTCTCTGGTACAGTCCACCACACCCAGCCGTAACAATATCTTAGGTATATTTAACATCAGGTTCGATTGAATCTTATCCTTCTTATTTTTCTCTCTCGTGACATTTTATCGAATGAATATAATTATAGAAAATATATTCATGTAACTTGACGGAAGCTCTTGGGTTTTATTTGATCGGAATTCTCGTGAAAATCTCAGAATTCTTTGGGATGGTATTTTGAAAACGCTGCGGAATGCTCCGGAATCTCACCTTTTCTTCAAATCATAATTTTTGCTGTTCCTAAAGTATTTTAAATCATACGAATAAGAAAAATGAATTGGGTAATAAAAAGTGAAGAAATTGTCTTATCTTATCAATAAAGTAACCATCTCATACCCCAGATTTAGTTACCAGAGCACAAATCTATTCATATGAGGTAATTTTGTATTGTTTTTCTGTTGTGATATTATTGCTGATTTTTTTTTAGAATAATTGATTAAAGTCTTGGAGAGAAGTAGAAGAGATTTATTGAAACAAAAACCATAAAACATACAGAACAAGATAATTGAAACAATGAAGGTCAACAGGCGTCCTTATTGCTAGGGTAGCAATCTCTTCCAGGCAACCTTAAGATGCAGGAAAACAATATTTGAAAGTTAAAGCGCAGCGGCTTGGTGGCTAAAAATATAATAAACTAAATGCTAATAATAAGTTACTTAGCATTACATGAAATACTTAGATTATCATTACATAGACTAGAATATAATAAAAATATGTAAGTAAGTAATTATAATATTATAAGCTACCTAATATATATATATATATATATATGTAAAATCTATATATAAAACTGATGACCTGAAGAAGGTCGCTGGTGGTGGCTGGATGAGGAAAGCGGGTGATCGTGCGCTTTGGCGTGCCCTTGGGGAGGCCTACGTCCAGCAGTAGACTGCAATAGGCTGATTGATTGATTGATTGATTGAAACTACCTAATATATATCATATCTACTATATTAGGAGGAAATAGATGACAATATTACGTAGTTATACTATGCATTTTTTATATTTTTTTCCTTACCTTGAAATATAATAGTAAAGCTGCTGCTATTGCTTTAGTACAATGTTCTGAGATAATAGTACTATATGTTTTTCCTCTTTCGAAACGCTTCAGAACTCTATACTTTCAGGCAGAGCTTTCTTCTTACAATAAAACGTTTACGTACGGAAGAGGATGCATTTTCTTAGTAGAAAAAAAGTATCGTCTATTATTTCACATTTTGTCAATTTTGAAGTTTATTTGTCATGAACTTCCGAATTGGTTGTAGGTCGTTGCATTTTCCTCTTTGCCATGAACTAAAAATATGAGCAAAATCAACTTTGCCTTAACAATGTTGAAAATAAGCATATCACTTGTATTTTTAATGTTTACCATAGCATCCAGTTTAGACACGGCCCCAGTAATTGTACAAGACGAAGGCCTTCTAGATGGAGCAGTCAACCCCCAGACTAAAGTGCTGGCGAAAATGAGTAAGGAAGAATTTGAGCTGGTCGTTGATGCTGCGACCAAACTTGGAGAATGTCTGATATTCTTCATCGAAGATGCTTTATCAACGCAAGATATTCACTCGAAAGATGAAAAAGGGACGCCATATGTTCATTTCACTGAAGCGTACGCGAATAAGAAATCCAAGTTCTTTCCTAGGGTAATATTACGGTGGTATTTATTTTATTTCTTCGATACTGCGTCCAAACTTGGAGAATATCTAATATTCTTCATCGAAGATGCTTTATCAAAGCAAGATATTCACATCATGCAAGGAAATTATCGTGATGAATCCTACACACTCCTGCGAAGAAATTCAAAGGTTGTATGTGAAGGCGACCAACCAGCACTGGGCTATCGTGATCGACTAAGGCCTGATCGCCCTAATTCAGGGTAGGATCGAGCTCCTCAGTGGGGACGTATATGAGCTGTTGATGATGATTTCTTTTAATATATTTTTGGTTAAAAGCTTAGGACAGATATATAAAATAATTCTATGTAGATACGCAGATAGAGCTTGTCTAGCTTGAAATGATGCGCCCACGCAGTGGGGGCGCCCAGTAATGACTTATTTAAATTGTTTTTGATGTGCGAGTGCAATATTAACAACGACACTTCATCTGTGTGGGAGGGTCAAATGTTACGTGAACTACGATCTGTATGCCTACATCATGATCAAATAGAAAAACTAAAACCTAAAACAACAAAATTGTGTGTGTAAATGCGGTGGTGGGGCGCGTCATTTCAAACTGAGTTTGGAGAGCGACCGCCAGGGTTAGGGTATACATAGATCTGCATTTGAATTTTTAACTGGACTGACTACATTTTAAGTGCAACGTTGATTTGCAGTTGCTAGAACTGCGTTCAAGGTCAAACTGTCATTCTGTAGCAAAACATGCCCATTTTAGTCTAAACATAATCTTCCAAGTTTTTTACTTAAAAGATCGCCTTTCGTTATATTATTAAGTATTTCAACATTATTCAGTTATCCTGCACTATACAGTTTAGCTAGTAATGCAGTTTTTCCGATTATTCTATGTCTAATAGTTTCAAAGTTACCCATCTAAATAGCCTACCCTAAAGTGGATGACTTCAGTTTATCAGCCAATATGGACTTTTGTCTTTATAAAGTACAGAGTATAGTGGAATATGAAATTTTTTTCACTGTCAGGTGGTCGAGCCATACAACTACTTGAAGAATCGCTTCCAAGCGTTTGACTTCAATACGTTCTACGTGAGCTCCACATCCTCCAGGTTACGGCTGGAGGAAAGTTTCAAGTTCATATACGTGTTCTTCGAAGATAGCGCCAACGAAACTCGCACGCATAGACTAAGGCGACATGACGCTATCATGCAAGAAGTGTTTTTTGTTGTTAAACAACTAGCTAAGGTATGTATACGGAGTGAAGTGACAAGTCCCTCCAATTCATAGGAGGTACATTTAGCCCATGATTCTGAATCATAATCACCTGATTTCTCAGGACATTCATTTTTTTAGATGCCGGTAAGTACCCCTTAATGTTAATTCATATGTACGTTTATTCTATACCTCGTTTTGGTCGTTTCGGTGAGACATGTCATGTCCATGTACAGTCAGCTGACGAATTAGCTGACCCCCCCCCCCCCACTCGAAACCGATGAAGTTTTCTTGGGTAATTGTTTTTGCTTTATCATGAAATTTCGTTTTGCAGGTTAATAAACTGTACGAGTATATAAAATGTTATGGAAAAATGTAAATAATCATCTGAGAAAATCTCATCGGTTTCGAGCGGGGGGGGGGAGTCAGCTAATTCGTCAGCTGACTGTACACGGTTGCGAAAAGCAAAGGTTAACCAACCCACACTCTCGCGATGGGGACATAATGAGCTGATAATTATGATAAGTATCAGTTAATCTCAAAACACTATTGTACTTGATATTAAAAGAGAGCACGTTAATTAAAACGTTAAGTAAAAAAAAAAAAAAAATATTTCAGGGTCCAGTGGTATCGTTTTATACTGGTAAAAACGTCCGAGATAAGGTTCAGGATAACTCGGCGCGCACGCAGCAACTGCCGACGACGACGACGCCAAGCTTGCTCGATCACCTCGTTGTTAAATGCAATAACTCCACTTTTCAGTTTGGTTAGTAAAAGCCAACTAGCTTAACTATAACGCCGTGTAGGTATCCCACTACGCGATTCAAGCGTCGTCCTAGACACGCTCTCACAGATCCGGACGACGAGATCTCCGTCGCGATTAAAGCTGCCATTGCGATTGCGTGTAGGCCAAACACTACTACAGAATGCCCTTCAGGTAGCAACCGCCCCCGCCGGCGGGGACGCGGAACTAATAGTAGAATTAATTCAGTAAGACCCGGTAGGGTTCATTCTTCTCCGACGCGCTTCTCGCCCTGGCAACGTTCTGGGCCGCGGTCCGAGCCCGTCTTGAGGGCGCCCCCAGATACGTTGTCATAAATTTCCTAAGGGGTACGATCCTTCTGCTCCCCCGCAAATCCGCGCCCACTATATTACCACTCTGGTATAAATAGTGATAAGGTCCGTCAAAAAAAAAATAGCCGTGTAGGTATGAAAGAGATGAGCAAGTAATTTACATTACTCATGTATATATTGTTAATAAATTATATTACCCGACGCTGGCAAAATGTCCCCAAAAATGGGTAGACGGTTGCTATAAGAAGAAGAAAAAAATAAAGGGCATAATCTATTCATTATTTTTGCTGGTGGTTAGGTTGAATGAACCCAGCTCCATAGAAAAAGAAATAACTTTCCAAGCCGTATTTCTTTTTTGAGCGGTTTATTTTTTTTTGACATGGACCTAATGCTCGTGTCGCAAAATCGACGTATCAAGCGTAACCGGACTTTTGGGGGAGCGGAAGGCTCTTACCCCTATTTTTTTTTTGAGCGGACTATTGGCTATTTCTACCAGAGTGGTAATATAGCGGGCGCGGACTTGCGCGGGAGCGGAAGGCCTCCTACATAAGTAAGCAGCGATTCTTGTCTTATTATAAATTGTACTTGTATATCATCATCATAGCGTGTGAGTTGTATAGTCAACGAACGACGATCCCTCAAACCTGTTGCCAGAATATATTAAAACTAGTATAAATGTTATTTAATATTATATTTTTAGGGCGACTTTTACGAAACCCCTAATTGAAATTAAAATTATATTTAAATAGAAAATGTTGTTTAACGTATTGCACCATACATAATCACAATTAGGTGAGCTGTCAAAATTAATTACAGAAAATGGCAAATTAACGAAGCTAATAGCGATTAACAAAAGTGTCATTTTGATGTTGTTTGCTGCAGTCGTCAAGACAACGGTTTTTAGCTGCCATGCACATGTTTCAAACCAAGCAAACACTTTTCGAAGTACGGTATGGAACCTGTCAAATAATTTAAATTTCTATAGTCAAAAATGTTACTGACGTAAAATGGAACGTAGGTTGGTAGTCATAGACATTATTTTTTTAGTGCAAGACATTACTAATTTTAATTAATTTTAATTGCAATTAGGGGTTAATTATTATTAGTTAATTCAACTTTAGCTTATTTTAAACACTTATTTGGTAAAAGCTATCCTTAATGAAATTGTATTGTTATATTTGTTTCAATTTTAATGCTAATTTTAAAATAGGACGAACTTTTAAATACAACGTCTTGGTGTATTGTATGATGTAATGTTATAATTTTGAATAAATAAATGAATTATTATGAATTAAATTATTGAGCTGCAACTGGTTTATGATACGGCTCAATGTCATGTAACTATGGGACTAACGGCTTAGCTTGCGTTTCAAAGCACGAAATCATCATATATTTTGGACAATAAAAGTGATTCTGCATGTAATTGAATGTAATTGCAATTGAACTTAGTACTGATTTAATGGAAATACTCTTATATTCATATTCATATGAAGTTGAATTAAGTTAATAAGCGACTCATTTATTAATTCAATTATATTTGTATTTTGTGTCCTCGTAGATGCTGAAATGATACACGATGATGACGTTCCATCATATTTGAAGGTAGACAAGTGTAAATACATCGCCGAGAAAAAAAACCACTGGACCTATCAAATTACATTGGAATATATTATGGTAACAACTTTAGGATACTCTTATCTTATGTTGCCTAGTTATACAAGTTTCATTCATCATTCACTGTACTAAGACTGTACTTAATTAATTTGGTCAATCTAACTTTCATCACAAGATAACTAATTTTGTAGTATGATTTTTATTAGTTGTAAAATAACACACTTAAACAGCGTTTGGCCTAAAGTTTAACTAGTAACAAAAGTAATTTAAGTAATTTTTGACGAAAAAATTGTTAATTTTAAATAATTATTGGTTTTTATTTAACATCAGGAACATGAGCAACCCGTTGTATATGAATTGAAGTTTTTATTTACTCACAACACGCTAAAGGGACAATCTGGTTGGAAACTCAAAAGTAAGTTATAAATATGCATATTTTGTTCGTAAATTATAGAAAAACGCTATAATTTTCTTGATTTATTACCCCACAAACAAGACAACTAAGTTTAAGGCGAACATTTCTTTGGTATCTGGGAGAGACCTGTTAACTCCAATTAGCTCTCTTCTCAGATTAAGCGTTTACTTATCATGAATTTACAAAATTTACACAAAAATTGTCACAATTTACGGGATTGTTAGTGTAGTGAACAACCATGGAAATCTTAAAACATATGTAGAAAATTTGTATGGAAAAACCGTTAATGTTATGCTTTTACCAATTTATTACTTGTTTTCTACAAAACATAACAGTAACCAAAAATAGAAAAAAACTATATTTTTTTACTAATTATGTTGTATTACCAAACTCAAACATTTTAAAATTGGGGTAAACAAACAGGTCTCTCCCAAACACCACAGATTTATTCCTCACATAGAGCAGAGTACATCTCTGCTTCTGCTCTTTGTCTTTTAACGACCAGTCTCCTGCCCGATTCAAAAATATGTAGTAATATTTTTACTTCAAGGAAGGATTTTTAAATCAAGATGAAAATTAAAACTAATGCCCTTGTATTGGCCTAGATCAATCAGAGAAGATACAGGTTCAAGTCCTGTACTAGATCAACAATATTTTTTTGTTTCTTACATTTTTAATAAATTTAAGACATCGCTTAATTTACAGAGGTAGAATATCTGTCTCCTGAGAAGAAGCTGAAAACAGTGTCTCTAAACATTACCAATGCGTGGAACGCTATATATAAAAGCAAACATCCTCTGGTCTTGAAGCCTGATGATATGTTTGGTAACCCGCCGATACTAAATATAGAAAAATATACTGTAAGTAATATTAATACTTGTGTACTTGTGCTGTTGTCAGCAAAACATCTAGCCTCCGCACGAATATCGTCTAAAGTTGATTTTTTTTTTAATTTACAGGGTGTAAAGGATGGGTCACCACAAACTGATAGTCATCTCATCAGTGTGAATTATATCCTCCTAGAATTTCTTCTAGATAATTTTTTTTAGGTGATTGTTTTTGTATTCAGTTTCTGTACGCAGCTTAAATTTTTGAAAATGAAATAACTAAGATGAAAGGTGCAGCAATGTATTTTGAAGTAAGTAGGGCGCGCATTACCTCCGAAGCGTCCACGGTTGCTTAAAAGACATAAAATATGCCTGATTTCTTTGGTTAACTTAACGTTTCTGAACTATTTTTGTGTATGTAATGGCTTACCCTGATATACTAATTGCACTTTATCAGTTTGTGGAGGACAGGTCTCCACTTACATCCTGTATATATATTTTCGAGCCTCCTGTGGGGACGTATTATATTCTAAATACGTACATACGTCGCTCTATGTTTACTTCTTCTTCTTATCGAGTCGATTCGGTGATTATATGGTGGAGGACCAGTACTCCGCCACAGACACGGCTGCGTCCGTGGCGTTGTACAGGTCCTCGCGTGTGCAGGTGCTAGGACACGCTGGGCAGGATCATAAATGGGCCATTGTTTGAGGAGAGATGCCACACAGACATTCACTATCTGAGCCACACCCCACCTTTGCATGTTTTCTTTACTTCGGCCAACCTGGGTCCGGAGTCTGTTTAAAGACTTCCACGTCGGCTAAGGCAGATTATGCCCAGGGGAGAGACTCTCTGTCAAGGGATTGAGCGGAGCTGTGGGATATCTCTCCTTCCATATATTTAGCCGGGCTTGAGAGGCTTCTCCATTTAATGGAAGCACTTGTTTCATGAAAGTGTGCCGGCTTTTTAGTCTCCGTGTCACCGGCACATGGGAATACTGAAATACGTTTACTGAAATATGTTTACTGAAATACACATGAAATTGTGTTTGTACTCGTATAATATTCTTGTTACTGCCCACAAAAACATTCAGATTTTGATGATTATTATTATTTATTGTAGTTATTAGTAAAATGTAAATAATTTAAGTCGCGCCACGAGTCAATAAGAGTTAAAAACAAAATCGTTCATCAAGCAGTTGCTGTGTGTGATTGGGGAAAGATTTCTGTGGTTCAGTATTATAGCTTAGTAAAAAGAAAAATTTCGTATATAGATCCAATTGTTTCAACCGAAACCATGTCTAAGAACCAAAGAAGGCATGCAGAAGAAGCAAAAGCAGCCGCTCACGACCGTGAAGAAAGCCCATGTGAAAGGAAAACCGCCAGTCATGCGGCGGCGTCATCCCCATTATCTTAATAAATATAGAAAGGAACGAAAATCAAAAAAAATGCGCAAATATGCCAAAAAACTCCATGATATCTTCGAAGATAGTGAACTAACATTTCTTGCAGATGATGATTCATATGAATTTCCAGAGGTAAATCACCTCCAATATCTACCATCAGCATCCTTATCATCATCATCATCCTTATCATCTCAACCGAGAGATGTCCATTGCTAGACAAAGACCTCCCCTTAAAGGGCGTCACAGACGGTTAAGATACGATATTATAGAACGAGGCAGCCAGCTCTCTCGTCGCCATTCACTTTGTGTGCAAAGCGGGGGTCAAGCAGAATGGCCGGTCACTGATTGAATCGCCATTTTGTTTGACCCCCGCTTTGCATAAAATGTGAATGGTGACGAGAGAGCTGGCTGCATCGTGCTATAATATCGTATCTTAACCGTCTGTGACGCCCTTAAGGATCTCCACAACGAACGATCTAGCCTCCTCCGAACGAGCGGCCTTCCCGCAACTTTACCCAGACTGACACTAAATCAAAAGCTATCGCGCCCCTTAATTCAGAGCTATTGAAACTCTCTAGATCAACACCATAAATCTTACGTTACGTACATTTCGTCTATACCTAGACCCCGTCAATGTTAAAATATTGTTGGATGTGTTAAACTGTCGACAACCTTTGGTTTCGGGGGGGCTAATGGAGGTCATTGTATTTATCATGACCTGATTGACATTGTGTAAGGGGTCTGAAGTTGCGAATAAAGGTGATTAAGTTATTTTATTACATTATTATCTACCTATACTCGCATAACTAATGACCATGAACTAAGTATTCATGTCATTACTTTAATAGTATGATCATCATCATCTTCGTCATCAGTATTGAAGGAGTCGATATTTATTTAAATTTATCTTTTATTTCAGGTATTCTTGTCAGATGTGCTCGCGACTTGCTTTCTTATAATTTTTATTATGTTGATGATCCTCACTTTAGGAGTGGTGATGATCATGAGCGTCAACACCAACTCCATCTACGATAACGTAGATCAAAAAGCATTGTTTATTCCTGAATCAGGAGCTGATTAAATGCTCTAACCCAAATTTGAAAATCGAGCTATCCTTTTCGTTCTTATGAGTTATGATATGACCAATGAAAGAGAAGAGATTCAATCAGATGAACGGATAAATAATAATAATTTTTAGTTATAGCAGTCAAATTAGGAGATGTCTAAGTCGGATGTTTTACGTCCTCTCTTATTTTGTGCAATCGACGTGTCCGTTTTTTAATTCGATATTTGACAATTCTAATATTAGGATGGTCATCTCCTGTCCCTTTTTAATCTTTAAACGGTGAAATGGACGAACGAACTTAAATTAAGGTTTAGAACGCGACAGTCAGAGTTAGCCCCTATATGTAGGCCTTTTTATTTTCTTTTGTAGTTTATTTTCTTTTTTATTCTTTTACGGATATGGGTTGCAATTGAATTCTAAGTTTCTGTTACCCAAACCAAACGTTATATTAAAAAAAACATTGTGAGTGAATGCATTACGAATTGTCATCATTTTGCGTCACTTTTGAAAAGTCCAAAAATTGTGTAAACCCCGTCTAAGGCGGGGAAATTAAAATAAATGTACTGATTGTAATTAATTAACTGCATAACTTTGTAATATAAACATATTTTTTATTGGTTTATTTAAAATATAATGCTGAAAGTGTGTTTAGTTAACTACTTACTTATGATTAAATACAAATTATGAACTAATAAAAAGCTGTTGTTTTAAAAATGAAACATTCTTAAAATATGATTTCTAAAAGGAACTGAGGAGAATTAAATCCAGTGTAATATAAAAAGACAAAAAAATGTATGGCAGAAAAAAGGTTACTCATGCATGATTCACACTGTCAGCTAATCGAGATTGACATGGTTAGGTTTTATAACTGACATGAAAATGAAAAAAGTCAACTAACTGCGTTGTCTCCCTCGTGATCCCATTAATGGGACCACCAAAAAACGGGGAATAGAACTACTGGAATCCGGGGTTTAAAAGCGTGCAGCTCTATAATCTATGGCTCTCTCTAGCCGTGTCCATGGCCAAAACTGTCAAAATAAACTTGAAACATCCCTCCGGAATCGTAGTCCCACTGCTTTTTGTTATACTTCTCCTAAATTTTGAGCTCTTCGTACGTTTTCAAAAAGTGCGTACAAGCTCATTCATGGTAAACTCACAAAATAATCATCAAGGGAACAGCCAAGGGTAAATAGGAAAAGAAGGAATTTTATTTTACCTATTGTAAACAAAAACCAATGAAGCTTTTTCTTTTCAGTTCAAGTGCATGTTCTAATAAAGATATGTTATCTAGTTATCATTCCAAATCAAGTGGATTCTCTTTAGATTGTTAGATATTATTTATACTTAGGGTATTACTTACCAAAAGGCATTCAGTCAATTTATAGTCAAGTGTATCTCTGGTGGGACCACGAAATTTTTTTGTCCTTCCGGTGGGACAAAGAAGTGGGGCCACGGATCCGGCGTGAAATACACGAAACACACACGAATGATGTCTAATTTTAATCATATTGCATGTTAAATAAATGTTTTGTTTTGGAGATTTTTGCGCGTGTCCGGAGCAGGTGGGGTGACCGGTGCGGCCGTGGCAGCCATGTTGCGATGGGGTGATGATGGGGTGGTTGAAGGACAAGTGTCACTTGGCTGGACGGATACGTCGTAGGACGTCGTTAGTGTCCGCCGTCCACGTTCTACGGCTGCTATCGCTACATCTGCTTCTGCATTAAATTGTAAACACACCGTAGAACGTAAATACGTTTGGAAATAAACAAGTATAAGAAACTATACTAATAGTAGTATAATTATATTATTACTTTTTGGTACTTATTTAGGGTCATCACGAATAATCCTAAAATTTTATCAGTATTTAATCTACGCATAGCATAGGTTGTCTCTACGAGAAGAGTTATATTTAATTTATCTATCTAATAGTGGAGGCATCCAGCCAGCCTAACGAAATTTTTCAACAATGTTTGTTATGTGTAACTCCCAAACTTCAACAGCTTCAGTGGCTAAGTAGTCAGGATTTCGCCGTTCCGGGTTTGATTCCCGATGGGAACACTGTCAAGCAAAAATATCTTTGTGAGACTTTCCCCAGTTTGGTTAGGACATTACATTACAAGCTTGAGTCACTGATTGTCCGACCGAAAAGAAAGATGATTCCGTGCTTCGGAAGGCACATTCAGCCGTTGATCCCGGCTACTATCTCCTGTTACACGAGCCATGTCGCCTTTGGCGGCTCTATAACACTGACACTAGGGTTTGTGAGGTCGGTTATCTATCTTACAACCCACACGATGAAGAAGAAGACTCCCAATTTGCCTCTTGGTCCAGTTAGTATGTATGTATGTAAACACTTTATTGCACAATAAAAGTAACATTACAATAAGAAGTCACAAGAAAAGTTTACAGTGCAAAGGCGGACTTATCCCGTGAGGGATCTCTTCCAGTCAACCTTTGAGCATCCAGGAGGAAAAATGTGAGTGGCACTGTAGGTGGCACTGTAGGCACTGTAGGTGGCACTGTAGGCACTGTAGGTGGCACTGTAGGCACTGTAGGTGGCACTGTAGGCACTGTAGGTGGCACTGTAGACACTGTAGGTGGCACTGTAGGCACTGTAGGTGGCACTGTAGGCACTGTAGGTGGCACTGTAGGCACTGTAGGTAAACAAAGTGCTTATACTGATATAACTGATTGGCTACATCAAATAAAATAACTACATTCTAAAATAAAATACCATACTATACATGATTCAAATAAATAAACACGACTTACTATACATATTAATATATAATGAATTTAATACCTACACATATCTATTTAATCAAGATATATACCTACTGAAATAGTAAAAAAAATATATAATAATAATATATACATTAATTTATACTATAAAACCTAAATGTCCGAATCGTAACCCCAAGTTTTTTTTAATTAGTTAGTTAGTTTGGGGCTGTTAGTTTTAAAACATAGAAAATTGACAAACGACGCAGTCCTAGCCGCAGGCGGACAGCTAGATAATGGTAAAAACAATTTAAAGTCACAAGTCACAACTTTTCAGCAACCAAATATTTATTTTATGTAAAACAGTTTCAAGTATATTCATTCATGAATCTGCCATATCGCAAATCTGTCCTTAACCGAACGAGGGATTCATTCATTCATTCATTCAGTTTCGCCAGACGGTCATAGATACTCGAGACGAGTCATTAGTCAACAGAAGAACTGAAATTAGCACCTCAAAAGGAATAAGTTAATAATTTAATCTGCCAGGTGGACTGATGACGTGAGGAAGGTCGCTGGTGGTGGCTGGTTGAGGAAAGCGGGTGATCGTGCGCTTTGGCGTGCCCTTGGGGAGGCCTACGTCCAGCAGTGGACTGCAATAGGCTGATTGATTGATTGATAGTTTAATACGTTAAAGGACGATAATTATTTAGGATTTTATTTGTCAAAAAATAATAAGCATTACTACCACAGAATGTACAATCAGTATAGTCAACAAGGAACCGAAGTTTCGCCATGTCCGTCTGTCTTTCTGTCTGTCTGTCCGCGGCTTAGCTCAGAGACTCTTAGTACCTACCTACTAGAAATCTGTAAAAAAATCACATTATTTTAATCATACAACTTGTGTGTAGCTTATCTTATTATTTATTGTGGGCTAGGTTTTTTTATTTTTATAAGATCAATAACGCTTTTATCTTTTATTTATAACAAATATTTTTCGTAGCAAACTCGTATTAGATGTTTGTTCTGAATTCAAGTTTTTATTACAACCGCAATTTTATACAAGTGTCAGGTTCAAAGAAGGATTATGTTAATCTTATTTTAATAAGAAGAAAGTCGGTATCGGATTTCGGGCATCGAAAAAACGAATTCCTATAAAAATAAGGGATCGAATTCCGCACCCTCGTTCTCTAAGGAGATATTTCTGACATGCGTTTTCAATATACTTTCCTGCTTAGCATTTCTTTCATTGTAAAATTTGCTATCACGGTTGAACGGTACGAGTTAGAACTCGCGCTTTACCACTAATCCCAAAAATAGAGATCCAAATAGCTTTTCACCCATGACTTTTCTCTGTATACCGAGAATCAAACCCGGGGCTTCGTGTAGGGGGAAATGTTGTACTTCCCCACCCATCCACGGCAGCAAAAATCAGTTATTTATTCTGTGATTCAGGCACTAAATTTAACTATTTTTTCGTTTAACTATTTCTGTGGATTACCAGCCACAAACTATTCAAAAGATTATTTTTCGTCGATTTCTAGTCGAATGATGGTTCATGTCATATTTTATATGTATAGGTATTTGTTCAATAGTGGTGCTAAATTCTATGAACCAGTCTTCTGTGAATAGGGGATTTCCTAATGTTTTCATAAAATCACTCTGACATGCTTCAAGACTTCACATCACTGTAATACCGATGTGGTACAGTCAGGTTCATAAGTCCATCCACATCACATGCTTCAAGACTTCACATCACTGTAATACCGATGTGGTACAGTCAGGTTCATAAGTCCATCCACATCACATGCTTCAAGACTTCACATCACTGTAATACCGATATGGTACAGTCAGGTTCATAAGTCCATCCACATCACATGCTTCAAGACTTCACATCACTGTAATACCGATGTGGTACAGTCAGGTTCATAAGTCCATCCACATCACATGCTTCAAGACTTCACATCACTGTAATACCGATGTGGTACAGTCAGGTTCATAAGTCCATCCACATCACGTGCGTCTATACTTTGAAATATCTTTTTAATGTATATGGTCGGTTTAGTTGGTCGGAGTGCGATCTTTAAACTGCTTCTGCACATAGTATCGCCTATTTGACACTTAACCCAACTATCACACTAATATTATAAACTAGCGGTCCGCCCGCGGCTACGCTCGCGTTGTGTAAGATTTTCCCGTGGGAATAAGACATTTTCCCGTAAAAAGTATCCTATAATTTATCCAGGTTACAAACTATCTCCATTCCAAATCTCATCCAGGATCCATCCATACATACAAATTTTCGCGTTTATAATATTAGTAAGAATGTGAAAATATACCTATAATTTGGACGTTTGGATGTTTAGATGGTTGGACGTTTGTTCCTCCTTCACGATAAAGTACTCAATGGATTTGGATGGAATACTTTTTAAGTTAAGCGCACGTTATGCCGGGCCGCAGCGTGCCGGGTCGCAGCGCAAAAATCCGCTCAAATCGCTTGTATGTATTTTATATCAACTATCGCACACTATGCCGGGTCGCAGCGGGCCGGATAATCCGCATGCGTGCGATGCGGCCCGCCCCGCCCCACTGCGCCCCGACACAGTGTGCTATCGTATACCTGGGCTGATTGATAACTGGCCGAAACGACGAACTTAAAAAAATGATACGCAAAAAAAAAAAAATTACATTATATTTTGGCATCTTTTTGAAAATAGAACGCCAAATTTGAATTTAATCGAACTGGTGGAATTTGTTTGATAGGACGTAGAACTTTCTCTGTCGTAAATTTTCTTAACAATGGAAAGAAACGAAATTCGTGCGGTGATAAAGTTTTACGTTTTAAAACAGAAAACAGCAACCCAGATTAAAACCAAGCTAGACAGTGTTTTAGGTAATTCTGCTCCTGCATTGAGTACAATTCACACCTGGGTAACTGATTTTAAACGTGGAAGACAGAGCTGCGAAGACGCCCACAGGTCTGGCCGTCCAAATGAAGTCACGAATCCGGACATGATCAAAAAAATTCACAAAATTGTATTGAATGATCGGCGCTTGAAGTTGCGAGAGATAGCAGAGATGGTGAGCATTTCATCTGAACGCGTTTTTAATATTTTGCACCAACATTTGGGAATGAAAAAGCTTTGCGCGCGATGGGTACCGCGTTTGCTCACTGTTGACCAAAAGCAACGCCGAGTGGACGATTCATCGGAGTGTTTGGCGCTGTTTAACCGAGATCCTAACGAGTTTTCGCGGCGTTATGTAACAGTCGATGAAACCTGGATACATCATTATACTCCCGAGACAAAAAAACAATCTAAGCAGTGGACTGAGAGCGGAAGACCTGCGCCGAAGAAAGCAAAAACGGTTTTGTCGGCCGGCAAAGTGATGGCGACTGTTTTTTGGGATGCTCGAGGGATTATTTTAGTGGATTATCTGCAGAAAAGGAAAAACAATAAATGGAGAGTACTACGCAAGCTTGCTGCCAAAATTTTAGTGAAGTAATCCAGAAAAAACGACCACATTTGGCCAAGAAAAAAGTTTTGTTCCACCATGACAACGCACCTGCACACACGTCAATGGTTGCAGTCGCTAAACTCCATGAATTGCGGTTCGAATTGCTACCGTATCCACCCTATTCCCCGGATCTGGCCCCGTGTGACTTCCACTTATTCCCAAACCTGAAGAAATGGTTAGGTGGCCAGAGATTTTCATCAAATGAAGAAGTCATTGTTGCCGTGGACGAGTATTTTGAGGGGTTGGAGAAAACATTTTATCAAACTGGTGTAACGGCATTGGAGAAGCGCTGGACTAAATGCATCGAGGTAGAAGGAAACTACGTTGAGAAATAAATTTATTTTAAATAGATTTTTAAAGTTTTTCTTTGTCGTTTCGGAAACTTATCAATCAGCCCTCGTATATAGCAAGCGGATTGGAGTGCTCCCGCGCACGTGTTAATTAGTACCATATTTGCGTAAAATCCGTCAATACGCTGCGGCCCGGCCCGTCACAGTGTGCTATGGACGCATTTTGCGCTGCGATACGGCCCGCCCCGGCACGCTGCGGCCCTGCATAGTGTGCGCGTACCTTTACGGGAAAATCTTACACAACGCGAGCGTAGCTGCAGGCGGACAGCTTGTTTAGAAAAATGAGAAAACTTCTGATTACGATGTTCTGTTTTTGTATCTATCAAGTTCCGCCATACTATTCATTTCTGGAGGGACACTCGCGGCCTTCCAGTTAAACTGCCGACAAAAACCGTTGATCCTACGTTTGATAGCCAATCAATCCACACAAACGACCTTGTTAACCTACAACAGATTAGGGTTCAACTCGCTCATCCTTTGCCCTTCGCTGGGGGCCGTCCATAAATTACGGTACACAAATTTCATTATTTTTTACCCTCCCCGCCGTTGTTACAGCTGGTTACATTCGTGAGACGGGAGACTGCCCATACTTTATCTAGAATCTAGAGTTGGTATTATTTTTAGTTTTTCGTTAATAGTTAAACTTTCGCGTTTTAATACTTATCATCATCATCATCATCATCATCACTTAATTTCAAATAACAATGGAAAAAAGACAAAAATAAATATAACTAACCGTGCACTAATAATATAATAATAATGTGCCGTGTGGTAACGGCAGAGTAGAATACATTTGTCACCAACCCCTACTCTTCCCGTGGGTGTCGTAAGAGGCGACTTAGGGACTACACATTGAACAGGGAACGGGCAGCAGCGCTCTCTGATACAGTAACCTTTTAATCTGCGATCTCCAACCCGCCTGCCAAGCGTGGAGATAGAGTCCTGCAGTGGACTGTAACGGGCCGTTGATTTGATTTGATTTGTGCACTAATATAACCGTGGTAACAAACTCGAAAATTGTGACAATTTTAGCGTTTATTTTCGTTTTTGGTTCGTTTCTGCTCGCTCGTTGGTTGCTTTGCTATTGATTGATTTCTTCGTATTTTTTTGTGAAAATTTACAAGGTTTCGTGTAAAAATATGTCTTAGTTTGATTGCAACACTACCATTGTTTTGTTATCTCTCTCGACTCCAACGTGTTATTTACATTTTTAGTATTAGCTTTTGGACTCCCGCGATACAGGTTCGCCTAGTGCAGGGTCCACTGTTATAAATTGTAGCAAATGGTTTTATATGGTAATAAACATGTGTTTAAGAAACGAGTCAAGGAGTATTATCTGTCCCTCTCTAATTAACTGTAGGTTATTTATTTAGTTATTTGTTTATATTTATATAAGTAGGTGTAAGTATATATTATAAGTATGTTTTTATAGGTAGGTATAGGTTAGGTATTCTATATATTTATATTTAATTATTATATATTGTTTTGTAAATTGTTTTTCTATAATTTAAGTAGTTGTATATAAAGTTATTGTGCACGTCTTATCTGCATATCTTTATATATCTTGTCTCTTCCGTTAGGTCTGCTGGAAGATATTTCTTTAGAAATACCTGTTGTGTCGTCTTTCTTCATGTTTTATGTTTTGTAATTTACTTGTGTACAATAAATCGTAAATAAATAAAACATATATTTGATTTGATTTAATGTAGGTATGGCAGAAAAAAGGTAATTCGTGATTCACACTTGTCAGATTAGAGATTGACATGTGTCTGGAAATGTATCCTACGAAAGATTTTTCCAATTTTATCTGAAACAGGGTTAGATTAGATTAGGGCTTATTCGATTTTGAAATGTAATGTCACGAAATTAAAGACCCCACCCACCCCTTGTCACACAATGTCGTCGACCCCCTTAACCTCACCACCCCCTTAACGTGTGACGTAATTTATGGATGGCCCCTTGCTTGACAATGAACCAAAGCCTTATTTTGGAGATCCAATCACGTCACACCGGCCATTGTAAGCTCGTAAACAATTTGTTTGTTTTTTAAGACTACATATTTAAATCGCCTAATAAGCGCGTTAAAAACAAGTATTAGGTGTGTCTTTAAAAGGACAAAAAGGACTAGAGGTGAGTTGGTGGCGGAAAAGAACATGACGATATAATCAAAAGATTGCGGCACTAAATTTCGGAAGTAATCGGCAGGTAGAAATTGATACTAACGCGACTACATAGGTGTCAAACTGTTCAGGCAAAAGTTCTCGCTACAAAAAAAAAGCACCATACAAAATGAAAAAAATCCCACCCGCAAGCCGCAATGGACGTCAACAAACAACCAACTTCCTTAGATTCATGTGAACTTGTATGACTTTTCCTTTTGTATTATTGAGTTTTCATACATAATGTAACCTACGCAAAGAATGCCTAAAACAATCCGCATTTTTTATCTGTAGAAGAAAATGTTACGATTTCTTATTTGTGTTTCTATAGGTATATCAGAATCACTAAACTGTCCTCGCAGCCTTTTATACGTAAACAAGAGCGTGGAAAACTTTACTGAATCCAGTCACCCATTAAACACTAATGGCTCGTTTGCACGTAACGACTACAGTGGCGAGTCAGTCGGTCAGTCACTCGCCAAGACAGCGTGGGCGAACTATAACGTAAGAAAAGTACCAGAGGCCACTCTCCGCCCTCCGCCAATTTTAGACACCGCACTCCACCCCGTAGTTCGGGGGTGAGATAGGAGTATTGGAACGGACAGCGCGCGCGGTCATTCGTGAAGCGCGCTACGCATCTTAAGGGCCCCGGAGACGGTCAAACGGTTTGACTCAAACCTTACGTGTTTGATCAAACCGTTTGAGGTCGGTTTGAACGATTTGTCAAACGGCTCTGCGCAGTCTGATTCTGTACGCTGTCGTAATTACACTTCTGACGCGTTAAACACAACAAAATATGAAATTGCATCAAACATGCTTCAAACACGTAAATGTTTGACAAACCGTTCAAACCACCTTTGTAAACGATCAAAATGGTTTGAGTCAAAGCAAACTTTACGTGTTTGAATCAAACCGTTTGACCGTCTCCGGAGCCCTCCAGGCGCGCAAGAATAACTCTTTTCTAGAAGCTTCACGCGCTCTTACTGATAAATAAAATGTATGGAGCGGCCGAGGTGTGACGTAAGTAAAATTGAGTCAACATAACTTTGCACCGAGTGCACCCCAGGGCCTATGAATATTAAAAGCCGTAAGCCAACTGCAATCAAAATTTTCTCTTTTTTTCCCTTACCAATTCATTTAACACTGCTTACCAAGCTTAACCTTTACGTGAACGTCCAGCTTTTCATAAAAGTAAAATAAAAAATATCATTGCGCTGAGGCATCTTAATTGCATTTATTTGTCATTGTGTGCAGAAATGTCTGAGGGGAACAAAAGACGATCGCTTGAGGTGAAGCGCGTCAGAAATCTTTGAGAAATTGACTTTGAATTCTTTATTTTGAGCATAACGTCATTGTGTGCAGAAATAAATAAATATCTGGGGACATTTCACACATGGCCATCTGATCCCAAACTAAGCAGAGTTTGTACTATGGTTATCACACAGCTGATATACATTACTTAAATAGATACAACACCCAGGCACAAGGCAAACACAAGTGCTCCTCACAAGAATGTTTGCCCCGGGCGGGATTCGAACCCGCGACCTTGTGCTTCGCAGGCAGGCGTAATACCTACTAGGCTGCGGAGCCGTCTTTATTTTGAGCTTATCGTTGGCTTTTGACAGAAATATAAACGCGTGCGGATTTATTTGCCTTTATTTACTAAAGGTACAATGCCCATTGAAGTCGTCAGCATAATGGAATGTAAAAATTATGTATACTTAACATTTAGTTGAAGGTAAAGGCTTTACAGTTGTTATTACAACTCGAGCGTAGCCGCGGGCGGACCTCTAGTATGATACGGTATGATTTTGTAATCCCTAGCAAAATTTTAATATAATGTTCAGACTATCTATACAAAAAAAATGTAATGACGGATCTAAGTGATGTAATAACATCCTATGGAAATAAATAATTTTGACTTTGACTTTATCATAAGCAACAACTTTTCCCAAGGAACATGGGTTGACAACCTCCAAAAACAAATTAGTCCACTGCTGGACTATGAGCCTCCTCCACGGGCCGTTGATGTTGATACAAATTAGTAAAGTTTATTGTGTATTTTGTATGAAAGGTCGATTTTTTTTGGGGATTTTCAACCCATGTTCCTTGGGCAAAGTTGTTGCTTATGATGGTCTGAACATTATATTTAAATTTTGCTAGGGATTACAAAATCATCATGTATTATACTAGAGGTCCGCCCGCGGCTGCGCTCGAGTTGTAAGAACAACTACAAAGCCCTTACCTTCAACTAAATGTTACGTATACATAATTTTTACATTCCGGTTATGCTGTATAATGTGACGTAACCCAACCGTGACGTGACGCGAGACTGTCTAACCGCAGGATCAGTTGTGCGAAGGAAGTCAAATAGAGAAGGGTTTGAGCAAATAAACCTGAGTTGGGTTATGTCACACGCTGCGTCACAGCATCACTATAACAAGTTTTATTATACTCAATTATAAATAACTCAATTATAAGTGCCAAGCGGTTACCCATTGTGGGTGACGTCATGACTTCATAGAAAACAAGCAAGAACGAATTTCGGCGCTGCCACTATGCTTTCCGTGGTGTAGTTGGTAAGCACGTTGGCTGCGTATAGGCCGAAGGTCGTGGGTTCAAG
Organism: Carpatolechia fugitivella; assembly: GCA_951230895.1. Taxonomy (NCBI): domain Eukaryota; kingdom Metazoa; phylum Arthropoda; class Insecta; order Lepidoptera; family Gelechiidae; genus Carpatolechia; species Carpatolechia fugitivella. The sequence continues at coordinate 3,710,957 of OX579664.1, forward strand.
TTCCGCCGGAAGGTTTACGTTTTTGGTTGGATGAATCTAAAATATTCAATTATAAATGTTTTCACTTCATTTTGGAAGTTTTGTTTTTTCGGTTTGTTGAAATGTGAACTACATAATTACTGGTCGCTATATCGTGGTTTTCTTTTTATACCTAACTGTTATAGCTTGGTATACCATAACAATATAAAAGATTTACTTGAATATACGCGAAGAGTAACCACCAGGGATTATATGGCTGGGGTACGGTTAGAATGTGGTTAGCCTGCAAGAAAATATTATATGTTTCATTGTCCATTTCATTCGTGTATGGTATTTTCTTTCAAAACAGTTTAATTCTAATTTGATTCAAACGGACAAGTTAAATTTTATTTTCGTAGCACATTCGCATACGATAAATTTTAATTATTTAACGAATGAATTAAAAAAAAATATGCGCATGGCTTGAGACATCTTACTGTTCCCCTTATATTTACTGTGGCAGCGCGTAGCACGTCGCAACTAGCCGTAGCTCGTAGCGATCGGCGGCGTAGCGTGTTGTAAGAAATGAAATATTTACCATCAAATAAAACAAAACCTATAATATAAACAAAAGTTAAATAAACCGTTCACAGTAAAACTTTGCGGTCAGTAACTCGTTATTCACGCGTCAAAGCTACGAAATAGTTATAAATGAAAGCTGAGGTGTATTTCGGTGGAAAACCGCAGAATCCAAACCGCTGCTTGTGAGCGAGCTAGTTCATAGTAAGTAAGTTAGAGTAATCTAATCCACTTGCGGCACAAATGTTCACGTGATCAAGACAAAGCTTTGATAATCCTCTTTGGCGTAGTTTATCTGTTTTCCATAGCTTAAACAACTAAATCCATAAATCCTTCGTTACATACTTAATATTATATTATGTAATGTAAAGGAGATGATTATCAAAACACTGATTTAAATGTCTTACAAAAATGTTATATAGGTATATTTAACAGGCATCGGCATTTTTTTAGGCGTTTTTAACTTTTATATTAGGTATATATCATAGCGATCATATTTGCCAGTAACAGCTAATTATATAAATAAAAATTAATGTCTGTGAATTTTTAAACTCTGTGATTATAAAGAAAATTAAGAAGGCATATTTTTTAGTTAATTGACGAAGACTCATAAAAATTATCATACTGTTGATTACGAAAACGTGTATTTTATTTTAAAACCTTTTTCATACATTAATATTGAGGATAATCAAATTCCCGACTTCTCGGGAGTTCCCGGGAAATAGTGCTCGAGAAGTCTCGGTATCCGAAAACAAAAAAAGGTCGGGAAATGAGAAACCCTAGACCTGATCTTAAATTTCAAACGCCACTGCCAGTTCCAAACTAAGAAGATCAATAACGAAGTATTCATCAACATCTCATATACGTCCCCACCGAGGGGCTCGAGCCAACCCTGGATTACGGTGATTAGGCCTTAGTCGACCACGCTGGTCCAGTGCGGGTTGGTCGACACGCAACCATTGAATTTCTTCGCAGGAGTGTGCCTGTGCAGGTTTTATCACGATGTTTTCCTTCACCGTAAGAGCATCGAATAACCGAAACACATTGGTACGTGATGGGAATCGAACGCGCGTCTCCCGGACGGGAGGCAGCAGCCCGAGCCACTAGACCACCGACGCTCTCACGACGAAGTATTATGCATACCCAATGCTACAGTACAGAGTAGACATTTTAGTTGGTACAATTCGCGCTTTAAGACAGCGCAAGATAACTCAAGACGTTATCGGCTGTACCGCATGTAAACATACCGTGTCCTACATGTGACTATCATAATGTTTTTAAACAACGCTCGCAAATTGCTGTTTTGAAGTCGTTATCAACATCCGCGATAATATAGGTATATATAAAAATTAGTTTTGTTTTGGTTGTTTTTCTACTTTGTATCATTAACGGCCCGTTACAGTCCACTGCTGGACTATGAGCCTCCTCCACTTAAGTGTTTGGTTTTGCCATAATCTCCACGCTTGGCAGGCGGGTTGAAGATCGCAGATTAAAAGGTTACTGTATCAGAGAGCGCTGCTGCCCGTTCCCTGTTCAATGTATAGTCCCTAAGTCGCCTCTTACGACACCCACGGGAAGAGTAGGGGTTGGTGACAAATGTATTCTACTCGGGCCGTCACCACACGGCCACTACTTTGTATGAGACTGTCCAATTGGGAAGAGCTCGATAACCATACAAGATCTAAGGATCTACACAGGCGGGCTGGATTGAAACTCCATTCTAGCTTTAAAATGATAGTTACTAGAATGCAGTTGGATAAGTGCAGCTGGTAAAACAAAATTCTACAACCGTTTTTCAAAAGTCGCAATTTTTCTTAAGTTTTTATACAACGATCAGTTTACAAAACAAGTAAATAAAAAATAGTTTTGAAACGTCTCAAAATTAAAGTTTATCGCATATAGTACCCTAGACAGAGGGGTCGGGTAGGCACTCGTCAGTTTCCTCGATTCGCCAGTTTCTTTAATTCGTCATTTTACATAGTTCGTCGTTTACCCGCCGTTCGTCGTTTTTGCGAGTATAATAAGTTTTGGTAACATTCTTCCAGTGTCAGCTGAATGTCACTCGCCAACTATGATTAAAACGTCAGTCAGTCGGTCATGCATCAAGTGGGCCGGTGTGACGTCAGCGCACGCCCACTCCTCGTCACGATGTTCACGTGACGTAGACCGGCCCTTATGTTGCAACAACAGTCATAGATAACTTAAGGCAATGACCTAATGTGATGTCGCGATTCGTCAGATTCGTCGTTGGGTGTTGTGTGTGTTATGTATGTCTTTGTCCTATCTTAGGCCCGGTTTCCACCAAAGCGGAGAGGAGAGATGTGTTTGAATAACCAACATCTCCTCTCCGCTTTGGTGGAAATCGGGCCTTAATCTTTTTCTCTATTAAAATATTTCTTTATCTCTTAATAACGATAACTATATTCACCAAACAGGTAGTTAGATGCATTAAGGTTATTTAGTACCGATCGTTTCATGAGTACTTGTACTGACAACCAAAACTTGTCAATTCTAAACTTGTAGTGGGTTTTCGTGCCTCCCTGAGGGCCTAAAATGGCGCCATGTTTAGGCGCGGCTGTAGATAGTGCTTCGTTAAAACATGTCACGTGGACGGTACAGACCCGAGGCCCTCATCCTAGTCAATTTGTCAAAGGAACTTGCTGAAATGGTGGAATTTGTGCCATTTTGCAAATCATTGGCTTCCTAATTAAGAATGTCTGCCGTGGTAATTCATATTTTGCTATTGGCACAAGGACATTAATAAAACAATTTTGGAATTTCTTCCTCTTAATCTCACAGAAATTTAAGCATTCCAAACTTGAGTGGTTTGAAATATTCGTGGCGTTTCGTATTTTTCGTATGATTCTTGTTTAAATAGAAAGATAAGCACTTCTCGTAAGAAAATACGGAATAATTATTAACACACATTATCTACCGGGTTATTACCACGGTTCATTCATTCATTTTAATTTTAATTTAATTTAATTTTTTAATAACCCGGTAGATGTGTGTTATTAATATTAACAACCGCGAAAACCTACAAGTGTTTATACATACGGAATAATAATAATGATATGTTATTCTGTCTCTTCTCCACAGATTCCGCCATTGTGTTCAAATTCAAATTCAAATTCAAATTGTTTATTGCACACCATATGGTATAAAAGAGATCGTAGGTTTACATATTGGTATCACATATGGACCCGGTAGGGCACAGCAATTTTTCTTAAAAACTAAGTAAATTATAAAAATTAAAGGAAAACAAAAGTTAAAACATAAATACCTAACTAATATCAATTAAGTATGTACTTAATAATTATTTTATATTATCACATATAAAGAACTCTTGCAGGTTGTAGAAACATTTAGTTAACAGGTAGTCTTTTAAGCTTTTTTTAAATTTATTAATATTTTCTTCATCTTGCATTGCTTTAGGAAGTTTATTATAAACTTTCGCTGCCATAGCTACTGGGCCAGAGCTGATTAATTTCATTTTTGTTATGGGAAGGGCTAATCTACTGTGAGGCCGTAAATTAGGTGGGCGAGAGCATTTTGGGAAAAGGTGGGGATTCTTTTTTACTAAGAGACTAGTTTCTAGGATATATATAGACGTCAAAGTTAATATTTTATATTTTAAGAAGTATGGTTTACAGCTGGTCATTGAATCGATATTGCTTATTATTCGTACACATCTTTTTTGTAGTCGAAACAAGTTTAATAGATTAGTGCTATTTCCCCACAATACAATCCCATACTGCAGCCAGGCGTGAGCGTATGCGTAGTATGCTGTTAAGGCCGTTTCAACATCTGTGCTTTTCTTTAACTCATATATTGCATAGGTAAATCTTGAAAGTTTAGAGCATATCTTTGCCACATGGGTCTTCCAGTCAATGTTACTATCTATATCTATACCCAGAAGTGAATGAGATGTTACACATTCCACTTTATGGTCTTGAAAAGAGTAATTTATATCTAAAGGGCGCTTTTGACGTGGTTTAAATTGTAAGAGTCTAGTTTTAGATAGGTTTATTTGTAAATTATGCTCGTTTAGCCATTGAACTATTTCAGAAAAAACTGTGTCAAGGGAAGTATTTAAGTCATTAGAATTTTGACAGGGCAGTACTAACGATATGTCATCAGCGAACAGAGTGCATGAGTGACTTATAATTTTTGGAAGGTCGTTTATATAGAGCAGAAATAAGATGCAACCAAGCACGCTACCTTGAGGGATCGATTGTGTGACCGCAGCTTTAAGTGATCGGACCTTATTTATTTCACCAGTAGTATGATTATAGTGCTCTATCTCCACGTACTGGTAGCGATTTTTGAGGTAAGAAGCGAACCACTGATATGCAATGCCTCTTACTCCTATCCCGTACAGTTTGTTCAGCAGAATTTCATACCGGACTCTATCATAGGCTTTGCTCATATCGAGCAGGATACCCACGGCGTATTGTTTCTTATTTATGATATTTAAAATTTCAGTTACATATTTAAATACAGCTAGTGAGGTAGAGTGGTTCTTTCTAAATCCATGTTGATGGTCACTAAAAATTTTATATTTTTCGCAAAAAGAGTGTAAACGGCTAGCCATTGCATTTTCAAAGATTTTCGCAAAAGTAGATAGTAAAGCTATCGGGCGGTAATTTGTACAATCAGTTGGGTCACATTTTTTATAAATTGGCTTTGTTATAGATAATTTAAGGAGGTCTGGGACAAAGCCCTCAGCAAACGATTGGTTTATTAGGAATGATAAAATTGGAGCTAGATCATCAGCGCATTTTTTTACAAGAACTGGTGGTAACTCATCATGGCCGAAGCTTTTTTTGTTTTTTAGGTCTCTTATTATTTTGTGGATTTCTTGGGTAGTGACTGGTCTTAGGAATAATGAATTTTCGGAGGGTTTCAGAACAGGCCGTCCTGATGCGGGCGTTGCTGGGTTGTTAGAGGCAGCTACTGTTAGAAAATATTTATTAAATATATTTGCTATAGTGCAGGGTCATGCACTAGTTTATCATGCTCGTTTTTAATTTTAATGTTTATTTTGTCTTTATTGACGAATTTATTGGTTTGTTTCTTAATAAGGTACCATGTGGCTTTCATGATATTTTCTGCATTTTTAATTTTTTTTATATTTTGGATACGTTTGGATACTTTTACCGCTTTTTTCAGAAGTTTTTCGTATTTTTTATAGTTTTCCTTAAGTATTTGGTTGTCGGTATTACTTATAAATATTTTTAATAATCTTTTATTCCTACAGCTTTTTTTTATACCAGTAGTTAGCCATAATTTTTTAGATTTTATTTTTATTTTTACTTTTACTAATGGAATGCATTTATTTAAGATTTTTATCAAAGTATTATGAAATGTATTATAATTTTCGTTTACATTTTTATATATGCTAATCAAGTCATTAAAATTTATTTTTCTAAGCTCCGATATGAAATAATCAATATTTTGGTCGTTGAAGATCCTTTTTTTTATAAACCATGTGTTTCGCGTACTGATTTTTTCAATTGGTAAGTCGATGAGTACTCCTTTGTGATCTGAAAAACCATATTCATGTGTACAAATGTTTGTCTTTTTAATTTGAAAGTTTGTAAATAATAAGTCAATACAGGTCTCGCTGGTTTTCGTTATTCTGGTTGGCTCTTTGATATTCTGTAGGAAATTAAAGCTTTTCATTAAATCTAAGAGTTTAGTCTCGAGATAAGACTTTACTAACATATCAATGTTAAAATCACCGCCTATAATTACGTTCTTTTTCTTAAATTTACCAGAGTAAATTTACATACTGCAAAAGTTCTGTCAATGCATCAAAGAAAACATTAGGCATTCTTTTTTTATCTGGCCAGTAAATTACAATTAGAATAATATCAAGTGTCGGAATTTCTATAGCGCAAGTTTCAAATACAAATTCAACGCTCTTTTTCTTAATATCGTGTAGCTCTATAAACTCTAGTCCTTCTTTAATCAGGATACAAGCTCCCCCTCCCTCATAGTTAGACCGGCAAAAGCACGATGCCAACTTGTACCCATCCACATGTAGCAAGTCTAGTTTATTATGCGATATCCACGTTTCGGTGAAGCAAAGCGCCTGTAAATTCTGATCTTCGTCTGTGGCGGCCTCTATTATGTGGCGTTTATTCTTAAAACTTTGTATGTTCTGATATAGTATTTTGAGCTTAAGGTCGAAAAACTCGGTCGGTGTTAGTGAACTCACCCAAAAAAATGTAATGACGGATCTAAGTGATGTAATAACATCCTATGGAAATAAATAATTTTGACTTTGACTTTGACTTTCTGTTTTTTTTTTCGGACTGACTATTCGCTATTTCTTACAGAGTGGAAATAAGGCGCACGGACTTGATTATTCTTCTGTTTTCAAATTACAAATATCAAATATTATTTCCTTATTTTATTTCATCACAACCTTGATGAGAAATCACATTGAATTATATTTGAGAGGACCCCAAGTACAGCAATCTGAATGCAAATTCCACAAATTGTTGAAGCTGTCAACATTAATGGAGTATTTGGATTCTATCAGTGGAGTATAGAGTACAGCTATGTATAGCTTTTAATATATTCATGGCTCCCTCTTCCTTTCTTCTCACATATAAAGGGCTAAATTGAGTTTTTGCTTGAAATGAAATGAAATGAAATGAAATGAAAATTTTATTTGCAATAAATGTGGTGAGATAGAGTTCTTAAATTACTGTTCTTTAGTATCACACATTTAACCAAACATTGGTATGCAAAATTTTTATAAAATATGATTTAAATTATTATAATAATAAATTCAAAATAAATTAACAAATATATCACATGCAATAATACCTACTTAAAGTGCAAACTACATCATAAGGATTTTACAGAATAAATGCATTTGTCACATAAATACTTGTACAAGGCGCTTTTAAATTTTTTAACAGGTAATTCCTTAATTTCATCTGGTATTTTATTGTAGACTCTTACAGACAAATTGTAGACATTATTGGAGAAACAAGCTGTAGTGCCAGAAAGTGCTACCAACCGATTAGGGTACCTGGCCAAAAACCTGCACGCTTCATGCCTCCTCGTAAACAGTTCTGGATTATTTTTTACAAATATGCACAATTCGAAAATGTACATAGCGGGTAGTGTTAGTAGACTCCCTTACTATTCGGAGCTTGACAATCATATTTATCGATGACAAAGCTTGGAAGGCCAATATAACTGCGAGAGGATTTATCAGTAATTTCTGTCCTTGCGATTGGTACAGAGTTACAGACAGATCCATTGTTTTAATGTTTATGTATTAAAGAACGAAAGATTCATATTTTTCTTTAATAACATACCATAAAAAGCGTGTTGTTCAAAATCTCCCTTACTATTCGGAGCAAATACTAGTGTTAAATCTGAGTGGATTTTGGTCACTTTCCTAACATAAAATTTTCATAGGGAAGGCTTAGCCATGCGGTTGTCAGCTTAGGATAGGGTCACCTTAATCTTTACCCTGATGGGAGCTATATTTTTGATGATGGAGGAACTTATTACTGCTATAGGGGTGGCCACCTGTCCTAGGTGCACTGTAAAGCTCTGTGTACTTCTTCTTCGGCTTGTGTAACGACTACTTTTGTAGATAGTAGGAAGGCATGGAATTATCTTTCTTTTCGGATCAGGAGGTGATTCAGCGTGCAATGTCCTAAACAAACTGAGGCAAATCTCGTAAAGATTCTTGTTACTTTTTCTTTACACCTAACCCTAGCCCCACAGCTCTGGCCTGCCAGTGCTATAGGTGAAGAACGTGACTATATGACATATTAAAGGTATATTTACGATAAGTTTCCGAAACGACAAAGAAAAACTTTAAAAATCTATTTAAAATTAATTTATTTCTCAACGTAGTTTCCTTCTACCTCGATGCATTTAGTCCAGCGCTTCTCCAATGCCGTTACACCAGTTTGATAAAATGTTTTCTCCAACCCCTCAAAATACTCGTCCACGGCAACAATGACTTCTTCATTTGATGAAAATCTCTGGCCACCTAACCATTTCTTCAGGTTTGGGAATAAGTGGAAGTCACACGGGGCCAGATCCGGGGAATAGGGTGGATGCGGTAGCAATTCGAACCGCAATTCATGGAGTTTGGCGACTGCAACCATTGACGTGTGTGCAGGTGCGTTGTCATGGTGGAACAAAACTTTTTTCTTGGCCAAATGTGGTCGTTTTTTCTGGATTTCTTCACTTAATTTTTGCAGCAAGCTTGCGTAGTACTCTCCATTTATTGTTTTTCCTTTTTGCAGATAATCCACTAAAATAATCCCTCGAGCATCCCAAAAAACAGTCGCCATCCGACAAAACCGTTTTTGCTTTCTTCGGCGCAGGTCTTCCGCTCTCAGTCCACTGCTTAGATTGTTCTTTTGTCTCGGGAGTATAATGATGTATCCAGGTTTCATCGACTGTTACATAACGCCGCGAAAACTCGTTAGGATCTCGGTTAAACAGCGCCAAACACTCCGATGAATCGTCCACTCGACGTTTTTTTTTGTGTTTTCCTCCGCTTCGAAAACTCCCAAAAATCCCTATTTTCCGACGATAATATTTTCCACAACGTTCCCTTGACGACCACTACAAAGCTGGCATTTATACTTTCAAAAATAACAGCTTTGTGTAACTATTTCTATAGCTGTTCAAGAAAAAACAAGTACATACGCACATACGTTTTTATAGCGTTGACGAATATTTAGAACATTAGTAACGCACAAAGATTAGGTTAAGATTGACATTAATAATTATTCATAAATGACATGCATGCAAACACTGTTTATAATTCTAGTTTTTACAAATAAAATTTACTTGATTAATTTTTGCATACCAAGTAATTTATTGGTTAAGTGTGTGATACTAACAAAATGAACAACTTTGTAAACAACCACATTTAGTGCAAATAAAGCTTCTATTCTATTCAAGTTTGCACTTAATTTCATTATTTATAACGATGTAAAACTCTTAGTTGTGGCTACAGAAATACCTCTTTGATCCCCCCTAGGAGCGAAGCGAACATCTTTTGTTCCTCTATCAATCAACCAATCAATCAATCAGCCTATACGTTCACTGCTGAACGTAGGCCTCCCCAAGTGTACGCCAAAGCGCACGATCACCCGCTTTCCTTATCCAGCCTCCACCAGCAACCTTCTTCAGGTCATCAGTCCACCTGGCAGGGGGGCATCCCACACTACGTTTCCCGAGACGCTCCTCGATTTGTTCCTCTAAGGATCCCCCTTTCTTATGGTGTGGCTTATAAGGTTGACCCACCTCACAAACCTTGGTATCAGGATGGCCTTTTTCTTCTTTTTAATACCTCTGACACCAGGGTCTGTGAGGTTGGACAACGACCTTACAACAAAAAAATATGATGACGATTTTTTGCGCTTCTTACACCCTAAACCGATCTGACAATGATCATCATATTTTCTGGAAGAGATTACTGCTCTGGCAACAAAGCCGCCTGTTTTTTTTTAATATCCGGGTGTAAATTTTTATGGTATCTATTATTTATTACATATTATTTGTATGAATTATAATTTTAAAAATATATTATGTATTTAAAGATTTAAAAATATATGTGTATATATCTGTTATGTAAATATATATATATATATATATATACATGTGTGTATTTTATTATTGATTTTATCGCCCTCTACATCCACCACAAGGGGCCCACAGAATACCAGCGTCGCGGTCTTCACGATCGCGGCATAAGCTGAGTGCGGTCCTTTTATTTTGACGTCGCGGCACATTCCAGTAGCGCTAATGATTAACCTTATATCCATTCTATGTTTGTGTTGTGGCGTAAAAATAAATAATAATTTCTTTCTTTCTAAATAAAGAATTTGTATTGTATTTTCCAAAAAGCGATAGCAAACAGGGTATACCTATACAATAAATCCACAGGCGCAAGATACGCTCAGTATTCGAGTAGGTATGCAAATACGCCGCTCCCCGGGGGGGTTAGTAACCCGATCACACTCTGCCGGCCGCCAAAAGTTTACCAATATCGCTACAAACGACTCGAGCGGAGTACGAAGGGCGTGTATGTTTAGCACCTACCGCTAGCACCAACCTACGAATATTGCAATAAACACAGAAGTATCATGAAAAAGACGGAAAGAACGACGAAGCGACTCGTGTTATTGCTAAAACCCTATCTTTTTCCCGTAAGATTGATCCCTAGGATTTTCACGAAAATTCGAATTATCAAATCTTCCTACGACATATAATAAAGTGAGGTAGATTATTGTCGTAATTTTATTTCAGAAAAAGAAGAAAACAATCGCGTAGTACAGTAAAATGCTTGCCTGCACGCATTAGCATCAATTTTGTAACTGACAATATTTTATTTAAAAAAGGAAACGCAATAGATGCGACGACTGTGGAGTTTCTTCGGTGAGCGCTTCTCCACAGATTCCGCCATTGTGTTAGTGAACTCACCCAACAAAATGTAATGACGGATCTAAGTGATGTAATAAAATCTTATGGAAATAAATAATTTCTGATTTTGATTTTAGACTTTAATTGAAATATCGAGCAAACTAAGTAAAGATTGCTTTTTTTACTTATATTTTTACTATTTATAGCAAAATAGATGGATGGACGAAAAATACCGACAAAATTATGACAATATAGCGGCAGGCAGTGTACTACTATAATTTTTTATCCTAGCATGCCTTTGCTACGACGACGTAGCATTACTACGGCGTAGCAGGTATTGCTACGCAGCACCTATTGGGTTGCTACTTGACTGTTAAGTAGGATTAAAAAATATACACTTTTCTTCGCTAAGCGTTGCCCACTCATTCAAATGTCACCAAGCTTAATTAACGTCACTTCCGCTTTTGGTAAACTTGAAGCCATTATTACAGAAACACGATCAAAGAAAAAGAACTAAATTAAGTCCTCCGAGGACAAAGTGTTAATTATTACTCTTAAAATTGTTTTATAATTACTTTTCCGCCAAAAGCGACAGTGGTCAAAACATTAAAGGAATTTGGAAAAGTATTCTGCCACAAATTATGCTCCTTAAAGTTTAAAGGTTTTTATTCAAACAGAACAAAGGTAAAAAGTTAATTTTATAAAACGTAGAAATTTCTTATTTTCTACCTATCGAAGCATAAGATTTTTCTATAAGTATTTAATATCCATAAACATTCTACTCAGATATATGAATCAATAAGAAAACTACAACAAAATGTACGATGACTAATGTATGCTTGAAATTTTGCAATTTTAACTTTACAAAACGTTACAACATCATATTATTTTTTCATTCGTCGTAATATTTTATTTCTCGTATAAAACAAAAAATATTGTGTTACCAACTTTAATAAAGAAAAATTTATCATTATCACAATTTTCGGGTTTGTTACCACGGTAATATTTAATATTGTTACCTCGATATTTCGGGACGGTTGCACGCTCCATGGTCACGAGTAGACTGGTGTGGCGAGTGGACAGCCACCTAAGGACAGACATATCTGTCTACCCTCTTTCGGACGCGGCGACTACCCTCACGTTGATTGTTCGAAATATAACCGTGTAAATATAACCGTGCTAACAAACCCGAAAATTATGATAATGTTAGTGTAGTGAACAACCAAAAAGTTTATCATTTATGAAGAGTTGCTGAATTAATTTATAACTGGTTTCATCAGGGGGACGCCTGCGACGGAAATGGTAATTCTTCAAATGGTATATAAATTGAAAGTATAGGTAAGGTATTTAGTGCTCATAATAAATGTCCCGAGTTATATAATTTTTACCGCTGAGTATTTTAAGATGGATGAAGCGATTGATTGAATGGGCAGGCTTTGCCTACCCCACTGCGAAAGAGAAGTGACGTCTATTCTATTCTATTCTATTAGAAAAAGGGTCTTGACAGACAGTCAGACAGGCCGACAGACAGACAAACATACGGAGAACAAAGTAATCCTATAAGGGTTCCTTTCTTCTCTTGAGTTTCGGAACCCTAAAAAAGATCAATACGTGATGGCATAATAATAAATTAGTGAGCGCAACCTTCGGTAGGCTGTACGAGCATCTCAAAAGTATTTACTGCATTAATCCAAATTAATAAGTAAGTAGAAAGTGGAACATGTTTAATTAAAAGGTGACCTCTAGACAACGGTGTTATTAAGTAATTATATTTCCGCTATCAAAGACGAACTGAGAGCGATAATGGCGGCGGAGTACGCTCAAGTATTTTCAACGGCTATTTCGTTAAGGTCTCCGTTTGAATGTACAGTCTCGTTCACCAGTGAATTTTTAAAAACTCTACATATTTAAGTCTGTCGTAGAACCGATGAGCGCTGGAGCAGACGGCAATTTTCAGTAAAAATGTTGTCTATCATTTACCCTCGTATTTAAAAGAATTTACATGTTATAATACGTTTAAAACAAAAATTACTGAGTGGCTATTAAAAAACTGTTTTAACAGTACAAAGCACGAATTTAAAGAAGGATCCATATATATGTGCATTAATTATATTACTAATAATAAATGTAATACTATGATGTAAGTTAACTATATATAAGTAACTTATTACTTAATTTTGAAATTAATTTTTCAATAAATATTTGCACACCGACTGCGTTCGGTGGAGTACATTGATACTTATAAAATATTTTTTAAGACCTCGTTTATCTACCAACATGTATTCTCGCAAATATTTTTATCTTTATCTTGAATGGAGACCACATCTCGGGAAACGTAGTGTGGGACGCCCCCTTGCCAGGTGGACTAATGACCTGAGGAAAGTCATTGGTGGTGACTGGATGAGGAAAGTCGTCCTACGTCCAGCAGTGGACTGCAATATGCTGATTGATGATATATCTAAGCCGCTGACAGTCGACAACACAACGCAGCGACCTTTGTCGGCGACAATCTTCAAGTCATATAGGTAGTCATAGGCTTATTTCCTTCTTCGTAAAACGATACGCCTGTTACATGCAATGCAACAAATTACTATTTTACATACTTCTAAATATGCCGTGTGGTGACGGCAGAGTGGAATACATTTGTCACCAACCCCTACTCTTCCCGTGGATGTCGTAAGAGGCGACTTAGTGACTACACAGAACGGGCAGCAGCGCTCTCTGATACAGTAACCTTTTAATCTGCGATCTCCAACCCGCCTGCCAAGCGTGGAGATTATGGCAAAAGCAAACACTTTCCAGCAGTGGACTATAACGGGCCGTTGATCTTGATACTTCTAAATACGAGTATTGGTGATAAAATATATATGTCAACATTTATATAAGTTTAAAATTTTCAAGTTAACTAGAACAAAATTACATAGGTACAGTTTTTTTTTAACTAAAACCATGTTGTAAAGTTGTTTTGTTTTGTAAATCATTTCCAACCTAATTATAATCTTGTATAACATTACATAGGAATTTGTTTACAAAGCGAGCGGTAGAGAGGTCGTTTTTGACAATTAGCTGTAGCGAGCCAGTAATTAATATAGAAAACAACTCGGAGGAAAACAATGATAACAGGCGCGTTCGAAGTCCATTGCGGGGCGAGGTGACCTGTAGTGTAGCAATGTCTCGAGCTAATTTCTACCCAGATCTAGATTTTTGCTTTTGCTACAGGGCCCTCGCTTGTGGGGCCCCAGAATTCAGCAGCTTTCGTTGTCATTAAGGCCCTCACCTGAGGCCCCAGTCTTCAACAGCTTTCGTTGTCTTTAAAGCTTAAGGCCTCGCTTGGAGCCCCAGTCTTCAACTGTTTTCGTTGTCATTAGGGCTTAAGGCCCTCGCCTGAAAACCCATTTCTTTATTTATTCATTATAGGATTACTGACGTATGATGCACCTTTCCGAATAATAGTTTAAAAATGCAAGAGCATTAGGTGTTCATTCATTTTCTTCAACAGCTTTCCTTGTAATTGAGGCTTAAGGCGCTCGCCTGGAGCCCAGTCTTCAACAGCTTTCGTTGTTACTAAGCCTTAATTTGTGGCATAAGGAGCATTTGTAAACGAAGGGCACGGACACAAACAATGAAAAGCTACCAAACTCCTATTGTTATGAGGTTCACCGCATTAGCAAGAGACATGTCCACAGCGTCACTTGTTTTTCTCTGTATAAATTTCAACTAAAACAACTTAAACAAATATTTTATTTCTAATTTGAACAACATCCACAAAAAATGGGCAACAAATTATTTTTTGCTGGCAGAAAAATCCGAGTAAATTTCTCAAAGTATAAAAAAAATATCTGTCCATTATGAAAATGCAAAAAAAAAGTTTTATTTTGAAAGTACCTAGGGGCCTTGGGGCCCTGGATCTTCAAGTCCGGGCCTGGTTCAACCATGAGTAATATAGTGGAAAATATCTGAAGTATCTAGTAATGTCATTGATAACAATATGCAGAGTCAATTATGTACATGTCTAGACAATCAATTTAGTTTCCATTCATAACTATAATAGTTTAGGTATTAAATAGACACCGTGATTTTTTTCGACCTTCCTCAGGTCATCAGTCCACCTGGCAGGTGGGCGTCCCACACTACTTTTTCCGAGACGTGGTCTCCATTCGAGAACCCGTCTGCTCCAACGCTCATCGGTTCTACGACAGACGTGGCCAGCCCACTGCCACTTCAGCTTGCTACACTTCTGGACGATATCAACTACCTTGGTCCTCTGCCGGATGATTTCGTTTCGGATTTTGTCCCGTAGCGAAATACCAAGCATGGATCTTTCCATAGCTCGCTGAGTGACATGTAGCCGGTGGATCAGCTTCACCGTCATGTTCCACGTCTCAGCCCCGTATATCAAAACGGATCACTTACTAAGGGTGAAGCAATAGGGTATCGGACTACTTTTTTATATTTTATAAATCAAAACTTCTAAGTTTCTGCTATCAAACACCAAAATAATTTTTGCTCTATGTTTAAAATTGACCAAGTTATAAAGGTTTGAAATTCAAGATTTGACAGAGAGGCACATACCCACTTGTGACGTCATTTGTTAGTAACGCCATATAATCTCCATACAAAAAATCGTTTTTTAAAGAGACAGACAATTGAAACTTTAAAAAATCACTGTAAATTCGTTTTTCAACCGATTCTGTTTTTTTCTTCGCGAATCGTCTGCTACTAATCTATATTTTAAAAATAATTCATAAAATATGGTAAATTTAGGAACAGTCCGATCCCCTATTTGTTTTTTTTTTTTTCATTTAACAACGATTTATGTTTCGTGGGGAAAGTTGTTCAGTTTAATAGGTTAAGTTACGACCCGAAAAGGTTTGCGCTATTAAGCATATTATATAACAATAGACTCATACGACGACTGTCTCTTCGTGACAATATTTCTTTACCTATATTATCAAAAATTTATCATTGTTAACCGAACCTTATCGATATTGCTACATCACTAGTAAACTTTTGAATTGTATAGTGTTTACAGTTTCAGAATTTATACATGCTGTACGTTACATGTTTGGCTAGCGATCAAGATTTAAACTTCAAAACTTTTTGATTGTTATCTGTTGTGTTCGTCTCAATAAATAAATAAAAAAGATCCATAGAGCAATCAATCAATCAATCAGCCTATTGCAGTCCACTACTGGACGTAGGCCAAAGCGCACGATCACCCGCTTTGCTCATCCAGCCACCACCAGCGACCTTCCTCAGGTCATCAGTCCAACGAGTGTGGCCCTTAATTTCCGAAAATCAGTTTTTCTTGGTTTATTTTGTTCCATTCCCATATTTTCCTAGTACCATTTTTTCCCAATGCGTTATTTTTCATCAAACCAGTTTTTTTGTGTTTTTGTTCTCTGCTCATAATTTCCCAGTGCCATATGTTCCTAGTGCTATTTTTTCCCAATGCGTTATTTTCATCAAACCAGTTTTCCCACACTACGTTTCCATAGAGCGCATGCGCACACTCTAGGGGGGGGACTTTGACAGATAGACTCGGCGTGCTCTCGCGCCAGTTTCGTAGCTATTATGAAAATATAATAGTTACGTGAGATAAGATGGTTTTCTAATTATTTACTATCTAACACCATATACCACTTTCGTAGGTATTAACTAGAATTATTACTAGCTGTATATACTGGTTTAATTTACTTTGTGAATGTATGTTCATCTCTTTGTACAAAATAGAAAAGAAAAACAGCTCAATTACTCAATCACCCGTCTCGTTCGTTATCCTTTTATCATTATTAAATCTAATAAGTAATATAATATGTATTTCAGCTTACTATCACGTACTTAGAAGATGGATGAATGAAATACCCATCTACCCTCGGTGACCTTTGGAGTAGAAAGCGATCACCTTACCTGTAACAAATACACCGTATATTTAGAACGACGTTACCATACAACATTTTTACTGAGACGCCATAATACAAAGAGTAGACAGCACTTGCGGTTGATCAATTTGACCTTGAGAGCACTTTTTCCCATTGTCAAATCCCTGTGGTGACACTGGCCCTGATTCACACTGTCACGCTCTAATCTTTAATTTAAGTTAGTCTGTTCTTTTTACCTTTTAAATATTGAAAAGGGACAGGAGATGGCCATTCTAATATTAGAGCTGTCAAACATCGAATTTGAACCTTATGGCCGTGTCGATGGCACAATTTTAGAGAGCACTGCGACTGAAAAATTTCTTAAACTGACAGCTATGCCCTTATTTTAGGTTATCGTTCGTTCAAATTAATATCATTCGTTCATCACCTCTTTCATTAGTCATAAAAACGAAAAGGATAGCTGGATTTTAAAATTAGAATTAGAGCATGAAATCCCGATGAGGTGTCTGTGAGATTTTTCCCAGTTTGGTTAGGACATTGCAAGCTGAATCACCTGATAGTCCGAAAAGAAGGATGTTTCTGTGTTTTGCCAATGACAACGTATTCACTCAACGTAATACAAACGAGAAGAATGTTCAGTGAAAAATTTTCGAAGGTTTATGGGAGGGTCCAACAGGGCCCTGTTTCACGAAGCAACAAGTTACAAATTACAAGTACAATTTGATGTACATAGCGTAGGCAACTAGGTAAACCGATAAGGGATTCCAATTTCGGCGAATTGGCTACGCAATGAATATAAAATTGTAACTTGTCACTAGTAAATTGTTGCTTCGTGAAACGGGGCCCAGGAGTACATCATTACACGAGTCATGACAGTGCTCTGTAGTGACTCTATAACCAGGGTTTGTGAGGTTGGTTGTCAACCGTATACGTAGAAGAAGAAATTTAGACAAACGCGGTAAAATTTTAACCACCACCACCTGGAGACCTTCATGAAAGAGAACTTCTGGCCGCAGGGAGTCGTGTTTCGGAAGTTCCGGGGACGGCTGCCAGCTGACACGCGCTACACGTCGCTGACATCACGTGTTACCTAGTTATAGTTTTTATAAATATGTATGTTAGTTTTAAGGTATTTATTATATGGGCCTCTGTTTACATATTTAAGACCTTTATGTAAATATTGCCTGAAATAAATGATTTATTTATTTATTATTTATTATTTAATTACATTAAATTAGACTTGGGTGTAGACTGTAGAGACCGATCGCATTCTTTGGTTCCATTTCACTATTTATAGGCATTTCGTTTTCACATCGGACAGATTGCACATGCAGTCAAAGGGTTAATAATGTATTCTGATGAATGTAGTCACAGATCTGAAGTTTATACAGGGTGTCACAAAATTTCCCGTGAAGCGGAGTGGGGGGAGTTCGGTCCATGAGACTGAATAACTTTCCCCAAAGGACATAGCTTAACAGACGATAAAACCACGCAGTCAGTTGATGGATTTACTATATGGGTTTTCATCTGACAACTATTTTCCTTGAGGAAAGTTGTTCAGTTTCATGGACAGAGCTGCCTGCCAAGATGTCAAGATTTTGCCGCTCATTACAGAGGTTTCGGGTTTGATTCCCGGTGGGTACACTGTCAAGCAAAAATCTCTTTGAGAGATTTTCCCCAGTTTGGTTAGGACTTTGCAGGCTGAATCACCTGATTGTCTGAAAAGAAAGATGATTCCGCGCTTCGGAAGGCACGTTAAGCCGTTGGTCCCGACTACTATTTAGTCGTTACACGAGCCATGTCAGTGGCCTTTCGCGGCTCTATAACACTGACACTAGGGTTTGTGAGGTCGGTTGTCGACCTTACAACCTACACGATGAAGAAGATGGACTGAACTCTCCCCTTTCTGCTCTGCGGGTATTTTAGTAACACCCTATATGGTTTGTGATTGTTAGTTCACAAACTAATGAAGTTTAGTGATTGATTGAGCCATTGTTGAAGGATTGGGAGGGCTAGTTCCTGCGCAATGTTGATCACGAGTCAGACCACGTGCACAGTCACACTTAGACAAAGTAGCAGAAATCTAGGCTTTTAAATTAAAATCCACGTGCTTGTTTTATAATATTAGATAATGGTGTTCATTCTCGATGTCACGTTCGAACACAAATTTTAAAATCCATCTGTCCTTTTCATTTTCATGACCAATGAAAGGATAAATAAAATTCTGAATGATATTATTTAGAATGAATAAGCTAAAATAAGGGCGTAGCTATCAAATTAAGGCTTTTGAAGTCGCATATATTATAACGTCCACTCAAAATTTAAATTATAATACTATTTTATTTTATTTTGATTAATTTACCTATGATAGGGCTCTATATAAGTTAATATTTACGCTGATAAACTTCTAGTTTTTAAAGAAATTTTAGTCTGAGAATTGCTTTGATCAGATTTTTACATTTTAAAAGCATCGCATATTTGAAATTTCAAATCTAAAAAAACAGTAATAACTTTCTTTTAAGTTTATATAATTTTCCTTTACCTAATTTTAGTATGAACTCAGTGTATTAAAGTATGTTTTGTTATTTTTACTTTCTTAAAGTTTATCTATGAGAGTAATAGTATGAATTAAATAATATATTTTATTGCACTCTTAGAAATAGTAACATACAATCACACAATTAATAAAAGATAGAACAGAAAAAAAAGTACAGTTAGACGGCCTTAGCCTTTAGCAATTGCTTACCGGCAACCATAGCTTGTCATTAAGTTGTCTCCTAGCTGGCGCTTGTTCAGCTACGGCATTATCAATACAATACAAATAATCTGTCCGGTTCTAAATATATTAATACCAAAATCAAATCAAATCAAAAATTATTTATTTCCATAGGATGTTATTACATCACTTAGATCCGTCATTAGATTTTTTTTGGGTGAGTTCACTAACACAATGGCGGAATCTGTGGAGAAGAGCTCCCTTCCTAATAAGACCTATCCCTTCTTTTAATAAGACCGAATACAAGAACAGCAATTCAAGTTTATCGCTTAAGCACGACTATTTGCTCAAATCGTAAGACATCATTTTTAGACAATACTGATAATTATGTCTTTATAAAGTAATTTATTCGACGCTCTTACGGTGAAGGACTACATCGTGATGAAGTCGTCCAACCCGCACTGGGTCAGCGTGGTCGACTAAGGTCAATTAATCGCCCTAATTTAGGGTAGGCTCGAGCCCCTCTGTGGGGACGTATATGAGCTGTTGATGAAATTGATTTGTGCAGTGTGCCAGCGTTGTCGACAATGGACTGATCATCCTATTTTAGGGTAGGCTTGAGCCTCTCGGTGGGCTCGTATATGTATGAGCTTGTAATGAGGCATTCGTCCTCTTTCCTGTTTTATGACTGGCAACCTTTCTTGCTGGCAGTTTTATCTTTCATTTTAAATTCATTTTCAAATTTAGATTTCTTACGTCTCGATTTTGTCTTTTTTCAGCTAAATTCTTCACTTCATGTCCTGATCTCCGTCAGTGAACTTAACCTTGTTATTATTTTCCATGTTAGTAATATAATATATAAATACATAAATACCTTTTTTCGGACAGTGCCCTGGTTATTGCCACACTTTATATTATTAACCTCTACAACATTCTTCGTGTGGTGCTCAGCAGCTTCGTGGCGGCTGCTGGGCCACACCACAACAACAACAACAAAATTATTAAATATTATGAGATTATCTTAGCCTTAAGACGATAAATTACCAATTAAATAAACAGACAGTCAAGTAAATAAAAAATAGCCACCGCCGCCGGCTCATTTATTACACTGCTGAAAAAAAATTAAAACGTATTTGAAACAGCTGCAACGTTTGTAAGAAATAAAAACAAAATAAAATATCTATATTTTGTTTATTTTGTTTCACGAGCATTTTCGAAACAAATAACGGGACTAAATACAAACATGTCGTACAGAATTTGCTAAACTTATATATTGTTTTTACTCCAGAGACGACGCTATGTTTACATTAGGTAGTACTTAAACGTTGCGAACTGAAACTCGAAGCTGCGAATGACAGCGATGAATACAATTTCACTACCATTTGAATTTAATTTTATGACGCTTCCTCCACGTTTTAGTATACAAGTGACATTTAACTATACGGAGTAGCATTTGTCTGTACCTAATTACAAGTTTATCCTAGTTTAGGTCCTGATAGATGCCCTGTCAACCTACTAGACTACGTACAAGTTCATGTACTTAACTAGCGGTCCACCCGCGGCTACGCTCGCGCTATGTAAGATTTTCCCGTGGGAATCAGACTTTTCCCGGTAAAAAGTATTTCTATGTGTTAATCCAGGTTAAAAACTATCTTCATTCCAAATTTCGTCCAAATCCGTCTTGTAGTTTAGGCGTGAAAGCGGAACAAACATCTAAACATCCAAATATATTTTCACATTTATAATATTAGTCCTATATTGTTAAATGATTAATTTTTGTAAATCTTTGTACTGAATAAATATTATTATTATTATATATTATTAATACGGATCGCTCCCCCGCTTACCTTTCTCCTTCCAGTGACCTTGATGGGTAGTTACTTAATTTGTTTTGACGGAAAGCCATAAAATATGTTTATGATACATAAACAAACACGGTACGCATGTTGACGATATTATATTTAATCGGTGGTATTCGATTGAACGACTAATCAAAATAAGCAGTTACTAAAATATCCCGGGGTCAAATATCAAATAACCCATCGTAATAAATCACTAATTTAGATTATGATATTATTATTTTCCCATTGAACAATGTGGTTAAGATCCATGATCAGCTATATGGATGATCTCGTGTACCCTTTCACGCATTTTAGCTATTCTGTTCGTGCGGAATTTATTTAAAATTAGGCTAATGAAGCATAAACACGACCCAATACAAGAGAAATAATCAATTCAAAAAACATCGAACAAAAGAAATATCTACCTACACATACATAGATATCATACATAATTGCAGATGATTATGTAGGTCCGTTTAAAAAACGGGCCACACAAAATGTTTTGAGATCGTAGAGTTAGCTAAATAAATAAACATGTTTTCCTTTTAGGTGTAACAAAATCGTTGTTTAACTATTGCAATTACTTAGGAGCTTACCTTACAGTCACATTCAGCCGTTTCAAACCGAATCTTAAAGTCAATTAGAGAAAATTGAGAGCTGAGAGATTTCGCTTAAAAGGCCCATATTAGGCAGAGAATTGTTTGGGTTCAACAAGATCCTTTACAATAATTAACGCCATTTGGTTTGTTTACTTAGTGGATTAGGAGCACACAGTTCGACCACAAAAATAATTCCTTTTGCGTCGCAAATTGGCCTGGGATTCGACCCGGTAAACTGAAAAACTTACTTTCCCCAAGGAACACTGGGTTATCAGAAGTAAACAAATTAACCGTAGAACGTTACTTTTCATACTATGAGGTCAGTATATAGGAAGTTGTAAGGACGGGAACCTATGGCCTCGAGTTATTTATGTTATGTTACATTACAAGCGCCGCAGCTTACTTTACCTATAAAAATCCTTACTAATATTATAAACGCGAGAGTTTGTATGTATGGATGTTTGTTACTCTTTCACGCAAAAAGCACTGAACGGATTGGAACGAAAATTGGAATGGAAAATTGGAATGGACAATAGAGAACGGGGGCGGTAGCCAGATGGGCGCTAAGCTAATTTGATGATTAAAACGAAGTAGATGAATCTAATATTTTTATATTATTTTTAATAATCTCTTCAATATGAAAATATATTCCACTCAGTAGCCCGTTGGCATCCCGAGTCAAAACAACAAAAAAGAACCATTCGATATTTCAAAATATTCAAATCCAATCGAACTAAACGAACAGCCAGTCACCTCAAAGGAGACCGCTCCTTACAGTACCCTGGATTAACACATAGGATACTTTTTACGGGAAAAAGTCTTATTCCCACGGGAAAATCTTAAACAACGCGAGCGAAGCCGCGGGCGGGCCGTTTGTATCAAATATTAGTTCAGGGTATGCTCCAGCCTTCCTTTTGGTGAGGGCGACGTATATAGTTGTTAATGAATTTATCATCTTTGGTTGAATAATTATGCTGTCAGGCTATCTTCTCCACAGGGCCCGCACATTGTGTAGTGAACTCACCCAGCAAAATGTAATGACGAAACTAAGAAATGTAACATCCAGAGTTCATTCATTTCATTTCAGAAAGTGCCTAGTCATTGGAACGATTTGACATTGGGTACAATCTAATAAAGAAAGGCTTCGCTTCCAGAAACGGGAAATGATTGGGCTGAATTTTAGACGTCACATAATGTAATGGATATGCTCTTACAGCTCATTAAAATTATTTCAGCCTTACAGCCAAGTGTGTTAGCTTGATCGCCTCACGTACGTGCTGTCAAAGAAACAGAGTAAGAAAATTAAAACAGGCAGCCGTCAGCCGTCACATCATCTTACAGCTCCCTTTTTAAGTCCCTTACTACTCCGACATTAAAAAACAGCCTCCGTGGCCGAGTGGTCGAGATTTCGACACCCATTTCGGAGGTTCCGGGTTCAATTCCCGGTGGGGACACTGTCAAGCAAAAATCTCTTTGTGAGACTTTCCCCAGTTTGGTTAGGACATTGCAGGCTGAATCATCTGATTCTCCGAAAAGAAAGATGATTCTGTGCTTCGGAAGGCACGTTAAGCCGTTGGTCCCGGCTACTATCTAGTCGTTTCATGAGCCAAGACAGTGGCCTTTGGCGGCTGACACCAGGGTTTGTGAGGTCGGTTGTCGACCTTACAACCCACACGATGATGATGATGATGATGATTAAGGATTTTAAGTAGCGTGGGGCTGTCAGAACTGGGCTAAGTACTTTTTTATTAAAAACTAGCTGTTGTCCGTGACTTTGTCCGCGTGGAAATAGTTTTTGCCCGCGACGACCGAACTAAGGCAAAATACACTACACCTAACCTACACCTACCCTACATCTATCCTACACCTACCCTATACCTACCCTACACCTACCCTATACCTACCCTACACCTACCCTACACCTACCTACCCTACACGTATTGACGACGTCGTTCGTCGTTGTCGTCGTTCGTTGGTCGGTCGTCGTGGACGTGTCGTTATTGTTTTCGTAATCAGCGACCCGATAAACCACGATACTCATGTTCCCTCCGTCCTCTTTGTTGATTTTCAGACTTTGTCACCACATTTCCCCCTTTTATCTTTGAATAAACAGTTCATCTATCTATCTATCTATCTTTTAAGGATTGAATTCTGAAAAAACATGAAACACGTATTTACTAATTTATTGATAGGAGTACTCCTGTGAAGTTTCGAATTAAATAGTGTAACCAATCTTGTTTCCCCATACAAACTTTGCACCCCCGTTTCACCCCTTTAGGAGGTGAATTTAAAAATCCTTTCTTAGTGCGCCCCTAGACCTCTTCCTTAAGTGCTTACGTGCCAAATTTGGAATCTCTAGACCCAGCGGTTTGGGCTGTGCGTTGATATGTCAGTCAGTCAGTCAGTCAGTGTCTTCTTTTATATATTTAGATATCATTGCCTAAAAATTAACAGTTTTTCCCCAGCACGCATTGTTGCTCTATGCAAAACGAGTATCGTGGTCTGTTTTGCTTTAGATAACAAAGATTTTTATCGTTATTTATGATAGGAAGTTGTCAGTCAGTGGCAAAGTGTCCGAGCCACGGAGACCCTCACATTTTGAGAGTACCTTGGATGATGAGTGGATGTATAAATAGGTCTGATTCTCTGTGAGTGCCGACCTCTTGAGTCCGCGGAGTCCCCTCTGAACATGATCGGCAATTGATATCAATATTTTTAATATCGATAATTCAATACGGGGTCTACGTGGGATATTAGACATTTTCGTGTAAATTCCATAGTGCATTGGTATTTCATTAATAATAATATTATGTTTTGATCATTTATATTTAATAAGGCATTGGACGTCGCGTAGATACACCTCAGGCACGTTTATTAATTTTCTGTAAAGTGTAGATGTGATGCGATCTATTCTATCTACCCATATAAAAAAATGTAACTGGCCCATGATGTCTGTGCATAGAAGATATTAAAGAAAAAATCATATTAAAAGTCTTTATCAAAGCAATAGAAGCCAAAATATTTTTTTTTGTCTGTCTGTCTGAATGTTTTTCGCGCATCACGCAAAAACTGAATTGAATGCGGGTTTCACAGTTGTATTCCTAGAAGTCTAACCATGTTTCGTCTTGCCAAGAAGTAGAATTATCTTTATTTTTGCACTGAAAAAGTTCACCTGGGTGATAATATATTTGGATGTTTAGATGTTTGGATATTTGTTCCGCATTCACGCGTAAACTACTGAACGGATTTGCATGGAATTTGGAATAGTGATAATTTGTACTCTGGATTAACACTAGAGTACTTTTTACCGGGAAAAGTCTTATTCCCACGGGAAAATCTTACATAACGCGAGCGTAGCCGCGGGCGGGCCGCGTTATACATAATTATGTACAATAGCTTTTTCAACTGCCTGTTTGGTGAAAAAGGCTTAGATTACTATATAAGTAGTATTCCTTATCGCATCCGATAACGGCGACCTTAATCCTTTCTATTATGGGCTCTAATATGGCTGGCGAAACCAAACTACACCCGATCGCACCGAGCGCAGTAGAGCTGTCCGTCAGCTTTGTACGAGGTGTGAGAGGCTTGGGGCAAGTCTTCCGTTGATGACGTTTCTCATCCAGTGCTACAAATCGAGCTTTATCGAAGCTTTCTGCACCTTTTTGAATTATTGATCGCCATTCCGGCCTCATTTCAGCAAGCTCCTCCCAACGCACCGTGGAAATGTCGCAGGCAGTCAAGTGACGTTTGAGTACGTCCCTGTAGCAGGTACTGCCCCCCTTGCTTGCGCTTCCCAATCGATAACAGACAGACTAAAAGACAGACAAAAGACAGACCGAATAAGGCCCCGGCCTCGATGTCAGCGGCGCGGCGAGCGGGGCGGCGAGCGGGGCGGCGAGCGGGGCGGCGAGCGGGGCGGCGAGCGGGGCGGCGAGCGGGGCGGTGAGCGGGGCGGTGAGCGGGGCGGTGACAAGTGGGTGGCCACGATGCCAGCGGCGAACGTAGTGGCGCACAGTGGTTCGAGAGACAGATTTGGGGAGTCTGCAGTCTTCCATGCGCTGGACGTGCCCGCACCATCGTAGATGATGTTTCATCAGCATGGCTTCAACGCCGTGCATATTGGTCCGACGTAAAACTTCCGTGTTAGGAACCCGAGATTACTAACAGACATTACGGGTACGTATTTAGGAAGAAAAAAGTATTCCGATAGTAAATCGATATTTGCCTTTTCCTAAAATATAGATTATTCCCATAAGAAAAATCTTTATCCAAGTGGAATAAAGTTACTATTTGGGTTGGAGCTGGTCCATAAAGGTTACCTTGAGCCATTTTTTGTTTAATATTATTCGTTCGCCTGTGGTGTGGAAATACGATATTTTCCTTTGTCCATTCTTCAAGTTGAGCCATGGGAAGTAGTACACAGGAGTTGCTTTTTATAATGATAATACCTATAATAATAGTTCTCCGCCCGCCAAGTCCGCGCCCGTTATTTTACCACTCAGAAATAGCGATAAGTCGGTCAAAAAAAAAACTCCGCCCGCGGAAATGCGCAGGTTCTTTCTTTCTTCCAACTTTAAAGCACGTTACATAGATAGTAGCATTGGTTTTTATCTTACTGCGGTGAGGTGCTACACAATACCTATATTCGTCCATATCAAACTATAATAATTAAATATATTCTTACCAAATTTCATCAGAATTGGTTGGTAAATTGGTTGGTACAGGCAAACAGATAAACAGAGATACCTTCGAATTTATAATTTGTAGTAAGTATATTTATTTTAATATTAGTAAGTAAGGTCTGTAGAATAATTATAAAGATTAAGTATTAGAAGACAATCAAACAGTGTTGAATGTTTTTCACTCTTTTGTAATCCTTCATCTTCTTTGGTTAATAAATGAATCAATAAGATCGTCAAAATAAGATTACGTACGGGTGATTTGTTGTCGCAAACTCGAAAAGAAATTCCAGATATTTAATACAAACTAGTTTGCAGAATTACTCGTCACATCACTATTCACCCCCTTCTTACACATATCATCTTTCACACAATCCATCCACACTTTTCTTGGTCTACCCCTACCTGCTTTTCCATTCACTCTCATATCTAGCATACGTCTGGTGGTATGGGATTCGTCTCTCCGCATCACATGTCCATACCATGACAGCCTGTTACTCCTCAACTTGTCCACTATGAGTGTCAAAATATAAACATAATTCTATTAAAACTGAAATTTCCATCCATTATTTCAATTTCGAAAGAGCTGAGCATAACAATAGCAAAGGACGGTCCAAAGAATTTCAATATTATACGGTCCGCTGCACGCATTAAAGAGAAAACAGCTTTCTAATGCCGTGCCCGAATCCTTTAAAAAATGCTCTGTCGAAGGCTAGCTATGGTCGAG
Organism: Carpatolechia fugitivella; assembly: GCA_951230895.1. Lineage (NCBI taxonomy): Eukaryota > Metazoa > Arthropoda > Insecta > Lepidoptera > Gelechiidae > Carpatolechia > Carpatolechia fugitivella. Next base: position 3,738,357 of record OX579664.1, read on the forward strand.
GCGAGTCTTTGTGGCTTTTTTTTTTATCTTTATTTAAAGAGCTTAGTCACACTAAGCGACTATGTCGCCCTATACAGCCACTAGACCTTAAAAATTACTTATCAAATTTTAGACCAAGAAACAGCCACAATTAGCTGCTTCTTGCCCTCAAACCCGACCGAACTAATTTATACAATGCCTTGGCTTCCGTGGATAAGGGAACTGCCAAAACACTGTTACAACCTCCCACTTGTTTGTAATATTTACACCTCATTTGTACATCAAATCTGATAGATTCGTTCCGAATACATTCCATCAAAATATGATAAACATCCTCCACAATATTACATTCAGAACAAACCGGTGAATCTGTCTTACGCATCATAAATGCAAACTTATTTAATGGAATGTGGCCAGAGCGTATCCTTAATGCTAAATTGTTAGGCCGAGTTGGGTGGGATCAATGTTGATAACAATTCTTTTAAACTTTGTAAAAGCTGTTTTCTGTTGTAGGAAAACTTGCTGTAGGGACGTATAAACAACATTCGCTGAACTTTTTATTAATATTTTACCTACCTACTAGAATTACCTAAATTCTTTGAGAGTTTTAAAGGACCTGTTAGTTGAGTGAGGTTTCAGCTTCAGTTTTAGTCAATATAGCTCGATGGACAACGTGACTTTAAAATAAAGTGACTTTCTTTTCTTTCATTGATATTTATTCTTTGCGAAAAATTCATGTTTCGTCATCAACAGCCACCGAGGGGTTCGAGCCTACCCAGCAGGGTGACTGGGTCGTAGCCAAACCCTTAGAAACTTCGTATTTCTCTACGTAAAAATCATCATAATCATGTGATTTGTTTCTAAAGTCGACACGATGTTTTCCTTCACCGTAAAGCCCAAGTCACACAGAGCCGTGCCGGGCGCGGTCCGGGCCCGGGAAAGCGGAACGGTGCTATGGCGCGGCATAGCGCTGTCCCGCTTGTCCCGGCCCCGGACCGCGCCGCTCCCGCTGTGTGACTTGGGCTTAAGAGCGTCAAATAAACGTACATATGAATTCGAAATTCGAAAACACATTGGTACGTGCGTGGTGGGGATCGGACCCGCGTCTCCCGGACGGGAGGCACTAGACCACCGACGCCTATGCGATTAGGTCACATTCACATAGAAAGAAAAAAAAATTGGCTCTAAAATCTTTTTCTAGCAGTACAAACAATATTTTTGAGAGGTATCACCTCGTTACAAAAAAGTACTAAAACTAGAAAAGATCTATAATTTAATTGTCTAGCTGTCTTGTGCAACAATTCCCTTGAACTTCACCCGGCGACAATCAATAATTGTTTGAATTGATCTCTATTGAGTAAATTCGGATGACACAGACGATCGTAACATCGATTTTCCACTTCGTAGAGAGAATAAATGAATCGAATCATACCTGGGAATTAGGGGTGCGAACTCCTAAACCGATTAGGAATTTTGATGTCATAAAAAGTTTGCACGTTGTACCTATGCATATGTTAGTAAAGTTCAATGGCTTAAAAACTTTCATATTGAGAATGGAACCTCTCGGCTCTCGACCTCTCGGCCACTATAACGTAGTCTACATAATATTTCCTTCGTATTTTAAAATATGTTCTTAATATACAATAAGACGCTACTAACACAATGGCCCAGATTCGGGAAGTCATGCTCTAATTGAAATGTTATAAATGTTATTATTAATGTTATACTTACAAAATGGAAGTCTGTAATTGGCTAATGTTTCGTTTACTTCTTGTATTATTATGTAACTAGATTTAAAGCTGTAGACTTCAGTATCACAATAAAATAAAAAAATATTCTAATTCTTCAATCCTTTTCTTTTTGATGACTAATGAATGAGATGTGATGGATTCGGATGGACGAATGATATTAATCTGAATGAATGGTAACCTTAATAAGGGCATAGCTGTCAGATTAAGATATTTTTAAGTTGGACGTTTTATATGCTCTCTAAAATTGTGCAATCACTGCAATCGTTGTTAAAAGCTCTGTAGCAGTGCTGCTATCCTACCTTAGGCTTCTTCTGCTATTTTGTTTCTGGCAATTCAGTACTTTTAAGTACTGGCAGTCTCATCATTCATTTTCAATTTATTTTCAAATTTCGAATCCATCCGTTTCGGTTTTGTCATTTTCATCAAAATTTCCAGATCCCACCTCAAGCCGTCAGACTGTGATCAGATGAATAAGATTATTAACCATATTTTATTGATTTTATTTGAAAGTAAGCTTTTTAAGTGTTACGTTAATTTCTCATACTAATAAACCGTGTGTGCAACTATCTAGACTGAACCCTGTTTTCTTGGGCCACGCTACGAGTACCTCTCTACATTTTTTTTATTAGTATTCAAAAGGTACATGCTTAATTCGTACATTAATATCTCGCCAAACTGTTACCCAGTTTGTTGGCGAGAACAACTACATCTTCTACCTCATCTTCACCACCTTCAAACTACTATCATCGCGCGGCCAGCAACGTGTGGCAGCTGCTGGGCTATCACCTGTCCCTTTTTAATCTTTAAAAGCTGAAAAGGACTGACGACATTAAGTTAAGAATAGGGTAGCGGACTACTTTTTTTTATTTTATAAATCCAAAGTTCTTAGTTTCTGCTATCGAACACTAAAATATTTTTTGCTCTATCTTTAAAATTGACTGAGTTATAAAGGTTTGAAATTCAAGATTAGACAGAGAGGCACACACCCACTTGTGACGTCATTTGTTAGTAACGCCCACGGGTAACGCCATATAATCTCCATACAAAAAATCGTTTTTGAAAGAGACAGACATATTGTTTAAAAAATGACTGTAAATTAGTTTTTCAATCGATTCTGTTTTTTTCTTCGGGAATCGTCTGCTACTAATCTATATTTTAAAAACTATTCATTAAATATGGTAAATTTAGGAATAATCCGATCCCCTATTGGAGCGTGACTGTGTACATCGCCACCAATATCTCCGAGCTGCTTATTAAAATGGGATGGTGAGGTTATCGCGCAATTGATACTCACTAACGTGCGCCAATAACAACTGTCAGTATTTGCGTCTGTTTATCATCCATCATTACAAATCAGGTTACTTAGAATAATAAATGTATTTATTTATTTTTAGCTAGAAATGGAACTCATGTCTGTTAGTTTTATAACAGCTAAAGGAGGCTATTGATAAAAATCTTTTTTAATTTTAATAATTATAAAGCGAGAAATAAAAAATTTTGTCGATCTTGGACAGGACTCGAACCTGCATCTCCTTGGCTATCCGGGCAAGAAACAGGCGCATTACCAATTATGCCACCAAGCTATGTGAAAGGTCGACTATTTCTTCTTGACACAACGAAAAACAAAATTTCTTGATCGCTCGCAGCCAATATTTAAATGAAATCAAGTCAGTTCTTTTTTTTTTCAAAGTTTTTCTTATTACATATCCAATAATATAAATCTTATAAAGTTAGAGCCGTCTCAAAAGTCTGAACATTCAGTTGTCATCTAAGTTTATAATAAGTTTGAAACATCTTTGCATATAATGATGTAATATGTTATGAATCACAAACTACCCAATTTGGGTCCCGTACTATAGATAAAGTTATTACTTAATTTGCATTCCATCAATTCAGTGTATATTCATATTTGGTACCCGTAGCTATCTGTATGTACCCAACCTATATAATGCTATGAATTAACGTTGTTGAGAGCGTCGTAGGTTAATAACCTAACCTAATCTAACCCTTCCTGGAGACGCGGGTTCGATCCCCACCACGTACCAATGTGTTATCGAATTTAGAATTCACATAAACGTTTATTCGACGCTCTTACGGTAAAGGAAAACATCGCGATGAAACCTGCACACTCCTGAAAATAGAAATTCAAAGGTTGTGTAAAGTCGACTAACCCGCACAGCCAGCCAGCGTAGTCGACTAAGTCCTAATCGCCCTAATGCAGGTTAAGGTCTAGCCTCTCGGTGAGGACGTATATGAGCTGTCGATGACGTTGTTAACAAGTACTAACTGCAATATTTATTTCAGACTCATTTACACAACTAGAATACTACGTAAAGATAAATACAATTTATTAGCCTATATTTCTGTGAAAAAATAATTGAAATTTTTAGTAAGTATAGTTCAAACGCCGTGTGGTGACGGCAGAGAAGAATACATTTGACACCAACCCCTACTCTTCCCGTGGGTGCCGTAAGAGGCGACTTGGGATTACACATTGAACAGGGAACGGGCAGCAGCGCTCTCTGATACAGTAACCTTTTAATCTGCGATCTCCAACCCGCCTGCCAAGCGTGGAGATTATGGCAAAACCCTCCACTTGAGTGGAGGAGGCTCATAGTCCAGCAGTGGACTGTAACGGGCAACTAAACAACATCATCATAATGAGAGGGTTGCGCGAGGTGACGAGGCGCGGGCGCTTTAGAAATGTTCGCTCATAATCATCATCATAGAGGACCAAATGCATTTTAAAAGCCTAGTGCAACTTTAGTTCATAGTTAACCAATGACAGAACATCCGTGAGTCTCTATAATTTATTGTTTTGTTTTGTAAATAATATTATTTTGTTAAGTTACATAACGCTTACCTATCGGTGTAATAATTATTCTGTATGATAATAAACCTTGGAATGAGACGATAAGACAAATGCAGTGATCGTTTTGTGGGATACTGGAGAATTATAAATAAAAACTAGGTACTCACTTTTTATGCGTTATATTATCAAAAATTGCACAGTTCACAATACACTTCTTGTACTCCCGTTGACGATGGAAAGCAGACTGCACCCGCTACATGAGTTTAGCTTCAATTTATAGAAGAATTGTGGCGGAAGTGGCGCCACCTTTCTGCCTTGCATCCCAACGGTCGATTATTATACTTTTTATATTAAAATTAAGTGTACAACGATAAAATAACACACAACTACCCACTAAATATTTTACATGTTGACAATATTACGATCTATTATTATGCGTATTGATGACACTAATTAACAGAAGTTTAGGTTCTTTAATAAAACAGAAAATATACAGGGTGGCCTGTTTAGATGGGTGAGTATGGGTAACTCTGAAACTATAAGACATAACCTTAGATAATAAGACTTTAAAAAAACTCTGACAAACTGGCTATTAGATTAATTTTTTTACAGTGTGAAAGCTTTTTTAAGATATAAACATAAATGACTTTAAAATGTAAAATATTCACACCTGCACACAGGTTGAATACAAGAACCGCAATAATTGTAACATCCCATTACTGTGTTCATGCAAATAAACTTATTTCATTTCCTAAAAAGATCTGTTCTAGGGCACCATGTTATGGATTTTAGTGGCAAGAAAAACTGCATTCATAGATTAAAAAAAAACTCATACTCTGTACGGAAATCGAACCCTTTCCTGTTTCAGAGTTACCCGTATAAAGTTGTTGGCCCGCGGATACACACACATTATTTATCGATTACTAGCTTTACCCCGGGGTTTCATCCGCATTAAATGACTTTTCCCGTGTGAATGAAGTGTTTTACCGCGGTAAAAGTAGCCTATGTTCCAATCCAGGACCTAACCTTATATGTGTGCCAAGTTTCATCCCGATCCGTCCAGTGGTTCAAGCGTGATTCGGCAACAAACATCCAAACTTTCGCATTTGTAATATTATTAGGATAGTAGGATTTCTGTTTCAGCGCCATCTATACACGCGGCGGGAGACCATTCTTTCCAGGCAACCCAGAAAATTCAATCCAAAAGTCAGAGACGCAGATGCACTCAAAGACAACGAACAAAGAGACCTGACCTCGGGCTGCTAGGGGTCTACAGATAATAATAGATGTCAGTGCTACACACAAAAACAAGTAGGAAAAGTGGCTGATAACAGCATACTTCTACAACATAATTGGCATAAATTATATGAGCTAATAAACAAAGCCAAAGGTCTTCGCGAAATGACCTTTTTCATGTCGGTAAGTTAAACAAAAAACTGTTAATTCCTGTAGGTACTTCTGGTACTTCTGGAAATATTGCGAATCAGCTTGCATTGAATATCTCTGTACGAAGCACTCTTTATGCATAAAGCACTCGCTATAAGGACTCAACGCATAAAAATAAAAATACCTATCACTCACCCTCAAAATCTATGCACATAAGAGGTTTCTACAGTCGCCCAACAATAACCTAAAGATGCTAGAAGTTTAACTGCTAATATTACTGTAGTACTGCTAATATTACTGTAGTACTGCTAATATTACTGTAGTACTGCTAATATTACTGTAGTACTGCTAATATTACTGTAGTACTGCTAATATTACTGTAGTACTGCTAATATTTTTAATAAATGTTGTACTTGTACTTATTTATTTTTCTTGGTATCTTGTTCGAAAGTGTACCTTAAACTAGTGGATTTCATTCTCTATAATATTTTCCTTTGCCGTAGGGTGTCCATTAAATATTACACATGACTAAGGTGTGCGCCTGCGGCTACACCTACGTTGTTTGCGATCTTGACCATGTGAATATATTTTTTACTGCGATTTAAAGTAACCTAACTTCGTCTTTGGGTACCAAGTTGGTACTATGATACCAACTAACTTTGTATAAAATTTCATCAAAACTTTATTAAGATTTAGGAAGTTAGGAATTAGATTGACTTGAACAACAACAAACCTAGACATAGATATAGACAAGCATTTATTTAGCACAAAGACACACACATTATAATACTTCAATGGAAAACATCAACTAGAAATCGATCTAACTAAACAAGCCTCCCCAACTTTGGCTAACAAACTATTTACTTATTTCAGCTCAAATATTGCCCTAAGATGATGTAAAGTAGGAGCCTTGGGCTTTAGCCTAAATTATTACGGTGTTGATTCAGAAAATGTACTCAGCTACCATATTTAAAGTATTCGACAATCAATGGACAAAAACAAATGAAGAAAAGCAAGTAATTATAAGTAGATATTGTTATGGGTTTGATAACTTAAAGTAGATGAAGCCGTGCGTCTAAAAAAGTATGGGTGTTTGGCACATAAAATATGTTCTATATAAATACAGTGGAATAAAGTTTTAGACCTACGTGTTTTCCCCTTGGTCTAAAACTACCCATTAAACTGAACAACTTTCCCCAAGAAACATGGGCTGTCGGACGACAAAAAAAGTTGTCCCTTTCATACAATAATACCGCAAACGACGCGGACTAAATTGCAAACAGAAAGCCGGTAAAAATACGAAACCTCATTAAAATTAATAAATGCCAGAATCTAACTATACAAGGTATAAATAAATTAGCTGACACTATTTTAAAGGATCGACCCACCCATGAAACTGAACAACTTTCCCCAAGAAACATGGGCTGTCGGACGACAAAAAAATATGCATCTTCTATGGTAAATCGATTAGCTGGCCGCGCGGTATTGTATGAAAGGGACAACTTTTTTTGTCGTCCAACTGCCCATGTTTCTTGGGGAAAGTTGTTCAGTTTCATGGGTAGGTTGATCCTTTAAAATAGTGTCAGCTAATTTATTTACACCTTGTATAAGTACCAAACTGTTTGTAGTTACAACTTAGGATGTACAAAAACATCTACGAAATAAATATAATCCATAACATGTTTTGTAAATAATATACGAATAAATGTAAGAACGCGCGGAATTCCATCAAATAATTTGATATTGGAGTAAAACGTGACGCAATAGTTCTTGCGGGGGCAGAACGAGGGGCAGAATTCAATTATTTTATTTATCTATCCGTCGGATTTGTGGCTGTGTGTCGCACTGTCAGCTCAGCTAGGCGACACTCAATTGTTTGTTTCTTATACCTAGGTTTACCAGTGTTCTGTTTGTTTAATCTAAAGATAAAAACTGCGAAATTAAAGAATTTCCTATTTCTTTTATATAAGTAGAACTCAATGTACTATGTAAACTTCCGAAGTACAAGAATTCCGCTAAATCCGAGATTATTAGAAAAAAGTTAATCATACTTAATTTATAATAAATATCTTACGTAAAAACAGAAGTTTGTATAATGCATAAGTAGATCCTTTAGATCTTCACGCATATAAAAAATAATAATAATAAATGAAGAAGTTTCCCCATAATAATAATTATTTATTTATTTAAGCCTCTTACAAAACATCAACTAAAATCTAGATAAGTAAAATTTTACAGTGGCTTATAAAAAGACCGCCAAAGTAAACGCATATAAAAAAGACATTCACCGAAGGATTCAATTACGATTAAGTTTCATTGGCTACCTCATATTATTAACATCCCTACGCACGCACGAGAGGCTGTGAGTGCCTCGACGTTATAACGTAACGACTGCTTGCTACGGCGGCGCGCCGTAGGCCCGTAGCACATGTCTACGTAGACCGTGTTAATTAAGCATAGATTTCTAAGGGGTACGAGTCTTCCGCGCTCCCCCGCATGTCCGCGACCACTATATTACCACTCTGCTCTGGTAGAAATTGCGATTCAATCAATCAATCAGCCCACTGCAGTCCACTACTGGAGGGCACGCCAAAGCGCACGATCACCCGTTTTCCTCATCCAGCCACCACCAGCGACCTTCCTCAGGTCATGAGTCCACCTGGCAGGGGGGCGTCCCACATTACGTTTCCCGAGACGTGGTCTCCATTCGAGAACCCGTCTGCTCCAACGGTCGTCGGTTCTGCGACAGACGTGGCCAGCCCATTGCCACTTCAGTTACACTTCTGGAAATTGCGATTAGTCCGTTAAAAAAAATGTGTTAATGAAGGAAAAAACATCTTGTCTTGGGTGGTAACACTAAAATTGTCACAATTTTCGGGTTTGTTGCCACGGTTATATTTAATTTTGTTACCTTGATATCGTTGTCTTGGGTGGTTGTTCAGTTCATGAAACCGAACATCTTTTTTTAAATCTCAGAAACGAAAACTAAACTTGTATTAAAATTCAAAATGTCGTACTCTCCTGTTTCTTGCCTTGCTTTACCTTTAACTCGGGCTGGTATAGGTAGATAGTTGAATCCAAAGAAACAATCAAAATTATGACCTGCACAGGGTCGTGGGCTCGAATCCCGCCCAGGGCAAACATTCATGTGATGAGCACTTGTGTTTGCCTTGTGTCTAGATGTTGTTTATCTATTATATTGTATTTATCTATTCAAGTCCTATGCGAGCCAAATAAGAATAGTACTGTCAAACCGCAATCGATATTTATTTATCTATTCAGAATAGCACGTCATATCAACATTCCATTATTTAATAATTATATAAAGTTAAACAATGAGGACCCCAATTATTTAGACAGTAGTTATTTTTGCTGGCAGTACAAAAATGCAGTTAAGCTATGATGTCCGCAGCTAATCCCATCTTATTCTTATTTGGCTCGCATAGTATTGTATATCAGCTGTCCCCATAGTACAAGCTCTGCTTAGTTTGGGATCAGATGACCGTGTGTGAAAATGTCCCCAAATATTATAATTATTATTATTATTTACCACCTGTTGCTAATACTTTTTTTTCTTCCTTCTAACTAATGGCGACACATCTTATATAGACGTATTTCGCCAGTGTCGAGTAATATTTGCAGGTTTAATTTATATATCCTTGGATAATTGTTCGGTGAATTGGGCTCAGTAATGTGATAGTACAATTACTGAAGCTACCATGAGGCCTCTTGGCATCATCTAAAAATGTCAGCAAAGTGTAAGCGATTCAATTGTTCTATTAAAGTTTATAGTCCCGAAACATTCACTGGATAATGCACTATCGAAATTATACACTATACACTTCAATACACTAAATAAAAAAATTAAAACGAAGACACGTCCGCCATTGTCAGATGCTGACAAAAGTCCTTGCTAATACTTGTATACTAGAAGACCTGTCCGATAACCAATTTAAAGCTAAAATTAAAACTATTTTATGTTCTAAGGCCTATTATACGATAAATGATTACTTAGATGATAAAAACGTCTGGTCAACTGTTGTTCCAAATCAGCGGAGTAGATTGTAATTATGACTCATGTATGATTCTTTATATATTTAAAAGAAAAGTACAAAAGATACAATTCCTGTGGAGTTTCTTCTGGCCGTTCTTCTCCACAGAGGGCGTACACTAGTAGTGAACGTGCCATCCATGATAGCTTTGACGTCGAAAAATGATTTGTAAAAATCTTAATTCGAATAAAAAATTTTGACTTTTGACTTTTTGACTTGATCTAAATAAGACGAAATAAGGCTTTCGACCCGCCCCCGTTGCCCATCGACTCGAAATAATGAAGAAAATGTGTACGTACACCCCGTCTACTTAATTAGTTTAGTATCGGTGTACCAGGTGACTGGACTACCGTGTTAATCTAATACGAGTTGTAATAGACAGACAGTTGCTATACGAAACTTGGGCAACTAGTTATCCGAAATGCTAGCTAGCGTTTACGTATCTTGGCAATAATATCACGTGTATATGTAAATAATAAGTCCGAAGGCCAAATAAGAAAAATATGTTTTATTGCACACAAGGATATATATAAATACATGAAGAAAAAGAAAGCAGCCTTATTGCTTAGGTAGCAATTTCTTTCAAGCAATGTTAGGAACTGCTGGACGGTGTAAATCACAGAGAAAGTGTAAATAAAAATACTTGGAGGTATTAACGCCCGTTGTTAAATAACGCCCAAACTACAAAAAACGTACTTCTATTCAAGTGAGCCGCGTGAGTGCTCACGCACACATAGAGCAGACCAATAGGAACACGCCTAACGTAAGCGCAAGTCTATCGCGCCACCATCTTGCCAGTGACGCGCTGTGCTGCAAGGTCGCCGGTCACGGACGTCGCTATTGTAAAAACTGCTCCGTCAAAATCGCAAGTTTTTTGACACTTTTGTTATATTTTCTTGTAGAATTTTTTATTTGTGTTAAAGTATTGGTATCTAGAATTCATATTTTGTTGACATTTTAAAGAAAATTTACTCATTTTTACATAAAAAGCTTTCTTAACGGCAATAACGCCCACTCGGATAATTACGCCCGGCCGAATGACCGTTGGGCGCTATTACCCTGCGTGGGCGCTATTAACCTAAACGTGAGTGTTGTTATCATGTTACCTCAGTTACGTTAAGTTAAGTGATTGTTGTTTTTTTCTTAGTACACCGCTCATTCTTTTCGCACATCCCTAGTGGATTTGCAGCCATAGTTTGTAGATTGCAGATCTCATCAAAAGACTTATTAATTACTTAGTTGTTGTTATCAAGCTACCTCGGGGCGCCTTAGCCCTTCAATGTTCAATAACGCCCAATGTAGGAATAATGTCTATTAAGATTTTTCTGAAAAATATAGCAGTAATACTGTTGTTTTATATTATGTATGTTTATTACATAGTTTTTTTTTTTAATGATTGTTTCCAGAAGTTTTTAGTCTAATTACGTTTCTGAAGAAGTTTTTTTTTTCTGTTATATGTTGATTTTTTCTTTTTTTTTATTTCTAATAAAACAATTAATAAGTGACTGTTATGTTTTATTAGATATATAACCCCTAGGAATGTTTGTTTTGCTTTTGGCATTATATTAAGCAAAAGGGCGGTAATAAACATGATAATTTTAATAACGCCCAAAAAAAGGTTTTCAAAAAATGCTTCGTGCGTGGAAATTGTAAATAGTAACATCTTTTGACTTGCATGTATCTGTTCAGAAAACTATGCTTTACCGATTTATAGTAATATCTGTTCCATTTAATAGTATTTATAGGAAATATTAACAATTTAAGTTAGGTGGGCGTTATTTGCTCCAAGTACCTTAATCGTCTAATATACGTAATAAAATCGTTCTACCACCAACGCTGGAAGACTGGTAATTTACCGTCGTGCAAAAACATTTTGTCAGAAACAGATCTCGAGTCGTAAAACATCTATTACTGCTGTCCACATTAACCCTTTAAAGCTTACTGATGTAAATTTACATCATATCTTAAATATTATTTATTAATATTTATCATTTATTACAAGCCGGTGACGACGGAGTGGAATACATTTGTCACCAACCCCTACTCTTCCTGTGGGTGTCGTAAGAGTCGACTTAGGGACTACACATTGAACAGGGAACGGGCAGCAGCGCTCTCTGATACAGTAACCTTTTAATCTGCGATCTCCAACCCGCCTGCCAAGCGTGGAGATTATGGCAAAACCCTCCACTTAAGTGGAGGAGGCTCATAGTCCAGCAGTGGACTGTAACGGGCCGTTGATTGATGATGATTTTTTATTAGCTTTACAATACAATACAAATCGAAGGTTTTGGTGATCGTCTTTAAAAAAAAAACTATCCTCGACCGAAACTTTTAAGGCGTTTCTTTCTGTCCTTAGAAGTGACACAGACTTAAATGAAAGAAACAAAGCTTACTTAAAATATGATTAAGGAGAGTATTAATTAGAAAGTATCAAACAATCTGTACGCCACAATTTTGTTCATCGATTAGGAAAGTTCTGGGAAACTTTGAAAGCTCCAAAATAATTTACCCATCAGATTGTAGGTAAGTACAACACGATGAAATAAACAAAACTTTTCACCCCACAGAAATTCACCGGTATTGGAAGCAACTTCAATTTTCAATCCAATTTAACTTAATATATTCAACATACTTGATGATACTCGATTTTGGTTAGAATAAGGAGGTTCACTTATATGTAAAGCTGTAATGAATTTATAATTTTAATTTATACACCTACGTACCGCACATTCTTATGATGAAGATAAATGCACGTGATTACATATTTTTCATTAAGTTGAGGAGACAATCCTTGGCTATAGAAAGTGGTTGAAATACTTATGTTTTGCAAAGTTTGTAAAAACCAAAACTTTGACGTGTCTTCATATTACTACCAACCTAAATCGTAGAACGCAATATTGTCTATACCCAATCATACCAACCCAATAATTTGACAAACTCTTATAGTGCATGCTCCCAGCCACTTTGCTCTTTGCTCTGACGATACGATCGTGATTCGTACAACTACATACATACATCATACATCATCATACATCATTGATCATTGATTATGATGATGATGACACTAAAAACTTAAGGCAAAGGTAGTCCCCCAGCTCGTACATAAAACACGTTTCCTTGTTTTTTTTTTCATAATTTTGAATTGATTTGTTATTTATGAAATAGTCAAGGATATTTATTTGCATCGTTGCTATTCAATACACGATTGGGTTTATCTCGCTCAATGGAATTACATCTCAAAGTTACCCCTTTACCTTACTTTAATTTCATTTAATGGTCGAAATAAATATATTTTCGTGAAAAAAACATGTATGTTATATTGTTTTCACCTGTTATCACCGAGTAAACAGAGGACACACTGTCCTTAGACCCTCCTAGCATTCCATCTAAAGTTACATCACGTAGAGGCTACGAAGTAACTAATCCGTCCGTTCGTCCATAAATAATCAAGATCCCTTACATAAGTGGATGTTTTGAGCGACCTAAGGTAAGGACCTAAGTAAATACAATCATTTTATAGGAAGGTCCCTTTTCATACTTCAAGTAAATGTTGCAATTATCGGCCATAGGTGGAACTCTGCGAATGACATACAAAATAAATAAAAAATTTAAAAACCCCCGAAGCAAAAAAGCAAAACATTAAAAAGTAAAAAATAATACCTATTGTTGAGCCATCAAATTCGATAAAGTAAACACCTATATATTTTAATTTTATTAGAGAAATTGATGGATGGCACGATTTAGTTTGCTCGTTGAAATGACGCTATAATGTCGCGTCGGTGTACCGCTTAAGTCAGACGCTTCATTTGATTGACTATCTATTAATTTGTTAGCATATCCGACCAACTTGATTTCATACGATATATTTTTTTTAAACTTAGCGGTACCCCGACGTGACATTATAGCGTCATTTCAACGAGCAAACCAAATCGTGCCATCCATCAATTTCTCTAATAAAATTAAAATATATAGGTGTTACTTTATCGAATTTGATGGCTCAACAATAGGTATTATTTTTTACTTTTTTAATGTTTTGCTTTTTTGCTTCGGGGGTTTTTAAATTTTTTATTTATTTTTATTTCATAATTTTAAACTTTATAACAAATAAATTATGATATATGAGTACAGTTATATCTAAAAGAAAATTGGAGAGTATTTTTACTTTGAATCGAAAGGACATATGGAAAGTAGTCAGATCCCCTCATCAACTATTAAAGAGCTGATGATCTTCAAACGGCTGATCAGGTCATGGTTACCTTTCCATATACTTTCAATATTATTGAAGGAATACGGTACCAAATTTCGAATCGATAGGGCATATGGAAGTAAGTCAGATCCCCTCGTCAACTATTATAGAGCTGATGATCTTCAAACGGCTGATCAGGTCATGGTTACCTTACCATATACTTTCAATATGATTGAAGTAACAAGGTACCAAATTTCGAATCGATCGGAGATAAGGAAGTTCGTCAGATCCCCTCATCAACTAGAAAAGAGCTGATGATCTTCAAACGGCTGAAGAGATTTTCATGAAACATGGCTAAGAACACTCGGGGTAAAATTATCTATGTTACAAAAAAAACTAAACGAAAATCGGTTCATCCGCTTAGGAGCTACGATACCACAGACAGATACACAGATACACAGATACACAGACACACAGATACACAGACACGTTAAACTTATAACACCCCTCTTTTGCGTCGGGGGTTAAAAATGACCACGGATAATACAATTAAACAAAACAGAGTGAAATAGAAGGCACATTTATTACTTTGGATAATTTCGTCCAGGCAACACTGCTATACTGTATAGCAGTGTACTAATTATTTGACTAACTTTTTTTAGCTAGCGATATATAACCAATCGTGTGCTTTGTCTTTATATTTTTTTTAAGTAGCCCCTGTCGTGAAAAGGCTGCGCAAAGGCTTCTTCTTGCTCGTTTTCATGTACAAATCGATCTTGAGCCTCCAGATGTCTTTGTCATTAATAAGTTTTATTCTATATGAAAAAAAAAAAAACAATTTAGTTACACTTCATTTGTTTACTTAGAATTTCTTTTCAGTTGTTAATCTTTCAAAGGCACAAGTTAGAAAATGTTTATTTGAACAAGTCGACTTAAGAAAAGTTTGCCCTTTTTCAGTTGTGAAAGATACTTTAGTACCTACTATGGGAGAGTTAATCTCTGTAGAAACATATTCATCATGAGGATGATATTTTGTACTGATAAATATACGTAAATAGAACACGATGCATTGGTGTTCATACTCCCACATAAAATAGGTAGGTAGGTATATAAGTAAGTAAATAGATAATTTACGGCGTGTTGAATTGACTACAGCGAGGTTAAGTAGGGGTATCGGGTCTCGAATGAACTTCGGTCGCATTCTCGACTAGCGCTGTCAATCAACCGATACCGGATATACGAGACACGACAGAAGTCAAATCAGCTTTTATTAACACGCTTTTATTAGCTTCACCTGTATGCTTGTATGCTTGTATGTATTTAACCGACTCCTTTGTTTGGACTCGATTTTGACCCTCTTTAAACGTACAGATTTAATTGAAACTTTGTACACTTATCAAGAACCGGTGCGCATACAATCATTTGAAAAAAAAATACACGCTTTCAGAGTACATGAAACCAAAAAGTGAAAAATAAAATATAGTTAAAAAAATAAACTAAAAAACACGATTTTAAAGCACATCAAACTAAAAAGTGAAAAAATATAAGCTAAAAACAATAGTGAATGAAAAATACTAAGTAGTATTATTGTGAAAAAAGCGTGGGGTGCTTTTTTCGTACCTATAACGAGCAACCCACGCTTTTATTTCACAGTAATACTAGTATTTTTCGTTCACTATTGTTTTCAGCTTATATTTAGAATTATTTTTCACTTTTTAGTTTGATGTGCTTTAAAAGCGTGTTTTTAGTTTTTTTTAACTATATTCTTATCGTCTCAATACGATCAAGTAAAATCTATGGATGAATAAGGATGACATGGAAATGACGTCACTCCTATGTACTAAATCCAAAGAGGTTGGATAGGCTCGCTTTAGGCGACGTGCTTCAGAATTCTTTTACTAAATCCATTTGCTTACACTTTTAGTTCAGTTTATGATAATAAATCTGAAAAAGCGTAAAGCAAAGTAGATTTTCAGAATATTTTATAAAATAGGATGGTGTATAAACACTCAATTAGGTTTTCGCGGTTATTGTTAGCTTATTTAAACATCAACGGCCCGTTACAGTCCACTGCTGGACTATAAGCCTCCTCCACTTAAGTGGAGGGTTTTGCCATAATCTCCACGCTTGGCAGTCGGGTTGGAGATCGCAGATTAAAAGGTTACTGTATCAGAGAGCGCTGCTGCCCGTTCCCTGTTCAATGTGTAGTCCCTAAGTCGCCTCTTACAACACCCACGGGAAGAGTAGGGGTTGGTGACTAATGTATTCTACTCCGCCGTCACCACACGGCCAAGTCGTGGTAATAACTCGATATGTGTGTTATTAGGATGGTGTATGTCTTGGATAGTATAAAGTGATGTATTTTTAATACATTCTTGAGTTTCATACGGGCAACGCAGGACTGGTCATTGTGGAGATCTTGGGAAGGCTTTTTCCAGCAGTAGTGGACGTCTTTCGGCGGATATGATGATGATGATAATTTTCTAAGTACTTAAATAACTAATTCGGCGACATTTTTTTTATTACTAACTAGATAATTAAGTCATTTCTAATTAGTAGGTATTGCAAAGGATGTTTTTGTCAGTCTGGGGACCAATAAGCTTTACTAAGCACTTGATTAAATTATTACGTTTATTGTTGACCCTAAAGCGCCCGAAGCTTACAACGAATTCGGCGTAGAATGGTACAGTCATCAACTGGTAAAGCTATACTTGGTCATATCATTCGTTTATTCGTTTGGGCAGTTACCTCCAGATTGAATTGTAGAAGTTAGCTTAAAGTAGGAACTCCCCTTTGATATTGTGACCTGACCTCTCGAGTTCCAAACTCGTCGAACACTTTGCAATTTCTTCCTCGACAATTATCCGTTACTTTGTTCAAAATTCGTTTGAAAATTCCGTTAAATTAATTTAATTAAATAAGTATCCGATTAAATAGACGCTTTGTTTTAAAAGATTAAAAACGTTTTGTAATGTTCGTTTTTTATAATAAACCATTTTTAAATTACATGTTGGTATTGATAGACAGGTAATTTTAATTACCATTATTATACGAGTACAAAAGAAAAAGACTTACCAAAAAGTTGACGACGCTTCCACAACTTGAAGAAAGTTCCAACACTCCTGAAACTAGCACAAAAAAGCACCACAAATATAATTCTTCATTATTCAACTTCAGAATTTTATATTCTGTATACTCATAATTCACAGTTCACTTTGTTTTGACACTGTGGTTATTTATCAGTAGTGCGTGCGCCGATGCGACTCGGGCGTTTGTTTGAAACGCGCGCGGTATAGCTACTGCCGGCGGGCGGGCGCTTTGCCGCCCAGATGTTATCTCCAACTTGTTGCGCGGGGGACAAGTCAGAGGCGATTACACGTCTCAATCGGGCTTGAGCTTACTCTGAATTAGGGCGATCAGGCCTTAGGCAACCACGCTGACCCAGTGCGGGTATATAGGTCGACTTCACTCACAACCTTTAAATTTCTTCGCAGGAATGGGCAGGTTTCATCACGATGTTTTCCTTCACCGTAAGTGTCGAATAAACGTACATATGAATTCAAAAACACATTGGTACGTGGTCGGGACTGAACCCGCGTCTCCCGGATGGAAGACAGAGGTTCTAACCCCACTACACCATCAACGCTTCTTTTTTTTTACCTTCCTTCTTTCCTAAATATCAATATTTGACTTCTGTACTCGATATCTCGGCACTCTTTTAAATCGTTCTATTCTAACGTGCTTTCAATAAAATTCTTCAAACGCAAAGATCCTCTCACACTTAGCTGGTTCCAGATAATCGTCTAAATAATAAATCGCTGTCGCCCATAGCTCGCACCGCTTGTTGCCCCTAGAGGGCTCCCGTCGTCATCAATTGCTTCACTTGTTAGCGTAAATACTCGACGCGTAACTACTTCGTCGCCGTCGGTGCATCCAGCGTTAATCTTTCTACTGTTACCAGTCCATTAATCGTTAATCGTTATATTAGTATATAAATACCCTACGTATAACTACTTCGTCACCCGCGCCGGTGCATAGCGTTAACGTTTTAGTGTTACCAACATGTTAATAGTTCTATTCTGTTACTAACCCGTTAATCATTCGGATTTCGGGAACCCGGAACCTCTGAAATGACAAGTGATCGCTTTACCGCGCGACCGTGTTCAGTTCATGATTCGGTACGAAAAAAAGCAATAATTTTGACACGCCTCTGTCTGTCTGGGAATAATCCCAGCTGCCCCTAAATATTTTATTTAAAGAAAAATGCGGGACTGGAATGAAAATTCCCATCGATCCCATTTTGCGAAATTTTATTAAATTGTTATTATAACATTACCTATACCTATATATAATTTGGGGGCAGAAGGGAATAACCATCTGTCTGTATGTCTGTCTGTCCATCATACATGATACTCCCAAAAGAATGCATTGCGTTTTTTGACGGCCTGTAGCCTAGTTGGTAGTACGCCTAGACGCCTACCTTCAAAGCACACGGTCGCGGGTTCGAATCCCGCCCAGGGCAAACATTCGTGTGATGGGCACTTGTGTTTGCCTTGTGTCTGGATGTTGTTTATCTATATATTTATCTATTTTAAGTAATGTATATCAGCTGTCTGATACCCATAGTACAAACTATGCTTAGTTTGGGATCAGATGGTGTAAGATGTCCCCATATTATTGTTATTTTTCATTACTCATACTCTGAAAGTAGTTCGGAAGTTGCCTGAGGAGCGGATTGAAGGTAGGTAATACTTTTCAGCCCGGAGGGAGAATCACTTTCAACTGACAGCAGTCATTCATTCTGGCAAATTATTAATAAAAAAACTGGTTCTAATTTCACATTTCTATTGAACTATGTTCTATCTTTCTATACAGCCACTCAATTACAGCGCCATGTTAAATTGAAATAACATAAAGTTAAGTATTAATTAAAGAATATATATTTTTTAAATGACTTTATTATAATTAACTATGAACTATTTCTTTAAAATAGAGTTGGGTAAAATATTTAACATTTTTCAATGATGGAAATTAAAAATAATGGCTCAAAAGCTGGCCGGCACGGCCACAGCAAAATATAAAAAATACTTAGGTGGGAAAGCAACAATCGGATTATCATTTGTTTCTCGAGTTGTAGGGTTTTGTTTACAATGAGTTCATCTGATTCAGATATGGAAGTCACTCATTTTTTCTTTAGCTAATTGGTGTTTTTATTTTTACTTTCCTTGTATTCGTAATGAAAAGCACAGTGTTTACCTCTGGTTAAAGACTTATTTAGTGCCTCGAACTATTAGGGCCCTCGCTATGCTCAGGCCCCAAACCCCGTCTGGGCGCTAAATAAGTTACTTTCACCCCTCGTTTATCAAAGTACTATTTGTTTTATTTGAAAATTGCTTATTAATTATATTTAATGACCCTCCCAACCATAATTTTAAATTATTGATTTATATCTTTTGAAGAGGTTTTTTTTTGTTACGTTTGCGTAACGAAATGACCACAAAATTCCAGGTAAAAAAATACCTTTTATACTCGGCCTCCTTCAGTGATATTTACGCTCTAGGGCATGTTTCACAAAGCTGAAATTTTACATGTAACATACAATACGAGTACGTCAAGATCAAAGCTAGACATTGCCGTGTGGTTTTCAGACATTCAACATCATCAACAACATCAACAGCCCGTTGCAGTCCACTGCTGGACTATGAGCCTCCTCCACTTAAGTGGAGGGTTTTGCTATAACCTCCACGCTTGGCAGGCGGGTTGGAGATCGCAGATTAAAAGGTTACTGTATCAGAGAGCGCTGCTGCCCGTTCCCTGTTCAATGTGTAGTCCCTATGTCGCCTCTTACGACACCCACGGGAAGAGTAGGGGTTGGTGACAAATGTATTCTACTCTGCCGTCACAGTCGTAAGTGTCTTGACTGTACAATTGTAGTTACAAGGCGTAGTTGTGTTAGCAAAACATAGATTCAGTAAGATTATGGTTTAGAAATGATTGTGCAATTAAATGTACTAAACTAATTATTCTCAAGATATAACATCCTCGCCTTTACTATATGCATGAAAATAACTGAAATAAACGTAGAGAATAAATAGCCAAACATGCCTTGGTATAAAAACACCGTCATCATAAATACGTAGTAAAGTTGTGGTAATAAATTCAAGGAAAGATTTTTAATTAACAAATAATCAACAATGAAATTATTGCATTGAAAAATCTTTAACAACAAACCGGTGGTGTACTGGTAACCGATTTTAATATCCCCCGGGGCGGAAGCAAGACCAACATCGTTCCATTTACTTTCGGATAATTATTACGAAAATTCATACTTTTCGTACAAAGACAATGAAGAAAAGCTCTTTGTTTAATTTAAAGATTCAAATATTTATTTGTGAAACACATGTCATAAAGATAACAATTAGAATTGTAAAAGTTCCAATGTGTTCTGCCTACCGGCGTACAAATATTGCACATTAAAATAATAGTTAAGACAAGATTAGCTATATTTACATAAGGTCAATATTAACATAATATACAAAATGTAGTGGCCTAGAGGGGCGACAAGGCCAGTGGGTAGACCACCAGCCCGATGGTCTGACGATATCGTCAAGATGACGGGATCTCACTGGATGAGGCTGGCACAGGACCGTGAGAATTGGCGCTATAGAGAAGAGGCCTATACCCAGCAGTGGGTTGATGTGGGTTGAGTATGATGATGATGATACAAAATGTCAATAACTGTCTATAGTTAAATATTCCTTTACAGATAAAAATAAAATGTCCTTTCATTAAAAAAATTATACAAGGTCTGCTTAAATATTAATTTGTCTTAAGAAGAGTATTAACGTCTTCTTTTGCTGTGTCGATATTGGTTCAATTCAGATTTTATCAATAACACTCAGTAGAAACACACTCCCCGCTTAAAAGCTGGGAACACCAGCCGCACGTGTCGGGGCCAAAGCGCCTAAACTACGGAAAAAATCCGATGGAATTCCAGTAAAAGTGATTTCTTCAGAATTTTGTGGAGACCTATTACTTTACATCCTATGATACGTATTTGTGCCTACGGCGTAGACAGTGATATCGCTTCGTTTGTTACGCCGCCGCCGCCGCCGTAGCCCGTAGCAATATAGGTATATGGTTACGTATTGTCTACGGTTCTTTCTACCTTCCTCTGCACCGCTACACTAAGCCCTCATCCTTCTATGCTAGCTTTTTAAAATTCTCCCTTTTTACGGCCTAAGTAAGTACTTACTGTATGAAGTCCATTATGTTGTACTTTTTTTTTTATATAGCCTCTAGTTGTCCCACATTGTACTAAACAAATAGAAATATGTTTTACTAATTGTGTAGTTCATCGATTCAAAAAATATTATAAAATCTCCTATAGTGCTTTATAAGGTACATCCTGAGCTAAATTACTAGGGCTAAGTAAGACAGTACCCATACCAATTTCTGAACAAATACATATAAAAATATGTACGTCAGATTTTTTCCTCGGCCAATTCCCCAAAGATAGCTCATTAAGAGAAATTTATTCTTGCGGAACTGAATTGCTTATTTATTACAATAGGTTGAATTCGGTTGAAAATACTTTAACAATCAAGCGTGATTATTAAGTAGGTACCTTTTTTTACAAGTATTTTTTAACTTCTCGTGTGTATGGATGGAGAGGGCTATGTTCGAATCGTTTCAGGAATTCCCTGTGAGATCGGATCAAGAATTATGAGATCCGCAGGCGACTGGCGAACTAAAGTTATCGACATAGCCTGAAGAATTGCAGTCAAAGACAGTGATGAACCCTTGAGTAGATTTAATGTTTTTCCTTTCATTTAATTTACCATGTTTGTTAAATACCCTATCGATTGTTGCCATAAAAGCATAGGATGTTATTTTTTGTGATTCAGCCACTTCGATTCCGATTTCGGGTAAAATTTCCTACCATCAGTATTTAGAGTACTTTCCCTCCAAGTGGCAAACTTTCCACCCTGTATATGAATTGATTGAAATAACAAGAAACAGAAGAGTAATAGCCCGTGTTATTAATTCTGTTCACCGAATATACAAATAAATCTTATTTCCCCAAGGGAACAGAGGAGCTATGTAAGGCACGTTTCACAAGTTTACAAGTACCTACAATTCGATGAACATTTATAACTAATTTAAGCCTCAACACTCCTTTCTGGTATTGAGATAATTATCTACGCAATGTCATGAAAATGTCGAATTGTAAGTATTTATTTTCAATACACCTTGCTCGAAAATTGAATTTACGAAGGCAGTAAACACTGCGGTAAATAAATGCGCTTTACCGCACTAGTGCAATTTTATTACATTTTTTTTTATTCCTACGGTCTTCAAAATTATTATTCAGCCAGGATCATTTTGACAATAAAAAATATTTAAATCGATTCATTTTTTTTTATGTAGCCGTATTTGTGTCCCACTGCTGGGCAAAGGCCTCCCCTCGTTTTCGCCAACTGTCTCGATCTTGAGCCTCCAGATGCCAAGCCTTGTGGAAACTGTCAATGTCGTCTCGCCATCGTCTCCGAGGTCGGCTTCGACGGCGACGACCATCCTCCGGCACCCATTCCGTGGCTATTCTAGCCCACCTATCCGGGTGCATGCGGGAGACATGTCCTGCCCAATCCCACTTCAGCTTTGCGGACTTTTGTCCAACATCTTGGATGCCAGTTTTGGAGCGTAGTTCTGTATTTCGAATACGGTCTATTCTTTTTACTCCCAGAATGCTACGCTCCATGGCACGTTGGCAAACCTTGAGTCTGGACTTTTGCGCTTCTGTCAAAGACCATGTTTGTGCACCATAAGTTAAGATGGGCAAGATACACATGTCGACCAATTTCCGCTTTAGTGATAGTGGAAGATTTCCCTTCATTAGCTCCTTCATGGACCAGTAGCTCTTCCAGGCGTTTTGGACACGTCTGTCAATCTCTTTATCTTGCCTGTTATCGAAGGATGCTATCTGGCCCAAGTAGGTATATTCGTCAACATAATGTATTACTTACCCATCCACGCTGATCTTTCGTTTAGTGCTATTGCACATAAGTTGGGTCTTTGACATATTCAGTCCAACCTCAAGGCTTCATACAAAAAAAATCGATTCATACAAAGAAAAAAATATTTTATATATATTTTTTTTCAACAAATTTTATCAAAAATATTATGCCACCTACGATCCTTGTATCGTAATGTGGTACTATTGTATAGCTTGTAAACCATAACGAGTATCATCTATAATTTAAAAACACGACTGCCCTGCAAAAAAAATTATAGCCAGTGTCACTCTGATGATTCTAACGATACCTCATACAACACTCCATAATGTTATTTTAACTGTCCGATGGTTTTGTATAGCAGGGCAGAGCTTTTTGCCCTCTCAAAGAAAGATAAAAGTAAGTAAGTACAAATAAATAGGTAAGTACAAATAAATTAGTAAACGGAAAAATATTACCGTGTACAATAGAGTTATTTGTAAATAAATAAATGAATATATTTTTTTTCATATATGTAGGAAAGAAAAATGTCAAGCAAGGGGAAAATACATAAATCAATACCTATCTTTGAGACTACAACGGAAATTTGAATAATGCCGCTCGCTCACATGCTGTATTTATTTTTTTATTAATGAGACAGTGTTGTATTTGTCAGCCACACATCACACAACCGATAATCTCGATTAAAGTTTTACTCAAACTGACGCGAAACCGATAGAAAATCGCTCCTATAGTATCGCATATTCACTCACATGCCTACGCTTCTGTATCTTCCATCCTACTCAATTACAACAGCAAACTGAAAACAGATCCAGAAGCAAGAAAGAAACGGTTTTGCCGTAACTTGTCACATCACTACACATGTCAAATTACCTTCCAAAATATTTTTGTTATTTCGTGACTCCTTGCGCTACGCAAATCGCAGAGTGCAAAACGTTTTAAAATCGCATAAAATGAGCGTTCATTTTAAGCGTGAAGAAGAAGAGCGGCGTCGTAAGAACAGCTGCACAAACCGTGGCTTGGGTCTCGCGGCTGCGGCGATAGGCGTCGGCGTTGGGGCAGCACTGTACTACTTCTTCAGCAAAAGGCCCGAAAATCCAGACTCTGAAGGCTCCACCAGTGGGAACTGGTCGTGCGAACAACCTCAGTCCTTGTAAGTACCTATTTCCGTCATGTTCTGTCCTTTTAAGGCCCATACCTTTCACTTTTTATTAACCAACTGTTGTAGGGTAGGTAAGTGAACACAAATGATTGTATGATTTCACCTACTAGTAACCTTGAGATGCTAATTTAAAAATAATTATTACAGCTCTCTCCAATATTTATGTTGCAGTATCAATGTAGTTAGTTTACACTGAAAGATATCATAAATGGTTATGTATCCAATTTAAATAGAATACATGAGTTTTTTTTGTGGGGACAACACCTTTAATTTTTGAAAAGTTTCATTATATTCTAATTAAGTAACACCTGGGAATCTAGAAATACAAATTATTTTTCTACTTATTGGGTGACCAAATAATAGGTACGGGACAATGCAGCAGCTTCAATCAATCAATCAGTTTATTGCAGTCCAAAACTTTCTTAAAATTATTATAAGCTTCCAGTTATTTTTGTAGATACATTACAATGCTAATTGTTACAAATAAAACAAAAAGTACCAATTTTCCATTTGCATTTAGTTTTTTGTTATACCCTCACATTACATTTCTCAAAGATCATTTTATTAGACAAGGAATAATAAATAACATGCATATGCCTAACTTCATCAAGTGTAACTAATGTTCTACTAAAGTGCATGCTTCAAAACACATATTATGGTTACATAAGTTGTGTAATTCTCTTTAACCATCAAAAACCATGCTTATAAACAGAAATAACACCCTAGCATCAAACAAATCAGAATTTACAACTATATCCGAGCACACTACAACAGACACAAGTATCTGGCTTACTGACAACGACAAAAACAACACGAGGAAGAAACAAATAAAGAAAAAGACTATAAATAGGCACAGTTCAGAAAGCGATAGCAGTCGCAGCACAATGGACAGCAGCTTCGAGGATGATGAGCCTTGTTGTTCATGTCGCTATAACTCCTCGGAACCAGGAAGCGAAGATGAATACTCAGTAACAGACACAGAAAATTCAGAAGAAGAATCAGAGGTTTCCATAGATGATGAAGAAGATGAAAATTCTAATAGTTCCTATTCAAACACAGAACCGGAATATGATTCTTCTTTAGTAACTGGTTACTCGACTCTAAGGATTGCATCATCTCATTCTGATAATCAAAGACCTCATGATTCATCAGACTCCGAAATAGAAAGTGAATGGGAGGTAACATCTTCCTCTGCAGACGTGCCTATGGATACAAACCATTGGTCTTCCCCATTCCTTAATTTTGTCAGTCGTCTCGCTAGTCCTAGACTACGGAATATGACACCGTAAGTTCTTGTTATCTTTATTATTAAGTTACATACATTTAGTAATCATCTCTCAATAATCTTTTAATCATCATCACTTTATTACTTTTGCTGTGGTTGTAATAATCCTGCTTATTTTTATCAGTCCTTCCCTATTCAATAGAATTTCTAGGGTAGTAATCAATGTTTTATATTTTATACTAAGGTTTTGTTGATGTTACTTTGTGTTTAAATGATTAAAAAAAATTCGGGCGAAACAACCAATAGAAAATAATTATTTTTAACATGTAGTTGTTTCCCCCGTTCGGACGAACGGGTCTCGGGGGAAACAACCACTAACTCATTAATTTATTGTATTTGTGTATTTTGTGTATGTGTATGTATTTGGTATAAATTTTTTTAATACCTAGACTTGAATTTACAGACCTGAAGATCTACCAACTCGAGTAATAAGAGAGCAGACATTGTAAGGATAACAGTAATGTTATAAATACTAACTTTTTGTGATTTTCGTAATTTGAACACTAAAAATGCATGTCTTGTATTGAAAAGCAAAAATTGTCTGATTATAGAATGGATATTAAAATTGGGTGTCAATTGTGGTTTAAAGTTATTCATTGTGTGTGTGTGTGTGTGAATTATTTGTGGTTGTGTTTATTTGTAGGTCATGATAATTTGTCTGAGTGAAAAATTCTGTGAAAGGACAAAATATTAATGTACTCATGTCTACCTGATAGTAATAAATGAGTTCAGATGCATCTTGGGTTTTTGTTTGTAATATTTAACTTGGTTTTGTGAGTACAATAACTACATAAGAGCAGTTTTCGGAATTGTTAGAATAACATAGATTATCTAGCTAGATTAAATTGAATCAGCATGCCCACTTCGTCTACCACATTCGTAATATAATTTCCTTAGGTTATACACAAGTTCTAATTGATAGATTCTTAATCCATGTTTTTTTAATATATTTTTTGTACAATCAACCGCAAGTTAAGCGTAACAATTGGGTACCTACGTTCGTAATTTACGAATACCTTCCTAGCCTAGACTACTTAATTTCTAGAGTTAGATACATCTAAGTAGACCCGTCAAAACGTAGTTTGAAATTCATTATTTATGTTGCGTACTTGTTTTTCGCATACATTTTCGAATATTTATGTACGTTTATTCGATGCTCTTACGATGAAAGCAAACATCGCGAGAAATCAGCACACACCACACTGCGCCAGCGCAGCGTGATCGATTTAAGCCTGATCGTCCTAATCCAAAGTGCACGCGAGCCCCTCTGTGGGGACTTATATGAGGCGATAACAACACGTTTATAATCGCAAATTGTCCCCAGCCGCGACCGGCGCTGGTCGCTCGAGGAATGTGCGATCTGTTTCGAGGTGATGCTGAAGGACCAGCCGCTGATGCAGCTGCCGTGCACGCACAACTTCCACGTAGCCTGCATCGGGCCCTGGCTCCGGGAGCAGCAGACTTGCCCCATGTGCCGTAAGGCCGCAGAATGATAAACGGTAAGTCTCTTTTTCAGCCTACTTCAACTCACTACAAGGTAAACTTTTCCCCACATTAACCCACTAACCAAGTGGTCTGCCAGGAGCCTTGCTTCAAGAGCAGCAGACTTGTCCCATGTGCCGTAAGGCCGCAGAATGATAAACGGTAAGTCTATTTTTCAGCCTATTTCAACTCACTACAAGGTAAACTTTTCCCCACATTGACCCACTAACCAAGTGGTCTCCCTGGAGCCTTGCTTCAAGAGCAGCAGACTTGCCCCATGTGCCGTAAGGCCCCAGAATAATAAACGGTAAGTATCTTTTTTTATTATTGTCTAGTTTAGTATTATCTGATTTATTACGACTTTCGGCGTGGATTAACTCAAAAATAGTGCATGGATCAACTTTTGTCGACTTTTGGGGAGGAAGCCCCATCGAAAACCACTGTGTTTCACTGGTTCATTGAGTTTAATCGTGGTCGTCGTATGCTTGCGGACGATTTTAAAGAAGGTCGCCCTAAATTGGCTGTTGTACCACAAAATATTGATGCTGTGCGCGAACTAATAATGCAAGACCGTCATGTTACATATCGCGAGATAGAAGCATTTCTGGGCATTAGTATGACGAGTATTTATAAAATATTACACGAACATTTGGCTGTAAAAAAAAAATTGTTCTCGTTGGATCCCGTACAACTTAACAGTTGAACAAAAACAGGCTCGTGTTGATTGGTGCAAAAAAAATGATAGAAAAATACAAATGTGGTACATCAAAAGCTGTTATCTACACAGGAGACGAATCTTGGATATATGCGTATGATCCCGAAACTAAACAGCAGTCAACGGTTTGGGTGTTCCAAAATGAGCCAAACCCAACTAAAGTAAAGTAAATAAAGTTGTTCGTGCAAAAAGCACTTTGAAGCAAATGGTTGCCTGCTTTTTTGGTATTAGTGGACATGTGGCTACAGTACCACTAGAGAATCGTAAAACGGTTAATTCTGAATGGTACACCACCATTTGCTTGCCAGAAGTCTTTGGAGAAATACGCAAAAACAATCGACAACGAAGAATAATCCTTCACCACGATAACGCCAGCTGTCACACCTCGGCCGCAACAACGGAGTATTTAAATAGTCAAATGATCGAATTGACGGGTCATCCACCGTACAGTCCCGACTTGGCACCCAACGACTTTTATTTATTCCCAAGCGTGAAGAACAAATTACGTGGACACCGATTTTCGACCCGGGAAGAAGCCGTTGATGCTTTCAAAATGCACGTTTTGGAGATACCCGATACAGAATGGAAAAAATGCTACGAAACTTGGTTTCAACGTATGAAAAAATGCATCGATCATCACGGGGAATATTTTGAAAAGCAATAAAAGTATATTTGGTTCTATATGTTTGTTATTTTTTGTTATTCCGGATACATAAATTGCAGCCCTCGTAGTTCACCGTTTTTGAACGCGGGCATAGATTTCCGTAGATATGGAAGTTAGCAGCTTTTGTCCACGTTTCGCAAATAATTTTAATCTATCTATAGATAGTATCATTTCAACTCAACATGTGACATTTTATTTGAATCTCAGTCAGAGATCAGAACTAGAAGTAGTTGCTAAAAAGTTTAGTGTTTAAATATAATCGGTTTCTTTCTCTTACAGATTTGTAAACACACTTTTTAGACTGGAGGCTGCAGTTTGAAGGCGGGACCTGAAAATCTGCCGTAACAATAAGTTAACATCCATGACATAGTGGTTGGAAGTTGTCTGAAGAAGATGCGGAGTGTATCGTTCACACAGCGGAACTATTCAATATAATTTTCATAATTTCCTTTATATCGATAAACGTAGAAAAAAAAATGTAATGAAATGAAATTGACTTTTTTATGCTTCCATTCGAAGAAAAGCAAGATGTATTTAGTATGAAGTCGATAGCGCATCAACATGAGATATTCTTCCATGGCCAGTAAACTTATTTTTTAAATTGAATATTAGTGAATTATATTTTTTTTTACTTCTAATATAATTTCTTTAGATCTCTGCCAACCAATTAACTTACGTCAATGTTTTAAAAACGTCTCATTTTATGTTTTATTATTGTAGTCAAGTTTTTTGTTGTGAAAAATGTAATAATGTGGACCATTCTTAAAAATCATAAATCAAATAAAATTGTGTAGCAATAAAAATATCGAGCAATAAAATGAATAATAATAATTAATTAAATTGACTCACGTAGACAAATGTAATGAAATTAGAGTTAGATTTTTTCGTATCATGTATATATATAGCCTTAGACATTTAATTATCTTTATTATTACTTACATTATTCCGCTTTTATGCGGTTGTTAATTAAATTGTATATTTCTTTTAGATTAGAACAAGCTTGAATTAAGTGCACGTCACACAGACAGCGATTCACTTTTTATAAAACAATATAGTTTTATTATTAATAAAAAGTGCAGAGCTTTAAATTTCTGGATATTTCTATGAAACAAATTATCATTATCATCATCATCTCAGCCGGAAGTCGTCCACTGCTGAACATAGGCCTCCCCCATAGGTTTCCACCGTGAACGGTCCTGCGCTACTTGCATCCACCGGCGCCCAGCAACCTTCACCAAGTCATCTGTCCACCTTGTGGGAGGCCGTCCAACACTTCGCCTTCCGGCCCGCGGTCGCCATTCGATTCGATTCACCTTTCTTCCCCATCGGTTATCAGTTCGTCGAGCTATATGGCCTGCCCATTGCCACTTCATCTTACTTATCCTGAAAGCTATGTCGATGACATTGGTCTTTCTACGTATCGCCTCATTCCTGATTCGATCACGTAGTGAGACTCCGAGCATAGCTCTCTCCGTCGCGACCACGACAGTCACAACCATAAACCTATCAGTTGCAATGTGCATGTAACTTCACAGGCATGTAATACTATAGTAATGACGTGCACTAAAAATTTATTGAAATTATTATTGTTGTAATCTTGTGATACTCTTTTGTTAATAAATCGAAATTCTTAGCATCTAATATTGTAATGTTTGTGATAGTTAAAACTAGGGTTGCCATCAAATTTATTTTAAAATGTCATTTGTCTAGTCTTTACTCGGTTTTTATTATAGTATGTAATAGATTGTTCCTTTTATTATGTTAATTTTGTATATAAGTTAAGATGTAAGTACAGACAGAGCAATAATAATGTAATGTCGATTTTGCCGAACAAATCAAACTGGGCCCCGTTTCACGAAGCAACAAGTTACAATTTGATATTCATTGCGTAGCCAATTCGCCTAAACTGCATACCCTTATCGTTTTCTCTAATCGTCTACGCAATGTACGTCGAATAGTACTTGTAATTTGTAACTTGTAGCTTCGTGAAACGGCCACCACCTAGCATGCGGTCGCCGGTGGACTACTTAAAATAAATAGATTTTTGTACTTATAAGAACCCTAGTTTTAACTAAATTAAAATGTTCTAAAAAATGTTCTAGTCTTAACAAAGAATAATAAATAGAGTTAGAAAAATTATATAGACGATTGTTTCAACAGCTTGTGATACGATGAGTTACATTATACTTATATAGAACGTGTTTTGTTATAATATACTTGAATCAATCTTTTTTAATATGAGAATAAATATTGCTCAATTAGACTGAATTATATGACTTTTAATTTTTAAGTGATATAAATAGATCTTTGAAAAATGCTACCTACTCTGAAAACTAAGGATATCATGGAATATAAACACACATACACAGTCAAACTACATCTAGACCTGATTATTCATTACCATCCATTAAATTTGCCCTGTCGAGAATCGAACCTGGAACCTTCCAGACTTAAAGCAGATGCATGCGAATATTCTCTTATCGTACATAATATACCTATGTGCCACTATAATATGACCCTGATCCTAACGCATTTTGTTCTAATAACTCGAAGCAGATTTATCAATTTAATAGGCAAGATAACATTGCTCTAAAATGTGTTGTTTGTGCATTCGATAACCCGACGGTTTCGACCCGGTCATGAAACTGACTGATAGACAGATGTTATTCCAAAAGTCCAAACCTATAGAGCGGATTGAAAGAGTAAATATTTACTGTTGCAAGAAAAAGAAAGAAGGTAGATACTTCCGGGAAGAATGTACCATGCCAGCAAATTCGCATTTCCGCTAGCCAATGTAGGTACTACTTACATATTAATCTCGTTGCGTGTGTAACCCCAGCAAAATGTTGCGCGAAGGGCGTTTGTCCACTACATGGAATTTTACCGTCCGGCAGTTCGTTTTTTCACGGTCCAATATGGCACGCCATAAAAAAAAACCCAATCGGACTGCCGGACGGTAAAACTCCGTGTAGTGCACAAACGCCCGAAGGGTGAGAGTATGATAGGTTATTAGTTTTTGTGCACCTTGCGGAGAAATTAGTGAAAAACAGATTTTGCTGCGGTAACGTTACCCCGGCAAAATTATTTTTAGATAATCGTTTTAGCCCAGAACTGGATACATAAACTTCATCGTCAGATTTGTGTGTGTCGTCTAACTCCTTGCTATTGTACTATTACTGTCGAAACAAAAATCTGGCAAAACGATAATTTTATGAACATGACATGACTCATGTTATTTATTAAATAAATATGTGGGGGGACGGCCGGCACACGTAAACTCGGAGTGTACTTGCATTTTTTAATCACCTTTTTGGTTACTTTCTGGGTAGGCCCACAAAATGCAAGGTCATAGTTTTTGATTTGGCGAACCCACTGCATGACCACCGTCGATAAAATAAACCGCACGACATATAAAATGGCCGCCAATAGTATCCAAGTTTATGTCGCGCGAAGTACTACGTTACTATTGGCGGTTACGTTTTATGTCGCGCGGTTTATTTTATCTACGGGCGTCATACAGCGGGGGCTGATAATGGAGGTCTTGGAGGTATTCGAACGGACTTCCACTGACCATCTGCGACTTGAGTGGAGTGTCGCGACCTTTGCCTTTTTATAATCAATTTCCATGTGTAATTTTTATTTCATATTTTAAAAATTATTGATCAAAGCATTAAATACATCAAAGTGAAGATATTTAAAACAAGTGTGTACAAGATACATTTTATTAATAAATATAAACTAATTCTTTAATTTAAATCCATTTTCTATATTTGAATTTAAACCTACATTATTATTTTCGAACATTTTACCAAAGAGTGAGCTGTACAGTTCATTTGTGCTCTCTTCTGTCCGAGTGGTACATTTTTCTGGAGCCATATAATTTACTAGTTTGTTGTGCACTACATACTTAATTTTTCTTCCCTTAGTTGCTTTGGTGTCAACTTTTCTCTTCATTTTACTCCTCATTTGCTGCAGCGCAATCCACTGGCGACTTAGTTGCACTGGATCAGAAATATCTGCTGATTTACACTCAATCAGCTCTCTTAACAACTGATGGTAAAAATCACTATCATCAAATATCTCTGGTATATACTCATCATCGTCTTTGCGGTCTTTAGCTTTAAGCATTTCTGTACCATTTTGTTGTTCTTCTACTTCAACTACAGGTTTCTTATAACCAATAATGTCAAATTCAGACCGCTTCAGCTGAGTGCGTCTAACAAGCTTCTCTCTATCTGACAGAATGTATGATATTTGCTGTAAAACAGTGTTAGATGGTGCATTTTTATTCTTTATAGCTGAAGCAGTAGCTAGCCTTGTCTTTTCATTCCATTTTTGTATCGTTGAGTCTCTGAAGGTTTTAAATGCCTTGTGTGATGATGTTATTTCCTTGTCATAATCCTGCAGTTTCCTCTTCTTGGCTGTTGTAGACTGAACTGCTTTCTTTGGAAGAGCTTCAACAGTTTCATCATTTTCTTCCTCGGTATCTGATGGTATTTCTTCATTGTCAGTATCACTTGGTATTTCTTCATCACTCTTCTCTTGTTCTTCAGTTTTCTGCTTATCTTTTCTTTGTTTCTGGAATGCTATTGTTTTAGTTTCAGGAAACTTTTTCAATAGTAGATCTTGTAGATTGAGAAACCTGAAAATGAGCAAGTTTATTATTAATTAACATATTCTCAAACCATGAAATTCTAATAAATAAATCATATATATACTTTTTATGTTAGTTATAATGTTAGTACTTACTTGTCCAAAACTGTTGCAATATTATTCTTAGCAACAGTACATTCTTGAACAAATTCATCATTTTGACTCAACTCTTTATGTGCCTCAGGCAAAGGCATTTGATTAGCAGTTGTCATAGATCTTTGCAAATGTATCCTCATTTCTAACAACCCTTCCCAAATAAGAAGTTGATTTCTAACACAAGCACCTTTTTTGGCCTCTTCAGAAACATTCTGCTTTTTAACATGTTCAAAATCCTCTTTCATAGGTTCATCCATGTTACTTATGTCATAACCATCACCCTCTTCTTCAGAACTTTCTTCAGATTCTTCTCCATCATTCTCATCATCATCCGACTGTTCAATTTGCTTTTTGAATTGTGTAATACTGTAGTCATCGCTTTCACCTTCTTCAGAGGAAACATCTTCTGAATCTGATTGAGTTGTTTCCACTGTCTTAGGTTTAAACTCAAATTTTACTGATTCTCCAGCGTCCTGCTCTTCAGAATCACTTGATGATGCTTCGTGGCGCAACAGAGACTTTGATAAATTGTTACCGTCGTCTTCAGAGTCACTTTGTTCATAATCTTCGGAACCACTAGTTCCAATGTCTTTCCGAGAAACAACTAGGCCCTCGTACTTTTTGCTGACTTCACTGAGCAAATTGACGTTTCTTTTCCGAAACTCACTGATAGCAGCCTCATCTTCGCTGTCGGAAGAGCCGAGATCCGCCTTTTTAAGAGTTTGAGGTTTAGTACCAAATACTTGGTCATCTTCGATATCCGCCTTCGGTTTCACAGTTAAGGCATCAGCAATTTTGTCCGATAAATTAGGTTTTCTAATCTTCTTCTGTTTTATCTTCATTTTTACCTTTAAAATTGAGTTTTAAACCCAAAAACGTGTATGTAAGTAAAACCAAAAACGTAAACCGTAAACACGTGCACACATATGTCATTTATTGACAGATATGAGAGTGCGTTCAGAAATAGGTGGAGCCAGAGGGACTACGCAGAGGGATCACTGGCTATCAGTCGAGTGATTATCGCACGTTTTGGAACGCTTTCCTAATGAGCGTTTATCAAGCACGTTCTGGTGATAACTCTCTTCATAAACATGCCGTCTAAAAAACCGGAGTTTATCGTTAGCGTCTTTTTCGTTGCGTTCGAAAATGTTTCGCGCGAAAATATGACAGACAGCTGACTGTTGTTATTGCTTTATGTTGAGTGTATACGTTGTCATTGGCAAAATACGTCCAATCTAGACGTGAAGCCATTTAAAAAAAAAAAAAAAAAAAAAAACCTATAAAACGTATTTTTCTTCGTTATTTTACACTTTATTCGATATAGAAAAATGAAGAAACGACCGGTTAATGAATCTGTGACATGGTTAAGTGATGAAATAACTATCGATCAAAAATCTTCAATAACATTTCGTCATTACGAGTAAGTCGATTTCTGCTACTCTTTTTACTCAAATAATAATTATGTATAACGTAGATCCTTTTCTGATAGTTTAGCACACACATATGCGTTATAAATTTTTCAGGAAATTCCAATTCAAGAATTTAGTTGGTGAAATTGGCGACTATGTGCTTGTGTCGAATGCGGACTCAGCTGAGCCAGATTCCGAGAGCGGATGCGACGCGGCGCGTATTCTGTCGCTGTACGAGGACACCACCAACAGTAGCGACCCCTTCCGAGCCAAAGTGCAGTGGTACTCGCGCCCTGAAGACCTGCCAAAGTCCTGCTTCAGCAATGTTGAGCATATTGAATTTTTGGATAGAGAGGTACTCATATTTTTCTCATATTCTCTTGAAAAATAATTGAGCTTGACTTTCATAAGAACAAGAAAACATTTATTTACGGCACATAAAACAAAACACACATAGTTACAAACAAAAAAATAATAAAAATGAACATAAATCACACGTAAGTCAGATGCCACCACAAGTGTGGCGATCTGAGCTATCAAGGAGTGTTCACACTAGCCAGCGTGTGAACAAGTCAACTGATGCGAACACTACCAGAATACAGTAAATAAAAATAATTTATATAAAAAAATAAACATACAATATTTTGCATTCTATTTGGCATTTTTTCAGCATTTTGCTGCATTGTAGTACCCACCAAGTAGGCACTACAAGACAGTGCTGTTTTTAAGTACAGCAAATAAAAATTTCAGGTACTAGAAGACTACAGGCCGTTTGACATGGATGTATCAATTGAAACATTCTTTAAGAAATGTTCTATAACACTCACATTCACCAGAGACACAGATGTAAGAACATCACCCTACAACTACATCTGTAGATACCGACTGAAACCTCTCAACAAAAGAAAGGTGTACTTTGAACCAGTTTTAGAGGAAGAACGTAAAGCCTTACAGCTACTCGGTACACCAGCAAAAACCACTCCTAGGACACCAAAAACACCAAGTAGTCTAGTAAAACGCATGAGCAGAGTGTCTATATCGGAACAAAAAAACTGGAGTGTTAGTAAGAATGATGGTACAAAACTGCTACTCAAAAGAGCTATTTTGGCAGACAAAATTGAAAAGGATTCGCCCAAAAAAGCAACTCCAAAATCAACATTAAAAAAGACTGTAACACCTAGAAGTACAAAAAGATTGACTAGCAGTAATATAGAAGAAGTAATATCTATGGAGTTGAAAGAAAACTCAGATGAGGAATTACCCACTTTAATTATCAGGAAACATGTGGCTACCACACCAAAAAGGAAAACCTCTGTAGCTAAAAATAATGATGAAACACCAAGAAAGGTGCTGTATTTTGAAGATGATGATGATAAGGAAACTCCGTCAAAGAAATCCACTAGAATAAAAAACCCAATCAATTATCGTGAGCCCGAGCTGTCTCCTGTGAAGAAGACTCCACTAAGAACTAGGGCAGCTAGAGCATCTATCAGCCAGAATGAAAATACAACTCCTGTCAAAAGGACTCCAAGAAAATCTATTCGTAAAATAGATGCAGGAAGTGATGATAATGATGATGAATTCAGGCCAGCTCCAAAGACCCCTAAAACCCCCAGGACTCCTAAGGCGCCTCGGACGCCTAGAGTGACTCCTGGAATGACTCCGAAGAGGAGAATTATCACTAGTGAGCTAACTCCCACCCTGCTCTCCAGGGCGCATTCTATTGAAAATAATGATGGTAAGGCTAAATTTGTGTTTCGTTTTTTTCCATAGAATAAGTTTTTCCAATGGTAAAAAGTAGCCATGTCATTTCTATCCATAAACCATTACTGCATTGCAAAAGAGGTTATTTTGTACAAAAAAAACTATTTGTTTACTTAAACAACTCCAGTTAATGCAGAGAATGACCTGAAATCATATTACATTGCCTATCCATTTGTTGTATTTTTTTTCAGACTTCAGTAAAGAGGACAAGTCCCTCCCAGGAAGAGAGTTACAAATGGAGGAGATACTGTCATTTGTCAGAAGCAAGTTACTTGACAGGACCAGTGGGTAAGTTTAACCCAGTTAATAGTATAAAAATAAATTAATAGTAAGACAGGTAGCTCACCTCACGATCTTTGTGAGAGTGGTCAATGACCTTTCTAAAGCAAAAGTGGTCCAAAGTTTACCACTAATAATGTTGCTAATGATCCACAGCAACTTTTACTAAGACCTAATCAAAATTACACTTCTCATCAAAAAAATCGAAACACCTTGCAAGTTTATGTTTTGTAAGGAATAACAGAAAAATGTGTATATTTAGGAATATATGTCAAATGTCATTTAATAGTGAGTAATATGAGGTTTTCAAATCCTATGTGATCATTAATTCATTACTCACTATTAAACGACATTTGACATAATAATATATTCCTAAATATACACATTTTTCTGTTATTCCTTACAAAACATAAACTTGCAAGGTGTTTCGATTTTTTTGATGAAAAGTATTTAAAGTAAAAATGTATAATAAACTGAGAAAAAGTGTCTGTTTATTACTTATTTTATTTTGCAAGTTTTCACTACTTGTAAAACTACTTTTCTTTCTGAATTAGATACTTCGACCAATAACCTCACAAATCAATGTTAAAACGCCTCTACCAAAGGCCACCGACTTGACTTGATAGATGAACGTCCCCCATGTACGTGTGTTTCCAGGTGCATGTACATATCAGGCGTGCCGGGCACGGGCAAGACGGCCACCGTGTGCGCCGCGCTGCAACTGCTGGAGGGAGAGGCCGCGCTGCCCGCCTTCCAGCTGCTCCAGGTCAACGGCATGAGGATCGCAGAGCCGCGCCAGGCCTACGTGCAGATCTACAAACAACTCACTGGTGGGTCTAAAGCTAAAGCATAAAAAATACAACAGTATATTACTGCCATGGCTGCAAAACTATCTATTGTTGCTGGACGAGGGCACGCCACGTTTAATTTCCGAGCCGCAGGTGAGCACTATTATTGTGTACGAGGCCAGCAAGAGTTGTTGCGACCGAGGCTTGTATAGTGCTTTTCTCGTAAATATGCGAGGAAATGACAAATTACTAAAAAGATTGCAAGATCTAATCTTTGATTTAGATATCTACTTGTTTCGTACTAAACTTTATCACTAATCTTTATCACTTTAATGTCCACTTCAAGTTCTGGAACCATTTACTATAACATCTCCAAAATAGGTAGGTCTCGGGTAACATAGTGTGGGACGCCCCCCTGCCAGGTGGACTGATGACCTGTGAGGAAGGTGGTGGCTGGATGAGGAAAGCGGGTGATCGTGCGCTTTGCCGTGCCCTCGGGGAGGCAGCAGTCCAGCAGTGGACTGCAATAGGCTGATTGATTGATACATACTGACCCATCTAAATGGGCCACTTTGTATAACGATGATATTTTTCTATTTCAGGAAAGTCGGTGGTGTGGGAGCAGGCGTGTGCTCTGCTGGACAAGAGATTCACCAACCCTGGGCCCCGGAGGATGCCCACCGTACTCCTGGTGGATGAGGTAAGATTCTACTCTTACCAGCTCAAATACACCCTCACCGAGAGGTTCGAGCCTATGTAATAGTTCTTCTTCGAGTCAATGAAACTAACTGGATTTTTTCTGCCAGTAGGCTGCCACGGTTATGGCGTTATAAGGTCCTTCATAGCGCAGAAAGAGGAAAACTTTCAATACACATGTATCTAATAATTTTTACAAATAAACACACACACTCGCACACATACACACACACACACACACACTCTCTCTCTCACACGCACACACACGCACACATCATAACTATTTAAGTTCAATACAAGGGATCATAACTATGTTTCAATTACATTCTTTTTTGTATGTAAGACGAGCGGTGCCTCCTAACACAGGCAAGAAGCTTATTAGGAGACACCTGCCCTTGCAGAAATGTAAAACCTATTCAAGAATAAACATACTTATTTTATTTTTTAACCTTATTTTAGTATGTAATGAGTAAATAAGTTTTAGTTATAAAAATATAAAAATCCATTTTAAACACGAGGCTTTAAACTGCTGAGGAGTATAGTTATAAGCAGACTACCCTAAATTGAAACTTACTTTCTCATGAGTATAGTTACCGAAGCCACAAGTGTTTCTTATCTGAAGTTGGAGTATCCGTATCTAAATTCGCTCATTCGCATAAAAATTTCGGCCCGTCCTCGCCGTGGCCAGCACCCGAGCGAGCGTTACCCTATTTCACGCTTACTTTACCATCAACAGTCTCCACCAAGAGGCTCGAGCCCACCCTTAATCAGGGCGAAGAGGCCCAATGGGTACTTTAGTACACTATTCTCACTAAACTTATTTTCTCCGTTCGCAAATTCGCGACAGTTTATATATTTGACAATGTAATTATTTTTTGTTGGTTGCCCTAAGCCCTAAAAGACAATGGCCTCGATTCGGGATGTCATGTTCTAATTCTAAATCCAGCTATCCTTTTCGTTTTTATGACCAATGAAAAAGAAGTAATGAACGAATGATATTAATTTGAACGAATGATAACTTAAAAGAAGGGCATTGTTTAGTGCTCTCTAAAATTGTGCAATCGACACGGCCATAAGGTTCATATTCGATGTTTGACAGCTCTAATATTAGGATGGCCATCTCCTGTCCCTTTTCAATCTTTAAAAGGTAAAAAGGACGGACTAACTTAAATTAAGGATTAGAGTGTGACATCCCGAATCGAGGCCAGTGTATTTTTTTTCTTGTTGGTCGCTAAGACGTTGAAATGGCGTGATATACAGCATGAAATTTACATCGTTTTGTTCCCGCCGTGTAGTGATAGTACCCGTCAAACTGAACAACTTTTCACGAAAAAATAATTTCCTGTGACAAAAAAATTATTGGTTTCCATACAAAATGGGTCGGTCGGGAGTCTCACTTTGTATGGAGAGACCAAAAATTTTTTTGTCGCAGGGATTTTTTTTTCGCGAAAAGTTGTTCAGTTTGACGAGTACTATCACTACACGGCGGGAACAAAACGATGTAAATTTCACGGGTATGTACGGGACGCTGGATATATACTTATTTGTGTCTTTTATTTTATTGTTTCTTACTATGTCACTTGTTTTTTCACTTTTTTTATTATTACTTTTATGGCCGTCTATATGCCTCGCATGCCCCAAAGCCTCCGCCTGACGCGAACGACCCAAGAGCCACACTGACACGCCACTTCACTGAAGATCTCCCGGACGTAGACGAAGATGAAATTGAGAGGGCTCTCAAACAGCTTAAAAATGGGAAGGCTCCTGGCGAAGATGGAATCACTAAGTTAAAGGAGCTATTTAATTCCGTCATAGCCAATGGAACTACCCCGAAGGCGTGGAGTGAGAGCGTGGTGGCGCTGTTTTTCAAGAAAGGAGATAAAACTCTCCTGAAAAACTTCAGACCAATCGCGCTCTTAAGCCACGTCTATAAGCTGTTTTCGAGAGTCCTCACAAACCGTCTCGCCGCAAGATTTGACGCCTTCCAGCCTCCGGAGCAGGCTGGGTTTCGAAAAGGTTTCAGTACCGTAGACCACATCCACACAGTGAGACAGGTTATACAGAAGTCGCAAGAGTATAATCAGCCGCTGTGTCTAGCATTTGTGGACTACGAGAAAGCCTTCGACTCCATCGAGACCTGGGCTGTTCTGGAATCTTTGCAGCGATGCCAAGTCGGTTGGCGGTACGTGGAGGTACTGAAAAGCCTGTACAGTATGGCGTCGATGTCCGTCCAAGTACAGAATCATAAGACAAAACCCATCCAGTTGCTCAGAGGAGTGAGACAGGGGGATGTCATCTCTCCGAAACTGTTCTCCAACGCACTGAAGGATGTCTTCAAAACCCTAGACTGGAACGGATTGGGCATCAACATTAATGGCGAATATCTCAGTCACCTCCGCTTTGCCGACGACATAGTCATAATGGCTGAATCGTTGCAGGATCTGCAAAAAATGCTGCACAGTCTCAACGCTGCTTCACTGTCAGTCGGTCTCCGGATGAACTTGGACAAGACTAAGGTCATGTTCAACGAACTAATAATTCCGGAACCGATCTCGATCAATGGCGAAGTGCTCGAAGTTGTCCAAGAATATGTCTACCTCGGGCAGACATTGCAGTTGGGTAGAGACAACTTTGAGCGTGAAATCGCAAGAAGAGTACAGTTGGGCTGGGCAGCATTCGGGAAACTGCGTCATATCTTCTCGTCGCCGCTACCGCAATGCCTGAAAAGCAGGGTTTATAACCAGTGTGTCCTACCCGTTTTGACATACGGAACCGAGACGTGGAGCATGACGGTGAAGCTGGCCCACCGGTTACATGTCACTCAGCGAGCTATGGAAAGATCTATGCTTGGTATTTCGCTACGGGATAAAATCCGAAACGAAATCATCCGGCAGAGGACCAAGGTGGTGGATATTGTCCAGAAATGTAGCAAGCTGAAGTGGCAGTGGGCTGGCCACGTCTGTCGCAGAACCGATGAGCGTTGAAGCAGACGGGTTCTTGAATGGAGACTGCGTCTCGGGAAACGTAGTGTGGGACGCCCCCCTGCCAGGTGGACCGATGACCTGAAGAAGGTCGCTGGTGGTGGCTGGATGAGGAAAGCGGGTGATCGTGCGCTTTGGCGTATCCTTGGGGAGGCCTATGTCCAGCAGTGGACTGCAATAGGCTGATTGATTGATTGATTGATTATTATTATGTATTTGCGTATGGATGGCGCGTCACCTGGCAACAGCGCTGTGTTGTAGTGTCTATTTAGTGGGAACTGCAATGCAGCATAGTGCTGAGCTATTGCCTTTTTGTTATTTTATTTTGTTGATGTGCCATTTTTATTTGATTTGTACCCTCTGTGTGTGTTTTGTTTTGTGTACCGTGAATAAATGTCTTATTATTATTATTATAAAATCTCACGTCAGTTTGAAATTGATTGAACGTTTATTTGTTTTTGTTTTTCAGTTGGACGCCCTAAGCACGCGTCGCCAAGACGTGCTGTACTCCATCATGGAGTGGGCGGCGCACGACTCGGCCTTACTGACCGTGCTGGCCGTAGCCAACACCATGGACTTGCCGGAGCGAGCGCTGGCCGCCCGCGTGGCGTCGCGACTCGGACTCACGCGCCTGTCCTTCCCGCCGTACACTCCTGCGCAACTGCAGACTATAGTGACGAGCAGGCTTAAAGGAGCCAGTGACGTCACAGCCGACGCTGTTCAGCTGATCGCCAGGTGAGCTTGTCTATCAATAGGTAATTTCTACTGTTTTACCCAAACTCCTCCTATTAAGTCATAGAAGAGTTCCTTCCCGCCGTACACTCCTGCGCAGCTTCAGACTATAGTGACGAAGCCGAGGAGCCGGTGACGTTACTGCCGACGCCGTACAACTGATTGCTAGGTGAGCCACTACGACATCGTCACTCTTTACATACATACGTATGATCACGCTCCTGTCCCCGAAGAGGTTAGCAGAGCCCCAAGGAGCACACACTAAAACTATGTTTGGCAATATTATTGAGCTAAGATTCGGCATATACATACACTCTTAAGAACGTCGGTGGTCTAGTGGCTAGGGCCGCTGCCTCCCGTCCGGGAGACGCGGGTTCGATCCCCACCACGTACCAATG
Organism: Carpatolechia fugitivella; assembly: GCA_951230895.1. NCBI lineage: Eukaryota > Metazoa > Arthropoda > Insecta > Lepidoptera > Gelechiidae > Carpatolechia > Carpatolechia fugitivella. The sequence continues at coordinate 3,780,641 of OX579664.1, forward strand.
TGTTTTCGAATTTCGAATTCATAATGATTCGACGCTCTAACGGTGAAGGAAAACATCGTGATGAAACCTGCACACTCCTGCGAAGAAATTCAAAAGTTGTGTGTGAAGTCGACCAACGCGCACAGGGCCAGCGTGGTCGACTAAGGCCTAATTGCCCTAATTTAGGGTAGGCTCGAGCCCCTCGGTGGGGACATGTATGAGGTGTTGATGATACACTCTTAAACGAAATAACATACACCGATTTTCACGTATATCTTGATGCATCTAGCGACAGGTTGCCAGCCTGTTGCTTATCTGCCACTAAACCCAAAACCCTTAGTTGCCTCGCCTTGTACGACACCCTTACGCTTCGTAAATAACATTTAATATTTTTGTCATAACAGAAAAGTAGCAGCAGTATCCGGTGACGCCCGCCGCGCGTTAGCTCTATGCGCACGCGCTTTAGAGTTAGCGGGGGCGGAGGGGTCGGGGCGGGGCGCGGGGCTGGCGCACGTGACCCGCGCGCTGGCGGAGGCCGCGTCGGGCGCCGCCGTGCGCGCCATACAGAGCGCCGCGCCCGCCGAGAGACTCATGCTTAGGGCTGTTGCTGCTGAGGTAAGAGCTACTCTATCGGTCATGGCCAAGGTCACTTAAGATCAAAGTCAAAAGTCAAGGTTACTCTCGTTCACGGTCAAGGTAACATTAATGGTTCGTCAAACACAAGTTCAAGGCCACCCGGTCAGGTCAAGCTCACTTAAGGTCAAAATCAAGGTAATTTAAGGTTGAAAGTCAAGGTCACTTAAGGTAGAAGCTATTTAAGATCTAAGTCACTAGGTGAAGGTCACTTTTAAGGTCAAGGTCACTACGTCAAGCTTACACTAACCGTTCGTCTGCTTCGATACTAATTTATACTGTCATAATTAGTCACTCAACATCCATCTTATACTAACGCCGCTTCCGCTTAGATACATACTTAAGGCCGCGGCTGCAGAGGATAGGGGTCGGAGAGGTCGGGACGGGGCGCGGGGCTGGTGCACGTGACCACACAGGGCGCCGTGCCCCCGAGAGGCTCGTGCTTAGAGCCGTGGTGGCTGTGAGGTAGTATGAAATGACGGTCAGGGTCGGTGACGGTCGGTTATTTGCCAACAAACAGTACACACATCAAAATTACATACACAGAAGTACAGTCAAGGTCACTTAAGATCAAAGTCAAGGTTACTCTCGGTCAAGGTCAAGGTCACACTAATACGCTTGCTTAGAGGCCCATTTACGGTCAAAGACATGGCTGAGATAAAGAGTATGATCAAGGACACTCATGGTCAAAGTCACTTAAGGTCAAGGTCACTCAACATCGAGGTTACGATAACGCCGCTCTCGGTTAGAGGTTCATATTTAGGGCTATGGCTGTCTTAGTCACTACTGCGTCAAAAGGTCAATCAATAGCAAGGTCATACTACCAGCCCCCGCTGCATGCCGACCGTCGATAAAATAACCGCGCGACATATAAAGTGACCGCCAATAGTATCCACGTTTATATCGCGCGAACATATGAACTACTTTACTATTGGCGGTTACGTTTTATGTCGCGTGATTTATTTTATCTACGGTCGGCATGCTGCGGGGGCTGATGTACACTCGTAGTCACTGTTATGTCTGGTCACTCAACGTCATGGTCATACGAAGTGCCGCCGCCGCTAGCTGGGGAGTTACTTTAGAGCAATCGTTGCGTGTGATTACAGACAGTATTTCTATAAAAAAGTTAAACTGAAATTAAAATAAGTTCATGCAAGTTTAGTTAACATTTTTTAAATGAAGTTCTATTTCATTTTTTCTTTGTTTTTACAGGTGGAAAGAACGGGTACGGATGAGACGACGCTCTCGCGCGCTCTAACCACAGCCGCGGCGATAGTCGCGCTGGACGGCAGACCGTATAGATCCGCGGCTCAGATCCGCGCGCCTTCCGCGTCGCAAGCACTCGCCATATGCGCGCGGTTAGCTGCTAGTCGACTGTTGCTGCTAGAACATAAACCTACTGAACCTAGGCTGTTGTTGAACGTCAGTGTGGACGACGTGCATTACGCTACGAGACAAATTACTGTTTAGTGAGGCTGCCAACTGTTGCTAGGATCTAGATTAGCGTCAAAATGGTGGGAACAAATTCTAAATGTTACAATTTCATCTAGACGGGCTGGATTGTATTTCTAGTTACAAAATATCAGTTTGAATTTAGTCAAGTACAGTTGCTAGAACTAGTCGCCCATTGTGATTAAACTAAAAAGTTTAAAATCAGTTCCGCTAATACTAAGTACTCTATGGCTAATACAGATCCATGCGGCTTCCGCGTCGCAAGCGCTCGCTATATGCTAGCCGCTTTTTGCTGCTAGAACATAAGCCTGCTGAACCGATACTGCTATTGAATGTCAGTGTGGACGACGTGCATTACGCTACGAGACAAATTACTGTTTAATGCAAGATAGTTGCCAACTGTTTCTTAGGATTTAAGACTACTGGATTTCTAGTTGCAAAATATGAGTTTTAATTTAGGCAAGTGCAGTTGCTAGAACTACTCGCCCATTGTGATCAAACTACGCAGTTAAAAATCAGTTCCGCTCAAACAGATCCGCGTCGCAAGCGCTCGCTATCTGCGCACAAACCTACTGAACCTAGTTTGCTACTGAATGTCAATGTAAACGACATGCATTACTTTTTTATTATCTGTATTGTTTTCTTATTTATATTTATTTCAGCAGCTCATTTTTAAAGCAACATGTGATTTTGCTTTAGTTCTTGATCTCTGACTAGTACTTTTTTAGACATGTTAAAATATTATTAAATCATGTATTAATTTAATTAGGAACAATTTATTATACTTAAGTGGTTTTCTTTTAATAAACATTAAATTGAATGATTGTTTCGTTTTTATTTTTACTTAACATATTAACATGTTATTCTGTTGATTATTAACCATTTAAACCATTTATTTTGCCACACACACATGTTAATAAATAAATTTACAGCGGTAAATTTATTTTATAGCATGTGGCGAGGGTCAGGCTCAGTATAACGCTAGGCAACTACAGTCGCGTAGCACTGGTTTTCAGCCTGGTCCTCTGCTCATATAATGAAACAACACAGATTTATATGGCGCCCCTGAAGTAAGATAAGACAATATAAGACACAAAAATGGCAAACAGCATAAATATTAAATAACAGAACTCGTTATATATAATTATTTGGTTCACTCATGACATGACACATTGTTTTCGACCTAACAAGTTTCCCAAACTTGACACTGGCACAAAGTTAATCTAGTGCCATAACAAAAAAAAAAAAAAAAAAACAACCCACACACACGATGATGATGATGAACATTATGTTATATTTAATAACGAAAATTAAATGAATAGTTTATTAACTTTGAAAGTTACATTTCTTAGTTTCGTCATAACATTTTTTTTTAAGAATCTCCTACTTGAAGAATCTTGATCAGTGCATCCACATTGTCCTCTCTAACCGCTTTTCTGCTGGCTGCTACTACTGCCTTACTATATTTTCCGACTGAAAAAATTAAAAATACACATATTTATAGGACCACCAGTTTTCAGTATTTATCAACATGTGTGTACATTTACGTACCTCGAAGCCTAGCCGCTTGCTGTAACACCTTATGTAAACTCTTGAGGGACACCACGGCCTGCTCCTGGGTGGCACGTCGGACGTGACATCCAGCCAGCAACTCTTCATTTAGCATGACTACTTCTTTATAGCGGTTTAACATTTCCTTTCTGAAAATAAATAAGTCATTTAAGATTGGGGAAATCGGTTTAAAAAATATATTTTTATTATTATTATTATGTAATAATATTTTTTTTATATATACAAATCGTAAGTAGCCGCATCTTGCGCTGCAGGCAGTAGAGCGGTGATCAGCTGCGCTCGCTCAGCAGTTTCTGCAGCTAAACGAGATCTCATCTCCCCAAGTTGAGAAGCATTTACCATTTCTTCACGAAGTTTCTTCTCGGCTTTCGGAAACTGGGCCACCGACTGCAACCGAAAAGATGAAACGAGAGGTTCGATAACTGACTGGCAGTCTACAAGAAAAACTTGAATATACGCGCAAAAATTTCAACGAGTAAATAATTTTTGTCTATGGCTGTAGAGTTGCTTCGTAACGTAAATTACCGGAATTTCTCGATTATGCATAATTGAGGTATGAAACTACATCTCTAACCAAGGTGCGCGATCGCGTCATTTGCCGGCGTGGGAACTGTCAACTGGAGTTTTTAGTTTTTCTGTCTGTATTTCTCCACTAAATTATTGTTTTTAACATCAGAAAATGGTTGAACATAACGACGTGGAATTATCCGAGGCTGAGGCGGAGCAGTACGACCGACAAATCCGTTTATGGGGGTTAGAATCTCAGAAGAGACTGCGGGCCTCCAAGGTTTTGCTGATCGGGGTTGGCGGTCTAGGAGCAGAGATTGCAAAGAATATAATACTGTCTGGAGTGAAAAGTGTGTGTTTACTTGACAACGAGAAGTTGACTGAAATCGATCTGTACTCTCAGTTTTTGGCGCCACCGGATAAAATTGGTGAGAACCGTGCTGAGGTCTCGTTGCTGCGAGCTAGGGCGTTGAACCCCATGGTAGACATCTCCTCGGAGACCAAAGGTGTGGACGACCTCCCCGATAGCTACTTCGCACAATACGACATCGTAGTCGCCACTGGTTTAAAGCAGGAACAACTAGAACGCATCAACAACATTTGCAGAGACAATAACAAAAAGTTCCTCTGCGGCGACGTATGGGGTATGTTTGGCTACATGTTCGCCGATCTCATTGACCACGAATATTCCGAAGAGATTGTTCAGCACAAAGCTGTGAAGCGTGGCCCTGATGATACAGAGAAAAGTGCAAGGGAAACTGTTTCAATAAATGTCAAGCGCCGCGCAATTTACGTGCCCCTCCAAAACGCTCTTTCAGCTGATTGGTCCAGGCCGGAGATGCGCTCACGCCTGCGCCGTGGCGACCCCTCATACTTTGTCATGAAAGTTCTGTCCCGCTTTAGAGATGAGTACAACCGTAACCCAGAACCATCTAAAAGGAAAGCTGATACTGAAATACTTTTGAAAATGCGTGATGAGCTTGCTAAGGAGTTGAATCTGCCTGCTGGTTTTGTCTCTGATGCATTGCTGTCTGATGTATTTGGCACAGTTGCTGGAGCAGCATCAGTTGTTGGTGGAGTAATTGGACAAGAAGTGGTGAAAGCGGTCAGCCAGCGTGAGCCTCCACATAACAACATGTTCTTCTTCAACCCAGTCAAAGGTGTTGGCTTTGTAGAATTGTATGGTCAGTGATTTTAATGTAAGCTTAATTTTATGTCTCTAAGTATATTCTAAGTAAATAAGTTTGAAATGCTACATTATCTTTGATTTCTAATCAAATCTAAAAAGAATCTGTAAGAAAGCCTTGCACAACAGTATTGGCACTGAAGTAACTAGAGTGGTAGGTGTTATGTTGTGCATCACCTGAAATCTCACCTGTAAGTCATTCAAATTGAGGTAAACAGCCAAACTTTGTATCAAATCTCCAGCCAACCTTATATCAGGTGTAGAAATTTTCACCTGCCCATCAGCTGCAAATTCCATATCCAACTTGGACTTGTCTCTCAAACAAATAAAACCAATATGGAGCTCTTTAGCTTCATCTGTCTCTAATTCCACATCTTGCTCTAGAAGGAAATTCTGATTGATCCAGATGCATATTCTCTGAACCCGCTCTGTGATTCTGAAGGAGACATGACTGTCATGTTGGTACTTGGCCAGATTGGGTGGCGCTAAAGTGTACATAGAGAATTTTGGCAGCTGTTTAGTAAGTTCAAAGATGTGGTATTGTTCACTGTCAGGAAAACCAACTAATGCCTGCAATAATAGAGATAGTCATCAATGAAACTTGTACAAATAGAGCAAAACTTAAAGATGAAACAAATGACAAATTGGTGATATAATTATTTTTTTCTATTTTCTCTTTATAAATCAAAGATAAAACTCAAGTATTAATTTTTACACACTGTTGTAGTTTTTCGTAACTGTATTAACTGATTTAATTTCTAATAACTGATTTTTTAAAGGAAAAAAAAACTAAATTCAATTCAACTGCGAAATTCAAATATTTAAATATCTGAACAACGTGCTATACTTGGGTTACTATAGGATGAGTTCTGACAGATTAAAATTTTAAAAACTTTATAATATTATTTAAACTGAATATTATAAAAAAGTTGTTAACGTTGTATGAAAAATTTTGAAGCTGTCAGAACCCATCCTATAATAACCCAAGCAGAATAATGCAAAACCTCAGGTGGTAGTCAGCCAATGAAACTGATCTTTTGTTTCAAAACATATATGAGTCTAATCTTCCGGAAGTTTGTATGTACGGATGGACGTTTGTTAATGTTTGACGCAAAAACTACTGAACGGATTGGGATGAAATTTGGAATAGAGATAGTTTGTACTAGGATACTTTACGGGAAAAGTCTTATTCCCACGGGAAAATCTTACACAACGCGAGCGGACCGCTAGTAATTAATATGAAGCTGATCAATTTATAGGAAAAGGCATTTTTTTTTTGGGAAAAGTTTTCTAACAAAAGGTGTTTAGTTCAACCAACCACCCAAAAGGTGTTGCATCATTTAGTTAACATTTTGTAAAGACCCTACCTTGATATGCACATCAATAACGACATCCCTGGGTGGGCGCATGGGGACATGAAGCAACGACTTCAGTTTATTGTGAGGCGGGTGCCTCGCCAGCGTCTCGCCGCTCTCAAACACACCTTCCGCTAGAACCAGCGCCGCCCGCACTATCGTCTCGTTGTTCGTCGATATCACCAGGCCCAGGACACCCTGTGAAGTAGTGAAGTAAGACTAGAATACTTGAGTATAACAAAGTACAGCTAGCGGCACGTATCTTCAGCTCTGAGCGAGCGGTGACTATTTCTCGCATAGGGTAAGGGCGGGGTGACTGAGAGAGAGGTACCGCTCGCTCTGAGCTAAAAATACGTGCCACTAGCAATAGAATAGAATTACGCTAAGCGCGCACTAGCGACTTTTGTCTCTCGAGACACTATGTGCCTCTCTTTCGCGTACAAGTAAACTTGACGTGATAGACATACTGTCGCCGCGACAAAAGTCGCTAGTGCGCGCATAGAGTTAAAGTCCCTAAAATGTCTTAGCAATCAGCGTAACTGCAAAGCACTTCGCGTAGTTTGTGAGTATTTTTATGGCACAAGTTGTTTTCTATATCCTTTTTTTATCTATAGGCCGAGTCATTTTGATATCTGACAAAGTAACAGAGAATGTTATTTTTCTTAAAGAAAACACATAATGTTCTACCGCAACGAATTATGATCGCCGACCTAGAATGCTCGCTCTGTTATCTTTCTATCTTCTAAACATTTACAAAGTAAGAGAGAGACGTAAATATTAAATACTAATGCGCGCCATAAGTCCAGCGACCAGCGCGCATCATAAGGCGAGGATGCGCTACGAGGGATGTGTTTTTCAAGAACCAATAGAATCGCATCGCCAGAGCTGTTCTGAGCGAGGCAAGGTAAATGAAGCGATTCTATTGATTCTTGAAAAACACATCCCTCGAAGCGCATCCTCGCACATCTCTGGTGGAAAAGCAGCCTAACTCGTAGCGTTTATCTACCGAGCTGATTGTCCGCTATAACGACTCCGTGCTACGGAAGGGACGATAAGCTGTTGGTCCAGGCTATTACCTAAAGGACTCAAGAACTTTGACCTTGGTTTAGTCATCGACTTGACAACAGACGCGTAAAGTCCCACCTCATCCGACAAGGGAGTAACCGCCACCTGCAGCCTGGTATTGGTGGGCATGGCCGTGGTGGAGGGTGGTTCGTCCAGGCTGGCTCCAGCGCTGACGGCGTTGGCCTCGTAGTGCTGGAGTTCCACCACCAACGCTTGCTTCCTGCTGAAGAGTTCTGTGATGGCCAGCCGGTCCTCCTCCGACGGGAGCTTCTTGGCTGTGTTGAAGCCAGACGCTTCTTGGTTTGTTGCGTAGCCGAGGACTATGGATAACGAGGTTGACTATAGTGAATATTTAAGTAAGTAGGTATAGATCAGAAATAAGTAGTATCATAAAATAATATTATTGCAAACTGTATGTAGGTAATGGATCTTCTTAACAGCTTCCGTGGCCGAGTGGTCGAGATTTCGACGCCCATTACGGAGGTACCGGGTTTGGTTCCCGGTGGGGACACTGTCAAACAAAAATCTCTTAGTGAGACTCCCCAGTTTGGTTAGGACATTGCAGGCTGAATCACCTGATTGTCCGAAAAGAAAGATGATTCCGTGCTTCGGAAGAACGTTAAGTCGTTGGTCCCAGCTACTATCTAGTCGTTACACAAGCCAAGTCAGTGGCCTTTGGCGGCTCTATAACACTGACAAACGATGATGATGATGATGCCGTTGTGGACTACACATCGGTCTGACGTGATATCTTATCCTCAAATACTGTCTCAACTCTTAATATTGCCTAAGAAGTGATCTAGCGGTCAGATCGTTCGGTTCTCGATCCGGAGACTGTGGGTTAGAACGTTGCAGGCTGAATCACTGGATCGTTCGTAGAGGATTCCGTGCAATCGGAAAACGTTAAGCCCAGCGCGGCTAAAGAGCCAAGTATGTCATGTCATGTGAAGTAGTTAATTAGAGGATTATATTGGCCGTACCTTCGCCTCTATTACAAACGCAGACCAAGTCCGGCGCGCCCACCGAGCGGTAGTCGGCCAGCATCATGGCGGCGGCCGGCGCGCGCATCTGCACGCGTCGCAGCACGCGGCCCGACGCGCCGTCCCGCCAGTCCACGCGCCCGTTGGCCCAGCAGCAGGCCAGGGTCTCGCCCGACCATTGCAGAGAGAGCGCGTTTTGCTTCGACTGAGACCATAAATAATTAGCAGTAGTGGGGTCAAGACGGGCGTAGTGGCTTGTAATAAATATATTCTATTTTGTAAGACGAGTGTCGGTAGAGATTAGGGTTTTGCTTGCTACCCGAAAAAGCGATTAAATACCCACCACGTGCCAGTGTGATTTTGGATTTTTATGTACCTGTAGGTAGGTTTATTCATTCAACGCTCTAAAGAAAAATATCGTAAAGAAATATGACCTCGCAGCGGAGAAATGCAAAGGTTCTACAAATCCGCACTGGGATCGCGTGATCGCATAAGACGTTCGTCCATAATTTCAGATTGGGTTCGATCAAACCCCTCTGTGGAGACATACATGACGTGATAGGTAGATATTGGAATAGACTGTTAGCTTATCGACTTTACTGTTGAGTTCAGCAGTTGTGAATAAATCATATCCTGGCTGATTTCGACCACAGCGACTGCATTGATTGCGCGAACTAGGCTAATTCTCGCTCTCGTGTGCCCTTAAGTGACTGCAGTAGCCAACTTTGGTCTGCAGAGTGCGTGAGCACCTGTCAGGACTCCGTTAACATAGTTATATGTAATGGCTATGGGTGGTCTATTTTAGGTGGTTTGGTGTCGAGGTCTACTTTTCTTTCCTCCACGAAGTCAATAATTACCGTAGGTTCCGATCCCATAGTCCACCGAAGCGCAGAATATATAATAGTACTATGCAAACCAAAAATATTTCTGTTTGCGATGACGAATTGATGATTCCTTACCTTAACCCTCCACAGCCGGATGCCCTCCTCGTAGATGCCGATGGTCCCGTTGTCTAGTCCGTATGCGAACCTTACGTCGCTGACGGGTGCCAGGCAGAGCACCGACCCCGTCTCCGGGAGCTCCGCGATGAACTGGCTGTTCATCGCGGAGCTGTTCTTGAGCACGCGGATGTACGAGTCTTCGCACCCGATCAGCAGCTGGAAGGAAGTGCTGGGAATTACGACAAGAAGCGCAAGAGCCCCAAACAGTAGTTTACAGTTTCAGGTTATAGTTTTCCAGCAGAGTGACTACTTTGGTGGCTTAAAAACTGATAACAGAGCAAAGTCGGGCAGTTCTCAGTCCTCCCTCACACAGTCTTGAAGAGTCGAGTAAGCATCTACAGCCATAAAATTTTGTTTTTCGAAATTTGTAGTAAACTGCAGCATTACTAGTAGGTAATTTCGATCTCCATTACAGGGCTTGGGGGCTTCAAAACTTTAAGTCTATCGGCCATAACACAGTCCTTCGAGCCGCATTTAACTAAGTATTATAAATTCGAAGGCCACAAACAAATAATGAGCTGCTAACGAACCTCGTTCTCCCCATCCTTATCGAAGTCAAACACGATCATGGAGCAGATTTTTCCACTGACCACGTTCCAGAAGACCTCCCCCCCTTCCCAGTTGAGTCCTTGCACGGAAGAGTTCCCTCCAACAATCGCGAGGGTCTCGCGCGCCTTGCCGAAACTACCTGTGATTATCACATTCACGCCGTCCGCCGCTTCCTTGAAAAATAGGTCCGTGTTTTCGTGAACGTCGTAAGCTGTAACGAAATTTGTATAATATAGACTTGATCCCCATCATCCTAGGGTCGCTCTCCTACCTCCTTAAGGGTGTGGGTTGTAAGGTCAACCAAAATCATAAACTCTGGTAACAGTTATGTGGCCGCTGAAGACTCCTGACATGGCTTAAGTACGGACTTCGTAGAAAATAACGGAATGCCTTCCAAAGCATAAAATCTTCTTGCTTTTCAGACAATCAGCTGAATCAGCTCACAAAGTGGTTTTTGATTGGCCACTGATTCCCCATCGGAATTCAATCCCATTACCTAGCGTAGTGGGAACGTTGCATGGTATAAAACTCAATATACTGGCTAAACAAATACATTGTTATCATTTTATTTTACCAAGGAAAACGTCTTGTTTCCACGACAAAACCCAAAAATGACTCGTCTTAACATTGTGGAACGAAGGTGGAGGCGGTATTTGAAACTATAAGATTGATAATTCAAGAGATGTTTTTATTTTCTTTTTTAAGATTTTTACACACGCGCAGTCTAACCTAGAATCAGCTCTTTTTTTCCAAGTCAAAACTTATCTTCTAAATTCAAAATAAATCCAAAGATACCAAAAACGTTTACGGCCAGCAACAGCCAAAGAGGCAAAGAGGTATAGGTATGTACACATACCTAACACATTGCTATGTAATAAATAGCAGGCGCTTGTATAAAGTTACTTACCTAAGATCTGTGTCGGAGAGCCAATGAGTAGCATGTCCCTGAGCACGTCTGGCTTGAGAGGTCCAGCGGCCAGGGCTACGACGGACTGGCTCAAGTTCAGCTCGGAGACTTCGCCGTGGGCTTGAGACCGCTGCGCGCGCCCCGCCGCCACCGCTCCGTGAGGGTGGTGGATTATTATCTACGGATAGCGCTTATGCTTAGTATTTTACACCTCAGGCCTAATGGATCCTATTTGCTGACTTTCGCTTGGTCACACCAACTAGATTGTTGTTATTGGAGTTCTCAGATTGAGAACTACAACAACTAAAATGGCCTCTGACTTGAGTCGAATGAAACCAACGACTTAACGTGCGTTTCGAAGCACGGAGATCGTTCTAAATGAAAACCATGAAGGCCGTCTTTCGCATAGAATATAAATTGTTCATAAAAATATGGTTAGATAGATAGATAGATAAAGCGTTTATTTGATACTGCAGACACAGGTACAGGTAGGCAGGCAGGTATTACTGGTTAGTATCTGTAGGGTAGGGTAACCTACCCTAGGTTGGTCAAAATTACAAGATAGCTAAGACCAAATCACTTTAAGACATCATCTCGTTTTATCTTCATCATTCAAATTGTTCTCGCTTTTATAATGTATGGACTGTAGGTATTTAGTGCACTGCATACTCAACATCATCCAATCACACTATAATATTAAAAATATGTAAATATATTTAGATGTTTGTTCCGCTTTCACGCCTAAGCTACTGGACAGATTTGGATGAAATTTGGAATAGAGATAGTTTGTACCCTGGATTAACACATAGGATACTTTTTACCGGGAAAACCTTACACAACGCGAGCGTAGCCGCGGGTGGACCGCTATTATTATTATGAATTTTCGAAGGTTAATTAATTACTTTATCATATCCAGCACACGCGGTCAGGCAAGGATGCGTGCCATCATACTTGGCTATCGTTACAATGCCGGGAGACACTTTGTGGTTTAGTTCCAACTTGAAAACCGGCTGCATCGTAGACACCTGCATTTTAGGAACTTTCTTAATTTCAAGCTACTTTGTGGTGTTTAATTTATTGCTATGACAACGATACCATATTACTTCAGGTAACCAGAAACGGATATAAATTTATTCAGAAAGGGAATGCAACATTTTACTTTCTAAGTGTATTTTAAATTTATAAACTTGTAAACAAGTAATAAACATTTTCAAAATTAGACAAAAACTTGGAGGACAAAAACTATGTTGATAAAAAACCGGTACTTATTTACCGAGAACTTCACTAACATGATAACGATCCTCTGATTGGGCTCCCCGAAGATTCGCGAATCCAAGCTCTCCTTGTGTTCAAATACTTTGCCCTGCTGCGTTCCGAGATGCGCTGAAATCATTACCCGTAATCGCGTTCCGAATCACTGTCAACCATACATTTTTTTTCTTTTCTGATCGCTGACAGCGCTGAAACTCTGTTTCGAAATGCGCCCTTTGGTAAGTTAAAAATATTTATTTTTTATATGTACACCAAGTGTATAATTTCATTACTATTGTTAAAAGTTAAAAAAAACATTATTTTCTTTATTTTCAAGAAATATTCATAGTTAATTAATTTAATTTAATTTTGTAAGGATTTTGTAGATTTTATACACGACTACTTCAAACAAACGTGTTCTGAACGCATTTTATTTACGTCAATTTTGGCAAACACTTGTCGTCTTTGGCACTTGATTGATCATCATATCATCTGTCTGTTCTGTCTGTCCATTGCATTTTATTTTGCGCATTGATCAGATTCAGATAAGTTTTTTACATTTTCAGTTGCTGTTTCGGATAAATAAATTAAATTTAGAAGTGATATGGTGCTTTTGGAATCACCAGTATCCAAATGGGTAGTGAACTAGATCAAAAGACTTCTGAAACCAGGTATTGTAAAGTTTTGTTTTGTTACGTCGTTTACATTTATGTTGCATATTATTTGTTATAAATTATTGCGCAATTGCAATTGCTCTATTTATCCGCATCATGATCCGCTTTTTCATGGCTTATTTTTTACCGCTTTACTTTTGTTAGATAATCATCATTCATTTACAAACATTGTTTTACCGTTGTAGGTTTAATCCTCTCATCGTATTCCTAAGCCGCAGTCTGGTATGCCCAGGCTCCACGTATTGTTCTATTGTTTTTGGCCGCAGTATGTCTTGCCATTCATTTATCATGTCATTGTCGACTTCTTGAGGTAATTTCATATCTTTTTAATTAAGTTTTATTTTACACTATCTTTCATTAGCTGTAGATGTTTATTCAGTAAGTACATCATACTAAGTAAATGTTATAAGTTTTTCATGCTTTCCATTAATATCTAAACAGTGAATTATCTAGGGTCTATTTCTCAAAGTTACAATTCTATGAATAAATAAGAGGTACTTAAGAGTAGCCGCATTACATTGCTAATATGACACCTAGAAGTTTAAGGTTAAGTAAGTGGATCTCCGCAAACCTAGCTCAGCAGTGGAAATTTAATTATATAAAAAAATGTTAGGTGCCCTATCTCAATAAATTCTTTCAATCCAGAGATAAATAAAGATATTGAGTTTTTTTTTTTTTTTGTGGCTTTTGTGTATTCACAATTCCGATTTAGTTACTGACCTAAAATAATAATAACATTAATTTCTTCATTGTGTTTAACATTCATTATAGAATTCAGTTGATTTCAATAATAGCATGTTTTAAATTAACTATTGCTTAATTTTATAACTATGACATTTTAATAATAAGAAAAAAATATATAGTAACAATGTGTATTTATACTCTTACAGAATTTCCTAATTTCCAATGGGATTTAATAAGCAAGTTTTGAGTTTGGATTTTTTTTTTTTTGTTGTTTCTGTACTCTGTAGACATACTAACTCAGAGATTGATGATTGCCAACATCATTCTTGGCTATGTTCTTTTACCTGCCTCTGAAAATAATGTTTGCCTTTTTATACAGATTTTTATTATAATCAGATAAAAAAAACAATAACAAATGATTTATATAAAAAAATAATGTCCCTATTTATAACACTTTTTATTCTACCAAGTCCGCGCCCGCTATATTACCACTTGGTAAAAAAACTTTTTGTCTATGTGAATGTATACCACAAAAAAGCCTTTGATGTTATCCATAAGTATTTCTTTGCCCTAGACAAATCAGATATTTTTTAAATTAATTAATTTCTTATACATGATCAGATTTTTTAAACCAAGTAATTATAAATAATGTTTTATAAATCCACACCACACACACACCACCACCACCACCACACCATACCACACCACACCACACTACACCACACCACACCACACCACACACACACCACACACACACGCACCACCACACACACACCACCACACCACACACATATCATATTGGTAACAATAGTGATTAGATCTGTTTAAAAAATAATATAATGAGCATGTTGCCTGTGATAATTCCCAAATGATCTCAAAAATGTATGGTGTGTGTTCTCAGTTGCATTTTGACTCAAGGGTTTGGTTTGGTTTTTGCAGCATAGTTGACAGGACATGGATTGGAAGTATCTTTTCCACGTTATGGAAGTAAGATGTTCCAAAGACATTATTACTCATAATCACACTCTTATTGTTTTATGACGGTCCATTTGCTTTTCGCTATTCATTTTTGTTTTATTTATGAAGGTGCTAGTAAGTATAGGTAGAAACTTTAAAATGGTGTAGTTTGCTACTTCTTATACACAAAATTATATAAAAATGAGGCACATTTTTTGTTACTCTTTCATGTAGATTTTCATTTCTGTAAAACATAATTAAGCTTGCAGTGTTTTGTTTTTAATATTTTATGACATCTGTGGTTTTACTTTTGTGTTTTGGTAAATCAGATTAGTGTCTGAATATTTTTTTTATTGTGAATTAAGTATTTATCATATTATAATTTAGATTTTATTTTAGTTACACTGGTGGATGGTTCACCTGGACACGTCAATCGGATGCTATGTTACGTTGTGTTGAGAAGCAAATATTGTCATGTAAGATTTTTATTAATATTTTTTAAAGATATTTCTTATATTATAAACAGATATTCTTAATTGACCTGAAAAAGACAAACTTAATCCAAACTTTAATCATACAATTTTTCATTTATAAAAATATATTCCAAATAAATTCTTAAAAATAATTACATGTCAAAAATAAAATTACAAAATAAATATCCAATTAAATATTGTCAAAAAGGCCGCCCCGAATCGCACCCGGTGAGAATGTTCCCATTACACTGGCAGCTTTTCCTCGCTGAGAGGCCAGCGAAATGTGTTGCCTTAGGTACGATTCGGCGCGGGGTCCCTTGTTGCCTTACTCAGGCGCTGCCCTGGTTCGCCGATAAAAGATTGTGCATCCTTATTCCAAATTGCTTAGTACAATAAATCGCGCGTCAAGCGTTATGGATATCGCCGCGATCCAAAGATCAAACTGCGGAATCGCACTTGGCATGCATTTTTTATTAATGTTTTATATCTATTGTTATATATTTATCAAATCACTTCTGACGTCATACCGGTCCGGGAAACCGCTGATAACTTTGCAATAAATCGGTCATTACTATTGCGTTACACGAAAGACTGCTCTCTTATCTTGCTCGGTGTATATTAGTTGTAGTTTTATTGCTTAGATCATTAGGAACATTGCTTTTATGTGAAGAAAAGATATTCTATGTGCCAGTAATTTCGCTTGCGAAGCGTTTTGCGCTGTACTGAAAATGGACTAGGATTTAAGATTCCTTGCGGCGACACACTGCTTTGAACGTAAACAACTTTTAGTATACAGTAAAGTCACATCAACATCAACGGCCCGTTGCAGTCCACTGCTGGACTATGAGCCTCCTTAAGTGGGGGGTTTTGCCATAATCTCCACGCTTGGCAGGCGGGTTGGAGATCGCAGATTAAAAGGTTACTGTATCAGAGAGCGCGCTGCTGCCCGTTCCCTGTTCAATGTGTAGTCCCTAAGTCGCCTCTTACGACACCCACGAGAAGAGTAGGGGTTGGTGACTAATGTATTCTACTCTGCCGTCACCACACGGCGTATACAGTAAAGTATAGTAACCAAATGTAAAGGAATGTTTATATCCTCTTACATCGATCGACCTCCGAAAATAGACTGAGAAAATATCGCACACGAACCAAACTGAACTATTAAATCGCGTTTCTATTTTTTATCATTCGTTACCATTATTCGAAACAATAGTAATGCTATCTCGTTACCTTAGACAATACTATAATATTTAATATTATCGATTTTAAATGCGTCACATCAAACGCTTGAATGTGTTTTGTTATACCTATTAATTTAATTAAATACATTATAGTTGTCTATATAGATCTATATAAATGTAAAAATGGGTGAGAAAGTAATAAAGTATTATTATGAGTATTATATATAATATTGGTTATATATAAATGAATCAACTAACCGAACATTAAAACCTTTTTTTCATGTTACTACTTATTTTGTTTATTACCGTGACATGACTTGCTATGTTCAAGACTCAAGGCCTTTGCCAGCCGAAGGTCATAGTAATTTGAAGCAATCAAGGATGACTAATCCAAATCTAACATAAACATAGATAGACCGTAGATCAAGGCAAAATTCAGTTAAACGATGCATCCAATCTTTAAAAAAGTCAAGATCGAGGTATAGGTATTAAAAGTAAATCATATGAGCGATTACTTACAACAAGTTGCAATATAACCGTGTTTACATCGTTTTGTTCCCGCCGTGTAGTGATAGTACTCGTCAAACTGAACAACATTTCACGTCAAAAAAAAACCTGCGACAAAAAAATTGGTCTCCATACAAAGTGAGATTCCCGACCGACCCATTTTGTATGGAGAGCACAAAAATATTTTTGTCATAAGAATTTTTTTTTCGTGAAAAGTTGTTCAGTTTGACGGGTACTATCACTACACGGCGGGAACAACACGATCATGCTGTATACTTATTTATTTACTATTTATTGTACATAATAAACATGAAAAAGACAGAACATACAAAAAACGACACAACAGGCCTACTTATTTCCAAGGGAATATCTTCCAGTAAACCCACAGAAGAAAGAAAATAAAAATAATAAGATGCGGATAATACTTACCGTGTGATCTCTTTGTATAGGTTTGAAAACGGCTTACAAGCGTTTCTACGTGGACATCGGGTCTGTGGTGGGGCGGAGCGACAAGATATGGACGATTTCGCTGAACGACGAGTCTACGAAGACTCCGCTGGTGATGCTGCATGGCATGGGCGCAGGGCTGGCCCTCTGGTGTCCCAACCTGGACTCCTTCGCGACGACTAGACCTGTCTATGCCTTTGATTTACTAGGTAATAGAGACACGTCATCATCACCATTTCAGCTGTTGTAAGACTGGACAAAGGATGCCCAAGGATAGGATGAGGATAGGAGACTGGTCGTCTATCCTTAGAACAACATGCCTGCTATGTGTACCTACGTAGGTGAAGCGTGCTAAGACTCCTCTCCGCGCCGGGGGTCTACTTAGCAAATAGCCGATTTCTCATTCCGACTACTTCTCAAAGTGACTATTAGCAAACAGCCCACTTAGCAAACCTCCTATTTCTCATTCATCCTTTTATCAAGTAGCCTAATTCTCAGACTGTCTACTTGTCAAACAATTAATGAAGTACAGTGTTAAATTAATAGTAATATGGGCCCAATTCGCGTTATTCGACTACATTTCATCGCTTGCGACACACTTGTTACAAGATTTGATACTATCATACAAACAGTAATACCTAGGTAAAAAAAACGTATTAAATAAATACCTATGATGAAATAAAAAGACGAATAATTTTTTTAGAATATATAAGTTTAATCAATAAACCAAATTAAAATTTTAAACGCATATATATATATATAATAGTTATTTCTTTGCGTTCTAATTGTTTTTTTTTTATGTTTAGTTTTTTGTCATGTTGTATGTCACAAGGTCTACGATTTTTCTTTAATGGATGGTACATATTCAGTTTCATTTCGTAGTTAAAATGAGTTCCTTCCTTTTTTAATTTGTGGATAAATAAAAATAAAGTAGGATTTCTGGGAATTCTCGCGTTTAACCGTCTGTGCCACCCTTCCAGCGCATTGGTGGTGCGTTGTATTTCTTGCGCACAAGTTAATATTGCAGGAGATACTTCTTTAAACCAATAAGTTTCAAAGTAAGCCTTGAATAACAGCAATTCAGGAGAAAGCTCTGGTGCATTTTCAATAATCTGTCTCCACCCTGCTTCTATATATTGTGGAGGCAATAATGGTAAATGGGCTGTAAATCGTGCTACTTTTCTTCCTCTAGTTGTAGTCCTCCGATCACAATTTTGTATATAGGAGAGAGACCCGTGTTCCTTGGGGAAAGTTGTTCAGTATCACGATATCTGATCTATATATCTATTTATAATAGACAGACTTTGGGACTTGTAAAAGTGTCTACTTCTTTTATGCGAACTGTCTGAAAATGACATTTCGAAAAAGTAGGCAGTCTGCGAAGTAGTCACTTAGAGAAGTAGGCTAAATGAGAAATAGGACGTTTACTAAGTGGTCCAGTAGCGAAATAGTCACTTTGAGAAGTAGTCGGAATGAGAAATCGGCTATTTGCTGGCGCGGAAAGGCCTAAGACTGCCGTGCGGGTAAACTCGCCTCGTGGGTGCAATAATTTCCTAATGTGACTGCGCGGCCCCTACGTCGTAGGTGCGTTACCAAACGCGTATGCGGCTACCTACCGAGGAGGGTGGGGGTGCGCAAGGCTGTATTATTGAGTTTTTTTCTTTCAGCAGACAAATTATTATATTTAGTTGCAAAGTTGGCGTGTTAAAGAAACCCATTGTTTCTATCAAATAATAGTTTTATGTGCCGCGGAATTTATTATTATATTAATAATTATTTATGAAAGTGATAGATATCCAAATACTATTGATTTGATATCATAAATTTATAGCAAGGCTGGCTGCTGTTATCTTTGGAAACTTTATTACTCATTAAGTCATTAGTCCTTGTTATATTTAGCGGATATTATTGGTATCCCTGATAACAAGGCGTATTCAGATAAATTATCTTAGAATATTGCCTGAGTGAATTCACGCAACCTTACTCATATAGAGGTTCTTAGGTTGGGTTGATGCCAATTTTTCTGGTTAGTAGGCCAATGTGCTAGTAAATAATTATTTTAGGTTTCCATGTTTGTGCGGCATTTGGCTAGCTTCGTAGCGCTATAATAAAAACCGATTCAAAGGAGATTAAAAATAATTAGTTTTTTTTTTCTAAAGGTCCATAATAAGTAATATAAATACATGAAAATTAATTCTTTCCGCAGGGCGACGTATGTTACCGTACCATACACACTAATATTATAAATGTGAAAATATATTTAGATATTTGGATGTTTGTTCCGCTTTCACGCCTTAACTACTGAATGAATTTGGAATGGAGATATTTTGTAACCTAGATGAACACATAGATTTTTACGGGGAAAAGTATTATTCTTAATTTTCTAATTTAAAAAAAAAATAGACACCTTTTCATCTTAAATCTCTAAAAGAAAGAGACTGAAGTGTGCACCAACCCCTAACATCGCTCTAAAAATAGATCCTGGTAGAAAGGGCCTCTGTTCACTTTATGCGAACTAGGTTGTATGGAAGTTAATGCTATCTATACTAATATAGGGGAAACCTTTGTATGTTTGTAACGAATAAACTCAAAAACTACGGAACCGATTTTAAAATTTCTTTCACCATTAGAAAGCAAAATTATCCCTGAGTAACATAGGCTACTTTTTACCACGGGAAATATGTTCTTCCCACGGGAAAATCCAAAAATAAAGCTGGCGTAGCCGCTGGCGGGCCGCTAGTGTAGCTATGAAGCTGCAAAACTACAATACTTAATTTACTCGTATTAACAAAATTACACAGTTGATTTCAGTCCTTCCAAGTTTAACATGACTTGGGAGGTTTCTCCATTATTGACTTCTCCATTAAAATTGAATAATCTGGTTCGCAGGATTCGGTCGGAGCTCCCGGCCGAAGTTTTCGTCGGACGCCGCCAAAGTAGAGGCGCAGTGGGTGGAGTCGGTAGAAGAATGGAGGCGCGAGGTCAACATCGGCGAGTTTATTTTGCTGGGGCACAGCCTCGGAGGGTACATCGCCACCGCCTACGCCATGAAGTACCCTGAGAGGCTAGTTTTGTTACAATAACTAACTAAATTGTACCCTGCTAACTGTTCGTCCGAGGTTACGCTAGCATTTAGTTTTTTCCCGTGGAAATGAGACTTTACAACCAAAACCCATAAACTATTAAATAGGGGATCGGACTACTTTTTTTTTATTTTATAAATCCAAACTTCTCAGTTTCTGCTATCGAACACTAAAAGAATTTTTGCTCTATCTTTAAAATTGACCGAGTTATAAAGGTTTGAAATTCAAGATTAGACAGAGAGGCACGTGCCCACTTGTGACGTCATTTGTTAGTAACGCCATATAATCTCCATACAAAAAATCGTTTTTGAAAGAGACAGACATATTGAAACTTTAAAAAATCACTATAAATTCGTTTTCCAACCGATTCTGGCTTTTTCTTCGCGAATCGTTTGCTACTAATCTATAAAATATGGTGAACAGTCCGATCCCCTATTATCACTATGCTTGAAATTATGTCGATCTGTCGCTGCGTAATACACAGAATACCGAACTGTACAGATTCGACAGTAAACTATAAGGTATATCTACTTACTACCTCTTTCATTTTGTACTGCTAAAACTGTAATTTTGATATTATTCCGAACAGACTTCTTCTAAATCCCGCTTTTGTGAATGGTCATCATTATCATCATCGTGTAGGTTATAAGGTCAACAACCGGCCTCACAAACCCTGGTGTCAGTGTTATAGAGCCGCCAAATGCCACTGACTTGGCTCGTGTAACGACTAGCTATTTGCCGGGACCAACGGCTTAACGTGCCTTCCGAAGCACGGAATCATCTTTCTGTTCGGACAATTAATTCAGCCTGCAATGTCCTAACCAAACTGGGGAAAGTCTTACAAAGAGATTTTTGCTTAGAGTCCCCGCCGAGAATCGAACCAGAAACCTCCGTAATGGGCGTCGAAATCTCGACTACTCAGCCACAGAGGTTGTTATTGGTCATGTGATTGGAAAAATCTTTCACAAGATCCACACGCCTTATTTCAAATCAAATCAACGGCCCGTAACAGTCCACTGCTGGACTATGAGCCTCCTCCACTTAAGTGGGGGGTTTTGCCATAATCTCCACGCTTGGCAGGCGGGTTGGAGATCGCAGATTAATAGGTTACTGTATCAGAGAGCGCTGCTGCCCGTTCCCTGTTCAATGTGTAGTCTCTAAGTCGCTTCTTACGACTCCCACGGGAAGAGTGGGGGTTGGTGACAAATGTATTCTACTCTGCCGTCACCACACGCCTTATTTACTGATAACTAAATCAATATCTTATTATTACAGAGTACGCCACCTAATCCTGGCAGACCCGTGGGGTTTTCCAGAAAAACCGAATAACCCGTACGAAAAGTACCAGGTTCCGTTTTGGGTGCGAGCGGTGGCGACGGCGGTGCAGCCTTTGAACCCGCTGTGGATGGTGCGTGCGGCCGGACCCGCGGGCAAGTGGCTAGTCAGCAAGACCAGGCCGGACATCTCCAGGAAATACTTGAAATACGTGCCAGACGCAGAGAAGGTCATTCCGGAGTATATCTACCAGTGCAATTCGCAGTCGCCTAGGTAAGTTTGTTTATTGTTTTAGCGGCTAGCAATATTTTTTAATGTCATCAACATCAACGGCCAGTTACAGTTCAATGTGTAGTTCCTAAGTCGCCTCTTACGACTCTTTTTTTAATATGATGGACCTAATCACTATTTATACCAGAGTGGTAATATAATGGGCGCGGACTTGGCCTCTTACGACTCCCACGTGAAGAGTAGGGGTTGGTGACAAATGTATTCTACTCTGCCGTCACCACACGGCAATTTTTTAATGTACTTTTATTAATTTATGCAGTACTTAATATTTTATAATAATAAAACAAAGCGAATCTTTAAAAAAACCGAATATTTTACAACTAAGAAAGAAATCATGCTTATTAACGAAAAAATACAATATTATCGAAATACTCGTGGATAAGGAACTATTGTATTGATACTGTCACAATCCACAATCAACAATATTATCGATATATATCATCGATGAACAAACAAAATCGATACTTCGTCTTTTATCGATCGGCAACACAATCTCAAAACAAGTTAACCTTCCAGCGGCGAGAGTGCATTCCACACTCTGATGGACAGTTTCGGGTGGGCGAAGCACCCGATGGTGAAGCGGGTGCACAAACTAGACCCGGCCTTGCCAGTCACAGTGCTGTACGGGTCGCGCTCCTGGGTCGACAACGCCACTGGACATGTGCTTAAAGAGGAACGCCAGTCCAACCAAACTTACGTACAGGTGAGTCTTATATGAACTGTAGCGTCTTACAAGGATACTAAGGGAAGAACCGTGTAGTTCCCGACGTAAGAATGTATCATTTTTTGGTGTCGTAGTCCAATTTATTGCATATACAGCTGGGTTTATCTTGCACTGCTTGGATCTTGCAGTCCAACCAAACTTACGTACAGGTGAGTCTCATATAAATCGTGTGGTTCATACAGTAAGAATTAACCAACCCATGTCGTTTCGTGGGTACTAAGGGAAGAGCCGTGTGGTTCCCGGCGTAAGAATTGGACCAGTTTATCTTCTAATAGGTGTCGTACAAGGCGACCAGTTCAACCTGACTTAGGTAGGTTTATCTTGTACTGCGCTGGGATTCTGAGTCGACAATGGAAAAGGACAGATGCTTAAAGAGGATCGCCAGTCCAGCCAAACTTACATGCGGGTGTGTTCCATTTACAGCTGGGTTTATCTTGTACTGCGCTGGGATCCTGAGTCGAGAATGGAAAAGGACAGATGCTTAAAGAGGAACGCCAGTCTAGCCAAACTTACGTGCAGGTGTGTTCCATTTACAGCTGGGTTTATCTTGTACTGCGCTGGAATCCTGAGTCGACAATGGAAAAGGACAGATGCTTAAAGAGGATCGCCAGTCCAGCCAAACTTACATGCAGGTGTGTTCCATTTACAGCTGGGTTTATCTTGTACTGCGCTGGGATCCTGAGTCGACAATGGAAAAGGACAGATGCTTAAAGAGGAACGCCAGTCCAGCCAAACTTACATGCAGGTGTGTTCCATTTACAGCTGGGTTTATCTTGTACTGCGCTGGGATCCTGAGTCGACAATGGAAAAGGACAGATGCTTAAAGAGGAACGCCAGTCTAGCCAAACTTACGTGCAGGTGTGTTCCATTTACAGCTGGGTTTATCTTGTACTGCGCTGGAATCCTGAGTCGACAATGGAAAAGGACAGATGCTTAAAGAGGAACGCCAGTCTAGCCAAACTTACGTGCAGGTGTGTTCCATTTACAGCTGGGTTTATCTTGTACTGCGCTGGAATCCTGAGTCGACAATGGAAAAGGACAGATGCTTAAAGAGGAACGTCAGTCCAGCCAAACTTACGTGCAGGTGTGTTCCATTTACAGCTGGGTTTATCTTGTACTGAGCTGGGATTCTGAGTCGACAATGGAAAAGGACAGATGCTTAAAGCTGGATTTATCTTTTACTGCTCAGATTCTGGGCCGACAACGACCAGAAAAGTGCTTGGAAGTCCACCAGACTTACTTGCAGGCATAGAGGTTTCGCTTCACACTTTAGGTACGCTCGGCCGTCTCGCCGCACGGATCAGCAAATCGTTCGTAGTCTGTCGCTAAAAATGGAGCCACATGTGTCTATATTACACAAAACGTATCAGGCTGTGTCACGGCCGACCAACAGCTTCTAAGTGAGGCCTGTCCCTGCAAAGAAGAGTAGTTCAATTATCTTATAACGTAAGGTTTATTCTGTGGTACAGGTGTGTTACATATACAGCTGGGTTAATCTCATACTGCTGGGATCCTGGGTCGACAACACGATAGGACAGCTGCTTAATGAGGAGCGCCAGTCCAACCAAACTTACGTGCAGGTGTGTTCCATATACAGCTGGGTTTACGAGTATCTTGTACTGCTGGGACTCGACAACGTTACATGATGAATGCTTAAAGAGAAACGTTAGTCCGAACAGACTTACTTACTGGTGTGTTCCATATACAGCTGGTTTTATCTTGTACTGCTGGGATCCAGGAGTATCAAGTTACAGGTGCTTAAAGAGGAGCGCCAATCCAACTGGACATACGTGCAGATGGAAATAATATTAGTATCAATTTCTTTAGAAATGGTAAGATATAATACCCAGATATTTATTTATTTTTTATAATACCCAGCTGGATATGGGCATTCAGGATTTTAGTTTATGAGGGATGCAGAAAAGTGTGGCTGACGAAGATAACACCTTGCTTATTTGAGACTGTAAAAAAATCGACTATAATACTTACTGTACAATCAAAGAACCGTCCAAAGAAAACTTTTTTTTTAATTCATGAAGACTTCTGTATGGTTATAGATAAATGGTGGTGGTTTCGTTCAAAAACCATTTGGGTGGCTCGAAAGTTGTGTCAACAGGACTAGTCGATCTGGTTACAATCAGAAACTTCTTTTGTCCTTGGTATTATTAACTAGCTTTGACATCGAAAAATCATTTAGTTAAATCTCTCCGAATAAAGACATTATTAGAATCTTTAGAAGCTTAGTCATTTAAATGTCCGTTTCTTTGTAGGTAATAAACGGCGCTGGCCACCACGTTTACTTGGACAAACCTGAGCAGTTCAACAAATACGTGAGCGAGGCGTGCGCGCGCGCCGATCACAACGAAACGATGGACGACTTCAGGAAAGACGTCGCCGTGGCTACCGACGCTGCCGAGGGTGAACCCGAGCCCGCGCCCGCAGAAGAGACCAAATCACCCACCGCGCCCACCTCCTGATGACGCGCTGACTCGCGAAACCGGAACTGACCGGTATTTTTAAGTTAACTGTTTAGGATGACAACTTAGTTCTAATGGTGCATTTACACGAGGCCAACTGACGAGCCAACCTACTAAGCGAGTCAATAATAATTAGAAATCATTGTCTCTTATATAGCATTGGCTTGTGAATTGGCCTCGTGTAAATGCTGCATAAAAGTTTATCCTCACTAGAGCGACACTAGTAGAGTGGCAAAATCATTACAGGCCTACCAATTTATCTGTGAAATGAGAGGTGTAGTCATACAAAGTAGTATTTCGATCAGTGATAATGATTTGTTTGCTAAGAAAATGGTACAGGTTTGCAGGTGTATAGCATAATAAACAGTGAGCACATTTTCAGTCACATCAAAGTAACCTGCAAATTATAAATTACATAATACCTTAAAAAAAATTACGTTTAAAATGTCCAATAATCATACCAGTCATGCAAATTTTACATTTAAATAATCCTTAACCGAGTAAAAATTTTGTGATTGAAGCCATTTGTACAAATTATATTAAAGTTCGTGGTAGATTATTATAAATATTAATACACAGAACAGCAGTTTTGTCTATTACCTTGCCGTTTTGGGGACAACAGTTTGCACTAGGCTATCGGGGTTTCTCAAAGGTCTTTTGCTTTCATAATTTGCTGTCACAACAGTTCTAAAATTTTACATTTCCACAGGTGTAGTTCCATTTTTGACCATTTCACAGATGCTTTTGTAGGTCTACATTTATAAAGGTTTCGTTTTTCGGGGTTTACCGCACTAAAGCCGCTCTGCTGCAGTGACGCGCTAGTGCGGTTCTAGCGTCCTTTCTGTCCTTCACCAATCTTTCAAGGGGCAAATACGTAAATAAAATGTATTCCTTTTTTCGGTATTTAAATTGTTTTACTGATATTCACGAGGGTTATTTTCCTTATGAAAATTTTGTCTTTTTACCACAACGGGTATTTTTTTTGTATTAATCATTTCGTAAGGAAAAACCAATTAAATGACATGAATTCGACACACGGTTCTACGAATTCATAATTTTGTTCACGACTGCACATCATTGCGACGAAACAGTAGTGGTTACAAAAAAGTTCATGATCTGTACTTTGAAGTACATGATTATTATAACATTGGAAAACAAACATTTCTAATATTACGTTCATGTTTCCAAATGAATGAATATTTTTTAATTGTTATTTAATTATTAATCATAGTTTTTTTTGTATTATATGTATAACATAGTTCTAAATACGATTTGAAATATTCAAACATTTCTTCGTTTATTTTTTAAAATCAATTTTTATACTTTGTATGTCATTTTACAAGATAATACAATTATTTTAAAACGGTAGTTTATTATTTATTGTGAATTGATAGTATCGTGTGTCGAATGTAGTTACATACATACACTCACTGGCACTCGCTGACCAGTTGAATCAGCTCATAACAGTATTGGATGTTTTTAGTTGGTACTTACCAACCTTTGTTAGTTTGATTTAATTATAAATTGTAGGTAGGTAACTTAAGAGATTTTTTTGTCAAACACACCTTAATTTTTGTCCTAAATTCTGATTGGGAGGTCTGTTGTCGAAACCATGGAAAGACCTAAAGCAACAGTTAAAATAAAATAATATATAATTTTGCTGTTATAAAGATATTGTGCCGCTCATAAATTGTAAGAGACATGTTCAAACTTTGTTAACTCTTTTTACTTATTGACTAAACAGCAAAAAACAGGGTAAGACCAATGTTTCATGATTGATCGAAAATATTTGGACCATTTAATGCTGTTTTTTATTCTATGCTGTTTCAAAATGAGCTAAGTGAGATACAGAAGAGTAGAAATAAAACAATGATGGAATAGCAACACCAGAAAAATCTGGTGGATTGGTTAGTACAAACCTACCACCTTATCTGTGAAATGAAAAGCGGCGCTAGTAGTAGAACAAAATTGTATTTAACCAATCACGACAGTTCTGAAAGTTGACATTTCCATACTAATCGCTGTAGATCCAATTTTGGCTATAGGTCTGTAACCTATATTATCAAGTTTTATATTTTACCGTTTATCTACCTCTTACCTACTATTTGTTTTCTATGGTAATCAATGGGAAACTGAATCCTATCAAAATTCCGAACCAATTTTTTTTTAATACGTATTTGTTTCTTCAGTTTTGACTGTGGCGATGTGCAAACCGCATCCCGCCATTAAAAAAAATAACTTCGAACAGAAAGTGGTAATGATTGGCTGAAAATTCAACAGTGTTGCCAATTAACTCCGACAGCGCCCTCATTTATTGTCAAAACTGTTTTTGTACTGTACTTTTTTAAGTTTAATTTTGGCAATAGTAATATCGTCCACCGCCCGAAGTTACTTATAAGTGGTCGTGTCTAGCCTGTTCGTATCTATAGGCGATATTGCCGTGTACAAGTGTGATTTATAAGCAGGCGCTGTAAGGCCCAGGGCATGCCAGCAGGATCAGCATAACCAGAACACCGTAGATAAAATAAACCCGCGCGACATCAAAGTGACCGCCAATAGCATCCAAGCATTTTGTCGCACGTAAACAACAACAACAAATAACTATTAACTGCGTTATTATTGTGAATAACGTTTCATGTCGCGTGGTTTAATTTGTCTAGGGTCGTTGTGCTGACCCTGCAGGCGAGGCGCGGCGAGGAGACATGCCAAGCAATTCATTAAAACCAAACTCGAACATCTACAAAACACGATTGAAAATATGGTGGCACGAGGCGTGTAATTTTCATTCTGCTGGTCTGTTCGCCGCGCCTCGCTCGGCGCGCGCTCGTCCACGCGTGATGGGTCTGTATGAAGTGCAGTCTGTTCTGTTGTTTATTAGATTTCTGAATATTGTTGGCGTTAGGCTTTTTGATACACCGAGTGAATTAACAATAATGTAAATAAAGATAACTTATTAATTACAACCATTTTTTGTTTTCTTATTTCCATTGTTTAAAACGTTCACAAATAGTAGACTTTGAATTATCTTTTCATTATAGTTTGTAACACTTTCTGGTAAATAACATCACAGTGGCCTCGATTCGGGATGTCATGCTCTAATTCTAATTTTAAAATCCAGCTATCATTTTCGTTTTTATGACCAATGAGAGGTGAACGTATGATATTAATTTGAACGAATCACCTAAAATAAGGGCATAACTGTCAGTTTAAGAGATTTTTAAGTCTCAATTTTTTAAGTGTTCTCTAAAATTGTGCAATCGACACGGCCATAAGGTTCAATTTCGATATTTGACAGCTCTAATATTAGAATGGCCATCTCCTGTCCCTTTTCAATCTTTAAAAGGTAAAAAGGACAGACTAACTTAAATTAAGGATTAGAGCGTGACAGTGTGAAAGTAATTTGGTTAGGATGTTGCAGACTGAATCACCTGATGTCCGAAAAGAAAGATGATCGGAAGGCACGGTAAGCTGTTTGTCCCGGCTACTATCTAGTCGTTACACGAGCCAAGTCAGTGGCCTTTGGCGGCTCTATAACACTGACACCAGGGTTTGTGAGGTCGGTTGTCTGATGATGAACTTTATTTAAAAAACTTTATTAAAAATTTTATTTAAAAAACGAGAAAATATTTTATGTGATATGACCCCATTCGTGCATGTGACTATTTTTCAAAAAGCTGTTTTTCATATAGTTGGCGAAGCAAGAAAACAAATTAATAAAAAAAAAAATATTTAATATAATATGATTAAAGTTAAAGATAGACGGAACTTAACATTAGGCCCGGTTTCCACCAAAGCGGAGAGGAGAGGAGACATGAGTTTGAATAACCAATCAGATTTCGGTTATTTTCACATCTCTGCTTAGCTTCAATAACGAAATCTGATTGGTTATACCTTACAAACACATCTCTCCGCTTTGGTGGAAACCGGGCCTTACACTTCTCTTATAATTAGATTTATGTGCACACCATCGTTTGAACTAGTCTAGATTTTATAAATGTAACCAATTTTCAAGATTCGTCAAGCAAGATGGATACTTTTTGACAGTGTCTAAAACTAGTGGAGTTTAACTAATGTTCGTCTACAGCACAGCTGTAAGGCCTCATTCACACATTCACGGTTTTCGCCGGGACGTGAATACAAGTAGGGGATCGGACTGTTCCTAAATTTACTATATTTTATGAATTATTTTTAAAATATAGATTAGTAGCAGACGAAGCGAAGAAAAAAACAGAATCGGTTGAAAACGAATTTACAGTGATTTTTAAAGTTTCAATATATTTGTCTCTTTTAAAAACTATTTTTTGTATGGAGATTATATGGCGTCACCAACAAATGACGTCACAAGTGGGTATGTGCCTCTCTGTCTAACCTTGAATTTCAAACCTTTACTCGGTCAATTTTAAAGATAGAGCCAAAATTCTTTTAGTGTTCGATAGCAGAAACTAAGAAGTTTGGATTTATAAAATAAAAAAAGTAGTCCGGTACCCTATTCAAGAAATACCTACATACTTATTTTGATTGGTATTGATCTTAGTTCAGACACCGATAAATTAGCAAAGGCGGACGTGTGTGCTGCTGACGATGGTGACCTTGCCTTCGTCTTGAAGGTCGCGAAGAGCCTCATCCAGCTGCTCCCTGGATACCGTCTGAAATACACAATCTATATAATAAAAATGAATTGCTGTTCGTTAGTCTCGCTAAAACTCGAGAACGGCTGAACCGATTTGGCTAATTTTAGTCTTGAAATATTCGTGGAAGTCCAGGGAAGGTTTAAACGGTGAGAAAATATGGGTAAGGTAGGTGTTGGGAAAAATGGCAGGACAACGTCTGCCGGATCAGCTAGTTATTAATAAATGAGAGCACTTTCGCAAACATACGAATGCGATACAAAATTATGATGGAACTAAATTCTTTACTAATGGCAACACCAGATAAACCTGCGGTGATTGGTTGCCAACCCAAGGATCAACAGTACGGCTTTTATTGTTTTGTGTCGTACTGTAATTAACTAGTGGCTCTGTGAGCTGTTGACCTCGCGAGTATATAAGGTATATAGGTATATATTTCAAATGCCTGATTTATTATTATTTATTTATCTTTCCCTCATAACTCCGTATTTTTTTAATTTACAACAAGTGACTCGACAAAAAAAATCGAACCTGCTCACAAAATTTCACGAGAATCGGTTGAGAAACGCGACCTGTAGAGTGGAACAAACAGACAGATGGACAGACAGACATACAAAAGCAATTTTGGCCAAGCTGAAACGGAGACGCGTCACTCGCGCTTCGCATGATAGCCAATAAAACAAAAGAATGTGTAAGATTTTTATTAGGCCTGTTAGGTTACGCCAAAAAAATCTTATTTTTAAGGAGTTTTGTATAATTTGTTCGAGTCTTACAATCTGCGAGGTAGCGTTGATGTCGTGCAGTAGTTTGGCGTGCGTCACTGTATGCGGCTTGCTGTATGGCTGTATGAGCTGAGTGACCGCTGCCCGCAGGTCTGCCCGGCGGCGGCGCGCGGCGGCTCCCAGGCCCGTCGTGAGGATGCCCACGTCGATGCGGCCGGAGGCCGGGTCTGTGGCTGACTGTTTTAGGGCTTCGCGGTGCAGTCTGTGGACGATGTAATAATTCATTATCATCATCAACATCTCATATACGTTATAGATTATGATGATATACATTTGTATTAGATTTGGGTGTTATTTGACTATAATAGTTGGTTTTTGTGTCGACGGCACCCTAACAGAAGGACTTAAGTGGATTTAAGGATCTAAGGTTGCAAATCCATTAGAGGTGTGCGAGGCAAATGACCCGTGCGAGGTTGCGTAGCCGAGCTGTCAAATGTGTGAGCGTTTCCACCAGAGGTGTGCGAGGTTGCGTAGCCGAGCTGTCAAATGTGTGAGCGTTTCCACCAGAGGTGTGCGAGGCAAATGACCCGTGCGAGGTTGCGTAGCCGAGCTGTCAAATGTGTGAGCGTTTCCACCAGAGGTGTGCGAGGAAGATAAGTGGTACGAGCATGCGTAGCGGACTCATTTTAGATTACTCGCTGACTTTTCTCGCTTGTTTTGACAGTTTTGTACGTAGAAAAAACATCGCTTCGCTAAGCCCTATTCCACCAGAGCTGGGCTGAGCGAGGCTAGGAAAATGAAATGATGCTATTGGTTGATTCAGGCCATGAAACTGAACAAAGTTAACACGCTGTATTCATCAACAGCTCATATACGTCCCCACCGAGGGGCTCGAACCTACCTTGAATTAGGGCGAATAGGCCTTAGTCGACCACGCTGGCCCAGTGCGGGTTGGTCGACTTCACACACCTTTGAATTTCTTCGCAGGACTGTGCAGGTTTCGTCACGATATTTTCCTTCACCGTAAGAGCGTCGAAAAAAAACCACGATATATTATTATAATATAGTGTTGTTTACCTAGCCGCCTCGTCCACGTCGCTGATGTCGACGGTGCGCGCGAGGCGCATGCGCGCGTGCGCTTCAGCCAGGCGGATGAGCGACTCCAGCTGGCGCGGGTAGGCCGAGATCTGGCCGCGGCCGCTGCCCACGCGCCTAAAAACAATACAATACAATATTTTTATATAATTCCTTATTTACACCAGATGAGATGAGAATTGAATTAATTAATTAAATATTTTTTATTGCACACAAAACAGACAGACATTATTACAGAAAAGTGGAATTCTATACAATTGGCAACCTTATTG
The DNA here is from genome assembly GCA_951230895.1 of Carpatolechia fugitivella. Lineage (NCBI taxonomy): Eukaryota > Metazoa > Arthropoda > Insecta > Lepidoptera > Gelechiidae > Carpatolechia > Carpatolechia fugitivella. The sequence goes on from OX579664.1 coordinate 3,812,568, forward strand.
CTAAGGTCGCATGCAATTTCTTCCAGGTAACCAGATGTTTTGACGAAACCACCAACCAGAACAAAACCTGCCCAAAATATTAAGCAAAACTAATTCTAATCACAATAATTTTACACTGATTAATTTACAAATAAATTAATTACGGTCACATTATTTCTTAGAATCTACAAAATAAATAGGGGGATTTTCTGACAGCTTTTAAAAAAAATAGAAATAATGGTTCTAATTAAGACGATAGATGGCGCCAGGTGTACTTCGTGGACTCGCCGGATATTTTCGGATCTACGAATCGTCAACGTTATCTATAGAAGTTTTATAAACAATTTTATTTAATTGGCTGTCGGAAAATCCCCCATTGTTTTGAATATCAGTCAAACACCTCAACGAATCTGGCCTCAAAAATCAATATAGTGCGGTACAATAAACTGCAAGCAAATACCAAAATTGTAAATAATAAAAAACAAGCTTACTTTGGCTTATATGAAATATAATTTATCTTAAGTAATCACCATGCTACCTAAGTAGACATCTGGGAAGTACATCTGGGGCCCTGATGATCCCGAAACGCAGGCTCACGCCTATCTCGGGCATCAGTCTCCACACGTGCCTACCACTTATTATGTAATTAATGTAAAACTTAACTCACATTGTTGTGGAGAGGAAATAAATGATTATTTTTATATTTTAGTACACACAGCAGCACATCAACCGTAACATGTTGACCTGAGAGCGCTCTTATTTAGCACGATTTGGGAGCGACGTGTATTTAAAAAAAAAAAATGATGTGCTGTTGACAGTACCTAATTATTTATGTAAAACGTGCACTGCGTAGGGGTACAGATAAACCCGAAAGGGATTAGGGTAGGTTAAGGATAGACATAAGCTATTATGTTATTAAAAATCACCCTCCACATACACAGCACATACACCTTTATACTTACCCCCCACACCCCGAAACATATTACTATGTATATATTACTATGAATTTTATATAGAATCACTTTTTTCTTTTCTTTCTTTGTATCGAATAAAAAAAAAAAACTTTCTCCCTACCCTTGATAAAATGTAATGTGATCTTCGTTATTGGCTATGTATAATTTTAATGTCACTTATATAAGATGTGTTTATGTGCTGTGAAGTATCACTAATAATAAATAAAAAAAAAATGGATAATAAATGAAAAAAAAATGGAAAGAAGGTAAGGAACGTTACCTCATGTCGACGTAGGCGTCGATGAGTCGTTGTTGCGCGGCTTCACTCAGTACGGGATGGATGTTCTCCTTCGCGAACGCTATGTAGTCGCGCATTAGGCTCATATCCTGAAAGAAACAAAAACATTTAATTAATTTAATTTAAAAAAAAATACGTAGCTATTACAAGATTGTACCTAATTAACTATGCCAATTTGCAAGCTGAAGTGGCAGTGGGCTGGCCACATCTGTCGTAGAACCGACGAGCGTTGGAGCAGACGGGTTCTCGAATGGAGACCAAGTCTCGGGAAACGTAGTATGGGACGCCCCCCTGCCAGGGGGACTGATGACCTGAGGAAGGTCGCTGGTGGTGGCTGGATGAGGAGAGCGGGTGATCGTGCGCTTTGGCGTGCCCTTGGGGAGGGCTACGTCCAGCAGTGGACTGCAATAGGCTGATTAATTGATCTTTAAATGAAGGCTACATACGACCATGTCGTCGTCCTGCTGCGCGTCCACGAAGTCCTTGTAGTAGAGCGAGACGAGATGCGAGGCGAGGCGCCGGTCGAACACCTCGTCCTGAGGGTCCAGCACCAGGAAGATCAGGTCGAACCTGGAACATTGCGGGCTAGAGTTAAGCAGGTAGGTATAGAAAAGGCTGATGGCACATCATGAACATATTATTAACAACTAGCAGTCCGCCCGCGGCTACTCTTGCGTTATGTAAGATTTTCCCCTGGGAATAAAACTTTTTCCGGTAAAAAGTATCCTATGTGTTAATCCCGGTTACAAACTACCTCCATTTCAAATTTCATTCAAATCCGTTGAGCACTGTAAGCGGTTAGGCGGAAAAAACATTCAAATATATTTTGACATTTATAATATTAGTGTGATTTATAATATTTGTGGCCTCGATTCGGGATGTCATGCTCTAATTCTAATTTTAAAATCCAGCTATCCTTTTCGTTTTTATGACCAATGAAATGAACGTGATGTGATGAACGAATGATATTAATTGGAACGAATGATAACCTAAAATAAGGGCATAGCTGTCAGTTTAAGAGATTTTTAAGTCGCATGTTATAAGTGCTCTCTAAAATTGTGCAATCGACACAGCCATAAGGTTCAAATTCGATGTTTGACAGCTCTAATATTAGAATGGCCATCTCCTGTCCCTTTTCAATCTTTAAAAGGTAAAAAGGACGGACTAACTTAAATTAAGGATTAGAGCGTGACGGTGTGAATCGGGGCCAATGCGTGTGGTCAGCTGTACCTGGACATGAGTGTGTGAGGCAGCTGCACGTTCTCCACGATGGTTTTGTTCTTGTTCCACTGGCTCTCGGCGGGGTTGGCGGCCGCCAGGATGGATGTTAGTGTGATTATAATGCGTGTGGTCAGCTGTACCTGGACATGAGTGTGTGAGGCAGCTGCACGTTCTCCACGATGGTTTTGTTCTTGTTCCACTGGCTCTCGGCGGGGTTGGCGGCCGCCAGGATGGATGTTAGTGTGATTATAATGCGTGTGGTCAGCTGTACCTGGACATGAGTGTGTGAGGCAGCTGCACGTTCTCCACGATGGTTTTGTTCTTGTTCCACTGGCTCTCGGCGGGGTTGGCGGCCGCCAGGATGGATGTTAGTGTGATTATAATGCGTGTGGTCAGCTGTACCTGGACATGAGTGTGTGAGGCAGCTGCACGTTCTCCACGATGGTTTTGTTCTTGTTCCACTGGCTCTCGGCGGGGTTGGCGGCCGCCAGGATGGATGTTAGTGTGATTATAATGCGTGTGGTCAGCTGTACCTGGACATGAGTGTGTGAGGCAGCTGCACGTTCTCCACGATGGTTTTGTTCTTGTTCCACTGGCTCTCGGCGGGGTTGGCGGCCGCCAGGATGGATGTTAGTGTGATTATAATGCGTGTGGTCAGCTGTACCTGGACATGAGTGTGTGAGGCAGCTGCACGTTCTCCACGATGGTTTTGTTCTTGTTCCACTGGCTCTCGGCGGGGTTGGCGGCCGCCAGGATGGATGTTAGTGTGATTATAATGCGTGTGGTCAGCTGTACCTGGACATGAGTGTGTGAGGCAGCTGCACGTTCTCCACGATGGTTTTGTTCTTGTTCCACTGGCTCTCGGCGGGGTTGGCGGCCGCCAGGATGGATGTTAGTGTGATTATAATGCGTGTGGTCAGCTGTACCTGGACATGAGTGTGTGAGGCAGCTGCACGTTCTCCACGATGGTTTTGTTCTTGTTCCACTGGCTCTCGGCGGGGTTGGCGGCCGCCAGGATGGATGTTAGTGTGATTATAATGCGTGTGGTCAGCTGTACCTGGACATGAGTGTGTGAGGCAGCTGCACGTTCTCCACGATGGTTTTGTTCTTGTTCCACTGGCTCTCGGCAGGGTTGGCGGCCGCCAGGATGGATGTTAGTGTGATTATAATGCGTGTGGTCAGCTGTACCTGGACATGAGTGTGTGAGGCAGCTGCACGTTCTCCACGATGGTTTTGTTCTTGTTCCACTGGCTCTCGGCGGGGTTGGCGGCCGCCAGGATGGATGTTAGTGTGATTATAATGCGTGTGGTCAGCTGTACCTGGACATGAGTGTGTGAGGCAGCTGCACGTTCTCCACGATGGTTTTGTTCTTGTTCCACTGGCTCTCGGCGGGGTTGGCGGCCGCCAGGATGGATGTTAGTGTGATTATAATGCGTGTGGTCAGCTGTACCTGGACATGAGTGTGTGAGGCAGCTGCACGTTCTCCACGATGGTTTTGTTCTTGTTCCACTGGCTCTCGGCGGGGTTGGCGGCTGCCAGGATGGATGTTAGTGTGATTATAATGCGTGTGGTCAGCTGTACCTGGACATGAGTGTGTGAGGCAGCTGCACGTTCTCCACGATGGTTTTGTTCTTGTTCCACTGGCTCTCGGCGGGGTTGGCGGCCGCCAGGATGGATGTTAGTGTGATTATAATGCGTGTGGTCAGCTGTACCTGGACATGAGTGTGTGAGGCAGCTGCACGTTCTCCACGATGGTTTTGTTCTTGTTCCACTGGCTCTCGGCGGGGTTGGCGGCCGCCAGGATGGATGTTAGTGTGATTATAATGCGTGTGGTCAGCTGTACCTGGACATGAGTGTGTGAGGCAGCTGCACGTTCTCCACGATGGTTTTGTTCTTGTTCCACTGGCTCTCGGCGGGGTTGGCGGCCGCCAGGATGGATGTTAGTGTGATTATAATGCGTGTGGTCAGCTGTACCTGGACATGAGTGTGTGAGGCAGCTGCACGTTCTCCACGATGGTTTTGTTCTTGTTCCACTGGCTCTCGGCGGGGTTGGCGGCCGCCAGGATGGATGTTAGTGTGATTATAATGCGTGTGGTCAGCTGTACCTGGACATGAGTGTGTGAGGCAGCTGCACGTTCTCCACGATGGTTTTGTTCTTGTTCCACTGGCTCTCGGCGGGGTTGGCGGCCGCCAGGATGGATGTTAGTGTGATTATAATGCGTGTGGTCAGCTGTACCTGGACATGAGTGTGTGAGGCAGCTGCACGTTCTCCACGATGGTTTTGTTCTTGTTCCACTGGCTCTCGGCGGGGTTGGCGGCCGCCAGGATGGATGTTCTGGCGTTCAGCTGACAGATTATACCCGCCTTAGCCACTGATAGAGTTTGTTGCTCCATCACCTGGTGTATAAATGCTAGTTGAATTTTATGGGCAGATAACGAGTGGGAATTTCATTATTAATGAAAAAGAACAATATAACTTGTATTTTTTTTTATTACCAACTTGTAAAACGCTTCAACAAAATTAATATGAGGAAATAAATATTCATAGCAGAAAATTCTTCGCAATGAATTAATCTAAATATATAAAACAGTGGGAACTAGTGTAGTGTAGCCGAAAAATCGATATTTTTACAATCGATAGTAAAACGCCAAAAACATGTACCCAATCGATAGTATCGATCATTGAAAACGAAAAAACTTTTTGTTTTTGTTCTATATTTTTATTGGTTGAGAAATGTGACCTGTAGAGAAAAACAGCTTCAGCGGTAGACCTTGTAAGCTGGCAACCGCCATAACTTCGTAATTTTTAAAAATTTCAAAGAACTGACTCGGCTGAAAAATTTGATTAATTTATCAAACCTGCTCTCAAAATTTCACGAGAATCGGTTGAGAAACGCGACCTGTAGAGTGGAACAAACAGATGGACAGACATACAAAAGCAATTTTGGTCAAGCTGGAACGGAGACGCTTCGCTCGCTCGGTCAAAAATTGTAGGAATTAAGTGTTTATTTTTTACATGTTATAGTGGATGTTGTATGGTTATACCCTATTGTATCTGAATGAACATTATGAACATTATGTTGTAACCCCACAACCCTAATGTAAAATAAAACTATGTAGAACAATGTGTGTCTGTTGTATGGCATAGAAAAAATCGAAATAAGGCTAAATAAAAATCATGGCGCGGAGCCGAAAATTTTATGTTTCCTAAAAAGCGAATTATTTATATGTGGCTGAGAGCAGACGATGCCAACGAACGAGCAATAGCTATCCCTGTGCATGGGAACTCCGAATACAAGGTTTAAAACCGTATTTGGACATTTTTCACTTCCGTTATACGTTCTTGTATTGAACTTTTTCGAATAACTCAAAAACTAAAAGAGATAGCTCAAAACTAAAAGCATACTTGGGATGCTGAGACCGACTTACATCTATATTGTGAGTTTCAGAAAAATTGGAAAACTTTGTTGGAAAATCCGTGTTGAAGTGACGCGTACCGTCGATGGGTATCGTCCGTATACTCATGGGGAAAGCAGCCGTCGGCCAGTGATGGTCGGAGGCGACAAGTATTAATGATAAAATTCATAATATGTTAAAGTTTGGATATTGACTGAAAAGTTCAATATAGGTTTGGAAAATATGAAAATATTTGCTATAACCAAAGTCACAGGCGCTGCTAAAAACTTCCCCTGTTCGTCTCTTACGCCGCCTAGCTTGAGACGGCTGCATCCTGAGAGGCAAAGGGGGCACCCTTAAACCTTTATTGACTAATCCAAACTAACCAGTGTGGTCTGCACAACCTGGTAGAATATATTATGGTGGGCGAGTGGATGATGCTAAATAGCGGATACAGACGCCGGCTGGAGCCTACACCTCTAGAGTTACTTAACAGACGACAAGCATACGTAGACCATCGGCCGCAACGCATTATGGATCTGGAACCTCTCACGAATCCGCGTTGTCTCCAATGCCGCTGTCCTAATAAGAACCACCTCACGTGTCGCCCAAGCACGCAGAATGGGGAGAGGAAATGGCAAAGGCCCAACCGCAATATTCTAACTATTAACGAGGGCTATGACTAGGGAAAAGGATTCGCGACCCTTTACCCCGGACATGGGCACTCAAAACCATGTCTGACGCTTGAAGATGTGGTATACCCGTCATTAGCTGACGTTGACACTGCATGCCTAGCTCTGAACCGCTGATTGATCGAGACGCACATAGCAACTTGAATACATCTTCGCCGATGGGGACTTGTCCACATCTGTGCGCGGTGGACCTCAATCTGCTTAGTATCGATGAAGGTCTTTCAAGTATTACCCCCGGTAGTGGCGTCGACGAAAGCTAATGACTCCTCCGAGACGCAAGTCTGCGGAGCGACTTTCTGTGAAGTTTCCTGCTCTGGACGTGAAGCTGCTCGAGTTATGCTCTAAGTAATGTATAATCACAAAGCAGAATAAAACCCGAATATCGTAAAGAGATATCAGTGCATATGATTGTAAATGCATCTGCTAAATGGGCTTTGGTGAATGAATCTATGACCACATGCTGCTGTGGCTTAGATCACGCGAGACAAGGGATAGTTATGCAAGCCCAAAAGATCAGTGTCCCAAAAGGACCGGGTGCATATAGCACCGTTCCCTTCAGAGAAATATTGTTGCACTCAGCGAAGGGAACATGGAGCATACTCGAACCAGTGGATCAGTTCGGCAGGAGATGAGCGGAGAGTTGGGAGTTATTTAATATGTTTAAATAAGTATTTAAATGTATATATAAGGGGTTATATTCCCTTCACTCCCTTCGAACGCAATACGTCGGACACTTCGGTGGAAGACAGGGATTAGCCTCCTAAAAGGTTACCACAGCGGCTCAGCCGTATCGGGAACGCTACGGCTAGTATCGATTGGACGTAGTCCACTAGCTTCGGCTTACAACGAGAAGCTTAGGCTTTCAACGAAGGGACTTTGGTCTCCTTCCATCGCTTAAGGCGCACCGGTCGGACCAGAGTCCGCTGTAGACAATCCTTCGGGATTGTCTATTTTTTTAACCTTTTTCCTACACCTCTGTGTTGAGGGGAGGTCAGGAGCGTTCTGGAGGACAGGATGGGCAGTGTCTCACAGAGAGCGCGTTGGAGGGGCGTTTATTCTCACTCGTCTCGTAAATGCTTTAACAGTTGGTTTGCTGTAAAGGTGTGAGCGTATCGGGTCTTTGCTTCTAGACTGCTGCCTTGCTCGGGATCTGAGGTCTTAGCAATCAACTAGCTGAAGGAGCTAAAACTAGTTCCTTCGTCAGAGCTGGATCTTGCTGGATCCCTTGTGGGATGGTAGTATGGAAGACACAGAGAGATTATGTAACTGTATTTTTCAATACGGTTGACATAGCTTAAGGAAAAGGTTGCCCAGGGCGAGGGCAAGAGTGGCCGTCTCCGAGCAGTATCATTAGAGAGACTTGGAGCACGGCTATTCTGTTGAGGAAGAGAGACTCAACGAAAGTTCTTATGAGAACTAGAAGCTCTTACTGAGCTAGAGCTTGAAAGGAAGCTCAGGTCGATAAAAGACCAAAACCTGGGGCGATACGCTATATAGGGAATACATTGTTTACTCAATGATATTTCCTACATTTTTATCACTTCCCTGATGAACGAGCAGGGAGGAATTGATAGCTAGGAATTACATAGATGTTGTACAGAGACACTTTGTTTAATTTCGTAGTTAGAATGCCCAAGAAAAACGAGCTCACTGTAATCTTCTAAAAGAGCTTGGGTTACTCACACAAAGTAGTACGATTCCGCTACTAGATGATCATTGGCCAATTTTAATTATTATAGAGATCAAGTGTGCAGTTACAATGTTACCTCGTGAAGGACGCTGCGGGTCGAGTCGTTCATCTTGTCGAACTCGTCGATGCAGCAAATACCGTTGTCAGCCAAAACCAGGGCTCCTCTAAAAAAACATGGGCAAATACAGTGCTTCGTAAGTTACTTTAATAAGTGGCGGCGTGAGTGATCTGGGTGATAGCCGAGTTAGCAAATTTCTTACTTTTTATTATCAGTGGACATGTTGTTATGTAAATATCATGTGTTGTGCTTAACTGTTTTTGCTAGGTTTTTGTTCATCTTATAAATAAATAAAATAAAATAAACACGTCAATTTGTAGGCCATAAAATTAAACGTTAAAGATGTGATCCATGTGGAGTACTGTAGATGTTTTTCTCCTCAAAAGAACATACATTTGTTTGCGAACATGTCGAGTGATATTTGTGTAATTTAAAATAGTACAAGGATCGTAGGTGGCAAATCATTATATCTAATAATATCCGTATCTAATTAATTTTATATCTATACCTACTAATATTTTCCTTCCTAATGAATAAATTTCTTTTCCGAATTCCGTTTATCCTACTACTTTAAATCGCGTTCCGTTTCCTCACTTTGTATGTGGCAATGAGCATATAGCATTATGCCAAAACGAAGAAAAAAAAAGTTCTATTTTCGAGCAAGGTGTATTGAAAACAAATAAATACCTATAGATTCACGTTGACTTCAATCAATGGATCATTTAATTATCTTATTTTTATCAACCTGCTCAAATAAAAAAAAAATAAAAAAATGGCAGCGCCGCCGGATCGGTTGCTGTGAAGATTTTTAGATGAAAAAGTGAACGCCTTCCAAATGACATAGTGACGATTATTATAAACTAGCGGTCCGCCGGCGGCTACGCACGCGTTGTGTAAGATTTTCCCGGTAAAAGGTATCCTATGTGTTATTTCAGGGTACAAACTATCTCTATTCCAAATTTCATCCAAATTCGTCCAGTAGTTTAGGCGTGAAAGCGGAACAAACATCCAAATATATTTTCACGTTTATAATATTAGTGTGATAATATCAGTGCAAAATCCAAAGTGTCTTGATCTCTTCTCCAATGTGCCATGAGTTTAATATCTACACTCACGTGTGCAAGTGGAATCTTTAGTTATCATCATATCACTGTGTGGGTGTGTTGTAAGGTGCACAAGCGACCTCACAAAACATAATGTCATATGTCAGAAGGTTGGCTAAAGTTAAAGGTGAGAACACTGTCGTACTCACGTCTGCAACACCAACTGCCTCGTGTCGGGGTCTTTAGTGACGTAGGCGGTGAGTCCGACCGCACTGGACCCGCGGCCCGATGTGTATTGGGCCCGGGGGACCAATCCGTGCACCCAGCGTAACAGCTGCGACTTGCTGGTGCCAGGGTCGCCGCAGAGCAGGATGTTGATCTCTGATCTGAGGATGGAAATGTGTTGGTTAGTTTAGCGAGGTCCAAAACACGCAAATATGAAACGTTTGAATCGGATTTAGAGACTTAAGTAGCTCTATTAAGAACATAGAAATCTTGTTGCTTTTCTTGGGTTTTACATCTGTAGCTAAATGCTATGACTCGTAGCACTCGTAGCTAGTGACGTCACGGGCTTAGTGTCTTTTCTGCAGCGTTGGTTGTGCCTCCCAACTACTGTAGCAGAGGAAAAGAATAAAAAAATATTCAGTGCGCCCTTGTCTACAATTTCGTAGACATTGCTACGGATCGTAGCTATATGCTACGGTTCGTAGTTATAATGCTACGGCGCGTTGCATAGCTAACTGCTACAGCTCGTAGCACGTTCTCCCCGCTGCATTTAACATCTTCTTAGTGCCGCCTAACAACTGTAGCAACACGCCCTTTTTAATGTCTACGTTCTCCTAGCGGATGGTGCTACGACGCGTAGCTACATACTACGGCGCGTAGTTTATGCTACGGCTTGTTGTTAAGAGGCTCGTAGTGACATCCCAGACCTGAAATGCGTTCTTCCCGCAGCATTGAAGGTTTTCTTGGTGCCGCCGAGCAGTTGCAACAGTATGCCCTTTTTAATGTCTACGTTCTCGTAGACGGAGGGTGCTACGGCGCGGGCGAGGCGCTCGTAGCAATCCGGCTGCGACGAAAGCGCTTTGAAGAGCTCTACGCGTTCAGGCGGGAAGCGATGTTCTTTACTGTAAATAAAAAGTATCTTATTTATTTAACCATTTACTGTACACAATATATGACAAAAATACCATTGCATTTGGAAAAATTACACAGCAAGCCTACTTATTTCTTAATAAGGAAGAAAACATTTATTTCGCTAACAAACAAACATAAAGAAGCAAGACTACACATATGAAAAAAAAAGGTGCCTGTGTCAATAAAGTAATGAAAAATCAAGTTAATATGAGGCGCTGAGAACATACTTAAGTGGACCAACCCACAAAAATTAAATACTCACATTATTTTGATTAAAGGTTCGTAAATTGAGTTTACTTCAAGAAAAGTGGATTAAGCCACCTTCGCACTTAGTCCTAGAGATGGCGCTGCCACATACTGTAGTACCATTAGTACTCCACTTTTCTTTTGAAGTAAATGCAATAAATTTAGATAGCAGATAATATCGCATGTATTTCACATAGCACACATGGGTAATACCACAGAAATAAAAATATGGTGCAGTAGCACATCTCACCGATATAACTATTACAGGTATGAGCCATCACCATAAAGGTCAGGTTTAAACTCACACTTTCTCAGTCTCATTACTAAGCTTGTAAGGTTTAATTTTGAACTCACCCTTCCTCAGTTTCGTACAAGCGGTCGCTATGCACCTTCCTATAGTGCAGAGCGTCGATGTGTGTCTTGTGCAGTGCCTTGAGCGTGGCCTTGCGCGGGTGGACGGTCGCGGGCGCCGCGCGGAACACACCCGTCACGCTACACAAATACACAATATTTATATTAGTTGCAACACATTGACCCCGATTCACACAATCATGCTATAATCCTAATTTTAAAATCCAGCTTTGCTTTTCATTTTTATGACCAATAAAAGAGAGGAGATGAATTCAGATGAACGAATGATATTATTTTGAATGAATGATAACCTAAAATATAGGCGTAGCTGTGAGAAGGGATTTTTAATTCGCATGTTTAAGTGCTCTCTAAAATTGTGCAATCGACGCGGCCATAAGGTTCAAATTCGATGTTTGACAGCTCTAATATTAGAATGGCTTTCTCCTGTCCCTTTTTAATCTTTAAAAGGTGAATAGGACGGACGAACTTAAATTAAGCATTAGAGCGTGACTGTGAGAATTAGCCTCATTAGGTTTCCTTTTAAATGTATTTTCTATAAGCGACTGTTTGTTCCTGAATAAACAAAATAAAATAAATGTTCTGCATTATGAGGTGAAAAAGACCAACGTACAGATAGCGCAACGAGTTCTGACCATGAATGTTATCACGGAATATAAAACAAGAGTGGAAAGGACAAACGTAATTTTTTCTATGCGAACCAGCGTCGCCAAAATCACACATAGGTAGCATTGTTCACATCACACACAGACTAGGACAATCGGGCATTTGACTAATCAGAGCTGTTGGACTCGTTTCAAACAAGAACGTTGTATATACTTCATTATGTAAATGTTACTTTACCATTAAACAAATAAAGTATATTTTCGCATGAGCTCAGATATACTCTATACTTTCTTCACGTAGTTCAACGCTTCTGACCTAGATGGCGTACTACAAGATGCATATATACCTTACCCTAAAGAAAATAGGAATAGTTTTTGCAAACTCGGCGAACTAAACAAAACTATGCGGACCTACTCATAGTTATGACACAAGCGCCCCGCCCATTTGTCCATTCCTCTCTCGTTTTATAATTCCATGAATGTTACAGTGTCTAGCGTCAAGCTGGCACAATGCAAATTGGTCAAATTCACACACAACACAACCTTTAAATTACTTCGCAGGTTTCACGATGTTTTTATTCACTGTAAGAGCGTCGAATAAAGTAAAGTACATATGAATTGGAAAACACATTGTAACGTAAGGGGTGTTAGAACCAGATCGCATACCGGTCGGGAAGCCTTCGGCAATCCAAGCGAACGCCATAGCGCTCACTGTACAAACACCACTGTGCAAGGCGAGCATCCTTTACTACTGTTAAAGGCCGATTTACATTGAGTCAGTCGCTGGCGTCAGTGGGCACTGGATAGACGAGTGCCCTATACACACTAACGCTTGCATGTTAACTCTTGTTAAAAGTACTCGTCTATCCTGCACTGACTGACGTTAGTTACTGACTCAATGTAAATCGGCCTTAACAAGCGTTCATGAGCTGTGCGCGACAGACCTGACGCGTTCCCCCGCGCCGACCGCCTCCACCAGCGCGCCGTGCGCCATCACGTTCACGGTGGCCGGGGTGCGCCCAGCCGGCATGTCGTCTTAAACATAAACAAAGTTCTATTCTAGTTTTGTTAAAGAACAATTTCAGATATATTTTCTCATAATACCATTACACATACTTTTTTATTTATGTAAATCAAATACATAGATCCGTATCGTATTTTGTTGGTTTACTTCGTAAATGGCTTTCCGAGTTTTTTAGATACATTGTAATTTATATAAATGTATTTGCTGTGAAGTTTACTGTCAATAAATAAATACCTCTAAATAAAGATCATATAACCAAGTGTACTTTAACAGTTCACTATTATCGCTTACTAAACGGTTGCAGTGTGGTGACAGCAGAGTAGAATACATCTGTCACCAACCCCTACTCTTCCCGTGGGTGTCGTAAGAGGCGACTTAGGGACTACACATTGAACAGGGAACGGGCAGCAGCGCTCTCTGATACAGTAACCTTTTAATCTGCGATCTCAAACCCGCCTGCCAAGCGTGGAGATTATGGCAAAAGTAGAGAAGGCTCATAGGCCAGCAGTGGACTGTAACGGGCCGTTGGATGGCCCCGGTGCTCTTACGTGTTGTAAACTGTTTGTCTCTCAACGAGCCTGCCGGCTACGCACATTCCATCAATAGGGAATATACATAAAAAAAATATTAGTTTTTTTCATAGTTCATCTGAAAGTACACAAAAATAGAATACTGACAGTCAAAACAGAATCGAAATTGATCGAAAAACAAAGTAGATACAACATTATTAAAGAAATATATCTGTCCCTCTTTTCATCAACGAAAACAAAATTTTCTATGGCGGATATACATCCGCCATAGAAAATTTTGTTTTGGCCATACGGCCCGCGTGACCAATGACGTCAATGGTCATGTCGGACCTTTCTATCTAACCATCAACTTTGAAGCCTTATAACTTTGTTTCTGAGCAAGATATTTAAAAAATATATTTTTTATGTGTTTATCAGGAACTTGAAATATTTCGATTAATAAAAAAAAAATGTGAATATTCCCTATTCGCGGTTCCTCGTACGCGTACACGGACAGCACTAAACGCTTCTGCGGCTCGTGCTATGGCGTTATTTAACGCTGTGGTTTCTCAGCAGCCATTATATTTTTTATGATAATATTCTTAAATTTATTAGCTTTGACAAAAGCTTTTTGTGTAATAATAATAGCCGATAAGTTGTAACTTTAACCTTCTACATGTATTGGAATTATTCTGTCTGTGTAAGGTAGTTACCTGTTTTACTTTAGGAGGATAAGATATAGAATTCAAAAATATTGTTACTCCTCCAATTGAAAACAACTAGTGCGAATTGTTGTTAATGATCAAACAAGAAAAATAAAAAAAAACTAGGTCCTAAAAAAGAAATGCTCTAATGTTTGAAAAATTCCAGCAAATAACTAGGTACCGCTTCTATTTTAATCCTAACTTTGTTTCGTTCTAATTCTAAGTATTTCTAGCCTTATTTCTAATTATATTTTAAGCATTATTTGCTCAAAGCCACTACAGAAAATATACAATATCATTCACTTGAATATAATCACGAACACTCTTCCCTGCGTTCCGAGACGCGCTGAAATAGATTAAAGCACCCGTAATCGCGTTCCAAATTACTGTCAGCTGTCAAAACTCATGCTTTTTTTGCTTTTCTGATCGCTGACAGAGCTGAAAGTCTGATTCGGAATGCGCCCTCTATTTAACTTCAGATAAACTTACCGGGCGCCTCCTGCAGCTTCACCAGTTGCTTATCGCTGAAGTGCGACCGGTTGTGTATGAGTTGGAAGCAGTGCGCAGTGTTGCATTGCCCGCAGTGCGCCGGCTCGGGGACTCTGCCCCGCTCCAGCTCGGCGACGGCCGGGGCTCCGCACACGGCGCAGCGGAAGTAGGCTTCACGCATCTCGGGGACGATGTTTGAAGTGCGGGTCACCATGCCCGAGATCGTGACCAGCTGGTCGATATCTGTGGATGAGTTGAAGAGATTAGATAAGGTAATATTTCACTGTCTTTGCACTATCTTAAATAATATTTCTCAAATCCACCTACAGTGGGCTGGCTTTGAATTTGGCGCGAGCGAGGCGCTCGCCTTTGCCTATACTATTCTACGTATTCGGCGCGCGTCTTGCCGACTGAGGCCGGTAGCGGCGCGCTCTCACTTGTTTTCTGATCGTTGAAAAGATAGTCGGGTTTTTGCTGTGCTAGCCACGCCCTTTAGACCTTTGCAGTTTTCAGTAGTGAGACGTCAAATTTGAAATAACCCTTTTAAAGTTAGTTCATGTTCGTTTTGTGCAATCGAAGACTCCAAAACTGATTTGAGTGAAGTACGCGGCCACCACTGGTGGATTGGTTCCTGCAAGCAAGTACTTACACACCTTTTTATTAATGTATTTAGTATATTTCATGATAATATGTACAGTAACATTAATACAAATCACTTTAGCTGTTAGGTACACATACTGAATTTAAATTCTTGCCGTACGGATTCCTAACACGAAGTCGGCTGCCTGTAAAGGTTAGTTACCCATTGATTAATTTTGAACCCCTTCTAAATATTGATTGTTTGTTTGAATTTTCGATTTACGGCACAGAACTGATAATTAGTTGGTATAATCGGGTTATTTTCCACGCGGTGTAAATCTCACCATTTGTTGCGTCGAGTATTGTCAAATTACCTACAACTTCCGTTTATCACGTCCAGATTGAAAATCATTTCTATAGAACAGGTTTTATTCCTTTTAAACCCGCGATAATTCCTGATCAGTCGGGATCGGATGTCATTGTTTGCTTCAAACTAGGTATTGAGATAAAATTTGGTTGAGACTTAGGTTAAATTCCATTTTGTATTCTACTTATTGTTTCCACCCCTCCGAGGGGTTCGAGTAGACGTCTCATTATAAATCTATTCTTGTACGATTCGTAACAATTAGGAATATTAAAAATTTTGGAGAATAAATTTTCTGACTTTGATGTGCATAACCTCGGAAGCACTAGTGGTACTTCTGGGCTTTACCCAGAAATATATTTTGTTGTTTTATTTTGCGTCTGGGCGGTTATTTGTACTACCTTGAATCTATTTAACCGTTTCCTGTATTCCGGGAATTTCCGTTTCTTTTTCTTGATAACTTTTTTTTTGCCCTGCTTTGTTAAATAAATTTGTACCGATCGTTGCGGGCCCATTTGGGCATCGGATTACCCTGGGAACAGATTATTAAGCTAATTAGCACGTATTTTATAAGAGTCCTTTGCGTTTTTCTTAAGTTTAAGTTATATCGTTAACTTTCGACGATACTGCGCCTCGTAACGCGGTTGCAGAAACGCGGAGTGACGAGTGTGACTACGGTTCGAATACTACCTACTCGTGGTCGCACTTTTCACATTTGCATCCTCTTCACCGAGGGTGCTGGTAGCAGAGCTGCTTCGGGTGCGCTGCGTTCGCTACTTTCGCGTCCACTATCCCTAGCTACATAACTAGATGAATAACCTTAAGGGTTGGAACTTCTGGAAGACTAACTTTCAGGGTTGAGGTACTTTTGGAAGACTAACTTTAAGGGTTGAGGTACTTCTGGAAGACTAACTAAGCCTGTAACAGCTGTGTGTTTGAAAGTGTTTAATAAGTAAATAAATAAATAAATGTTTGTTGCCGAATCACGTTTGAACCACTGGACGGATCGGGATGAAACTTGGCACACAAGTAGGTTAGGCCCTGTAATAGGACATAGGCTACTTTTTTACTGCGGGAAAACACTTAATTTTCACGGGAAAACTGATTTAACACGGGTGAAGCTGCGGGCGGAAAGCTAGTATTTATATTATATTGCACACCTACAACTGCCTACAGCGAGCGGTTAGTCGGTATTCACTTCCATACATTGATCAAAGCAGTAGCGAAGCGAGGTGACAGCTCTTAGGGCTGTCGATTCCGACTCCTCTAACATGAAAAGTCACACTGTACGACGTGGAGTAGTCTATACTTCTATACTAATATAATAAAGAGGAAAGATTTGTATTTTTGTATGTTTGTAACGAATAAACTAAAAAACTACTGAACCGATTTTAAAAATTCTTTCACCCTTAGAATGCTACATTATCCCTGAGTAACATAGGCTATATTTATTACTAGAAAAAATTAGAGATCCTTGCTAAAACTTCAGTACCGTGAACCAAGGTGTAAAAAAATTTGCTTTAAAAATCCATCACTCCCACACTACGTTTCCCGAGACGCGGTCTCCATTCGAGGACCCGTCTGCTCCAACGCTCATGGGTTCTGTGACAGACGTGGCCAGCCCACTGACACTGCAGCTTGCTACACTTGTGGACGATATCCACCACCTTGGTCCTCTGCCGGATGATTTCGTTTCGGATTTTGTCCCGTAGCGAAATACCAAGCATAGATCTTTCCATAGCTCGCTGAGTGACATGTAGCCGGTTTGAAATATACTAGTTTAAAACTTTTAATTTAAGGACAAAACACAAGTAGTTATCACAATATTTTATTAAAAGACTTTCATAACACAATCAAACAAAAAGGTTTGCAAAATAAAACATTTGATCATAATAATATATAAACATTGCGTTTCGTTGCTATATATACTTAGTTACATGCTTATCCCACTGTTGGTACCGCTGGTCTGTATGCTGTTGTTACATGCTTATCCCACTGTTGGTACCACTGGTCTGTATGCTGTTGTTACATGCTTATCCCACTGTTGGTACCACTGGTCTGTATGCTGTTGGTACCGGTGATGTTGTTGCGACCAACGGACCAGTTGTTGTAGCACCCGTTGCCATCACCACCGGTGTTGCTGGGGTGTTTAGGGTCACAACCATCACCTGGCTTCTTTGGATCTTCGCACCCTGGCTTCGGCGAAGGTTCAGGAGACTTTGGAGGTTTCCCGCCGCCACAGTTTGGTGGCTGTGGCTCTCCACATGTGTGAGGATGATCAGGTTTGATTGGAGTCTTGCAAGAATTGCACAGGTGCGGCATGTTGAGTTGCAGTGACGGTTTCGGATTGGCAGTAGAGTTATCTTGCGAATGCATTGAAACTTATCCCGTGTGGGTTTTTATACTCAAATCGCTAACAGTAATGGGTGTTGATGAGTAATTGGGAACTTAAGCTATTGTTTATGATAGTGGAAAAATAAAAGGATAAATAAATATAATGTTTCTCAAATAATATAGGTACCTACTTATATCAGGTCTTCTGAAATTCGAACATATCACTCACCAATTAGTTAACAGATTAAATAGGTACTTTTTTAACTCTAGACTTACTTACACCTCTTTTGTTATTTAAAACAGCATTTAAATGCAATTTAAAAAAAGACTCAATCTTAATTCAGATCTAAATAGTCAAGCACATTACGAACAAAGTTAAAAAAAAAATCTACTTACTTAATTTGAGGTATACATAATACAATAAAAGGATTAAAAAAAAACTAGTCTTAGAACATTATATCAGTTCTAGTGTCTGATGTTCTTATCAGCTGCAGCGTTATCCCTTTAGTACCTAACCCCATTGTATGTATAATATTTTAGCATTAACACTCTGTATTTGCAGAGAAAACAATAATTTGCAGTATTATGCATTTCAGAATAATTGTTATTATCTTATATGATATAGTGGTTTTACCCGCACAATGCAAGGAAAATTAATTATACTTAATTCAATGAGAGAAGTATTTAGCTTTGATGTGCAATTTATTGGAATTCAAAACAATGTTATCAAATGAGTGGTTAAATTCAATAATAAATTACACACGCAAACAATTAAAAAGGGAATTAATGAGAAATAAATAGGATAAAAATAATTTTTTATTTTATACATAAGGAAACAGTATCTTTTCAATGCCTGTATTGTTAGTTAATGCGATATAAAAAGTATCAGTCTGATCGTGTTCTGTTCCAGATTTCAACAAATCTACATCACAAAATACTTAGTTTACTAACATCTTTGAAAATATACTTCAACATGTCATGCCAATGCGATTGTCCTTGCAAGACTCCGGGTAATCCTAAAGATTCCACACCAGTTTGTTGTGGAAGGAAATCTCCAGCAAACCCTGAAACTGAACCTTCACCAAAACCTGGGAATAAAAGTCTTGAGGAACCGAAGTATGGTGGTAAGAAACCGTCTTCAACTAACCCTTCATCAGAACCAGAATTTGAAGATCGCAAGAAGTCAGATGACGACAATGAAGAGGGCAAACATGGCAATCCTGATCATGAGGATAGTAAAGTATGCTACAGTGACTGGTCCGTCGGTCGTAACAATATTACTGGTAACGACAACATTAAAACTAGTGGAGATAATAGTGGTATTTGTATGTAAATATTTGTAATATACGAGTATTGTATAACAGCAGAGGCACCAATATCAGCACTCATAAAAAAAAAAAAAACATGGGATGGAAATTCAATATTATTTTTATTACCAAATTAGCATACTTCTTCAAAAAGGCCGCCTGTTGGCCATTATATCTATTTCGTATTTTTAAGTTGTTAACGTTTGTGTCCTTTAGATAGTTTCGTATTGTAACTTCTTAATATATTTCTATTTTTTTAATAAAGTTAATATAAAATCAGCTTTCGTATATTTTTATCCTCCCTCCACCTCTTTTTCGGATGTATATCACTGTATGGTCAGTCATCATCATCAAAGTACTATTTTCCATTACTAAAAGAATATTTGCTCTATCTTTAAAATTGATCGAGTTATAAAGGTTTGAAATTCAAGATTAGACAGAGAGGCACATACCTACTTGTGACGTCATTTGTTAGTAACGCCACAATAATCTCCATACGAAAAATCGTTTTTGAAAGAGACAGATATACAACGTTTTACAAAAAATACCAGAAAAATAATATATTTATCATAGGCATTTAATTAAAATTTTCCCATCTCTAGTGATCAGCTGTGTCAAAGAATATTCGGACCAGATATGTAATTTTAGGTCAATGTGCCTATTTTTACCGCTATGGTTAAAAATTATTACGTACTACTTGTACCATAACATTCACATTAAAACAATTAATTTCAAAATGAAAAAACTACAAATAAATAAAAAAAGCTTTGTTAAATAATTGTTATGAAATAATAAATTAATGAAATAATGAACTAAATATTTAAAAATATTATTTATGTTTGTAAATACGTAAACAAGATAATTAAGCAAAAAAGAAAACGTTTTCTAACATAAATTGATTACATCTCTTTTAAAAAATGTAGGCACAAATAGTGTACTTTTCCGTTCTGAGAATCGATAGTCTATATTTTAGGTGTCAAATGACACTAGAGATGGGAAAATTTTGATTAAATGCCTGTGATGAAGAATATTATTTTTTTTGGTATTTTTTGTAACACATTGTATTGAAACTTTAAAAAATCACTGTAAATTAGTTTTTCAACCGATTATGTTTTTTTCTTCGCAAATCGTATGTTACTAATATATATTTTAAAAATAATTCATAAAATATGGTAAATTTAGGAACAGTCCGATCCGGTTTGTAATAAGGCAGTCGAAAGATGTCACAGACCTTAAAACCATATCAGCCCTATACAATGCTCTAGTTCGGAGTCGGTTGGAATGTTGTAGTATAATATGGAACCCGCATGAACTTAAGTACTGCTCTATGGTGGAGAGAATACAGAATAAATTCCTTAGGTATAAGTATTATAGACAGTATGGCGTATACCCATTTTATCCTTTGCTATATCCCTCACTATGGGGAGGCACTTCTGGAAGACTAACCTTCAGGGTTGAGGCACTTCTGGAAGACTAACCTTCAGGGTTGAGGCACTTCTGGAAGTCTAACCTTAAGGCTTGGGGCACTTCTGGAAGACTAACCTTCTGGGTTGAGGCACTTCTGGAAGACTAACCTTGAGGGTTGAGTCACTTCTGGAAGACTAACCTTAAGGCTTGAGGCACTTCTGGAAGACTAACCTTCAGGCTTGAGGCACTTCTGGAAGACTAACTTTCAGGGTTGAGGCACTTCTGGAAGACTAACTTTCAGGGTTGAGGCACTTCTGGAAGACTAACCTTCAGGGTTGAGGTCCCGCATGTGCCTCGGCGGCGCGTTAAAGGGCCGCACCTGGATTTGGTGCTCCAGGACTGCTGCCGGGTACTTCTCGAAGAACAGCTCGTTCACCGCCGCGTCGAACGCTGGCACCACCTGGAACGAATATTCACAAATTATATGATATGTCTATGTCAAGTAGGCCCCCAGCTTAGGAGCTATCGAATAGTACCAGTCACACTACCTGTGAAGGTTTTGGCTTTATATTCCACTACATTGACAAGCCGTGTGGTGACGGCAGAGTAGAATACATTTGTCACCAACCCCTACTCTTCCCGTGGGAGTCGTAAGAGGCGACTTAGGGACTACACATTGAACAGGGAACGGGCAGCAGCGCTCTCTGATACAGTAACCTTTTAATCTGCGATCTCCAACCCGCCTGCCAAGCGTGGAGATTATGGCAAAACCAAACACGCGGAGTGGAGGAGGCTCATAGTCCAGCAGTGGACTGTAAAGGGCCGTTAATTTGATTTGACATTGACACGATTAGAGTGCATAATATACAATATGCCTAATTTTTTTTTTATCATAGTTCGTCTGAAAGTATACAAAAATTGAATACCGACAGTCAAAACAGAATTAAAATGGATATAAAAACAACTAGATACAACATTATTAAACAAATATATCTGTCCCTCTTACGAAAGCAAAATTTTCTATGGCGGCGGATGTATGGCCCGCGTGTAATATGACGTCACATTACACATCGGACCTCTCTGTCTAACCATCAACTTTAAAGTCTTATAACTTTGTTTCTGAGCAAGATATGTAAAAACATATTTTTTATGTGTTTATCTGAAACTTGAAATATTTTGATTAATGAATAGAAAAAAATGTGCATATTCCCTATTAGCAGTGATCGCATAAAGCATTCAGGAATACGTTTTGAAATGAATTAGATATTTAGTTTCATACCTCTTGGGGGTAGCTGACCAGTTGGCGATGGAGCTTCGGGTCAAACGTCTCGACGTGCTTGCAGTCCACGTCCAGAAACGGTTCCTCCAATGTATGGATCTGAAAAAATTATAAATGTAACAAAGCCGGTTTTTGGTAATTTTCTATTAATTGGCCCCGATTCGGGAAGTCATGCTCTGATTCTAATTTTAAAATCCAGCTATCCTTTCCGTTTTTATGACTAATGAAAGAGAGGTGATGAATTCAGATGAACTAAAATAAGGGCATAGCTGTCAGATTACGAGATTTTTAAATAGCATGGTGCTCTCTAAAATTTTGCAATCGACACGGCTATAAGGTTCAAATTCGATGTTTGACAGCTCTAATATTAGAATGGCCATCTCCTGCCCCTTTTCAATCTTTAAAAGGTGTAAAGGACAGACTAACTTAATTTAAGGATTAGAGCGTGACAGTAAGAATTAGCCTCATTAACAGCCTATCGTCGTCGTAAGGAGCTAACCTTCAGGGTTGATGTTAGACTGGCCTCTCTTTTAACTATTATGGAACAAGGTTCCTTTCCGCTCAAGAATATTGACAAATATGAATTGCATCATCATCATCATCATCAGTTGTCGGCACCGTATCCGGCGACGGTGACTCCTACATTTTTTTTATTGCACACATACATAAACTAGTGGCTCTGTGAGCTGTAGACCTCGCGAGTCTGTATATCTTTTCATATTTATTTTTTCTCCACAAACATCCCCAACCCCTTGATTTTTTTTATTTTTTATTTTATTGGTTAAGAAATGTGACCTGTAGAGGAAAACAGCCTTAGCGGTAGACCTTGTAAGCTGGCAACCCCCATAACTCCGTCATTTTTTAAAATTTCCAAAAACTGACTCGATAAAAAAATTCGATTAATTTATCGAACCTGCTCACAAAATTTCACGAGAATCGGTTGGGAAACGCGACCTGTAGAGTGAAACAAACAAACAGATGAACATACAAAAGCAAATTTGGCCAAGCTGAAACAGAGACGCTTCGCTCGCTCGGTCAATATGCTCCTATCCCCGAAGGGGTGAGCGGCCCAAGCCCAAGGACTAAATTCACGCTTGGCAATATTGATGCATATTGGAATAGTTTTTTTTGTTAATTTCGTCCATCGGGTGCCATCGGTCATGGAACTTTGTATCTGGTTTTTAACATTGACTTTATAAAACGGTATGGACAGGAACTATTGTACTATAGCTACAATAAATTATACAAGTATTATTATTTTCGATTTTATAATATATTTTATAGTGTTATGTTATGTTTGTCTCTTTTCATCTAATAGACAACGCCGTTGTAAGAAAGACCTAAACATATTTATTGTTTTCAAGTTTCTGGCAATTTTTTTGCATGACGTCACGTTTTTGGGCACGCGTGCCACATCCGCCATTTTATTTCACACAAGTCTTTGGTACATGCGCTGTCAAACTGTTGGTTTTTTAGTGTAAACAAATGTCGACATTTTTTTGGCATCCCTTAAAAAGACGCCATTTTATGTAACACATTGGGCACGTTTTTTTTGTAGGTAGTTCCTGTCCATACCGTTTTATAAAATCAATGGTTTTTAACGCCAACCCCTCTCCCTCCTTCCACTGTTTGAGCCTCTTAAGGACACTGCAGTCAATAGAGTATCGGACTGTTCCTAAATTTACCATGTTTTATGAATTATTTTAAAAATATAGATTAGTAGCAGACGATTCGCGAAGAAAAAAATAGAATCGGTTGAAAAACTATTTTTTGTATGGAGATTATATGGCGTTACTAACAAATGACGTCACAAGTGGGTATGTGCCTCTCTGTCTAATCTTGAATTTCAAACCTTTATAACTCGGTCAATTTTAAAGATAGAGCTAAAATTCTTTTAGTGTTCGATAGCACGAACTAAGAAGTTTGGATGTATAAAATTAAAATAAAAGTAGTCCGATCCCCTATTACCCCATTACCTCTTCCAGCTTCTGTTCGTAGAGCGGTTCGTTGGTGAGGGCGTTGGGCTCCACGAACCGCTGGACGAACCGTAGGAACTTCTCGCGGCACTCCGCTATCGCCACGTCCGTGCCCCACACCACCAGCTGCGGCTCGCTCGACGCCGCGCCCTCCTCGTCCTGGATAACAAGTTAGACCACTTAAGAGTTAGCCAAGATGATGAACTGGGTAGTTGACTGAAGGTCGAAAATCGAAATATATACGTTCGTATATCATTACATTAATATATGCAACGATTCAACTCAGAAAAATGTTATTAGAAATGTACCACAAACTCCTAATGTCTAGGAGTTTGTGGCTAGATTTGTATACTTAAGTAACCTGCTAAAACACAAATATATATAAATATATTTTAACTACAAAAATACCCACCTTAATATCATTATTCTTGCAATTTTAGTGTAATGCATACAATCTTAAAAATGTAATAGTTAAGTTTAAAAGCGCAAATCGCCAACAAACTGTTTAAGTTTAAATAAATCATCAACAGCTTATATACGTCCCCACCGAGGGGCTCGAGCTTACTCTGAATTAGAGCGATTAGGCCTTAGTCGACCACGCTGGCCCAGTGCGGGTTGGTCGACTTCACACACAACCTTTAAATTTCTTCGCAGCAGTGTGCAGGTTTCATCAAGATGTTTTCTTTTACCATAAGAGCGTCGAATAAAATGTACATATGAATTCGAAATTCGAAAACACATTGGTACGTGGTGGGGATCGAACCCGCGTCTCCCGGACGGGAGGCAGCAGCCCTAACCACTAAACCACCGGCGCTCTTTAAATAAATTAAATTTTATGTGAGCAAGTTTAATTACTAATATTATTATATGCGAAAGCATACGCTTTAATGGCTAAATAGAACCGATATTGATTAAATTTGGTACATAGCTTTGTAGAGATAGCCATATCTCCTTTGCCGACTGTACTATTATTATGCGCTAGCGGCTTCGATCACAGAAGGGACCGGGCCTACCTACAATAAAAACCTCTTCGCTCGTTTCATTTTTTTCGGCCACCGCGACGTAGGTGGAGCGTGTTGAAACTGCCGAGCGCGTAAACCCGCCTCGTAGGTGCAATAATTTCCTGTGACTGCGCGGCCCCTACGTCGTAGGTGCGCTGTTACCAAACGCGTATGCGGCCACCTACCGAGGAGGGTGGGGGCGCATGGCTGTATTATTGCGTTTTTCTTTTCAGAAGCCAAAGTGTTGATCAAGGAGACTATATACAATACGTACAGGTTTTACAATCTTTTTCTAACGCGTATAAAAAAGCTATTTCAAAAACGTCAAAGTCAAATTACGAGATCGAGATCCATACTGCCAAATTGTGAGTGCCAAATGCATGTCATGTTCCTGAAACCGCAAAATAAAAAAAAACAGTTATGTTCCAAAACCAATGAATAATTCAAAATTATTACAAGATGTGAATAAACAAAAAGCTAGCTAGTCCAAAAATCTAAAAATGGACGAATCCAAATCGGACTTTAAGCCCGAAACGGATGATCCCGTAGGTAGTTTCAGTAAAAAGGAGGAGGTGGAAGGGAAGCCAGCTACGAAGAACAGCTGGAACCAATCAATGATCAGCAGTTGCCGCATCTGCCTGTCGTCTATCCTGGACCCGGCTAAGCTGGTCTGCGGGCATAGGTTCTGCGAGTCCTGTCTTCACAAGTACTGGCAGGCCAACGAAGAGCCGAACTTCGTAGTGTGTCCACTGTGCCGGGACTATGCCTTCAAGATTGGGTTTGTCCAGGTAAATCAAATCAAATTCATTCCTCACTGTGGAGAAGAATGACCGGAAGAAACTCCACTCCTTAAGAAAAAGAGGTTTTATATGTATTTATGAATGCAATATGATGTTCTGGTAATCTTTGCAATTATTTTGGCTGTTATTAATACTGTTGCAGTGCACGCTCGTTTGTTCTATTGCAGAAAAAGGTTTCTGCAGGTTTGTTATTCCCAAATCAAGTTTTGAGTCGAAGGTTGCCTTTAAGAAATTGCTAACTTAATAATAAGACTGCCCATCTGTACACTATATTTTTTTTGGTTTTCCTTATGTGCAATAAAGTAAATTTTATACTCCATCAGTTATAAATTAAAATATAACAGTGTATGAATTGTTAAAAAAATGCATGTATTAATCCCCAAATCGTAAGGATTTGTTATTTTAGACTCTTGCCTTCTAACCAAAATTTTACTATACGAGTACCTACTTAACGGCGCGCCTAAATAATACAGTCAAATCTTGTAACTTGTAAATATCTTTCTAAAATGGTATTATTTCTTGACAGAAAGACTGTGCACGGTCCACGAGAGATTTTCGGAAGAAATTCGACCCGGAGCATGTGGACATGCCTTCCACCCTAACCAAGCCCGTCGTACTGGGATCCAGATACCTGAGGGTCTGGCCACTGGTAATGCCTCTCATATACTTTGTGGTCAAACTCGTCAAGCCAATCCTGATGGACCTACTTGTGTTACTCAAATAGACTGTATTTCTTTTACACAGAGACAAAAGTTGTATCACCAAAGTAGATTTTAAAGTGAAATGTTTTTGATTCAGTTTAAAGCGAAGTAAATGCCATATACATAAAATAATAACAGGGTTTTTTACTTGTAGTAAAAACAGACTAACAGTTGGAAAAAGGTTGCTGACATGTTGCAGTTGGCCAAATCTAACATCACTGATATTTTTAAATATGCTAATTATCCTTTTAGAGACAGTAACTTTGAGCTCAGGGGCCCATTATGATGATAGTGCTTGGAGTGGAGTGCGTGCTTTTCCTCCAAGTGATGACGCGCAACTACAATCCATATAAGCATTATTTAGTAAACAACACGTTCAAAACGCAATAAAAGGTTGGCCGCTTCTTTCGCACGTTTAAATAACGCAGAAGATAGTGAGAATGTTCCCGAGCACATTGGGTCTTGTGTCTGGCGCCATTTGAAGCCCGCACGCCATGCATCTGCAAGCACTGGGTGGGCAGTGAGCTAGAGAACCCTAGATTAACTACTTCTTTACAGGAGTACTTCCAGGCTCTCTGGACCCCTTAGGTCACAACTCTGCCCAGTTGTGGGGGACCCTGGTTCAACTCACCTGTCTTGTAGGAGTGGGCGCAGGCACGTTGGGTCCGTCTAGCTTCTCTAGATCATCACGCCGCGCATCAGCGATGGCGAGGCGGGTAGAGAATTGAAGAGCCATGGTAAAATTCGCGGCTACAAGGCACACTGGGCCCCATCTGGCTCCCCATTAGGTCCTCATATTAGATCAGAGAGCTGTTCAACTCACTCTTTTTGTAGGAGTAGGCGCAGGCACGTTGGAACCGGTCTGGCGCTTCCTCTCTCCATCATCTTACCGCGCATCAGCGATTGCAGGGTGGGTAGAGAGTTGCAGAGCCCTAGTAAAACTTATCCGTATACGGGATATCATTGCCTTGAGGCACACTGGACCCCGTCTGGCGCCTCCTTACGTCATCATATGGGCAGAGAGCTGTGGGGATCCTAGTTCAACTCACCCTTCTTGTAGGAGTGGGCGCGGGCACGTTGATCCCCGCCTGGCGCCCCCTGAGGTCGGCTCGTTGGCGCGCCGGCGTCATCACACCGCGCATCAGCGACCGCGGGGTCGTCAGGGAACTTGGGGTACCGTAGTTCAGCGGAGAACTCATGTCTATGTCTGTGCCTGTAAGGGTATATGAATGTGTAGAATGTAATTTTAAGAAAATAACACTATACTCGTATTGCATCATACACATTAAATAAAATACGTAACATTAAAACTAGTACGTGAGCAAAAGCAGCTTTATGGCTAAAGCTATCTTTTATAGACAATATGAAAACCTGCGAGTATCAGATTTATTTACTATTTAATAATATGTTAATATGGGGACATCTTCACACTCACTCAGCCATCTGATCCCAAACTAAGCAGTGCTTGTACTATGGGTACCAGACAGCTGATATATATTACATTACATAAATTGATAAATACATACTTACTTATATAGATAAACAACATCCAGACACAAGGCAAACACAAGTGCTCATCACACGAATGTTTGCCCTGGGCGGGATTCGAACCCGCGATTCTGTGCGTCGTCGGAGGCAGATACACTACCACCTGGGCTACGGCGCCGTCGGATATTATATTTTTTACCATAAATAAAAGTCTAACTTCATAAGTGAATTTTAATTTCTAGACTAAGTTAAAAGCATTATATTAAATATAATTTCAAAACACTAAGGGCTATTCCGAGATGAAAATGATGCTAAGATTTTTCTTAGAAATGGTGTACTTAAATTGTTCCGAGTTTATGTCGCCGAAGAGGACTTACGACTTACAAATGTAATTTTGATTTTAAACGTAATCTGTTTCTTTCATTTTTTTTTTTTTGAGGATGCTTTGTTTGCGTGAGTGAGCGAGATTTGGATAATTATTTTATTATAATAATGAAAGGAAACCTTACAGCATTACAGAATATTGTCTAAAAGTAGTTAAACATTTACAAGCCAATAACAAGATTTCACACTTATAAGTTTGAGGACTTAATAACAGCTGAACAAATAATAAAATAAATTACTTTAATAAATATATATGCACGTACATGTATATGGATAAATAAGCCTTGTCTCTGAATGTCGCCCTAAGATAACATAAGTAACAAAAATCACTTGTAACTAACTGCTTACCAAAAGACATCATAATAGCTGTTGCTAATTTTATACACGTCAGTGAATTCAAGAATGGGAAATCAAATACTGTATCACTCTTTTGCCTGAATACATATTTCAACATACTTCATATGAAACTCTAGATCAGTATCTTTTTATCTGTCAGCAATAATTTTTGCATGATGTTATATTAAAACTGTTTATTCAGTAAAACAATTTCCATGCTTATATTTTTTGCATTTATAACAACGAATGAATTATCAGCAATCAAATACAAATAGGTCTAAAAAGTTTTTAATAATTTGGTCGAGAAAACCATACTGTGTGTGTAATTTGTTGGCGTAACTAAGCAGAATTTGTGATATTTACTAGTTTAATTTCCAATAAGAACTTGCAGATATATTACGGGAAGTACAAGGAACATTAGTTTAAAATATCTAATAATAATATAATAACTCAGATATTCTTTCTTTTCCATATCAATTACAGCCTTTACTTGGCCGAGCTCGACATTGAGTTGCAATATGGATCCGGTCATTTAAATGTCATTTCTTGCTCTTCACACATGTGTCTTGTGCTCTTTTCTCAGACTTATTTTTCTAATTCCTTTATAACACCAGGCAATAAAATATGCATAAAAAGAATATTGGTATTTTTCATAGTTTGTCTGAATAAAATACAAAAATAAAATACCGACAGTCAAAACAGAATGGAAATTAATTTAAAAACAAACTAGATACAATGTTATTAAACAAATATATCTGCCTCTCTTACAAAATTATAACTTTGTTTCTGAGCAAGATATTTTTATGTGTTTACTTGGAACTTGAAATGTTTCGATTAATCAATAAAAAAAATGTGCATTTTAAGAATAAGAATAAGAAATTTATTTGCAGTACACAAAAACAATACAGAAGAGAAGAAAGTGAAATGGGTACATAAAAAACAAAACAATAACAAAAAAGGAACAGATCGGACCGCCATGCGCCTCGCCGCGCAATAATTATAATGGCTCGGAGTACAATGGCAACCCGAGCGTGTCCCAATATTTTCCCTATTCTTTTACTTAACATGTAAGCTTAAACAAACTGTCCTATTAGAAATCTAGTGTTCATGTTAACATAATTTTCTCACCAAAAGGGCTGGAGGCCATGGCACGAGCCGGGGAAGTGCCGGGAGCCTCCCTCGGAGTGCGAGGAGTTCTTCGCCCTCCAGGGGTGCGTGGAGAACCAGGGGTTCCATCTGGAATATTTCGTTATTTAGTAAAAAAGAAAACATTACTTTTTTTTTACATTCAAGTTTATTTACTTAATTACCTGCTTAAATAGCAATCTTCTAACACTTTTAAATGTTTATCATTTGATACTAACATAATTTTACGTTCTCAAACATTCAGTTTATGAGAAAATTTTAGTACAGCAAATTATTCAAGCTCTATAATACGTTATGTCATGTCAAGAATGTGTGGATGTGATGGATGATGAAAGCAGATACATGAAGGCTGTGATACCTTTGGAGGAGGGAGTGCCGGTGGACCGTTGAGGAGTCTCTGGAACCACAACCTGTTGAGACTGTGACGACCGGGTTCTACGGGAAGGAGTCGCGGCTTCGGACGATGCTCGCGATGACGGGCGCTTGGATGGAGTCGACATGATAACAATTACTTCTTAACACTTTCACATGTAATTACAATATTCCCCTACGAGATTTTCAACGATTTTTGGTTAAAAAACAATACACGCCGAACGAGGTTACTTTGACGTTTTGGCGCGAATTTAATTGTCAATCAATTAGCTGTCAAATAAAATCAACGGTGAATACCGGTAAAAAAAAAACTAGAAAGAATTTATTTTTGTTTTTCTTTCCATGTAGAAAAAGTTTCCCAGACTTTTAAAGTTTTTTTTTT
This sequence comes from Carpatolechia fugitivella, assembly GCA_951230895.1. Taxonomy (NCBI): domain Eukaryota; kingdom Metazoa; phylum Arthropoda; class Insecta; order Lepidoptera; family Gelechiidae; genus Carpatolechia; species Carpatolechia fugitivella. The sequence goes on from OX579664.1 coordinate 3,842,837, forward strand.
TAACTTTTTTCTTATTTATCCTACTGTATTCAGCATTAGTTTTTTTTTATTATTAATATGTATCTTGAAAAAATGTAATCGATCGATTATTATTCGGTAATTTACGGTTTTTTGAGCTTTAGTGTTAAAAAAAAAAATACCATAGACAATGTTTTTTTTTTACTCATTGATTTGATTGATCGTTCATTCACCGCTGTTGTTTTCGTGGTGTATTTTATAAATAAATAAAAAAATATTGCGAGTAATAAATGTGCAATTTACGATGATCGTGCATTATTGAAAATTAGTGCAATACTACTGTTAATGGCATAGCCATTTTTGATGAACTAGCTTATAACATAGAAGCTATCTTTGTGCAATCTACCTGCACTCCGTCATAATTTTCATGAATAATTATTGTGATTGGACTTGTTGTACTATTTTGAATGGACTTATAAGAAGAGTGGATGTATCGTGATGCGTGTAACGCATGAGTGCTGGTGACTCCGAAGAGTGGCATGCGTGAGATTTATTGGTAAGTCCTGTAGGTAGGTAGATAATTTTTATGATTCACGTTATCTTATGCACATCCATTGTGAAGGAAAGAGCGATGTCACCGGCCTCTGTGTTCTTCGCTTTGATGCAGCTGCCATGCACTCTCACACTGCTTAAAAGGTAAGTTTCTATTTTTAGATTGTGTTTGTTGTGTTGTAGTACACTCAAGTGTATTTTAGGTGCTTGTGGAGTAGCAAGAGTAGTTTTTTAGTTGTCTTCTGCTTAGTTGATAGATCTCACAAAACAAGCTAAACAAGAGAAGTTTTACTCATGCTGAAATTATCTACATATCTTGATTGAATTTACCATATTTTTTGTCTTGGTATACATATGAGGAAGTTTAGACTGCTGACTTATGATTATTCATTTATTCAATAATTTATAGACTATCCTAAACAATATGTATGCTGCTGGTCATAAATAAAATTAAACCTGGACACAAAACAACTGATAGGTCACCCTCTTTAAAGTTTACCACAAGCTTCAGTTAAAATTAATTTAAGGTTGTTGACCTTAAAACCCACACTATGAAGAAAAAGTTAGTCATCACATAGTATTTTCATGGTTGCCTTAATACTGAAAAATAAAATGTGCCTTGATAAATAAATATGGCTTTCATTTGTTCTCATTACTGGTGTCCTTCACTGCACACAATTCCTGTGTATCTCATGCTACTTACAAACATCACTGATGTTGGCTAAGAAACCACTGTGGTATCGCCATTCAAAAGGAAGATGTAAATGAGGTGAAGGCAGTCGGTTACAAAATATAACTTTAGAAGCCTAAAGGCCTGAGGCCCAAAATATTTTGTGCAACATAAAACAAATTAAATTAGAGTTAATGAATGAATGAATAAACTTGATTGCACACTAAGGAACAAAAACATTACATTAATCATGATAGAAATAATATACAGTTAGGTGGCCTTTTTTCTTCCAAGCAACCTTAAGTTATTTTAAGGTTCTTCTTACAGAAGCAAACCTGCCAATTTCAACTTTCTTTTCAAACAGGACTAATAAACAAAACTAGAACTTGGCGGACAACAGGAATAATCCAAGAGTTCCACATACCAGGGCCTCCACACTTCTTGTGTGCTTGGTAATTCACGTTGGTCATCTGCATGACACGGCTAAATCGGTCACTATATTGGTGCATCAAATTGATTGGTCTTTCAAGCAGCCAAAGACTTATTGGTCATTCACATGAAAGTAGGGATGTGAAAAAATAATTTAATATCAATAAAATCGATTATTTAATTATTATTTTTTTATTATTGATTCACGAAGAAGTTAAAATCAATTTATTTATAAATAAATTGATAAATATACTCCTTAAATTTTTTAATTTACGGTTTTATTTTGTTTTGGGGAGCTTTTTAGTGATATATTTATAACTTACTGAGAAAAGATCATTTTGCACAACAAACATAATTAATTAAAAACATGATTTGAAAAAGGTTTATAATATGTTTATTTGATGAAATTTGGGTGGTTTTTTTTGTTTTCTGGTTTTAATTTGTATTAAAAATCCAACAAGAAATCTAACTTTTCCTTATAAAAACCGATAATTCATTAATCTATTAAAACTTGGAGAAAAACAATCAATAGTCCAATATTGATAGTTTAAGTAAAAACGATAGTATCGATAGCCTATCGATAGTTTTGATAGACAGCAATACTATCGATAGTTGAAAACTAAAAAACTATCGATAGTATTGCTCCTCGATATTGCATAAACTATTGATACTATCGATGATAGTTTTATACTATCGATAGTACAGTAGACAGCATATCAAGCTATACATTAAAAAATTGTGCTATAAGGATAAACCTGTTTACGACTAGCTCAATCTTCTTCTTCTTAGCGAGGCAATGGCAAGTCGAACTCTGCAGTGTTGTAGCTCAAAATGTGGCTACTTGGATGGCGGAGTGTGTCGCGTCTGGTGTCACGAGCTAGTCCAATTACACTATCAAAACAAAAAGGTGGTTCACCACTCGTTATATAATTTGCAACAAAATAACTTGGGCTGCTATTCTAAATACGTCAAATTCATACCATTCATACTTCAACTTTACTGAGTTTAAAAGGGCTTTAATCGTTATTGATCACAGCACCTGCCTTAGATGCACCTTCTACTATTTTCTCACCAAAGTAGCAACACATGACAATCTTAAACATAAAATAAAAACTAACAAAAGGGGACCTTTAGGTTGAATCACATCGCAACTACCACGGTTCAGTGGCGCGCTGTTTTACGACCTTTATTAACTAAATGTCAAAAAATATAATCTGAATAGGTCAAACTCGACAACACGATGTTAACCATTTATCAACAGCTCATACACGCACGTCCTCATCGAGGGGCGCCTACCCTAAATTAGGGCGATTAGACCTTAGTCGACCACGCTGGCCCAGTGCGGGTTGGTCGACTTCACACACAACCTTTGAATTTCTTCGCAGGAGTGTGCAGGATTCATCACGATGTTTCCTTCACCGTAAGAGCGTCTAATAAACGTACATATGAATTCGAAATTCGAAAACACATTGGTACGTGGTGGGGATTGAACCCGCGTCTCCCGGACGGGAAGCAGCGGTCCTAGCCACTAGACCACCGACGCATCACGTAAATTTATGTCTAACGATTACTCAGTAAAATTATGGCCTTTTCTATTATGAGGAGTATCCATACATATTACATTATCACCTTGAAGATACAACAGCGTCCTGCCAAATCTTCCTTCTTGAGTTCCAGCGCTCGAACGCTAACGCTCCTGGTAACTAGGGACAGTCTCACAAATTGTTTTTATATTCCATTGACCCCACTGGATCCAGAACATCCAGATCGAGAGCCGAAAGCTCTGCCGCTTCCTTTTCTTCATCGTGTAAGTTGTAAGGTCAACAATAGACCTCGCAAACCCTGGTGTGATGGTGTCAGTGTTATAGAGCCGCCAAAGGCCACTGGACTTCTGTTAGTTATCTGTGACTTATAAATAGTAAAGAACGTCGGTGGTCTAGTGGCTAGAGCCGCTGCCTCCCTTCCAGGAGACGCGGGTTCGATACCCACCATGTACACGTACCAATGTGTTTTTGAATTCATATGTACGTACGTTTATTCGACGCTCTTACGGTGAAGGAAAACATCGTGATGAAACCTGTACACTTCTGCGAAGAAATTCAAAGGTTGTGTGTGAAGTCGCCCAACCCGCACTGGGCCAGCGTGATCGACTAAGACCTAATCGCCCTACTCCAGGGTAGGCTCGAGCCTCTCTGTGGGGACGTATATAAGCTGTTGATGAATCTGTGACTGGACATACCACAGAGACTAAATTATTGCAATAAGCGACGTTTACAGGATTATGAAAACTTTTTTGTTAATACCCTATAATCACAAATATTTTAATTATGCGTATCTAGGGTCCGTTTCCTGAAACGTACAATACATTTCCCTAACATCATGTCCTGCATGTCTCCTGCATGTATTTTCTAATAATTTTTAATTTTTTCATTATTATTTTTTTCTAAATAAAAAAATCGATGCAATCAGGGTAGCAGCATATTGGGAAAATAAAGGAGCATCGACACGACAAGAGGAAAAACATGAACCATCGACGATTTAATCATGTGCACTTTACACTAATCTTTTTCAAAATAGCCGACTGAATGTATCTTTAGCTGGCTGTACTTATAATTGTCCGAGCGAGCGCAAAGCGGCAAAAAAATGTCGTATGTCTGACGGATATCCGGTGGATGTCCAGCTGGATTGCGGCTATTCTCCTCTACAGGTCGAATTTCTCTCAACCTCATCATCAACAGCTCATAGACGTGCCCACCGAGGGGCTTGAGCCTACCCTGAAACCAACTTACCTATTCTCGTGAAATTTTGTGAGCCGGTTGATAATTATATGTTTTTTTGGCCATTCTGTATTTCGAAATTTTTCAAAATGGCGGAGATATTATAGGGGTTGAAAACGTAAAACATGTCAACCACTTTGAAGAATTCAAACTCGCGAGGTCCACAGCTCTCTGTGAGCTTAAATCTCTGTGGCTCTGGCCACTAGTAGCAAAATTGTAGCTTTAAGGTACGCGCACACTATGCCGGGCCGCAGCATCGCATTGACGGATTTTACGCAAATCTGGTACTAATAAACACGTGTGCGCGTGCTCCGCTTGCTATAAGCACACTTTGTCGTGGCGGGGCGGGCCGCATCGCACACAACCAATATACGTGCGTATTACGCGGCCCGCTGCAACCCGGCATAGTGTGCGATAGTTCATATAAAACAAATACATACATAACCAATCAAACTAAATTAGTCACTAAAATTTTAGTTTGACTAATCAATTCGATTGAAATTTTTAGTGATTACGCCCAACACTGAATACATACGAGCGATTTGAGCGGATATTGTGCGCGTACCTTTAAAGAACGAAGGTACCTCTATTAGCTAAATTGTGTGTGATTTAGTGCGGTGTTTTGCTAGATACTGCGCCTGGGACGCGTCGCGGGAGGTCGCTTAATTATAGAGGCACATTCTGGGCGAGCTCAGAAACGACCTCTTCTAGCATTTTATACCCAATGGTATTCTAAGGACAGTAACGCTATTACTCGTGTTAGTTCAGGTCATATACGTACCCCACTGGGGGGCTTTCATTACGGAGGTTCTGGGTTCAAATATCGGTAAGGAGGACACTATGGTAAAACAAAAAAAAATACTTTGTGAGACTATCCCCAATTTGTTAAGAAAATTGCTATGATTGTCCGAAAAGTAAATGTTTCCGTGCTTCCGAAAGCACGTTAAGCCGTCTCGTTGGTCCCATCTCGGCTATTATTATCTGCGGAACAAAAAACGTGGCATAAAGGACTATGGTTACATGAGCTTTGTCAGAAAGCGGTTCTATAATTCTGACACCAGAGTTTTTAGAGTCGGTCCCACAACCCACTCGATACCGATCGACTGAGAGGTTCGAGCCTAGACAAATCTAATGAGGCCCTCCCCAATTTGGTTGCAGGCTGAATCACCTGATTGTCCGAAATATGATTCTGTGCTTCGGCACGTTAAGCCGTTGGTCCCGGCTACTATCTAGTCGTTACATGAGCCAAGTCAGTGGCCTTTGGCGGCTCTATAACACTGACCTAGGGTTAGTGATGTCGGCTGTCGACCTTACAACCCACACTATGAAGAAGTTGAAGCCATCTATGAGGAAACCACAGAGTACTATAATACGAGGAAACAAAAATCAAACTTCCGCATGATAAATTATGAGCTTGTTTATTCGTTTATTTGATTAGCAAAATGAAATATATTAATTCTTCAAAACAACAACACAATTAAGTACTCTCTCCTTAGTATGTATATCTATTGAACTATACCTACCAACCAACAATATTACACTTGACCGACCCGCAAGTTCGTAGGGTTCATCTGGAGGCAGTAGGCGAGGCAGGGGCTTCGCTAGGGGTGGCTAGGGCTAGGCCCGTGCTCTGTCAATAATCGTAATCTCTCCGCTGGGGGCGAAGCCGCATGCGCGAGGGATCCCTACGTCGGTATAGCGGGTGCTCCTGCCATAAATCTAGCATTGTTCGGCCCCTTCATCATGGCACGTTGTTCAAAGTGCTTTTTATATTATGATGACACAAAATATCATCATACTCTAGTAGTTAAATTCCACGCGCTGCAATGTATTCATAGTAAAGTTAATTTTCTAAACAAGTCTTTATTTTTTTTTTCAAAAGAGAACGAGTAACTAGAACGGGTAACGCATGCGTTTTATTTAATTCGATAGTCTTCAAAATTTTAATGGTTTTTCCCAACGAATTGTCTAAATCGTTGGGTTTTTCCTGGGTTTTACTTTTACCACAGAATTAATATAGTCTTAACAACATTATTTATGTTTTTTTAACTACTTACGCATTTAAGTCAGCCTATTTTACTAAATTTCTAAACTTTCCTATTTATTTTTAATTATAAAAAAAAATATACTTTCTTCTGCTTGTATTTTTTCACGATATAGACCAAACCTGTATGCCATTTAAAAGGTTTTAATAACGTGTAAACTTGAATTATTTTATTTCATGTTTTGGTTCATTAATAATTTTATTCCCTTGTTTAGAATTATTGGTTATTCAATACAATAATAGGAGAAAGCGTCGCAAATTAGAAAGTTACGAATGTCGTAAACATAGTGATATATTTTATTACATTATTTGCATTAAAATTATCTTGCAGTAGAACTATCTAACAGCGTGGGCGTGCAGATCAACATGCCCAGATCACATTTAGATTTTTGTTTTTTATTGGTCAACGAATATGATACAAATAAATATGTGCATTGTATACCTATAGAGCCCCTCGGTGGGGCCGTATATGAGCTGATGATGATGATGATGATGATACCTATAGATAGGTCGTGCGATCTGATGCATTCGTAGCCATACTAAGTGATACTAGACACATACATCAAAGCTGCATTAGAACCGCGCTCAACCATAGTTTAAAGTAAAATATTTTCGAACTTTACAAATGCATCATATGAATACGATGCATTTTTAAAACACGTGTCAATTATTGCCAATCTAGCTTATTGGCTGATAAGTATGAATCAGTGTGAATCATAAAACGTATATTTTTTGAGGATATTGTTATCCTTATTAAGATAACCGTAACCAAAAAAAATGCAAAATAGACACCAAAATATCTGAGTAGCTAGAGTTTGAGAATGGAAAATTGATTACCAACGAATGACCGATAACTCCAATCACCGATGGATGACGTTTGTCGCCACAACTGCGTTTTATTGGCGGTTGAGTTGCATCCCGCACGGACTATTCTATCGACAACACGGGGGCGCTATATATATTTCGTATCACGTAAAACGCTGGAAAAGTGGAATGTTTGCTTTAATATGGGCACAATCTCGCTATAAAAAACACCTTAGGCGATGTCATGTTTATCACACTAATATTATAAATATAAAAATATATTTGGATGTTTAGATATTTATTCCGATTTCACGCCTTAACCGCTAAACGGATTTGGATGAAGATAGTTTGTACTGAGTAACACACATTGGTAACACATAGGATACTTTTTACGGGAAAAAGTCTTATCTTTTTGTCCAGCATTTACCCCCACTGACTTGATAATCTTCTGAGTTACTTACATATCAGAATGTTATAGTTACAATTAAGAAACCTGAATACTTACCTAATTAAGATGAGATTAAAAGCATAGATAAATTAAAAGAGATTTAGATGTTACGCTCGCGCTATGTAAGATTTTCCCGGTAAAAAGTATCCTATGTGTTAATCCAGGTTACAAACTATCTTCATTCCAAATTTCGTCCAAATCCGTCCAGTAGTTTAGGCGTGAAAGCGGAACAAACATCTAAACATCCAAATATATTTTCACATTTATAATATTAGTGTGATTATTTGTAATCATTAATAAAAAATACTAATGTCGATAAAAATCTATAAGGGTAATGTACAGCTTCGTATTTATATTTTTCGTTTTAATTTTCTATTTCCAGTTTTTCCATCATTGTCATTTGATACTATGGTATGGCTAAGTACAATGGTTACCAAAACATCTAATGCATACAGAGCAATGAAAACAAGCAATGAAAACAAACCGAAAAAATAACCTTGCAGGAAACTTCTCGTTACAGTCAATAGCCCTTAAATAGAAGGGCACTGGGCACTAAAACTGCTTGTACCATTAGACTTTCTTTAACAAAAAATACAGTCGGTACAATTCTTAAGGCGAGGCCCTATTTGGAAAATCGTTCTTGGGCCCCTTTTTTAACTCGCGTGTCTCACGTCTCGGAATATGTACCAAATCAAGAAAATTACAACCAACAGAAGAGTTTATCATTTAGGGACGTAACCAAGTAGATTTTACATATAATCGAGGAATAAAGCAAAAATAAATAATTAAAATCACCGAATATCACCCCCACATTCAAATATTGCAAAACTGTTTTCTCAATATTTTTAGCGACAACAACATATTTTTTGGGTGGCTATATTAATACCTAAACCAGCTAGTTATTTAATTCGTTCTATATTTTTCACAAAAAAGAGAAGAGTTCAAGAAAAACGAGTTTTTCGCATGATTCCTGCGCAGTGTCGAACGTAACCTCCGTGAAGCATCGCACGCTAATATGAACGTTATTTAAGTAGTGCGTCGCTTGAACTTTCAACTAAAGCGCGTTGAGTTGCTAATTTAGGCTAGGGCCTCGCCTTAAGTACTACCCAAAACGAATCAAAACAAACGAAGATAACGTTCACTTATCCTTGGGACCTTCCTTATCTAAAATGCATTGTGTATTTACTTCAATAGGCTGCAATTTGTGAAACAATGCATTATTGGAGAAATGTCTGTTTTGTGAGTGTTCACAATAATATAGGCGCGGGCGTGCTGCGTGGCACCGGTCGAACTGGCATATGGCAGGTAGATTTCACCAAACCAACGCTTTATGTATGTACAGCGGCTCTCAACGTACACGAGCCAATTTTACAAAGATATTTTTTTGTAGAGCGTCGGTACTAGGGCCGCTGCCTCCCGTCCGGGAGCCTTCTACAACCTGTAGGAGTCTACAACTCGATGATTATCAACGGATGGCTGTCGGCGTGATTGAGAGTTTTGTTTGGTTTGGGCAGAAGTTAGTTAGTAACACAATGATTATTATGTATGTATGTATGTAGATAGATAGATAGATAAAAAGCTTTATTCAAAAATCTACATAACACATGTACATATATTTAAGAAAAAAGATACACATAAAGGCACTAACAAAAAAAAAATGAAGTACCTATCTATGCATGCCCATGTGTACTGCAGTGATTGAAAAGGCCATGGCTCAGTGTAATTAGCCCAAAGGGCAACACTGATTTTCAGCCGTCACCCGTGGATGACTTGCAATCGTAAGCAGAACAGAAAATAAAAATAAGTAAAAATTGTGGGATAATGACCTAATTGTAATAAAAAAAGAAAATCGATGAAACATATATGTGCGTGCAGTTTATTTATGTATTTGAAATTGTGGTGTTGTGAAAGTGCGTGTTTAAAGTCGCAGTACCTACGACTGTTGCGAAAAATTATAATGAAAAATTTTAAATGCACTAATTCCAGACAACTATTGGAATTTTCGTTGTTCATTGAGCAGGTGAAGTTTTAAATTGTTGAGAAACGAGAATTTGTTAGATAATTTTCTTAATGGCGGTGGAATGTCATTCCAACATTTTGTTGCCTGGAATCGAAAGCTGCCTCTAAAAGCCACCGTACGGTGAATATGACCCTCAAGTGGAGCACGTGTGCTTCTGGTTCCAAACCTGTCATGGAATGGAGAGACTCTAAGTTTTTGAACAGATATTCGGGCTCATTAAATTTCATAACATTGAACATTAAACTTGACAAATGGAGATGTCTGCGTGATTGCATGTTCAACATGCCAGCCGCATTTAAAAATGGAGTGATATGGCTACGAGGTGGTACGGTAAAGCAAAATCTGCAGCAAACATTCTGCACACGCTGCAACAAACGCTGCGATGTATAAGGGGGGACGTCTGCGAGGAGCGCAGACGGGTGACTTGCTCTATAAAAAGAACTATTTCACCCTTAATCCCAGTCTTGATGGATGCTCCTTTCATTATAGCGCCGCATCAGCTCAGCCGTACCGCTGTATTATTATGCATACGCGATAAAGCGAAAATCGGAAGTCAAAAAATAGAACTACTTTTTAATTTTGACCAGTGCTTTTACATCATATCAACGTGCGATAAAACATTGTGAGGTCTGTTGTCGACTTTACAACCCACACAATGAAGAAGATCATACAACATTGTGATGTCTGTTGTCGACTTTACAACCCACACAATGAAGAAGATCATACAACATTGTGATGTCTGTTGTCGACTTTACAACCCACACAATGAAGAAGATCATACAACATTGTGATGTCTGTTGTCGACTTTACAACCCACACAATGAAGAAGATCATACAACATTGTGATGTCTGTTGTCGACTTTACAACCCACACAATGAAGATCATACAACATTGTGATGTCTGTTGTCGACTTTACAACCCACACAATGAAGAAGATCATACAACATTGTGATGTCTGTTGTCGACTTTACAACCCACACAATGGAGAAGATCATACAACATTGTGATGTCTGTTGTCGACTTTACAACCCACACAATGGAGAAGATCATACAACATTGTGATGTCTGTTGTCGACTTTACAACCCACACAATGAAGAAGATCATACAACATTGTGATGTCTGTTGTCGACTTTACAACCCACACAATGGAGAAGATCATACAACATTGTGATGTCTGTTGTCGACTTTACAACCCACACAATGAAGAAGATCATACAACATTGTGACGTCTGTTGTCGACTTTACAACCCACACAATGAAGAAGATCATACAACATTGTGATGTCTGTTGTCGACTTTACAACCCACACAATGAAGAAGATCATACAACATTGTGATGTCTGTTGTCGACTTTACAACCCACACAATGAAGAAGATCATACAACATTGTGATGTCTGTTGTTGACTTTACAACCCACACAATGAAGAAGATCATACAACATTGTGATGTCTGTTGTCGACTTTACAACCCACACAATGAAGAAGATCATACAACATTGTGATGTCTGTTGTCGACTTTACAACCCACACAATGAAGAAAAATATATACAACATTGTGATGTCTGTTGTCGACTTTACAACCCACACAATGAAGAAGATCATACAACATTGTGATGTCTGTTGTCGACTTCACAACCCACACAATGGAGAAGATTATAAAACATTGTGATGTCTGTTGTCGACTTTACAACCCACACAATGAACAAGATCATACAACATTGTGATGTCTGTTGTCGACTTTACAACCCACACAATGAAGAAGATCATACAACATTGTGATGTCTGTTGTCGACTTTACAACCCACACAATGAAGATGATCATACAACATTGTGATGTCTGTTGTCGACTTTACAACCCGCACAATGAAGAAGATCATACAACATTGTGATGTCTGTTGTCGACTTTACAACCCACACAATGAAGAAGATCATACAACATTGTGATGTCTGTTGTCGACTTTACAACCCACACAATGAAGAAGATCATACAACATTGTGATGTCTGTTGTCGACTTTACAACCCACACAATGAAGAAGATCATACAACATTGTGATGTCTGTTGTCGACTTTACAACCCACACAATGAAGAAGATCATACAACATTGTGATGTCTGTTGTCGACTTTACAACCCACACAATGAAGAAGATCATACAACATTGTGATGTCTGTTGTCGACTTTACAACCCACACAATGGAGAAGATCATACAACATTGGATGAATAAACTAGTTCTAGGTCTTCGGCCCCTATTACACCATAATATATTTATTATATGATTCTATTTTGTCCTTGGATATCATCCTAGAAATATGATAATACTTGATGCTATGATTGTATTTAACACACGATCCTAGGTAGTATACAAATACAAACAATTTATAGTAAATTTGTCATTAAAACTTATAAACTATGATTTAATTTTGGTGAGTTGACATATTTAATTGATCTGCTAGTGTCTTAAAAGGTTACCCTGAGCTAAGACACCAGCAACCTTCCTTGATGGAACTAACAAAATTAGGCTCAGAAGCAATAAATACAAATAATACGTGTATTTTACGCAATAAATTTATCTTTATCTTATCTTTAATAATAAGGCGTACATTGACACGTCAAGTATTACTGTAGGTGTTCATAACTTTTAAAATTGAGATTGAAACAAGCTCAGTTTTTGCTGCTGCAAGTGCTTCAATATTACTTCTTTTACTTCTAAGGAAGAAGAAAAGGACTCCGAAAAAGAGTACCTAGCAGAAGAATTTGGGTTCGTTCGCGTGGGTCGCACGACGCCCAAAAAAAGGGGTTCATTCAAACTTACTTGAGGAACTTAGAATTGAGAACAAAATTTCTTACAGGACCTATCTCCGTATGAATGAAGCTACGTTCAACTACATTCTTTCAAAAACTACTCCCTTGTCATCAAACAATCGAATATACCTATAGTATCCTATCGCACGACATGCTGTCACATAGGATCATAGACACGATATTAGTCATATGTTGTTATTAAATTATCATATTTGTAGGAGTCATACTTATACGATCCTATTTATATCATAGTGTAATAGTGGCCTCCGTCAGATATTCACTATAAATAAAATTATATTTTGTTCTACGCAGCGAAAACAACCTAATGGTACAATAAAATTAATCCATGAACCACAGACGTACCTACCTACACATTTTTTTACGCCTGTGGAGTTTATCCGGCGAGTTCGTCTCCAAGAGGACCGCACATTTGAACCTGCCAAAAAAAATATAACAAGAAAGTGATGAAAAATATCCAAAGGTGAAAATAAATGGCTTTATTTTTATTAATTTTATAATAATACGTTATTTGACTTGTGATGATCTGATGCGTTTGAGCACCACTGTCGCGTGCCTAAGGGACGCTAACGCTACAGCCGATACACAGGTTGGTACTGGTATATAGCACATCCCGATCTTCGCAAACTTATTGTCCATTATTATTGTCATGCCAAAAAATAACGCCGTTGTACTTTTCTGTTTGTTTTATTTTACTTTTAATATCATTAAAATAACAAGGTACCAAATTCCGAATCGATAGGACATATGGAAGGTAGTCAGATCCCCTCATCAACTATTAAAGAGCTGATGATCTTCAAACGGTTGATCACATCATGGTAACTTACCATATACTTTCAATATCATTGAAATAACACGGTACCAAATTTCGAATCGATCGGACATAAGGAAGTTAGTTAGATCACCTCATCAACTAGAAAAGAGCTGATGATCTTCAAACGGCTGAACAGATTTTCATAAAACATGGCTAAGAACACTCGGGATAATATTATCTATGACACAAAAAAAAACTAAACAAAAATCGGTTCATCCGTTTGGGAGCTACGATACCACAGACAGATAGATACACAGACAGACACGTTAAACTTATAACACCCCTCTTTTTGCGTCGGGGGTTAAAAACAGGAACAGAAATGCTAGAGGTTGAAGGGCGTCACAGACGGTTAAGATACGATATTATAGCACGACGCAGACAGCTCTCTCGTCGCCATTCACTTTGTGTGCAAAGCGGGGGTCAAGCAGAATGGCCGGTCACTGATTGATTCGCCATTTTTTTGACCCCCAAATCAAATCAAATCAACGGCCCGTTACAGTCTACTGCTGGACTATGAGCCTCCTCCACTTAAGTGTTTGGTTTTGCCATAATCTCCACGCTTGGCAGGCGGGTTGGAGATCGCAGATTAAAAGGTGTGTCCCTAAGTCGCCTCTTACGACACCCACGGGAAGAGTAGGGGTTGACCCCCGCTTTGCATAAAATGTGAATGGCGACGAGAGATCTGGCTGCCTCGTGCTATAATATCGTATCCGTCTGTGACGCCCTTGAGACGTTTACAAAACGCGCTTATTTGTCTGTAGATAACGAAATAGAAAATAAAACACGGTAAAATTTGAATGGAATTGTAGCTATTTGTTCCTGGACTCAAAACTACTGTTATGTTTTCAATCAATAAAAAATGCCAATATAAGTTGAGATTAGTACATCTTTGTGCTTGATGTTTGGTGAATAAAGTTCTTTTATTATTATTATTTATTATTAGTAGTAATATTAAATACAGTAAATAATTATCATTTCTTGTATGCGTAGCTATGAAGTTGCTGGCCCACAAAATGAGATGAAACCCATATCAGATTCTGTTACTTACATGTATGACTAACACATACCTAAGATAGATAAAGTTGTGTTTTTTTAAAGCAAATTGCCTATAATAATAGAGTCGCTAAATATACATATTACATATATATATACTATTGCCGATTTTGTCACGGAAAATTGTGGTTTCAGTAGTGGCAGTTCAATATCAATTCTTTCTGATTTAATCGATTACCTACTTAAACCATCTCGGAGAGAATTCCGTGATACATCTACGCAAAAAGGCTGCCTATTGCCTACCGCAGTTTTCAATGTACTATTGTTCTAATTGTTTGTTTTTGTTTGCCATAAAGAGTTTGTATTGTGTTTACAAAGAGTCAGCAGGGAATTTTATTCAGCAGGGGACATATTACTTACATTTACTCTATCAAAGGGATAGAAATTAAATAACCAAGCTATTCGAAATTCAAACTTTCTAGAAGAGCACGCGCAGTGTGAATCATGCGCCCGCGCCGCGCCGATTGCTAAACGCTTCCGTAAACTTGTTTGTTGTTGGGCGCCCTTTGTTAACACTATCTTAAGGAGATAACAATAAGAATGCATTTCATTTTGTAAGCTGGGTACTTTCCTCGGAAGTGAAATAATTAAGCAAATGATTAGTTTGCAGTGATTAAAAAATATTGTCTTTTCTATGTGGTTAGCTGGCTAGCAAATGCTGACAGACTCTGAAAAAAATATGCAAAATAAAAGGGGATTTTTTTTATATTTATTGCTATTCTCCTTTCTCTAAAACCCACACCATTAAAAAGAAAGCCTACTCATTGTAAAAAACCTACTCATTGTAAATAGCCGTCTATTTACAATCTATTTACGTCTTGAAGTTGAAGAAGACTTGCAGAAGAAAATATTTCATAATCCAAAAATATGCGTACGGACAGAATCTATTAGAATTTAAGAGGCAATGTATGTTTATTTACCTTATATTATGATGAAGCTTGAAACCATAAAAATTAAATGGTAGCTTTTAGGTTTCAATACATTTGATTTGAATGTTTTATGGCCTTTGAATACAGTATTACTCATTACAAATGATGTTGAAGGAATATTTGTACTTGAATATTTAAACGAACTATATATTTGAGCAGATCAACCTTTTTGTATTAGAATATAGCTTTATATACAATTTGTAAAATATTTACAAACTAAATGACCATCATTGTAATACAGTTGATTTATGAGAAAATAGACGAAAAAAATAATTGCCCTGCCAATAAACAGTTCCTGCCCAAGGAGTCGGAAGGTACTAGAAGGCGGATATTTATTACCATTGGTGTTTCAACAACGGTTCGATATCTCGCCCTTCGCCTAGGGCAGCAAGGGAAACCATCGATTTTCGGCTCCCGCTGCACCCTCAAGGCGCGACAAGATGGCGGCGACCTGCCTCAACCACGCTCGCATTCCAAGGTCACGCACGCACCGCATGTGGCGATACCGAAATACAAAATCTCGAGAAATGGAAAGACATTCCACGTCTCTCTCTGTTTACAGCCCTCTCTCTCACACTCACACAGTTACTGATTTTGATGATGTTGTTAGGGTTGTAGTGATTGCTGTTGAACTGGTTGGGTTGCTCGATAATGTTTAGTAAGAAATGAGTCCTTTCAATCCTGGGAATTTTATCTATTTGTAAAGAAGCTCCCTTCAGGAGTGCATCTCGAAGATTCAGTAAAGTATTTTTTTTTTTCATTTTATAAACAAAGCTCAATGTTATGTTGACATAAACAATATTTACTAATTGATTGTTGACAAATCAAATGAGGCAATAATGCTTCAGCAGTCATATGAGTACATCATGGAGACAAGATTTCTCCCAGTCCATTCCGATTGGCGCCAGCCCTAATCATAGCGAACCTTATCTAAATTATGGAAAATTTTGGAATGCGATGTATTGAATTTCTCTCTTGCTCTCGTTTCAAAGCGCGTAGCTCTGTCTCGCTCGGGGGTTCTTACCTAAACTTTACGAGAGGGGTGGTGGTAGGGCGCACAAAAGATTTTGGGATAGATTTTTTTCGCAAACTGCACCAAACGAAATGGTGTTCGACATCCAGTGCATCCGGCACGACCAATCGTGCATCACGCTTTTTCTGTTCTATTTTTTTTTCTTAAACAAGTTATTTTTGTTGTGATGTTCTCATCGCCTGTAGTGTACAACTCGCTATAAGTGTTGACCCGAGCTCCTGGCGGCCGATAAGCGGGTTTGCTGTTTTATGTGAGTTATCGGTGCATGCCTCTACTAATATTTATTTAATTTTGTCTCTACATAATTTATTTAGCCAAATAATCATGTAATATGTACTATAGTGCACTTTTTTCTTATTCTGTAATTCATTACAAGTAAACGCACAATAAAATCTAATTTTAATAATATTCACAGAGTAATCTAAAATAATTTATCAATCCACAAAGATCCATAATAATATTATTGTGTACTTTAATTAATTTAAATATTGATGCATTTTAATATAATGCTTTGTAAATTTTATTATATTTTACTGTTAACATAAAATCGAAAGACTATTCCATAGTAGAACTTTGCAATCTTAGATTAATGCGTAGAGATTCCTGCATTTTATACTTTGAGCCTTGAAAATAAAAGTAATCTGAAATAGTAATATAAGAAAAGGGAATATTGAATTAATTGTTTAATCCCTCGCCATTTTTACTGAAGAAGAACTAGGAAGTAAGAAAGAGACAGGAAGTGTTTTTATGGTTTCTTGAGCCTGAGCTAGGAATAAAGTATCAATATGTATCCAAAAGCCCCATCAACCATGGCCACGCACGACACGCACCATTTACATGGGCGTTCTGCAGAATGAAACTATATTATTTGGTCCATCTTCTTCTATGATCAAGTATCATTTTTTAGTATATAGCTTGTATAAATAATAGCAGATCTGGTTTTTATGTTTACAAACATTTTATAGATGTGTTGTTGTTATTTAAGAACTAACTAATCAATTTATTATGATAAATATTATTACAAAAAACGTATTGTGATTTAAAAAAGATGGTATTTTTGTTGCACTTAAATTTTCCTCACCCTGTGTTAAATGTTAAAATGTTAGGTTAGGTGTTCCTATAATTTCATATATAAATGGCCTGATCGCCCTAATTTAGGGTAGCCTCGAGCCCCTCGATGGGGACGTCTATTTAAAATTTGAAAAAAAAATATAATACATATTTATTATAAATAGTTTTTTATTAGACATATTATTTTATATATCTCTTTCATTGCAACATCTTTGTTGGTGTTTTAAATTTAATCCTTTTTTGTACAAACCGTACTCTAGAAAATTGAAGTATTCATAATATTAAAATGCTGTTTTATGGTATTTTTTGTGATATTTTTTTTGTTATATTTTATGATATTTACTTTGACTTACACAATTTAAATTTAACATGGAACATAAATAATAGTAGCTGTATTTTTAATCACTTAATTTGTAACTTCTTTATTTTATTTTATTATAGTGTAGTTCAATAAAATCTTGTTTTGAAAAAACAATATTGTCTATAATTTCAAGGAGAACACTTTTATATAAAAAAAAAATACTTTTATTATCATACAATCTCCCAATTTTGCACTGTTTTCTCGAAATTTATATTATTATATCTACCTCTTGTTTCAGATCTAATGACGTGACGTGCTACAAGCAATGACGTCATTTGCTAATCTGTCGCAGTCGCTGGCGTCGAGCCTGCCGTCGACGTCGAGCGGCTCTTCGAGCAATCCGCCCGAGCAAGGTGACTCCCTCGCTATGACACACATCATCTGCAACTTGCTCGAAAACATGAACAAACCGACTACGTCAAACGCTGGCGATGCAGCGTACGACATCTGGGCCGCGCCCTCGTGCAGTTCTATCCAGAACCCACCCAATCGTGAGTATCCCACAAACAACAACAACTCGCATAGTAAAGAGGATAACTCCAGCGGCTCGCCGGGAACTTCGTCATCGATGTCGCTCACGTGCTACCGCTGTGAAGAGCGCACGCCGACCTCGAAATGCTTGGAGTGCAACGATCTCATCTGCTACGAATGCGGCCACAAGGCCACCTCCGATTGCCAAGTACATGGGCACACTCTCCAACCGATCCGTCAGATTTCTCCAATCGGTGTGCGGCCTTCGTCCGTTAACAATGACAAGGACGTCATGTATTGTGAGCTTCACGCTGATCCTTTTCGCTACTACTGTGAGGCTTGCAGCGTATTCATATGTCAGGAGTGCACGCTGTGGGTGCATAAAGATCACAACTTCACCCCGATCAAAGGTGCCCTAGATATGTGTCGCATGGGCGTCCTTTATGCTATACAAGAAACAAAGAAAGGTACTAAAGCGATCAAATCTGCAATCGATCGCGCTGTGGCTATGTCGAAAGCCTACGAGAAAGAATCTGCCGAAGCTAACATGAAAATCAAGAAAGCAATGCGTTGCTATGCCCAAGCTATAGAGGACCGTGAAAAATATTTGCTGGATAAGGTAGAGAAGATGCGTCAGGCAAAGGTTAACGAGCTGACCGATCACATGAACACACTGCGTGGAATACTCGCTGGTCTGGCGCATACTAATGAAACGCTAGTGCGCAGCATGGAATCTGAAAGCCTCGACTTGTTTATGGCTAACGAGAAGGGACGCGCTCAAATAGAATACTTCTACAGCATGTTTCAACAGATGTACCTTACAGAAGAAAGGATTATGTTCATCCCGCCCAACTACGACTTGGTGGATCAGCTGAAAAGACAGTGTGATGTGCAACCGCAACCGGTGGTCGCAGGTACGCAGCACTCGCTGATTTCCTCGGCGCTGCAGACTCGTCATTCTGCGTTGTCGCATCAGGCATTGCAGTCGAGCCAAACCTACTCGCCCCTCTCGTACAACATGTCCATGTCAAGCAGCTTGCGATCGGTGCCTGACTACGCTTCTGCTACACGATCCACCAACTTCTACGACCAGAGCATCTCATCTAGCATCGCCTTAGAATCTAATACGGCTCGTGGCATCGGACAAGCCATATCAGGTTACTGGATGTCTGTATCGCTGAGACCCACTAGAAGCTTAGTGCCTGGAGTCCCAATGTTCTCCTTCGGCAGAGAGGGCCAGGATGAAGGCCAAGTTTCTAGACCTTGGGGCCTCTGTATTGACAAAGAAGGCAACATCATAGTTGCTGATCGAAGGAACAATCGTATACAGATATTCAACAATCACGGACAATTCAAAAGCATGTTCGGTTCCAAAGGCACAGGACCAGGCGAGTTCGACCTTCCAGCTGGAATTACGACTGACAACTACGGACGCATAATCGTCATTGACAAAGACAACCACAGAGTCCAGATATTTACATCTACTGGCAATTTTATTCTCAAGTTCGGATCTTTCGGGAAGGAATGTGGACAATTCCAATACCCATGGGATGTAGCCGTGAATACGCTTGGAAACATTTGTGTCACCGACACACGAAACCACCGCATTCAGTTGTTTACCAGCGATGGTGCCTACATCACCAAGTTCGTGTTCGAAGGTGCGAATCCGGCTAAAATGCTCAAAGGACCTACGACACCTAGAGGCGTGTGCTTCACTATCTCCGGCAATATTATTGTGTCAGACTTTGAAAATCACCGTCTTTTGCTGGTAGATGGAACACTATCGAGAGTGCTGGGTTGTGTGGGGCGTGAAGGTTCCGGAATTGGAGAGCTGAACCGCCCGTCGGGAATCGTGACGGACGACGACGGGCGCATCGTCGTGGCTGACTCGAAGAACCACCGCGTGCTGGTGTTCACGTCGGAGCTGCGTATTCTGTGGGCTGTGGACTTGAAAAGCCCTGGGCTAGACGACAAGGACCGGCCGAGCGACGTAGCACTCACGCCCGAGGGCTACCTGGTGGTCTTGTTCGAGACCTTACCTGACACTGCGCGTGACATTTCCTCGCATGGCAAGCAGTACATTAAGGTATACTGATATTAAACTATTAAACTATCACCCGTATTGTCACGACTTTACCCGGGCCTTAGGTCCTGTTATTTTTATTTCATTTAGTTGTGATTTCTTTGAGAATGTGCCAATTTTATATTATTAGTAATCTTTGGTGAAATCGAGCATAGCTTGTATGGAGAATTGACATATTTGCTCATTACAAAAGTCATGTGTAAATGGGATTCTCCTTAAAATTATTTTTATGAGTTGTACGTTACCATAGCACTTTTGAATTTTGTTTTTGTATGGACTAGTCTTTAAGGGCCAGACGTTAGCAGTGATTTCTTACAGCATAAAAAAAAAACATCTTTGTATACGACGCAATTCTGCGATATTAAGTGAAGCAGAAATAGAGCAGCATTGTCGTGAACCATGTTAGTACACCAAACAGTGATGAAAATGTCGATTGTGAATCTGCCCAGTCCTAAAACTCTTGCGATTCGCGTACCAAAAGTGAAAACTAAATCGTAAAAATGTAATTATATAGAGGATCACATTGTGATGTAAAAGATGTTTTTTATGTGAGATAATTTAAAAATAACTTAGTATTTTTAACTAAGTATTTTTCCAAAATGTTACACTTTTCGTTTTTTAACTTGGTTATTTGATTACAGACGTTGAGATGTATTCGTATCGTAAGTTACTTTTAGTATTGATTTAGGTATATATTTTTATTGAACGTTGGCGTATGGCACGCTGTTATGGCTAGGTGATAGTCAAGTTAGTTTCTACTTGCTCATCTGCTTGTGTGTTCTCTCTTTCATTAACTATTGATTGGAGGAAATGTGAACGATTAGCTGAGCAAGGAAATCAATGCAATAAAACTTTGAGACTGACTTTAGAAGACTGTCTTGAATGCGTGTAGAACGCGGCGCCGGTAGTTCTTTCCTGTTCCACATGAAATGAACTTATTTTAGTGCTTACTTGGATGGTTGACGCTTCGTCTACATTTCGTGGCCACCTCGTAAGAACTGCCAGTCGCTCGCGTCGCGTCGACGGGTGTCTTGATCAACTGATTGATACGTATTTTAATTGATGTTTCTCTATAACCGTTTAGGTATTAAAATTAAATTTATCGAGAGGAAAAGACAGCCGCGTCTGTCGTCGAAGACTTTATTTTGTTTAAGGGATATGATAATTTTATTTTTGCGATTGAAATCGTACTTTTTCGTTGGAAACCTATTGCGGTATAGCAATTATTTTGACTGCCAAGCTATAATTTAATCTTTTAATTTTATTTTATCTTAATATGTTAAGAACTGAACAATATTCTCAAACGTAGTTTTTTAGGATGTAATCACGGAAATGTTGAATTCAATTTTATTTTTCGCTGTCTTAGTGCGTTCTTCGTATAGTGACGTGCATCTATTATTATAAATTATAAACTATGTCATAATTAGGCTTATAATACATAGTAAAATTGTACGGATTCGTCTTTACTAGTTAAATTAATAGATATTCTTATATATTGATTAATAGTTAATATTATCGTGTGGTTCGTATTCGTATACAATCAAAATTTTTGTACCTATTAGTTCAAATATTGTAGCGAAATTCTCTTTGTGAAAATTATAAATTGATGCATAATCTATATTTTAAAGGTATGTTTAGGTTAGGTCGGTTATTTCGACGAGACATGTGTTCAGTCAGTATGTGTTCACTTAACTTTGTACGGTAAGATTAGTTGCGTGTTCGCCGCGGTTTTGACTTCGCGTTCTCGTAGAGTAGTGACGAATTTTCGCCTTCTTCGTCTGTGTCTGTACATTATGTGGCGCTTCACGTTTTCACATCTTAATATCACAAGTACGTGTAATATGCTAGCAATATATTAAAATAAGTAGCGGGAAGTTACCTAAAGGAGTGTACATAAAGTTGTAAGCTTTTTAAGTGGCATATAAATTAATGGTTATTTAGATATTTAATATGCATTTAATAACATTTATTACTGATGCTGTGTACTCGTGTATCTATCTATATTGTTAGTGTATATCGATCACAACTATCTATAGTGAACAAAATGGAAAAAAGCGTTGAAACTTTGAGGACGTTTTTTCATACTTGCTCTCCTCTAAACGAAGGTAAATACAAACCTCTACTATTCAGCCATAATTATTTTAAATTTTAAATATAAATCTCGCCTTCGTTCAATAAAATAAAGTTTGATATCATAGCTGGACAAAACCTCCATCAAGTTTCATGGCTTATTTCCAATGTTGCCCTAGCACTGCACTGCAATAACACTTATTCACGACGTATATCCGACAAAATAATTAAAAATAGACACTACATATATTTCTGCTTCATAGATTTATGTATCCCTGTTTCCTATGTAATCACTTTAGATGTCACTCAAAAATCTCCTGCTTTCTGTAGGTCCCTCTTCTATAATATTGCTACTATAAGGTGTTAGTATTATAACAATAGCATAGTTAAAGAATTATTAATTAGTAAGTAATACGTACGATCGGTTACGCCTTTTACGCCGCCATGTTCTTCGTCAATTAGCTGAAGACGATATCCTGAACAGTTGATTTTGTGTTTATTGTATTCTAGCCAGCTTGTCTAGATA
Source organism: Carpatolechia fugitivella (assembly GCA_951230895.1). Lineage (NCBI taxonomy): Eukaryota > Metazoa > Arthropoda > Insecta > Lepidoptera > Gelechiidae > Carpatolechia > Carpatolechia fugitivella. The sequence continues at coordinate 3,865,772 of OX579664.1, forward strand.
CGTTTTAAAAACACCTGAAATATTTCTGTAAAATGTAAAAGAAGTGGCTGACTGTACGGCATGCAGCTAGCAATAATTTCTACCCGTTGTTAGGAGTAATGTTGTGAACTAATATTATTCACTATTGTACTTAGACTTAATCTAGCATAAATAGGAGTGTTAGAATTCGTAAAATTCTTTAACTATAAAAGCACGCAAAACTAAAAAATAGAAAAATTCGACAGGTGATTTCTGTCTTGAGTTTAAGACATATTTTCCTTAAAGGATAGACGATGATAATTTTTCACCATTTTCGTCCATGTAGGTTTTTTCTATTTTTTATATTTGAGTCAAAATAATAGGCACGTTAAGTGCTCAAATTGTAAGTGGTATCCTATCGTGTAAACACAGCCGCTTCAAAATTACAGTGAAAGAGTGAAATTGAAAAGTCTTATTAGGAACTGATTTGAACCGCATTGACTGTATAAAATGAGTCTGAAATTAATATTTACGTACTGCATAAGGGGAAATTGATTGAACTCAAGCTGCGTGTTGCTGGTGACGTGAGTGAAGCGAAGGAGCACGTTTCAGGTACTCCATAAGCTAGGAACGACAATCGGCGGTGTGGTCTTCGGTCCAATGTATACTTAATTTAGTCCGTAATTCGTAAATAACTGTGTCGATATCAAATGACAATTCACAAAGATAAATTGGTAAATCTTCAACTAATGCCAAAAGAATATTTTTACTTATAATTATTTTTTTAACAATTAAAGTCGATTAATTTAAAAAAGACCACACTGTTTACTAATATTCTTAAAATAATCGTTTGCAGTGTCTTGCGTCTTGACAGTGAATTTAACGAATTTCGTTAGATTTTTTTATCAGTTAATAATAAAGCATTTTATGTTTATTTCTTATTCAGTGCCATTTTAAAAGTATTACGTTATTTAAAAAATAATGTGTTGCATAAAATGCATTTCTTTAATATTATTACGTCTTTTAAAAACATGAAGTCAAATTTCGATACAAATTTTATTGCTGACAACGAATCTCATAATTTAATAAAATCAGTGAGTTCTTAGCAGCTTATGGTTGAGAACCATAAAGGGGTTTGCAAAGCAAAGTCCAAGAGCCGATGTGATTGGAACTGATACATTCGAAGAACGGTATCAGCTTGTATGTAGAATCACCCAATTTTGTGCAAGTGTTAATTTTCGTGTCCGAATTGTAATTCAGTATAACAGGTACGGACACAGTAAGCTTATCTAAAGAAACAAAACAAATATCATATTATGATTTAAAATCGTAACTAAAAGTTTAGACGCTAATTTCCGTGAAACTCTCAGCTGAAAGCTGTCACCATAATTTAATATTAAAATAACGCATTTAAAAATGTATGATTTGGTTATGTTTTTGTGATTTTTTTGTTGCTTTTTTTGATTTTGTGACGATATCAAATATGTACTCGGATCCCGCGTTGGAGTTTCACTTGTAAAGTGGCAAAAGAGCATCTGTGCAGTGTGCAAGTGCATTGCCGTCATTGATATGATCACAAAATAAAAAAATGGATTCGATCGTTGAATGCGATTAGTACTTTGTGAGTCCTGCTAGTTGCTAGCAGTAAAATTGTAGTATTGTGATAGGTACAATAAAATTGAGAACTTAATATTTGGATCGTGATTATAATTTTTGTACAAGTTTTTGGTATGAGGCAGGAGACAACATCTGGATTGTTAACCAAATTCTATGCAACAATTTAGCAACATGCCCACTGCTTTCTGTGGGACCTGTGTAGGACGCGACACACAAACAGCATAATATTGATTATAGAGATTTTAGTGTATTGTATTGAGCCATTGACGTGCTATTTTTGTAACATTAACTAGGCGCTTGTGTTGTGTTAGTCTTAGTATAAATTAATGTGCATTCGTCCCTTCTTCTGCTGCGCTGTTAACTTTAGCGTTCTTTTCCAGTCGGGCAAATAGTTTTGTGCATTTAACGCAAAAGCATTTCGAATTACCCTAAATTAATACTAATGAACCGCGTGGCCACCGCCTGCCATATTTAAGTCCAAAGTATTTGCCTGTTTACCGCCCATCTTTCATTCGTAAGACCTCGAAGGGGAGACGTTTGCAGCATCGTTAAATATCGTGTATCAAATAAGTAGTATTTTTATATAAGGTCGTGTGGGGGCGCGGCGAGGCCTGCGCGCGCGCCGCCGCCCTCACGACCCGCCCTTGTGTTCATGCTGATGACCGCATCTACCTCACTCGTAATGCAATAAAGACTGATTGGTATAATGACACGGTGGTCTAATCACCGTATTAGAAGTCTGTTGTCTACTAGTATAATTTCTTCCTTAATTAATCGCATCTAAATTTAAGAGTAATCCGTATTGTGTCGTTTAGTTAGCGCTAGTGAGTAGCGAGCTCGACTGCGTAGGGTCGATGCGCGGGCAACAGTCTAATTCTTTTATACTCTATGTATCTTACGTTACACTTCTGAAATATTGTTGAAAGAAGACTGAAATTTTATGAATGTTCCTATATTTTAATTTAGAATAATTTACTGCCTACCATATTTTCATTTACATTACCTTATGTTTACCTTAGCTGTGGTAATCATAGTAATTATATTACTTTGGTTATTATAATCTTATCAATTGTGTATGACGCTATATATGTCATGGAATTTTTGAAATTTTTAATGGAATTTTGTAATGAAAAATTAATCAAGTGAATTGATAGAAATTGGTGTTTTTATTTCAAATACTTATCCCATGCAAAATATAAAAAAAATATTTGAGCGACTACACTAAACTATTCAGTAAGTTCAGCTTGGCGAAAATGAGTTTTGGGAAAATTTGGGCGCTCCTATCGCACATGTGGCTACCCCCAAACAAAATTATTAGTTATACCTACAACCGTATCAAACTATTTTATGCCAAGCTATACTTAATAAAATAAAATAATAAACTATTAAAATTATTTCTAACTTTGCAATCGTCAACCAAATTTCATTTTTAGTTGGACTAACATAATCTTATTGTAAACAACGCAACGCGACGGGTTTGGTGCAAAGATTTGTGACGCGCGTCGAGGATCGTCGCAAGCATCGTCTTTTGTTACTCTGAGGTTTGGTGTCTTGGAAGGACCCACTGCAAGACAAGTATAAGTACAAAGTCATCAACACATTAAAAAAGGTAACTTGAAAGAGTATTTAATCAAATACGTAACAGAACTCGGAACTTATAGATCATTTTGACTGAAAGCTTCATTTTTAACTGACATTGTCATTTCGTTACGAGATATAAACAAATCGGACGTGACACTCAGATAATAGTTGTTATTTGTGAAAAAAAAAAAGATAGTAGACGGCTGCGGAAAAGAAGCCATGGGGAACCAAGTGACAGCGATATTTTCGGGGCTGGGCAGGTTCTTCGAGTACCCCGTGAAGAGGAAACCCATCTGCTTCTACAGGCAGGAAGACTTCACAGCCACCGGTAATCAACACCCTTAATCGTATGGTTATTTTTTTTTTTATTGTTTAAGTACATAGATAAGATATGCCTTATTAGGCAAGTATACTCGTTCTCTTAGTCTGAAAAAGTAGCTAGTTTTTACACAAAACGTGAGTTAGTTACCAGTAACAAAACCGAAAAAGTATTTAAATGTCAAATATACCTGTGTCCATTGATGACCGTACCGCGTTTAATCTCTGAACAGTCTTGTGTTAAGTTGGTACTTTTCGGGATTACGATTAAATCTGCTAAGTTGGAGCTAATGCTCCTAATGGTGGCATTTTGTGTAAAACGTGTCCCTGATATAAATCCTTACGGAGCAGTACTAATCTCTAATATGAAGCATATTAACTCAAGTGCAACTAATTAATTAATTTATTAATTTTTGTTCTAATCAACATCATCAGCTCATTATACGTCCCCACCAAGTGGCTCGAGCCTACCCTGAATTAGGGCGATTAGGCCCGACCCATTTTGTATGGAGAGACCAAAAATTTTTTTGTCACAGAAATATTTTTTTTCGTGAAAAGTTGTTCAGTTTGACGGGTACTATCACTACACGGCGGGGTCGACCACGCTGGCCCAGTGCGGGTTGGTCGCCTCCACACACAACATTTGAATTTCTTCGCAGGAGTGTGCAGGTTTCATCACGATGTTTTCCTTCAACGTAAGAGCGTCGAATAAACGTACATATGAATTCGAAAACACATTGGTACGTGGTGGGGATCAAACCCGCGTCTCCCGGACGGGAGGCAGCGGCCCTAGCCACTAGACCACCGACGCTCTCGTTCATCATTGATGTACACGGCCGTAATTTATCGTCGTTAGGACAAATATACCGTGAACAGCACACAATTCATTCAGGTTTGGCTAAATACAGTCTAATTCGTATAATTACATTGCTGTGTTTGGTCTTGAGAAGACGACTGCGGTAAATTTAGTACTGTAACAGCAATGACCTTCAGCGTTCAGCATTGTGTAGTGGCTAGGGTCTGGGAGACGCGGGTTCGATCCCCATTACCCATTATTGGTCCTAAAGGTACCAATAAGATTTCGAATATGTTGAAAACATCGTGAGGAAACCTGTGCGAAGAAATTCAAAGGTTGTGTGTGAAGTCGACCAACCCGCACTAGGTGGCCTAGTGATCGGCCCCAATGAACCTAATTCAGGGTAGGCTCGAGCCTTTCGGTGGGCAAGTATACGAGCTGTAGATGAAAGCGCCCTCCTCAACTTGTATTTCTGGTTCGTGGTCTCCCTCAGGCGAGCCGGTGAAGAAGGCGACGGCGGTGGACACCCAGCCTCTCACGGACTACGACAAACTCGTGGACTTGTTCTACAAGCGCCTCGCCGAACAACGCCAATACAACCAAGTAATCGTCTTCTTATCGTTTTTTTTTCTTCCACACTTTGGCTGCTGAAAAAAAAAGCGCAATAATACAGCCAGCGCACCCGCACCCGCCAGGTAGGTGCGCCGCATACGTTCGAGGAATTTGGTAACAGCGCACCTATCGACGCCGCGCAGTCACATTAGGAAATTATGCACCTACGAGGCGGGTTTACGCGCACGGCATGGCAGTGTTAGCATGCTCCACGCAGTAGGTGCATAGCAGGCGTTGCTGACCTAATTACGATGTATATCAAAGTGGTAATATAGCAGACGTGACCTAGCGGAGGAGCAGAAGGCTCAGATCCCTAAAAAAATAATATCAACTCGCCTCACACGTAACAGACTGATGACCCTGACGAGGCCCTCCTGGATAAGTTAAGAGTTCTTCTGCATCCCCACCGGCGCCGACGGATGCCGTTTCAACCTGAAGGGCTTCTTCTCATCGTGTGGGTTGTTAAACCGGTGACAGACCTCACAGACCCTGGTGTCAGTGACGACTGCTTCCGTAGGACTAGCCAGCTGAACGTGCTGAAGCTCGGAATCAACTTGTTTTTTTTGGAACAATCAGGTCACTCAGTTCAGTCTGCAATTTCCTAATCAAACCAGGGACAGCTTCACTTGTGACTCGACTAGTGCCTGTTTGGCCACAGTGTCCCCAGCGCTACCGGGATTTGAACCCAGATGCACCGTAATCAGCTAAGCCTAGCGTTCTACTATTCGTTCATGGATCTTCTGAGTAAAACTAAGAATTGCTCAGCCAATCTAAACATCGCTGCTCGTCTCCACCTACGAGGATGTACTTAGTTAAAAAAAAAACATAAGTATCTAAAAATGTGTGCGATGGTGTCCAGGAGATGAAGGAGCAGGACCGGCGCTGGAGCATGCAGAAGGTGGTGCAGCGCTTCCCGGGCTGGAACGAGGTCACCATCGCCAACCTGCACAGTCTGTTCCTGCTGTTCGACAACCAGACCAACGGCATGCTCGGATTCGATGACTTGTAAGCATCTACCTAGCACGTGACAACAACTCATATACATCCCAACCGGGGGGCTCGAGCCTACTCTGAATTAGAGCAATCAATAAGTTAACCACGCTGGTTCACTGCGAGTTGGACGTCTTTACCATTAAATTTCATCGCAGGAGCATGCAGGTTTCCTCACGTAAGAGAATCCAATAAACGTACAGTCAGCAAAGGAGAAAGATATAAAGAGCTTTTCGGTTTTATGACCTGGCATCCCTAGCCGGGACCAAACTGCTTACGTGCCTTCCGAATTACGGAGTAATTTTTCTTTTCGGTCAATCAGGTGATTCAAGCTTGTAATGTCCTAACCAAACTATGTGACTCAGGCTGGCTGGACAATTCTTCAAAATGAGCCACGTTTAAGTAGGTCAATACACATTTCAGGTGACGGCTATCACAAAGGTTCACAAAGATATAATAATAATAATAATAATAATTTTTACTGTCCAAAAGAGTATAACTATTAACTATTACATCAAACAATAGCAGATACAGATATAAACAAGCAAGTTGGTTGTACACAAATCAAATTATACTAGAACCTCTGACTCCTAAACTAAGGCAAGCTTGTATTTTAGGAGCCAATTAGTCAATTTAATTTTGAGTTCATGTTTATTTAAAGTACATATATTAATTTTAAGATTTACTCTATTATATAATCTTTCACTAGTAGCAGGATATTTTTGCTTGACAGTGTCTCGTGAGTGTGAATGAGCGTCGAAATCTTCCTCCGGCCACATTTTAACGGTGATGAGTTTGAAAGATCGAATAGGTCGACTAACGAATATCTAGGAAAACATTCGAGCTCAGTGGCGTGCAATGTAGCGGCCTACTTAAATCGAATAGGTTGATTAACGATCTAGGAGAATTATAGGACCTTAGTGACGCGCGCAATCTGGGCTGGTTGTGATGTTGCAGCGGTGCTGTGCTGGAGAGCCTGGGCGACGAGAGCTCTATGGAGCTGCGCAAGGAGAAGTTCACGGCCGCCGACACCGACAACGACGGCTGGATCACTTACGACGAGTTCTTGTCGGTGAGGGGTTCATCATCATCATCAACAGCTCGTATACGTCATTTTTCGTTAATTTGAGTAAACAAAAAATACGTGTCAAATATTTTTGTATTACCTGACTGACGGACAAAATATAATTTAATTTCCTTTACCCCGTCATCGTCATCTCTAAATAATAGGGGATCGGACTACTTTTTTTTATTTTATAAATCCAAATTTCTTAGTTTCTTAAAATAATTTTTGCTCTATCTTTAAAATTGACCGAGTTATAAAGGTTTGAAATTCAAGATTAGACAGAGAGGCACATACCCACTTGTGACGTCATTTTGTTAGTAACGCCATATAATCTCCATAAAAAAAATCGTTTTTGAAAGAGACATACATATTGAAACTTTAAAAAATCACTGTAAATTCGATTTTCAACCGATTCTGTTTTTTTCTTCGCGAATCGTCTGCTACTAATCTATATTTTAAAAATAATTCATAAAATATGGTGAACAGTCCGATCCCCTATTGTTATTATCTACTTTGACCAGTTGGTGTACAACTTCAGTCCCCCCGATGAGAGCGACAAGCTGACGGGCCTGGCGGAGCTCTGCAACGAGGTGGCCGAGAACATCCAGTTCGTGTCCAACCTCACCGTCGGCGAACAGCTGGAGTACGGACTCTTCTGAGCTGACTGACACACAGACGACAGGAAATAGAGAAGTTGACTGGCTAGTCAAATCAGCTTCTTTTTATTCAACGTTTTAAGGAAAAATCAAAGCAAATAGCAAGTCGTGACGTCACGTCGTTCTATGATGGATTTTAGTTGATCTTAGTTATGCAAAATAAGCCACAGGCCTGGTTTTATTTAGAGCTAAAGGGCGGTCTTGTAAAAATAAATACAATGTGGAAAAAAACAATAGAAATTAAAAGTGACAATAATGTATTATCGTCCCTTCCAAATCAACAAAATGGTGACGACACACACGCAATTTAGGATTTATAAAATAAAAAATGTACTTATATACCCTATTCATCATCATCTCAGCCGGAAGACGTCCACTGCTGAACATAGGCCTCCCCCATAGGTTTCCACCGTGCACTGGCCCATCAGTAACTTTCACCAAGTCATCTGTCCACCTTGTGGGAGGCCGTCCAACACTACGCCTTCCGGCGCGCGGTCGCCATTCCACATTCGATCATTAACCCTGCGTTCCGAATCAGACTTTTAGCGCTGTCAGCGATCAGAAAAGCAAAAAAACGTATAAGTTTTGCCTGCTGACAGTAATTCGGAACGTGATTACGGGTGCTTTAATCGATTTCAGCGTGTCTCGGAACGCAAGGCCTATTGTAACTTTTTAATTTCTACTGTCGACTGCAGATAGTTTTGTATTTGCCTTCTCTTCCGAAGAACAAGTGCCATTGACTAGCGTTTCCAATAAATTGTGATTTGGAAAGAGACCACCACCACCATCATCATCATCGTGTGTTGTAAGGTCGACAACCACCATTATCCAATCACAAAAATCAAGTTTGTTAGATCGCCAATTAATTAAGTACATAACTTATATGAACTTATTCGCGCGCGATCTCAATGTAACGTTAAATTTTTCTGCGTTTGAGAATTAACTCAAAATCTATTTTTCAACAGACGACGGCTATGTTTAAGTACTTAATATATTAAATAAATACATTTTCAAAATATTTCTCGTTCCTTTTATTTATTTAAGTACACTTACAGTCTATACCAATGATCACAGCCATCACTGACCTTGTGTCAGGTCCGTATCTCCACTATGAGTAATCGACGCTTGCGCACCTTAAAATTACCTGCTGCCTATCTAACTGCCTCCGTTCATCCGCTTCATCATCATTCCTCCTAGTTGAGGATGTCTTCAATCATAAACACCCAACAATCACCAATCACACGTATCTATAAATTCTAAAGAAAAATAGTCATTGTAGGCATCGGAATCATGTGCGTCCTCGTTGAGGAGAACTGAGTTCTAGTCCGGGGTCGCAGGCCAGGCAATGCTGGTCGATCTCGAGCCACTACTGTAAAGCCCATCCCATGGAAACCAGCCATCATAGAGCTGTCGAGTCAGTACTTAGGTTGATCGACTTCACTGAGCGAGAGTATGTCGCTGAGTTCGGCTAGGTAAAGGCAGGTCAGGCAATGCTGGTCGATCACATGCCATTGATTACAGCTATAAAGCCAATCTGACGGAAACCAGTTAACATAGAGCCGTCGGGTCAGTACTTCAGCTGTTCGTCCTCGCTGAGCGAGTCTATGTCGCTGAGTTCGGCCAGGCTGGGGTCGCAGGCCAGGCAATGTTGGTCGATCTCGCGCCAACAATCGGAGCAGTACACGAACGGACACTCCGCAGAGTTGCAAGCGTGCCACGACCTTTTCTCTGTGCAAACAACAAGTTCAAGTTATTATGGCGAAGTTTAAATCGAATTAGGTCAGCGTGGTCTGTGAAGGCTATACATACAGGATACCTACTCGGTAAAGGCATATAATATGAACCGATAAATATCAACGGCCCGTTACAGTCCACTGCTGGACTATGAGCCTCCTCCACTTAAGTGGAGGGTTTTGCCATAATCTCCACGCTTGGCAGGCGGGTTGGAGATCACAGATTAAAAGGTTACTGTATCAGAGAGCGCTGCTGCCCGTTCCCTGTTCAATGTGTAGTCCCTAAGTCGCCTCTTACGACACCCACGGGAAGAGTAGGGGTTGGTGACAAATTTATTCTACTCTGCCGTCACCACACGGCGCATGCCGGCGGCATGAACCGATAACTAAAGATTAAAAGTCGCATATCCTAGTCAGTATTACCAAATACAGAGAGTAAGTGGCAATGATAGGGTACATTCAACCTGCCCATGATTCTGAATCATATTCCACTTGAAATATATGATAGCGCGCCTGAGAACCCGAACAACTGATTTGTTTACGGGCTAATAATTCGAACAATCGTTTTGTGTATGTTTTATTTGTTTTGTATAATTTAATTGCAGATTTATAATGTTGTACTTAATATCACTTACTTAAGAATTTAAATTACTGTTATGTTTAAAATTAAGAAAGAATTATTAAACTAAATTGTAAAATAAAAGACACTCAATCGACCACAGTTGTTGAACACGTGCACGGCAAGTCTGTGGTGGGGTTGTTTGTCACTTGGTATAAATAGACGAGCTAGCCGAGCTCGATTGATTATCATTTCTGATTTTGTACTAAGCACAAGTTCGCTGAAATAAATTCTAGAAGACTATGAGTCATCGTCTTATTAACGCCTTGGGGACGCGACCACGTGCGTCTACTCGTCATCCTCTAACATCAGAAGAAGAGGACCGACAACGCCATGCCCGCGAAGAATATTCTCGAGACCCGGACGATCAACTCGCTCAGGACCAGGGTCTTGAGCATCAGGATCAATTGGATCCTTCCGCATATTCACCAACCCGTGCGGCGTCACCTATACTACGAAGACGGACTATGAACGGTGATAAAAATGAGATAACCTACCTTCGCCAACAAGTTGCGTTATTGGAAAAACTAGTATTTCGAAGTACTCCAACCTCAGATCATAAATACAAACTTAGTGAATTATACCTACCAAATTACGATCCTGATGATAAAAAAATAACCATAGAGGAATGGTGTCAGCAGGTGGATTCCCTCATGACACTTCGTGGATGCTCTGAATTTGTGTCCATGATGAAAGCTCTGTCATGCCTTAAAGGTCGCGCTAAGGACTGGGCAGATTCAAAAGCTCATTCCTTCGCATCTTGGTAAGAAATCAAGCACGAACTAATTACTCAATTTAGTGGTGAGACTCGTTTCATTATTTACGTCAATGCCTTTCGTGACTATACGTCCGATCATGCCAAATCGTACGCCGAGTATGTGACAGAAGCCTGGCGTTTGTTTTCGAGGATATCTCCAAATGCTCCAGCGGATTTAATGGTAGAAGCAGTCATATCAGGCATTCGGCCGAAATTTCACCAAGCTGAGCTTCTTCGTGCAGCCCCAAAATCTCAGGCGGAGCTAATAGCAACCCTTGCTAATTATCGCAAACGAAGTGGAGAAAGCACCGTGTATCGGGATGAAGCACCCCGTAACAAAATCCCGAGGTTGACAGAACCATTTACAGGCCAATGTAATAATTGTGGTAAAACAGGTCACAAACTAAGAGACTGCAGTGCGCCTCGATCTGTTCACCGAGAAGTATGCATCTATTGTAAAAAAACTGGGCATCTTCCTAACAATTGCTTTTTCAGACCTTCCTCCTCAGATAAATCACAAAAACAGAAACAGACAGCAGCACCAGTATCAACGGGACCTTCCACACAGCACGATGTCAATGTGGTGCAGACAAGCAGTAACAACAGCGCCAGGCTACAAATAGGTGATATCTTTTTGAATTGTTTGATAGATACTGGTGCCGAATGTTCCCTTATCAGAAAACAAGTTGCTGGATCATTAAAAGGAAAACGCGGTATTGAAATTGTCCAATTGCGCGGCGTAAGTGGAAACACATTACATTCTTCTGAAGCGATCCAAACAACTGCAACTCTCGATGAGGTAACATTTGACATCAAGTTACATGTTGTTGATGATTTATTATATGATGTAATATTAGGGATGGATTCTTTACAAATTCCGGGTATTAAGATTCAAATCACTAATGAAGGAATTTCAATTCATAGAGAGCATCACGTTCTAGCTTCTGAAGTTACTTCCCGTAAAATTTTAAAAACTGATTTACACGACACCGAACCTTTAATGAACCTACTCTCTAAATATGAAGACTCATTTTCTCTTAATAAATCAAAAAGAGTTACAACAGGTTCTCTCACTATCCGACTTAAAGATCCTAATCGTATTGTACAAAGAAGACCTTACCGTTTAGCTCCTGTCGAACGGGAAAAGGTAAAATCTATAATAGAAGATTTAAAATCAAAAAATATTATTAGGGAAAGTAACTCTCCTTTTGCTAGTCCTATTTTATTAGTTAAAAAGAAAAACGGTCAAGATCGTTTGTGTATTGATTATCGCGAATTAAATTCTAATACAGTTCGCGATCATTATCCACTGCCTCTTATTCAGGACCAGATTGATAGACTAGGGAAAGCAAAATTTTTCACAAGTCTGGACATGGAATCTGGTTTCCACCAAATACCAGTTGCAGAAGAGTCCATAGAGAGAACAGCCTTTGTGACTCCAGATGGTCAGTTCGAATATTTATCAATGCCATTCGGATTGTGCAATGCTCCATCGGTATATCAACGTGCCATCAATACTGCTTTAGGTGACTATCGCGACACAATAGCTTTGGTATATATGGACGATGTTTTAATTCCATCAACTGATGAAAAAGAAGGGCTTGAGAAATTGGATCTGATACTAAAGCGGCTGTCAGAAGCTGGCTTCTCTATAAACTTTTCAAAATGCAAATTTTTAATGCGAAGTATTGAGTATTTAGGCAATGTAATTGAAAATGGTCAGGTAAAACCTAACCCCCAAAAAATTGCAGCATTAGAGAAAACACCACCACCAAAAAATGTTAAGGAACTTAGACAGTTCAACGGTTTGGCTAGTTATTTTAGGCGTTTTATTCCAAATTTTTCCAAATTAATGAATCCTTTGTATGAACTCACTAAGAAAAATATTAAATTCGAATTTACGGACGATCATGAAAAAGTAAGACAACAGATCATAAAGCTCTTAACATCAGAACCCATTTTATGTATCTTTGATCCTGACCTTCCAACTGAAGTTCACACTGATGCTAGCTCAAGAGGCCTTGGAGCAATGCTGATTCAAGTCGAGAACAATCGTCGTAGGATAGTCGAGTACTTTAGCATGCGCACCAACGAAGCAGAGGCAAAATATCACTCTTATGAGTTAGAAACATTGGCAGTGGTTAGGGCTTTAAAACATTTTAGACATTTTCTTTACGGACGAAAGTTTTGCGTAGTAACAGACTGCAATGCCCTAAAAGCGTCAAGAAGTAAACAAGAACTAACACCTCGTGTCCATCGTTGGTGGGCATTCCTCCAAACATTTGATTTTGATATTCGGTATCAGAAAGGTGACCAGATGGCTCATGTAGATTTTCTTAGTAGAAACCCCCACATAAACTTAATTGTTAAAGACCCAACCTGGATAGTTGTAGAGCAGGAAAGAGACCCCGAACTAAAAAACATAAAAAACGCTATTAAAACTAAACAAGCTTTTGATAAAAAATATAGTCTCAAGGGAAATCTGTTAATGATAACTTATCAAAATAAAAATTGTCTGTCACTAACACGAGTTGTAGTACCTTCGTCACTTATAATATCCTTAATTAATCGGTATCATGAAACATTATTACATGCTGGATGGGAGCGTACTCTTGAAAAAATTCGCGAGCAGTTCTGGTTCAAGAATATGAGTAAGAGGGTACGGTCATTTTGTGACAATTGCTTATCTTGTAAAATTGGGAAAGAAATGACAGGTAAAAAACAAATTGATCTTCATCCCATAGAAGTACAAACACCTTTTCATACAATACATGTTGACCTTATGGGAAATTTGACTGGATCTACACGAAGAGCATACGCTTTTGTTGCCATAGATGCTTATACAAAGTTTGTCTTTATTCGACCGCTGAGTGACAAAAGTGCAGGTTTGATTTTAAAATCACTACAAGAATTAATTCATCTTTTTGGCACTCCTGCAAGACTGATTTCCGATCGAGAATCTGCTATAATGGGAACCGAGATACAAGAGTATTTCAAAAAGAATTTAATGGAGCATCATGCCATAGCTAAAGGAGCTCCAAGAGGTAACGGACAGGTAGAGAGAATGATGCGAACACTCAAAGATCAAAGTCAATCAAAAGTATGGTTGACTAAACTTGGGGAGCTACAATTAACCATTAATTGCACGAAGTCAAAGGCAACTGGCTATTCCCCATTAGAGCTTGTACTAGGAAAACGTTGTTCACCTCCAGCAATAGAGCAAATGTGCATTATTGAAGACGATATAGATAGAGACTCGATTCGTTCCAATGCAAACGTCAGAATGGCCGAACAAGCCAGTAAGACCAAAGCATGTTTTAACTCTAAAACTGCTGTAGTTAAACCATTCCAGCTGGGAGACTTTGTATTATGCAAAGATACGCAGTGGTCAGGAAATAAATTAGGACCAAAATTTCTTGGACCATACCAAATTACAAAAGTACTCGAAAACCAAGATAAAAAGTCTGCGTTCAGGATATAAAAATACTGTTGTTGCTCATGAACATCTACGTCTTGTTCCATTCCCAAATATGTGTGAGTCTGACCGTGATAGCGATAAAGATATTGATTGAAGTTAGCAATTTAAATAATAAAATGATATACCATAAAATAAAATAAAAAGTGAAAGCTACTTGTTAGAATCAAGCAATGAGCCTCTGAGTCTAACAAACAAGCTGACCTGTCTACAAAATAAGCAAGGCCTCTGAGTTTGTTGATGGGGCCGTTGTTAGAACAAGCTGCTTGAGGTCTAATAGAGTGAGCATAAAATAAAATAAAAATGTCATGTCCACCAGTAGTTATTTGTTTTACTAACATAATTTTTATTATTTTAGATTAATCGCTGGCTCGAGCACGAGCCGCTCGTCAGAATGGCCGTGATAGCGCGCCTGAGAACCCGAACAACTGATTTGTTTACGGGCTAATAATTCGAACAATCGTTTTGTGTATGTTTTATTTGTTTTGTATAATTTAATTGCAGATTTATAATGTTGTACTTAATATCACTTACTTAAGAATTTAAATTACTGTTATGTTTAAAATTAAGAAAGAATTATTAAACTAAATTGTAAAATAAAAGACACTCAATCGACCACAGTTGTTGAACACGTGCACGGCAAGTCTGTGGTGGGGTTGTTTGTCACTTGGTATAAATAGACGAGCTAGCCGAGCTCGATTGATTATCATTTCTGATTTTGTACTAAGCACAAGTTCGCTGAAATAAATTCTAGAAGACTATGAGTCATCGTCTTATTAACGCCTTGGGGACGCGACCACGTGCGTCTACTCGTCATCCTCTAACATATATATATTATATATATATATTTAATGGGGGATTCTCCGACAGCAAATTAAAAAAAATAGTTCCTAAAACTTCGATAGATGGCGTTGACGATTCGTGGATGAAGAAAACCGGCGAGTCACCCAGGGCCATAAAAGGATTAAAAAAAAATGAACCCACGAAGTACACCTGGCGCCATCTATCGTCTTAATTAGAACTATTATTTTTATTTTTTAAAGAGCTGTCAGAAAATCCCCCACTGTGAATTGTGATTGTACCACACATTTATGTCCCAGACACATCCCCCCCATATCTCCGACATTTGCATGCTAAGTCAATATCGAATACCCATGGAGCCATGAAAAAGGAAACAAAATAAAAATAAAAACTTTTAGAAAGCATTAACTTCTGGATAAGTAAGTAAATAGTATACGATGTATACTAACGTGCAGCAGTCCTCGGTTCAGTCTCTCCGCAGATGAGGCAGGTCATCCTCGCAGCCGGGAAGACCTGGAGCCAGCCCAGGACCTGCGGGAACTTCATCCGGAGACTCAGCAGGTTCTCTCCTGACAGGTAATGCGCTCTGACGGCCTGTGGTAATGGGTAACAATTTTTATTATTGTTTGAATAATTACTTGAAAGAAGTCACTGCAGTGAAGATTGTGTGGCGCGGGCCTCGTCTCCCGGACGGAAGGCACCGGCCCTAACCACTAGACCACAGACGCTCTCCAATGACAATGATTAAAGTTGTATACAACATTATCAATCTGAAGGAGATGCGAACTGCATTTTTACCTGAACGGCCTTCCTGCGCAGTGTCTTGGCCAGCTTGACGCGTTTCTTCAAGATGTCGTTGTAGAGGTGAAGGATGCGCTGCTTCTCGCGCCGAGGGTAGAACCAGCCACAGATTAACCTGGAAACACACAAACCCATCAACATTACGTGAGTAAAGTGAATAGGTCGGTGAGTGTCCTATCGAAATAAAATTATAAGAAACAGGGCACAGGCGTGAGCTTGGATGAATTCTAAGGGCGTGAATGAGTAGCGCAAAAAGAGGTAGCAAACATCAGGGTTATTCATAACCCTACATAACCCATAGTCCTCCAGGACTGGACATGACATGGCCTGGTTTATATATGGATATTTAGCAGCCTTCTATTCAAGATAAGTAAGTATATTTTATCGCTGGCCACATAATTGCAAATGTGTATAGTAGCTTTCTTTGGGAAAGATGTCCATCATTGGCTGATAATGAGTTCTTCTGCAAGCTGTGTACCTAATACAAAGTGACGACACATTTACAAACGTCTCGCCTTCCACTGGCACTCCAACCGAACACGCTAACACGAAGAATTAATTAATTTATTGAATATTAACCTCCTTAACCGCAGCGTGTATGGGTTGATATACAGCAGCAGCAGTATCCACAGATATCCGCCGTATATCTTGAAGAAGAAGACGGGCGGCATGCAGCGCGGGCGCGGCAGACACGCGCGGTTGGAGACGGTCCGTCGCACGCGCTTTGAGCTGTTCAAACCTGTCAGCAGAGTTCGCACCGCGTTGGCTAACAAGCCTTTACCGTCCACCTATAAGAAATGAATTTCACTCAAACTAGTAATCAACGCAGGATTCACTTACGATCATGTCGCGTAATATTTGCTCCAAGAGACTTCCTCACTGGATTAACGGACAATTTGAGCAAAGCCATATGGACCATTTACACGAAGTTATTTGATGAGCCATTCCTTAAAGCTAACTCCTCAAATGGCGTTGTATAAATGCAGCTTTAACCGCATTACCATGATAATATGCACAATGACAACGCGCAGGTTGCGCGTTTCATTCTCATTCTCACGGTGGACCATGTAAAATTTTCAAATCATTGGCTTGGATTACCAACCAACATTATTTTTATCCGGTAAGTGAATGTTATCTGGAAGAAATGACTACCTTCGCAACGATTCCGTGAAATGTCATCGAATTGAAGTGGCAATGGGCAGGCCATATAGCTCGACGAACCGATAACCGTTGGGGAAGAAAGGTTCTCGAATGGCGCAGGACTGTTCATGTTGGAACCTATGGGGGAGGCGAATCTTCAGCAGTGGACGTCTTTTGGCTGAGATGATGAATCAACTAACGCTCTACATGTGACTATATTGGACGCACCTGTATCTTCAAGTCGTGCTCGCCATGCTGGTTGATCTCGGTCTCGGCGTGCTGGCGCACCACGTCCAGCGCCTCAAAGAAGAGCCGGTCCAGCATCACGAAGGTGGTCGCCGTCACCATCTCCAGCATTACCTTCAGCACCTGCGTCATCAGCTTGTTGCGCTCCGCTCGGTACGCTAGGGAGTGCACGTCGATGTATTTGCTTCTTTCCATCTGGGTACACAATTAAGATTTGTAGAAGCGCGTCTGGGAAGTAATGGTGTAGCAGTACTGCTATCCTACCTTCTTCTGCAATTTTGTTTCTGGCAATTCAGTGCTTTTAAGTACTGGCAGTTTCATCATTCATTTTCAAATTTTGAATCCATCCGTTTCGGTTCTGTCATTTTCATCAAAATTTCCGGATTCCACCTCAAGTCGTCAGACTGTGATCATCTTCTTATCTTACTGTATTTTATTGACTTTATTTGAAAGTAAGCTTTTAAAAGCGTTACGTTAATTTCTCGTTAATAAATCGTGATTGCAACTATCTGGACTGGACCTTATTTTCTTCTGACTTCCTTTCGCTACCTCTCTACAGCTACATCTTCTACCTCAACTTCATCACCTTCAAACTATCTATCAGCGTGGGCTACAATGGTTATCGCCCATCGCCCATCCAAAAGGCGCCAGTTCGGTCCCCACTATACGTCAGCGTAATTTCGAATTTATATGTACGTTTATTCGACGCTCTTACAGTGAAGAAAACATCACAAGCAAACCTGACCACACCAACAATGAAATTCGAAATACCCAGGAAGTAGACGTTGTAGTGTCCGATCCTGGTGAGGTATACGTCGTGGCATGACAGCCAGCAGTTCCTAACTAAATGACGATATCATCCACATATACACACCTTTTTCAACGGCAGCAAAGTACACTTATTCTTCTCAGCCCTTCTTTTATCGATCCTCTTGAAGTACCCAGTGATGTAGACGTTGTCATGACCGATGCTGGTGAGGTATCCATCATGGTAGACGCCGGCAGCCAATAAAATCCTGAGGAACAACAGCGCCACGCACACATTCACCACGTTTATCACATGCTGCATGATGATGTGCTTCTCTTCGAACGCTTGCATCACTCTGTCGCCGGTTTCTTTTGAGTCCTGATAGATTTCATGATTATATTAATACGAATTTATCTTTATGGCGGTTTAGTGAAGTTAGAATTGCAACATTAGAATAGCGGACCTCTACGTCTATAAATATATCATCTAAAAATAAAATTAATAACACGACTGCCAGATGGACTGATGACCTGAAGAAGTGTGGTTGACTGATTGATTGACACAACTGCCCAGCCAAAAAATTATAGTGAGTGTTACTCGGTATGTTGTAAGTTTGGAAGGAACCCTGAACACATTACAACTAAAACAATATTTGAACTTTATTTGTGTTGGCTAGTAACACAAATATAATACGCTCTGACATTGCAGTTCCAACTTCACTCGATCGCGGGTAATGATGACAAAAACAGTCTACAAGCAGTGTTGGGCAAATTTTATTTGAAATACAAATAACAAAATAATTATTTGAAATAATTTATTTCAAATAATTGTATTTTCAAATACATTCAATTGTAAATACTTTATTTCAAATAATTATTTTGTATTTTGTAATTGAAATAAATTTAAGATGAGCAATTGATATTTGTGAACTTATCTTAGTATTAAGTTATTTTAGTTTGTTGGAGATTAAATATTTCAACGGATATCATAATTTGTATTATGTACATATTTTATGTAATCCATTAATTTTATGATTCAATAGCATAATCACGTGACACACACACACGACGCGACAAGTAATATTGCATGCAAAGTTATTTATTATTATTATTACACACTCTTTGATCGTGTGATATTTTTAAAGTGCTGGCTTCTGTACTTGCATCGAAATGTTGATATTAATATGGATCTTCCTAGGATTTTCAATTTTGCTAAGCGGGGAGTGCCCCCATTTCCGCTATTGTTTATTTTTTTCTCGCAAGATATTTAGTGCGAACTACAAATGTGGCAAAGTCGCGCATGTGCGCTTTGCAACTTTCGCGATGGCAAATTACGCGATTTCTCCTGTTATTTATAATAAAACTGGATTTGAGGCATATCCACTTTATTCTTTTGCCTCTAGGTACCTAATTCCGACCTCTGATGATCATGCGTAATTGTTTATGTAATTAAAATAAACTTTTTTAAATACTTTACTTGTAAAGTATTTGATCAATTACAAATAACAAATAATGTATTTGAAATAAAAAAATAATAGATTATTTGAAATAAAGTAATTCTCAAATAAATCAATTACAAATAATGTTATTTGAAATAAATGTATTTCAAATATTATTTGAAATAAAAAAATATTTAATTACGCCCAACACTATCT
Source organism: Carpatolechia fugitivella (assembly GCA_951230895.1). Taxonomy (NCBI): domain Eukaryota; kingdom Metazoa; phylum Arthropoda; class Insecta; order Lepidoptera; family Gelechiidae; genus Carpatolechia; species Carpatolechia fugitivella. Next base: position 3,885,340 of record OX579664.1, read on the forward strand.
ACAAGTTAACAGAGAGTGTCGAGTTTTCTTTTTTGTTAAATTGAATTTATGACCGATGTTGCCCAGTTCAGTGGGAAGTGGCAGTGGGCTGGCCACGTCTGTTGCAGAACTGATGAGCGTTGGAGCAAACGGGTTCTCGAATCGAGACCGCGTCTCGGGAAACGTAGTGTGGGACGCCCCCCTGCCAGGTGGACTGATGACCTGAGGAAGGTCGCTGGTGGTGGCTGGATGAGGAAAGCGGGTGATCGTGCGCTTTGGCGTACCCTTGGGGAGTCCTACGTCCAGCAGTGGACTGCAATAGGCTGATTGATTGATTGATTGTTGCCCAGTTAGTTATAAAGCATGCGGCTTCCAGTTTCTTCCCAGGTACCATACATGTACTTGTTTCAATTGAGTTCAATCGTCGAATGTGAATATGAGGCGTGTGGTTCTTTAAAGTCGAAGTTCACTTGCCTGGATATCGTAGAGTTGTCGCATCTCATTAACTCTGTACTGCAGTTTGACGTCCTGAAGTTTATTTGTCATTTCTCTTTTCGCTTTTTTCAAATACAGATATCCTTCAGCCAATCCTGGATCTACCTGCAATTCACCCAATTTTTATATATTATCATTACTTAGTAAAAATATAGGGGTTTTGCTACGTCTTCATTAAATTTTAATTTTATATCAGTCTTGTCACTTTCTGACCCACGAACATGAAAAAGGACGGGAGATTGTCGGCTGTTTTGAACGTCAAACTTTATGTCACAAACGTCAATTTTAAGCAGGATCCTAAAACATGCCGTTTAAAATTACATCGCACACGTCAAAACTTGACATTTGCGCTATAATATTTGGCGCTCACATTGGTTGACAATCTCTTGTCCTTTTTCATCGTCTTGGGTCAGAAAGTGACAAGACTAAGATAAAATTTAAATTTAGTTTCGCTGCGGGATTCGACACCATTTAATTCGTAAACTACTCGGGTGGCATAGTCTAAGAAACTAAATTTAAAAAACAACTATTTCGACTTAATGTAGTGAAGGCTTGTGGGTACAATAAAGCTATTTATATAATACAAGTAAGTAAAGAAAAGAGAGAGCCTTTGTTCAACAGTGGGACAACTTAGGCTAAAGAAGATAAGATAAAAAAAGAAAATAGAAAAATAATTATAGTATAGGAAAAGAAAGAAAAGAGCGTAGGTGGTCTAGTGGCTAGGGCCGCTGCCTCCCGTCCGGGAGACGTGGTTTCGATCCCCACCACGTACCAATGTGTTTTCGAATTTCGAATTCATATGTACGTTTATTCGACGCTCTTACGGTGAAGGAAAACATCATGATGAAACCTGCACATTCCTGCGAAGAAATTCAAAGTTTGTATTGTGTGTGAAGTCAACCAACCCGCACTGGGCCAGCGTGGCCGACTAAAGCCTATTCGCCCTAATTCAGGGTTACGTATATGAGCTGTTGATGAAAGAAGCTAAAACTAGCAACGAGTATGTATACCTGTTTCTCGCCGTTACAAAAACCATCTCCCTCCATGTAGTGCAGCAGGTTGCAGATGTAGGTGACCTTGAGCGGCCAGCAGACCACCCAGGCGCCGTAGGTCGGCATTTCGCTCAGGCAGTTGTCGAACGCGCCCTCAAACGCGTCCACGCACACCTGGATCGCGCGCGACACCTGCTCGTGGCAACGATACTCCAACTTCTTAGAGTACAGTTTGTGGTACGCCGCCTGTTCCGTGTCGTTCGGATTTGGACTGGAAAGTTGGGAGATGGGGCGACGGATAGATTTACATTGTGTTAGGTATGTGTTCATACCTATACGTCTCAGCCTCGTTGGTTATTGCTGGCAGTTAATACTTATAGTATCGTCGGGTTTATTTGAATTTAGAAGAAACAAACGAACGCTCATGAGCTCATTCTATTCACAGAGAACCTTTGATTCTATTTTAGACTGTCCTCATGAATGCTTGTGTCTTAAGGATATAAAAAATTATAAAATAAACAAATATTTTCTCATCTAATCGATTGTATATTTTACCGACTCCACCATTCCTCACATTATTGATACACCCAAAAAATGTAATGACGAATCTAAGTGGTGAGGAGTGAGGAGGGAGAAATATTTGATTTGGTTTGATTATACCAATGAGGCTCAGTTGCTATTTGAATTTTAGCGGCCCATTACAGTCCACTGCTAGACTATGAGCCTCCTCCACTTAAGTGGAGGGTTTTGCCATAATCTCCACGCTTGGCAGGCGGGTTGGAGATCGCAGATTAAAAGGTTACTGTATCAGAGAGCGCTGCTGCCCGTTCCCTGTTCAATGTGTAGTCCCTAAGTCGCCTCTTACGACACCCACGGGAAGAGTAAGGGTTGGTGACAAATGTGTTCTACTCTGCCGTCACCACACGTCCAAACTAAGACTAAACTAAAAAAAAAAACTTGCTTTAATTAAATTTATAATTAATATAATTATAATTAAAGATGTAGAATGTATAGTAGCAGCCTGTTCAGCTGCGCGAGACTTAGGGTGTGTTCCGAATCAAACTGTCAGCGCCGTCAGCGATCAGAAAACCAAAAGATTGTATGGGTTTCACCTGCTGACTGTAATTCGGTACGCGCTTTTAGTGCGCTGAAATCGATTTCAGCGCGTCTCGGAACGCAGGGTCTAATAACAACATTTTTCATCAATAGATAAAATTCAAAATGCAACTATGCAGTAACGTTTATTTTTTTGAAATTTTATCCACGTGGTATTCAACTTATTTACAAAATATGTACTCACGCATATTTCTTCTCAATATCTTCGGATCTGGGCAGGCGAGCGAAGAGGCCGTCTATGTAGTCGCTGATCTGCCGACTCGAGTTCAACTCCTGCGTGTTTTCTATCTCGCTCTCAATGGGCGCTGCTACTTTGCGAAATGATCTAACGAATTACAAGGTAACACAGAATGTTAATTAGTTTAGTTTTATTATGAAAATATAGTCACAAAGGTGGTTTTAAATGCAATTCGTGACTTCATTTTAAAAGATGAAACATAAAACAAACAAAAATATGAGAACAACAAGATAAAAAACATTAAATAAAAACGTGCAATAGAAAACGAAGTTTAGCATCTCACCCATCATGAGGTTGTAATTCGCCTTCCACAGGTTGTAAGAGAGTCAAGTACCTATACGACCTCACCCTCACCTCATGGCATCCTTGACTTGCTCCATGTCGCCCTTCAAACGGAACACAGAGTTCTGGAAGGGGCCCACCATGAGGTTGTATTTGGTCTTCGACAGGTTGTAGGAGAGGTGAGTACTGCACGCGAACACGCGAACCACCTCCTTAGCGTTGAGTCCCATGTTCGTGATCGGACCTACGAAGTTATTGTGTATTTTTGTGTCACTAATAGCCTCAAGATTGCAACGACGCAACAAGCGGGCTTACAACTTTAAACTTTACGCTTTGGGTTTAAGTATCTTCTGCGTAAATATGTTACACTTCATCAACAATTTTTAACGCAAACTCTAACACGCGAAAGTAGGGATGTTTCATAAACTTTCACGACTAAACGGCTAAACGAATTTGGATGAAATTTGGTAGATTGATAGATTGGGTCCGGAGGCTAATTTTGCAGGGAGAAAAATTAAGTATCCACAGACAGAATATAGAAAACTGCTGGATAAACGTAAATAATAATAATTGACCGAGCGAAGCGTCTCCGTTTCAGCTTGACCAAAATTGCTTTTGTATGTCTATCTGTCCATCTGTCTGTTTATTCCACTCTACAAGTCGCGTTTCTCAACAAATTCTCGTGAAATTCTGTGAGCAGGTTCGGTAAATTAATCGTTTTTTTTTGCCGAGTCAGTTTTTGGAAATTTAAAAAAATTACGGAATTATGAGGGTTGAAAACATAAAAAAACATAAATCAGCCATTTCAATATATATATATATATACTCGCGAGCTCACAGAGCCATTAGTAATGTGGTTAAAGATATATTTACCAGCGATACTCGCGAGGTCTACAGCTCACAGAGCCATTAGTAATGTGGTTAAAGATATATTTACCAGCGATACTCGCGAGGTCTACAGCTCACAGAGCCACTAGTAATAATGTTATAGATATATTTACCAGCGATACTCGCGAGGTCTACAGCTCACAGAGCCACTAGTAATGTGGTTATTGATATATTTACCAGCGATACTCGCGAGGTCTACAGCTCACAGAGCCACTAGTAATGTGGTTATAGATATATTTACCAGCGATACTCGCGAGGTCTACAGCTCACAGAGCCACTAGTAATAATGTTATAGATATATTTACCAGCGATACTCGCGAGGTCTACAGCTCACAGAGCCACTAGTAATGTGGTTATAGATATATTTACCAGCGATACTCGCGAGGTCTACAGCTCACAGAGCCACTAGTAATGTGGTTATAGATATATTTACCAGCGATACTCGCGAGGTCTACAGCTCACAGAGCCATTAGTAATAATGTTATAGATATATTTACCAGCGATACTCGCGAGGTCTACAGCTCACAGAGCCACTAGTAATAATGTTATAGATATATTTACCAGCGATACTCGCGAGGTCTACAGCTCACAGAGCCACTAGTAATGTGGTTATAGATATATTTACCAGCGATACTCGCGAGGTCTACAGCTCACAGAGCCACTAGTAATAATGTTATAGATATATTTACCAGCGATACTCGCGAGGTCTACAGCTCACAGAGCCACTAGTAATAATGTTATAGATATATTTACCAGCGATACTCGCGAGGTCTACAGCTCACAGAGCCACTAGTAATGTGGTTATAGATATATTTACCAGCGATACTCGCGAGGTCTACAGCTCACAGAGCCATTAGTAATGTGGTTAAAGATATATTTACCAGCGATACTCGCGAGGTCTACAGCTCACAGAGCCACTAGTAATAATGTTATAGATATATTTACCAGCGATACTCGCGAGGTCTACAGCTCACAGAGCCACTAGTAATAATGTTATAGATATATTTACCAGCGATACTCGCGAGGTCTACAGCTCACAGAGCCACTAGTAATAATGTTATAGATATATTTACCAGCGATACTCGCGAGGTCTACAGCTCACAGAGCCACTAGTAATGTGGTTATAGATATATTTACCAGCGATACTCGCGAGGTCTACAGCTCACAGAGCCACTAGTAATAATGTTATAGATATATTTACCAGCGATACTCGCGAGGTCTACAGCTCACAGAGCCACTAGTAATAATGTTATAGATATATTTACCAGCGATACTCGCGAGGTCTACAGCTCACAGAGCCATTAGTAATGTGGTTAAAGATATATTTACCAGCGATACTCGCGAGGTCTACAGCTCACAGAGCCACTAGTAATAATGTTATAGATATATTTACCAGCGATACTCGCGAGGTCTACAGCTCACAGAGCCACTAGTAATAATGTTATAGATATATTTACCAGCGATACTCGCGAGGTCTACAGCTCACAGAGCCACTAGTAATAATGTTATAGATATATTTACCAGCGATACTCGCGAGGTCTACAGCTCACAGAGCCACTAGTAATGTGGTTATAGATATATTTACCAGCGATACTCGCGAGGTCTACAGCTCACAGAGCCACTAGTAATGTGGTTATAGATATATTTACCAGCGATACTCGCGAGGTCTACAGCTCACAGAGCCACTAGTAATGTGGTTATAGATATATTTACCAGCGATACTCGCGAGGTCTACAGCTCACAGAGCCACTAGTAATGTGGTTATAGATATATTTACCAGCGATACTCGCGAGGTCTACAGCTCACAGAGCCACTAGTAATGTGGTTATAGATATATTTACCAGCGATACTCGCGAGGTCTACAGCTCACAGAGCCACTAGTAATGTGGTTATAGATATATTTACCAGCGATACTCGCGAGGTCTACAGCTCACAGAGCCACTAGTAATGTGGTTATAGATATATTTACCAGCGATACTCGCGAGGTCTACAGCTCACAGAGCCACTAGTAATGTGGTTATAGATATATTTACCAGCGATACTCGCGAGGTCTACAGCTCACAGAGCCACTAGTAATAATGTTATTGATATATTTACCAGCGATACTCGCGAGGTCTACAGCTCACAGAGCCACTAGTAATGTGGTTATAGATATATTTACCAGCGATACTCGCGAGGTCTACAGCTCACAGAGCCACTAGTAATGTGGTTATAGATATATTTACCAGCGATACTCGCGAGGTCTACAGCTCACAGAGCCACTAGTAATGTGGTTATAGATATATTTACCAGCGATACTCGCGAGGTCTACAGCTCACAGAGCCACTAGTAATGTGGTTATAGATATATTTACCAGCGATACTCGCGAGGTCTACAGCTCACAGAGCCACTAGTAATGTGGTTATAGATATATTTACCAGCGATACTCGCGAGGTCTACAGCTCACAGAGCCACTAGTAATGTGGTTATAGATATATTTACCAGCGATACTCGCGAGGTCTACAGCTCACAGAGCCACTAGTAATGTGGTTATAGATATATTTACCAGCGATACTCGCGAGGTCTACAGCTCACAGAGCCACTAGTAATAATGTTATAGATATATTTACCAGCGATACTCGCGAGGTCTACAGCTCACAGAGCCACTAGTAATGTGGTTATAGATATATTTACCAGCGATACTCGCGAGGTCTACAGCTCACAGAGCCACTAGTAATAATGTTATAGATATATTTACCAGCGATACTCGCGAGGTCTACAGCTCACAGAGCCACTAGTAATGTGGTTATAGATATATTTACCAGCGATACTCGCGAGGTCTACAGCTCACAGAGCCACTAGTAATAATGTTATTGATATATTTACCAGCGATACTCGCGAGGTCTACAGCTCACAGAGCCACTAGTAATAATGTTATTGATATATTTACCAGCGATACTCGCGAGGTCTACAGCTCACAGAGCCACTAGTAATGTGGTTATAGATATATTTACCAGCGATACTCGCGAGGTCTACAGCTCACAGAGCCACTAGTAATGTGGTTATAGATATATTTACCAGCGATACTCGCGAGGTCTACAGCTCACAGAGCCACTAGTAATAATGTTATAGATATATTTACCAGCGATACTCGCGAGGTCTACAGCTCACAGAGCCACTAGTAATGTGGTTATAGATATATTTACCAGCGATACTCGCGAGGTCTACAGCTCACAGAGCCATTAGTAATAATGTTATAGATATATTTACCAGCGATACTCGCGAGGTCTACAGCTCACAGAGCCACTAGTAATAATGTTATAAATATATTTACCAGCGATACTCGCGAGGTCTACAGCTCACAGAGCCACTAGTAATAATGTTATAGATATATTTACCAGCGATACTCGCGAGGTCTACAGCTCACAGAGCCACTAGTAATAATGTTATAGATATATTTACCAGCGATGACGTAGGTCAACACCACCGCCTTGAGCACGCCCCGGCCCGGCTTGCCGCAGTACATCGGCACGCAGAGGAGCGATATACACCGCAGCTGTCTGCAGATTGCGTTGCCTATTCCTGACATACAGATAATACTTTTATATTCCACCAAAAATATGTTGCTCACAAATAATTCAAAGATAAGAACAAGACGCTCAAAGGTACAAGATTTTTAATAATTTTGGAAAACTCTTCAGGGGTTGGCTTAAAACAGTATTAGTTCTGTAAGGAGCGGTCTCCTTTGTGGTGACTGGATGTTTGTCCGTTTTAACGTTTAGTTCGATTGGATTTGAATATTTTGAAATATCGAATAATTCTTTTTTGTTGTTGGAACTCTGGATGCCAACGGGTGACAGATCTATCCATCCATGACAGGCCCATCTGGCTACCGCCCCCGTTCTTTAGTGTTTATAATAGGGGATCGGATTACTTTTTTTTTATTTTATAAATCCAAACTTCTTAGTTTCTGCTATCGAACACTAAAATAATTTTTGCTCTATCTTTAAAATTGATCGAGTTATAAAGGTTTGAAATTCAAGATTAGACAGAGAGACACATACCTACTTGTGACGTCATTTGTTAGTAACGCCATATAATTTCCATACAAAAAATCGTTTTTGAAAGAGACAGACATATTGAAACTTTAAAAAATCACTGTAAATTCGTGTTACAACCGATTCTGTTTTTTTGTTCGCGAATCGTCTGCTACTAATCTATTAAAATATGGTAAATTTAGGAACAGTCCGATCCCCTATTCTACGACATTTGATTGAACACACAAGACGTTTTGGAGAAAGATAGGAGTGGAATAACCAGTTGATGATTAACATCAAGCTAGTAAAGTAGATCATTAAATACTTACCCAAGAACAAACTCAAGCTTATCGACAGCACGTGCCCGATGTAATACGGGAAATATATGTTCGCTAGTAAATACTGGTTATACAGCTGAGCGAGCGCGACCCCGCCCACCATCCAGAAGTACTTCGCCCAGTCCACATTGCGAATGCTCACACAGCAACGTACAACGCAAGGAAGAACAGAGCAAATGCATTTGAATAAACATTTTACTGTACATTTTATAGGGCGCCAAATAATGCACTTCAATAGTTGGAATAATTCGGCGACTATGCACATCTTGATAGTTAATTAAAAGAATTGACTGTATTTTTGTCTTGTTCAGTTTTAATCTTATGTATACATACACTTTTGTTATTGTTAGTATCACTATTTTATGCTGTTGTCATTGACAGTTTGTTTTTTATTGTTGTCTGTCATGTGTCCGAAACTTTGAGTACTATTTACTTTCCTCAGCGGAACAAAAGACGATCGCTTCGCTCCTGGCGACGCGCGTCAGAAATCTTTGATTTAATCCGTTATAAAATCTTTGGTCCGAAATATCATAGAGAAAGGAGAGTTAGCATCACGTCTGTAGCACTTTTCCAAAACGATTTCCCGCGGTAAAATTCACGGGGATCCACCTTTAGCCAAACAGACTCGGAAAAGTTTAATCAGAGTGCGAATCTCTCGTTTTCGAAAAAGATATAAAAATAGAAGTTTGCGACTCAGGTGTGTTGTGCTGTAATAGGGGAAAAATAACTTTTCGGACAACAAAGTTGAATTCCTAAAAATAAACTCGAAAAATAAAATTATCAAATTGTATTTATTGCTCACTGAGTACATTTGTACAGAGATTGAAGAATTTAACGAAACACCATAAAGCCTATAGCAAAAAGCCTAAGCCTTTTAGCGAATATTAAATTTATAAATATAGGCCCGCTCACGAAGCTTTAAAGATATAAGATATTTTATTTGCGATAGATATGGTTTTCCTTACTAAGTTACAAAATGCAGGCAAACATCACATCAATTAAATATTAGTAGTTTTTAACGTGTCTGATTCAACATTTCCGTCTCTGTTAGTACGTACACACAGTTGTATTTTTAAAACTTAACAAATTGGTAAACATTCGATTTCTATAACAAGCAATTTATAAAACGTGCTCTTCATTACAATACCAATCATAACTCTTTACTTGAACAAACACAACGGCTTGCGCTGCTGACTGTACCGAGCGGGCCACGGAACAAGAATCACTGTATGTCTGCGCTTGATCGCATAAACCGCATTTATTGGGAATATGGCGTAGGTACAGTCAACAAAAGATATATCTTTTCTTAAAAGTCCTCATTATATAACACTACCACCTGGGCTACGGAGCAGCCTATAACAATAACCACCTATAACAATTTACAATAAACTACTGATTGGCAGTACAGGGCCGGTCGAAACCGATAAAGTTTTCTCAGGTGGTTATTTACTTTGCTGACTGTACATACATAATTCGAAAAATATTTGACTATTTAATGCGCAGCAAAAGCATTAACGGACTCATCTAAAATTAATTACGTCCTGTCATTTGTTTTCCTAGGAAAAAAGAACAGGAGATAAACATATGATTTATAGAAGTACTTATAAATATAATCTTGAATTTGATCTTTTTTAGCACTGTAGCAAATTTATGTCCATCGTACCCGTACCAACTCCTTTTATTAATGTCGTATCTTTAGCGTAATTTAAAAAAATGACTCTTCTACGACGAGTTGGTAGGAGACAACATGTAAAGCACACATTTTTTTTACTTTAGGCCGAGTCGTTTACTATTGTGTAAAACAAAATTTACGTAAATTCTTACAAATTATAAATATATCTCCTGTCCAATAATTTTCTTTACGTATGAATTTTAAATTGATTATTTAAGCTTATTTCATTCTTTTTTATGGGTCCGTTTTTAGGTTTACTCTATCAAACGCCAACATAAAATATAATATACACTTTTCTGAAAAAAAAAATATTATCCATAAGAATCTGCGAGATACAAACAACCGTCATACTTCGAGACATTTACAAACGAACGCATTTCTTTTAAAACTTTACTAAGGCAAAGTTCTTATAAGTAATTAAATATTAAAAATTAATAAAATCAGTTCTTTAGACTTTACTTTGAGTCAGTTTTAAGAGCATATAAACCGAACCACTTTCTCTGTAGTTTTGGATACGTTGATACTTCGATTTGCCATACGTAGATTAAAAAGAAGTAAAAGCATGATACTTGAAAATAAAAACAGATTATTATGCCATCAATAGTCAATTCCCGCAGCGAAACTTAAATTTAATCTTAGTCTTGTCACTTTCTGACCAACGACCATGAAAAAAGGGAGATTGTCGGCTCTTTTGAACATCAAATTTTATGTCACAAACGTCAATTTTAAGCGGGATCCTAAAACGAGCCGTTTAAAATTACACGGCACACGTCAAAACTTGACATTTGCGCTATAAGATTTGGCGCTCACAATTGTTGACAATCTCCTATCCTTTTTTGTCGTGGGTCAGAAAGTGATAAGACTAAGTTTAATTTTAAATTTAGTTTCGCTGCGGGAATCGACACCAATGTCTAATATCAGTTAAACGGAATTTAAATTAAAACAAGAACTTAATATACATGTATTTGTTACATTTTTACGTTACTTTAAAATATAGGCTTTTATTGAAAGTAGATATCGATGGCTTCACTCGTAAGTTAGTCTGAGTGCGCACATTTTACATCAGTTTTCACCATTGGATAAGTGATTCGCCGTGAAGGAAAGTAAGGTACACAATTCATCGTTCTTGCGAAGCCGCTTGTAAATAGAACTCTCCTTATACAAAATCGGCAATCCGATGTTAGATTAGAGGGGGACCAACCAACTTCACAGATACCGTAACATTTAGATAATAAAAAAACAATGCTTGTTTACTAACAGTAATCAATCTTAAACTGTAAAATAAATAGATGAATTAATGAATAAACACTTTATTGCACAGACAAGAATAAAAAATACAATAATACACTACATAGCAATTTTTTCGAGACAACCTTTGACCAGGCAAATTTTAAAAATCTTTTGAGAACGCGAACGTGTTTGAGCAATCTACCCTTGTATGAACTGAAAACAGAAACATGCAGATTTTGATTCAGTTCATGGTTGGTATTATTAATTTATTTTGTAAATAAGTAAGATCCGTATAAATTTTATTGTTAGCCGAGTATAAATATGAAAAATGTCTGCGTTAAAACGCTAGGTGTCCTAAAGTTGGTTCGTCACCAGATTTCTCGGACCAACCGCCCACTGGACATGGCGTGATTGGTTCATCTCGCTTATGCAACGTACTGACAGGTCTCATAATTGGTCGAAACTGAAGTGAGCCGCGAGGTATTGGCCGCCCAGAGATATTTATATGTGCAAATGCACCTATGCGTTTCGGAAGTAGCGCCCTGACGTGTGGTGTCCAGTGGGTGGTTGGTCCGAGCCAGATTTAAACTATTCATGATACAGCGTGGTCCGTCTAGCACTCGCTCCGCGCGCGCGAGTGAAGGCGAGTGAAGGCGAGTGAAGGCGAGTGAAGGCGAGCGAACGGTAAAACATTATGAATTGTGATATTGTAAATCCGCATAGCACACTTGGTACATTAATTTGCATTCCGTTTGGTTGACATATCAATAAAATAGCATAAAAACTTAATCTGTATAATATTGAATTCGCATTTTACGTCACATAACTTAATCGAGTATAATTTGTTATGAGTATTTATTTAATATGCGCATTAAAAATATGCGTATTCATTTATTTATACAAATTAAAATTATGCGGATCTACTATTTCAATATTATGCGACACACAGCGGGATATTAAATGTATACATTTTAGTAATTATGATTGATGCGAAACATCTCAATGTATCTCGCCTTGCCTCGCGCGAGCGTGAAGTGAACATGAAGGTGTTTCTAAGCGGACAACTCTACAGCAACATGTCGCTAGCCTTGCAAGTATTATCCAGGCTTGCGTAAAATGTATAATGAACGACCTGGGGGCCGTTTCACGAAGCGAAGTTACAAATTACAAGTACAATTCGACGTACATTGCGTAGACGATTAGATAAAACGATAAGGGCTTACAGTTTAGGCAAATTGGCTACGCACGCAATGAATATCAAATTGTAACTTGTCACTAGTAACTTGTTGCTTCGTGAAACGGGGCCCTGAAGTTATGTGGTTTTGGCCACACCGGCAAAACGTCGCCATTTTTGTGGTCCAGCGAGAATTTTGATGCATTTTTAAAAAAATCTCTTCGGAAAATATGTCAATATTACTCGGCCACATCTATTGCTACTATCTCATTACACTGTACTTACGACCGCATACTGTGAAACTATTGCCTGGTAACATGTAGCCGTAAAGTCGCCCATTTAGAAGCACCCAAATCATAATAAGAGGTATCACTATCGGATCCAAGTCGGCACGCCACCCGTCCCCGATGCGCGTGCGCGTGCGTTACGCGAGCGCGGTGGGGGGCTGCCCGGCGGGCTCGTCGTCCACGCGCATGGGCTCGGGCTCCGTGGGCAGCTCCAGCACGCGCGGCCCGTACAGCAGGAGGTAGGCGCAGTGCCAGTCGCCTGGGACAAAATAAAAAAATACTTACAGTGCGATATAAAAGAGTAGAAATAGGGGAAATCTAAACTTGTTAGTTTCTGCTATCGAACACTAAAAGAATTTTTGCTCTATCTTTAAAATTGACCGAGTTATCAAAGTTTGAAATTCCAGATTAGACAGAGAGGCACATACCCACTTGTGACGTCATTTGTTAGTAACGCCATACAATCTCCATACAAAAAATCTTTTTTGAAAGACAGACATATTGAAACTTTAAAAAATCACTGTAAATTCGTTTTTCAACCGATTCTGTTTTTTTTTTTCGCGAATCGTCTGCTACTAATCTATATTTTAAAAATAATTCATAAAATATGGTAAATTTAGGAACAGTCCGATCCCTAATGATGGAACAAAATCCTTCACCAAAGGCAACACCAGATAAACTGGCAGTGATTGCCAACAACAGGAAGTTGCAATGATTGGCTGAAAAATCACCAGTGTTGCCAATTAACTCCGTACTGCGCCCTCATTTTATGTCTACTCTTTTCTGCCGTACTGTACCTATTCTATTCAACTTGATACTTGCGCAAGTGTATGTAAAAATTGGAACACTCGTTACAATAGACATCAAAAGTGGGATCTCACTCCACGTAGTGTCCGGATGACGTCACAACGTGGCCGAGTCACCTCCGCCGCTGAGTTTGAGCACCTCGTCCAGCGTGACGGGTGTGACAGTATCGTCGTGGCACCGCAGCCAGTCGTCGCCTCTCGCTACCCACGCTACGTAGTGTCCGGATGACGTCACAACATGGCCGACTCACCTCCGCCGCTGAGTTTTGAGCACCTGGTCCAGCGTGACGGGTGTGACAGTATCGTCGTCGCACCGCAGCCAGTCGTCGCCTCTCGCTACCCACGCTACGTAGTGTCCGGATGACGTCACAACATGGCCGACTCACCTCCGCCGCTGAGTTTGAGCACCTCGTCCAGCGTGACGGGTGTGACAGTATCGTCGTGGCACCGCAGCCAGTCGTCGCCTCTCGCTACCCACGCTACGTAGTGTCCGGATGACGTCACAACATGGCCGACTCACCTCCGCCGCTGAGTTTTGAGCACCTGGTCCAGCGTGACGGGTGTGACAGTATCGTTGTCGCACCGCAGCCAGTCGTCGCCTCTCGCTACCCACGCTACGTAGTGTCCGGATGACGTCACAACATGGCCGACTCACCTCCGCCGCTGAGTTTGAGCACCTCGTCCAGCGTGACGGGTGTGACAGTATCGTCGTGGCACCGCAGCCAGTCGTCGCCTCTCGCTACCCACGCTACGTAGTGTCCGGATGACGTCACAACATGGCCGACTCACCTCCGCCGCTGAGTTTTGAGCACCTGGTCCAGCGTGACGGGTGTGACAGTATCGTCGTCGCACCGCAGCCAGTCGTCGCCTCTCGCTACCCACGCTACTAGTGTCCGGATGACGTCACAACATGGCCGACTCACCTCCGCCGCTGAGTTTTGAGCACCTGGTCCAGCGTGACGGGTGTGACAGTATCGTCGTCGCACCGCAGCCAGTCGTCGCCTCTCGCTACCCACGCTACGTAGTGTCCGGATGACGTCACAACATGGCCGACTCACCTCCGCCGCTGAGTTTGAGCACCTCGTCCAGCGTGACGGGTGTGACAGTATCGTCGTCGCACCGCAGCCAGTCGTCGCCTCTCGCTACCCACGCTACGTAGTGTCCGGATGACGTCACAACATGGCCGACTCACCTCCGCCGCTGAGTTTGAGCACCTCGTCCAGCGTGACGGGTGTGACAGTATCGTCGTCGCACCGCAGCCAGTCGTCGCCTCTCGCTACCCACGCTACTAGTGTCCGGATGACGTCACAACATGGCCGACTCACCTCCGCCGCTGAGTTTGAGCACCTCGTCCAGCGTGACGGGTGTGACAGTATCGTCGTCGCACCGCAGCCAGTCGTCGCCTCTCGCTACCCACGCTACTAGTGTCCGGATGACGTCACAACATGGCCGACTCACCTCCGCCGCTGAGTTTGAGCACCTCGTCCAGCGTGACGGGTGTGACAGTATCGTCGTCGCACCGCAGCCAGTCGTCGCCTCTCGCTACCCACGCTACGTAGTGTCCGGATGACGAGGTCCGCCCGCGGTGGGTTAAAACCGCGCGGAGACGGTAGAAACCGCTGTTGTTACTGCCTATGTCTGTGAAAAAACGTGCAAAATGTAACATGGGAATCTGTAATATTGGAAGATCGAAATCGAAGATTAGGCCTCAGTCGACCACGCTGGCCCAGTTCGGGTTGGTCGACTTCACACACGACCTTTGAATTTCTTCGCAGGAGTGTGCAGGTTTCATCACGATGTTTTCCTTCAACGTAAGAGCGTCGAATAAACGTACAATGAATTCGATACACAAAAACACATTGGTACGTGGTGGGGATCGATCCCGCGTCTCCCGGACGGGAGGCAGCGGCCCTAGCCACTAGACCACCGACAAACAAGCCTCATGTTCGAATAAATACGCACCGTTTTCAAACCAGTATGGCACCACTGTTTTGTTTTTGAGGTCCTTATTGCTGTCGCCGTGATTTTTTGTGCTCAGGGAATTCTCCACTTTTTTTTCGTCCAGCTCCTAATAACAAAACATACATGGCGTTAAGTATTTATTAAATACACCTTGCTCGAAAGGCAGTGAACTGTGCGGTAAATGCGTTTTACCGCACTAGTACGATTTTCATTACAATGTTTATTTTTATTTCTTCTGTTTCCATAATTTTTATTCAGCCAGGATAATTTTAATAATAAAAAAATATTTGAATCGATAAAGAGAAAATCATATGAAACTTCTAAACTGTTACCAATTTTTATTTTATAAAAAGCCCTAAGAGCTCATGATTGAATGGCACATTACACTAGAAAAAAAAAACTGAAATAATAATAATTATTATTTATTTATTTTCTTTCACAAAGGTAAAAACTTAAAGGTATGAACTTAAAACATCAAATATGACAAAACATTAACTCCTTTGTGAGAGACTGGTATCTGCACTAGGGAATCCCTGTCTGACAGATTACCGGGGGCCCACAGACATCGTAGCAAGTACAGTAGTTTTAATATAGTAAGATAGCAGGTGAAAAGTACACATAAATAAATAGTCAAGAATAGTGAAAGCAAAAAATGTTAGTAGGTAAGGTTGAGTGTAAATAATGTAGCGAAATTTGTTTGGAAGTGAATGAATGTATAGGGAAATAGAAGGGTAAAAAAACAATAACGAAGTAAATATATAATATTATTCATTTTTCGGTCCCTCCGGAACAGCGAACTTTAAGTTTTTTTTTTTTTTTTTGAAATCTATGGATATGGATTATATTTGAATAGGGGTTCTTCCAGACAATTGCTCGGTATAACTACGTCAATCTGCGGGGTGAGTGAAATATGTCCGTTCCGAACGGTCTTTGGAATACTGTGGGTCGTCGGTGTGCGAGCGAGCAAGTATTCGAATCCGAGCGTCTTGCTACACCCGTATATACCAAACAACCAATAAAAACTGTTATTAGTGAAAATCTGTAATTCTGCTAGTTTGCATTATTTGAAGCTGTACCAATAAAAAAAAATACTCCTGAGTTCTTGAAACTTGTCCCTCATGGGTTCATACTGCAGTTTCAGGGCTTTAGAATCTCCTGGATACCTTGAACCATCTCACCTTGAACTTGTTCCTCATGGGCGCCAGTCGCTCCTGCAGCTCGGGCGTGCACAGGTCGTACACGTCCAGGTCGAGAGGAAACTTCACATCCTTGAGGATCTTCGCGTTGACAGACTCCTTCTCCTTGTAGTAGAACCGCACGAACTGCACCGTCAGGTACGCCGGCAGACGACTGATCTTGCTCTAAGAATAAAAATAAGAATAAGAAAACATTTATTTCAAATCAAATCATATCAACGGCCCGTTACAGTCCACTGCTGGACTATGAGCCTCCTCTACTTTTGCCATAATCTCCACGCTTGGCAGGCGGGTTGGAGATCGCAGATTAAAAGGTTACTGTATCAGAGAGCGCTGCTGCCCGTTCCCTGTTCAATGTGTAGTCCCTAAGTCGCCTCTTACGACACCCACGGGAAGAGTAGGGTTGGACTAATGTATTCTACTCTGCCGTCACCGCACGGCAGTCAACATTTATTTACAGCACATAAAACAAAACCGGCCAGCGCGTCAACGAGCCGACTGATGCGAACACTCCCGAAACACACTAAATAAAAATTAATAAAAAATGCACATATATGGTACGTTCTATTTTGTAACCGCAAAAGGGCTACAGCTCAGCATTTTGTTGCATTGTAGTACCCACCAAGTAGGCACTACAACACAGCGCTGTTTTCATCCGCGTATATTAAGGTAACGGCGTGATATTTTAAGGTAAACTAGCGGCACGTGAGACAAGACAAGTAAACTGCGCTCTGGTTGATGCACACTGGTTTATTCAGAAAGCAATATGGCGCAGACGGTGACGTACGCACAGGCGCAACTTACACATTGCACCATAATGTTACACGAATATTTATAAAATCTTTCTATTAAAAGGTTGTCTATACGTCATCTTGACTCTGACTGTTTAAAAATATACTGTTAATTGTTCAATTAACTGAGAAAGGACGAAATACACCAACACTAAAGTCAAAATCAAAGTCAAAATTAACTTAAATAATCAATAAAATTAACTTACTGTTTTTGTATATGTAGCATCTCTTCCCAGTGTTTCTGACAATTTTGTGATTTGTTCAGACATTTTCTGAAATAAGAAATAAATAAATAAATCGTTTGTGTTCCTGTCTCAAAACTACTTAGTTATAATAGATAATTCTATTATATTACAGAAAAAACATTTTTAAAGATCGAGTCCCATTTATAAGATAAGCCATCAACTCAGACAGGCGGGTGTCTTGAGCACCCCACCCGTCACAGTTGGGAAAGGGAAATTTTCAGGTGTAAATTATGTAGTTCATTATTTTATTGAATACTTATGAAAAAAATATCTGGTTTAATTACAGTATTACTCTAAAACTGTCTATATTAATTTTAATAAATAAGGAGAAATTCCTAGAAGATGGAGCAAAAAGGAGTTAGAATGTCCCACCCGTCACAATGGAACGGCCCTATAACTACTGAGACTCACGGAGCGCAGTCCGGTCTGCAGGTACTTGACGTCCTGGCTGATGAAGCAGGACAGCTGCAGGAAGGTCTCGCTGGAGCGCGAGGGCGGCTCGTCGGCCTCCGCGCACACCAGCTCCACGTCCAAAGTGCCGCCGAAGTACTGCTCCACTACGTTGCCCCTGAACAATCAAACATAGGTATAAAAAAAATAATTTTGAATTCATCAACAGCTCATATACGTCTCCGCCGAGAGGCTCGAGCCTACCCTAAATTAGGGTGATTAGGCCTTAGTCATCCACGCTGGCCGAGTGCGAGTTGGTCGACTTCACACACGACCCTTGAATTTCTTCGCAGGAGTGTGCGTGCAGGTTACATCACGATGTTTTCCTCCGCGTCGAATAAACGTGCATATGAATTCGAAATTCGAAAACACATTGGTACGTGGTGGGAATCGAACCCGCATCTCCCTGACGGAAGGCAGCGACCCTAGCCACTAGACCACCGACGCAATTATATAATAATAATTGCACTGAATTAATTGCACAAAAAAAGAGTTTGTGGAATACTATAAATTTATCTAAGTTGTATTGTTATATAAGGTTTCTGTTCCAATGTTACCTAACTATACTGTTGTGGGAGCGAAATAAAGGTTTTTTTTTTATCTAGTACGAAAGAATCTTCTAAAATGTATGTAACACAACACATCCAACTCGAGTTAGATATTAAATGAACGAGACATTTAATATTTGCATTAGGTATTGATATACTGTGGATATTTATTTACAAAGCCACTTTTAATAATAATGATCTAACTAGAGTAATATGTGAACGTTGTAAACTTCGCTATTCTATAATATTCAGGAACACAAAGAATATCTTCCATTTCAGTAGAAACACATACCTGTCGCTCGCTCCAGGCGCAGCCGGTAGCCTCTGCTGCAGCGCCCTCACGATCTCGCTCCAGCACTCCGACGCGTCTTGCTGCGCCAGCCCCCCGCCGGGCCCCCGCTCGGCGAAGCGCGGCGCAGTGGCGTGCAACGCGCGAAGAAGCCGCGCCGCCGCCCCCGCGCACGCGCCCGCGCCCCCGCCGTCCAGCGCGGACATCGTCTCGCTCAGAGCGGTGGTTAAGTCGCCAGCCGTGCCTGCTGTCGAAGCTGAGGAAACAACACTTTGTATCTAAAATTCTAAACCCAGTATGGTCGTTAGTGACATTATAATTATGATTTGAAAGAAAGGATCGGGCATTAAAGTTTCGATGACCACTGCGACCCGAGATGGATCTATTGTAGTCAGCCCTTCTATGTTAAATAGCCTCCTCTAGACCAACAGTTTTGGAAGCTGACGGTCGATCAGGGGCTCAAAGTCTGGGCTTCCTGAATTAATTTTGGGTCATCTCAGTTTGTGACATGCTTTTCATATTTGTACTGCTGCATCTTGTAAAAATAAATCCTTGTAAAAGCCTTTTTCCAATTAGAATTAAGTGCATAATATTTTTATATGGATAAATCATCATTTTCCTAGTTAAGAGCAACACAAAAGACTTGACAAAAATAAAGTAGGCACTGTACAGAGTTAATAGGGCAGCACTGTTCAGCACTGTGCAACTTCCTGTTTTACCCATCATCAAATCATCTGGTGTTACCATTGGTAAAATTAGTTTTATCATTATAAACTGCTAAACCTATAAGAGTAACAACCTATAAGTTTTTTGCAGTATATTCTATTCTTTTTTTAACTTTTTTTTGTCTGTTGTGCTGTAGTTTTTTTAAGATAAAAAGGACTTACTTTTATCATAAGCCAACAATGCATTCTTCAGCTCTGGCACTGTTTTAAGGCACTGCACCGTCGCGTTCATGTAGCAAGTGTTGCCGAGGTTTATGAGACCTTCCGGAAGATCAAGCTGAAAGTGGTAAAAAACGGTTTAACAAAAAAAAGGGGAAAAATACAAAGTACAAACAATATGATAATTTTATTTTTTTCAATCAAGAAATGTTTGCCACTTTAGTGTCACAAAGATTCTCATGTGTTCAATTTGGTTCTTTTTTTTAAATTATAAATGTTGTGGATGAAACCGTGTATAAAAAAATTATTGACTTAGGTAATACTTACAGCAGTGGCAAGCTCTGATTCATTCATGTCTTCAACAAAGCGTGTCTGTTCCGCTGGGGCAGCAGGGACATCCTCCTCTTTGCTTCCCATCACCAACACTAAGGCATTCTAAAAAATATACAATAGTAAAGAGAGGTGAGCATAACAGGGCTTTTTTTTCAATTAAAGGAGAGTGCATTTATAAATATTTCCTGTGTAGGTGCTTAGAGAATTAAAATAATACTCAGTGCAATGACTTTTACAACAAACAAGGTGAAAGTGATGACCTTTACTGATTTCAATAACAATATGTCATGAAACTACTATCTTCTTTTAAATTGTCAATATAGGTGTTAACAATTTGTATGAAACAGCTGATTTTTTTTGTTGAGTTACAGAGTTGGCCACATAGTAAAAGTTGTTGCATATCACTAACACGTTATGTGGTTTAAAGGATAATGAGACTTTTCCTTACACCCTACCTACAGGCCTCAATATTTTTTTTGTTTGACAGAATGAAATCACTTGGTGTTTCTATTCTTATTTTAATCCCCTTGTTTAAGGATTTTAACTTACATTGGACAGTTTGAAAGTGCCCCAACCGTCATCCTTGAGTGTGATACCCTTGCAGACAACCTTCTGTCTCTCGGGCTGGACTCCAGTTAGCGCGAAGATCTGTGCCTTGAACACGACCGGGTCATCCTCCGTGTTCACCTCCACACCAGGGAACATCTCCTTGCCCCATTTTACCTTTACTGTAAAAACATAGCAAGCGTCGTGTATCAGAATTCTCTTGCCGTTAATCAACATAGATAAACTAATTTAACATAGATAAATAATTTTAAATCGCTAACCTATAATGAAAAGAGAATTTTCATTTGCAAAGATCTAAAATAAATATGAACTTGCGCCTAGCCGCAAGGTTTTTTGTTGACATTGCTATTTATCCAGGAACATGACACAGCATTACTTTGCAATGTACTGCCTTACAGTATAAATTAATTTTAATAGTTCGTAAATTTCTGTAGTCTTCAGAATTCAATTATTAAAACAGCAAAACTATTAAAATTTATAAGAATACTGACATTTCGATAGGAGATAACCTCAAACTTTCTAGAATGAGCTAGCACTTCCCAAACTAAATAAATTAAGAAAAACTTACCCTGTACTTTCGGCATTATTGTTTAAATGCGTGAAATTAAGATCAGTATCAATAAATCACACGTAATTTACACGATTTTTCGTCGAAATGAAAGTCACGATTCAGCAAAGCAACGGTTCATTCCGCTTCTTGTCAATTTGATTGACAGTATTTTTTTTATTCAAGTTGTTCACTTTTTACAACAAGGAAATATTACGTATTCAGCCTATTTAGTACTATTATTGTTAAAACGGCCAAATACTAATGAAAATATTTGAATTTTTAAAAATAATGTGGGCGAAACCGATGCATTTAGAAATGTGAAAAAATTCACGCTAGTATATAATGTATAGTATGTAATGTACTAGTGTCTCTGTGAGCTGTAGACCTCGCGAGTCTGTATGTCTCTTTATATTAATTTTTTCTCCACAAAGATCCCCGACCGCTTGAAATTTATTTAGAATAGAATAGAAAACTCATTTATTCACTCAAATACATTTAACTCAAATACATTTTTATTATTTTAATTTAATTTAATATAGTAGATGCGTAACCTGCTCACAAAATTTCACGAGAATCGGTTGAGAAACGCGACCTGTGGAGTGGAACAAACAGACAGATGGACATACAAAAGCAATTTTGGCCAAGCTGAAACAGAAACGCCTCGCTCGCTCTGTCAATGAAGAATTTAGGAAAAGTATCAACATCAGGTTATCGAATAATAGACCAACTTATAAAATGTACTTCTTAATGTATTTCTTATTATAATTACTTGTACCCACAAGTAAGAAATTTGGTACTAGTACTACAAAATATCATAGAAAGATATTTTGATGAATGATGATAGGTAAGTTAGGTAGGTACTACCAAGAAAATATAGACTACCAATGGTAGATACCTCGGGACCCGCGCTTGGCCGGTTATTTTTATTTATAAAAGTTGTTTCCTGCTGCACTTGTACTTATTTGAATGTGAGCTTAGATGGTGAGATGAGACATGAGAGTGCATGGCGGACCCAGGTTTTGTGCCCAGGTTGCATTTACCTCCTACTAGTAAGTACTTACTAAACTAAACTAGAAAAAATAAAATAAAAATGATTTAGGAGGGCTTTATCCCCCTAGCTCCCCATTAGCGGAACCGCTAATAGTGCGTGAGACCATAATTAACAAAAAAAGTTGCTCTAAATCCATACTCTCTTCACGTCGAATTTCCCGAAGGCTTGCGCTTTTATTAAGCGCCCACTACACTCTCGTCCGAAGATCTCCGACGAAGTCTCACGAAGTGTCAAATTGGTGTAAAAGTGAAGCCCGAAGTTGCACGAAGTGCCTCTCTATACTCTCGTCCTCGGCTTACTTCGATCAACTTTGCGAGTAGTGTAGTGGACGCTTTACATAGGTTACATTATAGTGGAGGCGTCGCACACACCTCTCGCGACTCGTACGATGAACTTTCCACAACTCGTCCGCGAAGGCTGCGCAGGCGCCGCCACCGCCACCGCAGCCGCAGTCCACCCGCAGTCTCCGCGCTCCATTCGACGTGACTGCACGCTCGACAAAAACAGTGATTTTCTCACGACGAAAAAGCTCTCTCTCTTTCAAGTGAAGTTGCTCACATTGTGTGAAGTGAAAATCGTCGTGTATAGTGGGTTTTTCTGCGATACTGTTCTATGAGATCCATTTCTCGGGATGCCTGCTCTGATATACAGTGAGGAACTTCAGCGGCCACAGCTTACTGTAAGTTCGCGAGCTTTTGTGGTTATACTTACATTATATGAAATTACCGACTGCGGTTGCCTCGATTGGATTAAGTTTTCTTGTATTCACTTGAATGTTAACACAGCAGCTCTTGGCATAAACTCAAGCTGGCACCGTTGGTAGAGACGTACCAACCGTATATACCTACTTATTTATTACAAACAACACTAAGTTACTAGACAACAGTCACACGTAAGAACATAACAAAACAATACCGTAAAGTATCCATTGCTCCTTACGTAACCGATGTTTAAAATATAGTGGTGTCCGTATCCATTCCATAACATTTAAGTAACAATAAGTTTATGTAAAGTCTAAACTAATGAATAAACAAAATGGGGTTTCTCATCGAAACGTCTCTATCAAAGTAATTAGACTTGCTTGTGAATTGTGGGTTCTGTATCACATAATTCATTACTATACACAAACCACTAAATAAATGCTTTCAGCTTCATAAAGGTATGTGTCCTCCCTCACCGAGGGATTAGAAAGTGCACCCTAAATTAGAATTAGGCTTTAGCTAGCCCAGTGCGTATTGGTCGACTTTAGTTATATAAAATTATTAAAACTGTCGTGTCGAATCAATTCTTACTTACTATGGAGGTTTATACTTAAGTAAATGGATATAGTTCTAATTCGAAGAAATGTTATAATAAATAAAAATAATTAAAGCCACCGGATCAAATTTCCTCATACGTCATGAATGAGATCTTACGGGATCTAAAATCGTTAAAACTTCGCAAAACTTATTAACATCTCATTCCAAATTTCTCAAACACATGTTAAATGTAAGATAGGTATTTCTCAAAATCAGAATTGATGAATTATACTTAAGTAGAGAGTCTCGAAATAGCACTTTTAGGTGTTTATATCAACGGTCATCAATTAACTTATAGAAAGTAAGTAACTGAAAACACGCGAACCCAGTTATTTCGAAATTTAAAAACTCGGATTTCGACGAAACTTAATGAAGACCTAGATTTTTAGTGAATTTTGCATGCTCTACCCTTTGGCTGGCATAGCTCCTCCAAAAGTAAGGCGAGAAGTAGCTTGTACGGTGGAGAAGAACAAACAAGAAGAAGACACCCACTGCACGACTACGTAACTCCCACTGCCGCTAAATCACTTGCGTACCCAGGTTGGCCGCTGCAGAGAAAACTTGGCTAGATGAAAACTTGGTTTCATAGACCAGACGCATAACCATTGTGATTGTGGAGCCCCGTCTCAAAGCATGGAACACTTGCTCTCTTGCCCATTGTGTCCCTCCACCTGTACTAAGGAAGACCTAAATTTGGCTTCACCCAGCGCCGTAGCTGTAGCAGAGTACTGAGCGAGAAAATATGAGTTTTTATCATTGATACGAAGAAGAAGAAGTGAATTTTAAAACTGCAATTTTGTGCAGCATATTTTTGATAAAGAATCTCTTAACATGTATTCCGCATGAGTAGTCACCACGGAGACAATTTGTCAATTTGTCTCCGTGGTAGTCACGCACCTAAATAGTCCAAAGCAAAGGTATACTAAGCGACGACATACATATAATCGTTCAAACTCTACTTGTAGAGCTAAAGAAAAACAATAAGACCGATTTTTGCCACTTGGAAAGACAAAAAAACAGATGTTTACTGTTTTTATCCTGCAGCTCTTCTCTTAATTTATCGTAGAGCCGAAGACGAGATGTTTAAATCTATCATAGTTCCAATTTAACCTCTACCACTTGAAATCAAAGTCTAGTGAACGATAAGTACATAGCTACTACAACAAATCAGCTACCTACACGCGTCCAGCATACAAAAAGCTGAGAGGTCGTCGTTTGCGCCGCGGCGGGGCGGCGGGTGCCGAAGGCTGCCACTTTTTGCCGAGCTGTGAGGAATTTATAATGCCCTCCTATGTTCAGCTTTTTGTAACATATCATTATGAAGATAAGGAAGGGCCTATTCAATATGTAGAATACAAATAACACTTTGGTGTTCGGTTGTAAAGGAAGCCTAGGAGAGTATATTAAAAAATATCTGTAAACTAAGTAAGTTTAGTACTATTACTTCTAGCAAAGTATCTCAGCTGAATATTTTAATAAAAACTTTTCCAACTCCTGAGTTTTAATAGCAAGCAATTCTTGAAATAAAAAGTAGATTATTATCATTTCATATTTGCTTCGAGAAATAAAATGTCTCTACAATATGGGATATTAAAAGTATAGATATAGTATAAGTATAGATATTTATAGGTCTGCTGTAAGACATTTCTTTGGAAATAAGCAGTACCTGTTGTGTCGTTTTACTTTTTGTTTGTATTTAATGTAATGTTTCTGTGTACAATAAATAATAAAATAAAATAAAAATAAATAAAAAAATATTTCTACTTTTTTACTTTTCATTTCGACGGCTCTGTAGCCCAGGTGGTAGTGTATCTGCCTCCGACGCACAGGGTCGCGGGTTCGAATCCCGCCCAGGGTAAACGTTCGTGTGATGAGCACTTGTGTTTGCCTTGTGTCTGGTTGTTGTTTATCTATATATAAGTATGTATTTATCTATTTAAGTAATGTATATCAACTGTCTGGTACCCATAGTACAAGCTCTGCTCTGCTTAGTATGGGATCAGATGGCCGTTTGTGAAGATGTCCCCACATATATATTTATATTATTGTGTCCAGCCCAGCCGGTCTAGTGTGTTGATTCGTTTTTATTTGTTAGTCTTAATTACTACGAGAAAATAAAAATGAGATTAGTCGACTCGGTTCTCATGCAGCGTATTTTTTATATTCTTTCTCAGATTGTTTATTGTTGTTTACCCTAACCATCGACCGGTTGCAGCAATTAACTATACGTATTTTTTACTACCTAAGTTCTTACTCCTTCATCTATTGTCACCAACTTTCAAGTGCTCAATCACAATAACGCCTCGAGCAAAACGTCGTCGTCGCGTCATTTTACTATGTATAATTTCACCAAGTATATAATAAAGTACCTACTAGCGCTTTGCCCACAACCTCGCTTTACAAAGTTTTATTTCTAAGGTGAACTTTTCAGCAAAAATAAATGAAAAAGAAGATAACTTCCCTTTTAGGTAGAGTATTAAGATGAAACATGCAACAGTTTGTAAGTTAGTTAGCTGTGAAAACCGCATCTAATTTCGTGCAGCAGCTGCGTGATGCACGTAAAACATACAGACAGACAAACAGAAAATCAAAATTTTAGTTTTGACTTCCATTGGCCTAGTCAAGACCCCTCATATTTTAGTTTTGACTTCCATTGGCCTAGTCAAGACCCCTCATATTTTAGTTTTGACTTCCATTGGCCTAGTCAAGACCCCTCATATTTTAGTTTTGACTTCCATTAGCATAGTCAAGACCCCTCATATTTTAGTTTTGACTTCCATTGGCCTAGTCAAGACCCCTCATATTTTTGTTTTGACTTCCATCGGCCTAGTCAAGACCCCTCATATTTTTGTTTTGACTTCCATTGGCCTAGTCAAGACCCCTCATATTTTAGTTTTGACTTCCATTGGCCTAGTCAAGACCCCTCATATTTTAGTTTTGACTTCCATTGGCCTAGTCAAGACCCCTCATATTTTAGTTTTGACTTCCATTGGCCTAGTCAAGACCCCTCATATTTTTGTTTTGACTTCCATCGGCCTAGTCAAGACCCCTCATATTTTAGTTTTGACTTCCATCGGCCTAGTCAAGACCCCTCATATTTTAGTTTTGACTTCCATTGGCCTAGTCAAGACCCCTCATATTTTTGTTTTGACTTCCATTGGCCTAGTCAAGACCCCTCATATTTTAGTTTTGACTTCCATTGGCCTAGTCAAGACCCCTCATATTTTTTATTCTTAAACATTCTTCATTCTATGTACAGACAGACATAGTCAGTTACAATTTTATTATATCTATAGATATCGTGGAGACGTCGTCGTCGTCACCTTGTCGATCGACGCATGCGCACGGTATCAAGGAATGTGACAGAAGAGGGTAAAAACATTCGAGCTGCGTTTCCGCTGATTAGTGAGAGTATTTAATTGGTGAAACGAAGCCACAGTGAAGTACAGTTTGATTGATTTGTTTATAGACTTATATTTAAGGAACTGAGCTAAAGTGGTCAAGCTGGTGAGCATACAAGTAATGTCTGCTCATGTCTGTACTTTCACATTCAAAAAAGGATAAGCTTATTCTAAAAAATATCAAGTGAAGATATTATTCTGATTCTGCTGTTTTATAAAGCTGAAACTAAATTAATTAAGGTTAAAAGCAAAGATAGTGAGCATATGAAGCTACTTTCTTTTAAGAAAATAAAACTAGTTGCGCGAAATTGAACAAGGCTAGATCAAAATTCAAAATACGGCGGTGGCAAACTATTATCGATTTAGTAAAGTTTTTACTTTCAACCGATCTGATTTGAATTCGAGGTCAACATGTCGGGCGCATTCACAACGGTGTCCAATTTTTACCTGTTAGGTTACGTGAGGAATGATTGGTGCTGCAGTCATAAAAAATCCCCTTAGCTGCCATTATTTCTCATAACGTAAAAATCTTGACTTTGGTAAAAGGATACAGTCCAGACATTAAGTTTTAAGTATTTGATGTAGCGTCCACATCTTTAGTTCAGAACCTAATTCCTCCATAACTTATAGAAGGAATGTGAGCTACCCCCAGGGGTATGGTGGGTCCGGCATGGCATAGTCCATACCAGGTCTACGCTTAGTCACACTAGCTATTTCAAATCACATCTGATCATGCAAATTATTCATTCTGTGCTACGTAATAATTTCTTACAAAGGAGCATGTTGTATGCAGTTAATGATTTTAAACAAAATATTTTTGGCAAAGATTAGTTTTTGATAGGCTCCTGACTACAGAAGAACATCAAAAGAAAAAAATACAACGGATGAAACTTTCAAAAATGTTAGCTGTTGTTTTCTTTATAATTTCCTCCTCTCCAATGTCTATGTTTTGATGGATATAGAGTAAAAATAATGCATAGTAGATTACTTTTAGGTCAGGTACCAACTTATAGCCTTGTCGGAACCCAAAGGCGTCGGGATCGGGAATATTCTCAGAAATTGTAAGCAATTGCTTCCCAATAATAATTCGATCAAAAGGAAGACAGGACGCATTCATATCGTTCCTACCGAGGCTCAAGCCTACCTAAAATTAAGGTGCTTTGTCGTAATCAATCACACTGACCCAGAGTAGTCGACAGGTTGGTATAGGCCAACTTTAGCAAAATAATAAAATTGTTCATTAAACTGTGCTGTATCCTAGAACAGTGGCATAGCGATGATGAGCTGGGTCGTTGTCCAGTTCGTTCCGGTTCACGCACCGCGGCGCCCGCGCAGCCCAAATCTAACTAACATCACAACACTGCGCACAGGCCGCGCCGATAGGAACTTGCCCATTCATTGTACGTACACCGACCAATGGCATTGCACGAAAAAATAAAAGAAAATTGTGTACATTTACAAAATTAAAATTACTTTTTATTGGATATACACGATACAATACTTTTTTATATTTATCATAAGACTTTCATGTCTTTCAGGCTCAAAATTACACAAAAAAACTAATTCTTACGATCAATTTACTGAAACAGAAAACAAATTGATATAAGAGAAGATTTATTAATGAATTAACCTCATTCTGCTTTTGGCGGAACAAAAGACATCAACGCGAGCGTTATTTTAAACAAAAAATATCCCACTAAAACACGAAGTAGCTTATCTTACTAACGTGTAACTAAATAATTAAAAACCGCTTAATCCGTGAAACAGAACAGCTGGAACTTGGAACTTTTCCAAAGCTGAAAATTAATCATCAATCTGATAAGCTGACCAAACGTTGCCAAAAAATAAGAATTTTAAAAAGCTGTAGAACCAACCAATGTTGTTCAGTTTTGATACAGAAAGGTATGCGATTGTGTTATGTCATAATCAGTTTTAAAAGGTTCTGATAGACTATTTTGAACAACTTTATGCGTTAGGTAGGAGAAACAAAGTGTGTTATAAATTGAATTGAAATTAGTGCCGAAGCAATGAATGTTAGTTACAAATAAATCAACTCTAGTCAGGCAGTGTGCCGCGCCCGCGCCGCCGCCGCCGCCGGTGAGAAGGCTATAAATAATCATAATATATCAGCTCTATCTCCATCTGTCATAATAAAAACCCGGTTTTAGTGTGAGAAGATTTTGCTAACAAATCGGATACTATTTTACAAATTAACAATACTCGTAACATTATAATATTCACTGTTGGTGGAGTAAAACGTCTTTTATTTGAAACGACGTTTTTTGTTACGCCTGCATAAACCAACTTGTATTTTGTTAATCACATACATAATTATTTATATTCCTACTTTTTTCGTATGATGTACCTTCTTAACGGATCTGTCTAATATTGAACATGCAATAACTTCCAGTACTACTAGACACACTCACTTAAATAAAACATAAAATAAAAAGTAGTAAAGACAATCACTTTATTCTATCCTCAGTATTTGATATCCTCAATTAGGTACATGGTCCTGGTACCTACATATCTCCAGTAGCGATTTTCAACTGTTCCACTGAAACGAGGAGGTAGAGTGCGTGCGCCTGCGTGTGCGCGAACGCTTGCGCACCCCAAAATATCCTGCGTATCTGACCGCTTCCGTCTATCATCATCATCATCATCATAACTATCTTTAAAATGTACGATAAATATTTCAGAAATACGTATATTTTTTCGTAGATGATGGGGCCAGAAATCAAAAGGCCTTTGAACTCTACTATTTTATAGAATAATGAAACGCTTGGTTAATACATGGTTTGATTTGACAACAGGGGGCCGTTTCACTAAGCTACAAGTTACAAATTACAAGTACAATTCGATGTACATTGCGTAGACGATAAGATAAAACGATAAGGGTATACAGTTTAGGCGAATTAGCTACGCAATGAATATCAAATTGTAACTTGTTACTAGTAACTTGTTGCTTCGTGAAACGGGGCCCAGGTGATAAATTTTGACTAATTGCGATATATTTCCTTGTACAATAAAGTGTACGAGTCGATTCCGATCGGCCCACATATTTCGTTCCACTTTTTCCGTCGAATATTGGAAACGAGCGTGTCCCGCTTCCGTATCGGAAACTACGGGTCACTCGCTCACGTCAACGGCACGACACGTAACACTACGTATTTCATGAAACGTAATCTGATGGTCATAGATAGAGCCACCAAGACAAGACCAAAGAGACTTCGTTAATTACGTAGATGGTGTACGGTGAGCCTTAAATTGAAACTAATATAAAAGCCACCCATTCTTAGCGACATTACAAAAATTTATGATTTTTTTTATTTTAAAAATAATATTTTGGGCCTCCATTGCCAACTAATTAATACCAGAAATTGACCAAAATTTGAGACCTTTTATTGGTAAACTTTTCTATTGATGCATTTTTCTTTACGACCGAATAAAAATACGTCTAGCTTTTTCTATTATTGGTCTGACGTATGTGAATTTTTTTAGGAAGCAATAATTATTATATAATACGCCACGGATGACTATAAATTGGTGAATTATGGAAATGAGAAATAGAAATGAGGTAGAATTGAACCAAACATATGTATGTTATAATAAATTGTGAACTCTTAACATTAACTAATGTTTGTTAATTGGATCTTTAATAAATAGCAGCTGCGGTTTACTTTTATTTTAAAATTGTAGTATATGCAACAAAATTACAATCAATCATTCTTGATAATAAATCTACCTACACGCAAGTTTATTCGAAAGATAAAATAAGTATTAAAAATTGCAATTTCAATTGTTGCGATAGTGTTCTTATTATCATAAACTACTTTCTATTTATAAAAGTTGATTTTGGCTACACATATTGAAGTATAGATATTATATATTTTTTTAATAAAGCTTAAAATTTTATAAAGTGAACAACAAAGGTTCCCTCTGCATTTATATAAATTTTTCACTACTTACTAACCCATTATGGCTCGCCAGATGTAACTCACTCTACGCTTACTCTAAAATTTATTTTGGACGAGATATACCTAACCTACGTTACATACACAATTGTTACCAATTCTACAACAAAATTCCACCCTTCTTTTTCTTTCAGCACAAAGGAAATGGCATAAAAATAAAATGTAGTCATTTAGATGATGATCAGAAATAATAATTACACAGGGTGGGTATAAACGAAAGCTTCGTAATCCAGTCCTATTTATTAAGTACATTATTTATGCTAATTCCACAACTTGTATAAATGTCCCCAAATTTACCCTTTCACCACTATCTCACCTCTTCTCTTGTCACACAATAAAGTATTTCACTTTAGTATAACTTTACTATTCTCCCACAAAACTATTCACACGATAAAATCAGTAACACACCCATGTCTGTTTTATCTACAGATAACAAAACCTACCACCCAAAACAAACAAACAACCCAACCCAAACCTACTTCAATGGTTCGACAGGTCCATTGTACTCTATATTCCACCCTGTATAACGTGGCGAGGTAAACTGTGACAGCGGGTCGTCGTCGGCAGATGGTCAGGCGCACCTGTCAAGGTTATGGGCTCCGGAAGATTCCGGACTGGTTTTGATGCAAAAGCCGACCCTTTTATTACCAACGATCTGCGTTTCCACTCCATTGGGTTGAGTCAGTTCTGTCAGGTCCTTTTTAAGCCTTTTGAATGCAATGTACAATATTTCCCAGCAGACATCGAATCTAAATTAAAAGAAACTATAAACGACCTCAGTTTTAGCAATTTTTCTTCCTTTTTCTTTCTCATTAGGTATGGACTATGGTAATTGACACCAGGGAATCAACCCTGAATTAGTAGAGGTAGAGGAAGTGACATAATCCGAAAGTGACCTGTCAGAAAGGGTGAATTTTCGAGTATACCCCCCGCTCAAAGTATTTCTATACTTCTAAGTAAAAAAATTGCATTAAAACGCCAGACTTCGAAATGTTCTGTATTTTGAATTTTTATTCAAATTTCTGTTGTTTCACTTGACTAACCTGAATGTGTCTGCAAATACGATGAGTGCAGAACTGAAGTGAACAAAACCAGTTGTGGACAATTTCTTGTTTGGCCAACGGTACGGTAACAGTACGCGTGGAGTGAAATCGCCTCGTCTGTCTAAAGTGGAATGAATGTCGATGCCTCTGAATACTTTTTAGGAGTGCGTTACATGTCAGTGGATAAATCCAAAATTCCATTGAACAACGAAGATTCAATCATAATGCAAGCACCTTGTTTAACTGATAAAAATAGCAACGAACGAGTAAATTATCGCTTTTTGTAGAACCGCCTTGCTGCTTGCATTTAATCATATCCTTGCAATTTTGATGAATAATTCTTACTTTACTGATAGTGCTAATAAATAGTACTTTTTCGACATCAGCTATTATATTTTGTTATTCGAAAGTTATTCGTGAACGTGACAAAGGCACTATTCTTCAACTACTTGCCATTTTCGCGGGGCCCACAACACGTTGTTTACCCCGGCCGGCCGAGTCGTGGGCTCGTGACCACAACAGGGGCAGTCACCTGCGCCCGCGCACCGCGCACGGCACCACAAGGACGCGCCATTCCATTCATAAACGGGTTCCCGAGCACCCGCTATAATTGAATCCATCAATTTATGACGCAGACGCACTCGCTTCAAATTACTGCTCGCGTAAGAAACTAATTTTAAAGATGAGAAAATTAGGTGTTAATAAGATTTTGTTTATGCGTCTACACACTTTGTGCAGAAGTTCATCAATGTGAAGAAGATAAGACTGAAGTCTGGTCTGTTTAAAAGTGCATAATCAATGAAAACTTTGTGAAACTAGGAAAGATAGTTAAAATTGTGGTTAAAATACCTCACATACCTACTGACACGATACGCAGTTGCAGTGAATTTTACAATATATCGAGTTTCAAATGAAAAGTGCGTACATGGATAGTGGGGTTTAAATATTTTTACTGACCCTTAAGATGGACTTCCTTTAGTTTATTGAAGGGCCACAGTATGAATAAACAGATGTATCATATAACATGTGTGGTGCTGGTGCACTACTGTGGTTTGGGAAACTGATCCTGGGCTTCGCTTTATGAGCACTAGGTATGGGGAATGGTATTTGACATTTAAAGTCAGCTCATAACACGTTGCGGGACCTGTAAACGACTAACTTTCACTCATCACCGTTGTTCACACTGTAAGCCCATTACAAAGGTAATGTAAATGTGATTGTGTGTGCTAATGCGAGTTCAAAGTGTCAGCTCGCGTATACCGTACCGTTCATTTGCTGCATATCGGACCGCTACTTGCATCTCTACATTTCAACCACATAACTATAGCGTTCTACAATTTTTATCGACTATTGTGTGTGAAGTAGGATAAACTGCTCGTGTCCGTTTGGTTGATTAAACCCAAATCTAGAGCGGGTTTGTTTGAACCATTTCTTAGTGCAGGTGATGGACGCATTTCTTAGAATTGGAAAGTAAACCGCGAAACCTCTAAAATATTCTGAATCTGATGAGTTGAGAATCTGGTAAACTGCTCCGGAGCGGAGTCTGCATAGCCCTCAAAAAATAGGTCGGACAGACGACGACGTGACGTGACGTGACCTAAAAAGCGACTAATAAAAATGTTATTTTGCCAAGGACATCAATCTCTTGGAGAGTGTGCAGAGAAGAGCAACTAAATTGCCCTATTGTCTGAGAAAGAAACCCTATGATGAGAGACTAAGGATTTTAAAACTGTTAACTTTACTAGAGCGGCGTAACCGTGATCTAATTGAGACGTACAAGATCCTCTCAGGCAAATATGATTGCCCTGATTTATCTGCCACCTTCAGAAGAAATTTGAATTCTCGCCCAAGACACAATAATGACAAGCAGCTGGTTCGTTGCAGGGCCAAGATCAATATCGGGTATCATTCTTTGAATAATAGGGTGATGGATTCTTGGAATAAGTTACCACAAGAAGTTGTACTCGTAGACGCACCATCAGTTAATGTTTTAAGAATAGACTGGATAAGTGGTGAGACAAAATAACAATAAAAGTGCTTGTGATAGTGGACAGCAGTGAACTTTAAGAGCTTATACAAACACTAGCCTAGACATAGGTACATCAGCCAGTGGCTGCTCGCCTATTAAAATATAATAATAATAATTTCATAAATTTGTAGGGAATTATATAGGGACATCTTCACACACGGACATCTGATCCCAAACTAAGTAAAGCTTGTGCTATGGGTTCCAGACAG
Source organism: Carpatolechia fugitivella (assembly GCA_951230895.1). Lineage (NCBI taxonomy): Eukaryota > Metazoa > Arthropoda > Insecta > Lepidoptera > Gelechiidae > Carpatolechia > Carpatolechia fugitivella. The sequence goes on from OX579664.1 coordinate 3,919,673, forward strand.
CTGATATACATTACATAAATAGATAAATACATAATTATATAGATAAGAAATAAGATAAGAATATACGCAAAATATTCGCGTCAGACGTCGAATTACGGAAACCGTTGGAATATTCTCTACACCATTCGTGACTTTATTTGATGACCATTGGTAGACCATGAAACCATGTTTATAACATGATAGAGTGCTATTATAGATAGACTTTATTATACAAAAGGCGAGTAGGAGAAAACGATCAGTGATTAGATTACTATCATTATGAGCTCGGTTGTCAGTCGAACAATCGCGTCGTCGCCATCACACTGCATTCCGCGAGTTGAATGACCAATGCGCCGCGCATGCATGAGTTGTATGATGTTACCCGACACCAGCAGTCGATGAGGCGAGATTGCATTACGGAATACGCAGAGTGTGGAGTCCAGGAAATTGACACCGACAAACAACAGGTGAAACAAACGGACAATCTATTAATCCAGTTCAAGATACGGAAGAATCTGGCAAACATATAAAATCATTTTTGACATCTCTGTTGCCTTTTTAGAACAAAATTAGACACGTTATTTACGTAAAATTGTGGTGAACTATTTTGCCATAGAAAAGACATCAACGCGCGCGAGCAAACAAAACACGCGCGCGCTTTATCGTGTGACGATTTTAATTTTATCAGATTTTTTATTAATTTTAAGACTGTTTCTCGTTAGTTTTTACATCCATAATATATTAATTAATTAATATAATATATTAACTTATTTCATACTAGGTTTTTTTTCCTATTCATAAAACGAACCATGAAGTCTTAGTTTACCTATATCCGTTGGAATCGATTATTACAATAAACAATTACCGAAGCGAATTATAAAATCCTGTCAAGGACAGTAAAATTAAAAACGCATGTTCATCGATTCGATTCACAGAGAAATTAGGGTTGCCAAAACTAACTTTTGTTTTATCTTACTGAATGTTTTAGACCATCGTCATTTTTAGCGCACATCACGTCAAGCTATTATTCTTGTCGGTCCATAAATGTTCTTATTCTATGCCATCCACATGGTCTAGCAGTCTAGAAGTGACTCTTGATCTAGAACTTCCAATGGTTCAAATTCCAACTGTCTAACAAAATCATCAGGTACAGAAAGCCATGTCCGAAAAGTAAGATGATTTCATGCTTTGAAGGTCACGTTAAGCCGCTACTGGTCCCGGCTAATTTACGGAAATAGTTTAGAATCCTTTGGCACTAGGTTTTGTGAGAAAAAATACGATATGAAGATGTACCTATATATGTTACATCAGACACGTGTCAACCCTGCGACTCGATCATAAACAAAGCCCCGTCGTAGCGCGGAAGTGGCCGAGGCCAACCATTGTCTCGCATCTCAATCAGATACAACTTACGAGCTCCTATGTCATGTTATGTACCAGCTAAACTTCACTGATGACACCGTAATAAGGTGTTTTTACTTCTAAGATTGTGTTTGATGTCTATGTCTATGTCAAACCAATACAAGAGAAAGGTCCAGAAAGCGAAATAAGGATTCTACTCGGCAACTTTCGTTTCAGTCTGTCAGTGCTGGACATAGGCCTTGCCCATTTCAAGCCTACATCGCTGTCAGCTGCCCTTCTGCGTATTACCATTGCTCTGTCTTTATGTATTCTATAATATTAGCAATTTTTAATATTCCTACATTCGCCAGAATACCCTGGTTGCCGTCTGTAGAACAAAAAAAATGCATGTGATTTTATGAAAAAATTATGATAAAAATATTGGCATCGACTCTTTTAAAAATTGTGGCGGGTCATGCTTCGATGCTCATTCATTTAACGATGGACATTTTGGTAAATAATTACTGTCAACCGATCAACTTTCCTCGATTAAAGTTAATTAATTCCATGGCCTGCTTACTTCAAGCTGAAAGCGGCCAACACCGCGGAAACTAACAATAATTTACGACATACACATTAATGTGATTAGGGACACCTCGTGCGAAGACTCAATAGTTTTCAACGATTACATCACCCATTTCAAAGCAAAAGGCTTTATAGCGTTATTAAAATTTAATGACACAAGAAATTATAAACCTAATAGAACAAAAGAGTATATTTTGCGTGGGATCTGGCTATAAATCTGATAATTACTAACACTAAAGTGTTTTGATTAATTTGCGGAATGTAACATTTTTTATAGACTGCGCTATATTCTAATTAAAGATAATGTGCAAGAAATCTGCTAATCGACAGCTGACACCTTGTAAAAGTAGGTTAATGTTAAGTATGGTTGATGCGCTTAGTAGAAAACATTCTTTGGTATAAATCAATACTGTGTAAAATTAATGAACTTTCCAGATACTAGAACATTTCGTAAAAATTGGGGTTTTAATAGTTAAATAATTAGTAATCAATAAATACAAATACTTATTTTCTCCTATTTCACAATAAAATAGTAAAATAAATTTGGAGAAATAGGAAACGGTAAAGAGTATGATCTGAAAAAATTGTAGACTGAAAAATTCAAAAGCATGTTATGTCTGTCTATACAACAAGAAAATGCCTCTACCACACCAACTTAGAATGTCAAAGAAAGTTTAATAAACAAGTAATTTCATCAAGTAAAGATCTGAGCGTGTCTATCCGTATCGGCCGATTACACCACGGTCGTAACTTCACATCCACAGCACAGCATCGATAATTAAATTGGATAACGCTCGCCCGCTTCCTCAAAAACCTGCTAATCTAGATATACCAGGTTAATGATATTAATGAATACTATGACTGTGACGTAAGAAACATTCTGTTTTGACAGTTTTATGGATTGCCGAATTCATGAACAGTAAAATTATGCAATAACGTGATTCTAGTGTCGTGATTCGGGGTCAAAAAACGACGTGACGACGGCGACGTGCTGCAAATATTATGTACGGAAACGTATATTTTTTCAATAAATTAAAAAATAATTTTCTATGCTGTTTCGGATCGATAAATTTAAATAACCTACTTAACACAATCTGTGGCATAGCTGTGGTATTTGATTCAGAGTATAAACTTTGTCGTCACATAGCTTCTAATCTAATATCATACATAGTATTTCATTCGTTAAATTTTACATAAATTCGACGCACAAGTGGTGTTTAGGAAGACGGTACGGTACCGGTAAAGGGAACCACTTTACACGACAGTTTCAATCATCCCGCTTGCAGGAAACCGCTGGACCAATTTAGCGGTAACCGACCGGCTCGAGACGTAATTTACGACTTACAATCTTGCGGTATTCTGGATCTATGTCCTGATTGAGAGGTCCTATGTTACTTGGGCACTAGAAAACAATTCAATTAGTAACCATATAGGTTACTTGATTGCATTTCAATCAATCAATCAGCCTATTGCAGTCCATTGCAGGACGTAGGCCTCCCCAAGGGCACGCCAAAGCGCACGATCACCCGCTTTCCTTATCTAGCCACCACCAGAGACCTTCCTCAAGTCATCAGTCCACCTGGCAGGGGGGCGTCCCACACTACGCTTCGGCTTACGTTGGGCCTCGGGAGGCGTGGTCTCCATTTGAGAACCCGTCTGCTCCAACGCTCTTCGGTTCTTGAATACTTCTACTAATTTCGCATCCCCACCTAATATGAAATGCGATAAAACAGAATCAACTTAAGAGAGCAACAAAGCTTAAAATACTCTAGAGAGATTTGAATAAAGTTTAAATTAACCTAAAAGTAATATCCAACACCATAAACGGAGCACCGCTAGACTCTACGCAGCTTCTAATATAGCTTTTTTAAAGCACTAAGCCCAAAGCGGCTGTATAATGTCTTCCCAGAGTAGACCTTCCTGATTACAGTGGTTGTAGCCATCAATCTATATAATTGGCCGAGGGCCGATCGACCGGCATCGATCGCTCGTTCGTGGATCACCGTGAAATGATCTATAAATTACCAGCGAATCCGCGCAGGCGCAATTAAACTGCTTAATTTAAAATGACGACGGTTATTTATTAACGCTTTGCTCACGTGGTATTCAGGTGGAATAGACAATATTTTCGCGCTGGTAATCACTTTGAAAATAACAAAACTCCAAATAAGCTTTATTTGCTATAGTGTAGGATCACAGTATTCTATCGTCACATGAGACCTGTATAACATAAACGAATGACTGAAATCGAATGACGTGGTAAATATCATTCACACTTGACATCGTATTTAATCACTATTGATTGACATGAAGTTTTGTAGGTCTATTCAGTAACTTTGAAAGTTGTCGATATATTTTTACAAGAATGAATACGACCCAGGATTGTTTCAAAATATTTATAATGTTATTATATCTAGCCTAGTGCGTATTTATTTCGTTACACTTGTTGGACTGCAATATTTTGCACAGTAAAGTCTCAACGTAGTTTCATTATATTACCTAGTTATATCTGTGGGAACCTTTAATTGGTTTAAAAGTTGCAATTGTATTATTTTTTTTTTGTTTACAGTTTAGGCGAATTCTTTTTGTAATTAAAAAAAAGGCAAAATATTTAGATTTAATATAACTGTTGGTTCTCCTGTTAAATAAAATAAATAAATAAAATAATATATAAAAATAAACGGAATGGAATGAAATGGTGGGTGGTATTAAATTAATGAAAACAGATTAACAAATAGTTTCATAAATGCAAAATATCTGCTTCTCTACAATTTCATTCAATTTAAGAGCTCGTTGATGTCTTTTGTATGGAATTAGTTATAAGCAAATTTTTGAAACATTTTTGTGTTTTTTAAATCGTATGATAAAGCAGTATACGCGTAGTTCAGTATGTGCGTAGTTTGATAAGCCAAGCTGGCAGTCGTCTGCTTTCTGCGCATTGGTCTCAGAGTCCAAGGTTCAATTCCCAGGTGGGTATATCTTTTAATAATTATGAGTTTGTTTGGGATTTGGGTGTAAATTTTGTGTCCGTCTGTGTACATTTGTATCCATCTCTGATACAGGGATTCCTAGTGGAGAGCTATGAGCGTTGTGCGTTTATTAAACTTGTAACTTGTATATGTTTACTGTCTTTCAAAACGCAATCCTATCAAACAGACTGCGCAAACTTATCTACGTTTTTAAAAACTTGCGTCATGTTGCAGACAAGGATGTATTGAAGTTGGTCTATATTTCTCTGTGCCAGTCTCTCGTAATATATTGTATAACATCCTGGGGGGGAGCTTCTAAGACCGTTATGCTAGGACTTGAAAGAACCCAAAGAGCTACTCAAGGTTAGCTCATTCCTGCCCTTCCGCTTTCCCACTATTGAACTGTATCAAGTCAACAGAGTACTCACTGTGAGACAGCTTTTCATTAAGTATACGGTTCTTAAGCCACTCGCCCTTACACCTTATGACCCTGCGCTTGCGCAAAACACTTGAAGATCTTGTCGGGTTGCTGACCGTGCTCACCAATTTAGTACGATTTTTGTCCATAGATTCTTCTATTTTTCGGGGGTGCATTTATACAACAAAATGAACCAAATCCTTTCCATCTAATTCTCTTCCTAAAAATCAATGCAATAAAAAAATATCTATGTGGCTACTAGATCAGGACTATGATTCTACCGAAAATATACTTGCGATAGTGAAATAGTTTACGCAACACAATCGTTGTGCATAATCTGCTTCTATCTTATTTTATTATGTTTTTCTATCTATATATGTATCAGGATTTTACTAACACCTACTAACACTATATGTCACCTATACAAATAAAATTGGCTTAAGAAGAAAAATGCATGCCATCAAAAACATAACTTGTAAAAAAACCAAGTCTCGCACGCAACTTAGTCTACCGTAAAAAGTTGTAAGATCCATGTAATACCAAGTCGGTTAATTTATTCAGTCCCTACTTAAGAGTCCTTCTGTCTTAAGTTATTACGTAATTAGGTCACCTAACAACATCTTATAGTGACCAGATCAATATTAAAAATCTCTATGTTTTAAATAAATACTTAGATTGACCTGGCAATCGCATGAAAACACAATGTATCTCACAAGTAATACATTATTATATTAAATTTGATTGTTTAGTGCGATTGCCAAGTCAATCTATGTATTTATTTAAAACATAAGAGATTTTTAATATTGATCTGGTCACTATAAGATGTTGTTAGGTGACCTAATTACGTAATAACTTAAGACAGAAGGACTCTTAAGTAGGGACTGAATAAATGAACCGACTTGGTATTACATGGATCTCACAACTTTTTACGGTAGACTAAGTTGCGTGCGAGACTTGGTTTTTTTACAAGTTATGTTTTTGATGGCATCTCATTTCTTTTTGTAGATCGCATGAAAACACAATGTAAAAATGCACACCTACGCTCCACCTACCCTACACCTACCCTACACCTACCCTACACCTACCCTACACCTACCCTACACCTACCCTACACCTACCCTACACCTACCCTACACCTACCCTAGACCTACTCTACACTTACCCTATACCTACCCTACACCTACCCTACACCTACATACACCTACCCTACACCTAACCTACACCTACCCTACACCTAACCTACACCTAACCTACACCTACCCTACACCTACCCTACACCTACCCTACACCTACCCTACACCTACTCTACACCTACCCTACACCTACCCTACACCTACCCTACACCTACCCTACACCTACCCTACACCTACCCTACACCTACCCTACACCTACCCTACACCTACCCTACACCTACCCTACACCTACCCTACACCTACCCTACACCTACCCTACACCTACCCTACACCTACCCTATACCTACCTACACCTAGCCTACACCTAATCTACACCTACTCTACACCTACCCTACACCTACCCTATTTTTGATGATCGGTCAGTGAGTGAGTGACAAAATAAAGAAACTTTGACTAGTTATAATTCATAAACTACTGGTTCAAATTGATTGAAATTTGAAATATACCGTATTTATACAATGCCTGCTTGGTTACTGAAAACTCAGGCTTCTAGTTTTATCCACAACGAAGTTATAGGGGGGTCGAAAATGGCCTGAACTGCTTCGAGAAAAGTATGGTACGGCCGTGCCGCTTTTTTGCTCGACTTGGCGGGGGCACTGCCGTGCCCCCAGATATATGTATCTACTCGAGCTAGGAGGGAGACCTGGTGACCTGAAATACAGACTTTTGTCTAGTTTAGGCATCAGGCTTCCCACAATACTTAATATTTGTATGCATTAGATGTAAGTTAAATGTACTCTTGTATTGTGTTGTGGTGAGCAAATAAACTTTATGGGGAAACTTCTTCAGTTCACCTTTAAGGGGAATTTTGACGACGACATCGGCCAAGGGCAAGATGTCGCCGCTTTTATGTTACAAGAAGGTGGCAGCGTACTATCGCCGCGGTGTCGATTATTATTACTATTATTATATTAATTGCAGCTTAGTTAACTATATAGCCGAGTGAGTTTAAAGCTACGAGTAATCTTACTCGTACGTTCAATAACTTTTTAGGTTACTTATAACCTAAAAAGATATTGAACTTACGAGTATGATTACTCGTAGAAAAACTCATTAAAAAAATCTGTATTTTTTTTATATAATTAAATGTCAACATATATATCGCACTCTCTTGTTTCTCGGCCAAGCGAGAGTGTAGCGCGATCGGTCACAAAAGCTCATAGCCGCTTAAGTCAAGTCAAAGAGAACGTTCAAAGAAAGTTTGCCAGCTTTTCAGAAACAATAGGTCGTACCACAGAACGTAAATAATGTTCTATGGGTCGTACGTTTGTCTAAATTATTACAATTTCTTAGTCAAATAATTAAAACAGCGTAAAATTAAAAAGTTTTAACCGAACCTATTGTAAAGGCGTTTTATCACTCTATCGGTGGATACGGTTCTCACACCTTTAAAAGTAATAAAATATGAAGAGAGGTGATGGCCTAATAGCCTTTTAGCACTTCCATTTGTATAATCTTGTTAATGAAGCATACTTTGCGGAAATTTTATGAAATTATGGAAATGCCAAAGTAACTCTTGTCTGTCACAGCTAAACTACTGCACCGATTTTGATTATTTTTGGTACAAAGATAACTTAAAATCCAAGGAAGGACATTTACCGCGCCCGAAACCAGCCCGTCATACCATACCATAATAAATAGAAGAAAGACATGCATATTATGTATTGACTAGTTCGAGGGTGAAAACTTTGATTATTTGAGAAACACGTATTTGCAAGTAGGTACAAGTCTAATAAAATAATCAGGGGTACGGTTATATTATTTAAAGGGGGGACAATCCTGAAGGGGGCATCTGGGAATAAAGGAGCCTTTCCAGTAATAGAAATCGGTATAAAAGATTTCCGATGAATTGATTTATTTTAATGTTGTTATTCACATCTCTCAAGATGTTTTACAGCGTTATAAAAAAATTGAAGGGTATAAAATGATTGTGTAACTTATTTTCTTAAGTTAATGTGATGGAACTTTTCTAAGTTTTTGCACCTATTTTAAAATTAAAAATATATAAAATTTATCAGTTTTGAGACAGCAGCAAGCCAGATAGCTACTTTTCTAATGCTTGTTACAGGTACTTTTATTTTTGTGTCATGGAACGTTTTTATAGCCTGTTTCAGTCAGAACATTTTAAAAGTCTACCAGTGGGTGTTGCAAAGCCAATGCAGAACAACATTCACTTCACTTCATTACATTCATGCTTAAATTAGCATGTTAGATTTGTGCCGAGATAGGCCCATAAGTTGAGACCGCGTTTATGGGAACATGTTTTAGTTAAAGTGAAGGGTGTAGGGTGTAGCCAATATATAAGTCTTGGCCCTACGTCATCACTTATGAATGACAAAAAAGCCTATTTTATCCTCATTTTATGGAGTAAGTCACTAAGTGCGCCTTCTTCCTGTTTTCTCCACTATTTTGTGTTTATGAATAGTAGACAAACAATGCATTCAAAGTAAAGTTCAACTGTCTAATCCTACCAAATACAGAAACTCCGCCATACAACATCATAATTGAACTTCGAAATCAGGAAAACTATAGATTTATCCTGACTCTTTTTATAGTATTTTTTTTTCTTTTGGAGCAGCAAGGTGTTTCTCATCTGATGGCCTCTCGCGATGCCCATTGCAAATTCTCACTTCCTAGCAAAACGTGGCAAAACCCGGTAATTTTCTCCAATAATGCCAATAGTTGAACAATGCGATATCATTCCAGCCTGAGACGAATCTGCAATAGACTGCAGCGCTGCACAATGAGGATAATATTGTTCGTATTGGTGTCAGATCGCACGCTTCACTGCCCTCTTCCGTCGCTAAGCTGAAGCAATGCCAAGTGGCGACGACGCGCAGGCGCAAGCACATGGTTGACAACCATGCATCCACACGATCACGCTCTTATCCCCGAAGGGGTGAGCAGAGCTTTAGTGAGCTTCCAGGACACTAAAACCGCGTTAGGCAATATTTTTGGGCTAAGATTCGGGATATACGCACCTAACCGAAAATACACCGATATTCATATTTTTTAGTGCATCTAATAACAAGTAGCCATCTGGCACCAAACCCAAATTCCTTAGTCGTCTTGTGCGACATCCACGTGTAATGCCGAGAACCACACGGCATTATTAGAGTAAAGGAAACGTCTTTTCTCAAAGTTCGTATTTCAGGCATGACAACCCTGCCAAGCTCATTTGCTCAATGCTCTCGCGACGCGACACGCCTCGTTGGAGACAGTTTCGCACGTAATATATGGTATTATATTTGAATATCATTTATCTGACGATCTAAATATGACCTAGATTGTTTTTTTATTGAGACTGATTGATTGAGCGTGAGCTATTAATAAATACCTAATGCATCTAGGCTCTTAAAATACCACCACGTTATGTATTATGTCATGTATCACAGAAGCCAATAATAATTGCTACTTAAAATATGTAAATAAAAGGTTGTCTTAGTTTTAACGCCAAATCTGCTATTTAGTTTTATATTAATATTTCAGACCCAATAACCCACATCGATTAAAATAATTTGTGCCTAAACTTTTAGTTGGAATTATTGGTCATAAATTCATCTGTATTCAATATTTATTTTTGCTCTTGTTAATTAAACGTAATACATTCGAATTAGTGTACATAAATCATTACATTACACTACACTTAAGCCTAAGTACCTTATAGCACAACTTTATAATTGTACCTACTCACTCATCGAACTTTCCCCATACGAACCATATCAATCTCAGCAGCCATACTGCGCACCTCTCCTCAATATTACGTTGACATAATCGAAATAGCTATCTCCTTATATCCACTTCATTACTGCATGACTTCGCGGAATGCTGCGCCCGCGCTGTAGAAACGCAGCTTCGAAAGTAAAATTACAATGATGATGCGGCGAAATGAGCTGTGACTACTGGAGTGGAGACATTTGTTGCGAAACAATGAGAAAAGCGCCCTTGGGCTTGAGATACTAACCTTCTTTGAATAAACTATATTTTTGTTTCACGTAGCTAGCTTAGCGCGTAGACTCGCGTAGTATCGTGTCCCACAGCGCAGCGCATGCGCAGCGGGGCAAAGGCTCTTCTGCGTTGTCATTATCACTATCACCACCTTATCGCCTAAAGCATACCAGCTATTGTATGTGTACGGGGTTATTTTTTATTCAGTGCACAAACTTTAATATGTTGTTCAGACCATGAAACTGAACAACTTTTCTCAAGAAACATGGGTCCAGGAATGAAAGAAAATTTTGTACCTCCCATAATAATTGCTAAGTTGGCTGCGGCAGTTTGTATGGGGGATCGAATTTTTTTTTTTCAGTTCCGGACCTATTTTTTCGGGAAAGTATATTATTAAAGTTTGTGCAGTGAATAAAAAATAACCCTGTATATTGGTCGGAACCCTGTATAGTGGTCGGAACTACTTTTTTTTTTTTTTTTTCGAAAAACATAATTAACTTACGCAAGTCTGATACAGTCACAAGTGGTACAGTCAAAGTGAAGCTATACTAGCTAACCAGTATAAAATAGACCTTGCTGTGTTAATGATAGCCATGGCGTCATGTGTCAGCTTATAGTCACGCTGACTGTACCACAAACTCGTTATTTGATGACTTGCACTTGTGCATCACTTCGACGGATAAATAATAGAGTGTTTAGAAAAGCGAAAGCTCTATACCGTCAATGGTTTTTGAGAAGCGATGGTTTGCAGAGGAGGTAAGCACTCATTTTTCAATTTATACAATGGTCGTTATGTGCAAGCAATGATCTGCTTGATTCCCACCGATAGTCATACCATACCCCAAAACCGGAATCACAAAAATCGCAATACTGATAGTATTTTTTCTTATTTATTTTACCACTTTTTCGTCATTGGGGACATCGTTTTTAAAGGTTGCGGGTTGCGGTTAATTCCAGATAAAAAAATTTGGCGATCACGAAAAAATGTTACTCGGAAAAAAGTTAAACGAAAATAATGGGATTGCGGAAATGTTTTAAATTCACATGTCAAAGTTTGAAATTAGAACACGTCTCGGAGGAACGTGCAGTAAAACTACTGTCACCTGCTGCCCTTGGCGTCAAAATACTTTGACGATTTGCGATACTAATGTCCGAACTGAAAATGACCAACCCTTTAAAAATGTCCAATTTTACAAACGTCCTACATTAAAATGATCAACCTAAAAAATGTCCAAAATGGAAATTGATACTTACAATTTTTTATTATTTCCCTCAGAGTAACAAAACAAGATCGCTTCGCTCGACGCGCATTCCTTTTCTTATTCGACTATTCTTGACTTCACACACCTACTCTTTGAATTTATTCGCAGAACCAGGTTTCCTCACGAGGCACGACCGGTTCTACCGGTAGAGTTGTCAGATAAAGAAAAATTAACATTTACCTACGCATTTAGCATAGAACCTGACACCCTTCCTTCGAAATCCCACCCACGACTCCATGTCTGTTGGGTGGAGTAGAACCTATTTGAAAATGACATAATTGCATTCGGATCATCTATTAAACCCAAATTGAAGGGATTATGCGCAGGGCAATAATAAATAATAATAATAATAATACTTGCACAAGTCAGAGAGAGACATACAAAAAAGAGAGCGAGACAACAATAACAAAACCATAGAGATGGTCATATAAGGTGTGTTCGTTTCACCCAATATTTAACATCATCATCATCCTTAATATTGGTTTCACTTTTTTTAAATACGGAATGTAACTGTCGTGAGTCGACTACCTTGCGTAACCCGTAACGGGGAAGTTAGAATGCGTAAGGCTCTCCTGCGTAACCTAGTTACGATAGAGTACCTAGCACTAGACTAGACAGTATGTCTAGCTAGAAACAAAATAGTGAACTTTCTAGTTTACTTAAAAATTTGCTTTAATTCTGGAAACATCCTGCTGATCAATCACGTTGAATAAAATAAAAAATGGGCACTTCATTAAAAATAATAAAACTCAAATAGTTGTATAGCATTTGATAGCTTTATAAAGTTCTCACGTAATAAAACTATGCGGCACTTACTTTTCCAATAAATGTGACCAGTCCAACCTGAACTCTTGATTTGCTGTCGAACTTAAAGTAATTTCCTCATAGATCAAAGTAGAATGGTTCTTGTGACTATTGCTACCACGCTACACTAACGTTTGTGAAGTCGTGCATCATTCTAGACCGTCATAAACTGCATTTATATGAGTTGATAATGATAACACGGGGTGATTACTTGATTAAGCAAACATGCACTAGGTTTTCTAAGTGAATAAAATATTTGTATTTGTATTAATATAATAGTGCTAATAGGTAATTAAATTGTAAGTGTGCGTGCACATATTTCACAATAGTTCTCCGCGTAAAATTAAGCTTATGTGCTGTGTTAGAGTAATCGAACCAGCAGAAAATAAAAAATCTTCGTCGTCCGATCGATCGGACTAACCGGTCGGACCACGTGGCCTAAGAGTAAAATAAAAATAAGAATAAGAAAAAATAAATAATATCTGAAGGTCATACCACACCATAGATAACAGCTGATTTATACGATTACTGAAATTGAGAAAGGTCATAGCCCGGTCTACACAGATTTACCTAAGCTAAAAAAAATCCACATAAGAAGATGAGTATTGTAATTTATGTAGAATGCAAGTCGTATTTGACTGACGAATTATGATGTCGAAAATTATTTGGGGTGAAAGGCACTTTCTTGAGGCAATTTCCTGGTTTGATGAACACGTAACACCTTTTCCACTGCTAATTAAAAAGTGACAGTTTTCCTCATAACGTCCATATAAATAAATAAAATAAATAAATATATAAACGTCCATATAATACTCAATTATTCTGATAGGGCTTTGCATTTGCTTGATAGTGATGAGTGTGAAATAAAGTTAATCAAGCATGTCATTAATATCTGTTCACGTCTCTATTGAAAATTATGATATTTTGTTACTCCAGCCAAGAACGTAACATAGCCTCTCTACAATCTGATTAGCTGATCAAGTCAATGGAGAACACCGATATGTTCTTATTTCTCATTAAAACATGTCTTGTTATATTAATGTTTATATCATGTATATTATTACATTACTTTTTATTTCACTTCAATACATGCAATATTACCAAAGTTATAACCGCAAGAAGTTCCGAAATTTCAGCGCGCTTTTAGTATGCGTGTGACGTCATATGCATGCAGTGTAGTAGTGTTTGCGGGCGGGGTAATAGGTACGTTGCATGCATATGACGTCACACGCATACTAAAAGCGCGCTGAAATTTCGGAACTTCTTGCGGTTATAATCTTTGATCGTTAATAAGTCAGTCATTTTTAAAGATAAAAAAAAACAGTATTTTTTGTAATTTTTATAGAACATTTTGGCATTTTCAGCTAAAATCTTTGGTCCGACCCTAATGCGTTAATTTACGTAGAAAAAAAAAATCCGATGATGAGCTGTGTTTATAAATAGTCTAGCTCGTCGAAAAGTTAGTCGATTTCTCCCTTTTTTTAGAATGAGTTAAAACAGCGCACATTTCATATCGATCGGTATAAAAGACATCAACGCGAGCTGTTTTACTACATCTTGAAACTCATTTAGTTTTAATCGCTTTCTTGTTAATTTAAATAATATGATTTTTATAGTAAAAACTGTGGAAAACTTGAAAAATATTATTTTCAAGCCGAGAACGCGCATAATTTATGATCTATCACAAAAGATTCTCCAAGAACCCCAACTTGGAACGCTATACAGATATAATAATAATAAATATGTGGAGACATCTTCACACACGGCCATCTGATCCCAAACTAAGCAGAGCCGGTACTATGGGTACCAGACAGCTGATATACATTACTTAAATAGATAAATACATACTTATATAGATAAACAACAACCAGACACAAGGCAAACACAAGTGCTCATCACACAAATGTTTGCCCTGGGCGGGATTCGAACCCGCGACCCTGTGTGTCGGAGGCAGATACACTACCACCTGGGCTACGGAGCCGTCATAATGGAAAAGACCTCCCAGCATCTCTCTTGTACAGAAACGTTCGATCAACAAACTTTCATCAAACTAAATTGCTGCTTACACATTATTTTGTAACCAACTGCTCCCATTATAACAAATGGCCATCGCGGCGCAAGCGCAGCCGGCGAGCTCGAGATGGAATGTACTTACCTACTCATACCTACTACAAGGAGCAGCTTCCTTCAAAACTGGTTTATGGAGTATTTGCTGACAGTAAACAAGTAGGTGGGGACGTATATGAGCTGTTGATGATGATGATACTATAGGTGGTTGAATGTTTATCTTAATCATTCGTTTGAGGCGTTTCGATTGTGATTATTTGCGGGAAAGGAACGACTGCTAACTGAGCTCTTCTTGACATGGATTGAATACCTGAATCACTGACAATAAGTTATCATTGGATGAAAAGTCTATATCAGTTTTAAATATTAAAATGTTTTTTTTTTTTCAAACTACTCAGCTTGATACACAACCAAAATAATGTAGAGATTAATTTATACAAAAAATATCATCATTATAAAATATGTGATAGCAATTATTCATAATAAATAACACACCCAAGCAATCCATCACAAAATTAACAGAATAAGAGACTGTACGCACCAACCAACTGATTAAAATAAATAAGCAGAAAAAATTTGGGCTGAACGAACTAACGAGCGCTCGTATTAAGGTGATTATCTTAACAACTTCGTCCCGGCGTGGTTTCTACAAATTCTTCTATATTTGCGTTTTTCTTTCTTCCACAAACCATCCTTGAATAAGCGACAACTGAGTTTGATTGGGTATAATAAGAGGTGCAGTGTTACACGCTCATTGAATAATAAAAAGTAATTCTTCACGGCCATCATTTTGCCCAGTAAATATTGTTGGATTATAGCAGAAAAATATAAGTATTTGATTATAGTATACTCACACGTCAGCTGCTCTTACAGATCTCATTTATGGGTTTCAAATCAAATTCTGAAATAGATGGTAGACACCATAGTACTGTGGACGTAGATTTTTTTTCTGTCAATTTTATTGTACCTAAATAAGGCACTCTAAAATAACATTTCAATTTAGCCTAAGTTAGTTAGTTGGTGGGCTCCCGTTTCCGCAATTAGACTCTGAATTGGTCCGTTTTACGTTCAATTTAGCCTAAAGAGTAATTTTACTTTAAGTTAAATTCCTAAGTAGGTTTTAGCTAAGAACGTGTCCATTAACACTTTTCTTATTGTCTCTATTAAGGGGAAGACACTTTGTGGATGACGACGAGTGGACGTAGATCCCATAGTATTATATAATTTGTATAGCTCGGTAGCTACTTACAATACGAGACAAACTTTATTAAATTTAAGCTCATAGAAATGAACAAGCAGAGATTAGTTCCAGTTAAAGCCCGTGCCGTGCACACATTATTTGAAAAAATACAAAAGACGCTTTCGATTCTTATAGAAGAATCTTGTAAAAGAATAAGCAAAATCAGTCAAATTGAAAAATTTAACTTATCAAGCTTCCATAGGTATTGTGACACAATACTCATATATTCATTATCTAGCTCTAATAAGATTTTGTCCGCACCTAGATAATCAGATTAAAAATTCCTTCGCTGCGCAAATATGTCCCACCCCAACGAACCCAACATGTTTTAAACTCTCAATGACACTAGTCCAATTTGTTTCAGGAAGAAAGCAGTCACTAATGTGGTGCTCTGGTCGGCAGCAGACGGTGGATGGTGCGGCGGCTCGAGGATGCGCGAAGAGGAGCTGGAGGTGGCCCTCAAGGTGGTCATCGTCGGCGACGGCGGAGTAGGGAAGTCCTCGATGATCCAGCGCTACTGCAGAGGCACCTTCACCAGAGACTACAAGAAGACCATAGGAGTGGATTTCCTTGAAAGACAGATAGAGTAAGTTGTACATCTTTACCTTTTGTTTAATAAATTGCGAGGAGTAAGAAAGTTCTCGATGATCCAGCGCTACTGCAGAGGCACCTTCACTAGAGACTACAAGAAGACCATAGGAGTGGATTTCCTTGAAAGACAGATAGAGTAAGTTGTACATCTATACCTTTTGTTTAATAAATTGCGAGGAGTAAGAAAGTTCTCGATGATCCAGCGCTACTGCAGAGGCACCTTCGCCAGAGACTACAAGAAAACTATAGGAGTGGACTTCCTTGAAAGACGGAGTAGAAAATTTTCCTATGATCCAGTGGTAGCAGAGGCACTTTTACCAGAGAGAGACTACAAGGAGACTACGGGAGTGGACTTTCTTAGAGGAAAGATAGAGTAGGTTCTACAATAATGCCTTTATATGGTTATCATCAGCGATGGAGAAATTAGAAAAAAACTTTTAAGATCCGGCGTTAGTAGAGAAATATCTTACTTCAATACTCGATCGGACAGCAACAATGCCACAGGTAAAGACCATAAGAAACAGATAGAGCCAGTCAATTCTAAATGGCAATTGGTGTTAACAGTAATTAAATGTTTCTCAACCACGTCTCTGTTATTAATTTATGTTAACAAAAGCCATGCTTCGATAACCAATACAATCCCACTCTTAGCTATCCTATCATTATTATCTACTGACGACGAAAGAGTAACTTACTATAGTTAAACTATAGTTATTATTAGCCACCTACAAATGAAATAACTGCAATATAGAAGTGATACGAGTAATTGTAGGTGCTTCAGACACCTGACACCCACCATTGTAAGCAACATTACAAACCACTTATTTATGAAAGTATGTACCAACCTAAGTTCAGCTTGACTTTAGTCTTCGCAACGCAACATTATATTATTTCAAACTAACATAATAAGTACTTACTTCATAGTATTCCCATCACAGCAAAGTAAGGGAACTAGCGGATCGCTCTTGTTGAATAGACAATGCGGCACGTCAAATCCATTCATATTGGCTTGTCAAGGGTATAAAGGGCCAACTTGTCATACAGTGTCTAGATTTGTATCGGTTGGTTCTAGCTTAAGTACTACTACCGTTATGAGTTGTGATGCAGCCATGATGCTGTTCAAATGCACAGGATTACATTCATTGTAATGGAACTATGATGACTTTCAGTTGCGGATCAAGGTTTAATTTTTGGAGGCTGAGTCGACGCCTGTTTTTTTCAAAAGTTTAGGTCGTAAGCCGGTTGAGCAATTTCGATATGAAATAAGATATACTTACTACTACCTACTACACTAGACCAAACTAACGGATTTTTTATGTATTTTGTCTTTGACTCCTTAGCCTTCCCCTAGATCCACTTCTAATGAAGTTAAAATGCAGTCAAGTGCATCAGCTAGGACTATGTCAAGTCATAAAGCTGTCGTGTCGTGAAGAGTCAAACTTGGCTCTACAAGAAGTCATTGGATTAAATAGTTCAATCACTTAGTAAACCTGTGGGTTCTTACCATCGCTATGTCCCTGCAGGATCGACGGCGAGGAGGTCCGGCTTATGCTGTGGGACACAGCTGGCCAGGAAGAGTTCGACGCCATCACGAAGGCGTACTACCGCGGCGCGCATGCGTGCGTGCTCGCCTTCTCCACCACAGACCGCGACTCCTTCCTCGCGCTGCACTCTTGGAAGCTCAAGGTACCTGACTATTTATCAGTGGTATATATATATATATATATTTTGTGGTTTCAAGAGGACAATCCATAGCCTCATGTGGGTTTAAGTTTTAACTTGTAAGTACTAATGAGATTTGTCTATGTCTAAAGGACTTTCATAACTAATTAAGGCACTTGAAGAATAGTGACGTCAGGCAGTCGGCCGGTCGTAAAAACACTGCCAAAAGTCCAAAACAAAAAAAAAACATGTCATAGAGCAAAGTAGATAAAAAAATAGATTTTTGGAGTTATTCCTTCCTGATTTTAGAGTGCAACTTTTCACACGTCATGTACGAGTATATATAACGTCATATTTTTCTAAGCTTATCTGGCGAATGTCGAGTATATTCAGTTACCAACGTCAAGATGAATCATACAATGAGTGACGAGCATTCATTGTAGATCTGCATGGGTCCGTCGGTTCCGTGTTATACAATCAAGTTACAAATGCAATGCATTGCGTGCTACCAATAACATAAATAAAATCAGGGCTCTTCAAGCTACAATCAGGAGCATTTTTGAGTTATAAAATACAAAATAATATTTATAGCTATTACGAAAACAGACAAATTATTATTTTTATTTTCCTGTAAAGTTAAATATCTTCAGTTATAAGAAGATATAGTTAGAACTTAAAACCAGAAAGACAACCAGTTAAAATAAACCAATAGGCCTCGTAATGCATATCAAATTTTACTAACAAAATAGTAGCTACTATGTTATACGGGCCCCAGATAAAAGGTCGAACGGGGCAAAAACGCACACACGTTCAATATTTATCTAAAATCCCGGCAGTTATTAAACTAACCATTTATCTCACTATTGTCTTTATGTAAACACAACTGTAATTTTGTCGGTCCCCTCGCTCATCTGACATTTCAACTCGTTACAAAGATGCATTTAAACGCGTGTGCAGTGATTTTTGTAGCAATTTTAATCAAAGTTAATGTTGCGGAGCAGACGAAAGCTGAAAGCCAATGTATCGATTATTACCAAACGGGACATGACTTTAATCTGAGGACGCTGGGCGACAGCAAGTGGTATCTGGTGTATTTGTGGCCGGCAGGCTCCAGGCAGAGGAGTGCCTGCGAGCTGATCGACTTCAAGATACTGACGCAACAGGAAATCCAGACCACCTTCAACGCATGTCCCGACCAGGCGCCAAGCGACGGGCCTGTGCTACAAGCTACGTACAGGACTAATACTGGGGCTTTGACGAGCGTTACGTATTACGGCGAGGAAGAAGTGAAACATCTTTTCCGATCGTGCGCTCGCGTTTCGAAGTATATATTTATAGAAATTGGTACCGATTACGTTTTGGGCATCAATTGTTCTGCTATGGGAAGAGGTATTCTGCTCTCGAAGTCTTTGCCGACGAAGGAGCAGGTGGACGCGGTAGTGAGTGACATCGAAATAATGCGAGGACGAGACGGAGGCCCGGATTGCGTATTAAGCTGAAAATGTGTTGGTTTCTGAATTTGTTTCTGTAACAGAGGTCATGTCATGGTCATTGTACTTACAATATTAAATATACCTTTGAAAACATTAAATAATTTTCTGATATATTTTACTGCATTTTATTATTTAATTTACTGCATAATTTTTACACTAAATGTTCCATGCCGTCACTAGCTATGCTACTACGTGACTTTTTAAACAGGTAATATTTAATTTTGAAAATTAATTATAAATTTGACAAGATAAAAAAAATGAAAATGATGATAAAAGAAGACTTTTTTGCATCTTTCAGGTAGAAAATGAATGCGGAGAGATCCCTACAATTATAGTTCAAAATAAGATAGACCTAATGGACCAGTGCGTCGTTGGCCCGTAAGTATTCCTTTGATATTTGCTCTCAAAAGAAAATACAACTAATGTAATGATGTTCAAAGTGAAAGTCGGTGTAAAGTTTGATTCCGTAATAATAACAAGCCGTCGGCATAATTTGGCAGGTAGAGCAATTTAAACTGGAAAGTTGTAGATCCAGTGTTGTCGTGAATAGCTTAGAGCATCAAATTATTCGACGTATCTTACTCGATAAACACCTTAATTAAATACCGTAGTATGAATTAGGTTTATCTGAAATTAGCTAGCTGTACAGGCTGCATATTTGAATGAAGAATATGTTATACGTTATCTGTTATTGTTAATATTTTTGAAGTTTGCTACTCATTTTCAAAATCAATAAAGTGTAGGTACGTCGTCGATTGATAAGCACAACTGCACCAAAGTGCTTAGTTTGGATAAAATGCGCGTTAAAATAATACTGAACATTTTCTAATCTTGCAAGGATTCATGCTGACATACTCAGCAGCACGTTATTACTTGGAAGCTCATCATCACCATCAACAGTTGGTTGATATACGACCCCGCCAAGGGGTTCGAGCCTGTCCCTAACTGGGGCGATCAGGCCTTAGTCGACCGGCTAAGAAGCTCATTGCATAATAGTCGTATCTAGAATCGGCCTTACAGACCTATTCGTCCAAAAATGTCTGATCCCCAATCTTTATACATTTCCAGCGACGAAGCGGAGCTGGTTGCGCGTGCGCTCGGCTGCCGCCTGATGCGTGCGTCGGTGAAGGAAGACGTCAACGTCGGCGCCGTGTTCAGGGCGCTGGCGGCGCGGTGCCTGGCCGACATGCGGCGGGAAGAAGCCGCCGAGAGCCCGCTGGCAGTACACACGCCCGTTATAGGTATGATCCAGATGAATTTACACGAGTTTAAAAGGCATGATCCAGATTCCAGATGAAAGTACAGTCGTCATGTGTACGATCCAAATGAATTTACACACACTCGTCATAGCTATGAACGAAAACACGCATCACGCAGCAAAACACCATCCTAGGTGTGATACAGTTAGGTGAATTTACACACGTGGTATGATCAAGCATCATTTATCCAGATGAAGTTACAGACGTAACCGCTATGATCTGACAAAATTTACACACACTCGTTATATAAGTATAATCCCAATTTCCACACACGGTTATGATCCAGCTGAAGTAGAAAGTGCACTTGTCAATGAAGGATGTGTATAAAGTATTTCCGCTGTCTCTTTTTCACAAGCAGCATTGTTTCTTTGTTCGATTACACTCCCAAAGTTGTACCGCCCAGACGACGTAGGAGCATAGTTTTAGCTGGCCCATTCGTTCACATATTGCCGTCTCTTCCAGGTAACTTTACGAACCACAACAGCAACGGCACGATCCTGCTGCGGCCGACTAAGCACCGGCCCGGCGGCAAGAAGAAGAACGTGCTCAGAAACGCGTGCAGGATACTCTGACTCCACACGTCCACATGCATTAGTCTAATATACTAAACACAGTGGAACGTCACTAGTGTAAACGTGCACGAAACAGAGAGGTTGTTATTAAGAAAGCAGGATAGACTACTTTAGCTCGTTATACAGGGTGTAAATAAAATAGCTGACACCATTTTAAAGGATCAACTTACCCATGTTGTTCCCCAAGAAACATAGGCTTTCAGACGACAAAAAAAAGTTGTCCCTTTCATACAAAACCGCGCGGTCAGCTAATCGATTTACTATGGAAGATGCATATTTTTTTGTTCCACAGCCTATGTTTCTTGGGGAAAGTTATTCAGTTTCATGGGTAGGTTGATCCTTTAAAATAGTGTCAGCTAATTTATTTACACCTTATACAGGAACCTCTCTGCCCAGCACTCCTGCGTCAGATGTGAACGAACTTTCAGAGGGACGCGCGATGTTTGTAAACCACGGCTACTGGTTCATACTAAAATTTGTTAGTTTATCTTATCTACGAAGTTTTGTTTCAAAACTTCTGTTTCAGTTGCAAGCTAGAGCAACTTCTATTATTTACAGTAAACTACTAAAAACTTCTTTATGTTGTATAAATTATTGTTGGAACAAACAAACAAGTTTTAAAGAGAAAAATTTTTAAGTTTCATACGAAATATTCCACGGGCAGAAATATTTTTTCCATAGAAGAACGCTTGTATAGTGTAAGAAACGGGAGATGATTAATAGAAATAACTTCCCATGAACCCTAGACGAACCAACAGATACAAATACAATTACAAGAGCCATGGGTCTGATCGTGTTCTCGATAAAAAACGCAAAATAGGTGCAAGTGTTCCATAAAGTACGTAAAATGATACAAGTTAGTAACAAATGTAACAAAATGCTTTAGTCGTGTTAAATATAGGTATACCCCGTGAAATTTAACTGGTTGTTTATCGTTAAATGAAGTGTTCAGTCCATTAAACTGAACAACTTTCCCCAAGGAACATGGGCTGTAAAACGACAAAAAAATGGCCCGTTAATGCAAAACTGCACGGCCAGCTGATAGATTTACTATGGGAGAAGCAATATTTTTTTTCAATCGCCAGCTCATGTTCCTTGGGGAAAGTTGTTCTGTTTAATGGACTGAACACTCCGTTTAACGAAAAGCAACCAGTTAAATTTCACGCTGTATATGTTTTAAGAGCTCGTAATGTTCTGTATGTGCCCAGAGCAGCGCGGTATAGTAAGCTCTTTAATGTGTGTTTCTTTTTTTGAATTTATTTATGAAAAGTTAACAGAGAATGTCGATGTGGAACTCCAGAGTCTGCGTAAGCAACGTTTCGTTGCATCCTGTCCAAGCCGAATCCCTAAAAAAAGTAGAATAGAATTGTCTAAGGGATGACGCAACAGCTTTCTTGGAAAGTAAAACGACATATTTCCGAAAAACCACTTGTTCGCATAAAGTATAGGCCGACCAGAACAATATTTAAATCTGTAAGAAGTATTGATTTCCTGGGCCCCGTTTCACGAAGCTACAATTTACTAGTAACAAGTTACAATTTGATATGCATTGCGTAGCCAATTCGCCAAAATTGGAATCCCTTATCGTTTTACCTCATTGTTGACGTAATGTACATCAAATTGTACTTGTAATTTGTAACTTGTAGCTTCGTGAAACGGCCCCCTGCAATATCGTTAGTTTTTCTTTTCTGGTCAGCCTGGAACTAGGCGAGCTGCCAAGTTTCTTGATAACCTACAATGTCTGTTGACTTCTCAATAAAATTCTGCATGTAAATATGTATGTAACTATTAATTAGTAACGTGCAATTAATGTTAGAAACGTTCAGTTTCTAATTAACATTCGAATATATTTTGTTTTTAAGTAATGTATCAAAATGAGCAAATGCTTGATAATAGGGTTCTTAATGAATGGATCTTAGTCATTTTTGTAAGTGCAAAAATAACAAAATACTTGTAAATAATTTTGTTTCTACTTTTAAACATTCATATTATGGAATTTTAATAAATTATTTTTACATACTGATGACTTGATCGTATTTTTTTAGATAGAAATATTCATGAAATAAAAAAGGAAATGTTTAGCGTATAAAATATATTAAATAAAACGATGCCATTTCACATTGCATTAAGAGCATATTCTACAGGATTAAAAAAAATATAACATCCGTTAAGCCACAGAGACTATAATAAACTAATTCTTTATTATATTTTAATTTAATTTAGTATAATTTATTAATGGTTGGTTTAATGGAATCGATTACTTACAGTTCGTCAGAGCAAAGTAGAAATTAAAAAAAGACAAAACTGAACTTGTATGCATGGCAACACCACAGGAAGTGGCAGTGATAAGCTGAAAATTAACCAGTGTTGCCAAAATATGGTAATCGCTTTCTCTCGCAGTTTCTTAAAGTGGTTTAACGAATGTAAAAAAATTACAGACTGCATATCAACAAGTTCGCAAAATCACATTTTATTTTATACAGACGGCTCTGTATCACACTCAAAGCCTATACAAAACAATATCTGGCTTGTACAGAACAACCGGGCGCACGTTGGTACAAAATAGAGAATGGATCACGGTCACGCACGATTCAACCAGATATAAAGTGAAACACGACTCAAAATTTACTTTACTATCAAAGAACGCGCCTCGATTCGGGCTGTCATTCTCTAATTCTAATTTTAAAATCCAGCTATCCTATTCGTTTTTATGACCAATGAAAAAGAGGTGATGAACGAATGATATTAATTTGAACGAATGATAAACTAAAATAAAGGCATAGCTGTCAGTTTAAAAGATTTTTAAGTCGCATGTTTTAAATGCTCTCTAAAATTGTGCAATCGACACGGCCATAAGGTTCAAATTCGATGTTTGACAGCTCTAATATTAGAATGGTAATCTCCTGTCCCTTTTCAATCTTTAAAAGGTAAAAAGGACAGACTAACTTAAATTAAGGATTAGAGCGTGACAGTGTGAATCGGGGCCATTGTTCGAAGACATAATTTTGTAATTTCTCGGTACCAAGGTAGTTAATTTTCTGACGCATCCATTTACGACTATTTTTTACTCGTACGCGCTCGACTGACCTGCCTTTCATCAAACTAAAGCACTTAGTACAAAAAAAAACCTAGTGAATACAAAATCAATCGTTTAAAAGTGAAATTACAGTAATTTAAAAACTATAGTACAACATTATCTTTTATCAATTTAGGAAAGCTATTTCTTAAAGATTTTTTAAAATAAAGTAGAGAAATGTACACTACGCTAAATACATGAAATAATAACCTATTGGTTACTACTAAAGTTATTACTAAAATCAATAAAATAGGAGTATCAGTGTTAATACCCTAATTAACAGAGAATGAATGTGGGGAAACCCCCAGCATTTAGTACCAATGTTGAAGTATTCAAAACCCACGTCACGCATTTTTCCCACCATCTCTACTGGAGGAGAAATGAAGGACAATAATTGTCTAAATTATTTAGTGCCGCAAATCAGGTAGACCACCTAAACTGTCTTAACCTTTATTGATAACATAATTAAATGTATTTCTTATTTATTAATTTATTAGTCAGTTGTTATGATAGTGCAAGTCAAACTATTCACCAGATTGCGAGTCTAAAACTCAATTCACGCCGCTTTAGCGTAGATACATTTCTGTACTGTTGAACATATGAACTAAAATTCACGAACAAACGCGCATTTCTGAGTAACGGCTGAGTGCTAATACAAAACACGTACGCAACTGTAAGGACATCAATTTATTTGTTAAGTGATTAAAAAGTGCATCATTGGGAAGAGTCCTACGAAAAATGTGTCATGATGAAACTAAAACGCATTTTGTACTAACACTCGCAGTTGCAGAATGATTCAATTTCTCAGGTTCTCTAAATCTGGCTCAAATCAGACTTACTGAACCAGCGACCGTAAGGATCGCCCGTAACAACACAGTCTTCTGACCACTTGGTGGCTGTATTCATAAGACTAAGCCAAAGCGTGACTTGGAATGGCTTTTAGCAGTTTCCATAGTTACATAACACTCTAAAAAATTTTAAGCAATTATTCACCTATTAGTGCCAAATTAAATTAAAACCGAAACAATAAATCAGGGGATCCCAGCGCGAAAGCGGACCCCAGCGCTAGGCCGGGAAAACGCTAGGACGAAGAGGAAGAATAAATCAGGGGATAAATTTTTAATCAAAATATTTTTTAAATTAATTTTCAATTTTTATTTCATGACATGCTTTATTTCAACACCTACACGTTTACTTCCTTTTTTGGCATCCCGATGAATTAAGATAGTTATAAAATAATAAAATACAAGTGAAATAATTGAGGTATTTACTTTACAAATATAAAGCGAAAAGAAATGGAATTATATCACGTATATTCGCTGTAATATTATAAAACTAAGTATTTATTTGTTTGTTAACAGTAAACTTCACAGCAAACATATATAAATTACCATAAATTATAATTATTTATTTGTATATGCATGCATTTAAAGATAACAGTTCTAAAATCAAACTATCCCCTCTTGTCTATTTTATTTCAATAAGCAATCAAAAATATTGTTATAATTGATTACTAGCTTCGACCACACACACTGTGATCGAAGATTACTGGTGTGTAACATTTAGATCGGTCAGTATGGAAAAGTCTGACACTATAAGACATACGAAAAAAGCAGCCATATTATGTAAAACTAGTGATGTAACAAGTTGCGACACCAGCAAAGAGCCTTATTATGACAACAACCATAGAGACAATTTTACGCACCTACACAAGTTGGATGTTGTAAAAAAAAATGGTATTCATTTCGAACACCTACTATAATAAATTAAAGGATATCAAAACAATGCATTTTATTAATTAAATTTTAGACATGTTTCATAGTAACATTTACTGCTTAAGACCTACACAATCTATAGATATATCTAAATAGAAATAGAGTTAGTTTTATTTTTCAAAACGTCCGGGTTCGATTCCCGAGCCGAGTAAAACTTATTTTAAATGAATACAGTTTTTCTTTTTACTAAAATCGATGATAGATCTTCGTAACAGATCTTCGTAAGTCCTATAGTTTCAGACATTCCCATACTGACCGATCTAAATACACCCTGTATATTTCAATGTTTTAAAAATAAGTACCCCAAAATAATTACAAGAAATTGGTGCAGAGATCTGTACGGATTTAAATTTGTAAATGCTAATAATTTTCTAATAATACTAGCCACGATTCTGGCCGCGACGCTTTTCGTTTTCATCTGCAATTAATGTGTTAGATGAATTATAGTTACTGCAGAAACCGGCGACAGTGTTACAAGAAATATTCAAAACTATTATAAAAATAAAAACATTACCCCCTATTTTCATTCGCGCAATCAACGTAGAGATATACAGCGATAGCATGACCCTCCA
Organism: Carpatolechia fugitivella; assembly: GCA_951230895.1. NCBI lineage: Eukaryota > Metazoa > Arthropoda > Insecta > Lepidoptera > Gelechiidae > Carpatolechia > Carpatolechia fugitivella. The sequence goes on from OX579664.1 coordinate 3,946,479, forward strand.
CTAAAATTCATTAGGCGATTGAATGTATTTGTGAAAGCACCTACAAGCCTTACTACGCATGCGTGCGTTCTTCGACAGATGTCTTGATACTCGGCACCACGACCAAGAAAGTGGTTTACCATTTTTCATTTCAATTTCCTAGTAATCGAAAATTTCAATAAGGTTTATACTCGGTATCTGACAGATCGTTCTGCAAGCGAAAATAATCTTTGTTGTTCTATAATTTGCAACTGACATTCAACCTGAGGGTGATAAACCAATTTATTGGTCGACTTTGCATTGAATACAGTAATGTGGAGGGGCAGACAACGAGATGTTATCGTAGTTAATTTTATCTAAAGTTTGTTGTACTTCGTAGTTTGGCGAGGTATGGTCCACAGGCATTAGGCCCGGTTTCCACCAAAGCGCAGAGGAGAGGAGATGTGTTTGAATAACCAATCAGATTTCGTTATTTCCACATCTCCTCTCCGAACAAAATCTGATTGGTTATTCAAACATATCTTCTCTCCTCTTTGGTGGAAACCGGGCCTTAATGTTGAGGCAAGAAAACGTACGAAATGTAAATTTTTAATCAAAACAAATTATAACTTTTTGCTTTGATTTAAATCACAATACTTTCGTCCTATAATGATACAAAACGCCACACATTTGACTCACATGGACAGATTTAATTTAAACGTTGTACACTTATTAAGAACCGGTGACAATACAATAATTTGATAAGTTTATCTCATTGTCCTGATCGGGATCGCCAAAATTAAATACATTTTTAACTTTTTAGTTTGATGTGCTTTAAAAGCGTGTTTTTTAGTTTTTTTAAACTATATTTTTTTTGTTTAAAGTAGTATCATGATTCTAAGTCCACTGGTAAACAATTTAAAAAGAAAGTGAAACGACAACAATATTTACCTTAACATTCCTTTGCCAGAATTGGAGTTAGATTAACACTTCTGACTTTATTCGGGTGGCGACACCGGACCAGAAAGTTTTAATTTATGATTATAAATAATTAAAAAGATCGGGAGCAAATTTAATTTACTACGATATTTCGAACTTCGATACACTTTTTATCATTTTTCTTTTCCAGCATAGCCCATCTTCACTCTCACATGAACTTATAAAACTTACACTAAACTGTGTTGTTAAAAACTTTGACAAATTTGGTGCCACTAGCCTTGCCCAAGACAATCGTTATAGCTAAGGTATTACGTAGTAACATACAGAATAACGTTATAATTTGCTAAGTACATTAAGTATACATGCATCACATATTTTATATTTGCCAAAGCTAGTAACCACTGCTGCGTGGATCGAGAGAAAAGTACTTACAATATTCTAACGTTAATCTAGTGAGGCCAGTTTTCATGTTTCCGAGACTTCTTTCATGTAAGTCAGCACATGCGGTTGGACTCTTTTCTTACAATTGGCTTTTATTCCGTAGCAGTAAAGGCGGCATTCGTAAGAAGATTTTCTAGCTGATTGTGTTGGCTACTGTACCTATATAGGATTCAAAATGAATTAATCATCAAGAAAACTGGGCGCCGTTGTCGTTTCAATATGAACTCATTTATTGAATAGATACTATGGTTACTATAGGATGAGCTCTGACAGCTTCAAACTTCTTCATACGACGTTAACAACTTTTTTTTATATAATACTCAGTTTAAAAACCATAATAGCTAAAAAATTAAAAAAGTGACTTCACCTCTTATTTTATCATTAAACAGTAATTTTACTTAAGGGGGTACCCTATGTGAACACTAGCGCCACTTGGATAAAAAATCATAACTTAGTGAAAACACAAAATTAGAATTGATAAACTCAGTTATCTATTGTTAATTGTAGTAACGTAATAGCGAAAGTTCTAATAACGGCTGTTTTTAGCATTTTCGCTATCTCTACTACACCGTAAAAGATTTTATAAAATTCGGTATTTCTAAAAATACTAACTAAAGTACCTACACTTTAAAATGATCGTTCACTTAATATATTTAGTTTTTTCGGAGTGGCGCTAGTGCGCAGTCAGGTAGCCTCTTAATAAATAAATAAACAAAATAATATTAATGTTTTTAAAATTCTAATCTGTCAGAGCTCATCCTATAGTAACCCGGATATAGTCCAAATTTTGCGCAACCAAATTTGGAGCTCTGACCTTCAATGCGACGGTATCTTTGTCTCACTCCGTAAATGCTTAGTTCAGGCGCTTGTAGCCGCGCGCCTTGCGATATTATAACTTAGGCCTCAACACTCCCTCTCGATCCACATAAAAATAAAGAAAGCTAAGACGCTTAGCTGACGGCGAGATGGCGCAGCTGGCCCTCCAATCACGAGCAGGTGGTGACGTTGAGCTTGGCGAAGTACTCCAACAGGCCCTGGAGGCGTTTCTTCACGCGTTTCTGGTCGTCCAGCGTGCAGCCCAGGATCGCAGACTCGAAGTTCTTGTCGGTACCTGGAAAAACGGAGGTTCATCTTCATTTCAGCCGGAAACGGTGCAATGCTGGACTAAGGCCTCTGCCAAGGATCCACAATGGCCGGCTCTGGGCGCAATAGGGGAGCGGACTACTTTTATTTTATTTTATAAATCCAATCTTCCTAGTTTCTGCTAACACTAAAAGAAATTTTGCTCCATCTTTAAAATTGACCGAGTTATAAAGGTTTGAAATTCAAGATTAGACAGAGAGGCACATACCCACTTGTGACGTCATTTGTTAGTAACGCCATTTAATCTCCATATAAAAAATCGTTTTTGAAAAAGAATATTGAAACTTTAAAAAATCACTGTAAATTCGTTTTTCAACCAATTCTGTTTTTTTTTCGCGAATCGTCTGCTACTAATCTATATTTTAAAAATAATTCATAAAATATGGTAAATTCATAAAATGTGGTGAACAGTCCGACCCCATATTAGTTCTGATATTGGTCCTGGATACAATTTAGTTGTAACTGACTTCACCAGTTGTTAAGCTAGACATTGGATCATTTATTTTATTTGTTTCATACATGCACAATACATAACCAAGTCTCACCATACAAATTACCAATTACAAAACACTTTTGCTTGCGAGAAAGGTGTGCAGTAACAGTTCAAATTAGGCCGTGGCCTGTGCTAGAACTAATTACAAAAAAAAAATTAAGCATCGTTGAAAGCGGTCAGTCTTGACATAAAAAAACGTATGACAAAATGTATATTTTTTTACAGATTAATATTGTCGAAATATTAAAGAAAATAAAATTTTAAAGGACAAAACACAAGGTAAACCATGCAAACCTTAAGTTCCTAAAAAACAATTCAATGAATTTTAAAAAAGATACTTAAGTAGTAACAAAAAAATAAACTTTTTTTAGATTAAAGTATTGTACAATGTATTAAAGCTGCCATAGTCCATAGTTAGTAAGAATTTTTTAACTTCATAATTTAAGGATTTAAGAAGAGATGGTCTCAATTTAAGCAAGCCGTCCAAAAAACTGTCTAATGGTCTTCTTTATTTCATCCGGAAGATCGTCGTACAAACGAGGCCAATACATGAAAAATGTTTTCTGGCATGGACACTGTGTCTAATTACTTGAACAAATTTACGTGTCTTCCGAGCAGATCTCTGGGGACGTGTGATCGGTGCAATCGCCACGTTCTCAATATGTCTGGCAAAATGAATTAAGACCTGCCAAACATACAGCTGCCTTGGATGTAATATTTTACACTGTGCATACAACCTTTCCGTTGGAAACAGTCTGGGAAGCCTGAATATTATTTTAAAGTTTAGTTTCTGTGCTACCTCGACACTTTTTATGAGAGTGGTACCACATGCCCCCCAAGCAATAACCCCGTACAATAAAATCGATTGAGTCAGTGCATAGTATACAGACAAAAGAGTTGGCCGTTCGAGGATATTTCTAAGGTCCCTATATACAAAACCGAGTTGTCTTATTCTAGTGCATAATTTTTCTATGTGGATATCCCAACGAAGATGCTCATCAAATTCTAAACCTAAGTATTTGATAGACTCAGTTCTTGAGCTTATGCTACAGCTACACGGTCCTGTGCCTGTGCATTTGTGAATTTTTAAGGTCACTGGTTCCTTAGGCAGTCCCGCTGAATTTAATGAGTAGCACATGAAGTGTGTCTTGGTTTCGTTTAATGTAAGTAAATTTGTGTCGTACCAAACTTTAGCCTGCCTGAGACCCTTAGTTGCCTGAGATACGGTTGCTTCCCAAGTTGGACCCACGAAACTAATAACTGTGTCATCCGCAAAACGTATTACCTTACACAGTGCGGTTTGTAGTGAAGTGCAAAAGTCATTTAGGTATAAGTTGAACAGGATTGGGCCCAAGACGCATCATGGGGTCGGGTTGCGGCGTTCAAGTAATATTGTAGAGCCGATAGACAAGGGCGTAGCCAGGGTTGTATATACATATATAAATCCTAGATTGAAGAAAGAAATGATGTCATCAATCATCAACGGCCCGTTACAGTCCACTGCTGGACTATGAGCCTCCTCCACTCCGCGTGTTTGGTTTTGCCATAATCTCCACGCTTGGCAGGCGGGTTGGAGATCGCAGATTAAAAGGTTACTGTATCAGAGAGCGCTGCTGCCCGTTCCCTGTTCAATGTGTAGTCCCTAAGTCGCCTCTTTCGACACCCACGGGAAGAGTAGGGGTTGGTGACAAATGTATTCTACTCTGCCGTCACCCACCAGACGGCGCCTAAAAAATCATATATATTAGAGATCACATCCCGTATTGTTGGATTTCACAAGCCAGCCTTCAAGCCTATTAGTTTCTTAGGTCTTATAAGAAGCGTCGCAAGCTATGAAGCTCGTCAGAATTACAGTTTACCAGCGAACGACCGCCCTTCTAAGGCAGCTGCTCCTCCCTGCCCATACCTCGCTACGCCCATGACGGCAGATCACGCTGTAGTCGTGTCGTCGGTGGACTAAAGGTTTACCGGTAGAGAGGTCAGACTGCGACCGTCAGGCGTTCATGTATGTCGTATCGTTAAGTCGTGGACCGCAGCCGATGGTCATCTGTGGCCGATGAATGGTACTGCTATATAATGTCCCTTTCAATAGAATCCGGCAATAATGTAAACAAGATATTTTTTGACACTAACTTTCCAAAGACAAACCAGACTTTTATGAGTAAAAAATTAATATGTAATTAATATTAATGTGTATTAATATGTATGTTTGTATATTTATGTATGTATTTAAAAGTTTATCGACCGAGTATTTTTTAATAAAATAACTATCATAAAGAAGTTAATAGGAGTCGAAATGATTGTAAGAAGAATGTATGGTTCCTTGAAATGTGAATATGATCAGGATTGATACTCAATTACGGAGTCAATCAATCAATCAACCTATTGCAGTCCACTGCTGGACGTAGCCCTCCCCAAGGGCACGCCAAAGCGCACGATCACCCGCTTTCCTCATCCAGCCACCACCAGCGACCTTCCTCAGGTCATCAGTCCACCTGGCACCCACACTACGTTTCCCGAGACGCGGTTTAAATTGATTTAAATTACGGAGTAATCGTGTAATGTGTAACAGAGTAATGGTTTGTTTACATTATTGCCGGATTCTATTGAAAGGGACCTTAGACTGAAATCAAGCAGGTTTTACCGGTGGAGGGGTCGGGCTGCGACGTGCATGCATTCATGTAGGTCTGGCAGCGCGTGTGTGCGATTACCGCGTCGTCGTGCACTGACATCACCAGCTGGTCGATGTACATGTTCACCTGGAAACACAACGAACGCTCATAAGCTATCATTGGCGCAAGACTTCGTAACAGCTTCATCGCCGCGAGCGATATGCCACAAGCTCAAAGGCCGAGAGATGCACAAGTCCCATCGATTAAAATACGCTGTGAATGACAATGGCGCAGTTTTGTATGAAATTTAAAAGTAAGATGTTTCTCTCTTTTCATTCGAAAGTAACACTCGCGCAAAGCTATGAATCTCATGCGGATTATTTCTAAAGAACTGGGGGCCGTTTCACGAAGCTACAAGTACAATTCGACGTACATTGCGTAGACGATTAGATAAAACGATAAGGGCTTACAGTTTAGGCGAATTGGCTACGCAATGTATATCAAATTGTTAACTTGTTGCTTTGTGAAACGGGGCCCTGGCCTTAGTCTGTCATCGGGAACTTAAAATAAGAGTGCCAGGAAATTAATCATTCACATAAAGCCACCGTCTGCTGTGTTGACAACTCACTGATTTGTAAATACGTAAACAAAAAACTTTGAAATTTACTAATGTACCTAATAAAAAAATCTAACGACTGACGGATCGCGGTTGAGGGAACAATGATGGTTGCCAAATGCTGCTTCAAGTCGTGTTACGTTCACGTGTTATTTGAAATTTAAAGGTACTGTAGCATCGGGCCTCGTTGGTCCGAGTGCTATGTAGTTTGATACTGGCGATAGTATTCTTTTTGCAATATATTCGTTCTCTTTTTAACTATTCAGTTTAGAAAGAGAACGATAGAAACTTCAGACGGGCTGGGGCCGTGGAAGTTTGACGTACTCACTTTCCGACCGCCGTCGTGGCAGGTTGTTTTTAGTGGGCCTAGCCCACGGGCGAGCCCTATGCCCGGGGCAGTGGGCTTTGTAAAACTAAGGAGTTTAAAATGGTTAAAATGTGCTATAGATCTCCGCTGTTTTTCAAATAACGTGAATAGAATATGATGTAATGAAGAGTAAAACAAATGAAGAGCGTCAAGGAAAATATAATAAAAGAAGCTGTTGTTGCTGCTGTTGATGCTGCGCTGGCTAGTGAGCCAGAAGCTGTTTTGGAGATTATGCCGTAGTTTCTTCACTGAGCAATGTCTGGAGAAAGAAGAGATGGACTGCAACAGTTCACCCCGCCGAGAGGGCTTATGGCACCCCGTCTGGATGATGATGATGAGTGTCGTGTGATGGAGCTCGTCGAGAGGGAGGAGTATTCCCAGCGAGTACCCCGCAGAGTATTTTTATTGATTTATTGAGTATAAACGCACGGACGAGGTGGCCGGGAAGCGATTGATGACATCGTCAGCAGGGTCGCAGACATAAAGAGGAAAGTTCCAAGTTATTTTGCTTTTATCCCAGCTAATATTTTATTTATAATTTTCCATTGTCAGTTTCAAAAAATGGCAGACATTTTCTTTGTTTATTTCTTGACAGTTCAACTATTTGAATATTTAGTCTGTTATAAATACTTCTTGGAGTAAAATGGCGATCCGTTTCGTCAAAGATAAAGTGTCATGTCTTGGTCTGTCACTTTTGTAAACAGATGTTTACGTATTTATTTTTATTTATATTTTATTGAATTCCCTTTTATTGTATTGAGGTAGGTAATTTCTTTTGGGGTTATGCTTAGGTGACCTGCATAATACAAAATAAAACATAAATGCATTATTGTCACTAGTTTTTACGAATTGTTTGTATGTTTTTCTAAACGGATTGGTAGTTAGGTAGTTGAGGTTTCGTGTACGATGATTAGGTTGAGATTGTTTGCGCTGTAAGTTGGCTGATTAGGCACAGTTGATACACCTGCTTTAAGAGACATATGAGCTTTGTAGGGTGGTCTGTTTAGGATCACACGTATTCTATCTGTCCTTTTCTAGGTTAGTAAAAGGTTGAGATTTCTATGGGTTATGATGAGGTATGGTATTAGGATATGGGGAGAAGTGATAGGTAATTTTTTTCAATTCATTATATATACCAATCCAAGTTGTTGTCATTTTCAAATCCACATATTTAATAATTTGAATATGATATTGTATCTTGTAAGAAGACATGTAATGTACTTGTATCTTAGACTAAATAATTATTTTTCTTCCTAGTCGCTAGTTATCTGGATATTGTTGTTACTATATTGTTTTTTATATGTATTAATCCTATTATTTGTTTCATGTGCGGGCTGATAAAACTTTTATATTTAAACAACAATTAATATTTTCTTCTACACCTCCTTACTGACGCGAGATGTACTTCAGGACATCAGTGATGCCTGAATGAAAAGAAAATAATTTTTCATATTAAAAAACAACATTTATATCTTAGCTCTTCTGATTGTTTTTTCTATATGTTAACTTCTCTTTCTTTGGAAACATAGCTTCAATTTTAACGCCTTAACTTCTTTTTCTATTTAGCTTTTAAATTAAATATAATTTAACTCTTGAGATTCTTGAGTATTGTGATTGGTGTTAACATTGTTTTGATTATCTTGATTTAATTTTTTTATCGTTAACTTAAATGTTTTAAATTTCATTTTAAATTTTGCATGCTATGTCTTTGAAGAATTTTATAGATTCAGGTTAGGGTTTGCATTTTGTAATTGAGGTAGCTGTTAGCTTTGGTTTAGGATGGTAAGATATGGGTCCTGTTTTAAGTATTTTTGGAGAGGTTTTTTATTTAGAAAAATTATTAGAAAATATTTTTCTGGTAATTAGACTTTAGCTAAGTCCAGGATCTAAGTCTTCCATTGTTTTTTTTTATTAGATTTTTATTAAGTGAATTTTTCCCTCTCTTAGGTAGGTAGTTAGTTACTAGTAGATTGTAACTAGCAAAAAAATTTTTTGGGTCTTCAACCAAAAAAAATTTTTTTCAGGGGAGACCGGGGGTAGTTGTAGCATCGGGCCTCGTTGGTCCGAGTGCTATGTAGTTTGATACTGGCGATAGTATTCTTTTTGCAATATATTCGTTCTCTTTTTAACTATTCAGTTTAGAAAGAGAACGATAGAAACTTCAGACGGGCTGGGGCCGTGGAAGTTTGACGTACTCATCTGCCGTCCGCCGTCGAGTGCGGACCATAGTATTATTTCTAGTGCTAAAGTTATAAACAGTGCGTTTAAGTTATAAATAAAGTATCGTGTTATAAAAGTGTCTTTTATATTTAAAGTAGCGAGTTGTAGCCAAGGAGGCTACAGCCGCTACAGTACTATATTCGAGAGTGGTAGAAAAAAACACGTTTCTTTTAGTTAGTGACGACGACGCGACGATGAGAATTTAAAGACGTGCCAATTTTCTATTTCTAATATCGCAGTTTTTATCTAATTTAACTTTTTTAAACTTAACTAATGTTAAAAAGACTTAACTAATGTTAGTAGATTAGAGACATCGTAGAGTATCCTAGATTATTGTATTGTTTATTATAAACAATCTATAGGTAAAATCATTAGATTATAGCTATAGATTGTTCATAATAAACGCCAAAATTATAACTTTCTTCGTTTTATTTCAGAATTAATTTTCGATTGGAAAGATGTCCCACAAACCACGATTATAATCATCGCTCTACCAATAATCGATTACCTTGACTGCCTAATTTATCAAAATTATGTATTCCATTGTAATTCTCCGAACTCGAGGTGCTCATAAAATATACATGGTAGCGATTCACACAGTCACAGAAAAAAGACAAAATCGAAACGTAAGAAGTCTAAATTTGAAAATAAATTTAAAATGAAAGATAAAACTGCCAGCAAGAAAGGTTGCCAGTCATAAAACAGGAAAAAGGACGAATGCCTCGTTACAAGTTTGTCCGTATTTTCCCAATATTAGAGCTGTCAAACATCTAATTTGAACCCTTCGACGCGTTGATTGCAAAATTTTAGAGAGCACGTATAACATCCGACTTAAAAATCTCTTAATCTGCCCTATGCCCTTATTTTAGGTTATCACTCATGTGGGGACATCTCACACACGACCATCCGATCCCAAACTAAGCAAAACTTGTACTAAGGGTATCACACAGCTGATATTATACAATACTTAAATAGATAAATATAGGTACATACTTACTTATATAGATAAACAACATCCAGACACAAGGCAAACACGAGTGCTCATCACACGAATGTTTGCCCTGCACGGGATTTGAACCCGCGACCCTATGCTTCGTAGGCAGGTGTACTACCGACTAGGCTACGGGGCCGTCAAAATAATATCGTTCGTTCATCTGAATTCATCACCTCTCATTCAATGATCATAAAAACGAAAAGGATAGCTGGATTTTAAAATTAGAGCATGACTTCCCGAATCGGGACCATTGTCTAGAGGACGACGACGGACAGACGACGGACGACGACGTCTAAACGCAAAACAGTACCTTATTTGGAATTCTAATAAGTTTCGAAAACAATTTAGTTTTCCTAAAGTTATTTTAATGGGCCATTTATGTTATGTGAAGTTATTTTAGATGACAAGTTTTTGCTCATCAATCATTCATGATTTTGGCTTAGTAGCATAAGCTGTAGCGTCTATATAGTTAGATGCCGAGGGTAACAATCGCCCCACGAATGTAATTCTATAGGTATATGAATTTAAATGCCCGTGACGTGATATTCGATAAGAGAATTGAGAACAATAAACGACTCGTATCAATACTGGGTCAAGAACGTCAACAGCGTTTATTTAGTTCAGTTTAATAAAAACGCACTTTAGAAATAAACCTCCATCACTCAAGAATTACCCCGCTCGTATATATGTTAAAAATTTAAAACCTTATAGACAAACTACTTTCCGTCGGCTGCACCATACCACGACCACACTAAGATATAAGTGATCATTTTGTCTGCGAAGGCTTAAATATTTATTTTATGTAGCATTCGAGTTCAACTTTTTGGCAAAATTAACCTATATATTGTGATGATCAATAAAATAACGTAAAATATAGAATCCAAACTGATTACCTACTTATATAGAAGCCTATGCTGGGCATATTTCCGATCAGTCACCCTAAGAATACTATCGTATATCATTATTAAAACATTTGCAGTTTCTTAAACTTTCTTAGTTTATGGGCTGGAGAGTGACTAGACTACTTTTTATCTGGCAAAACGTTATTTTCCACAAGATCTAAAATACCTGGTGTAAGGCCTCTTCCTGCTGCGGGTCTCGGTCGGTTCTGACGGCCACTTCGACGGTCATAGCTCGCGCCAGGATGCGGTCTGCGTACCGGGTAATGTCGTCCTTATCGCCTGCGGACAACGGCACACTCAAATCAACTATAGAGCAACTAAACAGCTATCAGAAAACAGTATCAGTTATATTGCAGGTTGGTTGCAGGATTTGCATAGTTGCAGTGCAGTAGTCGTGAGGAGCAGTGTACTTTTAGTGCAGGAAATTTTAGTAGAATACGACTATTTACACTGCACTGCTCCTTCACGACTCAAATGACAAGCGTAAACGAGCAGCTGCAGTTGTTTAGAAAGAAAGAAAACAATTTATTCGCTGTTAATTTCAAAACACGAATAGATCTAGAAGAAAGAAGAAGAACTAATTAATAATAATAATAAACAAATTATGTTTTTTTTTTAGTTATTAATTAATTAGTAGAATTGCCCTACTGATCGCCCTACTCCAGGGTAAGGCCCGGTTTCCACCAAAGCGGAGAGGAGATGTGGCAATAACGAAATCTGATTGGTTATTCAAACACATCTCCTCTCCTCTCCGCTTTGGTGGAAACCGGGCCTAAGCTCGAGCCCCTAGGTGGGGACTATATGAGCTGTTGAGTTAAGCAAGCAGTACCGATTGTTGGGGAACGCTTTTATCCTGCAGTTAATGTAATTCAGCTAATAAAATAAACAATAGCTAGCTAGCCAGCCTGACCAAAATGATCTCTATAAAATAAATGACGCTAAGAACGATCACCGACCGAGTTTTTCTATATAAGTACTCATAATTTGTTATACCAGTTTAAAACATTAAAGACGTGTGCATTATTTTGTTTTTCACGCTCCCCACGACAAACAACAACGTCATCGAGTCGCGATAAGGGAGATAAATATTGTGTTCTATTTATGCAGGAGCTTGCGAGTGACTAAGTATTGAGCGTATCGATCGATCGCTCTAAAATAGGACAGCCATTTATATTGTTTACCTAAAGCTTTCCTTTTAATAATAAGATGTCCTCGATGTTGTTTATGTCTTAGATTTTAATTGATTCAAGTCTAGGACTTTTCCTCGAATTGTTGTTTTAATTTTCTAGAAACAAGCGAATTGAAAAAATAATTGTGTTCGTTATTTTGTCCTTCTTTATATTAAAGGTTCTTATTTTTTTTATTCATTTGGAACATACAACAGCAGTGTACAAAGGCTTACAAACAAAATAATAATACTTATAGGTATTAAGTCTATACACAGCCAGCGACAATGTTCACAGGTTAAATTAAAAAAAAATAAAGTAGAAGGTCAGAAGCAGACAAAAACTCACTAAAGTAGGTTCAAAAAGTAAACAAAAAGTAAAGTTACATTATTAAAATAGTTCATACTGGTTTATAGTTATGTATTAATTAACTATGATTTATGATTTGATAGGAAGAAATCGGGCAATAATGTCTCGATGACCACTGCGATCCGAGAAGGATTTATTGTAGTTGGACCTTCGATGTTAAGCCTCTATTATAATACATTTTGTAAAGATCTTACTTAGTACATTTGCCAGTTTGAAAAACCTTGCTGGATGCTGGTAATAAGCAGCTTATTACTCATGTATCGTGAAACAGGTGTGAAAGATCGCGTCTGCCAGACTATATTGTCACATTGCCGTATTTATACTTCGTAGACTTCGATCAACAATTATTAGATTAGATTACAACTAGATATCGGGTCGGGTCGGAGCAAAAAAAACCGTTTCGGTAAATAACGCCTCACATGCAGCGCGCGAGGTCTTATTTTGAATTAGTTCGGTTGAAACAAAAGAAAACGAATGGTCGTAGGTAAGAGATTATATTTTGAAGATTTGCGATTTTATTACTTGGTATTAGCGTGCCCCTGGGGAGGCCTACGTGCGGCAGTGGACTGCAACAGGCTGATTGATTGATTGATTGGTTAGAGTTGTTATTAGGTTGAACTTAGAACAGTTTTAAAATGTGTGTCTCGTGTTGATCGAAGTTCGTAGAGAACTATGTAATTTATCCAACACTATTACTATTACTAGAAACGTAATTGACCGAGCGAAGCGTTTCCGTTTCAGCTTGGCCAAAATTGCTTTTGTATGTCTGTCTGTCCATCTGTCTGTTTGTTCCACTCTACAGGTCGCGTTTCTCAAACCGTGAAATTTTGTGAGCAGGTTCGTTAAATTAATCTAATTTCTTTTCGAGTCAATTTTAGAAATAAAAAAAAATACGGAGTGTGAGGGTTGAAAACGTAAAATATCATAAGTCAGCCATTTCAAAAAACATATATATACTCGCGAGGTCTACAGCTCACAGAGCCACTAGTGGATAGCATTTTGCTTAAAACAGTTCCCAGCTGAGATTTTTGGCGGTTCCATAACTATGACAAGGTCTTTAAGGTGTGTTGTCGGCCAAAATCTACATGATGAATTAGTTGAAGACGACTAAAACATTACACTCCATTTCTTGGCAGTCGTGTAAAATCAAAGCCTTTCCTTTATCGTCTTTCACGCCTTACGGAGAAGGAAACCCAGCTGGTGCATTTTATTATTGTCCTTCCATCTATGCACAGGTCTTGTATTCAACATCTTTCATTATTGCAGGTGTAAATACTGAATTATGTGGCGACGAAGTTTACATACTGCAGTGGTGCTAATTCGGATCAATGTCCCCCCAAGGACGACTAATGATCGGCTCGGCGTTAACTTATCAGAATACAAAATATATTCGTTCGATGATGCATTTTTCACACAAGTGCTAAAAATTTAAATTCAAATTCAATACTAAGCACGATGATGATGATTATTCAAGTATGGGCACCTCAACATCATCAACATCAACGGCCCGTTGCAGTCCACTGCTGCACTATGAGCCTCCTCCACTTAAGTGGAGGATTTTGCCATAATCTCCACGCTTGGCAGGCGGGTTGAAGATCGCAGATTAAAAGGTTACTGTATCAGAGAGCGCTGCTGCCCGTTCCCTGTTCAATGTGTAGTCCCTAAGTCGCCTCTTACGACACCCACGGGAAGAGTACGGGTTGGTGACAAATGTATCCTACTCTGCCGTCACCACACGGCTAAATAATAATAATAACAATCGTTTATTACTTGAAGCCTTAAAAACTAATTACAAATTTGTATTTGACACTCGTATTTACTCAAGGACTAGGTGTACATCAATGGGTTATTGTTGACGCTAAAATGGGTCGAACCTGTGCTATAGCGTCAACACTACAAAAGAAGGAGTCGTTAGACAATGGTGAATAGTAATACAGTGTCATATTTATACAAGTATAAATTAAATGAATGAAAATAATGATATAGAATGTATATAAAGTTGTTGTATATATGTAAAAACATAATAAGGGGAACCAATTGAGTAGTACCTATTTGCTTCTACTTCAGCCTCTGCCCAGCCCTACGAACAGAGTCTTGGGATCAGTTTATGAAAATACTGCTGGACAGGACCGCGCTGCGGCGTTGCGCCTGTATATAATTTGTATAAAAAAACAAGACAGGTACATAACATAATAATAGACAGACACAATCACTGCAATCGAGCGTCCGATTTCTTCAAAGAAAGAATTAAATAAAATAAAAAAGCAAGTGGTCTCATTTTAACAGTGTGCTGTAAAAAGGCTACAGCTCAGCATAAGTTGAAGTGTAGTTCACAGCAAATAGGAACCACAACTCAACGCTGTTTTTCAGCTGCTGCTGCCTCCGGAAGATGATGCGCCAATACATAAAATAAGATTGAAATAATTATAAAAAATAAATAATGTAATAAAATTATATGGAAATAAAATTTAATAACTGGCAATACAGGTTGCACGCAGTTTTTTGACAGACTTTGACAAAAGGACGCAGACTTTGACTAAAGGATGTTTTCGTTTTTGCAGAATGGATAACAAGGCGATTTCTTTTGTATATAGAGGGGTCAGAGGCATATGTAGTTATTGAATGCTGTTTTAGAACTAGATAAAGAAGGAAAATTTGTCGGACCGTGAGGACATCGCAGAAAGAAAAAAGAACTCTACTGGAAGGAGGTAGGGTTTCCCAGTCGCTACCTTTAAGATAAGTCTTTGGGCTCGTTCGACAGTAAGCATGTGTGTTTTTGAGGAACCTCCCCAGGAAATAATGCAGTAGTTCAAGAGGGATTGGCATAAAGCGAGGAACACCATCTTCACAACGTTAGGGTCAGCAATGGATCGCAGATGTCTGAAGATCGGAACGAGTTTACGAACACGGGAAGAAACAAGATCAATGTGTGATTTGAAGTTGAGATTACGGTCTATCACTACTCCCAGGTATTTAATAGAGTCTGCTTTCGAGATAATGGGACATTGGCATGAGTTAGGAGCTTGTGTGGGTCCGCAAGAGTGAGCGTAAATTACGATGTCTGGTGGAGGTAAATTTCTATTTTGTATAGAGAATGTCATGGCCTTAGTTTTTTCCACATTTAGTGTCAGGGAGTTGGCTTTCAACCAACTAGACACTGAGTTGAAGCCCAGCTGCGCCAGCCCATACACCTCACTCCAAGAGTTAGCTGTAAAAACAAGTGCTGTATCATCTGCGAAAGAGACGATGGTCCCCTCTTGAAGTTTTATATTGCAAAGTTCGTTTATATAAACGAGGAAGAGAGTAGGGCCTAAAATACTCCCCTGAGGTACGCCGTGTTCAATAGGGAAATCTGTACTTATTACGTCATCGATGACAACTCTTTGGGTCCTTCCAGAAAGATAGTCATCAAAAAGAGACAATTGTTCACCCCTAACACCCAGCGATTCCAGCTTACACATCAGGACTTTAGGTGATATCGTATCGAAGGCCTTAGCCAAATCGATAAATATAGCCAGAAATTTTTTTGCCTTGTCGAGATTAGCAACTACAAACTCAGTTAAAGCCTGAACAGCATCAGAAGTTGAACGTTTTGCTCGAAAGCCGTATTGGTTTTTAGACAAGAGCTGTTTGCGTTCAAGGTAGCTTATGAGTCTGTTGTTAATTATCCGTTCTAGGACCTTAGACAGAGCAGAGAGAACAGATATCGGACGGTAGTTGTTTATTTGGTCTCTGGAGCCAGACTTAAATATAGGGTGTACGAGAGCTCTTTTAAAGGATTGGGGGAAAATACCGGTGGAGAAGCTAATGTTACAGATGTGGGTGAGCGGAGGGGCTAAGATATGTTTGTAGGTCTTAATAATACTGGTGGAGATGCCATCCCATCCGACGGCACGGTCATTGCGCAGGGAGTCGATAACCGATATCACCTCATCAATATCTGTTTCAAGAAGCGTAAATGATGAAGATACAGCGTTGTTGGCGAGGTTTCCGTTACGAGTACCACTATTGTTCAGGAATTTATTAGCAAGGTTTCTTCCTACATTAACGAAGAAGTTGTCAGCATGCCTACATATAATTGAATCAGAAATAATATTTGTGCTGTGTCCTGACTGTTTGTATCTTTAGATTCGATTTTTATTCCCGACAATATGCTCAGGGTGGCCTCGAGCACCTTGATGGAGAAGTATAAGAGTTATTGTAATGTATTACACTGAATAACACAGCTCAACATCAAACATCAACGGCCCGCAACAACACAGCTGTGGGCATCATTTCCAGTTGCATGATTAAGTATTTTAAATAAAAAAAAAAGGAAATGGACATTACAAAGTTGACTACAGACAATGGGTTAACACATGCTCTATCAGATAAATTATAAAAACATAAAGTGTACAAAATAAATTGAATAGCTTATATTGTTGTTCTTTAGTGAGTGAGTGACCAGTCACTAACAATGTTGTTCAATATTAATTTGAACTTAGGTGAACTTATATTATATTATGGTTATGTAAGAAACTTATACACTATTCCATCAAACAACAATGCTAAGCACTGACCTTCTAATATCAACTAGTAACTGGGTACTGGTTGATATTATAATAGTTTTTTCCCATTTTATTTCATAAATGAACTGTTATTGTTCATATTTCAAGGCTTGTGTTAGTTAGAATTGAGCATGAGATATATAACAATTTTTTTTATTTATTTTAGGTAAACCATAAACTTAACAATTTAAAAGACCATCATAATAACATTACTAATAACACATTTATTTTCACAAGGTAGATTCATAGTTTTTTTCTACATATTTTTTATCCTTATTTTGGTTTTTAGTATTAAACTAGTTTTAAAGAGTGTTTTGGCAATAACTAGTTATCATGATGTAGAAACATATTATAAAATTAAAAAATGTTTACTAATATTTGAGAAATAGGTGACTGTTAAATGCAAACCCATAGATTATAAAAAAACATTTAGCATAGAACTTACATTCAGATATGTCAGCCAGCAGGTCCGAGTGTTTGACACTGTCCAGGGTGGACAGCAGTGAATCCTTCTCCTCTTCAATCCGCACCGTGTCTCGCCTTAGCCGCTCCACTCGCATCTCAACCTGATCTAGAACTGCTATCAACCTATACAAAGATAAGTGCAATATTAAAGTCAACAGAATATAAAAATCAAGTAATATTTCATATGTCACAATATAATTTAGACACAAGTAAAAAATACACAATATACCAGTTTTTCATCAACTGTTTATTGATCCAAAGGTTTTTGTTGATGCAAGTATAGACTTCTTTATAACAAAATGTAGCTCTAATTCGTAGCTTGCCCGATCCCTTCTACCTAGCTCTCAATAGTACCCAACTATATTATGGTGTAACCTGCCTTAATACAGACATATTTTTTTATACTATGGCATGCTTTTATTAGGTACTTATTAAGAAAAAATAACTTTACTCATGTGACTGTCTTGTAGGTACCAGGTTTTTATTATTGCCTCATAGGCATACTTGCAAAAAGCTTGCATATTATTGTATGTAACTTCTGCATACATTGAACCTTATGAAATGAACGTTCAGCACAGATGGATACCTACATAAACAAATAGAAACTAATCAGGCAAATAGTTGAGAAAAAATACTTTATGAATAATAATTAAATTGTGTAACCAATTTCGAATTAAGTGCCAAGCCAAGAGTTGGAGTTTAAAAAGTAGCAAAGCAATTAATTATAATAATAGGCCCAGCAAATCTGCTAGTGTGGGCGGCGGCATCGTCAACTTTTTATAACTAGAACGTAAACGCGATGACCAAATTGGGACATCGAACTGCGAATTAAAACTATGTAAAAATGTTCTAAGTCCGGGCGATGCCCTTAAAGCTTTAGTATAGAACTATGGTTCATGAGACAAAGAAGATGTTTTAACCTGTCTTTCGGCACCTGGGTCCCTAAAGCGGAGGTCTCGTCGATAAGCGGCAACCGGGAGTTCTCGCCGGAACACGACCACTCCAACGCGAATTGATCCACTTCCATTATGTCAGGACTGTTGGAATTATGAGCCAGGGTTCTTACACTTTCAACGTAACTGATTTATTACAGTAGAAATAAATTCGAAATAAATAAAATTGCACAATTTCTCTGGAGTTGCCAAAGTCAGATCACCAAAACAAATGAAACGTCAAAGCAAGCGAACGAGCGACGACGACGGATGGACGACGTTCGACCGGCTCCGATAGTGATGTAAAATAAAAACCGGTAATCGAATATATAAAATCGATTTGAAATAATGTTATGCACATGGTAATATTGGCAATGTGCCATGCCCAGGGTGCCGATTAGAGGGGAATTTTATATCGATTCAAGGTCTAGTTGTCCTCCGTCGAGATGTCGGGATCGAGTTGTACAAGTCCAGGATAAGATGATCGATAAAGATGTCATCGCATCGATGACAAGTTCGGATAGTTCAAGGCTTAGATCCATTGATTTACTACTATCAATGCTTAGATCCTATATTTCATCTAAGGTTCAAGGCATAGGTTCAATGGTTCAAGTCTAAGAACAAGTAGGTACTAAAGCGTGCTTAAGTATTTGTTCTTAGGCTAGTCAAACTGTCCGGGGGCGAGATGTCGAGGTCGAGGTTGTAAAGACTTTAGTAGTGTTGCGGCTCGATAGTCCAATCCAATATCGATAGCCTAACGATATACTATCGATATTTTAAGTAGAAACGATAGTATCGATAGCCTACAGCGTCCGTGGCCGAGTGGTCGAGATTTCGCCGCTCATTACGGAGGTCCTGGGTTTGATTCCCGGTGGGGACTGTCAAGCTAAAATCTTTTTGTGAGACTCTTCCCAGTTTGGATAGGACATTGCAGGCTGAATCACCTGATTGTCCGAAAGAAAGATGATTCTGTGCTTCGGAAGGCACGTTAAGCCGTTGGTCCCGGCTACTATTAGTCGTTACATGACTCAAGTCAGTGGCCTTTGGCGGCTCTATAACACTGACACCAGGGTTTGTGAGGTCGGTTGTCGACCTTACAACCCACACGATGATGATGATGATGATGATTGCTCGTATCCGGGGGGACGAATTGTTCAGGATCGAGATTATAATCTTGGCACAGAAACTGTAGCAGTCGCACAATCTATTGAGTGCATTGAAGAGCAAGAAAGTTTGGAAATTATGATGATTATAGAATTATTGATTGTAGAAGATACTATTATAGAGATCCTATAAAATGAATATGAAAATTTATCATGTGGAAAAAGTAAAATTCCATCCTAATGTGTAGTG
The DNA here is from genome assembly GCA_951230895.1 of Carpatolechia fugitivella. Taxonomy (NCBI): domain Eukaryota; kingdom Metazoa; phylum Arthropoda; class Insecta; order Lepidoptera; family Gelechiidae; genus Carpatolechia; species Carpatolechia fugitivella. The sequence continues at coordinate 3,965,996 of OX579664.1, forward strand.
AATTTACTAAAATAATCCATCACAATATTCATAATCACGATACAACAGTACAATTCAAAAATTTACCTCTCTACTTCCATGAAATAATAATATACATAGGTTAAATGAAACCATTGTCTAATATTTACAACTTTTATTATTATTCATTCATCATTAGTTTCATTACAATAATAATGTAACTTAACACAGAGTATGTAAAACAAATAAAAACAAAATGTACAGGTATCGAAGTTTCAAACTATATGTAAGAAATAGAAATACTTTTGAAATTATGTTTAAGAAAGTTAAATCTACCCTCTCTTCTAACAGTTTTTATCAAACACGTGTCTAACACTCTTTGTTAAGTAGGCATACTCTGCTTATTATGAACTAAAAAAATATTATAATATTATAATGCCTCAGGGACGGAGTACTAGATGGTATTCCATCGTCACTTTGTTGCTGGTACTTAAATACTGTACATATGATCTAAAAAAAATATTGGGCAAAAATAATATTGTCATCTTTCAAACGAAAAAACCTCGTTTTGTTCTATTTATGAGGAGCTATACACCGCCGCCGCTTTCGCAGCTACTAAAGGCCGAGTCAACAGAGGTGAATAATCATGCGATAATCCTACTGCTATTTCTGCCTGCTACCAACAAGCAGGGTAGTTGAGCAAGTGCGTAGCTAGTTCTCTGTCTGCCGTTTGAAATTCGCAGCTATTATTCGCCTAGTGTGACTCAGGACCCCGGTTTCCACCAAAGCGGAGAAGAGAGGAGATGTGTTTGAATAACCAATCAGATTCCGTTATTTCCACATCTCCTCTCTGCTTAGTTTCAATAACGAAATCTGATTGGTTATTCAAATACACCTCCTCTCCGTTTTGTTGGAAACCGGGCCTAAAACGCGACATAGCCTGACCCATACATGCGTTATTTATAACATTTACAGTCAGCAGGTAATTTATTCAACTACTTACGCAAAGTCAAATTCAAATACTTTAAATATGATTTCATACACAAATAACATCTAATATAACTTCCTATGTCCAACAGCTAGTAGGTAGCACTGTGTTAAAGTCCTGTTTCAACATTTTGCACAATAAAGTACTACTTAGATAAATAAAATCTCAATTTTCATTAAAACTAAAATAACAATAATAGAAATACTGAACAATTACGAACATAAGAATGTGTGAAGTAATATAGATTAGAACGGTTTTATTAGTAAATAACAAAAATATTACATACCTATCCATGAAGTAGTAATTCTTACAGGCATGGCGAGCAACTTGGTTCAGGTTGAAACTAGTTGCTCGCAATTGAAAAGGTAAGAAAGACATTTTGGGTGGCAATGTCATTTTCGCATATGAGTAACCTCTCAGACGGAACACTAAGGATAGGCTTGTTACCTCGCGATGGCGGGTTCCGACGTGCTGCCACTCGGTCTGCTTGAAACAGCTTATGCCATTGTCGTTGTACACTGGGCACACAAACAGAATCCGCGTACACGCCGCCGTCTGCAGGCGCCCGCAGTCATTGTTGTGTGTAGGTGCATAATATGTATGTTTTTGTGTACAAGCACAAAATACATGCAAACTCTATCTATACGCATCACAACTAAGTAACAATCGCTCGTCTTGCTTGGATAAAGTATCAATCATCATAATATAATGTAATTGACTATGTCATTTATACAATTAACTATGCAATATAAATATTTTTGATCTTTCCTCGAGACATCAGCAAGTCAGTTAAAAATAACACCCAAAACGATCATTTTTCATACTGGATATGGAGTAAGCAAGAGGGGTACAAAAATTATTCCATTTCGAGTTTTTCCTTTTTGCTGATAGCAATATGCTTAGTAATAAAGCTATCAAGCAATGCTCCATATAAGTACTACAATCTCCTTATATAATTTTCTGTCATATTACGTGAACTCAGTTTGATACAATAACTAATATGACAAGTTAATTATGAAGAATTCCGCATGTTTAGAAGTAATCTAACATGTACGGTAGATATACTGCGTCTAAAAATAATAAACAGATAACAATGACAAAACCGCACACATTATAAAGTGGCAGTGAAGTGATGATGAGGATAGGCTGTCAAGGCAGCGAGTCAGGGCATAAAATGTATTTCTTTTTAATTAACTTACTTTGTTAGCTCGAGCCTCGGTAGGGACGTATACGAGCTACGAAACTCTATTTGGACGCACTATAGTAATAATTAAAATCTACATCAAATCGTTCGGCTACTATACCTAGTAAAGCTCGGGACCGGTATACAGATATAAGAGCGTCTCGCTCTTAACTTTTAACGTCAATTGATAAATCCTGTGTGTGTGAAAGAGACAGCATCATTTCCCAGTCCACTCGCTGATGCGGCCGTTCTCAAACGCCAGGTTTTTTCTAGGTAGAGGAACTAGGGACCCTCGTTTTACTATTCCCATTTCTTCGCCAGGGTAGTACTAGAAGGGAAAACGTTAAAAGAATAATAAAATTTAAGATAATAACGATATAATTTTGATAAAAATAAAGTAAAGTACATAAGTAGTTAGTTACCTGACATTGTGAAACAAACTTTAAAACGTCTGAACAGATAAACTCGTTGTCTTCTTTAACTTTTTCTAATCTGAAACAGTTGAAACACAAAGTTGTTTACAGCCATCTCTTTTAAAAAAAACACCGTTTGTCAATTCGCAAAAATTGTAGAATTTTTTTAATGATGGAATTAAATTTTATACTAATGGCAACACCAGATAAACCGGCGGTGCTGATTGGTAGCCAACCTCCGGAAGTGGCAATGAATGGCTTAAAAATCAACAGTGTTGCCAATTACAGTATAGCGCCCTAATTTTTGCCTACGCTTCTGTGTCATATAGGATAAAATATATATATATATATATATATGTGGGGACATCTTTACACACGGCCATCTGATCCCAAACTAAGCAGAGCTTGTACTATGGGTACCAAACAGCTGATATACATTACATAAATAGATAAATTCATACTTATATAGATAAACAACAACCAGACACAAGGCAAACACAAGTGCTCATTACACGAATATTTGCCACCTGGGCCCCGTTTCACGAAGCAACAAGTTACAATTGGATATACATTGCGTAGCCAATTCGCCTAAACTGTAAGCTCTTATCATTTTATCTAATCGTCTACGCAATGTACGTCGAATTGTACTTTTAATTTGTAATGTGTAGCTTCGTGAAACGGCCCCCTGGGCTACGGAGCCGTGGGATGTTGTTTATACTCACATTTCAGGCTTCGCTATTCTCTCTACTATACTATGGCATATTTGTTCGCACAGCGTCTCGTCGAACAAAGGAATTCCGAACTGAAGATCCAGTATGGTCCATTTCTGTAAATTATAAAAAGCGGTGATCATACAGGAGTACGTGGTCGTTATAGTTGGGTTACTGTAGGATGAGCTCTGACAGATTTAATATTAAAAACTTTTTAATATTACTTCGTTTATTTATTTATGTATTAAGTAAAATTACATACTATTTAATGATAAAATAAGAGGTGAAGTTACTTCGTTTTTAATTATTAGCTATTGAATATTATAAATAAAAGTTATTAACGTCGTATGAAGAATATTGAAGCTGTCAGAACTCATCCTATAGTAACCCAACTATAGTATGATAGTTTGGGTCAAAAGGGGCACGCGGATATGAAGCAGGGTTGGCGGATTTAAATGAAGTTGATTTGAATAAAACTAAAAATTGTTTGTGTTTTTCAATGTATAAAATGTTGTGATGTAAAAACAAAAAAAAAAAAAAAAAATTAAAATATCAAATACTTAAAAAAAAATTATTAACCTAATTCTTGTTAATATAAATAATCACAGATTGAGTGAGGTAGATCAAATCACAGTGGTGGTAATTGTTATAAGTATGGAATGGGGAGACAATCAAACACCGGTGATGTGCTTACAAAGACTGATTTATTTTAACGCCTAACTACCTACATGTATTATTACAAGTATACCCACAACAGTAATAATAGCAGTGTGTGTAATAAGTAGTAGTAGCGGTGGTGGTAGTTTATAAAGTGATATTTTTCTGGCTTGGAAACTAGTCGTTCTGGCCGGATGTTATCAGTGTTGTCATTAAAAAACGAAGAATGTAAAAAAAAATCTAATTGATTTGATTAAAATAAAAAAATCATGACTTTTTCCAACCCTGAATGAAGTTCTGCTAGAAACCCTTGCACTGTCTTAGAAACTACAGCTGCTTATTGCATACAGTTTATTTTTTTAAATGACTAAGAGCCTAGATTTGCCAAGTATGAAAATCAAAGATATCTTACCTCAGGCCGACAAGTTTCCTCGTCGGAGAAATTGTGTGCAGTGTCCACTCCACTGTCCCCCTCCGTCATTTCCGACAGCTTGTCAGACAACCTCGTAAACATCGATATCGACTCCTCGGCCGGACTCAACAAATCGTTCAGCTGACTCGATACCGGTTTATCGGTTTTAATCTCCTCACTAGTAGGCGACACTATCTCGTCGAAGTGAATCGATTCTTTGGACGTCTGTATGGACTGTTTGAGGGATATTTCTTTGGCGTCGAGTTCTTCTATGCTGGTGGAGTTGGAATGTATGGGGAGCAGGTCGTCGCTGTTTGCGATGGATTCTTTGCTTTGGTGCGTTGGGTTCGGCTCGTTTATGTCCAGGCTGTCCAGTTCTTCGCAAAGTAGTTTGCCGCCTGAAAATAAGATAAATTACTAAGTATCGCCAAAACTCAGATTTTTCCGTTGACATATTGAACAGCGCCATCCAGTGGTGACTTAGGTTACCCTTCTACTGTATGTGTGACGGCGAAGTATGACTATCGACGACTGTACTATGTCATCGTACGTAAGGTCCTTACCTTTAGCCGCTTACCTTCAGCAGTGGTGAAGTGTGAGACTATCGGTAACTGTACCGTCACAGAATTATTATAGTACTAGCGTACAGAACGGCCACTCACCCCCTCCCGCCAATCGACACTTCTTGCACCCCGCCCCGCATTGTGGCAGGTTGGAGGGCGAGTCAGGAGTAGACAAATCAAGATGGCCGCGCGCTGTCGTCGTGGCCGCGCGATTATAACCCTAGTAGCTTCGCGCGCATTTCACTAGTCAATCGAGTCGTAGGCATTTACAACGCGGTGGTAGTGTTGTATCGTGCCGCAGTGACATCATAAGGCTATCTTTTTTTTCCTGGCACTAGATTGACTTTGTGCCAGTGTTCAGGTTACCTTCAGCAGTGGTGAAGCCGTTGGCAGGTGACGCGGTGTGGCTGTCTGCGGTCGGTGTGACGGCGAAGTGTGACTCTATCGGCGACTGCAATCGTCCCGCTATGACGAAAGCCGAGTCGGATTTGTCCGTCGACTCGTTGGACGACAGAGATATCTCGCTCATGGGTTTCGCCATGCCGCATATGTCCTTTTTCTTTCGTGGTGGCACTGTTGATTGAGAACAATGAAATGTCAATAAGGAGTAAAACTGATGGCGCCTTAAGAGTATGTACCAAATGAGCGCTATGACAAAACATTAAAACAAGCGGAGGTCCAAATCCTTACCGCTTTATATGTTTTTTTGGGGAATGTTCTTCTGTTTTAAGGATTAAGCTGTCCGTAACACTTTAAAAGATTTTCAATCTCAACCAAATACGTCGGTTTTAATATGGCAATAGCCCAATAAAACTCGTAAAAACCACAAAGCCAGAAATGTTCTCTCCTGACAACTACGCACAGGAAGACGTAGCGCGGGCGGTACAAGGTGGAATCCGAATCCAGGGCAAGTTCGAGCTACTCGGTGAGGTTGTATATGAGCTGTTGATAGACCTCTGCCAGCTGGAATGATGTATGGTGTACCAAGTTGCACGTGCGTGTTCTGGCGGAGGTCGGGCACGCCGATGTGCGCCAGCGTGACGTCGCCTGCGCTCCACAGCGCGCGTTTACTCACCGAGCTGCACGTGCGCGTTGGGGCGCGCGCAGCCAAGGTCGGGCACGCCGATGTCCGCCAGCGTGACGTCGCCTGCGCTCCACAGCGCGCGTTTACTCACCGAGCTGCACGTGCGCGTTGGGGCGCGCGCAGCCAAGGTCGGGCACGCCGATGTGCGCCAGCGTGACGTCGCCTGCGCTCCACAGCGCGCGTTTACTCACCGAGCTGCACGTGCGCGTTGGGGCGCGCGCAGCCAAGGTCGGGCACGCCGATGTGCGCCAGCGTGACGTCGCCTGCGCTCCACAGCGCGCGTTTACTCACCGAGCTGCACGTGCGCGTTGGGGCGCGCGCAGCCAAGGTCGGGCACGCCGATGTGCGCCAGCGTGACGTCGCCTGCGCTCCACAGCGCGCGTTTACTCACCGAGCTGCACGTGCGCGTTGGGGCGCGCGCAGCCAAGGTCGGGCACGCCGATGTGCGCCAGCGTGACGTCGCCTGCGCTCCACAGCGCGCGTTTACTCACCGAGCTGCACGTGCGCGTTGGGGCGCGCGCAGCCAAGGTCGGGCACGCCGATGTGCGCCAGCGTGACGTCGCCTGCGCTCCACAGCGCGCGTTTACTCACCGAGCTGCACGTGCGCGTTGGGGCGCGCGCAGCCAAGGTCGGGCACGCCGATGTGCGCCAGCGTGACGTCGCCTGCGCTCCACAGCGCGCGTTTACTCACCGAGCTGCACGTGCGCGTTGGGGCGCGCGCAGCCAAGGTCGGGCACGCCGATGTGCGCCAGCGTGACGTCGCCTGCGCTCCACAGCGCGCGTTTACTCACCGAGCTGCACGTGCGCGTTGGGGCGCGCGCAGCCAAGGTCGACCACGCCGATGTCCGCCAGCGTGACGTCGCCTGCGCTCCACAGCGCGCGTTTACTCACCGAGCTGCACGTGCGCGTTGGGGCGCGCGCAGCCAAGGTCGGGCACGCCGATGTGCGCCAGCGTGACGTCGCCTGCGCTCCACAGCGCGCGTTTACTCACCGAGCTGCACGTGCGCGTTGGGGCGCGCGCAGCCAAGGTCGGGCACGCCGATGTGCGCCAGCGTGACGTCGCCTGTGCTCCACAGCGCGCGTTTACTCACCGAGCTGCACGTGCGCGTTGGGGCGCGCGCAGCCAAGGTCGGGCACGCCGATGTCCGCCAGCGTGACGTCGCCTGCGCTCCACAGCGCGCGTTTACTCACCGAGCTGCACGTGCGCGTTGGGGCGCGCGCAGCCAAGGTCGGGCACGCCGATGTGCGCCAGCGTGACGTCGCCTGCGCTCCACAGCGCGCGTTTACTCACCGAGCTGCACGTGCGCGTTGGGGCGCGCGCAGCCAAGGTCGGGCACGCCGATGTGCGCCAGCGTGACGTCGCCTGCGCTCCACAGCGCGCGTTTACTCACCGAGCTGCACGTGCGCGTTGGGGCGCGCGCAGCCAAGGTCGGGCACGCCGATGTCCGCCAGCGTGACGTCGCCTGCGCTCCACAGCGCGCGTTTACTCACCGAGCTGCACGTGCGCGTTGGGGCGCGCGCAGCCAAGGTCGGGCACGCCGATGTGCGCCAGCGTGACGTCGCCTGCGCTCCACAGCGCGCGTTTACTCACCGAGCTGCACGTGCGCGTTGGGGCGCGCGCAGCCAAGGTCGGGCACGCCGATGTGCGCCAGCGTGACGTCGCCTGCGCTCCACAGCGCGCGTTTACTCACCGAGCTGCACGTGCGCGTTGGGGCGCGCGCAGCCAAGGTCGGGCACGCCGATGTGCGCCAGCGTGACGTCGCCTGCGCTCCACAGCGCGCGTTTACTCACCGAGCTGCACGTGCGCGTTGGGGCGCGCGCAGCCAAGGTCGGGCACGCCGATGTCCGCCAGCGTGACGTACCCCGCGGCTCGTTGCAGCCGCAGCCGCAGAGACAGGCGCCGCAGACCCGCATGGCGTGTCCACAGAGCTTGGGACTCTGCAATAGTAAAGGGTTGCGACATAAGTCTCATAAAATATTGGCTACAGCCAATAAATAAATAGAGCTCCTAGAGGAGCTGTATACCTCGCCAGTCTGTCTTTGCATAGCAGCTTTGAAAGCATCGAAATGGCTGAAATATGGTTTTCACGTTTTGAACTCTCATAAATACGTTATTTTGAAAATTGACAAAAAAAAATTTGAGCCTGCTCGCAAAATTTCTCGAGAATCGTTGCGATTTGTAAAGGAGAACAGCCGGACATATAAAAGCATGAGGGCGCCCACTCACCAGGGTCCGTGGGGGGGAACATGACGTGCCTCAGCTGCGCGGGTTGCCGCACGCCGACGGCCTGCAGCATGACGGGCCCCCGTCTGAGGGCTGCATTAGCCGCTGCTAGGGCCCCCGCCGCCCCCAGCGCCCCTGATAGGGCCCCTGAGCCTTCCACGCCCGCCTCGCTGCCCCACCACACGACGAGGAGGCGCGAGTAGCCGAGGAGCAGGCGGGGGACGGAGCGGAGGAACGTGCCTGGAAGATGAAATGGATTATGTAGCAGCATTTACGGACTGAGATAAAAACTAACGAAAAACCTCAATCAATAAAACTGAGCAAGTTGTATTCCACTATCCACTACGTATTTCCAAAGTTGTATTTTAAATCTATCTGGTCAGCCAACCACCTACTTGTATGATTTCCAGTAAAAATTTTAAATTTTCTTTTAGAAATTAGAAAATGCGGCGCGCACGATATTGTAACATTCTTTTGTCTGCGGCGCTAGTCGCCTGCGCCGCTGCGTCAATACGTCTTGACAGCCGCATGCATACAAGGGCATTTTTTTGCCGTCAATACGTCTTGACAACCGCATATAAAGGGTATAGCTATAAAAGGTATCGTTTTCGACTATTTCACATGAAGTTGTAACAGTACTGCTATCCTACCTTCTTCTGCTATTTTGTTTCTGGCAATTCAGTGCTTTTAAGTATTGGCAGTCTCATCATTCATTTTCAATTTATTTTCAAATTTCGAATCCATCCGTTTCGGTTTTGTCATTTTCATCAAAAGTTCCTCATTTCACTTCAAGTCGTCAGACTGTGATCAACTTATTAACCGTATTTTATTTGAAAGTAAGCTTTTTAAGTGTTACGATAATTTCTTATACTTATTAGTATTAGTATTACGGTTTATTAACCGTGTGTGCAACTATCTGGACTGAACCCTGTTTTCTTTTGCCATGCTACCTCTCTAAAACTACATCTTCTACCTCATCTTCACCACCTTCAAACTACTATCTATCATCGTGCGGCCAGCAGTCCTGTCGTGGCAGCTGCTGGGCTATTAATTAGTAAAGAGGATTATTTATTTATTTGAGATTATTCGAAATAAAGGTATCTAAAAAAACTGTCCCTGTTTGCTATTTGGTATACCTTTAGTGAGCAACAGCGTGGGCGGCCCGTAGCCAGCCACGTGGTACAGGTAGAGGCGCATCCAGGGCGACGGGGCTTCGGGGGGCGCGGGCCCCATGTGGGGCAGGGCCCCCGCCGCCGCGCCTGCACGGGCCTCGCGGCTTAACGGCGCTGTTGATATCGCCAGCCTGCAACATACGTACGACTTTAATAAAAGAACTTCTTACCATTCATTTAAGAGTGTCGTCGGAGTAGCGAATCGTGGTGAAGTCACGTAGCAACGGTTTTCAAATTTTGTTTATTCGACGCTCCCACAGCGAAGAAAGAAGAATTATGTACATGTTTGCGATAAAATTTTACTTTTGTACCAAGGCCGGTTAAACGAAAGCTGGTGACGACGTTACAATAACGATTTAGCATGGTTTGCGGGAAGGTGTTGAATGCGGGATCGATCATGGAAGAGATCTTTAGGGTCTTTGTCTGGGAGGGGACATCTCACAGCTGAATGATGGTTGTCGAGTTGCTCCGCCTTTTCCTAGGTTATTTTCATTCCACTTACCGGTACTTGGCTGTGAGCAGGCGCTCGCGCTGCTGCTTGTGCAGCGCATGCAGCGCTTCGCAGCGCAGCAGGTCTAGCGGGCGCAGGTGCGGGCGCAGCGTCCGCAGCGCTGTCCGCACGCAGGCCGCCGCCGCGAGGTAGCGCCGCGCCTCGCCCTCGATCTCCGGGTCGCCCACCACCTGCGACAACGAGAACAACCACACGATCAAATTGAATATTGATTCGTGGTTTTAAACTCCTCTAATTCTTAATTTATGTTCGTCCGCCCTTATCACCTTTTAAAGATTAAAAAGGGACAGGAGAAGGTCATTCTAATATTAGAGCTGTAAAACATCGGAATTCGAACCTTACATAATATCTTTCTAGTGTTTGAATATGAACAACGCAATTTAACGTAAAACGTAAGTTTTTTTACAGGTCCTACCTTATCCAGTCCTACCTTATCCAGCTCCTGCAGCAGACTGTCGAGGCTCTCATCACAGAGCTTGCCGACCTCAAACATGGTGACGGCGTGGCTCTTGAGGTCCGGAGACAGGTTGCCCATCATGAGGTAGGCTGCCAGCGTGGAGTCGAACAGCACGGCCACTCGCTTGCCAGCCCCCTCGGCCGACGGGCCTTCCGGGGACGGGAGGAAAGGAACCTGAGGGAGAGGATTTATCCAAAATGTAACTGGCCGATGTTACTATGGTTGATACTATGGCGCACACATACAAGCCGCGCGCGGTGCGTTGTATGAAGATAACGTACTTTACACTCTTTCCTTAGCCGTGTGGTGACGGCAGAGTAGAATACATTTGTCACCAACCCCTACTCTTCCCGTGGGTGTCGTAAGAGGCGACTTAGGGACTACACATTGAACAGGGAACGGGCAGCAGCGCTCTCTGATACAGTAACCTTTTATTCTGCGATCTCCAACCCGCCTGCCAAGCGTGGAGATTATGGCAAAACCAAACACTTAAGGGGAGGGGGCTCATAGTCCAGCAGTGGACTGTAACGGGCCGTTGATGTTGATGACTCTTTCATATCTACGTCGTTACCTGTGTGGAAGTGGAAGGTTCCTGTTTTATCAGCACAGGTTCCATCTGCAGCGTGTCTTCGTCACCCGCGTCGAATGTTAAGGGATTTATTTGTCTGTATCTGCAAGCAAGAAAAAAATACTAATAACATCATGCCATTATTTTCAAAGGCGTTTTTAAGTGAGCGATGTCACTTTTTTTCAATACGCAATCGTGGGCAGAAATGAGCAAGACGGAAGATTAAGCACGCAAGAAACACGCGAATATGAGTGAACAACGCGAACACGCGAATTTTGAGCTAGCATTGCGACCTACTTACGGACAGCCGCGCGCGTCATTCGTCTGCTTTTTAATAATTCTAGTGTTTTTATATATTTCACTCTAAGCGCACGCGCCGCTCTAACTTAGCTTACGAGTTACGAAAACTCTCGCGAACAACTACGTCAGAGATCCACAGCCACGAGAGCTGACTGTAATCTTAGCTTATAATAAACCTTCATCTATTATCAACATCTACATCTTTGATTCAACGATCTATCTAAACGATTAAGGACTGCCGCTTATATCTAGCGACGGCCCCTACAATGAGTTATAAGATTTGTTCAGATCTTAAGACTGATATTTCCCAAAGTGACATACATGAAATCGAAATCAATAAATCCAATTAGCCGATGCTCCAGTTTTGTATATTTGAATAGGTTATGTGACTTAATTTGTTTACAAGTACTCACGGCGCGTGGCGGTGTGTAGTGTGGGCGCGCTGCCACGAGGGGTGCGGGGGCGCGGCGGGCGGCGGCTGCAGGCTGCGGGCGAAGCCCAGTCGACAGTACAGAGATACAGCTTGCTTTACCAGCTCGCACTCCACCTTTGTACAACATTAGTTAGTATTCGTCATCATCATCATCATCTCAGCCGGAAGACGTCCACTGCTGAACATAGGCCTCCCCCATAGGTTTCCACCGTGAACGGTCCTGCGCTACTTGCATCCACCGGCGCCCAGCAACTTTCACCAAGTCATCTGTCCGCCTTGTGGGAGGCCGTCCAACACTAAGCCTTCCGGCCCGCGGTCGCCATTCGAGAACCTTTCTTCCCCATCGGTTATCAGTTCGTCGAGCTATATGACCTGCCCATTGCCACTTCATCTTACTTATCCTGAAAGCTATGTCGATGACATTGGTCTTTCTACGTATCTCCTCATTCCTGATTCGATCACGTAGTGAGACTCCGAGTATAGCTCTCTCCATCGCATGCTGAGCGACCTTGAGCTTGTTCATGAGAGCAATAGTTAGCGACCACGTCTCAGTGCCATAGGTCATTACTGGCAATAACTGGTTAAAGACCTTAGTCTTCAAACACTGAGGTATTAACGACTTGAAAAAAGCATCAGATATTAGGGACAGTCTCTGTGGCCGAGAGATCAAGAGCTCGGTTCTTATTTCCTAAGTTACGCAGGGTTTTAGAGTCCTTTGTTGAGTTTATCCCCAGTTTATTTAAGACATTGCAGGCTTAATCACTTGATTTTCCAAAAATAAAGACGATTCCGTACGTTGGAAAGCACGTTAAACCGTGGGTCCTGGCTGCTATCTACGGAAGAATCGTTACACGAGCCATGTCAGTAGCATTAGCGGCTCCATATCACTGACATCAGAGTTTGTAAAGCCATTGTCGACTTCACAACCAACACAATGAAAAAGAAAAAGCTGTATCCTACACACACACTAGTTGACACTATTTAGTAGTATAAGCCGCGCAGATAAAGAATAGATCTGAAAATGGCGGCGGGTACTTATGGTACAGTTGGCAAAACAAGTTCTCAAAAATCAATTTTTATTTTTCCTTTACTGACTTCTTTTTGTTATTAAATTATTATTTTTTTATTATTATGATTTAAAACAAGACGAGACGGGTTTATTATTATTAATTAATGATACAGAACGAGCAAGAAGCAATATAAGAAAAAACAACATGGGATAAGTTTAAAATTATTTATTTTACATTATTACGTACGATTTCCGGAAGAACGTCATCAACATCAATGACAATTATCATTATTTGCGAACACAGATTTTTGTGTTTTTTTTTTTTCAGCGCGTATTTCACTGTGTGAGTATAGACAGCGCGATAGATTGTGAGAGAGTTAGCATGCGAGCGGACGCCATTTTCAGATCTATTCTTCTGCTCGGATTATACATCTATTGTTTCTATACCTGCAGTACAGTAGCCAGTTCAGCAACGGTGGTGTGTTCGTCGATGGAGACGAAGATCTTGTAGAGCAGCGTCTCGAAGTAGTCGCCGGCGATGCGGTTCATGACGAACCCTTTGAGCGGAGGCACCGACACGCGGTCTGCTGTCGTTATAGGCACGTCCAGGTAGATTAGACCCCGCCTGGACAGTTCACATTTGACCGACTTAAATAATAGGGAATATGCACATCTTTTTAAAATTCATTAATCGAAATATTTCAAGTTCCAGATAAACACATAAAAAATAATTTTCCAAATATCTTGCTCAGAAACAAAGTTATAAGGCTTCAAAGTTGATAGTTAGAGAGGTCCGACGTGACATATGACGTCATATGTCACGCGGGCTATGAATCCGCCATAGAAAATTTTGTTTTCGTAAGAGGGGCAAATATATTTGTTTGATAATGTTGTATTTAGTTTGTTTTTTGATCAATTTCGATTCTGTTTTGACTGTCAGTATTCTATTCTTGTATACTTTCAGATGAACTATGAAGAAACTAATATTTTTTTATGCATATTCCCTATTAGGAAGCGCTAAATCGCTGGATGCAGACAGCTATAGAGATTTTTGGAGGAGGCCTCGCAACTATGGACGTCATTAAGTTGTATTTGGGGTGGCGACGACTGTACCATTGTTTATTTCGGTTGCATTATTATACTTACTATAATATCAATGCTTTCGCGCAGCAATTATGGTACAATGGACTGAATAGGGCACATATTTAATGGGCCGGAGGCTATATTTTGTCGCGGAACAAATCTAACACAATATGGGCGAACTACCGAAGCTAGTAAAGAAATTGGAAGTTTTTATAAATCATCTTTCGATGTCAAAGCAACTAAGGCCGATAATTCGTCCGTGGTGCCATGGAACATGTCAGGTAGAACAATGCGCATTTGTTTCGCGTTTTGTGTGGAAGTCCTAAAAGAACTATTGGTATTAATTAGTAGATAAATAAATAAATATGTAGGGACATCTTCACACACGGCCATTTGATCCCAAACTATTGTATTGTGTACATTACATAAAAGGATAAATATAAATAACCAAAAACCAGACACAAGGCAAACACAGGTGCTCATCACACGAATGTTTGCCCTGGGCGGGATTCGTACCCGCGACCCTGGGCTAGGGAGCCGTCGGAGATTGGAGGATGTACCTACCTGTACAGCGCGATCACAACATTATAGTCGAGTGTGCCGGCGGTCTGCGACCCGCGGTCGATCAGCAGGTCTATCAGCGCGCGCTCGCTCTCATTCAGCGGCTACAAAAGCGGGGAACAGCCTGATTAGTCACACAGTTAAAAAACTAGCAAATTAACTGATTACTATAAACAATCACAAAAAACAAGCGGGTAGAGTCCTTTCTGCAACCGCCCATGGGTGTTGAACTGTTGCGTTGTTATGGTTTAGGTATAAACGCGTGGAAAAATATCATCAAAACACTACAAAAATCAAACCTTATCTTCTAAGGTTGGTTTATCTTCTTTGATAATATAACATATTATATTATGTAAGTATTTAGTAATGGTTACAAGAAAAAAATAGGTTGAGTATCAATCTGTATTATTTAGCAGATATACACAGCAATTAACATATAATTGATCATCAGATTTAAAAGAAACAAAGAAGCAAAGGTCACAGTAGTTTTGCAGGCATCCTCACCTTGACATCTTCTTCCAAAACGTATCCGAGTTCGACGCGCCACCAGGGCTGCATGGGAACGTTCAGCGGCACCTTCGGCAGCAAGGCTCGAATGGCCTTCGAGCGACCTCGCCTCCCCAGCGAACGCGACTTGGCGATCAGCTCCAGGTACTCATTGCGACCTATGCCTAGTAGTCGGAGACCTGGGAACAGTTTTTGATTTAAAATATCATCACTTTTTTAACAAACCACAAAATTAAAAACCAAGAAGCCCTTCAGGTAGAAACCGCACCCAAGTTCGACAAAGTTTTTTATATTTCGCTTCGTTCAATAAAGTATAAGATATTTGTTAACTTAATTATTAAATCAATTATTAGTACTAATATTATGATGAATTAATACCATCATCAAACACAGGCCTAGTTAATAAATACGGTTCAGGTTCCAGTAACTTATATTTGTTGATTTTTTTTTTATAGTAAGAAAATATGTTTTTATGTATTTATTTATTCTTCGTCATAAACTATAAAGAAACAGTTTCCATAACATAACAAATTTTTAAAGTGAAAACATTTGCATTTAAAAGCTCAACAATGTCGCTTGCAAGTTTATTTTTAACAGTGACTAAGCTTTTCCTTTGTCAAATTGGACAGGTTTAATAAAAATTCGTATGCAGATGCAGACCGAATGCTAATAAAATCAATTTTGATCCCAGACAAAGAAACCTGTTTGAGTTCAATGGCATCCAATTCAATAATGCCCCTGACATTATTTTATAACAAAATTAACATAAATACACACTAAAACTAGTTCAGGCGAGCTTTATATGTAGATTTTAAACAAATTCACAATGATGTTCAGTCTTATCTTAATGAATATTAATTATGTGGTAATATGGTATAATACCAATGTCCTACTTAACAAATATTCTTTAAGGTAGGTCAAAATGCAGTCAAACTACGTATATAAGTGGGTAATGAATAAATTTATAAAATATACTAGTTGGTTAACCAAGTAAGAGCAAAGATTGACAACAATGCTTGATCGATTGGCCACTGAATAAATAAAAAAAAAATAAACATTATTATTTTGGGAATGAATTACAAAAGTACATTGAACCTAAATTCCTGGACAGGTACAATATTTTTATTGGTTTGTTATTTAAATAAGAAACAGCTTTTAGTTTTTTATTAGGGTGTATGGGTTTGCCTGTTTATACTTGGGTTACTATAGGATGAGCTCTGACAGATTAAAATTTTAAAAACTTTTTAATGTTATTTCGTTTATTTATTAAGTAAAATCACATACTGTTTAATGTAATAAGAGGTGAAGTTACTTTTTTTAAATATTTTAGCTATTATGGTTTTTAAACTGAATATTATTAAAAAAAGTTGTTAATGTCGTATGAAAATTTTTGAAGCTGTCAGAACCCATCCTATAATAACTCAACTATAGTAAGGATCTCCATACTATGTGGACTCAGACTTAAGTTAGGTACTAAATGTGTGTGTGGGTTTATCTCTTTTTAGAAAAGGACATCTATGAACATTATAGGGGGATAGAGATATGAACATATTATATCATTTTAGTCAACAATGTGGAAGTTTAATGAGGTTGGTTTCATGCATAATATAGCTTACAACTGGCGCCTGCCAAAAGCGTAGGTCATGCAAGACGCGCGTCTGTGAAACATTACTGCTTCAGGAAGACGCAACCTCGCGTTTACCACAGCCTTTCCTTTATGAATTGAATTTTTATTTACCTAGATAGATAATTATTTGATGGTTTATTGCTTTTATTTATAGCTTATATCTAAGGTACGTACTCATCGGTTTCGAGCAGGGAGGGTCAGCTAATTCGTCAGCTGACTGTACAAAGCCTCTTGCATGGTTTACTGCTACATGACATTTCAACTTTAGCGGCCTAGTAGGCAGGCAGTTCGCCACCCACGCCGACAGTATGTGGCTTTATATTGTAGGTAGTACTATACTTACAATCGGCGGCAGTAAAGTTGGGCATAGTGTCATAGCTCTTCTCTAATTCAATCAGAAGCGCCACCACTTCCACGTAATAAATAAATGGGGTTATTCTTAGACCTGGAAATATATGTCAACATTTTATCTGCTTATATACAATTTAAAAATTCTTGGACAACTATAAACTCAAACACTAAATTAACAATAACAAACTGGAATGACAAGTTATATTAATTATAATTTATTAATTGTGTTGTATGTAATTTAGCTTATACAGGAAAAGTAGGACTGATCTATATGCAAGTCAAATATTTTATCTAAATTTTTACCAAGTTTTGATTTTAAATAGGAAGTAAAAAATATTTTTAAACTTGCAATATTTTACAAATGACTGTATTCATAAATGGACTACTAAACAGATTTTTCATTCCTACAATCAAACTTTTCATATAAAATTACTACAATAAAAAATATATTAAAAATCCTAGATCCTATTCTGTAGATATAAAAACCACTGTAACTGTGTCTTTAAGATAAATATGCTGATGTTGCAATGATATTGTACATACATCATACACCTACATATTGGACTCATGAAGTCCCACAGAAAACACAAATTTCATTTTTTAAGAAGCTTGTCATATGGTAATCAAATGAGAAACAGTTTAATTACCTTTAACAATCATGTCGGCTAGGTGGTATGGATACAGCATGAGCCTCTGAATGCTGCTATGAACCAACGTCTCATAGTACTTCCTCTCATCTTTACGAACTGTCCGCACTGCAAATTTTACAATAAACAATAATGTTTATAGATTAACATACACAAAATAATTTGTAATTAAATTAAATTAAATTAAAATTAAAATTAAAATCTGTTTATTTCAGGCATAATATACCTACAAAGTAGTATACAATCCCATATTATAAAAATACAATCCATTAATGAAATTAATGACTGATTAAATTAAATTTAAATTTGACTAAACTAAATACTAAATACATAATTTAGGTATGTATGTATATTGCACAATTACAATTACTTGCTGAAAAATTTAAAAATGTATACGATTAGCAGTAATTGATTTTGATAGACATTGATAGTTCAAGCACAATTTTTTTTTTTATGTTTACTGCCTTAGATCCTCTTGCTAGTTAGATTTACCAATAGTTCAGATACTTCATCATCAATCATCAACAGCTCATATACATCCCCACCGAGGGGCTCGAGCCTACCCTCAATCAGGGTGATTAGGCCTTAGTCAACCACGCTGCTCCAGTGCGGTTTGGTGTACCTCACCCACATCCTTTGAATTTCTTCACAGGTTCAGATACTTATTTGACTAGTATTAATGTAAATTTGTAACAAAATATTGAAGATGAATATTTAAATAAATGAGGGGAATTATATAGTGATTCCTAGATATTTAAAGGTGTTTAAATTAAGTTCTGATTACTCACCGAGACTCCCTCTGAATCGCAATTGGTTTTTGATGCTGAACTCAAATATGTACCTCTCATACTCCTTGGGAGCGTCGCTCATCAGCTACAACAATGAAATTAAAATTTAATAACCATAACTTCTATGGTAATATGATTGAAGAGTGCTAAGGGCATCTAGTATCAAGTTAATTCTAAAGCAAACATTGTGATAACAATATCACAATACAATTTACCTTCTTTACAGTCCCAGGCAAATTCGGCCATTGTATTTTTTTCCTAATACATTCTTCAATTTCCTCCTCCATGATAGCGTTGAGCTTATCTATTAATGCCTAATTTAATTCGCATTACATTAGTAGACGCAAACAGCTAGTGTCCTTGGATAAAATGCACCAATATCGTGGTGTGTGTGGTGTGACAGATGATAAATGCGAGCGCAGGTCACAGAATTATACGGTCCGAAAGATAGATTGCTAGTGTTTTCTTCGAATATACACAGCGCAATCTATCAGCCCGAACTACCGAAACCAAATCAAAACTTATTCCAAAAAATCCCAAAAACGCTAGTTTATTCCATTCTCTGCCCCAACCACCCACACCACCAAAGAGTATAATCTCTCGCCAGAGAGTAATTATGTTCCTAGGTATAATCTAAAGTATAATAAACAGGAACACACCACATTGGTTGGAACACTGGAGTGCGTTCCAAAACGTGCGAGAATCACTTGGTATGATATAGCATCATTGTATAGCATAGCCTTCTGCTATTTCACTTTTTCTTCGGTTGAATTTCAACGTTGGCTCAGCTAAAACCAACTCAGCCAAGACCAACTAGCTAGTGTGTAGATGGGCAAGTAAATAAATAATATCGATAACAGCTTACGATGTTTGCTGAAACTCGTACGAGTGTACTCGCTCACGTGAGTGGTTGTGGGATACAAGATTCAGAAGTGATAATGAAGAAGAAGTAAAGCAGTAGTTAAACTGATCGTATTGCATTTATTCGCTCACTCACTACCATGTACTTCTAAAGGTACGCGCACATATTACTGGGCCGCAGCGTGCTGGGGCGGGCCGCATCGCAGCGCAAAATGCGTCCGTAGCACATTGTGACGGGCCGAGTCGTGCCGGGCTGCAGCGCATTGACGGATTTACGCAAGTATAGTATGTAAACACGTGCGCGCGAACACTCCAATCCGCTTGCTATAGCACACTGTGTCAGGGCGCAGCGAGGTGGGGCGGGCCGCATCGCACGCATGTGGATTATGCGGCCCGCTGCAACCCAGCATAGTGTGCGATAGTTCATATAAAATACATACGAGCGATTTGAGCGGATTTTTGCGCTGCGACCCGGCACACTGCGGCTCGGCATAACGTGCGCGTACCTTAATTATTTTCCATCTTGTTTACTCAGGTGAGTAAGTGGCTAGTTGCGTAAAGATTACGCGTGGAATCGATCTTGTCAGTTTGAGTACAACTTGAACAATAGGATTTAGCGTAAAATTTTCCTGCGGGAATGGCAGTTTTTTCGTACAAAACAAACTATCTCCATTCCAAATTTCATCCAAATCCGTTCAGTACTTTAAGCGTGAAAGCCGAACAAACATCCCAACATACTTATTTCACATTAATTATTATTTATAATATTAGTGCGATTACCTATATCAATAGTTTTGATATTTTAAAAATATAAGGTTTTATCGAAATAGTAAGTTTTTTTTCGAAAAAATATCGATACGACTTTCATGGTTTTCACATCACACATAGCTGGCCCAACCTGTCTTGTGGCATGGCCTTCAACCTGCTATCAACCAATCAACGTGCAAGCAAGCAACTGACAGTCAATAATATCAATCAGCTGAATGGGTTTTGCGAGCAATTTGTGTGTTGATGAAAACAATTCGAATTTAAAATCGAAATTGTATTAAAACAGTCTATTAAAATGGAAGAAAAATATGAAACCAGTAAATTGTGTTACACAATTCATAAATATTCCAGTTATTCTGCCAACTACATACCTGAGTAAGTGTACAATGTGCGCGAAAATCTCCCGGCCTTCTCCTTGAAATTGCGTTTATTTTTATTTCCAGCTCGAATGCTTGAGTATTTTAGTTATTATTTCCAATTGTAATAAAAAAAATGTAAATACAAAAAAATCATGTTGCTAAGCTTTACCAACAAATTGTATTTTTCAGGAATATCATGGTAAATAAGCCCACAGACCAGCTATCGAGATGGTTCACGGACAGTACCACGCCGCACCAATACATAATGCTGAAGTTGAAGTCGCCTTCTATTGTGGAAACCATTAAATTCGGGAAGTATCTAAAAGCTCATGTTAGCGACTTGAAAAAGTTTCAAATACTCGGAGGGACAGATGAGAATAATTTGTCGTTGCTGTTATCTGCGTAAGTATACCTACCTGTTGAATATTTATTTTAAAGATAATTAAGCTAAGGGAAACAAGGGCGAGAGTGTCGTCTAGTGGCTAGGGCTGCTGCCTCCCATCTGGGAGATGCGGGCTTGATCACTACCACTGATTTCGAATTCATATGCATGCTTATTTGACGCTCTTTTGGTGAAGGAAAACATTGTGATGAAACCTGCACACTCCTGCGAAGAAATTAAAATGTCCAACCCGCACTGGGCCAGCATTCAGGGTAGGCTCGAGCCCCTCGGTGGGGGTGTATATGAAATAGAAACCTCTTGTACGCTTCTCTCTTCTCTCTTGCTGTCTTCTGTAACGGTTTTCTTCTTATTGTGTCTTCTATAAGTTATCTTCTATTCTTAAGTAAGGTTTCTTTGTTCTTCTGTAAGGTTTCTTCTTTCTTCTGTAAGGTTTCTTCGTTCTTCTGTAAGGTTTCTTTGTTCTTCTGTAAGGTTTCTTCTATTCTTCTGTAAGGTTTCTTCGTTCTTCTGTAAGATTTCTTCGTTCTTCTGTAAGGTTTCTTCTTTATTCTGTAAGGTTTCTTCGTCTTCTGTAAGGTTTCTTCATTCTTCTGTAAGGTTTCTTCTTTCTTCTATAAGGTTTCTTCTTTCTTCTATAAGGTTTCTTCTTTCTTCTGTAAGGCTTCTTCTTTCTTCTATAAAATGTCTACGTTCTTCCATATTGTTTCTTCTTTCTTCAGTAAAAAAAAATATTCTGCCGTCATCATAGTCTCGTTGCATAGGTAAATTTATCCCAGTTTTCTTCTGGTTATTAAATTCTTCATTTTGCTTCTCAAAAGATTACAACAAGCTCGACTGCACGGGTCGCCATCCTATAATAGGAGGGGACGTAGGCAACGAAGTGAAACAAAGGACGAGTTTAGTTAGACATGTGTATTGTAGGAGCTCCAAAGTACAAGTGAAATCTTAATTATAATACAAATTAAAATAAAATATATTTGCTAAACAAGCAATATGTAATGCATGTTGCAGCTAGTAACAAAGTGCTGCGGTCAAAGTATGAACATAGTTTATACCTTTACTTCAAATCTTTATTTGCATGAAACATTGTATATGAGATTATAGTGTAAGCAAAGAAGTACAGTGATGTTTTGCCAAACTAAAATTAGCATGCAAATGTCTTAATTTTTGACACTACGGTAAACAATTTATTGGTTAATTAATAAACTTAAAATAAAATAATGTCAAACATGGTACAAACTAAACAATTTCAATTATTACATAATGTCAAATTAATTCAATATATAAAATGGTCTCAGAATTATTTTGTCAGTAAATTAATTCTCTAATGTCATAAAAACTTTTATCATTCAGCCACTTATATAAATTGTCCTTATTAAAAACTTTCAGAGTCATATTTCTTAGAATTTGTGGTAGTTTATTATATATTCTCTCTCAGACTCATATGAGCTGTTAATGATGAAACAAGGGGCAGCACTGAGTTAGGGTAGATATTAAGGTTAATTAAAATTTTTAAGGCAATCAAAAGATTATTAAAAAAAAGACTTGTTTTCATTATAATCATTATTCTATCTGGACTACTTTCCTATCAGTCCTCTTATGTAATTAATAAAAGAAAAGTATATTTTTCAAAATCCCTATGTGGTTAAGTATCAACTATCTGTTTGCAAGAATCTCAATGTTAAATTGAAATATCATTAGTGGCCTGAAGAAAGACAGCACACCAGAAGTATTCAGGATTCGGCACCGGACTCTCGAGGGCCTGTACTTGCCAGTCCAATATTTGAAGATAGTGCCGTTGCAGTCGTGGGGTCCGGCTTATAACTACACCATTTGGTATGTTGAGCTGCAGGGCAAGGTTCATGAAGAGTTGATCTCTGATGCCTTGGATACTATTAATTTGGTAAGTTATGTAGAATACCTACAAAATTTGTATTTTTATTTTAAAAACTAAGTTTAGATGATAATAAAAAGAGAGGGCTTGCTTTGTAGTAAGGCAGACTCTATTAATTAAGATAAAAACTCTACACAGGACACTACAGGGGAATTCCCCTTTTCTAGCAAGGTATATTTAAGCACATGCAATATGTTCAACTTTGATGAATGCTTCTATAATGCAATTGTTTGACCTTCATACTGCAGAATATTATCTCTCTTGTTGATAACTAATCTTTCAGTTATCAAACTCTTCAAGCCACGAATCTCTTTATTATTTTTAAATACTGAAACAAAAAAAAAATGGTGGTGCAATGTTTTATAATTTGCATAATTTATGTGACAAATGTAAAATCTTCGATAGGATAGTCCTTGGGAGCCCACTTGAGAGACTCTGCTCACTCTTTGGGGGATGAAATCTTGATCGTGATGTATGTAAACATTTTCAGCGTAAAGAGGAAGAAGCAGTCCGCATACTACTAAAGCACTTAAGGCGGCGACGATACAAAGATGCCTTCGAAGCGTTATCTCGAGAGAGCGGGGTTCAGTTGGAAGGCCCTCTGCAAGCTAGACTTTGGAATGCACTGGTAGAAAGCGGGGACTACAAACTTGCTGAAAGCATTTTAGAAGAAGCCAGAGATGGTAAGTCAAGTACATAAAAAAAAAGGTTGGAAGACAAAATTTCCATTATTACTTGAGTGTTTCCGTTTAACATAAAATAATGATAAAAAAAATGTTTATTTTTAATTGAAAGATGCGCATGTGTCTAGTCTAGATTCCTGAGGAGATGCAGGTCAGCAGTTCGCTTGATAGGTGGAGTATAAACTTGTTTGTCGTTGTCAGAAGGCGAGTTCGAGTGGTACTTATCGTGGCAGACCTACGTCCCCGCGTGGCGACAGATGTCGGCGTGCTCGGCGCAGGTGGAGGCCGTGCTGTGCTGCGACACGCCCCCCGCCCCGCGCCGCGCGCGCGACCGCCCCGACCTGGACGACTACCGGCCCATAGTAAGAGCTACGGAATAGTCCGCGAGTGGGGCACGATGACCTGGGGCCATCACTTCAAAACTGTTCTCCTGTTGGCTTAATTCTGTCTCAGCGTTCGAAGCATCGGAGCTAAAGGATGACAATTACTCTCTTACCACGGCCAAATTGCGGCAGAGGGACTAAGCCAATCATCAATCATCAACGGCCCGTTACAGTCCACTGCTGGACTATGAGTCTCCTCCACTTAAGTGCCATAATCTCCACGCTTGGCAGGCGGGTTGGAGATCGCAGATTAAAAGGTTACTGTATCAGAGAGCGCTGCTGCCCGTTCCCTGTTCAATGTGTAGTCCCTAAGTCGCCTCTTACGACACCCACGGGAAGAGTAGGAGTTGGTGACAAATGTATTCTACTCTGCCGTCACCACACGGCCAATACTGGCATAAAAAGGGAGACAATAAAAACTGAGATTAAAATTTAAATAGCAGAACACCAGTTTGCGCATATCGCAGACCATGTAATACGTTATTTTATATTTGTATACTTCTTATTGGTAAGCGAAATAAATAATAAAACAAAATCCCAAACAATCAGGGTTACATATTTATTCTTACAGGACATAGCTTTGACCGGGCTGGATTTGTCGGAGCCGAGCGAGAGTGAATGCGGGCCAAGTGCGTGTTGCACTAAGCCGGGGCCGAGGGGCGGACACCAACTAGTCGTAGACTCTACCACAGGTAAATAAAACTGCATTCAAAGATTTTTTGATAAATCTCTTAAACAAGGATTAAATAGAGAGTAAAACTGCTATTGGATGACAAAACATAAAAAATCCATCTGTTATTTAATGTCAGACAAGTTTTGTTTACCAATAAATGCCCTTTAGGTACATAACATGCTTATGTGGCACCATTTAGTTCCAGTTATATTCCCTACTAGCGGTCCGCCCGCGGCTACGCTCGCGTTATGTAGGATTTTCCCGTGGGAATACGACTTATCCCGGTAAAAAGTACCCTATGTGTTAATCCAGGGTACAAACTATCTCTATTCCATCCAAAACTGTCCAGTAGTTTAGGTGTGAAAGCGTAACAAACATTCAAACATCTAAACATTCAAATATATTTTCGCATTTATAATATTAGTGTGATTGATGAAATATGAAAAAAGAACATTCTATATTTTTTATGATAGAGATTAGTTTTTTTTTATGAAATGTTAAATATTACTATATTTGTGCAGGCACACTATACTTATTCGGCGGTTGGAACGGCACGGAGGACCTGGACGACTTGTGGTCGTTCGACACCGCTGCCGAGCGCTGGTCGCTGCTGAGCCTGCACAGCGGCGCGGTCGGCGGGCCCTCGCCTCGCTCGTGCCACAAGATGGTGTTCGACCCCGCGCGCCGCCGCCTCTACACACTCGGCCGGTACCTCGATAATGCGCAGCGGATCCCCGACAACATGAACGTGAGTGAACAAATGTCAACAAAAAAACAACAAAAGTCTATTAGTCTAGTCTAGCTGTGTAGCTACTAGGTGCGTGCGTAGTATATACAACTTTTTAGAGAAGTTGCAATTGAGTAGGATTATAATCTGTTATATCATCATCATCTTAGCTGGAAGACGTCCACTGCTGAACATGGGCCTCCCCCATAGGTTTCCACCGTGAACGGTCCTGCGCTACTTGCATCCACCGGCGCCCAGTAACCTTCACCAAGTCATCTGTCCACCTTGTCATCTGTTATTTAGACTTTTGACTAAATCAGGAATATTATTACTAAATTGACTGTCAGTCCCCTCAAAAATGAATCCTGGATCTACCACTGCGTGAGTGCATGGCATGGCGTGTTTGTTTTGTGGTCGTAGGTAGGACGCTGCTCTTCATAAAGGCAATCAGGCTTTACACGATCACTTGGTCTAATGCGGGTTGCTTAATATCACATCATCAACGGCCCGATACAGTCCACTGCTGGACTATGAGCCTCCTCCACTTAAGTGTTTGGTTTTGCCATAATCTCCACGCTTGGCAGGCGGGTTGGAGATCGCAGATTAAAAGGTTACTGTATCAGAGAGCGCTGCTGCCCGTTCCCTGTTCAATGTGTAGTCCCTAAGTCGCCTCTTACGACACCCACGTGAAGAGTAGGGGTTTAAAGGAGCTTAATATCACATACAACCTTTGAATTTCTTTGTAGTCCTCGATTTTTCTTTTGAGCATCGAATAAGTGCATGACGATGAACTTCTACATTCTATATTTCTTTCAAACGACGTTTCTTTATTAAGTGGGTTTTATTATCATCTTATTATTGTGTGTTCAATCCAGTTACTAGATTATCCCTTCCCTAAACTATTACTTTTCTGATCTCGTAAATGTCCCACTCATTCTGTCAGACAGACTTAGGTATAAGCACAATATGGAGTCCTCTCGTCATTTTACGTGCTCTTCAATGTCACCATCACGGTTCACATACGTCCCCACCTAGGGGCTCGATCCTACCTTGCATTAGGGCGATCCGGCCTTAGTCGACCACGCTGGCTCAGTGCGGGTTGGTCGACTTCTCACTCAACCTTTGAATTTCTTCTCAGGAGTGCAGGTTTCCTCACGATGATGTTTTCCTTCACCGTAAGAGCGTCAAATAAACGTGCGTATGAATCATATGAAAATGCTCCTCAATACAATGATAATACAAGTGGTAGATACGGCACCAACGCACCAAACGCAAGCTGTGAATTGGTCCTAATTGGGACCATTGCAGTCAGTCGAGCTGTGTTCGCTGTCTCTTTCACTCTTACGCTTTGCCTATTTCCTGTCGCACTTATAGCGTGTCGCGGACGGAATGTTGTGAGTGCAGTATGAACGTGACGTATCTTTCTTAAAATATCATTGCCTCAATATTTATTTTTGAGCAATCGACTCTTACTTCCAGAGCGACTTGTACATGTACGACGTGTCGTTCGGCGAGTGGTCGTTGATCTGCTACGACACGGCGGCGTGCGGCGGCCCGCGGCTCGTGTTCGACCACCAGATGTGCCTCGACCCCGACACGCAGACTGTCTACGTGTTCGGCGGTCGCGTGCTGCCGGCTAACACGTGAGTAAAACACCATAGTGTAACATCCATAGGTCGCTGGTTCATATCCGGCTCGAAGGACCACAATGTTCGAGTTAGTCTCGAATAGTAGCTTGATAAGTGTCTTTATAAATAGTTAATGAGTAAAATCCTTGATATTCCCAAAAACTACTGTTTATTAAAAAACTTGCAATATATTGACGTGTGCACACTTGAAAAGGTAATCGTGAACTAAGTAAAGCGAATGCAATATAAGCAATAAATGAATATTGCTGATCATCAAAATAATGTACTTTATACACACGGGTAACGCTAAAACACACAGATGACAATTACGAGTACCGGCGACCAAGACAAGAGGACACACGGGTAACATGCAAGTACTTACATAGGACATGTAAGTAAAGAAAGAAAGAAAGAAAATTATTTATTTTGACAAATCACATTACAAACTTACTTAAATATTACTAGTCTAAAAATCATTGCTATGTGAAATGCTAAAAATGGTCTCTACTCAGCGTGAGCTGCAAGTACGGCTTTAACCGCTACCTACTTGCAGCGCTGGTCTTCCGTAGAGCCAGTTCTTTTTATTGTTTATATAATTGGAGATGACAACAATCTGTGCACTTACGCCTTACATGGGTATCTTCGCTAACACATTAGCACACATGGATAACATGTGAATACACAATGGTAACATGTTAGTACACACAGGTAATTCTTACGAGTATACACACACATTCGCACACACACACATATATACACACACACACACACACACACACACACACACACACACACACACATACACATATATATATACATGAATACGGGTAGAATGTGAGAGTAGACTCGATAGAACTCCAAGTGATTTAACACAGTCAACATCAGAACACACACTGTTTATAGTACATTACGATACAAGGATCGTAGGTGGCATATTACAAACGAGGTGACTTTTGTAAGCCCGAGCCGCAGGCGAGGGTTTATAATGTCACGAGTTTGTTATAAAACCTAAGATCCGTGTGTTGTACGACGTTTTTCAATACACTTGTGAGAAAACTGATAGTAAATAATTAAATTGAAATGGTTAAGAAAGGTACATACATAGTACCCTACAAAAGCTATGATACTACAGGTAAAATGGATCATGTAGAAGTTGTAAAAACTAACCTTTATTATATCGCGCCCAGTTTAAGTATCCTTACTTCACATTTATCATTAAATATCAACACTAAAACACTCATAAAACAACATTCAATGTAGAACAATTAAATGAAAATTTTACAAACTTGGCGCCAACTACAAAATGATAGTGTGTTTCTTTTTTATAAGCATAATTACGAAGAAAAGGCTCTGGCGGACATTCAGCCTCTACGAATATTATTTGTTAAATGGACATAATTTTATTTTTATAATTAAAATATTACTGGCTGATAATATTTTTGATACAATTTATTGAAATAAAAAATATATAATACTTATCTCTTTGTATGAATCGATTTAAATATTTTTTATTGTCAAAATGATCCTGGCTGAATAATAAATTCTGAAGACCGTAGGAATAAAAAAAAAAATGTAATAAAATCGCACAGTTAACTGCCTTCGTAAGTTCAATTTTCGAGCAAGGTGTATTGAAAATTAATATTTCCTAAAGAATTCTGCAAGTTCTTCAGTACTTCTTTTTTTCCAGCGAGGAAGTGGTATCGCCGCAGTACTCGGGCCTATACGCGTACTACATAGCGACGAACACGTGGCAACTACTGCTCGACGACAAACACGAGCTCGACGCGCCGCGGCCCCGAGTGTCGCACTCCATGCTGTTCCACCCGGTGAGGGTTATATTAAAAATGTTTTCGGTTTTAGACAGATGAAAAATCTTAACTTACTAAGCCTATTCACAACTGAGCTAAGGTCTCTCTCTTTTATTCATTCCACCCTTTTCTATCCGTCGTCGTCATATAAAAAAAAACAACAAGTTTTATCATCATCGGAATTTTCATCCGTCAGGTACAACGTCGCCTCTACATCTTCGCGGGCCAGCGCAACAAGGAGCACCTAGTGGAGCTATGGTGGTGGGACGTGGGCAGTGGGCAGTGCGGCGCCCTGTGCCCTATGCCCGCGCCCGCCGCCCGGCCTCCGCCCCCCGCCGCCGGGTTCACGCAGCGCGCCACGCTCGACCCCGACACGGACGAGATGTTCGTGCTGTCCGTACGTCTCGCTTGTCCCTCTAGTGGGCTGCCCGGTTAAATTTCCATAGTACTGGTTTGAATTGTGTGTAATCCACGGGGTTAAAATGTTTAGTACAAGCCTATTTAGGCCAGTTAATATCAACACAAAAAAGGACAAACATCGCAAACGCGCATGTAATACGATTTTTTTATATGTTGTTAGGTCCCTTGAGAGTAGTTATCACCCAAGTTTGCAACCCTGAAAACCCTGTGCTACCCAAAAAACTCGAAAAACTGCGAAAAACGCCGACCCAGGACAAAATGAAGACCTTGGCATCAGTCACCACCTCTGTGAAAGTATTCAACAAGAGAGTTGATGTTGATCTCTTTACCATATTCCAAAGAGTCTGCGTCACAAAACAATCAGATGAACAATTGAAGCAGCAACAGGACCGTTAGTTTAGCCAGTACGTGTTTAAATATGACCCAAACACAAAATATACACTTTTTTTTAATAGCCTTCCTTTGATAAGCTGTATCTCTGCAACTAATGGACCTAGAGTGCTGGGGTTAAACTCAAATTGTAGAAAATTTAGTTAACTTTATTAAATTATAAAGCACTCATACTTGAAAAACGCTTCCTTAGGGTAGCTTTTTCGAAAAAACTGAAACAAGTGCCAAAATTTCGCAGTTTTTCGAGCACTTTGGGGGTAGCACAGGGTTTTCAGGGTTGCAAACTTGGGTGTAAACTACTCTCAAGGAATCTAACAACATAAAAAAATCGTAGATACATGCGCGTTTGCGATGTTTGATGTCGATATTGACTGACCAAATTTATTTGTTCCATTAAATCTCAAGTTTTCCAATCGGTAACAAAATTATGTTAAACTCCAGCTGTCACACTTCACCAAATATCTTCTCTCGTCCAGGGCATGAGCAAAGAGAAGGACAAGCGCGTGTTCAACACTTTATGGGCGTTTTCCTTACGTCGACTGACGTGGTCGTGTGTGTACCGCAACGACGCCGTGACGCCGCACGACCCGCGGCCGAGATTCGCGCACCAGCTAGTATACGACCCCGTCAAGAAGGTACCTCACACACACACATACACATCCTCTACCTTCCCACGCTCCTAAGCTCAGTCATCATCATCATCGTGTGGGTTGTAAGGTCGACAACCGACCTCACAAACCCTGGTGTCAGTATTATAGAGCCGTAAAAGGCTTGAAATCCAAGATTAGACAGAGAGGCACATACCCACCTGTAACGTCATTTGTTAGTAACGCCATATAATCTCCATACAAAAAATAGTTTTTGAAAGAGACAGACATATTGAAACTTTAATAAAAAATCACTGTATTCTTCTCTGTAATTCTTCGCGAATCGACTGCTACTAATCTATATTTTAAAATTAATTAATAAAATATGGTAAATTTAGGAACAGTCAAAACTGTCATATTTTATTAATTACCGTACCGTATACCGTATTTGGTTGTTCCCACGGAATATAAAACAAGAGAGGAATGGACAAGTGGGCGGGGCGCGTGTGTCATAACTATGAGTAGGTCCGCATAGTTTTGTTTAGTTCGCCGAGCTTGCAAAAACTATTCCTATTTTCTTTAGGCTAAGGTATGTATTGGTATGCATCTTGTAGTACGCCATCTAGGTCAGAAGCGTTGAACTACGTGAAGAAAATATAGAGTATAGCTGAGCTCATGCGAAAATATACTTTATTTGTTTAATGGTAAAGTAACATTTACATAATGAAGTATATATAACGTTCTTGTTTGAAACGAGTACAACAGCTCTGATTAGTCAAATGCCCGATTGTCTTAGTCTGTGTGTGATGTGAACAATGCTATCTATGTGTGATTTTGGCGACACAGATTCTCATAGAAAAAATTACGTTTGTCCTTTCCACTCTTGTTTTATATTTCGTGGTTGTTCCAGATTCACTACCTCTTCGGTGGTAACCCAGGGAACCAAAGCAGTCCCAGACTGAGGCTCGACGACTTATGGGCGCTCCAACTCCACAAACCGACCGTGGAGAACGTGTTTACCACTGTGCGCGCGGCTTTGAGAGAAGCTTGCTTTAAGGAGCTCTGTGCAGCGGGGAGAGAGGTGGCTGCTGTGCAGTATCTGAGGAATGACGTCAGAGAAGCATTGGACCACTCGGATCCTAAAGAGGTAAGTGACCATAGACTAATACGACGATCCGAGGAGACTTGTTTAAAAAACTCAGTGTAGCGGGAAGAGAGGTACAATGTTTGAGAAATGATGTCCGAGAAGCCGTGTGGTGACGACGGCAGAGCAGAATACATTTGTCACCAACCCCTACTTTTTCCGTTTTTTTCTTTTCGTAAGAGGCGACTTAGGGACTACACATTGAACAGGGAATGGGCAGCAGCGCTCTCTGATACAGTAACCTTTTAATCTGCGATCTCCAACCCGCCTGCCAAGCGTGGAGGTTATGGCAAAACCCTCCACTTAAGTGGAGGAGGCTCATAGTCCAGCAGTGGACTATAACGGGCCGTTGATGTTGATGTCCGAGAAGCTCTGGACGATTCTGATCCTAAGGAGGTGAGTCTACCGTAGACAACTTCGAAGATCACAGGAGATTAGCTTTAAGGAACACAGTGTAGTAACTGTGTTGCTGTGCAGTATTTGAGGACTGACGTTAGATGCTCTAGATCATTCTGATCGTAAGGAGGAAAGTGACCATACAGAACAGACGAACCAAGGAGGATTGATTCGAAGAACTTCGTGCAGAGGGAAGAGAGGTGGCCGCTGTGCAATATCTGGGGAATGAACGTCAGAAAAGCTTTAGATCTTTCTGATCCTAGGTATCCTAGCTAAGTGGCCATAGGCAACTCCGATGATCATGTGGTCCTTGGTGCCTGGGATTGAAATTCATTGTAGGTGGAGTTCAATTTTTTTTCGTGGAAGTGATTAGCTTGATGATAATCAGGAACGTCTGTCTTTTACGTCCCAAGTAAAACTCAGTTTCATTTTTTTTCACAATACTTAATAGAATCACTAAGAGTTTGGTTTTGTATGGTATCCAGGTGGACCGGTTCAAGAAGTTAGCGACGCTACTCTTCTCCAGCTTGGAGTTGGATGCAGGCAGCGTGGCCGCCCTCACGCCTCGCCGCACGCGCGCGCTCTGCCGCCGCCGCGCCGCCGCCCCGCTCACGCAGCCGCCGCATTTGCACCGAGCGCTGCAAGCTGTGAGTACAAATTGAATATTCACCGTCTCCCGCTATCCCAGACATCTCCCTCCACCCGCAGTTCAGTGGCGAGTTGGGAGTATTGAATGAATTAGAAAAGCTGCGCCGCGCGCTTTTAGTCATACAGGTTACCTAGAGCAACCAAGACGCGCAACGATAACTTTAGAAACTCACGAGTGAATCTGTTAGTACACTTTTTGCGACGGTTGTATGAAGTGGCCAAAGCATCAGAAGAATCATAGAATAGTGTACAGCGGGGTAGATTTCGTCTAAAAAAATTCCGGTTGTGTCCCGGTGCTTTACTGCTAACCGTTGTATTTGTCCGTAAAAGTAGGGTAAACAGACAAGACAATTTACATGTTTAATGGAGATTCTTACTGTTAAGATTTTACCGACAGGTTTACCGCACGCACCTGTAAGAATAATTCCACGATAGTTGTCACTGTAGGGCCAGCGAGAGAAGCGAGATATGACATTTTTAACTCATTACCACAGGGTTCATTTTCCGGTGCTTATTATGTTTGTAAGTTTGTCATCTGTTAAGCGCCCACTGCACTCTCGGCCGAAGTGTCAAAGTGAAGTTAGCCGAGGCGAGGAGACACACTACACACTCGTAGGACTTCGAAAAAACTCAGTCGCTAGGCAGGCTTTAAAGATGGAAGACGTGCAAATTGCAGCTGCCGCTGCTTTGAGCTCTCTTGCTTATTTCAACTTTATACGAATACATACTACAAAAAAAAAATAAGGAATGGAGAAAAAGGAGATGGTGGATGCTTTCCATTCACCGCAATAGAACCAGGTAAATTGCCTATTATTTACTTACATTACATAATAGGCAATTTATTATTTGACATAGACGACATGCACTGACAAAAAAAAATATTAAAATGAAGTCGAGTAATGTAGTGTGACACTTCGTGTTCGAACTTCGGGCCCTTTGACTCGGACGCAGAAAACCGACACAGAACGGAAGTTGTCCGAAACGAAGTTGCACGAAGTGCCTCTCTATACTCTCGTCCTCGGCTTACTTCGATCAACTTCGCGAGTAGTGTAGTGGACGCTTTAAACCACACTTCTTTCGGTGGTCCCTCTTTATGGAGCTGCAAGATTACGTAGGCTAACCTAACAAACAATAACCAGGTGCTGGGCGCGGACGACTCGGTGATAGAGCCGGTGGTTCCGTTCGAGGACGTTCCAGCTCCGTGCCCCGACAGCTGGGACGTGGGCGAGGACGCGGGGGAGGCGCCGGCGGCGGGGGGCGGGGCGCGCGCGCTGCGGCTCCAGCTGTACGACGCCGTGTGCAAGTACTTCCGGCCCAGTGTCGTGCCGCCGGCTTGCGACGTCGCCGACCTGGTGCACTTGTAAACCGGATCAAACCAGCTTGTTTGAAGCGACCACACTGCAGCAGTCTTTATTCTACCTGGCGCCGTGCCGCCGGCTTGCGACGTCGCCGACCTGGTGCACTTGTAAACCGGATCAAACCAGCTTGTTTGAAGCGACCACACTGCAGCAGTCTTTATTCTACCTGGCGCCGTGCCGCCGGCTTGCGACGTCGCCGACCTGGTGCACTTGTAAACCGGATCAAACCAGCTTGTTTGAAGCGACCACACTGCAGCAGTCTTTATTCTACCTGGCGCCGTGCCGCCGGCTTGCGACGTCGCCGACCTGGTGCACTTGTAAACCGGATCAAACCAGCTTGTTTGAAGCGACCACACTGCAGCAGTCTTTATTCTACCTGGCGCCGTGCCGCCGGCTTGCGACGTCGCCGACCTGGTGCACTTGTAAACCGGATCAAACCAGCTTGTTTGAAGCGACCACACTGCAGCAGTCTTTATTCTACCTGGCGCCGTGCCGCCGGCTTGCGACGTCGCCGACCTGGTGCACTTGTAAACCAGATCAAACCAGCTTGTTTGAAGCGACCACACTGCAGCAGTCTTTATTCTACCTGGCGCCGTGCCGCCGGCTTGCGACGTCGCCGACCTGGTGCACTTGTAAACCGGATCAAACCAGCTTACACCCCAGCAGTCTTCATCGTACAGTGCGTCCAAAAAGAGTGGAAATAATCATCTAAAATTAAAAAAAACACGACCTAAAAATTTATAGCAGTGTCATTTGGGCTAATGTACTCGTGTGCAAGGACCCTAACAATACCCTTCCAAACCTATTCAGGCATTTGGAAGTTCTGATGGAATAAAGACACTCGCATACATAAGTAAGTAATACTTTATTGT
This sequence comes from Carpatolechia fugitivella, assembly GCA_951230895.1. NCBI lineage: Eukaryota > Metazoa > Arthropoda > Insecta > Lepidoptera > Gelechiidae > Carpatolechia > Carpatolechia fugitivella. Next base: position 4,000,204 of record OX579664.1, read on the forward strand.
ATATTTTGCTTGAACAGTCTCCGTGGCCGTGTGGTCGAGATTTCGGCGCCCATTACGGAGGTTCCGGGTTCGATTCCCGGTGGGGACACTGTCAAGCTAAAATCTCTTTGTGAGACTTTCCCCAGTTTGGTTAGGACATTGCAGGCGGAATCACCTGATTGTCTGAAAAGAAAGATGATTCCGTGCTTCGGAAGGCACGTTAAGCCGTTGGTTCCGGCTACTATCTAGTCGTTACACGAGCCAAGCCTTTGGCGGCTCTATAACACTGACACCAGGGTTTGTGAGGTCGGTTGTCGACCTTACAACCCATAGATGATGATGATGACTTGACCCCTAAACGCATTTCACTCCTTTTTTTAGGCAGTCGTGTAAAAAAAGTAGCAATACGATACTGCCGTCACATTCAAATCAACATAGTTGAAAACGGGTCGACGCTACAGTATTGCCACTTCTTAATTTCTACTCTTTTTGGACGCTTTATATTTCAGTTACCTACCTGAAATTAAATGAATAGTTTATTAACTTTTGAGTGTTACATTTCTTAGTTTCGTTATTACATTTTTTGGGTGATCTACAGTTATAGACCTGAAGAAGGTCGCTGGTGGTGGCTAGATAAAGGACTATTGCAGTCCACTGCTGGAATAATGGCCAGCAGTGGACTGCAATAGACTGATTGATTGATTGAAATTTCAGTTAAATGACGCCCATTTCTTGATTCAACTATTTTTCTAAGTCTTGCGTCATTTTATTCGTAGCCGGTAACAGAGTTGAATTTATATTTTATATTTGTCAGGCTTTATTATATCAGCCTTTGCTTGTGTGGTCTGAAACCAGTGCCATTACTCTACTAATGCAAAAATGCAATTTGTGTGTCGATGAGATTGCAAACACTATTTTTCAATCAAAGCCGATGTGCATTATTTTCGTCCTGTATGTAAGTATTGACTTGCAATACACTATTCATGTGCTAAATAAGCCTTTTGCTTGTTTGCTTGCGCCTCGCGAGTTTAGCTTAAGTTTTTTAATACGTAAAACTAAATGATCCAAGTAATGTACTACATTTAATATTAGAAGCCTAATCCAATACATTTTATAGATGATATTATTCTAAAATAAGTTTAATGCTGCCAAAAATAAATTTGTAAACTGGACACTATTTCACAGCGTAGTTTACCTACTTATTTCTACTGTTCTTACTTCTACTGTTGTAAAGATTGTCTGATTACTACAATTTTACCGTTCGTGTACGAAAGCGAGGTAAGATTAAAGCCAAGTCCTCGGACCAACCACCCACTGGACACCGCATTCTGTATAATTTACTAACAAACTAATAACGAAGAAAGCTGCGGTGCGGGGGGGGGGGGGGGGGGGGAACGCGTCGTGATTGGTTCATCTCGCTTACGCAACGTATTTTATTTTATTTGGGAGGCTTACATTTTTTTTTACAAGACATATATCATAAGTAGTAACTTATACGCCATTTACAAGCTTCCACACAGTATTGACAGGTCTCTTTCATAATTGGTCGAAACTGAAGTGAGCCGCGAGGTATTGGCCGCCCAGAGATATTTATATGTGCAAATGCACCTATGCGTTTCGGAAAGTTGCGCCCTGACATGTGGTGTCCAGTGGGTGGTTGGGTCTTGACGCAAAAAGTCCGATTCGTAAAATGTCCTATTGACGCAGAATGTCCGATTCGCACATAGTCCGATTCGCACATTTTCCGATTCTCACAAAGTCTGATTCGCATTAATTTGGATTTGTATAAAGTCGCCGCCTGTTGCCTTTCCTTAATTTATATTTGTACGAATATTTGTTTCTGTGCAATAAAGTATATTTGAATTGATTGCATTCAATCAGTTCTGTAGTTTCGGAGCAAATTGGCTGTAACAGACGTACGGACATACAGCCACACAATTAAGGGTTCCATTTTTTTCTTTTGAAGTATGGATTGAGACCCACGTTATCTTAATAGATTTTTAAATTTATATTTGGTGCCTCTCGACCATCGTCGTTAAAAAATAGGAAAACTATAAAAATTGTTTTTCATAAGCAAAAAGTTTCCCTGTCAAAATCTCTTCAATATACATGGTGTAATGGAGAGAGGGTATCAATACGAAAACAGTATGTCAAACCAAGTTTCACCGAAATCGGTCCATAAACAAAAAATTTGGCTGCCATCTTGAATTTTTGTCAGTTTTACAACTCCGTTGTTGTTTTCATGCCAAAACAGAGAGTCAAACCAAGTTTTACCGAAATCGGTTCATAAACAAAAAAGTTGGCCGCCATCTTGGATTTTTGTCAATTTTACAACTTTATTGTTGTTTTCATGCCAAAACAGTACGTCAAACCAAGTTTCACCGAAATCGGTCCATAAACAAAAATTTTGGCCGCTATCTTGGATTTTTGATAATTTTACAACTTCATTGTTGTTTTCATGCCAAAACAGTACGTCAAACCAAGTTTTACCGAAATCGGTCCATAAACAAAAAAGTTGGCCGCCATCTTGGATTTTTGTCAATTTGACAACTGCATTGTTGTTTTCATGACAAAACAGTGTGTCAAACCAAGTTTCACCAAAATCGGTCTATAAACAAAAAAAATGGCCGCCATCTTGGATTTTTGACATTATTAAAATTTTCAGGTGTAAATAATACAATTACTATGCAAATCGGACTTTGTGCGAATCGGTCATTGTGCGAGTCGGTCATTGTGCGAGTCGGACTTTGTGAGAATCGGTCATTGTGCGAATCGGACATTATTTCCGAAGAGGACATTATGCGAATCGGACTTTCTGCGTCAAGACCGGTGGTTGGTCCGAGCCCAAGTCACACAGAGCGGGAGCGGCGCGGTCCGGGGCCGGGAAAGCGGGACGGCGCTATGCCGCCATATAAGGGCCGATTCACACCGGAATGGCAGCGGCCGGCAGCGAATTTTAATGACAAAGCAATATGAACTTCATTTGCAGTGACGTAGATACAAACCGTTCGTGGCCGTCTGACTGCTCTCGTTGCCGCCTGTCTGCTCTCGTCACCGCGCGACCTTTTGTTCTACCTCGAATCTATTTATTTCAAAATAAAGTTCATAATGCTTTGTCATCAAAGCGTCACTGCCGGCCGCTACCATTCTGGTGTGAATAGGCCCTTAGTCCCGCTTTCAACCCGCTCCACACCTTCCGATCCTACGTCCTAGATCGGAAATCCTACGTACTAAATCGGAAGAAATCGGACAATGTATAGGGCAACAGGTCCTAATTAGGACGTGGTAAGGACAGTGTGTAGGGAATGAGGATATCCGATTTAGGACAGGATCGGAAGGTGTGGAGAGGGTTTTCCCGGCCCCGGACCGCGCCTCTCTCGCTCTGTGTGGCCGAGGCCAGGGTTCGAAATTATCAAGATAATTACGCTTCTTGATAATTATCACCAGTGTAAAAAAAATATTTGTATTTGTATTTGTATCTGAATCCGAAAATATATATTTAATCAAATTATAAGGAAGAAAAGGATACGGATGGATGTTAAGTTATACCGATTTTGTATCAAAATATACAATTTGGCAGCACTGACAATTCTTTTCTTATCAGGGGAATCCCCACGACATGTAAAGACAGTTCGCGCGTTTCGATACACGTAAGTACAGAAATTTACGTTCGAATACAATGTACTTTACGCATGATTTTTTATGTTATTATCAATTGATAATTATCCTTTCGAACCCTAGCTGAGGCTTAACAATTAAATTAAACACTGTAATAGGATAATGTTATTTAAATGCTGCATTTGTTATTTCTTAACTATATTATAATTTGTTTTAATTCAAGTTCTGATTGTTCGACTTGTGTCAAGGCATTCGTCTCGAATCATATTGATTTTGTTTCATATATTGCAACTTTTTTTGTGCTGGAATTTAATATTTTTTTTGTCGTAGGTTTATCTTGCTTACTTTAATTTATTTAAGAGAGAATATCTAGAATGATGACATTTTCTTTGTATATGTCGTAGAAAGATTTGATAATTCGAATTTTCGCGATATCTCTAGGGATATTGTGAAAGCACGGATAATTAGACGATAGTGGAAACATTTCTCAACCTTACTGGAAAAATAGGGTTTTTGCAATAACACGAGTCGCTCTCGTAACATTGAACATCTTTAACTCTGATTGGCTAGATTTTTGCTTACTGACTAAATCTTATTCTGATTGGTTCATAGTTTTACCCTGTCGTCAACGTCAACTAATCAGAGGAGGTCTCGTTTTGGGCATTCCGACCAATCAGCTTGGGCCAATCAGCGTTCTTATTTCTTAATAGCTAACGATTTGTTTCGCAATATTACTAGAGCGACTCGTGTTTTAGCAAAAATCCTATCTATTTCCAGTAAGATTGATAATTTTTTTCACCATATCCCCAGGGTTTTCGCGAAAATTTGAATTATCAAATCTTCCTAAACATATAATATATACAGCATCCACTGATGGTCGGCTATACAAGATTGATTTTCTTCGATCTGCTCCCGTATTCAAAAAGATTGCAGCTTCGGTCTAAGCTGTACAAAATAACACAGACATCATCGTAGACTCGATGCCTTATCTATAATACCTAAACGAAGACGTACAAATAGTGTATTTTGAATTTGGGAGCTGACTGTAAAACATCGAAAAAGCTGCTATAACACTATGCATCTTAATTGTTTTTTTTTTGTGTCATGCAGTTGTCATAGACTTCAAGCTGCATTTTATAAATTGTAAGATAAGTGTCTCAAGTAAACTATAGAGGCTTGAAAGTTGGGATATTATGATTTAGTTTGTCGATTTATTTGTATACCGACTGTGATACGGTTGATATAGTCAGTAGTTTGTAAAAGGACCTATTTTAATCTATGGTATTTAAAAGTCATATTTTATATGCGGCGTGCGCGATATCGTAACATTCCTTTGTCTGCGGCGCTTATCGTCGCCTGTGCCGCTGCGTCAATACTTCTTGACAGCCGCATACAATGGGAATGATTTATTAAGTATCTAGAACTTTTCCTATCGCCCAAAGTGTGAGTGGAACTTGGAGTAGAAGAATTTTCTCTTCTATTTACCGTAAGAAGCACTAAAAACGCGCACACGCTGGCACTCTTCGGTAAACATGTGCTGGGGTTTCTGCATTGATAAATGTGACGAGGTCATAAATCCTTAAATTGTAAGGCAACTTTAAGGTTTGTTGACGATAGTCCTTAAGTCGTGATTTAATATTTATTTTCTTCGGCTGCAAAAAGCCTCCGCATACGCAGGATAGTATCCTTTTTATTATTTATTGCACAAAAATATGCGGCCATTATTTTTTTATTTTCGTTTGTCTCTTACTCAATACATGGCGACGTAATCTGTAAAATATTTATATAGACTACTTAATGCGAAGAAGCACATTGTTTTTAAGTGGGTTTATATCAATTGACGATGTGGATGTTAAACATGCATCTCTTCTTTTTCTCTTTCTTTTGTTATTCTACTCACATATGACTCTTCAATGCAAATACTCTTTGTAAATAACGCTATTTATACACCTACTTGTATCCAGTTTATAAAATCTACAATAAATTGTAATATTTAATATTACTGTAGGTAACTAGTTTTATTTATTCTGTCTACGTAAGTCACATGATAGCCTTTGTAAATACTTATTTTATTTCAAGTGTAAAGGTATTGTTTTGTTGTATAAATAAACGTAAATTATAATTACAGGGTTTTATTTGAGTTTAGCTCTCCCAAAACGATGTGAAATTTTGTTGAACTAAACAAGTAAATAAAAACAGTATTTTTTTAAATATAATCATTTATTATTCTCATACATGATTTATTATCAGTCATCGACAACGCGGCGTGCCAAACGGTTTGAAAATAAATCGCTCTGTTCCATGATATGTTCCCGAGGCTTTGCATCATCTGATATAATTAACATTTCTCAAAGCTCATAGTTATTCTGGATGAAGTTCATGCAAAGACATGTAATCTGATTTGATTACTCAACGAACAGAATTGGCCATCTTGTAAAATACAACTACGAGAAAAACTGTTGTAGTGAACCATCAAACTGTGCAGTACTCGCGGTCAAAACTATTCCAGTGCGGCGTTCACTACGCTGTACTTCGGGAGACGAAAAGAAACCGCTACAGAGAAACAAATTTTCTATCTCGCATAGCGCTGTCTCTCTCGCACAGTATAGTGAAAGTTCCGCTTTACTCGACAACAATTCAAAATGATAGTGGGAACATTCATGCTTCGAGTTATCCAAACGTCAAGATCATGTGGCGATACAACTGTAAGTAGCGGGCAATCCATAAACATCTCAACTTTAAATAATAATCATAATCAATAGTTTTCTCTATAAAATAATATCTATGCCTAAGCAAAATAAGTGATCTAAAGTGTTTAATATAAAGAAAATATTTGGTTAATCGCTCTTAACACCACCACCAGTGGCAGCAGACACCGAGCGACGACTCCATACAATACTGAAAAATATGCATAGCGCAGAAAATACTTACTTCATTGCACATAGGTAAATTCATTGATTGCATGCTTTAAACGCAGGTACTTAAAATCATATTATATTTTCTGCGCTAACCATATAGTCAAGATAAACTTGTAACAATTAACAATGCGAAATAAATAGGTCTAAAATAATTTCATGATGTCAAAATAGCATGTCAAGATAAATTAGGTAAACATAACAATGTCAAAAAGGACGAGCTGATGAGAAAGAGTATAACCGATAGAGTAAGTTAATATAAATAATGTATTTAGTGCCGTACTTACAACCCATGGCAAAATTATTTAAGGCGACCCAGTGCCCGCTCTATGACCTCTGCAAATAAATATCTCTTTTTCAAATGAGTTGGCGATGTCAGAGAGCGCGCACTAGGCTCGCGGAAGTAACCGTGACTAGACATAATACAATAACGATGTCTGCTGCTAAGCTAAGAAAGAAAATATAATACTTAGAAAAATAATACTAACGCTAATATTGGTAAGTCCATCATTTAAGTACACGAGCGGTGCTCATAGAAGCTACAAATAATGATAGCTAAAAACAATAAATGCAGGCTGTGGTCCCGGCGCGGCCCACGTGCGCGCGCGCCGCTTTGAGCTACGCAAACCAATTATGCTATAACAGTTAATATTGCAAGCTAATTTCACTACTCGAGAACGAGCTCTCGGACAACCTACGAAGTATACTTGAAGGTTAATATAATCTAGCTCTATACCTAAAACCAGTAAAAATACCTACTAAGGGCGAGTGCCCACTACATGGAACGGTCCAACTAGCCTAAGTCCAGGCGCTAGGAGAGCAACACTACGGCAGGCCCGAGCCCGGCGCGGAGCTGCCCTATCACATCCGATAACGTAAATAAATAACACCGAGATAACCATTCTTGTAAATTTTGTCTTATTTATAGAGCTGGTCGCCTCTGAGCAATCATTTTATTTGAGCAACCTGATTGTAACTATTTCAAAAGTGGAAATAGGGTATTTGACTATATTTTTTTATATAAATCCAAACTTGTTAGTTTCTGCTATCGAACACTAAAAAAATCTTTAAAATTGACCGAGTTATAAAGGTTTGAAACTCAAGATTGGACAGAGAGGCACTTACTAGCATGTGACGTCACTTGCTAGAAACGCCATATAATCTCCATACAAACATCGTTTTTGAAAGAGACAGACATATTGAAACTTTAAAAAATCACTGTAAATTCGTTTTTTTACCGATTCTGTTTTTTTCTTCGCGAATCGTCTGCTAGTAGTCAAATACCCTATTGAGAGAGGACGAATGAAGTGTGAGCGCGGCCAGCTCTGTGGACAAGTAGAGGTGGCTCGGCCACGGGACGGTCGCGAGTCGAGGTCGCGTGCGGCAGGACACTACGTACACACTACAACAAGATGGACGAAAGTAGCCAGAGGGCTCAACAACACAACGAACGTATCAACTACAACAGATTACATAGTCTTTTGCGCACAATGGATGGACACCGATGAATATTTTTAGAAATCTTGGACGTACTAAACATTCGTATTGATAAGAGGTTTTCTATAATATATGAGAATCGTTAGACCCTATTCAATATGTATATCATAAAAAATAACGTTGCACGGTTTATAATACCTGTTTAACGATAGACAGATTGTCTACAGCGAACTTCTCACAGGGATACGATCATCTTCCACTATAAATTCATTTGCGTAATAAAAATACACAGATCCTATTACAAAAATATTTGTAAATCGATTTGATGACGTGCAATACATAATTTGAGGAATATGAAAATAGGTGATCAATCAAAGTGCGTAGGTGAAAGTGAGACGGGAAATTTAGACGCACGAGATCGGCTAGATCGACAACAGAAGCGTAACGCAACGTGATGATGAGAAGCGGCCCCCCTCCCCCCTCCCCGGGGACTTCACATCATAAAATCAGTCAACATTCAATATAACACCAACCATTTATCTCCTGGAGGAGCTCCATCGATATAAAGTTTAACTTTATTAATCTATTTCCCTATGACGGCGGCGCGGGGCGCGCGGGGCGGCGCACAGTTTGACGGTTCACGGCGGTACCCCCCGCCCCGCGCGCCGCGCCCCGCAGCTACCGCCAATTGCAATCATCCAAAACGAGATCGATGAAGCTCCTCCGCCTTAAGTTATTGGTACGAATAATTAGATTAAATTTTATAAAACGTATAAATAATTTAGTCTATTAAGAACCACATTTATAAAAATCGTTCATATTATTATGCCGAGCGGGCGATCGCTACAACTATGTATAAATTCGTGTCGCTGTCGGACAGTGGGCCGTCTTATTGCACTTCCGTTTCGCATTATTTCCTAATTAACAGAGAACGCGAACACGTATCGATTTCGAAAATTTAAGTGCTCGTTTAGGTAGACCTAAATCACTTAAATACCGTAAAGACGGATAAAATTTCAATATTATCAATAATTTTCACCAAGTAACAGAGAAAGTCAAAAGCTTTCCTCTTTAAGTATTTTCAAGTAAGTAGTACTTCTGAAGATTCACTAATCGCATCACTGAGTCACTAGCAACAGCTAACGAGGCCGGACGAGCCACGAGTAGTTTTGACGTAATCACTGTTTGTTAGAGGAAGGGTATCACGTTCAAGAGTCCCGGGCGCCGGCGCCGCCCCGCACGGGCACGGGCGCGGTGCGCGCCTGGTCGTGCGCGAGCAATGCTCGGAGCGCCAGCGCGGCGGCCTTGAGCGCCGACACGAGCCGCTAGAAGTCGCGCGGCCGCGTGCGCGCCCCTCCGCCTCCCGCGCCGCCCGCAGCTTTCGGGACGCGACGCGTGCGCATCTCGCGGTCCACCTGCACGGAGATATACTTAGTCAATTAAAGAGGCAAACCACTTACAAGAATTCTAAAAATACCTGTACTAGATTATTACTACTAGATTATTCACATCATTAGATTATTAGTACTACGAGGAGGGATCAAAAAGTAGTCAGAGGCTGTCGTGGTACCCTCAAATTGAGTATTTGAGTGGTAGGATAAGGAAATTTATATGGATATTTAGATCTTTAAGATACGTAGTCCCGAAAAACTTACCTAAATCACAAAATACATCAAACCAACTCTTAAATAACATATATATAGCTTTGGTACAATCTATAATTACGTATTGCATCCCCATATGGGGAGGTACTGTGGAGATTGCATTGGTTACATGCAGTCTCCGCGCACTTTTCCCTTTGTTTGTTGTTGCTGGCACTCGATATTCGCCCTATATATCGTAAAAAAGCTAATTAGACGTAGTGAGTCAGAGAATGATTGGCTGAAGAAAATAATGGTGTGGATTAGGGATTGAAATGAAGAAAAGACAATACAAAAATATTGTAATCTAATATTGGAGTCATTATTTAGCTACGGATTTATGCGCTAGAAGCGAGTGCCTCCCATCTTCAAAGGGCTACGTCCACCCGACATGGTGTAGACTTATGAAGAAATCGGTACCTCCAGTTACGTTTTTTTTTTTCTTTGCTATATTATTTGCCTGATTATTTGCCTTGTAGAATCAACAGCAAATATCACAGCACGGATCGCAGCTATGAAGCAATTTAATTTTGTTACCTTTGTTTAGCTTCGACTGAACGCGGACGCAGAGGAAGACGTGTTTAATCTTAAATCCTTTTTATGCACCATATTAAGTTTTCCAGAAAAAAGTCTAAGAAAAGACTGTGAATAAAGAAATTAATATTGAATGAGATGGCCAATGCAGCGATTGCAGCCATTAGAATGATGATGAGATACCATGGAAAGGTCTCTCTGCATTGATGCCTTGGTGATGTACAATTGATATTATTTTGTTAAAAAAAGTTGAATTATGTCTGATAAGTATAACGGTCTGAATTCGTCCGCGGAGGACTTCTTCTCGCAATTCGAGATAATCGCCGCTATAAATAGTTGGAGTGACGATGTAAAAACGTTAGTGTTGGCCACTTATCTATGTGGGCCGGCTCTCAGCTATTACAATTTGACAAAATCGTCCTCTACGAAATATGAGGATATTAAAAAAGCGATCTGTTTAGAATTCCCGTCTCCTATAGACCATGCTTCGTTGTTTTATAAGTCTCGTCAAGATTATAATGAGCCTCTGATGGACTATGTGTATCGTGTGGAATCTCTTGCCGGAAAGGCTAAGATTTCAGACCAGAAAATAATAATTAAGCAATGTTTGACTGGTATGTCATCTTTTTTTAAACGTAATTTCGGAACTCAATTATACAAAGATTTCGCTACCCTCAAACAAACCTGCATGCAGTATTCGATGCTCTTTATGGCCACACACACTGAATTATCGTTGCCAGTGAAGATAACCTCGACTCGATGTGGCGAGCCCAGCAGTTATACGAATTCAATGGGTGATGGTTATCCCAGTGAAAATATTGGGCAGCGTGGTGCGCAAGCCTCACCGCAGGGATTATACTCCACGCCGCAAAATAGATCTTCTAGTTGGCCGCCGAGGAGTCCATCTTCTCCACGTACTACTAACTTTGGATCAAACCGACCCCGCAATGATGCGAGATCGTCAGGACCCCAATACACTCAAAACCGGTATAATTTAAGAAGCGGTTCGCGTGATAACGTTGGAAATATACAGGGTAATGACCCAAACTTTCAGCGTCGCCAGTGAATGGGACTACATTGGTAGACGGTCATTTTAGTCGTCCCGTTTCTCCTATTATTTGTGTTGATTTGTACGGTGTAGTGCATAATGCGTTGATTGATTCAGGTGCCACAATTTCTGTGATTTCTTCTTCGTTTCTTGAAAAAGTGGATAAATTCATTCCGTCACACGCATATAATGATAACGCCTCTTGTTTGCGTACGGTGAATGGGATTAGGTTATTAGCTGAATGTTCTGTTATATTGGACATTACAATAAATAGCATTGTTTATAATCATGCATTTGTTGTTGTGTGCGATTTAGTACCTGATATAATTTTAGGGCAGGATTTTTTATATGCAGTAAAGGCCATTGTCAACTTTGATAAACAGTTCATTGAACTGGATAGGAATAAGGTATGGTTCAGAAATGATACAAAAATCGCGGCGTTTTCACTTGATTATGTTCAGTCCGGGACTGAGTCCGAACATTTATTGCCGTTACCGAAAGGTGATTATATCTATTTTCTTAATACGGTAGAATCAATAAATGAAAATTTGGACGATTTAAAAAAGGATACGATCCTAACGAATAACACGAAATGTAATAATTTTAATATTTCTGATGCTTTATTATCAGATCAGAAAAGTAAGTTGTCAGAATTACTGGGCAAATATGAAAAGCAGTTTGCGTTTGATTCGAAGAATTTAGGGGCATGTTCATTAATGGAAGTTGAAATAAATACTTCAGACGAGACTCCTATTCATAAAGCTCCTTATAGAGTTTCACACCATCAACACAGTATAATTAGGGAACAAGTGAGTGAGATGTTGGAAAATGGAATCATTCGTGAGTCGCGAAGTGCATATGCATCCCCGGTTGTCTTGGTCAAGAAACCTGATGACACGTGGCGATTCTGCATTGATTATAGGTCATTGAATAAAAAAGTAATTACCGATTCATATCCTTTACCCAGAATAGATGACATAATTTTATATCTAGCTAGAGCCAAATATTTTGCGGATCTGGATTTAAATAGTGGATATTGGCAGTTGAGAATCAAGGAATCTGATAAGCATAAAACTGCTTTTGTTACCCCTTCGGGATTGTATGAATTTAACGTCATGCCGTTCGGCCTTAAAACAAGTGGTGCGATTTTCCAGCGGGTTATGGATAGTGTTTTAGGGGGCATGAAATATCGGAATGCTATTGTTTATATTGACAACATATTGGTTTATGGGGAAACATTTGAAGAATTTTCTTTATCTTTAAATGAAATCTTATATAGAATTAAAGAATGCAATTTGACACTTAAACCTAGTAAGTGCAAATTTGGTTTTGAAAAAGTTTCCGTTCTTGGTTATGAAATAACGGGTCAGGGAATTCGACCAGATCGATCACAGTTTGAAAAGATTATGAAGATCCAAGTGCCAAAATCGACTAAAGAACTTAAATCTATTTTAGGACTCTTTTCATATTATAGAAAATTCTTAGATAATTATGCGGATTTGGCTATGCCTCTAACAAGGTTGATGAAGAAGGGTGTCAAATTTATTTGGACAGAACTACAGCACCATGCATTTTCTAAAATTCTTTCTCTTATTCAGAACCCCCCTTTATTAAGACATTTTTCGAATAGCGAAGGCATAGTTACAAGATTATTTGTCGATGCTAGTGATAAAGCATTAGGTGCTTGTTTATTGCAGGGTGATGATAAAATATTTCCGATTGCTTTCGCGTCGCGTAAGCTCTCTGATTGTGAGACCAGGTATACGATTACCGAAAAGGAATGTTTGGCTCTAGTGTGGGCTCTTAATTATTTTAAGCATTTACTATGGGGAATGAAATTTGACGTCGTGACGGATCACAAAGCTTTGGTATGGCTCCGTACTAAAAAGGATATGAATGGGCGTTTAGCTCGTTGGTCTTTAGTGATTCAACAATATGATTTTGATATAGTATATTGTTCGGGCAAAGATAACCAAATTGCTGATTTCCTAAGCAGGAATCCATTAATTGAGGATGTTGATGTTAAGGAGACCTCTCCTAAGGATGTAGTTGAGGATGGTTTAGAGTTATACAGGATTGAAGCTTCTCGTTTTGAATTTGATCAAAGCGTTGATAGTTTTTGCACTGAACAAGTTTCAAGGATTGCTTCTAGATCTCGGCTAAACTATAAAGGTTTTCTTACTAGAGACAATAAGCTCTTTCACAGGTGTAGGATAGGTAACAGATATGTTGATCGTTTGGTTGTTCCTCAAGCTTCATTTAATGACGTTATGAAGGAAATTCATGATGATCCTTGGAATGGAGCGCATTTTGGTCTTACGAAGACTTTATGTAAATTTAGGGACAGATATTTTATTCTTGATGCTGAAAAGAAAATTTCTAGATATATCGAAAGTTGTAAAGAATGTCAAGAGAGGAAGAGATCGTATTTGATTGCTCCGATGCAACCGATTGAAGTCAATCATCTTTTTGATAAAATAGCCCTTGACATATTAGGACCTCTTCCGACCTCGGATTTAGGAAACAAATACATCATAGTTTGTTTAGAATATTTATCGAAATACGCGATAACTAGAGCAGTCCCAAGTGCAACTGCTCAGGCCGTTAGTGATTTTCTTACTCAAGAGATCTTCTGTAATTTGGCTTAGTGTATAGGCCACTCATTTTAGATATGCTATCGAATATTTATAGTTCTTCGGAAAAGATCTTGTTATTCGGTTAATATTTAACGTAAGTGACGCATAGTGTAGGTGATCATTATTTTTCTACATATACGAATAGGCCTGAGCTCCTGTTCCAGACCTGCCGCTACTTCGATTTTTAGACTTTGTATTCGCGTTTTTCATTTGTTTTTGTCTTAGCTTAGGTTGAAATATTTAAGTTTAGATTAGGTGCGATCACTTAAAGTTTGTTCATTATGTTGATGGGATTTTGTTGTCATAATTTGATTTATCTGATATTACATAATAATAATTTCGTTTGTTCTTGTTGGTCAATTATAGCAGCATGGTCCAATGTTAATATTATGTTGAACGTTTTGTGTCGCTGTTAGTTGTTCTATTAATTCTTCAAAATTTATTTATTGTTCTTTTGGTTCATGTAGTGTACCATGAGTTGTACTTGAATGAATAATCTTTTGGCGTGGTTTTAATTATTCGTATTTGGTGAAACGTTGTTCCACCAGGTAGCTGTTAGCTATGGCTTCTTGTACAAATCATAGGGTTTGTTAAATGAAATATTATACGCACTTTTAGGTAATTAGTTAGGTTTATCTTTTGTGATCGGCTGATCATTTTCCTGTAGGAGGAGGGATGTGGAGATTGCATTGGTTACATGCAGTCTCCGCGCACTTTTCCCTTTGTTTGTTGTTGCTGGCACTCGATATTCGCCCTATATATCGTAAAAAAGCTAATTAGACGTAGTGAGTCAGAGAATGATTGGCTGAAGAAAATAATGGTGTGGATTAGGGATTGAAATGAAGAAAAGACAATACAAAAATATTGTAATCTAATATTGGAGTCATTATTTAGCTACGGATTTATGCGCTAGAAGCGAGTGCCTCCCATCTTCAAAGGGCTACGTCCACCCGACAGTACTTTTAAAACACATTTACTCGAGGCAGAAAAAGCTCAGAGAGCTTTGCTGAAAGTTATGTATTTTAAGAAACTGTGGTATTCTACCGAGAGACTATATGAAAGCTGTAATTTACTTTCCATTCGCAAGCTCTATTTCTTACATACAACTTTAAAAACTCATAAAACTATAGTCTATGATCCAACTATAGAAAGCAAGAGGAGGAAAGAATGGTGCTTGCTAATCTGCAAGCTAAGACGATGTTTGCGAGTACGCAATACAAAAAAAGGTCAACCTACTTGTACAATAAACTTAATAAAGAACTTTCTATATACAGTAAAACTTATTATGAATGCAAAGAAACCTTAATTTCATGGCTAAAATCAATAAGCTATGATGAATGTGAGAAATTCCTGCAGCCTCTAAAATGAATGGTACACCGAAGTGTAATATTTGTTATGGAGTAACTAATTACTAATCCCCCCCTATCATCAACACACTCTTGGAGGGAGGGAAAGAAGCTAGTAGGTGTCCTGATCCCAAGCTTATTACTGCTTAAGGCTAGCCTCCCTCCCTTCCTCCCCCTCTATCTACACACATAACATGCTCTTATACATACATACACCCCCCACTTACACACACATACATGCACACAAACACACGCACAATCACACGCATCCACACACTCCTGAAACACAATACCTAGTGAATTATCCTTGTATTTCTTTTTCACTAAGTCTAGTAACTTAATTAAATCTAGTATAAGTATATCTATAGAAATTCTCTGTTTTTAATAACATTATATTTCTATGATATGGAAGAGCGGGGCATCCTGGCACAGGCATTTATATATGCTTAAAAGGAGGCCCCAGCAAATTTGTTTCATAGATAACTTTAAGTTAAAGAAATAAAGATTTTTGATTTTGTTTTTTTTTTTGAGTGAGAACGACATACTCCTTGGTAAGAAAAAAAAATACTGGCAGGCATAGCTCAGATACATATTTGTAATATTAATAAAGAAAAAAATCTTCGATTCTCTTTAGTTTTTTTCTGAATGTAGTCATTTGTTTGCTTCGTGTCGAAACGTGTTCTCGAAAATGGAGAAAAACGAAGTGCGAGGCGTTATTAAATACCTCTGTTTAAAAAAGTTAACGACTCAAGAGATTCATTGCGATTTGGAGGCAACATTAGGAGAGTCTGCTCCGCCGTATTCTACTGTCGCAAGGTGGGCTTCTCAATTTCGAGTAGGGAGAACGAGCACGGAAGACGAACATCGTTGCGGCCGTCCATCGACGTCAGTCACCCAAGAAAATGTTGCGAAAGTCGAGAAAATTATATTGAGCGATCGAAGAGTTACCATCCGATACTTAATTTAAGAAACGGGCATTTCATATGGAGGTATTCAATCCATATTGAAACAATCTTTGAATATGAGAAAAGTTTCCGCAATATGGGTGCCGAGAATGTTAACCGACAGTCAGAAACAAAATCGACTTGACATTTCGAAGATATTGTTGGACAAGTTTCAAGAAGATTTTGAGAACTTTTTGTCTCGTTTCGTAACAATGGACGAAACATGGGTCCATCATTTTGATCCTGAGACAAAACAGCAATCTTCGCAATGGAAACGGCCATCATCACCGACCCCGAAGAAGTTTCGTGCCGTGGCATCGGCTGGCAAGGTTATGGCCTCAATATTTTGGGACTCAGAAGGGATATTGTTGATTGATTGCCTGGAGCGTGGAACCACTATTACAGGCCAATATTATGCAGCTTTAATTCCCAAGTTGAGGAATGCCATCAAAGAGAAAAGGAGAGAAAAACTTCGAAGGGGCGTGCTGTTTCATCACGACAACGCACCCGCGCACAGGTCGGCAGTTGCGATGGCTGCCATTCAGCAAGCTGGCTTCGAATTGGTTGACCACCCCCCTTATTCACCAGATCTGGCGCCTAGCGATTTTTATCTGTTCCCCAAATTGAAAGAATACTTAAGGGGAAACAGGTACGAAGACGATAACGAGGTGATGGATGCCGTGGAGAGCTTTCTGCAGGACCAAGACAAAACTTTTTTTTTTAAAGGGATTGAAGCCTTGGAAAAGCGCTGGACTCGGTGTGTAGAGAGACTCGGAGACTATGTAGTAAAATAAATTATTAAGTTATCAATAGTCATTATATTCTATTTCATTCTCACTACTTTTTGATCCCTCCTCGTAGATCAGATTATTAGTACTAGATTATTCACATCGTGCGACATTGCAGCGCGCTAGTTAAATCTTTGGGTATATTTTGTGACGCTAAGTCTTCTCCTAGCATGTTTGCACTATAAGCTGGTTGTACTGACCTCCAGCTCCTCCAGGCGCTGTGTGAGCGCCAGTTTCTGCTGCACGGCCAGGCGCAGCAGCTGGTTGAGGGTCTTCTTCTCTTCCTCGGCTCCACTTAGCGCGGCCGTCAGCTCATCCACTTGCGTCACGTACTCCTCGCACCGCGCCGCGAACATCGCGCGCAAACCTATACACAGATAAAGACTTCTTTAACATGATATTCACAATAAAAGTTAAGGGAACCGATATTATCAAATTGACGAATTGACATCGGATGTACGAGGGCTACTATTTATGTATCCGGAATAACAAAAAATAACAAACATCTATAACCAAATATACTTTTATTGCTTTTCAAAATATTCCCCGTGATGATCGATGCATTTTTTCATACGTTGAAACCCAACTTTCGTAGCATTTTTTCCATTCTGTATCGGGTATCTCCAAAACGTGCATTTTGAAAGCATCGGCTTCTTCCCGGGTCGAAAATCGGTGTCCACGTAATTTGTTCTTCACGCTTGGGAATAAATAAAAGTAGTTGGGTGCCAAGTCGGGACTGTACGGCGGATGACCCGTCAATTCGATCATTTGACTATTTAAATACTCCGTTGTTGCGGCCGAGGTGTGACAGCTGGCGTTATCGTGGTGAAGGATTATTCTTCGTTGTCGATTGTTCTTGCTTATTTCTCCAAAGACTTCTGGCAAGCAAATGGTGGTGTACCATTCAGAATTAACCGTTTTACGATTCTCTAGTGGTACTGTAGCCACATGTCCACTAATACCAAAAAAGCAGGCAACCATTTGCTTCAAAGTACTTTTTGCACGAACAACTTTAGTAGGGTTTGGCTCATTTTAGAACACGCAAACCGTTGACTGCTGTTTAGTTTCGGGATCATACGCATATATCCAAGATTCGTCTCCTGTGTAGATATTATGAACAGCTTTTGATGTACCACATTTGTATTTTTCTATCATTTTTTTGCACCAATCAACACGAGCCTGTTTTTATTCAACTGTTAAGTTGTGCGGGATCCAACGAGAACAATTTTTTTTACAGCCAAATGTTCGTGTAATATTTTATAAATACTCGTCATACTAATGCCCAGAAATGCTTCTATCTCGCGATATGTAACATGACGGTCTTGCATTATTAGTTCGCGCACAGCATCAACATTTTGTGGTACAACAGCTGATATAGGGCGACCTTCTTTAAAATCGTCCGCAAGCATACGACGACCACGATTAAACTCACTGAACCAGTGATACACAGTGGTTTTCGATGGGGCTTCCTCCCCAAAAGTCGACAAAAGTTGATCCATGCACTGTTTTTGAGTTAATCCACGCCGAAAGTCGTAATAAATCATAGCACGAAAATTTTCACGAGTCAAATCCATGGTGATGATAGACAATGAATTTTAAAAATGGCGCTACAATGTAAAAACAATTGACAGATGAATGAAACAAACTTTATTTTACAGCCAAAGAGTTCTATTTTTAAATGTTATAATTTTTTTTAAAATATTGTTTATGTAAGTGGCCAGTTCCGGATACATAAATAGCAGCCTTTGTAATAGTACAGGAAGAATCACGAAATGGAGAAGTTTAAAATTGGAACAAGGATAATCATTCAGAAAGAACATAAAGTAAAAAGCTTCTGTAACGACTCCATCATTGGCACTGATAATTTCTCAGCTAATTGTTGCTAATTTCTGCGGTTTTAAAACCGTACACCACTTTTTTATTCTTTTGGAAATTATAAACAGTAATCTCAATTAGAACTCGACCAGAATATTGAGTATGTCAGGAGGAAGCCACTTGTTACTTTGACCTTCAACGTTTAAAAAAAATCTGCAACATGGCGACGACATCTCAAATACTCTTGGTCACAATGACCCCGATTCGGGAAGTCATGGTCTAATTCTAATTTTAAAATCCAGCTATCCTTTTCGTTTTTATGATCAATGAAAGAGAGGTGATGAATTCAGATGAACGAATGATATTAATTTGAACGAATGACAACCTAAAATAAGGGCATAGCCGTCAGATTAAGATATTTTTGAGTCGCATGTTTTAAGTGGTCTCTAAAATAGGGGATCGGACTGTTCCTAAATTTAACATATTTCATTAATTATTTTTAAAATATAGATTAGTAGCAGACGATTCGCGAAGAAAAAAACAGAATCGGTTGAAAAACTAATTTACAGTGATTTTTTTAAGTTTCAATATGTCTGTCTTTTTCAAAAACGATTTTTTGTATGGAGATTATATGGCGCCGCCGTTACTAACAATGACGTCACAAGTGGGTATGTGCCTCTCTGTCTAAACTTGAATTTCAAACCTTTATAACTCGGTCAATTTTAAAGATAGAGCAAAAAATATTTTTGTGTTCGATAGCAGAAACTAAGAAGTTTGGATTTATAAAATAAAAAAAGTAGTCCGATTGTTCCATAAGGTTCAAATTCGATGTTTGACAGCTCTAATATTAGAATGGCCATCTCCTGTCCCTTTTCAATCTTTAAAGAGTGAAAAGGACGGAGGAACTTAAATTAAACATTAGAGCGTGACAGTGAGAACTAGCCTCGATAACTTACTTGAGAATGTAGCTGCGTCCTCCTTGAGCAGTCTCAGTTCGTTGCGCAGCTTGAGCATGGTCTCGGTGACGATGGTCTTCTCGGTCTCGTACTTGCTCTTGAGGTTGGCGAGCGCGACCTCCGCCGTGTTCTTGTTGGACTTGAGCACCGTCCGCAACGTGGCGATCTGTTCCCTCTTCGTGGACAGCAAAGACTTCAGCTTTATCACTTGCTCTTGCAACTCTCCTAACTCCGCGCCGCGTTCTTCCGATTCCATTACTGTAATGTAAGTTGTGGGTAAGTTTGATGTTTTGGATGGGTTAAGATACTGGTATATTTATTAATTACTTACTGACTCTACCCTGTTACAGATAAGATAACACAGTTACATATCAAATCTAAAAATCTAGTGAATCATGAGAAACCTTTTTTGTTCCATACATTTTCTTTGTCCATTTTTCTAATGTTATGTATCTGAGATGAAGGATAATAATGTCCAAATTATAAATTTTTCGTACCATATCTATAAAAACTATCTTCCTTTGACTAAATACAATAAATATAGGTAACGACTGTGCTGCTGAATATCGACCCAAACATAATCTAATTTTCAACTAAAATAGTATCACACTAATAAAATATTTGGATGTTTGTTCCGCTTTCACGCCTAAACTACTGGACTGATTTGGACGAAATTTGGAATGTAGATAGTTCGTAACCTGGATTAACACATAGGATACTTTTTACTGGGAAAAGTCTCACTCCCACGGGAAAATCTTACATAGCGCGAGCGTAGCCGCGGGCGGAAAGCTAGTAGAAAATAAATAAGTCACAATATGCATCAATAACTAGTAAATAAGTATTCCCCGAACTAAGGTACTACTAAACAAAATACTAAAACTACATAAAAGACAACATCCTTACATGAGTAGTGGGCCTCGCAATATTTCTTATCACATTATATACTGCAGCATCAGTACGCAGTTGGTGAAGCTGGAGCGCAGCGACTCCCTTATGCTATTGGCCATGTTGGCGTGGGCGTTCCTCGCGTCTACACTACTCCTAGTTACATAGCTAGTCCTGTGGAACATGACGTCACGCCACACGCAATGCAAGCTCTCCTTGGAATTCCTTCTTAAACTCGACTTTCTAGGATATAGAACGTTAGGCTTAGGAAAGGATATAGGAGTTTTCTTCTCGTAGGTAACTGTCGTCCATCTTTTAATCTTATAACTATCCACATCCGAATCGGACTTCGATATATTATCTAAGCTAAGTGTCGGCCAATTTTTAGTCTTACTATCTACATTCGAGTTGTATTTCGACATATTTTCGAAGTAATTAGTGATTTCCTTGACGGACTTTCCCGGGCATGTTTGGTTTTTGGGATAGTTCGTTTGCAGTGACAACGTAGCGATGAGGTCGTTGAGTCGCTTTTTGGTGTCGGCCAGCTTCAGCTTGTTGGCTTGGTCTTTGCTCTTCTTCAAGGAGGTGGAGTAGGAACTCTTGGACCTCCAGGACGCATGTTCTATTTGGATTTGGGTAGGGTCTGGGAAGGAATAGGGTGGAGTTGCATCAGACAAATACACGAACAAGATATTCGTATAGTTATAGATGTACATTTTTAATATTTAAAGATAAATTGCTGTTCGTTTGTCTCGCTAAAACTCGAGAATGGCTGGACCGATTTGGCTAATTTTGATCTTGAAATATTTGTAGAAGTTCAGGGAAGGTTTAAACGGTGGAAAACATAAATAATAAGTAACAAAAAAACTACAATTTAGTTTTCCAATACAAAATGATCAAGTGTAGGGTAGATGTAGGGTAGGTGTAGAGTAGGGTAGAGGTAGGAAAAATGGCAGGACAACGTCTACCGGGTCTGCTAGTAATACATAATTTTCTGCTTCAAAAGTCAATTATTCTGTCGTAGATTGCAGATTGATGGTGATTAGAAAACTTAGCCTAGCTCGTCGACTTCTTCATGTCGATGGTTCAGTTCTATGGTATTTTGTCAATATTTGGCCAATGCTATAGCATTATCTGCAGCGGCGCACGCATCCGCTAGAGTGCACCTTTTAGGAAAAGCTGGGCAGTTGAGCTGTGAGCAGGCCGAACTATGGAGCTGGCTATCTTGCCCTGGCTGTCCTGTTTCCTGCTCTATGCAAGACCAGAATGAGGCTAATCCAAAGGTAGTAGTTTTGCGCTAGTTTTGTCTAAATTTGGGTGTGGTCTGAAAGAAGCAGTGTCACTCAACAGGCGGATGGCGAAGTCGCGAGTCGAGCGCAGTATCGAGCGCGGCTCTCAGGTGAGTCAGCTGGTCGAGCCGCGCGCCTCTCTGTGACTAGCCTGACTAGATGCGACTAGCAGTGATAATGATCATTGTGACTGGCGCCACGCAAACCATGGAGGTCGCTGTATTGCCCTGACTGTCCTGTTTCCTGCTTATTGCGATCTAAATGAAGCTAATTCAAAGGCGGTAGTTTTGGCTAGATTTCTGGAAGAGGCAGTGTCACTCACCAGGCGGATGGCGAAGTCGCGAGTCGAGCGCAGTATCGAGCGCGGCTCTCAGGTGAGTCAGCTGGTCGAGCCGCGCGCCTCTCTGTGACTAGCCTGACTAGATGCGACTAGCAGTGATAATGATCATTGTGACTGGCGCCACGCAAACCATGGAGGTCGCTGTATTGCCCTGACTGTCCTGTTTCCTGCTTATTGCGATCTAAATGAAGCTAATTCAAAGGCGGTAGTTTTGGCTAGATTTCTGGAAGAGGCAGTGTCACTCACCAGGCGGATGGCGAAGTCGCGAGTCGAGCGCAGTATCGAGCGCGGCTCTCAGGTGAGTCAGCTGGTCGAGCCGCGCGCCTCTCTGTGACTAGCCTGACTAGATGCGACTAGCAGTGATAATGATCATTGTGACTGGCGCCACGCAAACCATGGAGGTCGCTGTATTGCCCTGACTGTCCTGTTTCCTGCTTATTGCGATCTAAATGAAGCTAATTCAAAGGCGGTAGTTTTGGCTAGATTTCTGGAAGAGGCAGTGTCACTCACCAGGCGGATGGCGAAGTCGCGAGTCGAGCGCAGTATCGAGCGCGGCTCTCAGGTGAGTCAGCTGGTCGAGCCGCGCGCCTCTCTGTGACTAGCCTGACTAGATGCGACTAGCAGTGATAATGATCATTGTGACTGGCGCCACGCAAACCATGGAGGTCGCTGTATTGCCCTGACTGTCCTGTTTCCTGCTTATTGCGATCTAAATGAAGCTAATTCAAAGGCGGTAGTTTTGGCTAGATTTCTGGAAGAGGCAGTGTCACTCACCAGGCGGATGGCGAAGTCGCGAGTCGAGCGCAGTATCGAGCGCGGCTCTCAGGTGAGTCAGCTGGTCGAGCCGCGCGCCTCTCTGTGACTAGCCTGACTAGATGCGACTAGCAGTGATAATGATCATTGTGACTGGCGCCACGCAAACCATGGAGGTCGCTGTATTGCCCTGACTGTCCTGTTTCCTGCTTATTGCGATCTAAATGAAGCTAATTCAAAGGCGGTAGTTTTGGCTAGATTTCTGGAAGAGGCAGTGTCACTCACCAGGCGGATGGCGAAGTCGCGAGTCGAGCGCAGTATCGAGCGCGGCTCTCAGGTGCGTGAGTTGGTCGAGCAGCGTGTCGGCGGCGCGCGCGACCAGCCCCGCCGCTCGCAGGCCTTCCAGTTCTCCAGCTGCTAGGGCTAATGCTTCGTCTTCCACTGACCGGTCTGAGCCGCCGCCCACTGCACAAATGGAAAATAGTTTTATTTAGCAACAGGAAATTATTTTATTAATTTTGTTTTAAATGGAGAATCTTACTGTCGTTTTCTTCCGCTAGAGGCGCCACCTAAACATGACGTAAAAGGCAGTTTTTGATTTTTTACGGAAATGGAAGTTTGCGGATATTATTTTAGGTGGCGCCATCTACATTTGCAAACGCAACCCTATTGTTGAAGCTTTGGTGAGACATATTTCGTGTTACTTTTTTTAAGGTTGCCACTAAAGCTAAATGCAAATCTAATTAAAGGCTACAACGGCATTGCATTTGGATAGATATTTGAAAATAATACTAGTCTTAGGACTAATACGTGTAATATGTATCCACAAAAGCGTGTGATTCGGTGCTGTTGCGTAAAATGAGGTGTGTTAATTGTAACTGTGTAAGGTGTACTGTGGTTGCGTGTTACCGTGCGGTTGCCCCGCGTGTTGCAGGTGGTATATCGCCGTGAGAGTGTAGTAATGTAAGGTATGGTTGCGTGTGGTTGCCTAAGGTATATTGTGATTGCCTAAGATATATTGTGGTTGCCTAAGGTATTTGTGGTGTCATAAGGTATATTGTGGTTGCCTAAGGTATAATGTGGTTGCGTGTTGTTACCTGATGTATATGTGGTTGCGTGTTGTTGCCTAAGGTACATGTTGTTGCGTGTGGTTGCCTAAGGTATATGTTGTTGCGTGTGGTTGCCTAAAGTAGAATGTGATTGCGTAAGGTATATTGTGGTTGCATGTTACCGTGCGGTTGCCCCGCGTGTTCCAGCAGCAGTCGCTCCGGCTGCGTGCCGTTGACGGCGCACACGTGGTGGTATATCGCCGCCAGGGTCTCCGCCGCGGAATTCAGAGCCGGCGCCGCCAGGGATAGTGCACGACCCGCGCCTGGAATATTACAAAGGAATTATAGGTACAGTTAGATTAAAGGTGCTTGTTTAAATGTTATTTCACTAACTTTCTCTCTATAGATTAGATAAGCATATTCTGTCATTACCCGACTTTAGTCAGGTGATAAAAGAGTCTGAATACGCGATAACTGATTGCAAACTCAAGGGTGCGAGCGAGACGACTATATCTCACCTCACACGGTAATGACTCACGCGACTGCTCACTGTTAATCACTATGGAAATTTAGTGCGTTTTATTCGATACTTTCTGCATTAAGTTTTTAATGAAAATTAAATGTCAAGCAAAAATATTTTTTTTATTTTGTGTCATTCGTTACGCTTGCTATTCGAGCTAAAAAGCCTGGTTACCCTTAAATGGAATTTAAACCCACATACCTCCAGCTAAGGTTCTCAGGAAGTCCCCTTCAGCCTCTGCTACTCTATCACTTGATCGTACTAGCTAAATTATACAGTGTAACCCCACATACCTCCCGCCAGGGTCCTCAGCAGGTCGGCGTCGGCCTGCAGCGCCGCGGCTCGCACCTCGGCCTCCGCCACGCGGTCGCTGAGCTGCGCCAGCTGCGTCCGGGCGACCCCCGCAGCGGTCCCTTCGGCTGGAGCCGATGTGTGCTGCAACTCCTGCATCAGTGCTGCCACTCCTGAGAGCTCCCCGCCGGAGACGCGCCACCAGGTCAGCCATTTGGCCGCTCGTGATGACACGCCGCCTTCCACCTTTTCGTCTTCCTGTAAAGGAAAGATTTTCATGTTTGTTGTAAAAATCTTTCATAGGAAGATGATGATGACTTTCAGACCTTTTTAGACAGTCAACCTTGATTGGCTTTAATATTCTCATCCCAGTACTTAGCCACGGTTACGACGTTATGTGACGTCACATATAAATCCTCTTTAGTGCAGGTGGCGGGACGCAATGGGCAAGAAAGAAAATGAGCCATACTCTGAGACTCCACACCCACAGTGCTTATTTATCGGATTTATGAAGCCCCATTTGACCATGTTTGGGTTTGCAGCGGCCAACTCGGGGTCGCAAACGGTTTAACGATTTCCAAATCGGCCACTGCAATCAGTGTCCAGGCGACAGAGTTTCTGCAGCTGTAACAAAGCCTGGTGGCACTGGGTATTTTGTAAGTCTCTGCTCTCTCGCCGATTTTCGCTCACAATTTGATTGGCTAACAAGTGCAAATACATAAAAACCTTTTTACGTTCTACATGTTTTGTGTTTTTTCCAATGTGATTTGAAACGTATTAGTTACCAGCGGCGCGCAGTCCCCGTGCAAGGCGTTGAGCGCGGCGATGCGCGAGGCGGCGCGCACGAGCCCCGCGCGCAGCACCGCGGCCGCCGCGCTCTCCGTCTCCGCCGTCGATTGAGCGTTTCGCATGGAAGACTGGAGTTGGCCCTGCAATTACAAGTACATTACATTTTTTATTTATTTTATTTCTTGGTAATTGTACATCGTGGATCCATATCACGTGTGTGCCTACCTACTTTGAAATAACTATTTTCCTTATTATTTATCTAAAATGGAAACACTCACTTAAAAATGAAGACAAAGTTTCAATTTTTACGTGTTTCCGTTTTAAATAAATAATAATGTAAAAAAATCACGTATCGTTCAATAATAAAACTATTTTCCTGTATGGGCTATGCCTGAAGTAAAACTTTTTAATAAAAAAATAAAAACTAAATTTGTTGTTATAGATAAAGTCCACAAAGATAAAAAAAACACGAAAAGGTTATATTGTCAAGGATCGTTGTATTGTTGACTCTTTCTCAAAAAATATTTCATAGTATAGACGCACGTGAGAGCCCAGCACTAGGCCGGGAAAACGCTAGGACGAAGAAGATAGACGCACGTGAGAGCCCAGCACTAGGCCGGGAAAACGCTAGGACGAAGAAGATAGACGCACGTGAGAGCCCAGCACTAGGCCGGGAAAACGCTAGGACGAAGAAGATAGACGCACGTGAGAGCCCAGCACTAGGCCGGGAAAACGCTAGGACGAAGAAGATAGACGCACGTGAGAGCCCAGCACTAGGCCGGGAAAACGCTAGGACGAAGAAGATAGACGCACGTGAGAGCCCAGCACTAGGCCGGGAAAACGCTAGGACGAAGAAGATAGACGCACGTGAGAGCCCAGCACTAGGCCGGGAAAACGCTAGGACGAAGAAGATAGACGCACGTGAGAGCCCAGCACTAGGCCGGGAAAACGCTAGGACGAAGAAGATAGACGCACGTGAGACCCCAGCACTAGGCCGGGAAAACGCTAGGACGAAGAAGATAGACGCACGTGAGAGCCCAGCACTAGGCCGGGAAAACGCTAGGACGAAGAAGATAGACGCACGTGAGACCCCAGCACTAGGCCGGGAAAACGCTAGGACGAAGAAGATAGACGCACGTGAGACCCCAGCACTAGGCCGGGAAAACGCTAGGACGAAGAAGATAGACGCACGTGAGACCCCAGCACTAGGCCGGGAAAACTCTAGGACGAAGAAGATAGACGCACGTGAGACCCCAGCACTAGGCCGGGAAAACGCTAGGACGAAGAAGATAGACGCACGTGAGAGCCCAGCACTAGGCCGGGAAAACGCTAGGACGAAGAAGATAGACGCACGTGAGAGCCAGCACTAGGCCGGGAAAACGCTAGGACGAAGAAGATAGACGCACGTGAGACCCCAGCACTAGGCCGGGAAAACGCTAGGACGAAGAAGATAAACGCACGTGAGACCCCAGCACTAGGCCGGGAAAACGCTAGGACGAAGAAGATAGACGCACGTGAGACCCCAGCACTAGGCCGGGAAAACGCTAGGACGAAGAAGATAGACGCACGTGAGAGCCCAGCACTAGGCCGGGAAAACGCTAGGATGAAGAAGATAGACGCACGTGAGACCCCAGCACTAGGCCGGGAAAACGCTAGGACGAAGAAGATAGACGCACGTGAGAGCCCAGCACTAGGCCGGGAAAACGCTAGGACGAAGAAGATAGACGCACGTGAGAAGGACGAATCCGACTGTACCAGACAGAAAGTGACGTCGAAAGTTAGATACTCAAAATGTATATTTATTCTTGTCTTAAAAACGCCAAGGACGTTTACAGAAACACTGCCACCATAGGGAGAGCATTCTACTTTTTGATATTGCAAAATTTTGTTCATCTCCTGTCCCTTTTTAATCTTTAAAGTGCGAGAAGGACGGACGAACATAATCAATCAATCAGCCTATTGCAGTCCACTGCTGGACGTAGCCCTCCCCAAGGGCACGCCAAAGCGCACGATCACCCGCTTTCCTCACCCAGCCACCACCAGCAACCTTCCTCAGGTCATCAGTCCACCTGGCAGGGGGGCGTCCCACACTACGTTTCCCGAGACGAACATAAACTAAGCGTTATATCGAGAATTAGCCCCAATATCGCTCCGCTTCTATCTATGCTGCGATATGCTGGTGTATACTGACGTTCTCCTGCAGCGCCTGCTCCAGCTGCTTCTCGAGGCGCGTGATCTCGTGCAGGTGCACCTCGCTGAACAGGTCGGCGTGGTGCTCGCCCAGCGCGCCGCCCAGCTCGCCCGCGCCGCTGCCCCCCGCCCCCGCCTCGCCCTCAGACTCCCCGCCCTCCTCCGGCATACCTGAACAGACCGAGTATTAGGCTCTAGACTAGAAAGACGGACTGCATATCAACTGCAATCCGACTGCCAAATTGCAGTTCAAATGCTGTTTAAACGTGCCCTCGCCCAGTAATGTACTGTTATTCGAATTAAGATTTTATATAACCAGTTTGCGACGTCAAAGCTAGCAAATAGATGTTTGGCACGTTCACAACGCGTACTTACTTTTCAGACAGTCAAGTATAAGTTTGCAATATCGTTAGCAAACGGGCACTTATTTCTTAACTGAGTTCCAATCGGGACTCGAACCCAGAACCACCGGAGCGAGAGCCGAACGCTCTGCCGTTAGCTTACGAAAGCTTATTAAAAATCAGGTCACAATTTCGTCAATAAATACTTTCCTAACAAATATACTTACCTCGTATACTGTACGCCAAGTTTATTTATTAATAATAGGAAGACCAACAGCTAAAATTAACTTAATAGTAAATACAGTAATACCAAAAAGCCATTTACAGGTTTCCACAAGTAGGTACCAGAACATAAGAAAAACATAAGATCATACACTCCTGGGCCTGAATGCAGCTCGCAAACAGATTGTTCAAGTTAAAGTAAAATGTCTATTTAGCAAACGTCTCGCCGAATCGGAACCAGTATAAAGGTCCAGGTCAAAGTTGGTGATGTTGTAGGCGGCTTCTCTGCTGACGTATGCGTCGAGCTCTTTCTTGGCGGCGAACTTGGCCTCCCTTTCAGCCTGCAGTGCCACCAGGGCTTCTGCCAGCTGCCTCTGATTTACGTTACATGGCAAGAAGTGTATTACAAACAAATGTGCTTACCTCGTATACTGTACGCCAAGTTGGTGATGTTGTAGGCGGCTTCTCGGCTGATGTGTGCGTCGAGCTCCTTCTTGGCAGCGAATTTCGCTTCTCTTTCAGCCTGCAGTGCCTCCAGGGCTTCTGCAAGCTGTCTCTCGGCGATCCGCCGCAGCGCCGCCATCTCCTCGGCGGCGGCGCGCGCGTTCTCCGCCTCCTCGCGGAGCTGACGGACTTCATGCTTCAGGCCTTCGAATTCCACCTGGAGGTAACAGCAGGCAGAGTTAAGTACGGACCACTTAATGGATGGTAATAGAGTGTAGTAAGTTAGGGATTGGTCAAGAAGTGAAAATCTTTCGGCGGTTTAAATTCGGCTGAGATACCCATAAACAATTTAAATGTCCTAAGGAAATGAATGATTGACATTTCCTACCACTAAAATGTACAAGGGCGAGCTTAAAGAGTTTCCATCCAGGTCATGATGAATACCGTAGTTTCTCATACATTTCCTCGCTGAGGGAATAAGTTTACACACAAATATCAAAATTGCTTTCTTTTACCGTACGAGCGTGGAATAAACGTTTGATTCGATAACACATTGGTATACTGTAAGGCTTTGTTTGGGCTTTCCATACGAGCTACCATTTTAATACTCGTATTAATGTTTGATAAAAATAAACTAATTTAACAATCTGTCAACAACTTCATTAAAACACTGACTAATATTAGAGTTCTGTTAAATATACAACTGTTTGGAAAGGTTTAATTGTAGTCAAACGACACGTTACTACGAGTAGTACTATCCTTTTCAGAAAATCTGAAAGAATAAAAAAAAAAGTTTATCGCGTTGCATATCTCTATTGTTTTAAGAATACTGAGATGTTTTTCCTATATCTTCGTATATGTTTTCCATCTCATGTTATGTAAATAAACATGGAACTTCTCTGACGCTGTACCGAATTCAAATAAGAAAAGAATAGAACGCTTAGACGGCGGTAACAGATTTAATTAAAACAATCGCGGCAGCGCTCTAACACTTTCATTTGTATTCATGTATGCGGCAGGAACCCGCGAATGGATGTTTTGAGCGAGCGTGCCTCTAGAGCCGTAAGGGCGTATGCGCACTGATTCTTGTTCGATACGTGAAAAAGACGTAGGGGAAATTCACGTCTAGCGTTTGCGCACTGATCCGTTTTTCATTCGTATTCGAGACGATATTGCACCACCTGATTTAGTTGGCAAGCGTACGTACAATTTGTATGGCGGCCACTTCGACTCGGTTTTAATCCGTAAAAAACGATCCGAATACGAACCGGATCGGATACGTGTGAGTGCGTAAACGTCCATTCAATTACTAGGACAGCCAAACCGGATCAGAAACGAATAAGAACCCAATACGTGTGGTGCACATACGCCTTAAGTGCAGTACGCTCGAGTGTCATCCCGCCCGTGGGACGCGGATATGAATAATTATGCGGCCGAAGCGCTGCATAATCTAAGAGAGCACAGCCAGATTATGTAGAGTTTTTGTTAGATCATTTATGAGAGTTTACATTTTTTATTCAGTTTGTGACTTGGTGTAGCTTTCTGTTTTTCATGGGTGTGTGTTTGCTCTTACACAAAACTCAAAGGCAAGGACTTTTGTTTAGTTATTTGTGTGTATTTACTTTCTTCACGGTACTTTGTCAACTTCTTCAGAAAAAGTGTAGCTTAGTTTTTTTTTATCGTCTACATTGGTTTCATCATATAACGTAAGAGCCACCTACCAACCCACCAACCCAATATGAGTAAAAATTATGAATATGAGTGAAAATACTAACTTCTGACGGCTTAAGCGCGGAGACTTGTTTCTGCAGCGATATATTCTCGTCTCCTGAATCCGTGATGTCCACCAGCAGCCTCTGTTCCTTCTGGCGGGCCTCCCAGCTCGGCCCGCAGCGCCGCCCGCTCTACGCTGTTGGCTAGTTACGCACCTGTGACGACCGGAGCGCGGAGACTTGTTTCTGCAGCGATATGTTCTCGTCCTCTAGGTCCCCGATGTCCACCAGCAGCCTCTGCTCCCGCTGGCGGGCCTCCCTCAGCTCGGCCCGCAGCGCCGCTCGCTCGGACTCCCTCGTGGTCTTGTCAGCGCCAAGCTCTGAGCTCTCGGCTAAGAGTCGGTCTCTTTCGCTGATCACGCGCTCTAGCTCGTGACGTAACTGTGGACAAACAGACACACGTCAGAAGGTTTCTTTTGTAGGTAGGTAAAAAAAGAGCTAAAGCTATAATAAGTAGAGATAGCGAACATTTAGTGTCCTTATACTGAAGTGGTTATAAAAGGCATTAAATTAAACGAGTGAATAAAACGACCTACGTAGATTTAACAAAAACAGGGAAGTACTTTTAAGTTGAGAAGGCAAACTAAAATCAAAATAAGTAGTAAAAAAATAAACTATCAGCGAATGAAACTATAAGTCAAAACTTTTAATAACTTATTTGAAATAGATTTACAGTTCGGTAAAGCAAAGAAGCTGGAGGGAAGTACTGGATGAGAACTGCACAGGACCGTGAAAAATGGCGCAATAAAGAAGAGGCCTATATATACCAGCAGCATTTGGGATCCACCCAGGATTTGGGCTAGATAGAATCAAATCAACGGCTCGTTACAGGCTATGAGCCTCCTCCACTTAAGTGGAGGGTTTTGCCATAATCTCCACGCTTGGCAGTCGGGTTGGAGATCGCAGATTAAAACATTACTGTATCAGAGAGCGCTGCTGCCCGTTCCCAGTTCAATGTGTAGTCCCTAAGTCGCCTCTTACGATACCCACGCGGGAAGAGTAGGGGTTGGTGACAAATATATTCTACTCTGCCGTCACCACACGGCACAGATAGAATAGGTAGATACATAGAAAGCAAAGATTTAGACAGCCGTAATTCAACCATCATAATCGTGTGAGTTGTACGGTCGATGGCTGACCTCACGAACCTCGGTGTCAGCGTGAATCCAATTTGCGACGAATATATCCACATACTTTCAAGGCTGAGGGTCATGACCGTAACTCATGGTCGCCTCCAAGCTGAATTCATAACCATAATCCTAAAATTGAGTTACGAGTATTCTACGAACTACAGGAGTGGTACGGCGTGTTCAAATAAGCACTTCGTCGATTGGCTTCAATAAATTACCGGCGAGCGCGGGGAGTGCCCGACGCGGCCTACTTCGCCCTTACTACAGACACTACACCCTGTTGCTATACGAATTAGTTAGAACAGGTGGGCGACCTGAAACTTTGCTACTATGCTATCATTATTAACCTAGGCAAACGAGGAAAGTTTCCAACTATGTTTGAGCTTATCAACTTTACGTACAGGTTCTAGCTAATGGCTACAATTTTAGACTGAAAACGCCATATTTTGTTGTTATTTAGCTTGACATCACATCAACAGCTCATATACGTCCCAACCGAGGGGCTCGAGCCTACCCTGAATTAAGACGATTAGGCCTTAGTCGACCACGCTGGCCCAGTGCGGGTTGGTCGACTTCACACACAACCTTTGAATTTCTACGCAGGAGTGTGCAGGTTTCATCACGATGTTTTCCTTCACCGTAAAAGCATCGATTAAAAGTACATATTTAGCTAGACATTAACACTATTTTGATAATTATTTACCTTTTTTGGAAAATCCATTATGTATATGGTTAGCAAAAAGTGAACTAGAACGCGATCCAAATTCAACGGAATAATCTAGAAGTTTTTGACACGAAATCTACCCGCATTCGTTTTACATGTTTTAACCATTTACATATAAATAAAAACTACCATAGCCAAGAAAAACCATAGTGTATCAAGTTATTAAAAATCATAATATTCTCGCAAGAAATACACGATAAAACCGATTTATTACGCACGGGTATAAATTAGTTAACTCTATGTATACTAATATAGGCATATGTTTCTCGTTTAAAACGGAAGTATTCATTTGCGTGATTCACGAGCTCACCATTTAGTTTTTTATGAATCAGGGCTTGCGTTGACACGTTGTCTATGTTTAATTGAATCATAGGGGTAAATTAGGGGCACGTACAAAGCCGAAGTTTTCAAATTTCATTTACCTATACAGTCTATATTATATGATACAGAGTAAAGATGAAAATTACTTCCGAAATCCAAAAAGCCAAGACAAAAAATACCAATGTTCAAAAATATTATTTGATTTGAACCACCACCAATTTAATTAAACCACTATAAAGGGGATGGAAACCTAATATTTACGAATTCACTTCAAAGGCAAACATCGCTCGACTCTTTTGACGTTAAAAATGCGAGAAATTCTGCGATGAAAATTCCTACGCTTCTCGTGCTTTTAATTCCGTACGTGATGTGATGTGACGTCACATAACAGGTGGAAATAAGGTAAATTCAGGTTCGAAATACGTAACTTTTTTTTATATTATATGGGTTTGCTCTTGACCCTGATCCAGCCCGAGAGCAGGGATGGGATCTACGATGTAGCGAGCTTACCCAGAAGGAGCCTATTCACTCTGGCTTTAAAGAGAGTCGGATTATATGTGCTCGGAAATACAGACGCCGGCAGGAGATTCCACTCCTTTGCGGTACGCATTATAAAAGATGTTGAGAAGTGTTTGGTGCGCAAGCGAGGAATAGTCACCAAGAAAGGATGGTAACACTCTACTTCGGGGAGTGTGCCCATGAACTTCACATCCTCATACCACCGTCTCCTTCTTTCATCGGAATACAAGGCGAACTGCTGGCTACCACCCCTATCTTGCCATGCAATATCCCCAGCATTCGAACAACTCGTTCCGGTTCCTCCTTTATAATGCGCACAGCCAAGGAATGGAATGCCCTGGCCGGCCTCTGTATTTACGAAAGCATGCAACCCTAACCTCTTCAAAGTGTGAGTGCATAGGCTTCTCATGAGTAAACTCGCTCCAGCAGCGTAGGCCTCATCTCTCCTTCGGGCTAGATGGAAGTCAAGAGTTTACTCTTAATTTATATAAAAAAATACTACTACGTTAAAACTTCTTTTATAATTATGACCATGTAACATGTAATAGAGAACTAGAAATTCAAATAAAAAATAAGTATTAACCTCCATAATTGGTCTTTTGTCAGCATCTGACAATGGCGGACGTGTCTTTGTTTTAATTTTTAAATTTTAGTTTATAGAAGTGTTTAGTGAATAAAGTGCATTATCCAGTGAATGTTTCGGGACTATAAACTTTAATAAAACAATTAAATCGCTTACACTTTGCTGACATTTTTAGATGATGCCAAGAGGCCTCGTGCGGTGGCTTCAGTAATTGTACTATCACATTACTGAGCCCAATTAACAGAACAATCATCCAAGGATATATCTTAAACCTACAAATATCATTCGACACTGGCGAAATACGTCTATACACGTGTCGCCATTAGTTAGGAAGAAGAAAAAAAACCTCCATAATTGACGTAGAGTAATGCGGTTCGAGGAGTTAGTTACTAGCTCATGCTAATGCTATGCTCAATGGCAATCTGCTACGGGAGTGATAACAGCGCTGACCTCGATACCAGTAGGTATTGCTGGCTTATGCATATCGATAATGCTATTAATTCAATTAGAGTTTCATGTAGGAGGCTGATTGTTTGCAAAGCTATACAGTCGCTGAATTCACTATGAACAATTTTTTAGTCATCTCTTTAGAAGATAGCATTATTATATTCAGCCCAAATTAAGCTATCCAATGCGACCCTTCAATTTAAATATTTTATTGGACTTTCATACCGGTGATCTGCCTATTAGTGTTTTTTTATGCTATTTAATTCGACAATGTTTTCGGCACCACCATCGTACTTATAATAAGTTATATATTAAGTAAAGATTACGTTAAAAACTAAAGTTCTCGTAAATATCACTCTTTATTTTCATCAACAGCTCATATACGTCCCCACCGAGGGGCTCGAGCTTACCCTCGATTAGGGGGATTAGGCCTTAGTCGACCACGCTGGCCCAGTGCGGGTTGGACGACTTCACACACAACCTTTCAATTTCTTCGAGGAGTGTGCAGGTTTCATCCCGTTTTCCTTCACCGTAAGAGCGTCGAATAAACGTACTTACATATGAATTCGAAATTCGAAAACACATTGGTAGGTGGGGATCGAACCCGCGTCTCCCGAAAGGGAGGCAGCGGCCCTAGCAACTGGACCACCGACGCTCTATTTTAAATTATTAAAAGTCAAAAACAAACGAAGACTGTGGTAGCAACAAAGTAAATGTTAGCTCATAAAAGCTTAGTTGTGCAAAGTAGGATCGTTTCAGTGAGCGAAGTTAGCAACCCCGCCGACGGACACGGAGCTCATTCCCACCAGCTGACTCACATCAGATACACCACGCAGCATGTAGACAGTAACAGTTTGGAATGCGGTAGTAGAATAATGGCGTCAAGATTTATATTTTTCGTTTGTTTGATGTATTAAAATGCAAGATATTGATACATGTAGAAACAGATTAAAAATAAAAACTTTTTTTTTTAATCTTAACAATATTCGGTCACATACACAGAATAAAGAAATATCGATTTCATTTGGCAATTTTGTTCGTAATACCTATGGACTTTAAACTTTATTTTATTCAAGTTCAAAAGTTAACAGAGTACGACGCGTTTGCTGTACGCAAGAGAAAAAAAACGATATTTATTATATTTCATTTTACAACGCGCGTCACGTGAAAGTGGCTCAACTTTACGAGTATCATCCTGTCCATGTGTCCCGTGTGGTCCCGTGTCACGATGCGAACCGCGTACTATAAAATAAAACAATAAACGCGCGCTTTAGGCTCGTCATAACGAGCATGGAGCAGTTAAAGCTCTCACCGTTTACTTCCTGGCTCGCGGCCAACCGCCACGCGAACGTCAACAACGTTCCATTACTTTGGTAAACAATGCATGAAATACGAGCCCCGACAAGCCCACCCCCACCCCTCGCCTTCAGGACACATTGACATGCAATAAAGAAAACTGCTTTCTTATTGAGGTCCGTCCGAGTTGAGAAATGAGGACATAATTTGTGTCGGCGACGGTATTGTGTGGGCCAGACGGATTCGTTATTTGTAGTATTTTGTCGATCTGAGACAGTAGTTTGGTTTGGTTTGAGTGTAACTATACTCGTAGACTGGGAACACATTCTACGTTTTAATTTTGGTGGAATCATCAACGGCCCGTTACAGTCCACTGCTGGACTATGAGCCTCCTCCACTTAAGTGGAGGGTTTGCCATAATCTCCACGCTTGGCAGGCGGGTTGGAGATCGTAGATTAAAAGGTTACTGTATCAGAGAGCGCTGCTGCCCGTTCCCTGTTCAATGTGTAGTCCCTAAGTCGCCTCTTACGACACCCACGGGAAGAGTAGGGGTTGGTGACAAATGTATTCTACTCTGCCGTCACCACACGGCGTTTTGGTGGAATACTTACTCTTATTTTAAAAATTGGCGTTTCACTCTAGATATTTCGGCCAGTATCAAGTGGTTTCGCTAAGTAACATGTGTTACTGACAGCTCTAATCTAAGACTAGGTAGCTGTGTGCGGTGAAACTTCAGTAATTTGATAGCAAAATTAAGTTTGTCTTGTTTTTAGGTAGGTCCATTCCATCATAAGGTAAATAGGAATTTCGTTCGGTGGAATACTTAAAGTACTTGTCTTCATATTTTGGGTGGGTTCCATAATGACAGCACTAAAGCACATTTCAGCAAATATTTTAGTCTTTAGTTTAGCTGCACTTTTTCAACGAACTCGCTTTTTAAATTACAAACTTAAATATTTCTCAATGAAAAATCGTTCGTTCAGTGAAAGAACAAAAAAAAAAACGGAAACAAAAAATAAAAACGACAAAATAATACCTCACCACCTTCATTCATTTTGGATTCCCGCATTCCCCGCAACGTAAACTATCCCGACGCGCACTTGGCACTGCCACCGCACATTATTCACTGCACCGACTATGCACCGCCAACGAAAACCGACAACTCACAGATTCATTCAGCGCGAGACTATGAGAATCAAGGCCGGGGAAATAAAAATGTATTTCTGGATCAGATGTGGATTCGGCGCTTACGCCATTCGCGGCATTACATCACACCGATAGAGGTCTTTCGTTCTCTACACGCTACAACTGATTAGTTTCATGATTAATCACAGTGTAAACGAGTTAGTCGTATCACGGCGTATATTTAAACACACGTTTTTCTCTATAAAAAAAGGGTGTTTCTAGTATAGCTTGCGGCGGTAGAGTCGCAGGCGCACTGAGGGTCCGCGCGATGATTCACGTCAATTGCTCCCGTTCATTAGGCGTAGGCATCATCGGCTGGATCACGTTAATAAGATAACGAGAACACTGACTCCATATTTTTGTAAGCGAGAACTGTCGCCCACTGTGTGTGTGTGTTAAGTGGTGGAAGGATGCAAATGTCAATGACTCCAAATTGCAATTCATTTGCATACAATATTAAAGCTAGCGGATAATTATGTATGTATACAGTATTAAGATAAATAGAACTGGTTTTATTATGACTTTCTGATAAATAAATAATTCTTAAAAAATTAATTGTACTTGAAATAATTATGTCAATAAATTGTACAGTATCGGTCCCATAGCTTAGTCCGTAGTATGCCTGCATATGAAGCACAGGGTCGGGGGTTCGAGTCCCGCCCAGGGTATACATTCGTGTGATGAGCACTTGTTTTTGCCTTGTGTCTGGATGTTGTTTATCTATATAAGTATGTATTTATCTATTTAAGTAAGCTATTTCAGCTGTCCGATGCAAATAGTACAAGCTCTGCCTAGTTTGGGATCAGATGTGTGAGATGTCCTCATATTTATTTACTTTATAATATATAAAAAAAAAAACTCGCTTAATATGAGTGGTAAATAAGTAATTATTATAATTGTAAGCCCCAAAGTACTGTGTGACTCTAGTTACTTTTAAATTAGCTTATTTTTACAAGACTGTATCCTGACATGAACTATCACTCGACATTGCAATCTAAAAGTGTGTTTATCCTGTATCATATAAAAATAATTACTCATCTCAAAAACGGCTGGACCGATTTGGATAATTTCGGTTTTGAAATATTTATAAAAAACTAGGGAAGGTTATATGATAAAAAAATATGGAAAATTACAGACGTGGGAAGCCGGGTAGGTATCTAGTATTAATTTTCAAAATATTTAAACTAAAACATAAAAAAATATTTTGACCGCTAAAAACTTTTTTTTTTCAATGATGGTCTTGGTTAATAGCCAAGAACTAAGTAACATACTATGTGAATTTCTAAAGATATTTTTAATTACAAGCAATTAAAATTTATACTTCTCTGGCCATCAAAATTCACTTTCATGAGTTTTTATTTAAATTTCTTTGTTATTAAGTTTGTTTTAGTTAACTATATAAGTTTAAATCTAACATGCTTTACTGGCATGCCTAGAAAAGATAGAGAAGCTACTTGTGACTTTGTAAAAATATGTTATTCTTGATAAATGATGTTCACATTTAAATTATGTGATTCATCATTCTCCTGCCCTGTTCCCTTTATTTGGGGTCGGCGCAATGTTTTCTTCTTCCATTCATCCCTGTCAGACGTCACATCACTATTCACTCCCTTCTTACACATATCATCTTTCACGCAATCCATCCATACTTTTCTGGGTCTACCCCACGGAGACAAATACAAAGAGGAGGTGCCACAAGCAACTTAGTCCCGTATCATAGCGGACTAAGTACTCTTACTACTAGCTATTAACCACAAGGCGTCGCTTCTGTCAGTGTTAATTTTGATTTTATGGATACGACACGAATATGACTTGGTTTGATTACAACCATTTTAATTGAAATTAGTGACGCAAAAATTATATGCTGTGTTGTATCGTGCAACAGTACGAGTAATACAACTATTTCTAACGAAAAAAAGACATAATTCCTCTCGTATGTATTTTTTTAATGCAAATTTTAATGCTCGTAACTTATTCCTTCGAGAAAGTTCGGCGATAGCAACGCCATCTATCGCCAAGTAGAATAACTTCTTGACTGTAGAAGGTTATATGACCTGTTTGATTCATTCACGTATTTTGTATAGTAAGCTGGGTGGCCAGATATGGAATCTAAAAAAATATATTTGTATAAAATATTTATTTTTGTAGTGTACAATTAAATAATGCAGATAATATTGATGAACTTACTCAATATTTATAAATGAATACATGACATCAAAATATCACATTTTGGGCAAGGATGTTTCCTTATACTTGGTAGTAAGTAAGTGATGATGATAAAGGACTTACGTGAAATCCCGTGTCAAAATTGAACAGATCTTTTTATATAATATATTCTTTATATATATATATATATATTCTTTATTGCACACTTAAATTTACAGGATAATTAAGAGATCTTCTTCTTATCAGATCTTTTTATGTCTTATAGTTGGGCCATCCTGTATATCACAATTGAATCGTGTGATTTTAAAACAACACATGTCCTGTAATGACTACTTTACAGGACAGACAAAAAACTGATTATTATTAAAATACAAATCTTTACTGTAGTAACATCTTAGTGAAAAATATTGCTTTTTTTATGAGTAAACAAACTAAAATTTATTTTTCTAATATAATCAATAGGTAAGTGTGAATTATTTCTTTAAAAAATGGACAAATGTTGTTTTAAAAACATATGTGACATGTGTTGTTTTAAAATCACACGATTCAATTGCTCATATTATAAGGTAATCCTACATTAAAAATGACTACATAATACAAAAAAGAAGAGAGAGATCAATTTTTAAAAAAAGGTCCGAAATTTTTGTTTTTTTAACTTGCCTGGCAACATTATACAGCGTAACGAACTAACGAACAGAACCATCTTGTATGTAATAGCAAAATTAAGTATGGTTCATTAGTGTCTAGCTGCAAAGCTAGTTTTGCTATTGACCGCTAGATGGTTAGCAGAACTTCATCTTCCCGCACCCTTCCCAATGGCGACCCCCGCTATCATATAGAAAACGTCTTAGAGCAGCTCCTCTTTGTATTTGTCTCCGTGGTCTACCCCTACCTGCTTTTCCATTCACTCTCATATCTAGCATACGTCTGGTGGTATGGAATTCCTCTCTTCGCATCACATGCCCATACCACGACAGCCTGTTACTCCTCAACTTCGCATCTCAGCTACATGCATTCGTCTTTCATCCATGTCCTTAACGGCCCAACACTCAGATCCATACATGACGACAGGTCTTACAATGGTCTTATAAATTTTTCCCTTTAATTTTAAAAGGAATCGGGAGTCGCAAATGGTCCCTGTGTAATTGCAGAATCATAATTGTGACATTTACTAGTGGCTGCACTCAGGTTTGTGATAAAGGATGTAATTAAAACTACTATTTTTATGGATTTAGACAAAAATTTGCATGAAGTTTAAAAATCTTTTCATGGTTGTCAGGAAGCTAAGCAGATATAAGTATGGTTATTATGACTATAAAAATTGGGATAACAATTTTCTAAGATTTTAAAAAAACATTATCCTATTATAAATGCAAAAGTTTGGATGTTTGTTGCCGAATCACGCTTCAACCACTGGACGGATCGGGATGAAACTTGGCACACATATAGGTTAGGTCCTGGAATAGGACATATGCTACTTTTACCGTGGGAAAGCACTTCATTCCTACGGGAAAACTCATTAAACGCGGCTGAAACTGCGAGTAAGTAATAAATATGTGTATAAAGGCATTGGCTACACCAAAAGTATCCTTGAAGAGTAAAGAATATGTCAAATTTTATTTTTTTATAATTTATTACTAATACTTTATTATTTTATTGAAGTGATTAGTAAAATAAGATTTTTAGAACTAGTCATACCTGTTTGCTTTCTCCCTCAAGTTCTATGATCTGCAGTGTGAGACTGCTCTCCATAGCCGCCGACTCGTTGAGCAGTGCATTTTCCTGGTCTATTCCACTTTGTGTTGTCACCTTTTGTGTTGAGTCTAGTTTCATTAGGGCCTGGTAAAAAAGAAAATATACAAATAAGCAGACAATAAAAAAATATAAATTTATTTCAGATTTCTTAGGTCCATAGCATTTAACAATATTTTTTATAAAAAGAAATGTTTGTATACAAATATACTAGAAAGTTTGTTCTTTTAAGTATGGTAAATGTGATATGTAGGTACTCCAGAAAAGTTGTCTGTGAAGTGCAATTGCAACTAATATTACTGATAATAATTACATTGGTAAAAAAATTAAGAACTCTTTTTTAAAAAGTTTTTATAACTTTTTTATTCATGTGTAGCGGCTAGCCAGTACCTATTGGCTAGTTTCTATCTTTCTTATTTATTGGCAAAGTTGAGGTTGTACAAAAATGTTTGTAAAGCCGCGCTAAAACTCGGAAACCATATGTAGGTTATATTCAGCACACAGCATCTCTGCACTGCTAATTTTGGAAAGTAGTGCAAAATATGAATGCGAAATAGTTAAAATTAACTTTGAGTAGCCGTTTGTGCACGTTTCATGTACCCATTAATGCATGAAAAGTGAAAATAATGTGATAGAATGTAGGCCACTAACCTCTTGTGTTATCTCGAGTTCATGGCGCGTGTTCTCGTAGAGGCTCTCCAATTCGTCGCACCTCTGCTGCAGCGAGCTCTTCTCCTCCAGGAGCACCAGTCCGAGCTGCGCCGATTGTATCTTCTCGCTGCTGGCCTGGTCGAGTTCCCGACTGAGCCTCTCGATCTCCGCCTTCAGCTCGATCACCGACAACTCCCCGTGCGCCGTGGCTGCCATCGTGTGACAGTTAGACGGCTTGCACTCTAATCCTCATAAACAAAGTAAATAATTTCAGAAAAACAACTGTATAAAACGTGTAAATCAATGTTTCTTTCTACATCTCTCCCAAAAGTAAAACGTCTTGACAGTTCACGTTCAATGCACTATGTGTAGTGATGTCTGTGTCCACACCTGTAATAAATCATCGATATGAGAAAAATACTTTCGTGTTTATATTCTTTTTGGTATCATATAAGTAAGATAAACTACATAAAAGCAACGAATTATCTATAGTCTAGAAGAGTGACCGTCGAACAAAGCCCACTAAAACATGGCACCTAATAAATTTTGAGAGATGACGACGACGACAAGACAGGCAGATGATGTCGCTGCTGTACATTGAAGCTTACTTTCAATGTTCTTACAAACCGAGTCATATAAAACATCATTGTACTGCGTAGTCCACGTATTCGAATGTCGTATGGTTTAGTTTTGTTTCTTTGTTATTCATTTGGTGGGGTCAAGTTTGAAGCGTAGTTACTCTTCTAGACTATAGATAATTCGTTGCATAAAAGACATATTTGTATTATTTCACTGGTCTTTCTGATATTCATTTAAATAGTAAGTTAACATGGGTTATGAAAGACTACCAAAGTTATATAGAAATAATCAAATTCAGATATTTATCTCGATAGGTAAGTATCGACATTTTTTGTAATCTGGAATCCCTATAGCTGTCAAATATACCATAGACAATTTTTGTTTGTTTTTAAATAAAAGCTATGGAAGACAGATATTTTGCAATAAAAATATAAGGCCAGACACAACCACTTTACTAGTGAAGTTTCCATGGTGATCTGGGAGCAGGTAAATTAAAAAATGCCCCGACAAACTTCTTTGTAGCAAAATCAGTATGGCGAAATACTTAAAGCGCCGAATGGTATACTACCAAATGCTTGGCCGAAGTTTTCTCTGCTGTGAGCAACAAGCAACCTGAAACTTTGTATAGAGGCTGGAGAAAAGTACTTTAAAAAGTAAAAAAATATATTTACCCATAGAATTTATTTTTATTTTCGCAAAACTTTCTTAGTGATGTGTATGTATTTTTATCTCCAAAATGTATATCAACGAACATTCGTTGATGTTTATTATTGATACCTACTTATCTACGAACTTGTATATCTATTCTACAAAATAAACAACACTTTTTTGTAAAAGATTAATTTAATTATTGATGTATTATTTTAATTATAAATCCATATAACACCAATTGACTATTTATTATAATTACAAAATTTCGTTACAAAAACTTTCACATTTACAGATTCTTTAGATTAATGAGTAGGTAAGGTAGGTCCTTCCACAATAAGAGTAGTGCATCAAATATCAAATTGCATTTGTTTTTAAGTAAATAATTTAACTTAAACCAGTTGAAAACAATAAAAAATATATTTAATCTTTAACAGCACCTGTTA
This sequence comes from Carpatolechia fugitivella, assembly GCA_951230895.1. Lineage (NCBI taxonomy): Eukaryota > Metazoa > Arthropoda > Insecta > Lepidoptera > Gelechiidae > Carpatolechia > Carpatolechia fugitivella. Next base: position 4,043,192 of record OX579664.1, read on the forward strand.
TTAGTATTACTTGTATAGGTACAGTCAGTTGCAAAAGTGGGTTCATATCACGTGTTTTTATACTTTGAAATATCTTTTCATTATTATGATCTTTATTGCATATTATTATTTATATTAATAAAGTCCCGTACACACCATACGATAACACAAAATCTAAGAAAAAATAACTATTAGAAAATAAGTTATTTCAAAGTATAAAAACACGTGATATGACCCCACTTTTGAAGGTGACCGTACATAACGACCCAAACAATGTTTAACATTCCATATAAACCAAATTATTTTTCAATTTCTTTGGCCTAACGATTTTTGAAAATTCACATTCATTGATATTCACAATATAATTGACAAATATTACATTAATCTAAAGGGAATGTTGAATAATTTATACTAATAGTACGGTGTTCGGCAAATGTCTTGAACAAAATGTCGTAGTCGAGCAAGGTCTTATGGTATGATAAACCGATAATTTGCTACCGCTACTTTACTCATTGCGTGAGATGTTTGCCGGTCTCGTTGTCAAAATTATGATTTATAAAATACAAGGTACACATGATCTACTAATTAAATGTCAATATGAAATGACTGCAACACGGCTCTAGTGAATGGTAATAGAAAAATAGATGGAAAACAATTTTGTGAGCACTGATGAAATAGTTTGAAAATGTGCTAAAATCTTGGATGGAACCATGTCTTTTTCGCTTCTATCTTTCACATTGACATAGAATTCGTACGACCTGTGTTTATTGAACTCAATCCAGTACAAACAGAAATATCCAATGTAAATACAATACTAAATTTTGTACTAAATGGTGTCAATAATATAATACTTGCACAAAAATTAAGACGATAAAACCTACATTTGAGAAGAAATAAGTATGTATAATGAATCAAAAGAATGAATATGAATGTGTTGTCATTTTGTTAATCGTGATTTTATATTTAAGCTTTTTATTGTCGAAAATTAAAACCACTTCTGTTGAATTAAAAAATAGTGATAACTGCATTAAGCTAACCTATCTGAAGTGATGTTTTGTGAATTTTATTGAGGTGTGACTCTGGGTGTTAATATGTAGTTATTTAGGTACTTGTTGTAGCATTATATTGGCAGATTAATGGCAGAACATCATAATAGATCCAGAACCAGTGAAGAAATAAAATAATTAGTAATTATAACATTACTGGTTATTAACATTATCAGCTAGCACACAGTTAGCCTAATGTTATGTACAGTTCCCGGCCGAGACTAGTCCCAGCGAGTGTTTGGCTTAGTAGAGCGCCGTCTCTCTCACACGTAGCTCTAACAGATTACTCTCTTTCCTAAGCCAGATGTGCATTATTAACCACCGGGGCCTGTAACTATGTTTTTCGCTGGCTCTGTGTCTATAGCGAAGTGTTAATAATGGGTTATTTATTATTTTAGTGTATATGAAATGAGATTATTAATTTATTGAGCGAAATAAAATCAATGAATAAATAACTATCATTTACGTTACGTAATTAACCTAATAATAATCCAAATTTTATTATTGCTATAACATTTAGATATTATATTTTAAATTGTGTCATAAGATTTAACCTTGTTTATGATTTTAATATCGTGGACTTCACTTATACATTTATCAAGAAGTTTAAAACAGAGGAATTAATATTGAGACATAAATTATATAGCTGCTTAACTAATTCTCAAAAACAAATTATTTATTCTGGAACGGTAAAAACACACATTATTTAAATAAGGTGAATTAATATCGTCTAGGAAGACATGAGATTTTTCACTATATATTACGACAACTAATCTAATAATAATATCATTCTCAACAGGTTTTACAATTTTATTATGGTTGAACTAATAACCAAACCGATTCACAGCATTTCACAGTTCTCATACAGAATTTACTGGCAGGTCTCCACCACAAACAAGGTGCATTCAAAATCACGCTAAGAATAACGGGTTCAAGATTCTTTTATATATATAATTGAGAAATGTTGTACAGTACGATACAAAAGAGTAGACAAAAAACGAGGGCGCTGTACGGATTAATTGCAACTTCCTGTTTTTGGCTACCAATCACTGTCAGTTTATCTGGTGTTGCTATTGGTAAATAATTTAATTCCATCATTATTTAATTTCTACTCTTTTGTGTAGCACTGTAAAGGCAATAAAACCGATCGTCTAAAATCCTGCAAGAATTTAAAATGGAAAACGATTCGCTATGATGAGATGAATGTCCTTTTAGTTTGTGGAGACCGGTGCCCCGTATTTAGTGAGAACTGTATGACTTGGATTCCACGAAACTTCACGACGCCTGCTATGCACCCACGACGTAGGTGGACCGTGTTTAGACTGCCGTGCGCGTAAACTCGCCTCGTAGGTGCCATCATTTCCTATGTGACTGCGCGGCCCCTACGTCGTAGGTGCGCTGTTACCGCCACTTACCCTCGCATGGCTGTATTATTGCGTTTTTCTTTTCAGCAGCCAAAGTGTTAAAGCATCGCGAGTCACAAAGCTTCTAGCTTTCTTTGAATCTGTACACCTCTATTTGTAGAAGCCGAGTAGGTTTTAGGATGAAGGAAGTCTCGTTAGTTGTCTTAACGAGCTGGCGATAATCTAGCCTATCTAGAAAAAGACCTAATAATGTATTATTAGTTTCACTAATTCTAAGACTAAAATATTTAATGTAGTAAATGAGAAATGAAAAATGTATCTAGTTTTTATATTACAATAGATCAAGTAGTCATCAAAACGAGACTAGAGAAATGAATAGAGGTTGATACATCTAAAAGATGCTGTAAACCTAGTTTTTTCCACAATCCAGCACCAAATGTTAATTATCTATACAAATATTTAAATTCTAATCCTACATAGAATGACTGCCACTATGTAATTTACTAACGCTAGAGGGCGCCACGGAAAACCATTTTAGTACTGAACTTTAGTAGACGTCATAAAATTCAAATGATTTATTTAGTCACTGTTACAACATGTTAGAAATCGTATTGATAACTGATTGAACTAAACTAATTTATCAAACCACTATAACAAATAATTATCACCATAACATGATAAATTAAAAAGAGTAAACTAAATTAATTACAGCTTTAAATCTCAGTTTGCTCCGTTTAATGTCTTTATTTTTAATACGCAGTATTTTTAGACGTTGAGTACCATAGTCAGTCACCTGCAAGTGGCGCCAACTATGTATAACCTGCAATTCTGCTAGAATCTAAATTTATGATTGTATAAGGCATTTTTCCCACCAAGTGAAGAAAAATCGGTTCGGCATCATTTAACCTTAACTCGGTGCAAATCAAACCTTAATTGAACCGCCTTATAATATCCAAATAATTTCATCATCATCTCAGCCGAAAGATCTCCAAATAATTTACTTGGCCGTAATCTCCAGCAAGTTATTTCAATACATATACAGAAACGACGGATCTATAAAAGTTAGAAAAGGTTTAACTATTCCATAGTGCGCCAACAAGTCTGTACATTATTCTTATTTGATTTGAAATAATTAAAAAATGTAATAGTAAATGCCCGATTGTTACAATCACAACTACCTATAATTACAAATTTTCCTAATATCCTTTTATTTATTTACATAATGGCACAACCGGACGACACGTCATCTTTGTTGACGACCGGCGCGCGGGGAGGGAGCGAGACGGACAGCTTCTCGCTCTGCGTGTCGGGGAGCGTCGACGGCGAGTCTTTCCTCACCTGTTTGACTTCCTGTGCCTTGAGTGGGGGGGGTAGTTTGGGATTGAGTTCGGTGGGAGTGGTGGGAGTGGGGTCGAGGGTCAACGAACTGGTGCTGGCCGTGCGTACCCGCGGACTGACCATAGACAAGCGGCGCTCGCGCGTGTTGATGAGCGACGTTAAGAACGGGATCTGGTTGCTGATCGCCATTATGAAGGGCTTGTAGCCGAGACTGGAAGACGAAATGATTATGATTACGGTTTTTTATCATAATGGTGTCAATTCCCGCAGCGAAACTAAATGTGACAAGACTAATATTACTTTCGCTGCGGGAATTGACACCAATATGATGTGAAAGATTTTTAAATTGTCAGCAATAGATGTCATAGCCAACGATGATGAATTCAAAACGAACGGTGGCCAATGATGATAACACTTTCGCGGCTAAGCTACTAAGTGGTACAAAATATACTAGTTTGGTTCTCAAGGACGGAAATAGGCTACTTTTTACCGCGGGAAAAGGTCTTGTTCCCACGGTGAAGCACCTCACTTCAGTAAGATAGCTAAAACTAACTATCTTCAACATTTGGAACGACAATAGGGGATCGGACTGTTCCTAAATTTACCATATTTTATGAATTATTTTTAAAATATATATTAGTAGCAGATGATTCGCGAAGAGAAAGAAACAGAATCGGTTGAAAAACTAATTTACAGTGATTTTTTAAAGTTTCAATATGTCTGTCTTTTTCAAAAACGTTTTTTGTATGGAGATTATATAGCGTTACTAACAAATGACGTCACGAGTGGGTGTGTGCCTTTCTGTTTAATCTTGAATTTCAAACCTTCATATAACTCGGTAAATTTTAAAGATAGAGCAAAAATTCTTTTAGTGTTCGATAGCAGAAACTATAGTTGGGTTACTGTAGGATGAGCTCTGACAGATTAAAATTTTAAAAACTTCTTAATATTATTTCGTTTATTTATTTATTTATTAAGTAAAATTACATACTGTTTAATGATAAAATAAGAGGTGAAGTTACTTTATTTTTAATTATTAGCTATTATGGTTTTTAAACTGAATATTATAAAATTAAAGTTGTTAACGTCGTATGAAGAATTTTGAAGCTGTCAGAACTCATCCTATAAAAACCCAACTATAAGAAATTTGAATTTATAAATTAAAAGAAAAAGTAGTCCGACCCCCTATTGTATCTCCCTCCGCGTTCATAGATGGCGCTGGTAGTTTAAGAAACAACGCAGGCGTTGACAGCTGGAAGCAAGCAAGTTTTAGCAAGAACTCAAAATATTATTGATTGTTTTTTTTTTATTGCAAAAGGAACCAAACCACCTGTGTTTTGATACCCTATAAAACAAAATCTTCTTAGTATTATTTGTCATCGATAGTCAGGCACTCACCACTCGGCGTCGGTCCAGGCCGCGATGTCCTGCAGTGCGTTCCTCAGCCGCCTCACGGCCGGCAAGCTCACGTCCTGCGCACGCGCCGCATTGGTAGTGCGCAACACTGCTAAAGCGTCCCGTAGTACTACCGCGAGAACTAACGCCCACTCCACGCACGACGCTTCCGTCATTAGCTGCAGGAAGTATCTGTAATAACATGTTGTGTTACATTACTTCACAGTAGATTGTAGGGATGGGACCACCCGGTCGTGAAAAACGGCAAATTTTGGAAAACTGTGGCTCAAAAACATAGGGTATATTGAACACAATCAAAATAAAAGAGCGTGCGGCGGGAGTGGGGCTCGAATATAGACTGGTTTAAAAATATAAATCTGCAGCGTCGGTAGCGCGCGCGCACCTCACATTCCTCTCGCACGTCCTGTACAAACGTAAATAGTAATTTAAAAACTATCGCGTCGCTTACAATCACACTCTTCTAGAATAGTGAGAGCATAGATTTAGTTGGTTGGTTGGTTGGTTGGTTGGACTTACTCAAACCACGTCGTTTGGGCAGTGAAGATGAAAATCGGAAAACTAAGCTTAGAAGATTTTTATTTTTTAGTGCTGCTAGTGAGTGACAGATTGCCAATCCGTCGCCTTTAAACACAAATCCCAAAGCAATAAGGCCGCCTATTACCTAGCACCGTTTTCAATATGTAATTGTTTTTGTGTGCAATAAAGAGTTTGTATTGTATTATATATCCCATAGTCGCCTCGACTAATTCTAGACCCACGAGAACATAGGTTATCTGCTTACGTAAATTTATGAACCCTGTTTTTTTGTAATTGTAGTTTTATTAAATTAGCAGAGTAAAAAACCAGTACAAAATCAGCTTTGGAATTCGCCGTATCGAATTTCCCCCCAATAGTCTGCTTCAACTTCGTGCATGGCTCAAAGTACGCAGTGTTTCCCCGTGCACTACACCACCGTCCACCGCTACTGTACCTGAGCTGCACGTGCGCGCTGTGGCTGCCCCGCTCGGCCTGGTGGTGGTGTAGCCGCTCCATCAGCGCCGTGTAGCGCCGCTCCTCGTGACACGACATGTCCCACACACCGCCGCCTTCCGCTACGCTGCACTCGCCCGCCGAACTGTATCAACGTAAACAAACAAGGATTCATTCCTGCTATACAACATCAACAACATCAACCCGTTACAGTCCACTGCTGGACTATGAGCCTCCTCCCCTTAAATGGAGGGTTTTTCCATAATCCCCACGCTTGGCAGGCGGGTTGGAAATCGCAGATTAAAAGGTTACTGTATCAGAGAGCGCTGCAGCCCGTTCCCTGTTCAATGTGTAGTCCCTAAGTCGCCTCTTACGACACCCACGGGAAGAGTAGGGGTTGGTGACAAATGTATTCTAATCTGCCGTCACCACACGGCTATACTATACCGGCTATGCTATACCGCATACTCAATAATCGTAAATACTGAGGAACTACAAAAAGTAAGAGAACTAAGATATTATGCCCTATGTAGTTATTTTTTATTAATTGATAGGCTTACTCTTGACCACGTTCGCGAGGGAGGAGGGACGAGATGTGGTCGATGATGGAATGAGTTCGCCCAGAAGGTGCCTGTTCACTCTAACTTTGAAAATACTTGGGTTATAAGCACTTGGAAAAACAGAAGCAGGCAAAGAATTCCACTCCTTGGCCGTGCGCATAATAAAAGATGATTTAAAGCGCTTCGTGCGGCAAAGGGGTATGTCGACCAAGTGCGGATGGTATGCTGCCGTTCGTCTGGTGGACTCCCGATGGTAAAATGGTGATGGTGGAATGAGCTCATGCAGCCTTTGTGCACACTCGCCGCTGCTGGCGGGAAAGTGGAAGAACTCTAACTCATTCAGAAAGGCCCCGTCAGGGTCATTCAACTCCATCTCTTTTTTCACCCTGGAAACGTCCTGGGCCGAGGTCCGTGCCCGTCTGAGTGCGCCCCTAGGCATGTTGTCATACATTTTTAGGGGTCTGAGCAATCTGATCCCCTGCAAGTCCGCGCCCGCTATAATACCACTTTGGTATTAGAAATAACGATTACTCCGTTAAAAATCCTGCTTGTGGACAGTTAATCACTGATACCGAAATGTTTTTTTTTTGAACGCGCATATGCAGGCTCATGTACCCGCTGTCTCCTCCAAGGTTACACAAGCCAACTGCTGTCAGACAGCAGTTGGCGTGTGTAACTACAGTTCATGAGCCGTTGCGGGGACTATACCTGACGGGGCCGGGTGACAGCGGCGCGCCGGTCGCTGTCATCGGTAACGCGGCGCGCAGAGGCTGTCAGATAGCAGTTGGCGTGTGTAACTACAGTTCATGAGCCGTTGCGGGGACTATACCTGACGGGGCCGGGTGACAGCGGCGCGCCGGTCGCTGTCATCGGTAACGCGGCGCGCAGAGGCTGTCAGACAGCAGTTGGCGTGTGTAACTACAGTTCATGAGCCGTTGCGGGGACTATACCTGACGGGGCCGGGTGACAGCGGCGCGCCGGTCGCTGTCATCGGTAACGCGGCGCGCAGAGGCTGTCAGACAGCAGTTGGCGTGTGTAACTACAGTTCATGAGCCGTTGCGGGGACTATACCTGACGGGGCCGGGTGACAGCGGCGCGCCGGTCGCTGTCATCGGTAACGCGGCGCGCAGAGGCTGTCAGACAGCAGTTGGCGTGTGTAACTACAGTTCATGAGCCGTTGCGGGGACTATACCTGACGGGGCCGGGTGACAGCGGCGCGCCGGTCGCTGTCATCGGTAACGCGGCGCGCAGAGGCTGTCAGACAGCAGTTGGCGTGTGTAACTACAGTTCATGAGCCGTTGCGGGGACTATACCTGACGGGGCCGGGTGACAGCGGCGCGCCGGTCGCTGTCATCGGTAACGCGGCGCGCAGAGGCTGTCAGACAGCAGTTGGCGTGTGTAACTACAGTTCATGAGCCGTTGCGGGGACTATACCTGACGGGGCCGGGTGACAGCGGCGCGCCGGTCGCTGTCATCGGTAACGCGGCGCGCAGAGGCTGTCAGACAGCAGTTGGCGTGTGTAACTACAGTTCATGAGCCGTTGCGGGGACTATACCTGACGGGGCCGGGTGACAGCGGCGCGCCGGTCGCTGTCATCGGTAACGCGGCGCGCAGAGGCTGTCAGACAGCAGTTGGCGTGTGTAACTACAGTTCATGAGCCGTTGCGGGGACTATACCTGACGGGGCCGGGTGACAGCGGCGCGCCGGTCGCTGTCATCGGTAACGCGGCGCGCAGAGGCTGTCAGACAGCAGTTGGCGTGTGTAACTACAGTTCATGAGCCGTTGCGGGGACTATACCTGACGGGGCCGGGTGACAGCGGCGCGCCGGTCGCTGTCATCGGTAACGCGGCGCGCAGAGGCTGTCAGACAGCAGTTGGCGTGTGTAACTACAGTTCATGAGCCGTTGCGGGGACTATACCTGACGGGGCCGGGTGACAGCGGCGCGCCGGTCGCTGTCATCGGTAACGCGGCGCGCAGAGGCTGTCAGACAGCAGTTGGCGTGTGTAACTACAGTTCATGAGCCGTTGCGGGGACTATACCTGACGGGGCCGGGTGACAGCGGCGCGCCGGTCGCTGTCATCGGTAACGCGGCGCGCAGAGGCTGTCAGACAGCAGTTGGCGTGTGTAACTACAGTTCATGAGCCGTTGCGGGGACTATACCTGACGGGGCCGGGTGACAGCGGCGCGCCGGTCGCTGTCATCGGTAACGCGGCGCGCAGAGGCTGTCAGACAGCAGTTGGCGTGTGTAACTACAGTTCATGAGCCGTTGCGGGGACTATACCTGACGGGGCCGGGTGACAGCGGCGCGCCGGTCGCTGTCATCGGTAACGCGGCGCGCAGAGGCTGTCAGACAGCAGTTGGCGTGTGTAACTACAGTTCATGAGCCGTTGCGGGGACTATACCTGACGGGGCCGGGTGACAGCGGCGCGCCGGTCGCTGTCATCGGTAACGCGGCGCGCAGAGGCAGGCTCATGTACCCGCTGTCTCCGCAGAGGCTGTCAGTTTCCGCTGTTGGGGTGTACGAACCTGAAATCACATCATCATCATCATCAACGACCCGTTACGGTCCGGTCCACCAATTAATCACATACAAAATGTAAAAAAAATACAATTGGAATTGTTAGTCAACTAGCCACGTGTAAATTAAGCAATGGACTCAGCATCATAATGATGAAAATCGCCAATAAAATCACAGTATTTGTCGCGCGAAAACAAAAATACTATTTTCTTTCTTCTGTATGTCCACCTGTTCTCTTCTACAGGACGCATTTCTCAATCGATTCTCGTGAAACTTTGTGGATTGGTTCGATAGTTACATATATACGAGAAGGGATCAAAAAGTAGTGAGAATGAAATAGAATATAATGACTATTGATAACTTAACTTAAGTATTCTTTCAATTTGGGGAACAGATAAAAATCGCTAGGCGCCAGATCTGGTGAATAAGCGGGGTGGTCAACCAATTCGAAGCCAGCTTGCTGAATGGCAGCCATCGCAACTGCCGACCTGTGCGCAAATCAATCAACAATATCCCTTCTGAGTCCCAAAATATTGAGGCCATAACCTTGCCAGCCGATGCCACGGCACGAAACTTCTTCGGGGTCGGTGATGATGGCCGTTTCCATTGCGAAGATTGCTGTTATGTCTCAGGATCAAAATGATGGACCCATGTTTCGTCCATTGTTACGAAACGAGACAAAAAGTTCTCAGAATTTTCTTGAAACTTGTCCAACAGTATCTTCGAAATGTCAAGTCGATTTTGTTTCTGACTGTCGGTTAACATTCTCGGCACCCATCTTGCGGAAACTTTTCTCATATTCAAAGATTGTTTCAATATAGATTGAATACTTCCATATGAAATGCCATCCGATACGGATGGTAATTCTTCGATCGCTCAATACAATTTTCTCGACTTTCGCAACATTTTCTTGGGTGACTGACGTCGATGGACGGCCGCAACGATGTTCGTCTTCCGTGCTCGTCCTCCCTACTCGAAATTGAGAAGCCCACCTTGCGACAGTAGAATACGGCGGAGCAGACTCTCCTAATGTTGCTTCCAAATCGCAATGAATCTCTTGAGTCGTTAACTTTTTTAAACAGAGGTATTTAATAACGGCTCGAACTTCGTTTTTCTCCATTTTCGAGAACACGTTCCGACACGAAGCAAACAAATGACTACATTCAGAAAAAAACAAAAGAGAATCGAAGATTTTTTTTCTTTATTAATATTACAAATATGTATCTGAGCTATGCCTGCCAGTATTTTTTTTTTTCTTACCAAGGAGTATGTCGTTCTCACTACTTTTTGATCCCTCCTCGTATATTGACCCATTTTTTTTTAATTTTCAAAATGGCGGAGATACGGAGGTTGTAAACTCTCGAGGTCTACAGCTCACAGAGCCGCTAGTATTAAAGGTACTCACTGGGCGCAGTGCTGCCCTTCCTCTGCACGGCGGGCTCGGCGCCCTTGACGACGGGGTAGGGCCACGAGAAGTCCTCGTGCAGCCTCTTGACGCACATCACGGCGTTGTCGACGCGCGCCGCTCGCTCGCGTTCGCCCGCTAGCCACGCCACCTAGTATGAAAACAAATCCGTAATCCTATTCTTCATCGAGTGGGTTGCAAGATCGATAACTCACCAGAGCGTCATTTATTTTTGTGAACTACACATATTTTGGGGACGTAAATGAGCTATCGATTGATGATTCATATTTTATCGATTGATGATTCATATTTTAAGTGTTTTAAATTCCGAATTTAATTATTTAAGAATATTTTTTTAGGATCATATGTAAAATACAGCCGTGTCAGAAGCAAAGTCAAAGTCAAAATCATTTATTTCCATAGTCTGTTATTACATCACTTAGATCCGTCATTACATTTTTTTTGGGTGAGTTCTCTAATACAATGGCGGAATCTGTGGAGAAGAGCTCACCGAAGAAACTCCACAGTCGTCGCATCTTTTGCGTTTCCTTTTTTAAATAAAATGTTGTCAATTACAAAATTAATGCTTATTACATATCGAAAAGCCTGCTACTCAAACAATCTATTCCCATGGACACCTGTCTTCTAAGTAATCAGATATCCTATAGTAACCTTTTTTATACAATTTCTGTTTTATAATTATTTTAAACTTGTAATAGCGTATACAATTGCCTTTAAAAGAATCACTAATTTTATGTAGTCGGCTGTCATAAGCAACCAACTTGTCTTTATTTTTAGTATTAAAATTGTGTATATCACTGTGCTTCTGAAAATTACTTATATTTCGTTTTATATACACTAGATATTGATTTCTTTAAACTTTTCCCTCAGTGTGTCACTCTAGGCCCTAATCTATAACTTGCACGAACAGCCCGTTTCTGCAAAATAAATATACTATTAGCATTCGCAGCGTGACCCTACAATAAAATACCATAGGTCTAGACTATGAAAGTAACTGAAGTAGACTAGTCTAGCGGTGTCTACGTCGGTAAGGGCTCTAATTTTTTTAACTGCGAACGCTGCTGAACTCAGTCGGTTCGACAATTTTTTTATATGAGAATCCCATTGTAGTTTGGCATCTAAAGTAATGCCCAAAAAGACAGTCGAATCTACAAGGTCCAACTTCTGTCCTTTTATAAATATATCTGTAGTTACCGGTTTCACATTGGGTAATACGAATTTAATACATTTAGTTTTATTTTCATTAAGTAATAAATTATTAACAGTAAACCAATTCAGCCAGTCACCAAGCCATTAACGACTCAATAATTCTGACACCTGGATTTGTGGGGTCGAACATAGAACTTACAAGCAGCACGATATTATGATGATAATGACTACTATCTGACGATATTTTGGATAATGTAAAAAACAGGAGAACAGTAAGGACCTTAAAAGAAAGATAACACAATATCTAAATATTAATAATAATTATATAAAAAAAAAACACTTCAATTAATTTTTTTTAATACATTTATCACAAATAATAAATGTATTCTTATTCTTAATTTCAATGGATTTTCATGTCAGCTGAAAGACATCCACTGCAGAAGAAAAGACATGGTTTTGTTCCGATTTTCTTAGAATCTTGACCATCTTAATCTTCTCTCAATATGAATAGATATTATTTAGCAATTTCGTCACATTCTATTCATCTAGTGAACAAGAGTCAGTGGCAAAAGTGTTAACTGAACCAAGTCAATGACAAAAGTGTTAACTGCACCAAGACAGTGACAAAAGTGTTAACTGTATGTAACCAAGTCAATGACTAAAAGTGTTAACTGCATTAAATCAGTAATATATGTGTTAACTGACCAGGTGCAGGTCCAGCGCGCACGCCATCTTGCCGAGCGCGTACAGCCGCGCGGTGGACAACAGCAGACGCGCGTGTCGCTGGATCATCATGTCGATGAAGAACTCCTCTGCCGTGCCGCTGTAGCTCTCCCTGCAAACGTTACCCGTCAAAGAATCTGGCTCGGAGATTCTTCGACAACAAACAATGCGTTATGAATGGGCGACTTTATGGCAAGTGAACAAATAAGTAAATAAAGAAGTCATTGTATACAATACGACCGAAAATAGTATACAATAAAATGATGGCGCTGCAAGAAAGCTACTCGTATTGGCAACACCCTTACATGCTAGTGGTTTTGCCAATACTAAATTATTAATAAATTTATAATATTTTGTGTCGTACGCTTATATTGTAAACTCCATAGAAGGCGATAAGACGTGATTGCAATAAAAATGGGAATCCCTTCACTCGTCATGAGCAAAAATTTTGGTTCGTGGTCTATAACAAATATCAAGGAACAAAAGGCTATCGGATCTTACCGAACCAATTATTTTCAACGCCATCTAGTGATCTTATTGGAACTGTTTTTTATTGCTGTTTGAGATAACATTGGAAAAACCGTACACAGCCTCCTGCTATGTTTTGCTGTACATAATACACAAAAAACATCTCAACAAAACATTTAAATGCATGTTTTTCTATGGTTCCTTAACACAAATTGTCTATGAAATGTTTTGCATTACCGATAGAAATCATTCAGGGTTGGAATCAGGGTCTTGAAAAGCTATTTTCTATGAAAATCAAAAAGATAGTATTTCGCAAAAAATATCGTACGTTTTTTATTAATTTTGACCTTGATCTACTTCAAATCTACTTTTAATTTAACATCATTAACTATACAGCCTACTAAAATTATGAAAGTCTCAAAATACGGTTCGTATATTATAATTTGTAGAACAAAAACCAACCCGCGCTGATTGAACTATTATATAGAACTGATGGTAATCATTTTGATCTTTGTCACATATATTTCAGAAAATATATCCATCCTAGTATAAATTACTAAACGGAACCCGCGGAAAATTATCGTATTTTTTTACGAACGATTCTGTCAATAAGATAGTACGAACCGTGAAAATATAGTACAAATACGATATCTATCTTACGGAATCTAACTCTGAAAACATCACTCGTGTGGGTGTGACTCATCAATCAATCAATTGATCAAAACAAGCGAGCCTATCAAACCTCTTTGTCGAAACCGAAACATTTTGTCCGAAACGTTGCTGAGCAGGAGACGTCGTTTGAATATGTGTATGTGTAGACGAATTTGTGTCGAGTGTAGAGCAAAACATTCGCAGGAAACACGGCTTAAGAATTTATCTTTTTGGCGGGTTGCACTTCCGTTGTACATACTTCGTTCTCCCATTTCAACCCACCAAAAAGATTAATCCAATAAAGATTAATTAAAGATAAATTCGTGCCATATTCTGCCAGATTCTAGCATATTATTATTACTTTTCTGTTATCTGAAGTTATTGGCAGTGAATGGATTTAATCATCTGTTTTAAGTCTAGGTTTTTCTGATCTGTCTTGTCTGTGTGTATTTGCATGATATTCCAAACTTTATGAATTTTAATGAGAATCTGTGAGTATGGTATGCGTAAAAATAAAATAAAAAAATGAATGTGTATACGTACAAAACAGTTTTCTAGGGCCACAGGGTTAGAGTTGTTAGACTTTATAACCTACCTGCGTCTGGAGCTGAAATTAATTAGTTTTGTTACTGAATCATGCTTTTAGTTCAATGTTCGGGCGCGGCAGATTCGTGAGTTTGTAGCTGAGATCAGTGGATCAGTGCTATAACAACTATTTTACACCATATAGCAACACATTATACACCTTTACATTTTACCCAGTTTGACCTTTACACGTAAAAAAGTGTTACAATTATTATTGATTGCATGAGCACTTAATACTTAAACTTTTTGATGTCGTAGTTTGTAATACTACATTTATTATGTGATAATTAGAAAATCTTATAAGTGTTAATAAAATATCAAAATTAGATTATAAAAACAATATGAAACAGTATTTGATTCATAAAATTACACAAAGCAAAGCAATTAAAAAATCTGCTCACGCCGATAAGATGGTTCATAAACTGTAGAAAATAGTTCATACTTAACAAAAGTTAAACCATTTTTCAGTGAACTTCTTAACCAAATCATAATTTAAATTTATTTTAAAAATTAGTATTTCAATAAGAAAGATTCACCATGTTTATCTTTCGTTGAGATATGAAACAATCCAACTACCCTACAGTTAACGAACCACATCGTTAGTCGGGGCACCAACGCTGTCCTGTTTGTTACCTGTCGTTCCTGGCGGGCACGGACTTCTTCCGCTTGACGGCGGCGGTGGCGCGCGCGGGCGGCGGCGGCGCGGGCGCGGCGGGCGCGGCCATCGCCTCGCCCGGCGACACCGACGTGCTGAAGCTGCGCCCGCGGCCGCCCGCCAACTGACAACGAACGACACATACTTTTATAGCACTAGAGTTTTACATGTTTTATATCACTTTTCATTTCATACTTTTATACCTTGGGCACGAATCAGGAATCCAATCCTAATTTAAATCCTGTTTTTCTTTCCGTTTTTATAACTAAAGAAAGAGAGAAGATAACCGAATGACTTTTAAGCACTTTTAGTTGTCCCACTACTGGGCAAAGGCCTCCCCTTTTTCTTGCGCAAGTCTCAGACTTGACCCACTTTTAATTCGATCGAATGATATTTTTAAAAATTAATTATTACAATCAGTCAGAAATTTTCTGACGGCTCTTTAAAAAATAAAAATAATAGTTCTAATTAAGACGATAGATGGCGCCAGGTGTACTTCGTGGATTATTTTTTTAAATCCTTTTATGACCCTGGGTGACTCGCCGGATTTCTTCGGATCCACGAATCGTCAACGCCATCTATCGAAGATTTATGAACAATTTTTTTTAATCGGCTGTCGCAAAATCCCCCATTTAAGAAATTTTGTTTGAAAGACTGGTGTTTTACGCCCGTTTAAATAAAAAAAGAAACTATGTATTGCTCGCTGGCGTTACTCGCCCGAGCGTGAAGTTTGAACATAAGGCTAGCACTTCACTCCCTATGGGGTTTTGACCCGCATAAGTATGTACTAACTTAGTTTTACTTTTATGTGCATTTACATTTCTTTTTAATAAGTAAGGTATATTAAGTCAAACCCACGGTCGAACACTGTTCCTTAAAATACAAGAAATCATCTTAGTTTAAGAAACAGGGTATCTCTATTGTTAATTTCGTGTACCTTCGTGTAATGTAGCATAAATATTATGTACTATTCTCTTTTTGGTTCAATAAACTTATTATTATTATTATGTATTTCTTTGGACTGACCTGCATGCTTCCCAATATCACAGATAAATCTTCGGCGTTCGGACTGACGAGCTGCGACTGCACGACTTGTCCGTACTTCGCTTGCACGTTCACCGAGTTCCTTGGGGAATCCACGTCGTTAGGATCTAGCGGTAACGCGTTAATGTCAATTATAAATCAACCTATAATATTATGTTGCTATAGACATTAAATTTTACGGCAGTCCGAAAAATTACGGCTACAATAATTCTAATATAAAGCGCACTAGAATGTAATAATATATCAAGAACGGCGACCTAATCATTATACCTTGATTTTTAATTCCGTGGAATTCTAACAGACCTCAGGTCACTTGTCGCAAACCTTTTTTCACATGTACAATTCTTTTATCACTATTATAACAATTCCAGTGGCTTGTGCAAATTCTATTTGAATCGTGTATGGTTTACGCTGTCCTTTATTATCTGTGGCCACACAATACGAAATTAAAGTGAAGTTTGCAATGAAGAATTGTTATTTTAATAGTATTGCTAATATGTTAGATTAAGTTCACTTTTATTTTTACGGTTACACTTTTACTTTTATGCATGGAGCATTTATAAAAGCCTTTTGCATTAGAAATAGAAATATTAACCAACTGTTTGCAATCTGCGGTTATTTGAAAATGATACCCGGCCTTATTAAATATTCTCCCACATTGAATGTAGTAATTTGAACAGATTACAACATAAAAATAATATAGTCCAATAATTGAAAAAAATAAATAAAGTGAAGGCTGAATAAAGTATGACTTTAAAATAATTCACTGTTTTTTTATTTATCAAAACGTGATAACTATAATTTTGGTAACCTGTTTTCTGCCTGGCAATACTCCATCTGTCAGAATTCCACGGAATTAAAAATCAAGGTATATAATTTTATTGATGATACTAACAAAAAAAATGTCTCAAGGAAAAAATATAAAAAAAAACTTTATTTCAAACAACTAACATAAGGTCAGTACACAAACTGTTGGTATCAACACCTGTTCCGATATGTGGATTATAGTGGATGTAGACATACAAAGACCTTCTTCAGCACGAAATCCTTGCTCCAAAATGTCTAGAAAAAGCTATTTATTTTATGGTAAAATAAAATAAACATACCTATAGCTCGTAAAAACCGTACTAAATCCCTAGCGAGGTCCCACCGCTCCGCTTGTAACGCCGTGTCCAAGAGCTGCGTCGCCAGCTGCCTACTCACGGCTGAACTTTCTAGATTCTGGAAATATTTCGCACATTACATTATACTTTAAGCTTCGGTTACAAAGAGCGGGAGCGGCGCGGTTCGGGGCCGGGAAAGCGGGACTTGTATGGCGCGGCGTAGCACCACCGTCCCGCTTTCCCGCCCCGAACCGCGCCGCTCCCGCTCTGTGTGACTTGGGCTTTATTGGCACCAAAAAGTTATACCACAATCAATGAGTCAATCATAATGAGTAGGTCATCATCATCAACAGCTCATATACGTCCCCACCGAGGGGCTCGAGCCTACCTTGTATTAGGGAGATTAGGCCTTAGTCGACCACGCTGGCCCAGTGGGGGTTGGTCGACTTCACACACAACCTTTGAATTTCTTCGCAGGAGTAAGACGGTTTCATCACGATGTTTTCCTACACCGTAAGAGCGTCCTTGTGGGGATCGAACCCACGTCTCCCAGACGGGAGGCAGCGGTCCACCGACGCTCTACGTTCTAGTGAGTAGGTAGTATCTACTAGGTACTCCCAAGTTAAATAAAAGTATGCAAAATACCTTCCAGCTTGAAAAATGCTGAAAGTTCAAAAACAATATGTAACAAAGCTATAATAAAATTTAGCATTTCCATTCAGTAGATATAATTTTTCAACTTACTTGCAATATAATTAGGTAAGAAGCAGCCGTGTCTAGCATTTTCCTTTGCAGACACTCTTGGAATAATTCTTTGGGTTTCCCAGCGGCAGAGAAGAGGTACGCCCATAGCGCTATCTCTGTCTTTCGAGCACATTGCACTACCGTCTAGAAAAAGATGAAAAATTAGCATTTTAAAATTAATGTGATATTAATTAAAAAGCCAAATGAATGAATTTTAATGCTACAAGAGTCACTGACGAACTCAACGTCCACTTTATGATGATTGATAGAATGGATTCATGAATTCGAACTTTAGCAATCACTATCATACATAACATAAATGAGACATCCATCAATCCAGCATTCTTACTCTTAATACCCAGTGTGATTTTATACATGTTCATTTAGCTTGAGTAGAAAAAAAAAAAAAAACAACCAAAAATTAACAACCTAGGCAAAAAAATAGATAAATCATTATTACGTAAAGATAAACTGACCATGTTAAACTTAAAAAAAATATGTTTTTGTTTTGTTGTTTGTACTATTAAATACAAAAACACAGTTTAAACTCGTTAATTACAATTTATTCCTGTATTAGCTAACCAGACACACTTTCGCGCTCAAGTCACACCATGACGTCTGTCTCGCGTAGGGACGGGACGCGTGAGTCGATTGCGTAGAACTAGTGCCGCGCCGCCTCCGTCTAGGAACCGATTATCTTCTTATCAGTACTGTACCACTAATTAACGATTTATTTATTTATTTACCTTCAGATACACGGGGAACTCGTGAACGAACTCAATGATGCTGGGCAGCTGCGCATCAGGGATGGGCTCCTTGCTGGTCGCCTCTTCTTCCAGCACCTCGTGCAGCAGCAGCTCCAAAGAGTGGGGGAAGTACGGCAGCTGAGCGCAGGACCGGGCGATCTCCCACGCGTGGTAACCCAGGTTCCTTCTCAACAGCTGCCGCAGGATTTGGTGGAGGTATACTTGACTCTAAGGCAAATTAAAACAATCATGAACTTGCTGACTATTTGTCATAGATCGAAGTAAGTTATAATAGTAAGCTTACCGTTCTATTGACGACACAAAAAGGTAACGAAAATATTGAATTTGTATCCGAAGCGTATAGTGTTGTGTCATTTTCTGCTCCCAAAAGAATAGCGTCATCAAAGAGAATAGCTGCAAAGAAATAGTTGGAATTAATTGAATTGATTTGTAATCAATGATAGACCTATTGCGATAGCACTTATTCACAACTGGTACGGTGGGCGGCATCATTGTTTAATACAAAGATACATTTTGGTACTGACATTAGTTTTAGGCGCTTACTGAAATATGATATACATCACGGAATATAAAACAAGAGAGGAATGGACAAGTGGGCGGGGCGCGTGTGTCATAACTATGAGTAGGTCCGCATAGTTTTGTTTAGTTCGCCCAGCTTGCAAAAACTATTCCTATTTTCTTTAGGCTAAGGTATATATTGGTATGCATCTTGTAGTACGCCATCTAGGTCAGAAGCGTTGAACTATGTGAAGAAAGTATAAGGTTGATATCAACTTAAATGTCTTATTTGATAAACAAATTCTCAAGTTTACGGGCTAATCACACTATAGAACTAGCCCAAAATATTAATACACCTGAAACAAACACTTATCAAGCATTCACTCACAAATTCTGTTAGAATTAATCATCGAAAACTTAAGATTTTCGCAAAATTATCAATAAATCGCTCTAACCTCAAACCATATTTCGATCGGGTATCTCTACATTATCTTTGGATTTTAGAGATGAGGTATATCACGCACTCATACACAATTCAATTATTTAATCGGAATAGACTGGTTGAATCTTTAAAAATATAAGTAGACAGAGAAAAATAGATTCGACAAATAAGTGGTCAGACGTGACGTCTCTATCCATTGCAATTAAAAAATGTATGTTAGTTAAATGTTATAATGAATTAATCACGGGCGCGTTCCGATACGCGCTTAAGTGACTTTCGAATCAAACTGTCATGTCAGCGCTGTCAGCGATCAGATTGTATGGGTTTCGCCTGCTGACGACAGTAATTCGGTACGCGCTTTGAGTGCACTAAAATCGATTTCAGCGCGTCTCGGAACGCAGGGCACATCGATTCCTTTATTTGCGCGACCCCTTATATCAGGGCTGCCAGGTGAAAGAAATTTTAAATAATATAATCGTCTTTTTATATTTTTATTAATTTACCTAGTTTACATTAATTCATACTCACTCATATTTATTTTTAGGTCATTCATAGGTCAATCAATCAATCGTTCAATCTGTGTTGCCATTGCTACGGCAATTGACGTGTTTTACGGAAATCAGACATAATTTAAGGGAAATCTATGGCCTACGACAGTAAATAGTTTTTTTTTATTTATTTTATTTGCCATGGCAGCAATTTTCCTCCCCAAAAATTAAAAAATAAAAGAAATTCCTGGAAATAAAAGAAGTGCGGCGTGGGAATTTTTTAATAAAAATAACGACGCCAAAGTAGTGTGCAAACTATGTTCTTGTAATTACAAGACAAGTATGTGGGCAACATAACAACAATCATAATTTGGTATCTTGTTTAAAGCTGATCTGATGATGGAATTGCGTTGCGAATATGCGCAGTGTGATTGGCTCATTATTTCGTCGAGTCGACTCGGCGTAGATATTTTGTCTTGATTCGATCGAAATCGAATAACGTGCGCGCGCACTTCTAGCAACCCTGCGTTCCGAGACGCGCTGAAATCGATTTAAGCACCCGTAATCGCGTTTCGAATTACTGTCAGCTGTCATAACTCATACTTTTTTGCTTTTCTGATCGCTGACAGTGCTGAAAGTCTGATTCGGAATGCGCCCCAAGTCGCGCTCACGCGCCGCGCCTCCGCCCGCCTCGAGTTGAGCCAACTCGACAAAGCGAGTAAGCCCATCACTACAATAAATACGTCAATGATGACAAATTAGAGTAAGAGATATACGAAGTAGGATATTCCGAAATGCTTGTAATCACCAATTCAATTACATTCAATTAAATCAATGAAATCTATTATTTGGAAGCACTATTTTGTGTCTATGGTCACCTTATCGCCATGTTTGTTTACCAAATAAGACATTTAAGGTGATACTAACTTTAGAGTATATCTGAGCTCATGCGAAAATATACTTTATTTGTTTAATGGTAAAGTAACATTTACATTTAGCAATGAAGTATATAACGTTGTTGTTTGAAACGAGTACAACAGCTCTGATTAGTCAAATGCCCGATTGTCTTAGTCTGTGTGTGATGTAAACAGTGCTGTCTATGTGTGATTTTGGCGACACTGGTTCTCATAGAAAAAAATACGTTTGTCCTTTCCACTCTTGTTTTATATTCCGTGATATACATAAAAGTTTCTAAGCTTACTCAGAGGATAGATGTTAAGATGAAAGGGCAGCATGATCCTCTTCGCCATGAAGGTATGCCGCGAGGTGTCGGGGTGTCTGGAGGCGTCCCTCGTGAGCAGCGGCAGCCACACCCTGGCGCCCAGGGAGCCGCACCACAGCCAGAGAGCCCTGGACAGCTGGGTCTGCGAGGACGACGCGCCAGCGGAACACCAGACGCTTTCCACGCATGATGCGAGGACTGTGGCGGGGAGGCAACTGTACGCCTGTCGACAATGTTCAAGCAGTTGGTAAGATGTTTCTTATACATAACTTATGAACGTCAGTTTTATCTGTCTTCATCTTCTTATATAATACACGTTAACATTTCTGGAGATGAGTGGAGGTTGGAATTTCTAACTTAGAGTGTATTTGCAGCCGACATACTTCTAGTAGACTCAGAAATTGCAGTCTTAATTTAAAAAGGAAGATACAGAATTTTCTGAATCTGTGAAAAACCAATGAATGCGATACATTTGTTACTATTGACATTAAGAATTTGACGAGAAAAAAACACACAAGTCATGAGAAATATTGGTCGACTATAGAAAAAAAAACCCAGCGAAAAGTTCACTAGGATCTTGAACTAAATGAAACAAAAATAAAACTGATAAGTGATAAATGCATTTGATCCGAGGAATTTATTACGGTAATGATCTTATTGACCGAGATTATTAGCGTGCGCACACGCTACCGCGCCCGCGCATGTGGAGCGCGACGTCGCATTATTAGATGTTTGTTTATTGCGTCAACTTTAAATCGCAGTCTTTATTGGCAGTTGGTTTATCATAAGCGCGTGTTTTAGTGGGGAATGTATAGTTTTGTTTACTTTTTTCTTCTGACTAATCAGCGTCTACCTAAAAAGCTCAAATCCTTCCAAGTCAAGACCTAAATGTTGAATTGTTACATAATTATCCTTATATTTACGATTTATAATGGGAAAGAAAACGAAATATCTACAAATGGGTTCCATTATTATAATAAATAGTCATTTGTCGCCTACCAATGTCTTATAAGCATATTGTTTGCTAACTTGCTTGATCAGAATGCCGCACGATACGGAAAATGCTTGAACACTCGTAATGTACAGAATCTACTTCTAACTGAATAATAACAACTCTACTAACCAACGAACTCAGGATCTTAATCGTAACTTCTAACAAACTGTTCCATATACTTTATTGTTTCAAATCATACAACAAACAACATAAGTAAGCGAGCAATGACATTGTAATATTTCTGAATGAATATGTATCAAACAAACGTTTATTGAATTTCTTAAACTGTCGGAGGAAATGCAAATACCAATTTCAGACTGCAAATCGTGGATATATTGCAGTGCAGGCGATAATGTCTTGATTAGTAATTACTAGTAACTATTAGACCGATTATTGTGTCGATACGCGAGTAATTATTAGATCAACCAACACAAACCGAAAACTATACTTAAATATTTCGGCAACTGAGTTCCGCGAACATACACTACAAGGTGGTACAAGTAACACAAATGCAAAACGGCGTTGAACCATATACAGCTAACGGAAACAAAATATTGACAAATCAAGTACATATCACTCATAGCTTTAATTCTTAAATTCCTTTCTGAAGGTTAACCAGTTCCGAATGTATAAAAAGTAAAATGTAGCGACAATGAAAGGTTGTTGACCAATGATGTAATTGAATGCAAAGAGTGCGTAAATCGGGTTTTGTCTTAAAATAACTAAAGCTCTAGCAAGTCCGTGCCCGCCATATTACCTCTTTGGTAGAAATAGCGATTAGGGGTCCGTTTCACGAAGCTACAAGTTACAAATTACATTCGACGTACATTGCGTAGACGATTAGAGAAAACGATAAGGATTTACAGTTTAGGCGAATTGGCTACGTGTAACTTGCTACTAGTAACTTGTTGCTTCGTGAAACGGGGCCCTGGTCGGTTAATAAAAAAAAAACACCCCTTTACGGATATCATTAGTCTTAGTAACTATTATATTAATATTAATTATTTTCGCTACGGGATCAATTCCGAAACGAAATCATCCGGCAGAGGACCAAGGTAGTTGATATCGTCCAGAAGTGTAGCAAGCTGAAGTGGCAGTGGGCTGGCGACGTCTGTCGTAGAACTGATGAGCGTTGGAGTAGACGGGTTCTCAAATGGAGACCACGTCTCGGAAAAAGTAGTGTGGGACGCCCTGCTAGGTGCTGATGACCTGAAGAAGGTCGCTGGTAGTGTCTGGATGAGGAAAGCGGGTGATCATGCGCTTTGGCGTGCCCTTGGGGAGGCTTACGTCCAGCAGTGGACTGCAATAGGCTGATTGATTTATATTAATGATACCGTGACTTTATAATTAAATGTAAACTAAATTGGCCGCTCATTATGGCAAAAATCTGGCCTAGAACATCCTGTACGGCGAATCCTAATTACGTATTCTTACGTTTTCACCAGCGAAGGCTGTAGGAAAGGATCTGATGCAACTGCTAGTGGTAGTTAGTGGTCTAAGAGACGAGCGCCAATTGAGTATAATCTTCAAGATGGCAATGGACGCGAAGACAAGCGTCGTCATCACGGTGGCTGCTTTCAATTATCATTAGGTGATTTATACGATAACATTTTCTATTGTCCTTTTAACAACCGAGATGTTACTTTAAAAATTGGTAGATCATAAAACAGGAGTCTATAACTACTGAGTTCAAAAGAATTTAACTTTAACTAATTGACTCTATAAGTACTATGTTCTTTAGAGAAGTGAACATGTTAAGTTTTTTAGTAACAAAGACTATGCAATCATTGTTATAAGGACCAAAGATAGATATTTATCTGCATGTCATTCTATCTGTATGTCTTCTGGAACATCCAAAATATAGAAATGGACTTTAAATAAAGATATAAAAAACGTATGACAGTGTAACTTAACTCTTGCCTGTAACAAGTTGCTCAAATCAATAAGGCTACCTATTGACACAACACAGAGCTGTCTTAAATGAACTGTAGTTTTTTTTGTGTGCAGTAACGAATACAAGTAAACTACAGGCCACTATGTCGAAAGCAAAAATCTAAACACTTTTCGCAAATAACCGAAAAGCTACTAATCTCTGGGACTATAAAGCGAGTACCGCACGCACGCTTCCGCCGAGGATACGAAGGCCTAACGACGTTTGCTTAACGCTATAAAACGGCCGCAAGGCAAATTATGAATTTAGTGCGTTTTTTACAACCGGACTGAGTTGTCAACATGAAGTTGTTTGCGGTTAGTTCGATACTTTTTTATTTTTTATAAAAGTTTTTCTCCAAATCGGGAAGTGAAGTGTCCGAAACACCTACAGAGCTTTTTAGAAGCTTTTTTGGTTTTTCAAAAAAAGATTTTATGGGAAAGAAAATCTTTGTTTTTATTACAAAGTTTGGAAATATCTATGAAAACGTTATATCCTGGTCACTTAAAATAATTTTGCGAAACCGTACTAAAAAAAATAATGCTTTTCAAAACTGCTTCACTTAACGTAGTACTTGCTGACTCAAATCGTTGACTTTTAAGCTCTAGTAATCTCTACTTGAAAGCAATGATGATGGTACCCGGTGTTCAATCAAATTATTCCGGTTCCAGATATCTTGTCTCCTGGCGTTAGCGGCGTCCACGCATGCTGGAGGCCTCGACGGAGGTTTGGGCCTGGAGTCCGGCTTGGTTTACGCGCCAGGTCACGCCTCCGCAGACTATTACGTACGTCTAATACCACTATAATTTACTTCAAGTGTTGGGAAAGCAGCAAGTGATATCTAGAATTTTCTTTAATTTGCAACCAGTGTGCTACAATTTGCAATATTTCGAAAGGTTGGATTCTGCGTTATCTATTGCATATTACAAAATTGTGAATGAAAACTTTGTTTTATATATGTGAGTGTTCCGTACTTGTCGGCCAAAAAATTGGTATACCACCCTAAGGTTGAATGTCATTTGAAATCGTAGAGCAACAGAGATTATTTTCGTTTGCAGATCGATCTGTCAGATACCGAGTATAGACCTTACTGAAATTTTCGTAATCTAGGAATGGTAGACCACTTTCTTGGCTGACTGCGTATTCTAATCATATAAAAGTTTGAATTTACTTATTAGAAATTGCCCTTGATAATATGTTCTGGTGTATTATAATGTCTTTGTGCTGAATAAATGCTAGCCATAATTATATCAACGTGTAAGTTATAAATTGATATTCGTAGATACCTCATTCGGCAAAGTATAGGAAAAATTGTTTGTGTATGTTTGTGAAATTATATAATAAGGTACCTATTGACATTAGAAATTTACATCTTAAATTGTTTTCGACAAAATTGTTTAAATGGTTAATTGAAAAGACTATCTACAGTTAAATTAATTCCTAACTTATTAATTATTCTTATGTAATTTTGACATTTAAATTTTATCGAAGATAATTTTCCAATAGTTTTGTAATAAAAATAATGTGACTACTATTGTATGCCATTCCCTTACTCTATATTGGCGAAACACGTTGCACTTTAGTATTCATTTTAACATGTTAGTACCGTGTTTGAAACAATAAAATATTCTGATTCTGATTGAATGTGTTTCTTTACAGACGCACCCAGCGTATGCCTTCGAGTACTCCGTGAAGGACCCGCACACAGGTGACAACAAGGCGCAGTGGGAAAAGCGGGACGGAGACGTCGTCAAAGGTCAGATAATAACGTTGATTATACTGATTCTTATTTGACTACATCAACATCATCAACGGCCCGTTACAGTCCACTGCTGGACTATGAGCCTCCTCCACTTAAGTGGAAGGTTTTGCCATAATCTCCACGCTTGGCAGGCGGGTTGGAGATCGCAGATTAAAAGGTTACTGTATCAGAGAGCGCTGCTGCCCGTTCCCTGTTCAATGTGTAGTCCCTAAGTCACCTCTTACGACACCCACGGGAAGAGTAGGGGTATTTGACTACTGGGAAGGATTATTATTCTTAAGGGATAAAAAGTCATAGCTTCTCTGATTAATTAGTCAGTTGAAAAATTTAGTTCGATGGCGAAACGTCTAAAGCAAACATGATTTTTCCAAGATTTCTTCTTTCTATTAAATAAGTCGACGACATTCTTATAATATTTTCAAAAGTGATAACACACATAATCTGTAATGAGCTATACACTACATGATTGAAAGTCTTTTGTGACACTCAATGAATTTCTGACTTCCAGGAGCCTACTCTCTTGTGGAACCTGATGGCAGCGTACGAGTAGTGGAATACTACGCCGACGACAAGACCGGTTTCAACGCGGTGGTGAAGAAACTGGGCCCGAGCCTGCACCCGACTGGCCATGTGCCCATCTACAAGGCTCCCATCCCGATCCTCGGCGCTGGAGGCCACGGCCCGATCAGCGTCGGCCCTGTCGCCCAACTGGAGCACTTAGCTGCGGCTCCACTCATCACGGGCCCGATTTCCGCAGGCCCCATTCACGGAGGAGCTATCTCATCTGCTAACTTATACAAAACTCCTATTATCAAGGCCGTGCCCGCACCTATCCTTCACCAGCCCTACGTCCCAGAGCCAATTCCTCACGGACCTATTCACCAAGTGCCTATTCTTAAACCTGCCCCAATTTTGACTGAATCGTACGGCCATGGACCAATCTTGCCCGGACCTATTTACAAATCTGGACCTATACTAGAAGGACCTCTTTACAAATCCGGACCTCTACTAGAAGGATCCCTTTACAAATCTGGGCCAATACTGGAAGGACACGGACCGATCTTGCCCGCACTTAATTACAAATCTGGTCCTATCCTAGGACCCGGACCTATCTGGCCTGGACCCGCTTACAAGTCCGGTCCTATATTAGAGGAACCTATCCTTAAAGGACACGGACCGATCTTGGATATCCCTTACAACTACAACGCTGGTGCATACAAAGCTGCGTTAGCCGGTTACGGCGGTGAACTTGGCCATGGAGGTCTTATCAATGCTCCTTATGGCAACCTTGGTCTGCTAGAGAAAGGCCCCTTGGTTTACAACTGGGGCGAGTCTCCTCTTGGCCTTAAGCACTAAGCGTGAATCGACTGATTACATCGTACTCGTAACATAACCTAGAAAGCCATAAGGCGATAAATGCCGCTACCGACTCTATGACCATCATGTGTATCCCTTGTTAAGCAAGCGACGGAAGATGTGTAAATAAGATATTTATTGTATTGTTGTTAGTCCGTTATTGTTAAGCGCACTATAATAAAGCATTAAGCCACTGTGTGGCAAAGTAATACTTTGTTTAATTCTGGGTAATTCATAACTAGCCGTTTAACTGGAATACGATAATACTGAACCTACGCATAAATGATCTAAATTCTTATCCGATTATTCATCTAAGTTGAAAGTAGTATGTCCTTGGGCACTGTTTTGTTATGACGTCAATATTCTTGAAGTGCAAAGACATAGCGTTACATCAGAGCTACTTTTCAAGAAAACAAAAGTATGTAAAAAAACTTGCCAAAATCATTAAGTACCTACGCAGTTCTAAATATCTCCTTATAAAAAAAATTTCTCTTGAACCGAGATATTTAATGGAATATAGATAGGTAGGTAATCTAAGGTGTAGTTAATATTAAACATAAATAATATAAAGAGTTTGATAATGAATTACGAACTTTGTATCTAACATCAAGCGTAACTGATTATAAAAAAAACAGTGATTACGTCGTAAAATACAATGTTAGGCTATATTTGTTCTGTGGTTAGATACACGCACATAATATTATTAAGCAAATAAAAATATTTTTTTGTAGAATGTTGTATTCAATGAACTAAAACTTACTTAGCATTTAATAGTGAATCTACTCAAGCGCTGCTGGAGTCCAAGGTTCGATTCCCCCCCGATTATATGGTTTAGGTCCAGTTCATTTGTATGGTTATATGGTCGCCACCGTAGAGGTCGACCACGAAGACGATGGCGAGATGACTTGGACGGATTTCTGAAGGGCTGGCGTCTAGAGACCCAAGATCACGAGGAATGGCGAGAGTGGGACACACAAGAGGCTAAATAAAAAAAAAAGATCCAGTTAAGAAACTGACAAGGTATTTGTTGCATTATTGTTACCTTGCCTAGAATCTCCCTCTGATACAATAAATGCGAGCAGGTAAAAGAGTGGGATAGGTACCAGTATTTTCCTATATCCAAGTAGATTTTTCTAGTTCTAGTAGATCTTGCCGTGTGGTGACGGCAGAGTAGAATACATTTGTCACCAACCCCTACTCTTCCCGTGGGTGTCGTAAGAGGCGACTACACATTGAACAGGGAACGGGCAGCAGCGCTCTCTGATACAGTAACCTTTTATTCTGCGATCTCCAACCCGCCTGCCAAGTGTGGAGATTATGGCAAAACCCTCCACTTAAGTGGAGGAGGCTCATAGTTCAGCAGTGGACTGTAACGGGCCATTGATGTTGATGTTGAAGTAGATTTAAGTAGCATTGTTTACGACTAGGTACTATTGCACATAAAATCGGAAAGCAAATAAAAGTAATCCACAGCATTCTATTATATTCTAACCAATTAATAATGTAAAGAATTTAACCTATAGACATATATGCACTTGTTACGAGTTTTTTCACAGTACGACTGGCTCGGAACAGGTAACTCTCGTCTTTCAGGCAGTCCGTGGAAGTAAGTAGCCGACATATAAAAGCACTGGCGATCATCCACACAACACTATACACTTCAACAGTTGATAGAGATTAGGTGGACGTCAAAATGAATCACCTATCGACGGTAAATATCGAGATGTTTATGTGTGAAAGTGGCCTTACGAAAAATGTGATTGATAGTGGCGTGCGAAAACAAAAAAAGTTAAATAACAACTTTTATTAATGGAGTACAAACGGAAGAATTATTTTTATAGCAGATATCGAGATTGATCTAAAATATTAACGAAAATTCGCGGTCAATCCAATTAATAAAACATTTCAATGAGTCAAGTTATTAGAGCTGAAATACATAAACAATAATTTAATGTCTTGTTATTAACTAATTAAACTATTATGTAGTGTGGGTAATCAAACCGAGCTATGATGTTATTTAATATCACGAAGGTCACGCGCACTCTTTCTTTTGCAGATATCGTGCTGGTTGGCGTTGACAGCAGTGACGTCAGTTGCGAGCGTCGCGATCACACCCGTTATTACCACGACTGTAGTATGTATACCATTTACTATGTAATAAAATAAAGGAAAACTGCAAAGCGAGCCTATCAAACCTTTTTTTTTCCTTTTCGTAATAATCGAATGAAGGAAAGGGCTTCTTACGGAGACTTATGTCCAAACTCTACTCGCGCAAGTTATGTGCCGAGTCTGCAGCATAATAGCTGGAGCAGGGGTACGTCATTCTAGTTGTTCGATCGCAATATCTAAAGTGCGGTTAACCCCTTGAAGGGTAATGGTTTAAATCTAAACCAAAACAAAACGACGAATGTTTGCAGCCGTCATCCGGCTATTCGAGGCTTTATTTTAAATGTTCAGAGTAGATTATTGTATGGCAAGTTTATTTTAGTTGATTTAAGAAAAAAAAAGTTGCTGGAATTCTGCCGCCGTCAAAGGGTTAAGAGAGGGACGGCATGATTATAAAAACTACGTCACGTCATTGCTGCCAATTATAATTTTATTATTTCGCTAAGATTAGAGAAAAAGTATGCTAAATTAAATATTTGTATCCCCCAGGATCACCACCCCCGCTATGCTTACAACTACGCAGTGAACGACCCGCACACCCGCGACAAGAAGGCGCAGTGGGAGCTCCGCGACGGCGGCACCGTCAAGGGCTCCTACTCGCTGGTGGAGCCCGACGGCAGCCTGCGCGTGGTCGACTACCACGCCGACGGACACACCGGATTCAACGCCGTCGTCAAGAAACTCGGAGTCGGCGTTCATTCCGTCACAAAAGTACCGCTGGTAGCACCTTTGCCTTTAGCTCCGATCGCTCCACTCGCCCTGCCGCCGATCGCCCCCATCGCAAAGATCCCAGTCATCAAGACACCCCTGCACATCAGCTACGGATTTGGCGTTCGACCTGTGGGCGTTGGAATACACAAACCGGCCGTGCTTGGAGACTGGAGTCTCCCCTGGGATCCCCTGACACATTCCTTCGGAGGCTGGGTGCCCATTGCTCCACCACTGTTCCACGGCAATTTCGCGCATCTCCACCTCGGACCTTGGGCGAGGATCGTCACCAAGAAATACGATGCTAAAGGAAGACTTATCTCAGCTAAATTGTCCGCACCTATTCCCATCCCTCCTAATGGAAAACTCGTAGTTAAGAAAAAACATTAATTAAAGACTTTTACAAGGGCGTTGTGTAGCGATCTGTGGTGGTACTATCATAAACTTCTAAAGAAGTTAAAGGGTAGTAATTAATTGTAAGTCTGTATATAATAGTACATAATGTACCTGATTGCGTGGGTGTCAGTCATAAAATAACTAGTCTTTTATAATAACTGTTGGATGTATAAAGTATTTAAATATAAAAATAACAAATTGATGTTTTGTTTATTTTAACTTAATCAGGGTTAAGTAACGGAAATTCATGAAGTTGTTTAAACGCAGCGGTTATTTCCTCTATGAGAATCACGCGCATGAAATAGCAAAAACTTAATGAAGAAGAAAAAATATCCTAACTTGGCCCTTTTGTTTTGATATCTCGTCAAGTTTAAACTTCAATCAATCAGCCTATTGCAGTCCACTGCTGGACGTGGAAGTTTAAACAAGGTAAAATATAATCAAAGCGAAAGTTAAATATATGAAGGCCTAAAACGAAATTACAGACCTACCGACTTATCTGTGAAATGAAAGGCGGCGCTAGTAGTCGTACAAAATTGTATTTCAACCAATCACGACAGTCTGAAAGTTGACATTTACATAATAATCGCCGTAGTTCCAATTTTGGCCATTTCACATTAGGTTGGTAGGTGGTTACTTTGAGCAAATGCAAATATTTAACCTACTGTAATGACAGAAAGTTAAAATTTTATAATAATATATGAATATAGCTGAAAAAGAGAAGAGTGGCGATGATTCGCAACAGATGGAATACTTGTTGGCACTCCTAATTAATAAGATAAATGCATCTTTTGTTATTATGTGTTCTATGGGTGCGCCTGTTCCACCTTTGAAGTCGACGTCACTTTCCAATGATAAGCAACGAATTATCTATAGTCTAGAAGGGAAACCGTCTAACAAAGCCCGCTAAAACATGGCACCTAATTAATTTGACAGACGCCGACGACGACAAACAGGCTGATGATGTCGCTGCTGTACACTTAGACCCGGTTTCCACCAAAGCGGAGAGGAGAGGAGATGTGTTTGAATAACCAATCCGATTTCGTTATTTCCACATCTCCTCTCCGCTTAGCTTCAATAACGAAATCTGATTGGTTATTCAAACACATCTCTCCTCTCCGCTTTGGTGGAAACCGGGCCTGGAGCTTACTTTCGACGTTCTTACAGACCGAGTCATATAAAAAAATCATTGTACCGCGTATTCGAATGACGTATGGTATAATTTTGCTTCTTTGGTATTCATTTGGTGGGGTCAAGTTTGAAGCGTAGTTACTCTTCTAGACTATAGATAATTCGTTGATGATAAGACTTAAAGCATTCTGGCATTCAAGGCTGAGGCAAAGGACACGTAATCATATATTATTAAGATCACGCTCCTATCGTGCTCCTTAGGAGCCCACACTAAACCATGTAAATAATCACAAAGGTAAGAAAGTATATTTTATAAAATCTAGCATCTGACAAGGGCCTTTGCCAGGGGTACTCGTACTTGGCCTGTAGAATAAATAAATAATAAATATGTTAGGACATCTTCACACACGGCCATCTGATCCCAAACTAAGCAGAGCTTGTACTATGGGTACCAAACAGCTGATATACAATACATAAATAGATAAATACATACTTATATAGATAAACAACAACCAGACACAAGGCAAACACAAGTGCTCATCACACAAATGTTTGCCTTGGGCGGGATTCGAACCCGCGACCCTGTGCGTCGGAGGCAGATACACTACCACCTGGGCTACGGAGCCGTCGGAGAATCAAATTGATGTTAGCAAGTGTGATGGATGAGTTAAAAAAAATATGAATATGACTAAAAGTACGAGATCATTTCCGACCTTAGATTCAACTAGGTATATAATCGCTTCTTTTTAACTATCTTACAACATCAATGTTTATTTAGGTGTTATGAAACAACGACACTCAGTATTAAATAATACTGTATATAATAAATAATTCACTAGGTTACCAGTGCCGCACCGCAGATCACATAATAGTAAGTGCGAGCATTATAAAACGTGAATTATAATCTTTATCACTTTGTTTTTTATTTGTTTGATAATGTTCAGTTTTCTATTCATTACTTTAGAAAAGGATGTGGTAAGTGTAATGTTAACTTACTTGACGTGTATGTATTTTTAATGACCCATTGTACTAATAAATCTGACCTGAAAATATTAGAATTACTACTCACTCAGCTTATTTGTCATCTAAGAATATTTTTTATTAATTATTTGGATACGTTGTAATTAGGTGCGTATAAAATTTAACCGGGAGACGCGGGTTCGATCCCCACCACGTACCAATGTGTTTTCGAACTTCGAATTCATATGTACGTTTATACGACGCTCTTACGGTAAAGGAAAACATCGTGATGAAACCTGCACACTCATGCGAAGAAATTTAAAGGTTGTGAAGTCGACCAACACGCAATGGGCCAGCGTGGTCGACTAAGGCCTAGTCGCCCCAATTCAGGGTAGGCTCGAGCCCCTCGGTGGGGACGTATATGAGCTGTTGATGATTGATGATGAATGCAGTTTTTCTTGTCAGTAAAATCGACGACATGTTCCTAACAGAACAGAAGAAATCTATAAATTTAATTTGATTGTGGTCGATTCTATGAAGTTCATTAATGTTAAAAGTTAGAAAATAAATCAAAGTTATATTTTTAAATAACTTTTTCGTTGGTGCAAAAACAACAGTTTATTTTTACAAAACTTTCATGTTAGAGTCCATCTCCATTAGATTAATTTCTTTATTTGCCTCGTAGCTACTCGTAGCTACATTAAATTGTCGTATATAACGAAAATCTCTACAGGAAACGGCAATTAAGTCATTAATAGTATATCTAGGACGAAATAATGTATAGAGGTAGAAAAGTAGTATTTAGTTACTAATTTACCTAAGTTCTGTAGCAGATTTATTTAAGAAAAAACATCCCGGCAGGTACAAAACCACCG
Source organism: Carpatolechia fugitivella (assembly GCA_951230895.1). Classification (NCBI taxonomy): domain Eukaryota; kingdom Metazoa; phylum Arthropoda; class Insecta; order Lepidoptera; family Gelechiidae; genus Carpatolechia; species Carpatolechia fugitivella. The sequence goes on from OX579664.1 coordinate 4,076,625, forward strand.
GAAACGTTCGCATGAGCTTGTTCCCACCAACTCATCACGATTTCACATCGTTAATTCAACAGAACACTCGCGATTAGAGCATAATTCGACAGGGGTGCGTAACAATTTATAATTGTACCCGTTGGTACAGGTTTGAGTCCGTTCGGGAGCAAAATTTGCAAGTTAAGTGTCGGTGAAGCGATCCGCGACGTTTGACAAACCGGCACAAACCTGAAGGAATAATTACAATCACCTGAGTATAAATAGTGAAGTAGATAGTGACATAGTACAGTGCACTTCGTTTGCTCATAGGAATACCTTGTCGTTGTCAGGAAACATGAATTCGTATTTGGCGGTAAATATCCGTTCCTTTTTGTGAATTTTAAAGGGTTGAGAAAAAAGGAGCAGGGGTTACTGAGATCGCAAGATTATCATCTCAAAAAAATAATTGTAAAAAGCATTTAATCAGCATTGCTTTAATGCATAGCATCAAAAAGTTAATCTTCTTTGGAGTACAACTAGAAAATTGTCTGTGTATCTGCCCTAAACATCTCGCATTCGCTTTCCGGATTTTAAGCTAAACGGATTTATGTTTGTTTGTGTATGTTTCTATCTTGTGTACGCTACACATACATCTGCAAAAACAACCTTTCTAATCAGAGCACCTTACCCTATAATTATCTTTCGAAATATAGATGTAGTTAGATCATTAAATAACTATAAAAAAGATTAGATATCTACAACAGACGAAATTCCAGAACTCTACTGTAGCTGATAATCTCTTCCTTTGCAGGTAACATGCCTGTTGGCAATCGCTGCGGTGGCGACGGCGAATCCGCCATCATTGGGACTCGTGCCCATTGCCACTATTGATACGATTGTAAGTTTCCACAATCCACATCTCATTTTACTTTACTTTTGGTTTACTTAAAATTTTCTTGTATATATTTTTGTATTTATTATGTATGAGTAAAACAACGCCAAGTTTTTAAACTTTTCTGCCGATGTAAAGTTTCGTGCTTTCAAATTAAAATTATTTCAAAAATTGAATAATTCAACAGAAAAAAGTTATCAATCGCATTTATCTGTTTTGTTCCAATGGCTTTTTTCAAGTTTCCACCACTTTCTATAGATTTTACAAAGTTATATCCGCCATTGTGTTAGTGAACTCACCCAAAAAAATGTAATGACGGATCTAAGTGATGTAATAACATCCTATGGAAATAAATTATTTTGACTTTGACTTATAGATTGTTTTTATATCATTGCAGTCGAACCCGAGCTACTCATTCAACTACGCCGTGAACGACCCCCACACCGGCGACAACAAGGGCCAATGGGAGACTCGTCACGGCGACGTGGTTAAGGGAGCGTACTCTCTGGTCGAGCCCGACGGCAACATTCGCGTGGTCGAATACACCGCCGACCCATTGCGCGGCTTCAACGCCGTCGTCAAGAGAACTGGGCCTAATGTGCACTCGGTCGGGCTTCCAGTGGCCGCGCCGGTCGCTGTCGCTCCCGCGCCAATCATAAGCCACGGACCGATCCTCGCCCCGCTAATCGACCACGGACCTATCATCGACCATGGACCCATCCTCGACCACGGACCGATAATCGACCACGGTCCGATCATCGCGCCCCTGCCTTACTGGGACGCTCTCCCATTGCCACTGCATTTGGGCAGTCCGTTGGTGCACCTGTCGGGAGCCACGTACGGACACAAAGGCAACATCGTTCGCAGGTGGGCGGCCGGACCCATCTCCCTGGACGGCAAGACGCTGACCATCAGAAGCAAGCATCATTAGACTATTTCAATTTAGAATTCGGTGGCCATTAGTGTTTACTAATCATGCTAGATATGTTTGCACGGTTTCTACAAACTCCGTTTTTCATTACAGTTTATTTATCTGTCAATATCTATCGTGCAAGTTTTGTAAATACGGTTCTCACCGATACACAAATGATTATGTATTTGTAACTTCTACCGTGTATAGGTAACCTTAGTTACTCACGGCGCTAGTGTCTTTTTGCACAGAATGTTTCGTGTAAAAATACACATAGGTCATTTTAGAAGTTAAGGCCGACGGTATATCCAAAGCAACGAAGTGTACCTGAACGAAAATGTAATATTTTTTGTTATTTTGTAAATAAATTTAATTATTTACGATTCTGTGTCTGTTTCTGTGTCACTGCGCAGGGATGTAGCAATACTTAGACGAACAAATCAAGTTTTCGTAGGAAATGGTGTGTGAAAATTGAGTCAATTAGTCCGCGATAATCGCTGGTGCGTAAATGTTAGTAATTACCGCTCACGCTATCTTGTTTGACTAAATTTACATCTGTGAATATTTCCAATGCTAACATTGATATGCTCGCTTAATCACAAAATTCACATTTACAAAAACGTTGTCCGTACAGGTTACTCACGATTTAAAATCTCAAGAGCTCGAGCCCCTTGGTGGGGATTAAAGAAGTATTTTTAATCTTAATTATAAAGTTTAGAAAACTCATAAAATATGCAGAATATAAGCATTTAATCATCTGAAAAAAGAAAAGAAAGTCTAGAATTTTATATTATTCCTATTCTGATATTTCTGACAGCAAAAAGAAATATAAGGATCCGGTGAGTGCAAAAATGAACCCTGAAAATCTTAGGATCATATCTGAACTCCATTCTAGTTGCACCGTTGTGATACAGTCCAGATAGTTGAATTTATTCCGCAAATAGAATGCAGATCAAATGTAATATGTCCTCGTAGACCTTAAGAACTACTTAACTAATATTTAAAATTGCAATCAGCCCAATCAATAGGGAATATGCATAAAAAAAATAGTTTTTTTCATAATTCATGTGAAAGTATACAAAAATAGAATACTGACAGTTAAAACAGAATCGAAATTGATCGAAAAACAAACTAGATATAACATTATTAACCAAATAAACTTACGAAAACAAAATTTTCTATGACAGATGTATGGCCCGCGTGACATATGACGTCACATGTTACGTCGGACCTCCCTGTCGAACCATCAACTTTGAAGCCTTATAACACTGTTTCTGAGCAAGATATTTGAAAATAAAAAAATATTTTGTGTTTATATTTCGATTAATATTTTTTTTTAAATATGCATATTCCCTATTGACTGCTACGCGCCACACCTACAGCGATACTGGATAAGATCTAGTGAAAATAAATAGAAGATTACGTCACTTACCGGGTTATTGTCTTCATCGACGTCGTACTCTTCCCTTTGAACCATCATCAATCTTCCACTGGCGTTAATCACCTATAAAAAAAACCGCAATTAGTTGATTCTTCAGTTATACTTGTTGTTAACAACTCGTAATAAAAAATCCCCACCGAGAGTAAGTTAAGCTATTTGTAAAGATTACATATTGAAAACTAAAACACAGACAATTAATTCTTAATCTTCTTCATCGTGTGGGTAGTAAAGTCGACCTCAAAAACCTTGGTGTCAGTGTTATAGAGCTGCCTACGACGGCCTCCATCAGAATGAACAATGACATAGCTTGTGTAACGAGAACTTTCCGAAGCATGTATACCATGATTTTTACCATGAAATTCTGACAGATAGAGTATTGCCAGGCAGAAAACAGGTTACCAAAATGACAGGTATCACGTTTAGATAAATAAAAAAAACACAGTGAATTATTTTAAAGTCATACTTTATGCGGCCTTCATTTTATTTAATTTTTTCAATTGTTGGATGACTATATTATTTTTAAGTTGTAATCTGTTCAAGTTACTACATTCAATGTGGGAGAATGTTTAATAAGGCCACCCCACCCATCATTTTCAAATAACCGCAGATTGCAAACAGTTAGTTAATATGTATGTTAATAAAGGACAGCGTAAACCATACACGATTCAAATAGAATTTGCACAAGCCACTGGAATTGTTATTATAATTGCTTTGTACGTAAATTATGATTTGCCTGTCTTTTTATAATAGTGATAACAGAAATGTACATGTGAAAAAAGGTTTGCGACAAGTGACCTGAGGTCTGTCAGAATTCCACGGAATTAAAAATCAAGGTATAATTATCTTTTTTTCGGACAATCAGGTGATTCAGCCTGCGATGGCCTAACCAAACTGGGGAAAGTATCATAAAGAGATTTTTCAATGGTTGTCACCACCGTACCAAGGAGTCAGGTTGTCTGGAGCCACACAGCGTGACTGTGGACGAGCGTGTGCCTCTCTGCGGCGAGTCCTGCAGTCGACACAGAGCTGCCGACACCACGCAGGCGGGGTGCGACAGGGCTGATATATCTACCGCTTGGACACACCGCATCTCTATGTTTCCAGCTGGGAAAGATATTACGAGTTATTCCAAGTGTGCTTAAGAGGCATAAAAAACAAATCAAATACGACAACGTCTCGAAACAAAAATCTAGTGTTAGATGAATATTGATTTATCATAATTTGATACCATAATTGCCATCTAATCTATGGCGACTACTTAAAACTAATTTGTCTGTTATTTTCTGTTTTATTAAACATTCAGTAAAAGAGAAGATTAAAAAGTAAGCCAAATAGGATTGCATACGCAAAGCTATTTGTAGATGGCGCCACCGTTTAAGCAAGTAAAAAAGAACATCCGGGAACAATGCTGTCAACTTCCATTTAAAAATACATCAAAAAGGTTTCGCACCTGAAGCCATCATTCAATCAATCATAAGAAAACTGCCAATTACGTCATTAAGTGGCGCCTCTAGCGGGAGATAAAAGCAGTAAGTTTCCCTATAAGGCCCGACTGGCTGACGATATAAACTGTAGGTGGAACTCGCCTACAAAGGACTTAACCTTGCCTAGAAGAGATCTGGCTTAGGTACTCGGTAAAACAGAAGCCGCACTGTCCTATAGTTCCCTCACCATTGTCGAGGCAGTTGAGCTCGTAGATGGTGACGAGGGCGTCTGCGCCGAAGACCACGAGCTGGTCAGACAGGATGTCCAGCACGAACACCTGGACCCACACTATCCTGTAATTCCCTCACCATTGTCGAGGCAGTTGAGCTCGTAGATGGTGACGAGGGCGTCTGCGCCGAAGACCACGAGCTGGTCAGACCGGATGTCCAGCACGAACACCTGGACCCACACTATCCTGTAATTTCCTCACCATTGTTGAGGCAGTTGAGCTCATAGATGGTGACGAGGGCGTCTGCACCGAAGACCACGAACTGATCAGCCAGGATGTCCAGCACGAACACCTGGACCCGCACTATCCTGTAATTCCCTCACCATTGTCGAGGCAGTTGAGCTCGTAGATGGTTACGAGGGCGTCTGCGCCGAAGACCACGAACTGGTCAGCTAGGATGTCCAGCACGAACACCTGGACCCGCACTATCCTGTAATTCCCTCACCATTGTCGAAGCAGTTGAGCTCGTAGATGGTGACGAGGGCGTCTGCGCCGAAGACCACGAGCTGGTCAGACAGGATGTCCAGCACGAACACCTGGACCCACACTATCCTGTAATTCCCTCACCATTGTTGAGGCAGTTGAGCTCGTAGATGGTGACGAGGGCGTCTGCGCCGAAGACCACGAGCTGGTCAGACAGGATGTCCAGCACGAACACCTGGACCCACACTATCCTGTAATTTCCTCACCATTGTTGAGGCAGTTGAGCTCATAGATGGTGACGAGGGCGTCTGCGCCGAAGACCACGAACTGATCAGCCAGGATGTCCAGCACGAACACCTGGACCCGCACTATCCTGTAATTCCCTCACCATTGTCGAGGCAGTTGAGCTCGTAGATGGTTACGAGGGCGTCTGCGCCGAAGACCACGAACTGGTCAGCTAGGATGTCCAGCACGAACACCTGGACCCGCACTATCCTGTAATTCCCTCACCATTGTCGAGGCAGTTGAGCTCGTAGATGGTGACGAGGGTGTCTGCTCCGAAGACCACGAACTGGTCAGCCAGGATGTCCAGCACGAACACCTGGAACCGCACTGTCCTATAGTTCCCTCACCATTGTCGAGGCAGTTGAGCTCGTAGATAGTGACGAGGGCGTCTGCGCCGAAAACCACGAGCTGGTCAGCCAAGATGTCCAGCACGAACACCTGGGACTGAACGCGCACGATCTTCGCGAACCGGTTGTCCAGGCGGGACTCCTTCGGGTAGAAGCGGATCTCGTCGTGCCCGTCTATTATGCTGTAGCAACCTGGGGATAAAGTTGAATGAGCATGCATTTTTATTTTAGTTCTATGTAATCTAAGTAGGTGGTGTTGCAATTAAAACTATGGTTTGAATTGCAAAGAAACAAAAAAATAAATCTGAATCTAAATCTTACTGTTAAGACCGATTTAATATTAGCAGAAGTAAACAGAAAATCCGGCCAAGCACGTGTCGGGCCACGCAAAGTGTAGAGGTACCTGCCTGTTTAAAAGAGTTAACATTTATCAAAATCATTTTCTATGACATTTGTAGTACAAAAGCTAGGGAGCAACATCACTACTACCGTGAATTTTTTTCATAGACAGACGGACATGGCGAAACTATAAGGGTTCTTTTTTGGCTACGGAACCCTAAAAATGCCTCGATCTAACCGTATTTGGTCAACGTAGAAAGAAGTGCACCATATCTATGTATACAGATAAGCTTCTTCCGTCTAGAACCCATTTATTTAGGCTTAGTATTATAGTATTCTACAGGGTTACCTCGGAGACAGTGCGCATATTTTTTTCATGCTATCAGTATCGTTAATAGAACACATTTCACGAAAAAGAATCTTTTTTTTTTGCGAACTATTAACCGTTTATCTCCCGCAAAAAACAGATATCATGGTCACTCTACGCACGGGCTGTGGCGCGGGAGTGCAAGGGGGCGAGGGCGCGGCGCGCGGGCGTACGCTCTTATCTCGCTGTCGTAACTACGTAGTGACCATGATACTGATTTTGGTGTGGATATTTTCATACGATGTTTTTTTTATATTCTTGTTCGAAATACGTTAAAACAAAAAACACGTGTCTTTTAATTTTTTAAACCTTTCTGTACGTAAAATTTGCGCACTGTCTCCGAAGTAACCCCGTATAGCATAGACACATAACATAAAAACAATACATAATGAAGTTACTTGGTTTTTGTTTTCGTATCAGCGTGTTACATAGCTGGCGTTGGTTATTGGTTACCTATGACGATGTAGTCCCTCCACCACAGCATGCCGCCGGTGACCACGAAGTCCTTCTCCTGGGCCTCGTTGCCGAACAGCTTCCACCGCCTGGCGGCGCGGCTGTAGTGCGCGAGCCCCGTCCGCCCCGCCACGCACACGTGCGCGCCGCTCGCGTCTATCGCGCTGTACTGTGCCAATATAAAGTTGTTTTATTTACAGTCAGGAAGTATACTGTACATATACAGTCATCAAAGAAGATATCGAAAACAATAAAAATCAATCAAGAACGAGATAACCAAAACATAAAATATAAAAAATCTAGTCGATTAAATTGTTTCCAGAGCCTTGTTGTATTTATAGAATTGATTTTCTGTTACATATGGTTAATTGTAGTTACAGATAAAACAGCCGTTTTTTGCTATCTCCGACTACGGCGTAAAGTGTTTTATACGTTAATTCTAAAATACCTACACTTCAAATTGATCGTACATATTTTGAGTTTGCATTATGTTATGATTTTTTATCAAATGGCGCTTGTGTTCACACAGAGTAGATAAGTTATTTTTTTTATATTTCTTTGTGTATCGAAATCGGTACTTGTTCTATTATATATCTAACAATAAACTCCGATATTTCGATTCCCAGCAGCAACAGTAACTTTTAAAATTAATTCAGGGCTGGCTATTTTATTTTAAATCCAGCTTAACACACACCCTCAGAGGCCAGTTCGTAGCTATATACGTGGCAGGTAACGGCAGCACAATCCACTGCTTCCTGCACTCCTCGTCCACAAACTCCCGGTACTGGGCGCTGGGTTCCACCTCGGGCCGGTCTTCGATGCCGTTCTCCTGGTAGCTCTCTGCTGAAGAGTCGATGATGGGAATCTTGGTGCGCTTCGTCAGATTGTCTTCTAGATTTACGTACAGCTTGTCATCAGCTTGTAAGTAGAGGTGCCTTTGGTTGCTCTGAAAACATATTACTTGATTTTAAAATCACACTTATACAGGGTTACCTCGGAGACAGTGCGCATATTTTTTCTATGCTATCAGTATCGTTAATAGAACACATTTCACGAAAAAGAATCATATGGTTTTTTTTTTGCTCACTATTAGTTTATCTCCCGCAAAAAACAAATATCATGGTCACTCTACGCACGGGCTGTGGCACGGAAGTGCAAGGGGGCGAGGGCGCGGCGCGCGGGCGTACGCTCTGATCTCGCTGTCGTAACTACGTAGAGTGACCATGATACTGGTTTTCGTGTGGATATTTTCATACAATGTTTTTTTTTATTTTTGTTCGAAACATGTAAAAACACGTCTTTTAATTTTTTTAAACCTTTCTGTACGTAAAATTTGTTCACTGTCTCCGAAGTAACCCCGTATTATAAATGCAATAAGTTTGGATGTTTGTTCCACTTTCACGCATAAACTACTGAACGGATTTGGATAAAATTGGGAATGGGGAATGGATATAGTGTGTACCCTGGAAAAACACATTGGATACTTTTTACGGGAAAAATTCTTATTCCCACACCGCGGATGGATAGCTAGTTTTAGATACATCTAGTATATTTTATTCATTCATTCATTCATAAATCTAAATCTAAACTATGCCTTTTAGTGCAAAATGTACCTTCATTGTAAAGCCATAGACAAGGAGGAATAAAGTATCTCAAGTTTCTAGGTACCACAATGTACTAAGGTGTTAAGGTGCCTTCCCACGTTTGCCAATCCTTGGCAAACGTCTGTAAACCCCAAGCATCCACAAATCTCGCTTGGCATTTGGAGGTCGTTTACATGCTTGTGAATACGTCAGTGTGCTACGCATGGCGGACACCAAACTTGTGTCGGCTATTGCGTTTAAACTTTAAAAACAAATAAAAACCAATGTGATAATAAAAGGCAATAAGCAACCGAAATCAATCTTAAAAGTTCCAATTGCAACTAAATGCACACCAACGTGTGAATGCGTCGCAAGCGCTTGCCGCAAGCGCCCTTTGATCTTTGTCCAAAAACCGACACTAGACCGGATCGGAGACAAGCGTCCATAAGCTCACACAAGCCCTCTTTACACGCTTATGCTTGTGGACGTTTGTCGAGCCTTGGCAAACGTGGAAAGGTAGCTTTAAAGAATCTGGCCAACTTACCATACAAGGGTTGACACTAAGTGGACTCTTCACAAAGTCCAGTTGTATGATATTTGAACTAGTATCGCCTTCAGTTTTGACCATCCACAGTTGGTAACCTTCCGTCGCCCATTCCTGTAATGAAATGCCGATTTATTAACTGTAATATTTTGTAAGCCATGTTGCGATCATCGGCCTACAGAAATCTGTTTATTTCTTTATGTTCGTATTTTGATCGGAGTTTACTGGCAACACTGTTAAATTTTAAGGTACATCAGATGAACAGAAAATTGTTTGTGTTTCACGCGCTCACAGCGCACAGTAAATCGGAACGCTAATGAAGGCGCTCATAAAATCGGTCTCGGAACATAGGGATGTATGTATCTGTATGTAACACATAATAATCACCAAAATTATCAGGAGAAGGAGGGAGGTTAGGGAGGGAGGAAAACAGGTGAGGATTTGATGTTTGTGACCCTAACTCACCAGGCCGGACACTCGCAGCGGGCTGTGGCTGCCCAGGTCCTGGCTCAGGCCGTAGTCCCATGCTAGGGAGCACATCAGTAGCGCGCCAAATGTGCTCCATACGCTAACGCCGCCACGATCCCAGCTGACCGCCACCGCGCGGCCGTCTGACGTCCACCTGACAAACGAAACGATTGAGCTTTTCGTGTACGGTCGGTGACAGAGACACCTGAGACAGATGCGCCTAGATGTGCGTACTTGGCTGTCTCAGGTAATTTTGTAACCGATAGTACTGCATAAAGAACTCTACTGACCATCCGTCCAAATCATTCGATTGGATGCGACACGACGACGACGGTCGGATAGGTCGGATTTGTGGAATTTGACAGAACGAACAATTTGGGTTAAGCGCAGTGCCTAATTGCCTTTTGTGTGTGCTGAGGCAGATTGGACTGATAGATAGATGCGTGCTGGATTTAAGCTTGTGACAAAAATACATAGTTGTTTAGAGGAGAGTTGAGATGAAAAGGTGATTGCTCTTTTACTTGGAAATGCCACAGATATTTATACCAGAAAATCATCTAAAATACTACCTACGCCATAAGCATACTACAACAACAACCTACTTAGTTGGTAGGTAGGTAGGTACCTACAATGTGATCAAAAATGATAGATTCTTAAAAGACCAAATCTAATTTCCAATATTTTTTTTAGTCTGGTTGGAATTGGGTGAATCCATCTAACCCCTTTTCATCATAGCATAGAAAGAGTTAGTTTTTTACCAAGAAAATATTTTTTTATTGAAAGTAGCTATAAACACTATTTCACATATCGTCTTATATTATGATTATGGATTTACATTTATTGCCCTTACGAATCTTATCGGCTGAACGAATTCGAACGAGATTTGGAGAAAAGCAAGGCGTTTCGTTACACATTTTTGACTACACAGATTACAAACATATATTTAACGTTTGTAAAACCAATGAGATTCGAATTTTAAAAATAGATTAAATATTCTGAATACTAAGATTCCTGCTGCAGCTTCATGGGACTTATATGAGAATGGACAGAATTAAAAGGCAATGGGATATACGAATTCGCAGAGCATCTTTTAACTGCTTAATTTACACTAATTAAAAATATCCTACATCAGATCATATCGAAAACTACACACAGCACACACGAACATTTATAAAACCACACACAGCACACACGAACATTTATAAAACTACACACAACATACACGAACATTTATAAAACTTATGGAGTGGCTAATCAAAAACCGTATTATTTATAGTTTATTTAAACAATTGGCAGCAGCGTAAAATGACCAATGATTTGTATACATCGTGTTAGCAAAATACCTTTCAGGTGGTAGGACAGACCATGAAACTGAACAACTTTTGATAACGTTATAAAAATCAAACGAACCTCATACATTTAACCGGTCCAGGGTCTCCAGGGAAGTCCTTCGAGCTGAGCACCATCGTGTGAGACAGCTCCAGCCCCCCTGTCACCTCGTCTATCGTGAACACGTCTACTTGAGAACTGGAATGAAAACCATTAGTCAATATCACACCTTGACACAGCCCAGCTTTGTATAAAAAAGCTTATTGTAGAATATCTGACTACTTAGGGGACAGATATCCATGGGAATAGACTTCTTGAATGACAGGCTAAAAAAATAACATGCATGGATTTTGTAAAAGACCATTATTATTATTTGACAAAAAAAGAAACGCAAAAGATGCGACGCATGTGGAGTTTCTTTGGTGAGTTCTTCTCCACAGAGTCCACACATCGTGTAGTAAACTCACCCAAAAATATGTAATGGCGAAACTAAGAAATGTAACATCCAAAAGTTAATAAAGTATGTAAGTATTTCATTTCATTCCCCTTGCCGACTTGCCATCCATATAAAACTGAACTTAAATTTGAAATTTTCCAATATACCTACATCGCTTCGCAGTGGGAAAGGATGGGAAGGGTGGGGGTGGGTGGTGAAGGGAAGATATTGGCGGATAGAAGAGCTGGGAGCTTTTTTGACCAGTAGCAGATCCAGTGCTGAAGCCCCTAAATCATCAAAAATCTGTTGGTTTCGTCTAGTATAGTAGGTATTTTTTGTAAAGTTGCACTACGGTTTCACTATCCTATTGTTTAGACTTTTAAACCCACTCCCCTTAAAATAAATCCTGCTTCGGTATTCATGTGGATAAATTAAACATTTCACGTAGTTTGCCTGCCATTCCTCTGGATGCTTAAAGGTTCACTGGAAGATCTCGCATTGGATAAGTCCGCCTTTAGTTGTACTTATCATCTTTTCAAACTCTCACGATTTTTACACATTTTAAAACTAGTCCTACTGTCCTAATATTAACTATATTATGTCTAATATATTATTTAAGTGTGGTAAAGTTTTTAAATACATACATACATTATGTATGTATGTATGTCTAATGGGGGACGGCTGCAACGGAGCGCAGACGGGTGATCTGCTCTGTTCAGAGAACTATTTCACCCCTAATTCCCAGCGTTATTCTGTCGTTATGGATAACATCGAAATCAGCTCTTGGAATACCTATTTATCTACTGAATTATTTTTCCTGTCCGATTAAACATACGATAGTTTACTACTTACTTCCTTCTTCCTATCGCAATGAGTCTGAACTTGTGGTTGACTCGAGCGCACGTCGCGTCGTCTATTCCTGGCGCCCATATGCCTTGCACCGCCTTCACCAACATACAAATAAGAGACATTTCTTAACAAATAAGAAGCACATGTCGTTTACATTTTTAAGTGGTTTTTATATTCAATAAGAACTACATAGTTTAACTTATGTATACATCCAATACAATAGATAGGCAACAAGCGCAGGAGGTACACATAGACGTGTATGACTTGAAGGGGCTACCTGTCTACGCACTAGCGCCACTTCGAAAATAAAATTATAACTCCGAAAAAACTAAATATATTAAAAAAGTGGACGATCATTTTAAAGTGTAGGTACTTTAGTATTTTTAGAAATACCGAATTTTATAAAATCTTATACAGTGTAGTAAGAGATAGCGAAAGTGCTAAAAACACAAGCAAAAGCACTTTCGCTATCTGTTACTACAATTAACAATAGATAACTGAATTTATTAATTCTAAAAATACAACAAGACTAATGAAACAATTTGATCGTTCATATTTTTGATATTTTGTGTTTTCACTAAGTTATGATTTTTTATCCAAGTGGCGCTAGTGTTCACATAGGGTACCCCCTTAAACAAAAATTATAAGCAGTAAAAAATTTCTTATTGGCAACTTTGGTGCAATTGACTGTGCCTTATATTAGGAGAGCACTTTCTGTACCTATGATACCTATCTATCTAAAAAAATCCTAGCAAATACTTCAAAAACTGAAAGAGAAGAGGTATGTTAAAAATATTTTTAGTAGGAGAATTTTAAAACAAAATGCAAGCACCTTCATCGGAAGAATATCAGAAATTGTCTTTTTATAAAATATTCAGTTTATCTAGCCACAGTGAGGAATAACAAACAATTTAGCACAGACTTCTGCTTCACACCTTCTTACCCTCAAATCTGTGTCCATATGTATCTGAGACATAATTTATTAAGTTATTAAGTCAATACAGTAAAAAGGATGAATTTAAAATCAACAAAGAAATAAATGGCAATAAAACTAAAAACTATGAAATAATGCAGTGGAATTAGCAAAAAATACAATTTGAAATTCTTTTCAGAGGATTGTTATGATTTGAGCGTTTTGACTAGTAGTCTTAAATTGATTGTTGGGGTATATAAACACATTGATTTAATTAATTGATTGTATAAAAATAACATGATATATACGAATATATATACATGACAGCTAAAAATGAACTGAGTAAAAGTAAAAATTAAAAGACTAAAAACTTCATCTTTCAAAAAATAATAACTTACGAGTTATTCTAATTGCACTTACATTTGGGTCGAATTTGAGATTGGGTGCGGTTAAATATGCCGCCCTGCCATCGTTTAGTGTAATACCAAATCCACATACTAGTGGAGAGTATTCTATGTCGTTGACGTGAGTGTTGTCTTCGAGAATTGGTTCCGCTAAAAATACAAATAAGAAAATACTCTGTATTTAAACATTTGATTTCGAAATTCCTTTTTAGTATGCAGAATTGCAGACATTGTTAACTCGTGCGTAGAGATGGGCAAACCACCGGGTTTAAACCTACCGCTGGGTTTTTACCCGATAAACACCCATTTATTCCCACCCACTGGGTGAAAATTCGGGTGTTTATTATTTTTATAACAAAATTTATATAGGTATCCATATATCATTAGATTTTGCGTATGCACATTATATGTGACATTTTTTTACTTATTTGCCAGTAAATGCAGGGGCTTAGAACATCTATTTTAGCAAGATACCAACAAAGCAATGGATAAAACGGCGTAAAGCACAAAATCTGCAGAAAATATTGTTTTTAAGGGCAAATCTCGGTATTTGAACAAGAAACATAAAAAAAAAGATGGCGATAAAATTATTGTTCGTAAGTCATGAAACATGGTTTAGGGTACTATGTTTCGAAACGAGAGAAACAACAGTACCAATAATTATGTTTAAAATATCAATATCCGAGATGGCAGCAAACTTTTTCGTTTATTGGGTCAACTTCGATTAAACTATACACAGTGTTATAACATGTCCTAGGCCAATCGTAATATCAGGCAGCTTCCATCATTTAGTATACTGTCACCGTGACTTTTGTCGCCCGTGCGCGCTAGCTCCTACCTTTGTACTTGCCACGTTCGCATGCAGTGTAGGTATGAGTGAGTGTAGTGCTAGCTAACTGTAATTACAACTTCTTTTGATCATCCCGTTAGAACTTGAGCATTCTTCTTCTTAGCGAGTCGATGGCAAGTCGAATTTTATAATGTTGTAGCCCAGAATGTGGCCACTTGGACGGCGGATTGTGTGGCGTCCATCAAATCTTGCTGCGTGCAGGTGGCAGGGCACGCAGGACATGATGTCAGGTGGGCCATCGTCTGTACTTCTACGCACACACAGTTTATGTCAGTATTATCGGAAAATCCCCACCTAGACATGTTATCTTTACTCCGGCCGATCTGAGTCCGAAGTCTATTTAAAGACTTCCAGATCGGCCACGACAACTGATGTCCGGGTGGGAGATTCTCAGATGGCGTGACAAAGGGGCTAGGAAGGGAAACTCCGCGGCGCCAGAGGTTGCATTTTGCTTGTGGCGGGTCGTTGGTCAGTGGTTCGACGCACTTTATAAAACTTTTTCGGCTTTTCAGCCGTTGTGGCACTGGTTTATAGCCACTCAGTGGGTGCCGAGTGTCGTCGTCCATTTTACGCCTATCAAGGGAGCTTGCAACTGCTCTGTGGACATCTGGAGGCGCTATGCCAGCTAATGGAAACAGCAACTTAACCGGCGTCGGTTTCAGGCAACCAGTAATGATCCGGCAAGTTTCGTTTAAGGCTGTGTCCACTAGCTTGGCATGAGCAGAGCGGTCCCATACTGGGCATGCAAATTCGCCAGCTGAAAAGGCAAGCGCCAAACCAGTAGTCCGCAGAACTTGTGGTGTGGCTCCCCATTTAGTGGTGGTAAGGCGCCGCACTAGATTGTTTCGAGCATGCACCTTCCTTTTCACACTCTCACAGTTCTTTCGGAAGGTAAGAGACCTATCCAACAGCACGACGAGGTATTTGGGGGAGTTACTGTGGGAAATAGGCACCCCACGCCACGTGATTTTGAGTTTTCGACCCGCTTGTGCATTGCGAAGGTGAAATACGCATGACTCAGTTTTAGACGGATTGGGCTTAAGGGAATTCTCTGCGTAGTAGCAACTCAGGTTCTTGAGAGCTACCGTCAGATTGGCCTCAACCTCTTCGAAACTGGTCGCTTGAGAAGTGAGAGCAAGATCATCAGCATACACAAAGCGGGAGGTATTTGGACTGGACGGCTGGTCGTTGGTATATCAATTTCGGGTCAACAAAGCTAGTGAGGCATACCAGCAGCAACCGCTCAAATAATTTATAAGTATGGCACAGGAGTGAAATGGGCCGAAAATTTTTGGGGTTATCTGCTGGTTTTCCTGGCTTTGGTATAGCTGTGACCTTCGATTTTCTCCAGAGTCTTGGTATTAGGGCAGATTCCAGACACTTGTTGAACATTTGTAGCAGCCATGATACTGCGACGGGGCCAAGGTGTTTAATTTGCTCCACAGAGATGTTGTCAACTCCGGAGGCTTTCCCGCACTTAAGGGATTTAATGGCGGTGATGATGTCACCATGCCCTTGTTTTCCATGCCCTTTTACTATTATGCGTCATGTTGATGTTGGTTACAGTATCAATCCACCTATCCCGCTGACTTTCTTCAATCCGCGACAGTAACTCTTCCCCGACTCGTGTAGTCTCCTCGGAAAAGGGATCACCGCAATACAAAGTCTCGTATCGCATCAACAGTTCCCCCGACTCCTTCGATAATCCTGGGATGTAGGAGGTACGGCATCCTCTGGGGATACAGTGACGAGACACCTCAGAGACTATGTCAGCAAACCGATCATATTCTCGAGGGGATGGTGGTACATTCAAGAGGGCGTCGTCGACTGACTTTGCGTACTGCTCCCAATTTGCCTTGGAGTAATTAAATCGGCGTTTAAGGGGGACCTGTAGAGGACGGACGACTGGGCTAATCTCGCACATAATGGGCCTATGTTGAGTGCGAGGAATAGGTGGGCATACGGTCTTAACGCACTCAGAACTTATGTCTGAACTGGTGAAGATTAGATCTGGGTTGTATATTCTCTTCCATCGGCCACTATTAAAGGAAGCCGGTTGTTTTGGGTCATGAACAAGAGTCAAATTGTTAGATTCAGCCCATGTCTCGACCGCTTGACCACAGTCGTCAAGGTCATTGTAGCCCCAGAGTGGATTATGACTGTTAAAATCACCGATTACAATTTTCACCCGTTGATCGTCAAAGTTTGAGAGAGGGGAGAACCGAAAAGGCGTCCCGGGGGGCTTACAAACAGAGGTAACAGAGCAGTGGTCAAGGTCCAAGGTAATCACCTCGATGCCATTCTGGGTCGAACATTCAGAGGATTTTACTCTTACTCCGGGAGTAACAAACACTGCGTTACCGTGTTTCGGGTGTTGTTCAGAGATAAGAGTGAGTCCAGCTACGTGTGGTCGGCATTGTGTTTCATCTCGATGGGTTTCTTGTACATACAGTACATCGCAGTGTGTCTTGCGACAGAGTTCAGATAAGAGTTCTGATTTGTCTTTTGAGAAACCCTCGATGTTAATCGAGACTACATACAGTGCCGGCTTTAACACTGGACTGTATGGTTGATTTTGATTTGCCATCGTGGGGAAAGGATTCGCCAGTCAGCTAGAAATAGAATTCGCTAGACTGTTGCCCAGGGTGCGCCAGACGTACTACCGAGTAGCGGTAGCGGTACGTCGCTCGGGGAGGCTCCTGTCATACACCTTGAGCATTAAAAGATGGCGACATTTTACAGATTTCTACTGTTTTATTTTAAAAATGTTAATTCGGTTGAACTTATTTGAGTCGATGTGAGTCAAGCGGCTGGAGCGCTGATATACATCAATATCTTTTACGCATGTAGGTTTTCTTAAACTTAGTAAAATGCTTTACGCTAGAATATACAAATACAAACAAATTCTAAACAAAGTTTCATAGAAATTGTCTCATAAACAAAACAATTGGCTGCTACCTTGGGCTTTCCACATTATTGAAGTTGCGCATATTGCATATAAACAGGGTATTTTCATCAAGATTTATACAATAAAGTTTTTATTTTTATTTTATCATCAATTATTATAATAAACACCCACAAAAATGGGTTGTTATGGGTAAAAACCGGGTTAAAACCCAAATCACCGGGTTTTTACCTGGTCAGGTGGTTTGGGTTTTAACCCACCGCCCATCTCTACTCGTGCGTAAGCCTAACTTCAATTCACATAGTGAATTCCCAGCTTGACATAAGGCCGGGTGATTTATCAAATTGAAATATCAAGCTGAAAGTAAAATTAATTTCTAAAATTATGATTATAATACATATTTATTAATATTTTATGTTTTTTTTGGTGATTTGTATGACAGGGCTGTTTTTCAATATTTCTTGTCTTAAAATTAATTGTAAGTAAAGTAAGCTGGTTACCTTTGGAGACCTGTTGGTTGACAGAGAAGGGTATGCGACCGAGGTCGAGGCAGTAGTCGCGGTTCTGCGAGCCGTCCCAGCGGTACCGCAGAAGATGCGCGCGCGTCGTGCACACCAGGATCTCCGTGCCCGATATGCAGCACATGCGCGTGATCTCGCCGTCCCACACCAACACCTCTTTCAACTGATATCAACACATCAATAAATCAAAATCTATTCTATTCTAAAGGTAATCTTGATACATCTTTAACTAGAAAAACGCATTTCTTATATAATAAGTAGCCAAGATTTTAGCCATTAAAATTACAGTTATAAATATAACTTACTAGCGGTCCGCCCGCGGCTACTCTCGCGTTATGTAAGATTTTCCCGTGGGAATAAGACTTTTTCCCTTAAAAAGTATCCTATGTGTTAATCCATGTTACAAACTATCTCCCTTCCAAATTTCATCCAAATCCGTTCAGTAGTTTTTGCGTGAACGAGTATCAAACATCCGTCCATACATACGTTCGCGTTTATAAAAAAAAACATAATGTGGATTTGTTAAATGTGTTTTTCAATGAAAAGATTCATCTTTACATTACAAGATTGTTTATGTTTAGTTACATACCTAAACCGACTATTATGGTAGTATTATTTATAATTAAAAATATTTTTCATATATAAGGTAAAAGAACACACAGCACTTACTGGACTGATCTTAAGCGAGGGTATGACTTCCTTCACAAAAAGCTCAGCGGAGTCGCGGCGCAGACTGGCTGTAGGCGGGTCGTACTGCTGATAGGCTGTCTGCTCGCTTTGAGCTTCCACATTGTACAGTATCAAGTGTCCTTCTGAAGTCTGCAATGAAATATTTTATACTTTTATTTATTCATTTTATTGGTATAAGTATAGGTATAAAGCCAAGAGAGAATAAATAGTAAGCCTTCAAGATAGACCTATTTTGAAGCATAAATTAAACACAATGGCCCCAATTCGGGAAGTCATGCTCTAATTCTAGTTTTAAAATCCAGCTATACTTATTCATGTTATGACCAATGAAAGATAGGTGATGAATTGTCCATAATGTTAACGTTTGATGTTTGACAGCTTTAATATTTAGGCCGCGTTCCGATTTGCGCTGACAGCACTTTGAGTACCCAAAACCGCGTACCGAATCACTGTCATTGGGATTACGGCAGCCATTGTGACGTCACGGATTGCGTCATGACCGCCGCCATCTTTGGCTAACGGCGCCCATGCTCCAGAGCGAAATTCACGTAACCGTAATGTCAAATTCGACTTTGACATATTGTGTATTTATTTTTAAAAGTTAAATGTTTAATGTTTAAATGTAAAACTAACGTGTCTTATATTTATTTGGTTGAACAAAATTAAAAACACGTTATTCAATTATGAAATGGAGATAAATTACTGAAATATTTTAAATCAATCAGTTTTGTAGGTTAGGGTTGCCAGATGTTCGATAGTAAAAGTATCGAGTAGGTTATGTATATATTACGATAGTTTTGACTCAGGCACATACATACATAAGATAATATCATAGGCAATCTAATAAAATATAAATATCAAACATTCTTTTTTGTATTTTTTTAATTTCATGTGCCTATTTACATCTCCATTTTTAAATATTCGCATACCTTTTCTTATTTTGGGTACTAGCCATGCGAAAAATGCTGTTTTCACAGCTGTACGATACTTTTTTAATACGTATAATAATTTAGAATTTTGCCAGTTTTGGTACGGTAATCAACATCTGGCAAGACTGAGTTATAAGCAGTTTCAGCGCGCTCAAACGCCGTTCCGTTTTGATTTCGCTCATGAGCCGTATTATCGCGATTTCTGAATCGGTACGCGAGTAATCGCTGTCAGTACTTTGAGCCGTGAAATCTGATTCGGAATACAGCCATAATTTAAGGATCTGAAAATGGCGTCCGCTCGCATGCTAACTCGCTCACAATCTATCGCTGTCTATACTCACACAGTGAAGTACGCGCTACAAAAAAAATAATAATGACAAAAATCGGTGGTCGCAAACAAAGATAATTGTCATTTATGTTGATGACATTCTTCCAAAAATCGTACATAATAATGTAAAATAAATAATTTAAAACATATCCCATGTTGTTTTTTCTTATATTTACCCTTTCACCTCATTTATTTCATTAATATTTTTTGTAATTATTATTAGTATAATTAATTAGTAAGAATAATTAATAACAAGAAAGTCAGTAGGAAAAATAAAAATCAATTTTTGAGAACTTGTTTTGCCAACCGTACTATAAGTACCCGCCGCCATTTTCAAAGTCAGTCAAAATTATTTATTTCCATAGGATGTTATTACATAACACAATGGCGGAATCTGTGGAGAAGAGTTCAGATCTATTCTTTATCAGCATGGCTTATATTATTGTTATAAAATAACTTTACACAGAATACAAGTTATTTTTAACTTACTGAGATACAAATCATAGAAGAGTCTGGCTTCCATTCTACTCCTACATTGACACCGAGCCTCTGTAGAGATTCTGCACTCCTCTTGTGGTACACTATTGGCACAGTTGGCTGTAACACAAATACAAATGCTTGAGCAACGGTCTGACAGAAAAATTAAAAGATATAAGTAATGAAAGATGGTCTGCTTGCTGGTAGATGGGTAAGGCCGCCGTTTTTTGCTGATTATGAAAAAAAAAAAAAGTATGATATTTATCAAATTTTTGGTAACTGCATCGGATTAAGCAACAAAGTGGCTCAAGCTGACATTATGACTACTTCACTTCAGATAACCAACCAAAAAGATATTTCGATTAAAACTTGAAAAAGGGTAGGAATTTTCCACAAAAACTGCTATCCGCCGAGGTATTATTATTATTATTATTATTATTATTATATTAAGGACAGGCAGCATATTTTGCTGATAGGTCGTATACAGTGTTGGTTATTATTTATTTATTAATTATTATTGTTTGTTTTTTTCAATTTAAATTAAATTATAATGAGTAAAATTAACACGCGCACTGTTTAAGTGACCATAATATCACAGTTCTTATTAATTTTACACCAATTGTCCAGTCTGTTTTTAAAAGCGTTTACTGATGGCGCGGAGACAACATCTTGTGGTAGTTTATTCCACACAGATACCACTCGTGTTAGTTAAGAGGTGATAGGCGACATTAGCATTCGAGCGTGAACGGTTGAGTTTTTAGTGATGTCCTCGCTGAAATCGTGAGCACTTTGATCATTGGTGTAGCAAAAAGTATGAGAGTTATTAAGACACGGTTAATATGTTAAGAATACTTATATAAATGGCTATCTATGCTTTTAATTTCACAATGACTTTCCTAAGACTTTCTTTGAAAAATCTTCTGGATTAGTTTTTCGACAAAAACTAGAATTCTACGCCACTTTGTCAACGCAACCGATATCTTCCATGTTTATTAAAGTTTGGGTTCAGGGAGGTTTAAATCGCGATGTGAGAACAATGAGTTTCTATAATCCATGGAGGGTAGCTCGATGGCGGCCATTATTTTGATAGTTTACACGTGAACGTCAGATCCGGATTCTGTACACAATTTTTTCGAGAGATGACTTTAGCGTATAAAAAAATAAGTTTAACTGTTACAATAAAAACTGTTAGTGCACCATGTAAGTAGAAGTGAAAGCCATGTTTGGAGCTATAATAATAATAATAATAATAATAGCCTTTATTTCCCAAATTTTTAAAAAACATTACAGTACATTAATATTTTGTATTAAATTTATTCGGGCACCCATTTTCGGGTGAAGGCCTCCTCTATTTCGTTCCACATTCTCCTGTCCTGTGCTAGTCTGGTCCAGGTGTTCCCAGTGACCGCCACAATATCATCGCGCCACCGACGCCGGGGTCTCCCTCGGGGTCGGGACGCGTCGCGCGGATACCAGTGTAGGACCTTCTCGCTCCATCGTCCGTCTGTAGCTCTGGCAATGTGGCCAGCCCATCTCCATTTTAACTTGCATGCTAATTCGGCAGCATCAATTACCTTCGTCATTTTTCTTATATCAACATTTCTTTTTCTATCTCTAAGTTTTATACTTAACATACTTCTTTCCATGGCTCTCTGGGATACTTGAAGCTTCTTTATAATGTCTTTGGTTATGGCCCAAGTTTGACACCCATATAGTAAAGTTGGTAATACTATAGTATCCATAGCTTTTTTCTTAAGTGTAATAGGGATTCTTGACTTAAATACTTCTTTCAATGACCAGTATTTCTGCCAAGCCTTTTTTATTCTGCGATCTACTTCTTGCAGTGTAAGACTAGAAAAACAAACACTCTGGCCCAGATAGGTACAACTGTCCACATATTCAATTAGTTTAGAGTGTAATCTAATCGGAATTTGTTCTCTATTGGTCATAAGACATGTTTTTTCAGTATTCATATGCAGTCCGCATTTTCTACTTTCAACGTCTAAGGCTTTTAGCATATTTTCTAGTTCCGAATGATTTTCAGTAATAAGAATTATGTCGTCTGCAAAACGTAAGTGGTTCAAGTATTCACCATTCAATCTTATGCCCATGCTGTGCCACTCTAGCTGTTGAAAAATGTGATCTAATACGGCGTTAAAAAGACTAGGAGACACTGGATCACCTTGACGGACTCCTCGTTTGATGTTAAAAGGTTTACCTTTTTTCTCCAACTTAACAAGTGCCTTACTTTTATTGTAAATTTCTTTCAGTATGCTTATATATTTTTGCTCAACTCCCTGCTCTACAAGAGATGTCCAGAGGGATTCATGGGAGATAGAGTCAAATGCTTTTGAATAATCCACAAATGCGATGTAGAGTCCTTTTTTATACTCTTCATATCTCTCTATAATTTGTGATAGTGTGAAAATATGGTCAGTTGTAGAGAATCCTGCTCTGAACCCAGCTTGTTCTCTTGGAGCTATAATGCAACTCAAATTGTACGTTATTTACAGAGATATGAGTGGTATTCTCAACGCGACGATAGCGTAGAAGTAGAAATTCGCCACCATTTTGATACTTCAATGCCACGGTAGCACATATATTCGTCACCTCTTCTACGCCACCAAAGTAAATAAAGTTGATTTTATTCACTCAGTGAGTTTCCTTGCGCATTGATATGTACAAACTTATTACTATACATTTATACAAGATTCATAAAAGTTATTTGGCACGTGTTTGCGAACATTTACAACTTATTCATCACTATTATATGCCACTCAACGCCACCGACGACGCGTAGAAGTTCTACGCTACTATCGCAATACTTCTGCGCCATATCAGCAAAAATTGGCGGCCTCACCCAGATACTTCTTAAGACCTAGTAACTACTTTCTCACACATAGTCTGGTATGATACAATAAATAATTGGTTATTTAAGAGTGTGATCTTTATGAATGTATGTTAATATTTTAAAATTGCAGATAGAAGGTATAAACACAAATACGGTATTATAAAATGTATTGAGTCAGACAGAAGATACAAAGAAACATTGGAAAAATGTTGTGACCCAATCATAAAAGATGTACATAATAAAATACATTTGCACTCACCTTACAAAACCATACCGTCAGGCAATCATCGCTCAGAGACGCGAACAAAATCTTATCCCTGTTTGATACAATCTGCTTTATAATTTGATTATCTGCACCCAGATTTTTCAGAACTTTGGGCCATCCAATAGGAAAGTACATTTTGATGTACAATCATTAGGTGTTGGCGTCTACTTAACAGACTATAACGGCAGTAGAAAATAATATACGAAATTTACATTGATAACACCATTTCAAATATACAAAATCTATACATATATTTTTCTGAATAAAATCACACACGAAACATTTCACATCACCAAAACCAACCAAGCATTTTTGACTTTATTTTTTTTCTTAAGTTATGCGCACACTATAGACATTTGTCTCTCGAGACACTATGTGCCCCTCTTTCGCACTCTAGTAAACTTGACGAGAGAGACATACTGTCGCCGCGACAAAAGTCGCCAGTGCGCGCATAGGGTTACTCTACCTACTCGTCAACCTTGCGCCCTTTTTGCGTCCGAGTCAAACTGCCGTACAAAGTCAACACACTCTCTAAGAACACACTGTATGTTTGAAAATGGTAATTTGTACAATAACTGTTTAAGATTTTTGATAGATTTTAATTTTTTATTAGGTGGCCTTAATGATCAACACATTGAAATGATTTTATAAGGGTTTCGAGAGATACGGTGTATTTTGAAAAAGAATGAATGTTGTCGTAATGTATTAGGCCAGAAAATTCGATAGGAACAAAAACACTGTAAACTAACTTACCTTACAGTGTTTTGACTCTGTACGGCAGCAAAGAGCGCCCACTACACTCTCGTCCGAAGTTCTTCGACGAAGTGCCAGAGCGAAGTTAGCCGAGGCGAGGAGACACACTACACACTCGTAGGACTTCGAAAAAACTCAGTCGCTAGACAGGCCTTAAAGATGGATGACGTGCAATTGCAGCTGCCGCTGTTTTGTGCTCTCTTGCTTATTTCAACTTTATACGAATACATACTACAAAAAAAAAAAAAAAGATTTTTTTTTTTTTATCTTTATGTCCCGCATGTTTAGCGTCTCATATAACAGATTCCCCTTGTGAAACCACAAACTTATCCTGGCCACGACATAGATGACATGCGCTGACAAAAACTTTTACTAAACTGAAGTCGAGTTACGTAGTGTGACACTTCGTGTTCGAACTTCGGGCCCTTTGACTCGGACGTAAAAAACCGACACAGAACGGAAGTTGCCCAAAGCGAAGCGAAGTTGCACGAGTTGCCTCTCTTCTCTCACGAAGTTCTTCTATGATTTAAGCTACATACACAATATGACGATGACGCGTTCTGCGCAGTTTTTTTTTCTTATAAAAAAATTAAATGATGGCCTGATGTTCCATTTTTATCAAACCTGAACCTTCGTCTCAAAAGGGGGAAAAATAGATCACAAATCTACCCATGCGAAGCCGGGGCGGGTCACTTGTAATTTTCACGATTATTGCGCCTCCGATATTTTGGCCGTGTGCGCTGGCCCTAAGCATGACTGATAGTGATACCATTGTAGAAAATTATTATGAGTGAAGAAGAAATCACTCGTTGAAGAAATAAATAAATAAAGGGATTGTAAAATTAATGTTGTACATGTGGGATTTTACTTCCTCTATGCATATGGGATTACACGTGATAGGTTGATTAATAAATCTGTCATTTTCATACCTAGCAATAATAATACAACAAGCAAGACAATCTTTTCAATTCCTTTACGATTAGTTCATTCTAAAACTCATAAAATTAGCGACGGAAGAACAGAGATAGAAGATAGACGAGTAGCCCCAACGCCTAGCCATAGCCAGAAATGAAATTGTAACCAGAATGTAACAGCCAGAAATGAAATTTCATATTTCTATTTCTTTTTTCCTCGTGCAAAATTTCATAAGTAGAAAAGAGACAAAGGTCTCATATTTGGCGAATTTTTTCCAGCTGACAACACCGTTTCTTGGCAAAATAATAAAAAGCAAAGCTTTCTTCTTGCGATTTGGGTAAAAAATAGCGATATTTTTGTTTAATAGTGCATTAGGTGTGCTTAATATGTGTTAATGTACATATTTATTGCACATTTATGATGTGCGAACTTGTTGTGAATGTATTAGTGAGCCGAAGTTACCACGATGACGGAAAATATTAATTTGGATTCAGCCAACCTTTCCATACCTGAGGACGCTTTTGACCAATTTCAAAAGAATTCCATGTATGAGGAGGAAGAATACATCACTTTATCGGACATTGTGTCGCCGGAGCCCACTGCCCCGCACCTGCCGAGTGATATTAGTGATATTCCATACGATAATGAGGTTGTACTAAGTGTAAATGAATATCCCGTATCGGATGATTTGCCCGGTATAAAAACGGCAACTACTGATCCGACAGAATTTACTGAGCTTACTAATGAGAATAATGCGACCACCGAACAAGTACTAGAGCAAATACCTGATCAAAATAATGAAGGTAGGCCAAAGAGGGGTCGTAAAAAGAAATCATATACAGACGAGTACGAAAGTACTGTTGGAGTGGGAACCAAAGTTGGACGCAAGAAAAAAGTCGCTAACAGCACTACATCTGCTACGAAAAAAAGAGGAAGACGTAAACCTTTACTTCTAGAAGGCTTTATTTTAGCCCAAAATGAAACTGTTCAGCCAGAAAGTTCTGATCATTTAGACTCCAAAACACTGACAATGGGCCGCAAAAAAATGATTGAACAATTTGCAACAGACAATCTTGATGATGAAAATCAAGAAGCACTTTGTGAAAGTGTGTCCGAGTCCCTAAGCCAAGACCTGATTGATGAGTCTCTGAATTCAAATTCCACCAAATCTACCAGACATAAACAGACAATTCGCCGAAAAAGAAATCCTACAATATCTCAGGATTCTGCCTATGAAACTCCGGGTACAGACGAAGGCAAAGTGATCACTCGTAGAAGAGGCAAACCTAAAAAGTCATCACTTGAACTAAATGATTCAAATACTTCAGAACTACCAGTTAATGCAGAAAATAACATCTCAGGTGAGTTAATTAGTGACAGTAGTTTGGCAGAAAGTATACCTAGACATGCAGTTTCTAAAAAAAGAATAGGTCGACGTGGTAAATCTAAAAAGTTACCACCAGAAGAAGATAAACATCAGCTACTAGAACAGCACGAGTCTATTTCTGATAATCCAGTAATTTCACAACAAATTGATGAAAGTGTATCAAAGGATGCAAATTCCAGTGCTACATCAAGAAAAAAGCCTGGAAGACCTCCAAAAAAAAACAAAAAGCTACAAAAATACACAGCTAAGACTAATGAAGAAAACAAAGTAAGTGATGATGACGATGAGCTTGACAATGTTTCTTTGAAGACACTTAGCAAGAGAGATGGAGATAATTTAAATACAGCTCCTGAAATTGAGAATACAGAGACATCAATTGTAAATTCTGAAAACCTGCAAACAACTGAATATGAAGAAATTGATGTTGGTGACAATATGGAATTAAACACATTTAGAGAAACCCTAGATATGCCAAATACTGAAGTACAGGATATGGAACTAGATGAGACAGTTGAAAGTCAAAGGAATTCTGAGCTAAATACTGATGGTGGTGCTGGTGATGTTATGACTGAAATGTTAGAAAATGGTGATAAGTATGATGAAATGCAAACTGATTCTCTTTTAATGGAAGACAGCTCAAAGAGACCAACACGAAGAAGAACTAGAAAGGTAATGCACTATGATGAGGGGTCAGATGAAGATCCTTTTGCTAATATGGAATTATCTGATGATGAACCTAGTGGAAGGAGGAAAAGATATTATTCAGATGATGAATATATACCAGGTTCAGAAAATAAAAAAGGGTCTAGGGCCTGTAAGAGTATAACATCAGAGGATGATAGCGATATAAGTGAATTTGATGATGTTCTAGAAGATTATCCTAAGGGTAAAAGAAGGCGTTTGTTTTCATCAAATAAAAGCTCTCATAGTAATAAGAGTAAAAAAGATGAAGATGATACAAAAGATGTTAGTGTTACCACTATTGCTCCTACAGTTGTTGATGATGTAGATGATATTGAAGTTTGTCTACAGTCATCAGTTATACATTCTAATGAAAATACTACAAAAAATAAAACATCTGTATACACAAATGAGTTTGAAAACTTTATTGCAAAAAAAATTCAGGGCACAAATATTCAAATCAAAAAAGTTTCTTCTGAACAATCTTCACAAAATACACCTTTGGAAATACCAGTATTAGATCCTGAAGCAAAGAAAAATGTAGAAGTTAGTGTGCAAACAAACACAGTCAAAACAACTTCCTCTGGAGTACAGACAACTGTTCGAAATGAAGTTCCTATGAAAGATAATGTTACATTAACCACAAAGCAGTCAGAAAAAGCTTGTGAATTTTTGAAAAGCATTGTCAAAACAACATCTGAATTGGGTCAATTAATGACAGAAAAATCTGAAGATTTCATTGCTAAGAAAATTAATACCAATCATGTAACAGACACATTCAAAATGGATTACTGTGTTAAAAAGTCGTTTTTGCTGCTGAAACTTGCCAAACATAATATTGTTCAGATGGAGGACGATTTAGCTAAGCAATATGAAGAGTTTTTAAAACATACCAACTTAATATCACACCGACAAGAAGAAAAAACAATAAAGCCAACTGTAAAAGATAATGACAGTGATTGTGAAATTGTTGAAGAGCCACAATCATCAACACTAGTCAAACCCAATAAGGCCAAATTCAACCCAAAGACTGTGTTTTTAAATAAAGAGCTATCTATTAAGATTGCTAAAAAACCTGCTTCTAAATCTGTAGCAGATAAATGCAAGAAAACACTGAACATAAAAAATAAAAGCTCTGTTTGGATCAGCGATAGTGTGATGGTGAAAAAAGTTAAACCTACGCAGTCTTTTTTAGCCCAGGACAGCCGAAATAAAAAACCTCCTGATAACTTTGTTACTGAAAAAATGGTGAGTGATTTTTTTGAAAGATATTATAAAAAAATGGCTCCCTCAATATGTGCACCTTTCACATCGACAGAATGGCATGGTGGAGGTAGAACCTACATATGCAATTATTTTTTTGTCAAGTCGGACGAAAATTCTGCTGCGAGCACAAGTGTGCCCACAGGTGGTCAACTACACATTGAGAGTAACAATAACGAAACTCCGTCTGGGAATGCCACTGGCAATACCAAATCTGTAACAAACACTTGTAGAACTACTAATCCAATGTCATTGATAACTCTGTGTACTGAAATTTTAAGAAAGCAAATGAAAATAGCAGACTGTTCTACAAAAAAATACCAAATCGGTTTCAATGTGTCAAATTCGGAGCCAGTGCAGTCCCCAAATTCTTTATTTCGGCTTTCTTTGAATGTCGTTATTGGGGGCAACTATTCTTCAAGTCATAATATTCTATCTTCTCTCCATAACTGTAGAGAAGAAAAACCAAACCAAACAGAGTGTGTGACATTGCTTGATATTGAGAAAACTAATGGACTGCTTGATTTTGAACTACTTGATGTTAAAAGTCCTAAAGCAATTGATATTGAGTTTGACAGATCAAACTCATGTGTGGCAGAACTTGGAGTAATATCTGTTGAAGTAGATACAGTCCAGCCTATTGAAAGTAATAAGGCATTGATTGATGATAAACTAGAAATAGAACCTCCTACTGCTAAAACTACAATGCAACTTTTTAATGACCCAGAAGCACTTTTTTTTTGTAAAAGAAATATAATACTGCCTCTTCAGACACTGTGTTTCAAAAGAATAAGAGTTTTTTTGAATAATTCTGCAGAAAATTATGATACTTTAAGCGAAGATAGCTTTTTGTTGTCTGAAACTGACAGCTGTGATCTATCAGTTACTAATTGCAAGATTGATGACATGATAGCTGAACTTGACTCAGTGGTCAAAAATGAGGTAAAGTCATTATCTTCACTATGCCTTGATTTTTTTCAAAAGAAGCAAAAGGTATGTTTTGGAGATGTTCCAGAAACTCAAGAAGCCATCTTAGACAAATATATTGATAACGAGTTGGATGATATTATTACTACTATTGAAGGGACCCCAATTTCATTAAAACATTTAACTTTTGAGGTTGTTAAAAATATGATTTACAAAGATTTCAACCAACACAATACTGAATATCATAATAAGATTCCCTTTAGGAAATTACAAGTTGAAGTTCCAGTATATAAAGTTAAAAGTTTAGCTAATCTGTGTTTTCAAATTATTTCATTCTACACTTCTGATAAATCTCAGAATTATGACCATTTAGAGGAAACTGCAGGAATGACCATAAATTGTGTCAATACACTGTCAGAAGAAGCTTTTCACAATATGGAAGAAGACAATTTAGAAGAGGATAATGGTGGAAATGACTATGACGAAGATAATTATGATCGTAGTTTTAATAATTTTGAAGATGAACAAGAAGAGGAAAATAACTGGGAGTCGCAAGTGCAACTACAGGAATTCAAACCTTGTATTGAAACTAATAAACAAAGTGATGCAAGGCAATTTAATGAAGATGAAAATTTTACTGACGGAAGTAGTAATTTAGCGGCGCAGGAACCTATAATTGCAAAGGTTAAGCTTGAACCATTAGATGTATTACCTGAAGTAGATTCAACCATAGTTAAGACTGAGACCATGCAGAACGATGAAATGACAATTATACCTGAAAGCATAGTTATGAAACAAGAACATACTGAAGACACATATGACACAAGAGAAAAAGTACCCTTAGAGAGACAGAACAGCTCTAGTTTTGATGTAGATACATTTGAAGATTTTGTGAGACGAAACAAAATGATGCATGCTTTAGACGAGTCAAATGACGATGTTTTTACCCAAGGTGAATCAAAAGTACGAAGACAGCACAAACCAGATTATATGAACGAATATGACCCTTCATTGAATTTATTGATACCACAAACGTTTGAACCATTGAGTGTAGTAAATGCTAAAGGTGTGCTTATGGCAAGTAGCTCTGATGACGAAAACAGTGGTCAAAAATTAAATGCTAAGAAGAAAGCAGACAAAAAAGGAAGAGGCAGACCAAAAAAAGGTGAATCAAAACAACAAAACAAAGATGCGGTTAGTTCAAAACAAAACCAAGATATCTCTAATGCAAAACAAAGCAAAGACGTTAATAAACAAGGTAAAGAACCTCCTGCGTCTAAAGGGAAAATTCCCATTCCGCCTTCTGTGAACGAAGTTGCTATTCTTACTAGGCGAATGCGGGAAAAAATTAGGCAAGAAGAAAAAAAGATTGAATCGTCAGAATCTGAAGGCGAGAATGTTCCAATCGCAAGAAAAAAAGAAAAAGATCGCAAAGAAAATGCAAAATTGAAATCTTCAAAAAACAGTAAAGATGAAATTCAATGCAGTAACGTAGATTCAACAGAGCAGATTGAACATAATGATAGTACTGAAGATGATAAAAATTTCACTGGTTTCTCCAGTGTTGATCAAAATGAAATATCTAGTTATCAAAAATACGTCAAGTATGTATATGACAAAATATTACCAAAGGATTCAGACAGTAACTCACAAGAAACTATTCAAGCCCAAGATGGTGCAGGTGAAAGTGTTCCAGTTTGTGTTTCTGATGTAATAGGGGACAATAGTCGACCAGATTCACCTTTAATAAATTATGACGAACCAACTGTAATGGTAGAATGCGAACCAACAATGCCCATATTTGATGATAATGTTCAAGAAAGAAGACAAAGGAAAAGAGCTAAACCTAAAAGCAAAGTTTCTAAGGAAAAAGAAGAAGTAGCTATTGAGAAGAGTACTACAGAAACGGCTCCTAAAGAAAAAAAGCTACAGACAGATAAAGATGACAAACCAATATATACAGAACAAAATGGCTGGTACTGTTACCCCATTGACCCAAATGAGACGAAATTGTACCAAAATGCTGCAATTATTTTAGAAAAACTTCCAGAGTCGTTTGTGGAAACCTACTTTGAATATAAAGAAATTTCTGATAATCAGGTTGAAGATAAAGAAGTTGACCGGTAAGTGAATAATATAAAGTTGCAGCATTATAACTCGTAATTAGTACTTTAATTTTTCCAATAATAATATATTTTCAGGTTAATCAACTTAAACACACTAAATAGGTCATCAATGAAAGAAACACAAAAAATAAAATTAAAACGCAAAGACGCTAAGGATGGACAACTGAACAGAACCATGGATACGTCGAGAGCAGCAACGCCTACTTCTGATGGGTACGCTGAGCTTACTGCATCGGAAGATGAGGGTGTGAATGTCGATGATGAAACGCCTCCTCCTGCAGTAAGTTTTTAAATATTCTTCTTACCATTTATTTATAGTAAGAACATAATATTATAATATAAAAAGACGATAACAAGAAGAAAACGTGACAGAACAGGCCTCTTTATTTATAAAAAAATATCCCAGTAGACCCACTTGCGTATGTAAGTTAAGTATATAAAAAAACTTATTATAGATTTTCTGACTACTTAGAGGACAGATATCCATGGGAATAGATTTCTAGAATGACATGCTATTTCAACATGCATAAATTTTGTAAATGAATGTATTATTATTTGATAAAAAAGAAACGCAAAAGATGTGACGCATGTGGATTTCTTTGGTGAGTTCTTCTCCACAGAGTTCGCACATTGTGTAGTGAACTCACCAAGAACAATATAATGACGAAACTGAGATATGTAACATCTGAAAAGAACAAATAAAAAGAAAACTTGATACGTGCGAGCACTTTAAAATAATAATAATTCGTTTTCTTTTAGCCGTTAAAACATACAAATGAGAATCACTTAGCGAAAAACTCACTTATGAATGACAGTGATACTGACGAAGGGTCTTCTAGAGTTAAAGAAGAATTAAACGATGATACACAAATTGAAGGCAAGAAGCCTCATTCAAAGAAAAAGTCGAAGGGTAGAGGTGCGAAAGAAAGTCATGTTGCAGTGAAATCAGAAAATCCGGAATCGCTGATGCTCACTGCTGATAAGATGATGAATAAAGAATTGAATTTGCTGCACGCTCCTGTTGTACTCGGCGATACTAATGAGGCTACAGAAAAAGGAGACAAAGGACCATCACCTAAAAATAAACATGTAAGTAATCCTGTTCTTTAAAGTACCTTACATACCTTACTTCCAAAAATTTGTTACTATTTATTTGTTGCTTCCAGAAAAGAGGATTAAGAGGTCATTCTTCACGTGATCGTATGAAAAATGAAGAAGATTCATCTTCAGAAGAAGAAAAGCAATGGGTGTCCACCAAAGAAAAGCTTCTTAAACGAATGGGCAAAAAACAAGATACTACAAGGTAAAGATAGTTAGTGACGTTAGTAACTATTTATCTTTATCGTACTGTTGATGAGCTCCTCTCTTATTTTCATCGTGTTGTGCTTAGACGATATTATTGTAGATTGGGTAAATTGTATTGGTTTTATAGTAATGGTGTCTTACATTGATCGTAGTGCGGACGACGCGAAACGTGCCAAGTTGGTAACGGAGTTCATTGAGAGGCGCGAAGTGGCGCCTGGGAGTCGTAAGCGAGGAGGAAGAGGCCGCGGGAAAAGAGGCAACAGTAGAAAAGTGTTGGAACGCGAAAAGCAGATGAGGTATGTAATCACACGTAGTGTAGGCAAAGTTCAATCTTGCGGTACAACTAATCATCTTTCTCTCGTAGCAATTTAAGCGTATGGCGTAGTAAAATACTTATATCATAATACTCTACGCATCTACAATAGGTCTAAAGACCAGTCGCCTAGTCGATCGCTTCAAGTGTCAAGTAGGTCTTTGGAGTGACCGGAAAAAACACTAATCGCTGGATCATAATGACAATACGAGGAGGGATAAAAAAGTAGTGAGAACGACATACTACTTGGTAAGAAAAAAAATACTGGCAGGCATAGCTCAGATACATATTTGTAATATTAATAAAGAAAAAGTTGTTTTTTTCTGAATTTAGTCATTTGTTTGCTTCGTGTCGGAACGTGTTCTCGAAAATGGAGTAAAACGAAGTGCGAGCCGTTATTAAATACCTCTGTTTAAAAAAGTTAACGACTCAAGAGATTGCGATTTGGAGGCAACATTAGGAGAGTCGGCTCCGCCGTATTCTACTGTCGCAAGGTGGGCTTCTCAATTTCGAGTAGGGAGAACGAGCACGGAAGACGAACATCGTTGCGGCCGTCCATCGACGTCAGTCACCCAAGAAAATGTTGCGAAAGTCGAGAAAATTGTATTGAGCGATCGAAAAGTTACCATCCGATACTTAATTCAAGAAACGGGCATTTCATATAAAAGTATTCAATCCATATTGAAACAATCTTTGAATATGAGAAAAGTTTCCGCAAGATGGGTGCCGAGAATGTTAACCGACAGTCAGAAACAAAATCGACTTGACATTTCGAAGATATTGTTGGACTAGTTTCAAGAAGATTCTGAGAACTTTTTGTCTCGTTTCGTAACAATGGACGAAACATGGGTCCATCATTTTGATCCTGAGACAAAACAGCAATCTTCGCAATGAAAACGGCCATCATCACCGACCCCGAAGAAGTTTCGTGCCGTGGCATCGGCTGGCAAGGTTATGGCCTCAATATTTTGGGACTCAGAAGGGATATTGTTGATTGATTACCTGGAGCGTGGAACCACTATTACAGGCCAATATTATGCAGCTTTAATTCCTAAGTTGAGGAATGCCATCAAAGAGAAAAAAGGAGAGGGAAACTTCGAAGGGGCGTGCTGTTTCATTACGACAACGCACCCGCGCACAGGTCGGCAGTTGCGATGGCTGCCATTCAGCAAGCTGGCTTCGAATTGGTTGACCACCCCCCTTATTCACCAGATCTGGCGCCTAGCGATTTTTATCTGTCTCCCAAATTGAAAGAATACTTAAGGGGAAACAGGTACGAAGACGATAACGAAGTGATGGATGCCGTGGAGAGCTTTTTGCAGGACCAAGACAAAACTTTTTTTTTAAAGGGATTTTTTTTTTAAAGGGATTGAAGCCTTGGAAAAGCGCTGGACTCGGTGTGTAGAGAGACTCGGAGACTATGTAGAAAAATAAATTATTAAGTTATCAATAGTCATTATATTCTATTTCATTCTCACTACTTTTTGATCCCTCCTCGTACGTATGATATAAAGGGAAAACTCTTTCCATACCCATTTGTGCTTAAAAAATTGCACCTACCGTCGCCTATACAACGTTCGCGTTTTATCCGATCGGTACCAATATTTTGTTGGAAGAGAATCCCTTCAGCTCTCCTCTCAAAAATATGGGAATAAATTACAAACTGCTGATAATTTGTGACACAAATCTCCCTATACATTTTTAGACTGTAAATAAGTAAACCTTTCTACTGTATTAGAAAGAACCGGTCGGACCACGTGGCTTAAGGGAATTTTACATGAAATTCAGATGAAATAAACAATGAAACTCCCAGTTTAGATTTTCTATCAAATTATTTATTTTATATTTAATGAGCGGAGACCGTACGCCGGCGGTGGTCTTGATAATGCAGCTGAACCAGGATATGATGTGTACACAGTTGTATGGTAGTGTCAGTGGTCATACGGTCATATGACTATGATGAGGTTAAAAGAGTTCTTTGACTGTAGAAAGCAATCGCTAACTGGTGGCGGATGTCTGATAAAATAATACATGACCTGCTTCTATTATTTTCCTCAAGTCACAACTTGCCACGTTGTTTATCATGATTATGAGGCAGATTATAGTAGTATACATACATTGAGAACATTAAAAATGTTTGTGGAACGCTGTAGTAAGCGATTTTTTCATTTCGATAAATACATTAAAAAATAGTACAAATCATCAAGCAAACTTTAATCGTTTCTCATTTATCTTCTGGTAAAAATAAAAGTGTCTCATTACTTAGTCAAAACTTCTTTTAGTTTTCTATCATAGATACCGAAGACGTTTACAAGTGGAAATAATATGTATGTAAAAATACTATCATCATCATCAACAGCGCATTATATGTCCCTACCGTGAGGAGCTGGAGCCCTCCCTGAATTAGTGGTGATCGGGATTTAGTCGACCAGTAAGGCTTGGTCGTCTTCACGTACAACCTTTGAGTTTTTTGAGTGTGTCAAAAAGATCACGATTTTTTTGTAATTTGAATTTTTTAACAAAGTCGTTATAGCGCTTGATTGATTGCACGAGCATTAACTGTAAATGTATGCGGTATTCATGCGATGCTAGGAGGTTGTACTCGTATTCAGCGTAAGTATGAAATTGCATATTAGTCATACGAAATGGGCAGTATGCGATGCACTGAGCATGAAACAAAAGAGATTTCGATTAAATTTACAATCAAAATCATTTTCATATCGCGTTATCATTCACTTGCTCGCATGAGGCTCTGAATGTTCAATCCCGCATACGAGCGACTCATGTGCTTCGCGTCAGTTTGATGCATATTAGTTATTCATACGAAATGGGCAATATGCGATGCACTGTGCATGAAACAAAAGAGAATTCGATTAAAACTACAATCAAAATATGTTTCATATCGCGTAATTATTCACTTGCTCGCATGTGGCTCTGACTGTTCAATCCCGCATACGAGCGACTTATGTGCTTCGCGCGCATCAGTTTGAAAATAGCTTAAAATGTTAGGATGGTTTTCTTAAAGTTTAAATACCACCTTGATACGCCTTTTTATCTAAAACCACATTTATAAAATAAGACACAATGAAATTACAGTTTTCATAATTTAATTTATTTGCTAAAAGTAGTTCCTCCTTATTTTAGAAATATCACAAAATATATGTGTTGCTTATTGTAAAAGTGGTGTAACTCCATATTTCACAAATATACATTTAATTTGCATTATAATTTTGTATTAACTTACAATGTAAAAGTGAACCAACTCCAAATACGCATTAAGCAATAAAAACACGAACTTTAAATTTAAATCAACTGTGTTATTTATTATTACGCCTCATAATTTTGAAAAAAAAAATTGCTCTTAATATGCAAAGGTATGGAGGTAATTAATTTTTACAATGAACGACACATATAATAATACATATTACAAATTATAAAATACTAAACAAAAAAATTTTTGAAATGTATTTATCAATTAAAAGACGTATTAAGATTGTTAGCTTTCGATAAGTACTAAACAAATGGATTAAAATGGTCACAGCGCCAGTGGCGTAACTATACCATCTGAGGCCCGTGGCAAATTTTTTGGATGGGGCCCTTTCAGTAAAAATCATAACGTTGTAATTTGATATAGTATTATAAAACTGTAACGGGGCCGAGTAATATACAGAATTAAAGATATTTTTTCAAAACTAACTGGGACCGACTATTTAGAGGGTTCTGAACGCAAAACAATTTTTTTTAGAATTTTTGTATGTCTTTCTTTCTGTCTGTCTGTCTATCTGTTTGTTACGGCATATGGTAAAACAGCTGACGGATTTTGATGGTGTTCTCGGTGTTCGATAACATTTCATCCAAGTTAAAAACTGCGCCAGGTTTCATCAAATTCCACCCACTAGAACCGGAGATATGGCAAAACATGTGGTCCGCGCGGACGAAGTCGTGGGCAATAGGCTGTTTAATAATATTGTGAGCATTTTTATAAAATATCTAATAAATTTTATTTTTAAGAGCTTAGGTGTACATATTTATAATGAAATAACAATTTAATCTTAATAAGATGTTTATTAATAAAATTCCTTTCTCCGAGCTTTTTGTTCCGCAAAGGTGTCTATAACATCATCGAAGTTTAAAGATCGGGCCATAGAATTTTCAATAGACAGAATAGCCAAGTTACGTAGCCTGTTTTGTCATATAGAGTTTCTTAAATAGGTTTTAATTAATTTTAGTTTCGAAAATGATCTTTCAGCTCAATGCGGGAACTAACGGGGATCTAACAAAATGCGGGAATTCCCCGAGCTTCACTAGTTCACTCGCGTCACCAAAGTGCTGCGACAAAAAACAAAGTATCTAATGGATGTTCTAAAATTTTGTATTTTTTTTAAATTTTGTTTTTTGAGTGTTTATTTGTGTATAATTTCAATTGATTTAAGTAGGTACTTCAATAAAATTCATATTTTTTTTTCAAAATTTTGTTACAATGTTAATTATTTCTGAGCTAGCGGCCTCTTGGGCCCGGGGCCCCCTCGGGTCGGGGGCCCGTGGCATTATGCCAGCCCTGCCACCCTATAGTTACGCCACTGCACAGCGCACTTTAGCGGCGCGGCTAATATTATTTGCATTGATTTATATGGTCTAAAACGCATTACGCGTTGCCCAAGAGAATATTTTACCGCGCCGCTATAGTGCGCTGTGACCTTAAAGCAAAAGTTTCAGTCATATCATACATACTGTCGTTTTCAGGGTGCTATCGCATGAGCTATTTGGCACGCCAGTGGACCCAGCGCTCATAGGCACCCGACATCAAGTTTCCCAGTCCTACTTTAAGGGTCGGCGCAACATTAGAAAGGTTGGTCTACTAATACGCTTTTTTCTTTAAAAAACGGATGATAAGGCCTGGCTGGTTGGTATTGTGCACCGTAGGACCCGGATTTGATTCCTATCCAGCCAGATATTTGAATACTAGATTTGGGTCTAAGTGTTCGTGTGCCTAAGTATTAAGAGGGAAGGAGTTATAAGTGTAACGCGTGCTTTATTTAAAAATCATAAAACCTAATGCTTAAATTTTCAATGTCAAATATTGTACAGATTTTTTTATTTTTATAGACGATGAAAAACTAAAACTAACGAAATTAGTTTGAGCTAACGATTGACGGTTGAATTAATTTTAATCACGATTCTGGGATTGATAAGTTTTAGGTTTTAGTCAAGATTAATAGTAATTTGACTAATTAATTTTGTTTAAGAAAATACGTTTATATTGAACTAAATATTATTTGATGATGTTGTTCCAAGATGGCAGCCAACTTTTTGGTTTATAAACTTAACAACTTTACAAACTGAACAGCTTTACAAACCGAACAACTTTACAAACCGAACTACTTTACAAACCGAACGCTTTACAAACCGAACAACTTTTTACAAACTGAACAACTATACAAACCGACCAACTATGCAAACCGAACAACTTTACAAACCGAACAACTTTACAAACTAAACAACTATACAAACCGAACAACTTTACAAACCGAGCAACTATACAAACCGAACAACTTTACAAACCGAACAACTATACAAACCGAACAACTTTACAAACCGAACAACTATACAAACCGAACAACTTTACAAACCGAACAACTTGACAAACCGAACAACTATACAAACCGAACAACTTTACAAACCGAACAACTTTACAAACTAAACAACTATACAAACCGAACAACTTTACAAACCGAGCAACTATACAAACCGAACAACTTTACAAACCGAACAACTTTACAAACTAAACAACTATACAAACCGAACAACTTTACAAACCGAGCAACTATACAAACCGAACAACTTTACAAACCGAACAACTATACAAACCGAACAACTTTACAAACCGAACAACTTGACAAACCGAACAACTATACAAACCGAACAACTTTACAAACCGAACAACTTTACAAACTAAACAACTATACAAACCGAACAACTTTACAAACCGAGCAACTATACAAACCGAACAACTTTACAAACCGAACAACTATACAAACCGAACAACTTTACAAACCGAACAACTTGACAAACCGAACAACTATACAAACCGAACAACTTTACAAACCGAACAACTTTACAAACCGAACAACTTTACAAACCGAACTACTTTACAAACCGAACGCTTTACAAACCGAACAACTTTACAAACCGAACAACTTGACAAACCGAACAACTATACAAACCGAACAACTTGACAAACCGAACAACTATACAAACCGAACAACTACAAACCGAACAACTTGACAAACCGAACAACTATACAAACCGAACAACTTTACAAACCGAACAACTATACAAACCGAACAACTACAAACCGAACAACTTGACAAACCGAACAACTATACAAACCGAACAACTTTACAAACCGAACAACTTTACAAACTAAACAACTATACAAACCGAACAACTTTACAAACCGAGCAACTATACAAACCGAACAACTTTACAAACCGAACAACTATACAAACCGAACAACTTTACAAACCGAACAACTATACAAACCGAACAACTTTACAAACCGAACAACTTGACAAACCGAACAACTATACAAACCGAACAACTTTACAAACCGAACAACTTTACAAACCGAACAACTATACAAACCGAACAACTTTACAAACCGAACAACTTGACAAACCGAACAACTATACAAACCGAACAACTTTACAAACCGAACAACTTTACAAACTAAACAACTATACAAACCGAACAACTTTACAAACCGAGCAACTATACAAACCGAACAACTTTACAAACCGAACAACTATACAAACCGAACAACTTTACAAACCGAACAACTTGACAAACCGAACAACTATACAAACCGAACAACTTGACAAACCGAACAACTTTACAAACCGAACAACTTTACAAACCGAACAACTTTACAAACCGAACAACTTGACAAACCGAACAACTATACAAACCGAACAACTACAAACCGAACAACTTTACAAACCGAACAACTTGACAAACCGAACAACTTTACAAACCGAACAACTTTACAAACTAAACAACTATACAAACCGAATAACTTTACAAACCGAACAACTTGACAAACCGAACAACTTTACAAACCGAACAACTTTACAAACTAAACAACTATACAAACCGAACAACTTTACAAACCGAACAACTATACAAACCGAACAACTTTACAAACCGAACAACTTTACAAACTAAACAACTATACAAACCGAACAACTTTACAAACTAAACAACTATACAAACCGAACAACTTTATAAACCGAACAACTATACAAACCGAACAACTTTACAAACCGAACAACTTTACAAACCGAACAACTATACAAACTGAAAAATTTCACTCACTTAACGATTTGATTTATCAAATCTCATCATCTCAAGATAATCGTATATTTTTGTTGATTAATTAGTTGCTGAATTCAATCTAACTAAAATTGACGACTAAATATTATATCTAATTTTAAAACTAATTTCTTTAATCACGATTGATTCAATGAAACTAAATCAATCACAAAAATATTAGTTTGACTAATCAATCAATTGTTTTTTTAGTTATTATGCCCATATAGACGTAATGTGTTTGTGCGTAACGTAACTGCAGGAAACACAATACAATACAACAAAATACAATGTATTAGTGCAACTACCCGCCCTCGTGACTTATCCCTGTTACAATCAACAAAGTGTGCTTGTGTGTGTACTGAATTAAAATTTAGTATTATAGTCTTATTTTGATTTCAGGTTATTGACAAAAAGTCTTTGGCCAGAAGTACCGTAATAGCTAATATGGAAGAATTTGAAAGAAAATGTAGACTGAATCAGCGGCAAGCTCAACTGGTAAGTTATTTTATATAAGTTTTGCTGACTTGGTTTTATTTAAGTATTCGACATATTCGATGACCTGAAGAAGGTCGCTGGTGGTGGCTGGATGAGGAAAGCGGGTGATCGTGCGCTTTGGCGTACCCTTGGGGAGGCCTACGTCCAGCAGTGGACTGCAATAGGCTGATTGATTGATTGATGATTCGACATATAACTTGCCAGGATAAACTACTTTTTTTAAAACTAATAAAAACTAGCTGGTTATAAGTATAGTCCGCGGGACGGATAAGGTACCTCGGGGAAAATGGAGGGGGGTATTGGGCAGGGGCGTGCACTTCATAGAGGCAGAAAAGCACTGCCTACCCTGTCATTTTCAGATAAATACCTTCACAATTATATACATTAATTAACTACACTACACTATCATACTAACTACCATAACACCCATATTAATTTTACACATCCTTATCTTTAACAAATTCCACTCGTCTTTTGTTCACGTTCGCCAAAAGCACTGCCTATTCCAACTGACGTTTACTTACATGTAGTGAGAGAAAATATATGACTGTGTGTTATAAAGGCCCTATGTGCGAACACAAAACTTGTCAATGCGTTAGTGTGCGTGATTTCGCTCCATACAAATCCGAAAAGCCCAGCTTTTTCAACTTGGACTTATACAAGGCGAATCGTCGTCGAAGGAACATCGGTGGCGTAAATATATCTTAGTACAAGTCATTCCCTTATAACGCACCGATGTAAAGCGTTCCCGAGTTCCAAAAATTGCGCGCCGCGCGAGGCGCATGTCAGCCAGTGCGCAGGCGCGAAGTTGGCGACAGAAATACGACGACCAATCACAACTCTCAGCCACCTCAGCGCCGCGACGCTTCGCGAGCTCGCGAGCGGTGGGGGCGTCGGTCGCTTTAAAGCTTTAATAGTCTCAAGACGCATTATGAATAAAGCGCGCAATGCTGAATTGGGTAAAAACAATATTTTAATCACTTTTTTCATTGCGGAATTTGGAATCGCCATATTGTTTACCTTTCTTGTTGTGACGCGCAGTGATTTTTTAAGTTTTTGTGTTTTTCTTAGGTTTTTTGAGCAATTAGTGCTTTTTGTGTTAGTAAATTACTTTAATAACAATGAGTAATAGCTGTGAACTTTGTGCCGACGGGCCGTGTTTGTTTAAACTGAAAAAAGGTGGATTTGCAACGTGTAATTTTGAAGCTAAGGCGAATATCGTTCATAGAGGAAGGTGTGTACCCGAGTTGCATTTAACTCAAAGGAAGGGTAATGCAACTCGTCATTTTCAAATTAAATCTTACGAGACTTTCAACTGGCTAACAGGTTGTGTACACACCAATAGTTTGTTTTGTTTTCCGTGTACTTTATTCTGCACTTCTTTCAACGTTTGGAACGACGCCGGCTATGTCGATTTGAATACTAACGCGGCCAAAAAGCACGAAAAGTCGGAAAACCACTTGGAGGCTTGTATTAAATTTCATACTTTTGGTAAAAATAGAATTGAAATCCGTTTAGACAGCCAGTTGAAACAAGACATTGAAAGACATAACGCGAAAGTAGATCGCAACCGAAATATTTTCCAAAGATTGATTGATATTGTTTGTTTCTTAGGTGAAAACAACTTGCAATCCATCTTCTCTCAAGTTTTGCATTTGGCGAAGTTGACTGCTACTATTCCAGCTAGCAGTGCATCCGCAGAAAGGTCGTTTTCATCATTAAAGCGTATTCACACGTATTTACGTAACACTCAGGGGCAACAAAGACTCGCAGCTCTTTCTATGATTTCTATTGAAAAACAGCTCCTAATTGATGTAAAACGATCACCTGCGTTTTACGATGACGTATTGCAAAAATATTTGCTCAAAGATAGGCGCGTAGATTTAATTTATAAATAGAAACAAAGTTGTAGTATCATACCGTTAATTTATTTTGTCAATTGTGCGTTATAACAAGAAAGTTAATAACAAAAAAAACCAAGGCCTTTTTCAAGGCCATTTCGGGTATCTTCTAGTGTGACTTGTTCAAAATATTCAATCACCTGGTTAGATACTTGAGGTGGCCAAACTTACATTACATCACTTTGCATGGAAACACCACACCACCGGTCGCCGGTCAACACAATACAGTAATAACCTAATTCATGAAATTTTTTGGTAAGTGCTTTTTTATCCTTATTATACCTGCCTGCCTACTAGTGCCTACCCTAGCCCTAAACCCTGTGCACGCCCCTGGATTGGGTACCCATAAATGTATTCTTATTCTTATTTTTATTCATCAGTGTACAGCATTTGCAGAGCGAGCGAGTGCAAGAAAGATACTGGCATGTTCAAGGCTTTTTTTTCGCCGCGCTAATGAAGTTTTCAACCGAAAATGATTTTCCAGAGGGAGCTATTAGGCTGCGAAGAGGGCGTGAACGTGCTGGTGATAAACGACGAGGTCTGCCTGGAGTACGGGTTCGAGGAGCAGCGCCCGCTCGTCTCCGTGCACCCCTTCTTCACTAAGGTCATGAAGGCGCATCAGGTAACAGCCTCTTCCTCTTCTGTTCAAGTCAACGGTACGTTTAAATTTAAAGGGAGCAACCAAAATGGGCTTAGCCTTGAACAGCCACAGTATATTATTCCAAAATGTTTCGTGATTATTTTTTTTGTAAAATGTAAATGTAAAAAAAAATGTTTTGTAAGACTTTCAATCGATAGATAACGCCAAAACTATTGTTGCCAAATACATTCTGACGAAAGTAATAAGAACTTTCATACTAAAATTCCAACATTTATTTGATATCTTTATTACAGACAACTCAAAACAGTAAATATTATAATAATATTTTTATGTTCATATTAAAGCCCACAGGTCAAACATTTTGGTTTCTGTCCTTTAGAGGCCCAGTCGTTGGTAGCTTCTTACATATCCCGCAGCGTGCAAGTTTGAGAGTACGAGGGGTAGACCAATTTTATAAAACTGACCCAAATCCCGCGCATCTCGCGTCGTATCACGTATTTGACTCGCTCGCGTGTGCCTCTGAATCTT
This sequence comes from Carpatolechia fugitivella, assembly GCA_951230895.1. NCBI lineage: Eukaryota > Metazoa > Arthropoda > Insecta > Lepidoptera > Gelechiidae > Carpatolechia > Carpatolechia fugitivella. The sequence goes on from OX579664.1 coordinate 4,120,665, forward strand.
CCATCACGCGAGCGAGTGAACAGTGGCATCAATTTGAAATAAGCTGTAGTGATTTCTCGGAGTTATGGACGTTTTATCTAATTTTATACATTACGTTTTTGTTTGTTTCGTCTGTACTTAGTATATTTTAGGTACTGTTATGTCGCATTGTAAACCTATAAGTGCGTCGTATTTGTTGGCAGTACGAAGGCGTGAAGTTCATGTGGGACGCGTGTTTCGAGAGCCTGGCGAAGGTGGAATCAGGTCACCCCGGCGGCGGCTGCATCCTCGCGCACTGCATGGGGCTCGGCAAGACGCTGCAAGTGCTCGCCTTGCTGCACACGGTCAGTATAGAGACGTCAGTATAGATGTAGACGTACAGGAAAAGGTGAATCTGATCTTCTTAACAAAAAGAACTACCATTTCGCCTCCATCAAATAAATAAATAACGTCACGAATGAAGTTGGCTGAAAACTTGGTTAATTTTAATTACAGTAGTAATAGTTACAAGCTTATACGAGTTGTATTAGGATCCTGGTAAAATTTACTTACTGACAATTAAACTTGTCGGCATGTGTTGACACAGCTTATACGAGTTGTATTAGGATCCTGATAAAATTTACTTACTGACAATTAAACTTGTCGGCATGTGTTGACACAGCTTATACGAGTTGTATTAGGATCCTGATAAAATTTACTTACTGACAATTAAACTTGTCGGCATGTGTTGACACAGTTTATACGAGTTGTATTAGAATCCTGGTAAAATTTACTTACTGACAATTAAACTTGTCGGCAGGTGTTGACACAGCTTATACGAGTTGTATTAAGATCCTGATAAAATTTACTTACTGACAATTAAACTTGTCGGCATGTGTTGACACAGTTTATACGAGTTGTATTAGAATCCTGGTAAAATTTACTTACTGACAATTAAACTTGTCGGCAGGTGTTGACACAGCTTATACGAGTTGTATTAGGATCCTGATAAAATTTACTTACTGACAATTAAACTTGTCGGCATGTGTTGACACAGTTTATACGAGTTGTATTAGAATCCTGGTAAAATTTACTTACTGACAATTAAACTTGTCGGCAGGTGTTGACACAGCTTATACGAGTTGTATTAGGGTCCTGGTAAAATTTACTTACTGACAATTAAACTTGTCGGCAGGTGTTGACACAGCTTATACGAGTTGTATTAGGGTCCTGGTAAAATTTACTTACTGACAATTAAACTTGTCGGCAGGTGTTGATACAGCTTATACGAGTTGTATTAGGGTCCTGGTAAAATTTACTTACTGACAATTACACTTGTCGGCATGTGTTGACACAGCTTATACGAGTTGTATTAGGACCCTGGTAAAATTTACTTACTGACAGTTAAACTTGTCGGCAGGTGTTGACACAGCTTATACGAGTTGTATTAGGATCCTGGTAAAATTTACTTATTGACAATTAAACTTGACGGCAGGTGCTGACACATCCGCGCGTGGGAATGCAACGCATTCTAGTGTGCTGCCCTCTATCGACGGTCCTCAACTGGGTTGACGAGATACACAAGTGGATCGGACCCGTCACCGACCAAATCAAGGTACATCTTCAACCTTTGTGGGGTTTTATAAAAAATATACCTACTAATAATTCTTAATAAATCCTATGACTATTCCTTAAATTATTAATTTTAAGATTGAGAAATAGAAAAGAGTATTTATAAAAAGTTGAAATGTAACTACTTAAACGCGTTTCCCAATTCGTAATTTAAAACTTAAATGCTCTATTTCTGGTATTTATAATATTAGTAGATGATTTTTAGTGATTGAATAGAATAGAATAGAAAAACGTTTATTCAGCATAGCACACAATACAAATGATAAGATTGAATTAAAAAAATTGGAAACAGTTTGAAAACAGGTATCAAATAAAAATGAAAGACATCGCATTTAGCTTTATGTTTGATTCACTTAATGACTTAATGAACATTTTGCATGCATTTTCCAAGCCTCGAAAGCTGAAAAGGAAACTTCAGGTTTGTAATTTATTTTATTTAAATTTTGTTATTTACATTTTAAAATGTTATATTACGTTTCATTTTTTTACTTTATTTAATACAAATACAAAATACATTTATTTGCAAGAATACACATTCTTAATATTACATGTTGGGTATTCTACCTTAACTAGGCATGCAAATATGTCAATTTAATGTAATGAAATTCCAATAAATGTCAATAATGCTTTTATAAATAGCTAATGTTTAAAATTATTCAAATACTAATATAATAATAAATCAAAATAAACCAAAACCATTAATGTGAGAGAATGTCAGGACTTAAAATATAGTATAAATTCATTTTTCATTTTAATTCATTACATTTGTAATGTGCAGATCCAGGATTTCATGTTGGAATCTAAATAATAAAATGCTAGTAAAGGTTGTCTGGTAAAAATTGGTACCTAGCAATAAGGCATATCTGTACACTTGTCTGTCGTTTTCAATGTTTTGTATTTCGGGTTTCCGTATGTGCCACAAAGTATACGGTATTTGACTGTTCCTAAATTTACCATATTTTATGAATTAATTTTAAAATATAGATTAGTAGCAGACGATTCGCGAAGAAAAAAACAGAATCGGTTAGAAAACGAAATTACAGTGATTTTTTAAAATTTCAATATCTGTCTCTTTCAAAAACGATTTTTGTGTGGAGATTATATGGCGTTATTAGCAAGTGACGTCACATGCTAGTAAGTGCCTCTGTCTAATCTTGAATTTCAAACCTTTATAACTCGGTCAATTTTAAAGACAGAGCAAAACTAACAAGTTTGGATTTATAAAAAAAAAAGTAGTCAAATACCCTATTTTGTATATATTCTAAGTATCTTGTGTGGGTAAGGCATGCCGCATATTACAGTGAAAAACAGACGTTTATATCAATAATAATTATGTAGCATAAAATAATATTCTGATTCACACGAATACCTTCCGCTACAGGTCTTCGAACTATCAAAACTGAAGAAAACATACGAGCGAGCGTACCAACTCGAAGACTGGTACAGCGGAGGTGGAATCTTCATCATCGGCTACGAGTTGTTCCGCAGCTTGACCACATTAGACCCGGAGCTGGACGACGTGCGGCCGACGATCGTGAACAAGATCCGGACCGCTTTGCTGGACCCCGGACCAGACATCGTGGTGTGTGACGAAGGACATCTGCTGAAGAACGACTGCTCGGTGCTAGCTGTGGCTATGAGCCGAGTAGCTACCAAAAGGCGAATAGTACTGACCGGCACGCCCATGCAGAATAATTTGAGAGAGTATTACTGTATGGTCAACTTCGTCAAGCCTAATCTCCTTGGAACTTACTCGGAGTATTCTAACAGGTGAGTTTTTTTATTTTATTTATTTACTTACTAGCGGTCCACCCGCGGCTACGTTCGCGCTATGTAAGATTTTCCCGTGGGAATAACACTTTTCCCGGTAAAAAGTATCCTGTGTGTTAATCCAGGTTACAAACTATCTTCATTCCAAATTTCGTTCAAATCCGTCCAGTTGTTTAGGCGTGAAAGCGGAACAAACATCCAAACATCTAAACATCCAAATATATTTTCACATGTTTAATATTAGTGTGATTTGTATCAGGCAACAAGGCCCATCCATAGTGTAATCAATTATTACACTATTGTTACTAATAATACCTTACAGGTGAAACTTGAACTACTACAAATACTGTATACACAACTGAAGTTTAAACTATGTCATAGCTCTTAATTTACACGCGCCCATGGTACAGAAGCAGGTTACCCCTGAAACGTCGAAACACTACCACCTTCTGCCAGAACCCTGGTGAGGTGAACACGCCCAGGTGAATAGTTGAAACCCGCACCACGAACGACTTGAAGTTAACGTGGTTATGCGCGAATCCAGGAAGACCACTACCGAATCCTGGCGAATTCTAGAAAGCCTCTTTATGCCTATCCTTGATGAAATCCAGCACGTCTTCCCGTATGGTAGTTTCGTGTAGGCGGGAGACATACAGCGATGTCTTCGACGTAGCGGCACGCAGTGGAAGATGGGAGTCTATCGGAGCGGTGCCGTACTGGCTCTGGCATATTCGCATTCTGCGCTTCTTCAGCACCGTGGTGAAACCTTCCACATCCTCAAGGTCAGCGTTATTGCTGGTTTTCTCAATCTGATAAGATGGAGCCTTCTTTAAAGTGTTGGCTGGTAAGCGTGGCTAATCTGCGGGCGGCGGCGGGGTAGCGGGGCGGGGAGTGTGCCCGTATGGTATGTGTCAACGAAACTGCTGACATAAAAATTCGTTTACTAAATATTCAAAAATTATGAAAACCTTTGATCTGGATTTGAAACTACTTCACTATGGCAAGGCTTGCGATCAATATTGATTTGTTTTTTTTTACTGCGCACACAAACACGCACACTGCATAGCACATTGCACGTTGTCCTAGGTATTTATTATTATTGTTTTTGTTATTTTTTGTTCTGTACCTAAGTACTTATTCTTTCTTTCTGTGGTAGGTACTTTTATCACTTGTAATACGTCAGGTGTCGTTTACTTTTATTTTATGTATTTTTATTTACCCGCGTTCCCCCCGGGTAGAGGCTGAAAATCAGTGTTGCCCTCCTAGGGGCAATAACACACTGAGCCTTGGCCCTTCTGCATCGCTGCACACATGTGTAATGTCATTTTTAAGTGTAGTAATTAAATTTGTTCTGTTTTATGTCTTAAGTTGTATTAAGTGTACTAACATGTGTGTATTTGTGATGCAATAAACTTGTTATCTATCTATCTATCTATCTACATAGCTCGATGAAAATGGCGTTGATGTGTCTGTAGCTAGGAACAGCTTTAGTACTTGTTCTTAGGTCTGTAGTGTTTTTGCTGCTGTAAGAGTTTTCAAGTGGTCTACTGATCGGGGTAACTTGGAAATCAACCAATAGTGTCAAAATTTACCGATTTATGCTGTTACGTAACAATTCCTATGGGCAAAGAATATAATGACTGTGATCTGATCAGGCACATCCTTGATGGTCCATTTAAAAATACTAGTACCTGGGTGACCGAGCTTAGCTCGTGCCATCGTTGGAAAACTTTCGGACCACAATAAAATATACAAGAAATTTTTATTTCATTCATTTTTCTATTTAAATAACTAAATGAAAGAATAAAAAAAATATATACTTATGTGGAATCGAACCTCGCACCTTCGGTTTCAAAGTCTCGTGGTTGTCGATGTAAACGGTCGCGAAATTACCTATCTCTTTTAATTATATGGCGTACTAATTCTTTTAAGCCTAAAAACACGGGGGCATCCCGTATAACTAAAAATAAAACCTAGCTAGATCGATTTATCGCCCCCGAATCCCCCTATATGCCAAATTTCATCGAAATCGTTGCAGCTGTTTCCGAGATTCTTATTGTATAATATAGATATATACAAGAATTGCTCGTTTAAAGTGGTAGTGCGGTTAAATAGGCAAGTGAAAACGCTTCACATCTAGTTATAGAGGTTCTCTTCTCGGTACACCTTCATTTTAAACAAAATTATTTCGTCAACAGATTTGAAAACCCGATAATGAACGGCCAGCACAGAGACTCGCGAGAAGAAGACATAAAACTCATGAAACAGCGAACTCACATCCTACACAAAGTCCTCGAGGGCTGTCTACAAAGACAAGAGGCGTCCGTCCTCTACCCATACCTGCCAAAGAAACATGAATACACAGTGTTCATATCACCAACTAAAGTGCAGTGGGATTTGTACAAGCACTACATAAACAACTTCTCCAACACGACCAAACAGAGCGTGTTGAAGGATTTCCACATGCTGCAGAAGATCTGGTCCCATCCGCTGGTGCTGCACAACTTTCAGACCAAGAAAAGAGACGAATTGGATGCTAAGATCAAACGTAAGTTTTTTCCAGTATCTTGATGATTGATAGTGAATAGGGTATCGGACTACTTTTTTTATCATATAAATCCAAACTTCTTAGTTTCTGCTATCGAACACTAAAATAATTTTTGCTCTATCTTTAAAATTTATTTATTTATTTATTTACGGAAAACATACAGCTTACATGACACATAAGACAATAACATTTGAAACATTACATTAGCCAATTAAGTTGTCACTAATTATTGATACAAGACATTGGGTAAAAAACAATGGAGGTTACAAGATGAAATTATAAAAATTTAGAAGAATTTTACGCCTGATAATTTTACAATTTTAAAATAAAGATGCTACCTATCTGTAATCGATATACTACTTGATTTGTTTGATGGTGGAAACAAATTTAGGAAACTTAAGATGGAAGATATCAACATCTTTGAATTTAGTGTTATAAGAATTGCATGCTCGTCGGATGAAGCGGTTTTTAGCGTAGTTGGTACGCGAACGCGGCAATGCGAAGGTTGCTCGAGTTGATAGACGAAGGTTGGCTCTTGGACAGTTAAGAGAGACCATGCTGAGGAGGTAAGGAGATTCAACTAAGTTATGTAAGATTTTATAAAGAAAAACGACATCCCTGTGCTCACGACGCACTTCCAAGCTATGCAGCAAGTTAAGGGGAATATTTTTAAATTTGTACTTTAAACGCTTCAGAAATTTATTCTGGATTTTCTCCAACGCAGTTCTATGAACAGAATATTGTGGATTCCAAACCGTAGATGCATAGTCAAGATGAGATCTTACAAGAGAATTATAAAGTACAAGCAAAGTTTCTACTTTTTTAAATTCAGTACTTTGTCTAAAGACAAAACCTAACATCCTGAAGGCCCTGGATGCAATTTTTTCAATGTGCGATTTAAACAATAATTGGTCATCCAAGTGCACACCCAGATCTCGCAAGTTATAAGAAGTTTGGTTCTTTTTTCTGCTAAAAGAAATAGTACAACATTTATCAACATTAAGAACTAATTTATTGTGCAAACAGTATTCGCCAAACCGATCCAAATCCTTTTGTAAATTAATGCTATCCTGATTAGATCTAATAATTTGGAAGCACTTAGTATCGTCTGCGAATAATAAGGCATTGGAGAAATGGAAACATTTTAAAACATCATTAATAAAAATATTAAAAAGCAGGGGCCCGAGATGCGAGCCTTGGGGAACCCCTGAGGTCACAGGTATGAATGCGGAGGTAAAACCCTTCACGGCAACAGCCTGGGTTCTGTTCCTAAGATAGGACTCGAGCCATCGGAGCAAGTCACCGTGTATACCGATTTCTTCCAATTTCCTAATTAATAAACAATGGGAGATTTTATCAAAACATTTGGAGAAATCGGTATACCTGGGCTGATTGATAACTGGCCGAAACGACGAACTTAAAAAAATGATACGCAAAAAAAAATATTACATTATATTTTGGCATCTTTTTGAAAATAGAACGCCAAATTTGAATTTAATCGAACTGGTGGAATTTGTTTGATAGAACGTAGAACTTTCTCTGTCGTAAATTTTCTTAACAATGGAAAGAAACGAAATTCGTGCGGTGATAAAGTTTTACGTTTTAAAACAGAAAACAGCAACCCAGATTAAAACCAAGCTAGACAGTGTTTTAAGTAATTCTGCTCCTGCATTGAGTACAATTCACACCTGCGTAACTGATTTTAAACGTGGAAGACAGAGCTGCGAAGACGCCCACAGGTCTGGCCGTCCAAATGAAGTCACGAATCCGGACATGATCAAAAAATTCACAAAATTGTATTGAATGATCGGCGCTTGAAGTTGCGAGAGATAGCAGAGATGGTGAGCATTTCATCTGAACGCGTTTTTAATATTTTGCACCAACATTTGGGAATGAAAAAGCTTTGCGCGCGATGAGTGCCGCGTTTGCTCACTGTTGACCAAAAGCAACGTCGAGTGGACGATTCATCGGAGTGTTTGGCGCTGTTTAACCGAGATCCTAACGAGTTTTCGCGGCGTTATGTAACAGTCGATGAAACCTGGATACATCATTATACTCCCGAGACAAAAGAACAATCTAAGCAGTGGACTGAGAGCGGAAGACCTGCGCCGAAGAAAGCAAAAACGGTTTTGTCGGCCGGCAAAGTGATGGCGACTGTTTTTTGGGATGCTCGAGGGATTATTTTAGTGGATTATCTGCAAAAAGGAAAAACAATAAATGGAGAGTACTACGCAAGCTTGCTGCAAAAATTAAGTGAAGAAATCCAGAAAAAACGACCACATTTGGCCAAGAAAAAAGTTTTGTTCCACCATGACAACGCACCTGCACACACGTCAATGGTTGCAGTCGCCAAACTCCATGAATTGCGGTTCGAATTGCTACCGCATCCACCCTATTCCCCGGATCTGGCCCCGTGTGACTTCCACTTATTCCCAAACCTGAAGAAATGGTTAGGTGGCCAGAGATTTTCATCAAATGAAGAAGTCATTGTTGCCGTGGACGAGTATTTTGAGGGGTTGGAGAAAACATTTTATCAAACTGGTGTAACGGCATTGGAGAAGCGCTGGACTAAATGCATCGAGGTAGAAGGAAACTACGTTGAGAAATAAATTTATTTTAAATAGATTTTTAAAGTTTTTCTTTGTCGTTTCGGAAACTTATCAATCAGCCCTCGTACACAGCGTCAACCCGGTGACCCCCATCCATGGCCACCAGAATTTTGTCCAAATACTCGCAAAGATTAGACTCTGTCGAACGCATATTAACGAAACCGTGCTGTTGGGTAATTAGAAGCGGCCTTACCACCGGAAATAACATGCCATATACCACTTCTTCAAAAAGTTTCGGAATTGTAGACAATTTTGAGATGCCTCGATAATTACGCATATCATGTTTATTCCCACTTTTAAATATAGGTAAGACGAGGGAGCGTTTCCAAATAGCTGGCATTATACCGTTCAATAAAGAAAGCTTAAAAAGAATACTTATAGGATAGGCTAGTTCTTTGCTACAACGTCTTAAAAATACGGGAGGGATCCCATCAGGTCCGCAACCCTTAGACACGTCAAGGGGACGCAGATACTTCTCAACAGTTTCAGATGATATGTGCATTGAGGATATTAACAGATTGGCATACTTATTATTATCAGTATCCATAGTAGAAGATGGATTGTACTAATCCATCACTTTCAAAAACTGACTGGAAAAAATTGTTAAAAGTGTCAACTATTGCCTGACCGTCAGTGACGGTGTTATCATCAAGGAAAAGCGTATCAGGGATACTAGGAGTGGATTTTTTTGATTTAATAAAAGAAAAAAACCGTTTGGGGTCTTGACGGATATTGTTTTCGGAACTAGAAACGAATAAATCATAACTTGTCGCTATTTTCTTTTTATAATTGGCCGAGTTATAAAGGTTTGAAATTCAAGATTAGACAGAGAGGCACAAACCCACTTGTGACGCCATTTGTTAGTAACGACATATAATCTCCATACAAAAAAATCGTTTTTGAAAGACGTTATTGAAACTTTAAGAAAACACTGTAAATTAGTGTTTCGACCGATTCTGTTTTTTTCTTCGCGAATCGTCTACTACTTATCTATATTTTAAAAATAATTCATAAAATATGGTAAATTTAAGAACAGTCCGATCCCCTAATACTATTATGAATGTTGTTGATGACTATTATGTAAATTTTCTCCTTCTAGCCGAGAAGTTGGAAGACGACTTAGCCCACGAAGAGTTGACGAGCGAGGAGCTGAAGGGCGCGGGGGCGGTGGCGGGGGCCAGCGCTGCGGGTGCGGAGGGAGTCTGGTGGCTGCGCTACCTGGACGGCGGCTCCATGCTGGAGACGCTGGACTGCTCCAACAAGTTCCTCGTGGTCTTCAAGATCCTGGACGAGTGCATCGCTCTGGGAGACAAAGTGTGAGTACATGGTTATTATTTAACAGCAGTCTGTTTCACTTCCACTCATGACATTTGAAGAGGAATTGAAAATCGCTACCCAAGTGATTTTTGCATATTTTGGAAATGTATGCTCCTTTTTCACCAAAGACGAAACTAACTTTGGTAAAGAATTTTCGCCGTTTGTGCGTGAGGAACGAATGAACTTTTTATCATACATTTTTCTGTTTTGGCTTTTCTTCGTCTCGCCTATCCGGTAAAGGATTTAGTTTTTACTTGTTTCCTTACTGGTACTAGCGACTAGAATACAAGGTGATGTCTGAAAAGCAGCCTAGCTGAGAGATAACCTTTTCATCCAAACAGTTTTTGAACATCATCTGTAAACAGTTTTTCTATTTGATTATTTTTTAAGCATGTGTGGATGAATAAATGTCTTTTTATTTATTTTGTTTATTTATTTAAATAATTCAAAATCCTTTTTCAACAGGCTTTTATAGCTATGGAGTTGAGTATCCTTGTTAAGACAAATCCAATGAGCCCAAACACGACTAGGTTGTGGTGTGTATTTAAGGAGTTCCTATGGCTACCTTCCGGCTCCATCATGAGACCCTGGACATCACGTATGACTAAAGATCTTGTTAAGACGAATCCAACGAGCCCAAACACGACTAGGTTGTGTTGTGTATTAGAGGAGTTCCTATGGCCACCTTCCGTCTCCATCATCAGACCAGCTTCATGGTACCATAATATTGCATTGTCATCGCGTTTACATAAGTGTACCAAATTTCAGCAAAATCCAATGGCAGCAAGTGCTTCAAAATTGAGTTGCAAGATTTCGCCCGAACATACCCACACACCACCCACACACATAATTTTCAAATTCAAATTCTTTATTGCGTTCATGTTGTATACAGGTCTTAAGAGTACAAAAGAAGTTTCAAACATGAGCCCTGCGAGGGCACTGCAAATTGGTTATCACAAATTAGAACTTATCATAACTAATTAAACTATTTTACAGTTAATACATTTACAACCGTAACAAATTAAAAATGTACTAATATTTAGAACTTATCCTCTAGAAACTCCTGCAGTGTGTTATAGCATTTATTTAGAAGAAATGTCTTTAACGTATTTTTAAATTTCCGAACGTTTTCTATATTCTTTATTTCTTCTGGAATTTTGTTATAGATTTTTACAGTCATTGCAAAAGGTCCTGAATGAAGCATTTGTAATTTTGAAAAGGGTAGGTCTAGTCTGGTTTGTGGTCGTGAGTATTTTGGGAAGAGACTGTTATTTTTCTATATATATACAGTGCAAGTTAAATAAAAGCTTGTAAAAAGCAGAAAATCTTCGTCACAGACTAAGCTTTAATGTATTCAAAATCTCTAGGCAACCAGTTTTCTTTACGCCTACACGCTTAAGCCCACGCCTGCTATAGTACCACTTTGGTATACATGGCATTTTGGTTAGTCTGAATCACCTGATTGTTCGAAAAGAAAGATGATTCAGTGCTTCGGAAGGCACGTTAAGCTGCGTGGGTCCCGGCTGCTATCTACAGAAGTGGGCCATGAAGTGTTACATGAGCCAAGTCAGTGACCTTTGCCGGCTCTATAACATTGACACCAGGGTTTGCGAGGTAGTTTTTCGATCTTCAACCCACGCAATGGCCTCGATTCGGAATGTCACGCTCTAATCCTTAATTTAAGTTAGTCCGTCCTTTTTACATTTTAAAGATTGAAAAGGGACAGGAGATGGCCATTCTAATATTAGAGCTGTCAAACATCGAATTTGAACCTTATGGCCGTGTCGATTGCCCAATTTTAGAGAGCACTTAAAACATGTGATTTAAAAATTTCTTTAACTGACAGCTGTGCCCTTATTATTCGTTCAAATGAATATCATTCGTTCGTCACCTCTCTTTCATTGGTCATAAAAACGAAAAGGATAGCTGGATTTTAAAATTAGAATTAGAGCACGACATCCCGAATTGAGGCCAATATAGAAGATTTCCAATAAATGCTAACTTTGTCTCCAGGTTAATATTCTCCACGTCGCTGTTCACGATGGACGCGCTCGAGTTCTTCCTGAAGAAGATCAACAAATGGGGTCTGGGGCAGGAGTACTACCGGCTGGACGGGTCGGTGCCGGCGGAGGTCCGCCAGAAGTGGTGTCGCGAGTTCAACGCCGAACACAACCTCAAAACCAAGTGAGTGTTGGTTGCCCAATCACCAAGTCACGAATTTTATTTTTATATAGTTATTCTAAATATTTAATAGTTATTCATCAACAGCTCATTTACGTCCCCACCGAGGGGCTCGAGCCTACCCTGAATTAGGGTGATTAGGCCTTAGTCGACCACGCTGGCCCATTGCGGGTTGGGCAACTTCACACACAACCTTTGAATTTCTTCGCAGGAGTGTGCAGGTTTCATCACGATGTTTTCCTTCACCGTAAGAGCGTTGAATAAACGTACATATGAATTCGAAAAAACATTGGTACGTGGTGGGGATCGAACCCGCGTCTCCCGGACGGAAGGCAGCGGCCCTAGCCACTAGACCACCGACGTAGTCATTGTTGACTCTTAAACGAAAATAGTTCCTTTCTATCAATTTGATAAAATATATATCTCCTTAATAACGCAACAGACGACCATTCAGTATGCGATCCTTTATGTTTTTTTAAAAGTCTATTGGCGAATTTGTAGCTACTGAACTTTGAGGAAATAAACTATGAACAAAGAACAAAATCTCACGTCACCATTAGCTTTGCGATTCTGCCTTATATGGTTGTAGGATAGTCTACCGTTTAGTTATGAAATCGCTTGGTTATCAAAATAAACTAAAACTTGTAGATCAACGTACCTTTACAAATAACTATTGGAACGTTCTTTTTTTAAAATCATGTTATAGAGCTTGAAAGTGACTATATTGGAGCTCTCGTCCTCAGATTGTTCCTAATCTCGACGCGAGCCGGCTCTCTGGGCCTCAACATGGTGGCCGCCAACCGAGTGATAATTCTCGACACGTCGTGGAACCCCGCGCACGACATACAGAGTATATTCCGCGTGTACCGCTTCGGACAGAAGAAGGATTGCTACATCTACCGACTCGTCGCTTTGGTAAGACTAGCTTATATGGAAGTCTCTTAGCTTAAATCGAGCGACCACCTCGACACGACGTGGAACATATTATACTTTCGTAAGACCGGCGTTTTTTATGAAAGATGATATATCATTCATTGCCTAGGTGCCGTCTGACTAATCTAGCACTACGAATCTAATTAAAAGATTCATATCCCCAACCCAACATTTTCCTTCCTAGAATGGTTTAAGTAGAAGATCCCTATAAGATCTTCGCTACATTAAAGAGACTGCAAACTTATCTCATCTTTAATTCCGTAGTCAGATAATCCTAGAACAGCAATATAGTCTATCTCGCTTTTCCTCTCTTCTCGACGTAGGTTTTAGATCTCAAATTATCTAAAAAATTGTTTTTAAGAAATGATGAATTGAATACATTGTTGATAACAGGGCACTATGGAGCAAAAGATCTACGAGCGGTCGGTGACGAAGCAAGCCGTGTCGTGCCGCGTCGTCGACGAACAGCAAATCGACCGCCATTACAATATGGCCGAACTCACAGAGCTATACAAGTTAGTGCTAATATTTTATGTAAATTTGTCTAGCTGACTCGGCAGGTGTTGTCCTGCCATTTTTCCCAACCCTCTATCCATGCTACACCTACCCTGCGCATTTTTCTTATTTTTCTTTCTTTTTTATGTAAGAACCTTCTGACCAGAAGAAATAGGGGTTAATTTTTATATACTCACCGGCACATCTAATCGCCCACCCTTAATTTCAGGGAATACTCGTGATTCTTTATAATTCTATTAGTTACAGCTGATGTTAGTTAAAAAGTAGTTAATTTAACGTTTATTTAAGGTTGTTTAATTTAACGTAAACTTATCAATAAATCAATGGTCGGTTTTATGCCCGGGCGCCAATACTCCAGACAAACCGGAGAAGCAAAGGGGTTGGGATGAAATTACCTCCCAGCGTTTTCTGGCAGATTTAGTTGCGGAGGCATCGGGTTCTGAGCTGGCTCGTCTCCATGCTGCTAGTAAGACTGAGTCAGGAGCCTGGTTGCATGCCTTACCATCTCCGTATATGGGCACGCTTCTGGATGATGACTCCCTCAGAGTAGCTGCTGCGCTACGTCTTGGTTGTGCTGTCTGTGAGCCTCACACATGTGTCTGTGGAACCGCTGTCGAATCCAATGGCTACCACGGGTTAAGCTGTTCTAAGTGTGCGGGCCGACGTCCACGCCATAACGCCATTAATGATCTGATCAGGCGGGCCCTTGTGTCAGCTGAGGTACCTTGTGTGCTTGAGCCCCCGGGGCTATCTCGGTCGGACGGTAAGCGGCCAGATGGTCTCACGTTGGTTCCATGGCGGAGAGGTCGCTCCCTGATCTGGGACGCGACACGTGTTTGCACCTATGCGACCTGCCACCTGCCAAATACTCAGCGTTCGGCTGGTGGTGCGGCTGGAGCCGCGTCCCGGAGAAAGCGAGCGAAGTATTCGAACCTGGAATCAGTATATGATTTTATGCCATTTGCTGTCGAGACCGCGGGCCCGTGGTGTTTGGAGGCTAGATGTCTCGTGGGGGAGATTGGCCGTCGGTTAAGGGAGAGGGGTAAGGATCCTCGTTCCGGCTTCTTCCTGATGCAGCAGATCTCCCTAGCTGTTCAGCGCGGCAATGCTGCGAGCATCTTGGGTACATTTGGTCGAGGGGCTGTTCGGGGTGGCTTATTTGACTAAGGTTTTTTATTGTTTTAATTTTTATGACAATAAATCAATTGTAATGTATAACAATAAGCGTAGTTTAAAATTAACCCGAAATACAAAAGTGGGCGGCTAGATGTGCCGGTGAGTATATATAAGATAATCATCATTATCATACTAACCTTATAGTAACCAACTTAACTTAAAAAAAAGCACCAAAACTTAAGTGGCGGTGGGCACATTGCTCGCAAAATAGAGATGGCTGTTGAGGCAGGAAAGCTCTCTCCTGGCGACCATTCATCGGAAGATGTAGGAGCGTGAGCGAACGTTAATGATCTGACGAAGATCGCAAAATGAAAGCCAAGCAGGAGCAATGCGGATCAGTCGTAGCGGAGATACTTAGGGGCTTTTGTCCAGCTGTGGACGTGCTTCGGCGCAGATGACGATGACGGTGATAACAAATTATGATAATTTCTGTTTTTATGTGTCCTTTTTCGTAAGACTGTTAACAGTTCTGTGTGATTCTTTAACGAAAATTGGATTAAAGACTGTTATTCTCACAGATACGACGAAATGGGCCTCTCAGTCTCCGGCGGCGTGGCGGTGGGCGTGACGGACGTAGCCTTACTGCGCGTGGCGCGCCACCCCGCCCTGCACGCCGTGCACGAGCACGACTCTCTGCTGCGGGGCTCCAGCGAACAACAGCTGCCCGAGCACGAGCGCGCCGCCGCCTGGATGCAGTTCCAGCAGGAGCACGCGCACAAACGTACGTACTATCAGTTACAAAATTACCTGAGACGGCCAAGTACACAACGTCTAGTATAGGCGCCTGTCTCAGGTCTCTGCCACCGACCGTACAGCAGCACACCAGCACTAATGGGAATAGGGGATCGGACTGTTCACATTATTTTATGAATTATTTTTAAAAGTAGCAGACGATTCGCGAAGAAAAAAACAATCGGTTGAAAAACGAATTTACAGTGATTTTTTAAAGTTTCAATATGTCTGTCTCTTTTAAAAACGATTTTTTGTATGGAGATTATATGGCGTTACTAACAAATGACGTCACAAGTGGGTATGTGCCTCTCTGTATAATCTTGAATTTCAAATCTTTATAACTCGGCCAATTTTAAAGATAGAGCAAAAATTATTTTAGTGTTCGATAGCAGAAACTAAGAAGTTTGGATTTATAAAATAAAAAAAAGTAGTCCGATCCCCTATATATAGCTATAGCGTTGATACCCGTAGCTATTCACTGTTGCGAAATTATCTGCAGCCAACAGTTGCTTAAACGAGAGTATACTACCACTTCAGCAGAAATACGTTATACATACGAATAGGAGAACTCAAGGCGCTACACAAGCGAGATAACTTTAGTTTGAACTGGCTACAATTTTGAATAATTAACAACAAACATTGCGTACCTTTATTTGGAATCCATTTTAAATGGATGAACAGTTTATTGTATTAAAACACACGAACATACCGTCCGTCCATCCTTAACGTTAAACATATAATACCTAATTCTCCAACAGAGATGCAAAACCAATTAACATCGAGCTTCAGCCTGCACCTGCCGGCGTCCCAGCTGCATCCCGCGCAGCCTCCCGCGCCGACCTACCAGATGCTGGTCGACGGCACCGGCCTCCACGGGCCCGAAGTCAAAACCGAGTCCTCCCTCGCCCCGCAGCCACCCAAACCCAACAAACCCGGACGCCCCAAGAAAAAACTCGTCGTCGACCTCCCGCCCGAACCGCCACCCACGCAAGAAGCAGAGGCCATCCAAGAAAACATGTCCAGGAAAATCATGAGCATCCTCCTTAGACACAACTTCCAAAACCGACAGGGGCCGGGAGAAATAGCGAAATTAGTCTCGACCGTTAGGAAAATAGTCGCGTACGGCTACGTTCCTAAAGGCAGCTTCGATAACGATGTCGCTCAGCAAATCGCCGACGTGCTGCTCATGAAAGAGCCGCCGAAGCAAGACACTTCTGGTCAAAAGAGGAGAGGAAGACCGCGGAAAGAGGAGCT
This sequence comes from Carpatolechia fugitivella, assembly GCA_951230895.1. NCBI lineage: Eukaryota > Metazoa > Arthropoda > Insecta > Lepidoptera > Gelechiidae > Carpatolechia > Carpatolechia fugitivella. The sequence continues at coordinate 4,137,291 of OX579664.1, forward strand.
TCCGAGCACATCCACCTCGCAGTCTCGGCCGCCGGCCTTGCAGGACTACTCGTACCTAGCGCCCGGCCGACGCAGGGCTGCCATCAACGCGGAAAAACAGATCGACAGCTTCAAAGAATCCGAGGCAGGACTAGGCGAGGATGGCTGCGACCGCGGCGACGATGATTGGCACGACTCTGGTGAAGAAATCGTCCCGGAAACGAAGCCTCAGAAGAACGCGCCTGTTGCCATCAAGACGGAAGACTCGCGAGCTGGCCGAGTGAACGAGAGCGACAGCATCGTGCTTAGCGACGACGACGAGGCGCCCGCGCCGCCCGCCAGGAGCAAAACGAAAAAGATGAAAGGACCCAAGAAACCAGAACCGACGAACAAAGTACAAGAGAAGGTACTTCATTTATAATTTTTCTTTTCTTGATTTTACCCTTTCTTTTTCTTTACAGCCATTTTTAAATTAGCTTTGCAGATTAGGTTTTATTTATTTATACTCATGAAGAATTAGTCAACAGGACCCGTTCTTTTGGTAAATATCAAATATTAGTAAGTGGAATGAAATCAAAATAATTCGGTTTTACTGATAAATTCAGTCCTTAGAAAACAGAATTTAATCTGTTTTGTATTCCGAATTAGACATAAATTGTAGAAGACGAAAAATTATTGTCACCTTCCTGATTAGATTCCTTCCATTTCCTGCACTGAAAACGCCGTAATTAATTAGTCTTCACCAGCACCGTACTGCTTTCGCCGTTCACTCATCTTCTCTTTGAAGGTCGAAGAGCCTGCAGCTGCTAGTCAAGAAGGAGCGATCCCTCTCCACCCGTCGTTGCTTAGCAACAAGAACTTCATAAAGATCGTCGCACACACGTACTTGGAAGGCAACCCGATGTTGGACGAAGACGCCGCGACGCTCGCCGCGCAGTACAGCACGCTCAAAGCCAAGAAAGAGGTTGAAGCTACTGGGAATCCCATATATAATGGACCTATTTATGATATTGCTGTTAAGGTTAGTTCTTGCTTTGATAGTAATTTTTATATGCTTACTTTCTAATCGGAGAACGAATAGCTTTTAATAATTCTGCAATAAAGTTACTAAACAATACAAGTGTATGGACGGTTGTTGGAAATGATCAAATGAAACGACTGTTTGCCTTGCTGGTCGATATATTAGTGCTCCAAAATAGGATTACATTATTATTATATGCTTACTTACTTCTACTACACTACACAAGGAAAGATCTTAATTAAGTGTTTTAAAGATTTGATAACTTACCGGTACCGTAATATTTTTCATATATTCTAAGCCAAATTAAAAAAAAAAACGCATATACTCGGCAATCTGTGCCAGACGAGCGTATTTTTGCTTATTATAATGCTCAGTGAACTGTGCTCACTTCATCTTCATTTTTAGCTCTGATATTTCGTAACAAACAATCTGTAAGATGAGTAATTTATATATTCTTCTCACCAGGTATTAGGAATAGACATTCTAAAAAAATTGCAAACGTCCAATGCTAATGTGAAAGAAGCTGAAAAAACATCGGAAAGTGGTTCGTCAAGCCAGGACGTTGTGAAGGCGGAGACAGTTGAGGAGACCAAGAAACCAGAGGCTAAGAAGCCAGTGGCAGAAGTCAGGAAACCAGGTCCTCGGCTGAAGGCCAAGGGGATCGGGGAGCTCATGGGGAGGAACTCGCCCGCGCCCGCACCCGCCCCGCTCGCGCCCGCGGTCGTGCCCGTTAAATTGTAAGTATATAGTATAATAAAGATTCCTTCAATAACTGAGCTGAGTGCTGAGTCGGGGACATTTTAGCGTAAACAATTTGTATTATGCTGCACTTTTTCTTTCTTTCTTTCTTGTGTCATGTACATTTTGTGCTGTTGCATGTACAGTAATTTACTTTTTGCCTCTTTTTATTACGCTATATATATAAATGTGTTATTTCTATCTACGTTTTTTCGATTCAATCAATTAAATCGCTAGTAATTTTAATTTTCGGTGAAGATTTTGACTGGTTGATTACAAGTATATTGAGAATGGATTCGAATCTCTACATTTGAAAACACTAGCTTTTATTAGCAGTCATCCTTGACTTTTGGAACGAATAAACTATTGCTAAGGTCATAAAATATTTAGCTTTTTCCTAGAAATACCACTACCACGACACCAGAGTTCGTGAGGTTAACTTTTCAACCCACACAATATGATTGAATGTCGTTATTTTCGTCTCCTAGAATCAACCGCAGCATCGGCCTGGCGCCGTCGGCGGCGAACGTTGCGCCCGCGCAGCCTTTAGCGCTGCCCGCTCGCGAGGAGAGCATCCTGCCCGACGACGATGACGTCATCATCCCGACCGCGACTCCCAAAAGCATCTTTACCAAGCACGCCAAACCGCTCATACTCAACTCCGTACTCGCCAACACCAAATTCAATACAGCCGCGCCTCTGCAACCAAAAATCCCTAAACTAGTCATTTCAGCCGGCAAACTCCTGCCCGCCACAGGGTTTCTGCAGAAGTCGGCCCCCAGCCCTTCGCCCGCGCCTCAAGGCGCCAACAGCGATACGATTTGTTTGGACAGCGACGAGGAAATCACTCCGAACGCGCCGGCTCCCAAATCAAAGAGAGTGGCGCTGAAGTCCACGGCCCGGCCTCACGCCGCGCCCGCGCCCGTGCCCGTGTCCATCACCGCCGCCAACCCGCAGCTCAACGCCATACTCAACCAGCAGCAGCAAACTATGACGAGCTCGCAACTGAACATACTGAGCCAACAGCAGATCACCGAGTCACAGCTGAACGCTATGCTCAACCAGCCGGCTCTGACGCCGCAGCTTTCCGGCAGCAGCATCACCCTGGGCGCCGGCATAGCTCCGATCAGCACCGGCAAGTTCTTCGTGCTCCCCGCCGGACAGGCCAAAAACATCACGCGGGCTCACGGCCTCGCCGGACCGCTCTCCGGCCAGAACTACGTCCCTCAAATCTACCAGAACCTCACACCTGTACCTCAGAAGTCGTTGCCGCTTCAGACCAGTACACCGACCCCTCCCGCGCCCGAGCTAACCCTTCCACCGAAGGCCATAGCCACGAAGACTGTTTGCAAGCCCGGAGATATACTGCGTATCACGAAAAGCGGTCAGATCGAAGTTCTAAGCGATAAAGACGTGACAATAGTGGAAGATGCCGAGTCCTCTAGTCAGCCGAGTAAAAGCCTTCACAAAGAGCCCCCGAGGACGCGCGGGCGGGCCGCCGCCGCTCTGAAGGCTCCGACGCCCCCGCCGCCCGCCCCGCAACCCTCGAAGTCTCCTGTACCTGAAAAGAGTAACATCTACGACCGCTCACGCAATCTATCCATATCGTCGTCGAGCAGCAGCGACAGCTCGCGCGCCTCGTCCCCCGACCCCCTCTCCATCCTCAAAGACGTCGTGCACATCAAAGCGCCCGAACCCGAAGACAACCCCAGACCCAAACCGACCAGCAAATCCACCATGGTCGGCAGTACATCTATCAAATCTGTCAGCTCCAGCTCAGTCAAATCCTCAACAAAAACCTACAGCAAAGAACCAGCTAAGGCTCCTAATAAACCTACAACATCCAAAACTTACGGCAAAGAACCGGCTAGGACTCCTAGCAAAGCCTCGGCTACGCAAGACGATATTATGAAGCACATTAGTAAAACGGACACTATTCTCAAGAGGCTAGACAAGGCCCTAGGCTCCGGAACTCCGCAGTCGTCAGTACAGAGGACGAAGCCAACGATTCTTGCGAAAGCGAAGTCTGCCCCGATGAAGACCATCGACTTGATAGATCTCGATACCTACGTGAAACCCTCCACTAGCAGGCCAGTTGCGAAACCTGCCTCGGTCAAACCTGCCCCGGCAAAACCTACCCCGGCGAAATCGACGCCTACGAAGATAGTCGGGACTTCCAAGGACATTATTATTAGCGTGAAAGGCAAATCCTCCACTTTGACTACTCTCAATAGGTACGTTAAAAAGCATACTCTTACTCTATACCTCAGTAGATTTACCCAGTTGTTGCACTGCTCATTGTAATGGACATTTTATAGCCCGATAAGGTTCTTATGTGAACTTGTCCAGCAAACGACGTTTTTTTATTTTGTGATTTATGTGCGCGTTATAGAGATATATCACTATGCCGAATTTCAAGTTTCCACGTTTTTGAGAAAAACCTGTTTCGTTTTTCCTTTAAAGGTACGAAACCTTAAAAAACTAGTTTTGCATGCACAAGCCATAGTTTTGTAGTGTTTTATATGCTCTAATTTAAGATATATAAATCATTTTCATGAATATTCTTATTAAATACAAGTCATGGTCTGTTAGTCAAATGGTAGCTAATTGTGTTAATATTTTCCGTGGCAGTATGACGAGTCGAGTGACGAGCGTGGAGAAGGCGACTCCGTCGACCTCCGTCGCTAAGAAGCGGCCCGCGCCCGCCGACGCCGGACCGCAGAAGAAGAAAGCAGGTGAGTCGCTCATACTCATTACAGCCCCTGTGGCTGAGCGTTCGACTTACTGGTTCGAATCCCAGTGGGGAGGAGACACTGTCAAACAAAAATGTCACATAGTTTTCTATTCTCTGTGGCAGGCAGTTTCGTTAATGGGAGATTTTCCGACAGCCAATAAAAAAATAGTTCATAAAACTTCGGTAGATGGCGTTGACGATTCGTGGATCCGATGAAATCAAGAGAAACAAAAGGATAAAAAAAAAGAATCCACGGAATACATCTGGCACTGTCTATCGTCTTATTTAGAACTATTATTTTTATTTATATGCGGCTGTCAAGACGTATTGACGGCAAAAAATACCCCCTTGTATGCGGCTGTCAAGACGTATTGACGCAGCGGCGGCGCAGGCGACTGGCGCCGCAGACAAAGGAATGTTGCAATATCGCGCGCGCCGCATATAAAATATTAAAGAGCTGTCGGAAAATCTCTCATTGAGAGCGAGACGGGAGATACGCGAGTGAAAACGGAATACTCCATGCTGCTTGTTCTCTCCATCGCGTATGCTTTTGAATAGATGGTGCTGTTAGTTTTAGCCGTGGTTTTAGACAGGGAAAGTCTACCAGCAACGCGACCAAATAGCTATACTTCATTTCAAATAACATAAGAAAAAAGACAAAAAATATGTATGGCAGAAAAAAGGTTATTTGTAATTCAGCTAATCGAGATTGACATGTGTCTGGAAATGTATCATAAAAAAGATTTTTCCAATATTATCTGAAACAGGAAACGGGTATAGTTTTCTATAAAGTTATCAACACTTATTTTTTGTTTCAGCACCAATGACATTGAAGGACTTCAATATCGATGATATTGATGACATCATTGAACTAGAATAAATTACGATAATCTACTGATTAGAATGTACGTTTTATTCTATCGTTTGTGGTAGTAGTCTAATATGTTTGTAATTCTATGATACTGAACGCTTTGTGATAGACTTCTCACCACTGTCTTTACACGTCAACTAGTTTATTTAATAATTTTATTTAATATTGTGAATTAGGATATTAAAGTATAGGCAAGTATTAAAGAACGAACACTTATATAGTAAGAGTATGGTACAAGATATACTTGTTGGCAGACGAGAGCAACTTCAGAGCGAATTAGCGGGTTTCATTGTCATACTTCAAGTTACTCTCTGAAGTTGGTACGATTATACTACGGCCTGTATCAAGCTTCATAATCGACCAATAAGATGATGTTTGTGCACTTCTAATCTCATTTGGAAGTAAGAAAATAGAATGGTAGCAATGTTCTCTAACAATTTGAAATTGCCGTTTGATTTAGAACGTTATGATAAAATGTTTACGAAAGTATATCTCGAAGGCAATAATAGAAAGATGTTTAATAACCCGTCGACTAATATATGGATCTTCGCTTGTTTTTTTTTAATAACTGTTTTACATAATTATCTAAAGGTTTTATCAGAGCGCTGATATAAACGCAACCCTGTTTAAGGTCCAGGTATTAGCTGTCAAGGGATAACATAATATTTTTTATAGCATAACTGTGGCACTGTCATACTTTTCTTTTAAATTATGTCTTGATCAAGATAAAGGGTATTAACAATTAATATACCTAGTAAATAAGTGTCCTTCCTTCCGCTTGATGCAATAATCAAGCCCCAAGTACATGTTTCCTTTATTATTTTAACTGGTTCGAGTGGTTTGTGATTTTTTCATCTTTATGAAGCTACAACAAAATTGATTGGTTTACATAGCACAGCAATGTGGTGTTTGTCTATGATAGAAGATGTGCATCCTGAAATTTTATTTTATATCTAAGAATAACGTAATATGTTGCATATTATGCTATAATTATTATGACGTGTCAGGACACGTCATAATAATTGCCGTCGTCGGTACTACCTATCGAGCTCATCATCCCCTTTATCAAAGTTTTGAGCTGTTAATTAGTGTATTTGAATTATATACTACTAGTTTGTAAACTTATCTTTATTCGTATTGTGATCTTAATTTTATGTTACTAAATAATTTGTAAGAATTATATGTCGTACGTTGATCTTTCAAATAGATTTCGCAACTAATAATTTTTGCTAGTAGGTAAGTGGTATTGTATCAAACAATATTCTCAGAAGGGGATTTAGTTATCTATATTATTTTTAAACATATGAATGTTGCGAAATGCAGAAATTATTGTTTACGTTATTTTTACTACTATGAATGATCGCTAAATAAACATCTGATTATGTACTTGCTCAGTTTTTATTTATTAAGATAAAACAACGAGATGATTGCTGCATCTGTATATTCTCTTAGACTTACAACAATATATATTATTAACATTCATAATTCATGTAGCTTACATTAATATTAAAGCTTTAAATAGAAGATGATTTCAAAAACTTAAACCAATAGTGACTGACCAGCCGATAGTATCACCTTTCTCACTTAACCTAACATGTGTGTCAAAGATCTCTCCATAATAAATTAATTAGCAACTACTTATAAAAATTATCAATAATGCATTTTAAATGTAACTATTTATACACGGAGCTTGTTTAGTTGCAGAAAAATATGCATACAACTTTAAAATTTGAAGATTTGGATGAGATGCGCGTACGCAATTATATTTTTAAATCCGTAGATTTAGGTACACTCGACCAAATTGAGTGACCTACCATAACATAAGATATATTTTTTCCTGTTATTCAAATACAAATAGGTCGAAATTCGCCTGAACATACATTTGACGGTTACAGTTTGACGCTCGACCGTACATTTATATTGAGAAAATCGTAGGTTTATAAATTCACTGGCGATATTTATTTTCCGCAGTCTAAAAAAGCACCATGTATTTTTATTTTGTTCAGATTAATAAGAAACTACACATTAGAAATAATTGCATTCCACATTTTGTATCTGGTAGTGTACAAACTATTTTACGTATTTACAAAGACAAAGTGTGCGTTCGTCTACCATGATGTTACGTCATTTCAACAATAGGGGATCGGAATGTTCCTAAATTTACCATATTTTATGAATTATTTTTAAAATACAGATTAGTAGCAGACGATTCGTGAAGAAAAAATTAAGAACCGGTTGAAAAACAAATCTAGAATGATTTTTTAAAGTTTCAATATGTCTGTCTTCTTCAAAAACGATTTTTTGTATGGAGATTATATGGCGTTACTAACAAATGACGTCACAAGTGGGTATGTGCCTCTATCTAATCTTGAATTACAAACCTTACTCGGTCGATTTTAAAGATAGAGCAAAAATTCTTTTATTGTTCGATAGCAGAAACTAAGAAGTTAGGATTTATAAAATAAGAAAAAGTAGTCCGATACCCTATTGAATTATTTATAAAATTAGGACCATACATAACTAATGTAAATTTTCCTTAAATTTCTCCAGCGTTTCCATAGTTATAAAAAAGTTGCTAAAGTTTCGAATTAAAAAGAAAATGATGGGTCTAACTGGATATAAAACATACAGGAAGATAGCTTATATTTGCACTTAAATGTGCCCTGAATACAAAATTTGTACACCTAAGATTTCAGAGATTCTTCCTGCATATTTTGTATCGAGTTAGAGAAAAAAAAATGTTAGACGAACTTTCGTCCAGCGAAATCTATTCTTCTAAAATTGCTGGAGACCTTTTAAAACTTCAGTCACTCGGGAGACCCTAATTTTCTGCATAATTCAATTCTTAAATGGACGTAATATTTTGCTAGTAGAACGCACACGATGACAAATTTAATTGAGCCTATTATAATACAATATAATATTTTTGGCTTTATAACACCGTCACCATGTAATATCCATCACGCACACAAAAAATCTGAAACTATAATTTTGTTCAAAGATCCAAATTCAGCATTGCTAATATTTTTCGGATCATAACATAATCTACACATTAACTTTTTCTAGCTTGAACATCATCACTGGTATTTATTTATCAATAATACCTATTTAGGTAGGCCGAGAAATAGGAATGTTAAAATATCAAATCGCACATACATATTTTTGTCAACCATGTTTCCATTTTAGTAATATTGCTCAAACTCGAAAATGCGTGGTCGCTATTTCGCGACAAACCTCTCAACCGTCGCGGTTGACTTCTAACATCAATCGCCACTCAGTATTCGTGGGCTTGAAAAAAATATATAGTGTTTGATCACTGAAATGTATAGTCATATTGTCTCAATCACTTATCTGGCAGCGATGAACGTAGCAGTAGAGGGGCGCGGCAGCAAGGCAACTTGGCAGTGGGTCACGGAGAATATTGAGCCACGCCGCGCTGCTCCACTGCTATGTACACTATAGTTGGGTTATTATAGGACGGGTTCTGACAGCTTCAAAATTTTTCATACGACATTAACAACTTTTTAAAATAATATTCAGTTTAAAAACCATAATAGCCAAAATATTAAAAAAAAAAGTAACTTCACCTCTTATTTTATCATCAAACAGTATGTAATTTTACTTAATAAATAAGTAAACGAAATAATATTAAAAAGTTTTTAAAATTTTAATCTTTCAGAGCTCATCCTATAGTAACCCAAGTATATAGGTATTTTCACACCGGTGGTGTTTCAAACTGTTGCAAACAGTATTATTGATGATTACAAAAATGAGGGCGCTGTATGAACATAATTGGCAACACCGTTCAATCTTAACCCAGAGCCGTTAAACATTATTATAAAAAAAAAAATTAAGCCAATTACTGCCACTCCCTGTGGGTTCTCACTTTACAGGGTATTTTTTTTTCTTAAATAGGACCGGGTTCGATTTCTGAACAGAGTATGAGTTTTTTTTTTAATCTATGAATGCCGTTTTTCTTGCCACTAAAATCGATGACATGGTTCCCATACTGACCTATCTAAATGGGCCTTCCTGTATAGTTTATTTGGTGTTGCCGTTTAGTTTTTTTTATTCAACTAAATTATTTGTTGAGTTCACGAACATTCGTTAACTGTTAAGAACTGTTCCAATCTGGACACATCAGTTCATGCATAATTTCAAATTAATCAATTCAAGATATATGCTTTGAGCATGATTTTAAATAGATACTACTTCACATTGAATAGCGACTTTTGTATTTGCTTATGTATATTTCAAAGTAGTACGGCTTTCAAAGTAGCCGTGTGGTGAAGGCAGAGTAGAATACATTTGTCACCAACCCCGACTCTTCCGTAAGAGGCGACTTAGGGACTACACATTGAACAGGGAACGGGCAGCAGCGCTTTAATCTTTTAATCTGCGATCTCCAACCCGCCTGCCAAGCGTGGAGATTATGACAAAACCCTCCACTTAAGTGGAGGAGGCTCATAGTCCAGCAGTGGACTGTAACTGGCCGTTGATGATGTTTCAAAGTGTGGGAAAATGTTTACAAATGGTTCCAAATGCTACTCAACACCAGTGCACAACAGACCACCTTTGACCTTTCTGTTTTGAAGCTGTTTTTCAATGTTTGCCTATAGGGGAGATGACTGGTATTGAAAGTAAATTATTTTACTCTATCCACGAAATATACCTTTTTAAAACTTTTAATTATATACTACAAAGTAAACTGAAACGGATTTGATTTGGTTTTGACTCATAAAAAGAAGCTGATTTGACTAGTCAGTAATCTTTCCTATCGTCCAGCTTGTCCAGTGCAAGTTGGCGTCCCGCCGGCAGCGGCGGCGGCGCTAGCAGTCATATAAAGGTATTTTCATATAAGAGTATTCTGTGAAATAGCCAATATTGGAACTACGGCGATTATAGTTGGGTTACTGTAGGATGAGCTCTGACCGATTAAAATTTTAAAAACTTTTAAATATTATTTCGTTTATTTATTTATTAATTAAAATTACATACTGTTTAATGATAAAATAAGAGGTGAAGTTACTTTATTTTTAATTATTAGCTATTATGGTTTTCAAACTGAATATTATAAAAAAAAGTTGTTAACGTCGTATGAAGAATTTTGAAGCTGTCAGAACTTATCCTATAGTAACCCAACTATAGTACGGAAATGTCAATTTTCAGAACATTCATGATCGGTCAAATTAAAATTTTGTATTACTACTAGCGCCACCTTTTATTTCACAGATAAGTTACGAATCAACGAGCACAGAGGAACAGTCAAAATCAGTTGTTTTTTCCACGCGCCAACTTACGCTTGTAGCACTGTAATCGTTACCCTATACAAGCCTTCACCGCTGGTGCGGGCGCGCCCGTAGCCTGGTCTTGTCGAAGGAGCAGATGGCGCCGAGCAGGGCGGAGCGCCCGTCCCCGGGCGCGGGGCTCCGCGCGTTGGAGGGGCTGCGGACGCTCGACGGGCTCGCCGACGATGATAACGCGCCGTTGCCGTTCGTTTCCAAAACTGTTTAATTCATAAGTTTCAATCACAAATGGAATTAAGAACATGCATAAGGAATGTTCTTTAGATATGAATAGTTGTTCGCTTCTGCAAGTACGTAATTGATAAGTCAATTGAATCCATCACACTAATATTATAAATGTGAAAATTTTAAGTTTATTCCGCCTTCGCGCTTAAAGTACTCAACGGATTTGGATGAAATTTGGAATGGAGGTAGTTTGTAATCTGGATTAACACATAGGATACTTTTTATGGGAAAGAATCTTATTCCCATTGGAAAATCTTGCATAATGCGAGCGTAGCCGCAGGCAGACCGCTAATAAATCAAGTCGACCGCAAAAGTAATCTTAAGACCGCAATCAGTACAGACACATTTAGAAAGACTCGTAAATTACGTTCTATTTGGAATAATATTTTTTGTTAAATATTGACCTCCTTTTTGTTAATGTTAAAAATAACCACAATAAGACGAAGAAATAGGGCGTGTACTGACCGTGGGCCGGCGGCGTGGGCGAGGAGGCGGTGCTGGCGCTGCGGGACGGCTCGGCGCCCTCGCACAGCGACGACGACGACTTCCACACGCTCTCGCGCTTCTTCTGCAACACACAACCGCACTGTGTAGCATTGCGCGCCTGCTCCTCTGGGGGATCCGGTCGACGGAAACATATTAGGGGCGACAGAAAACCAGCGTTTATCTCTCTGGAGATAGACATTTTGCTGAGTCGCTAGCCTTTTTAATATTGCGTCACATTGCACATGGAAGTACTATTTTAAATACTGTCATTACTAGACATCGGATTATATGCATTTGCATGTTTACATATGCAAATGCATATAATTCCATTTTTATAGCGTTATTGCATATTTTGGTACTTTTTCATTGATAGTGCACATTTCAGTAGTTATACGTGTTAGGCGACCGTATTATGGTGTCGACACGTCTTCCTCCACGACAAACTCTGCCTGAAGAGGTCTCTGCAGAAATGGCGCCAAATTTCAAGTTCTGTCCGGTAACGTCAGTTGACATCGAAAGGTCATTTTCAGCCTATAAATTAATATTAAGTGACAAACGTCACAAGTTTACTGGAAAGATATGTTATTGTTTATTGTCACAAGAATTATAACGATAACTAATATGAATATATGTATGACATATAAATATAATGTTAAAATAAACGTAAATTGTAATAATAAATGGTTTTTTGATTGTGCATATTTTGTGCATATTTCACCCTTTTTAGTGCATATTTGCATGCATATTTTGGCATTTTGATAGTGCATATAATCCGATGTCTGGTCATTACAATATGCCTGTGTCGTAAATTTCAAAAATGGCTTATTTCATTAGTTTAGTACCTGTATTACCCCAAAAAAATAATATTTCATGATAAAAATTATATTTAAAACACATATTTTAAGTTTTAAGAAAATATTTTTAATTTGGCGTAAAAACACAAGAAAGTGTCATGGCGTCGTGAATGACGTCACATAGTAGCAAACGATTGTGTTCACTTGTGCTGTTGTATGAAAAAGTTAACCAAGCGTCAAAACAACAATGGCGGCATACCACTATGTGATGTAATACGTTCTGATTGACGTTCACAGCGGAGGGGCCAGGGGGGGGTATTTATTTGATTTTAATTTGTAAAAATAACAATAATCATTAATTTTTATGTGGAATTATTTCGGTTTTCTCTGTTTAAATATTACAATTTACGTCTAGAAACATTCATCCATTGATTTCATTGTTAGTTGACACAAGCCTATTGTACTCTTTATCTCTCGATGTACTTTATTGTGTAGTGTGGTAAAATTGAAATAAATGGTTTTTCTTTCTTTCTTTCTTTCTTTCTTTCACTGTCTACAAACACACTCGTTTCCTCAAGTAGCAGATTAAAAACTGCTACTGCAGTCTACGGTGCCGAAAAGGGGTTAGTTAATGTCAGATAGTTTTTTGACGCTATTTCATTAACATCAACAGCTCATATACGTCCCCACCGAGGAGCCCGAGCCTACCCTGAATTAGGGCGATTAGGCCTTAGTCGACCACGCTGGGCCAGTCGACTTCACACACAACCATTGAATTTCTTCGCAGGAGTGTACAGATTTTATCACGATGTTTTCCTTCACCGTAAGAGCGTCGAATAAACGTATATATGAATTCGAAATCGAAAACACATTGGTACCTGGTGGGGATCGAATCCGCGTCTCCCGGACGGGAGGCAGCGGCCCTAGTCACTAGACCACCGACGCTATTTTTTCACGCTATCAACAAGACCTTACCGCTCTCCGTTTTTGCTTTTTCAGTTCCTCTGCAGAGCCGAGTATTTCTTGGATGCGAACTTCTCTTTTCGTGTTGCGCACCTAAAAACAAAACACGTTTATAAAAATTTTAGTCTTAAACCTTTGGATTTTACTGATTTGTTAAAACTAAGCATTGCCTAAAAAAAAACAAAAAAAAAACTTACATAAAAATAAACTTTGCCATAGAAAGATCACAGTTACAGCAAAAAAAATGCACGTATATGTTTCTTTTGGCATTAATTACTACGAGATTTTACGTATTGTTGGATGGAACCATAGTCTAACAAGATAAGGTCATCTCCTAAATTTGTGACACAAGGCTACGTCATCGTAATGTTACCATTTAATTGTTGCGTAGCACGAAATTAAGGAAAAGTTTGACCTCATAGATCGGCTTAAAAATATTATTAAAATAACATTAATTTTGTTTGTGCAATATTCTACACTAAACACGAATCCTTACTCAATGTTGAATAATTTCAAAAATAATAATGTAGATAACGAAGGGGAAATTTTCCCGACAGACAAATATTGAGAACCATAGAGACATTGATGACGTAGGCATGTTCCAAATAAGAGAATACCAGGCGCAGTATATGATTACTTATACCATGGTTAGAACGAGGATATTGGACTGAGCTACATTATCACTATTTGAATCATCATACAGGTAAATATCCAAAGGTGCTAATTAGGGTGAAAAATTGCTTAGCTTGGACGTATAGTCATTAGCAAAATACAATAATCACCAACCAGTTTCTGTTCAGTCTTGAGCCTGGTCTCGTAGGCCGCGACCGCCGCCCGCAGCTCCGCCTTCAGGCTGAGCGGGAACTTGAGGTGCGCGGGCGCATCCTCCCGCGGCGCCGGCCACGAGAAGAACGGGTGGAACACCAGCTCGTTCAGACTCGGCGCGCCGTGCTTGCCGGAGGACGATGACAGGCACGACTGGAGTACTGACTCTGAAGGGAAACAACGCAAATAAAAAAAAAACTAGGTTGTAGGCAGATGGGGCATTTCATAAATTGAGCCTGTCAAGTAAACTACGCCAATAACATAATTTATGTTAATATTTTATATGCGGCGCGCGCCATATTGTAACGTCCCTTTGTCTGCGGCGCTAGTCGCCTGCGCCGCCACTGTGTCAATACGTCTTGACAACCGCATACAAGGGGCATGTTAAGGCATGTCAAGGGCCAAGCAGGTGGCTCGGGAAAAGACTGCCTGGACTGAACACTGGACAGAAATATGAATAATGGTTTGTTGGAAGGAATGAATGCAATATGAGTTTATTATTAATATCGACTTCGCAACTTATAATTTTTACATACCTAGATCTCGTTCAGATTCAGGAGAGTGACAGGCTAGCTCCTAGCATGGGAAAAAGTGCCAGCCGAAAGACCTTCAATGCTGAACCAAGGGTTTCCCCAACCGAAGCTCTAAAGAGGACTCTAAAAAGCTTACAAATATACTCACGAAAAGAAGTACCTATATTGCAAAAATATACTTACTAAGATCATCGTGCGTATCAGGAATGTTATCACAGAAGTGTGCGTCGAGCGGCTCGGCGAACGCCATCTCGTAGAGAGTGCGCGCGAAGCAGTACACGTCGACGGCTTCGGCCACCGCGATCTTACATTACAACACAATACAATAATTATTATTGACGTAAGAAATTCTGGTAAAATTTAGAGGTTGTGTGTAAAGTCGACCAACTCGCACTGGCCCAGTAAAGTAAGTAAAAATACTTTATAATACACAAAAGAAACATACATCAACATCAACGGCCCGTTACAGTCCACTGCTGGACTATGAGCCTCCTCCACTTAAGTAGAGGGTTTTGCCATAATCTCCACGCTTGGCAGGCGGGTTACTGTATCAGAGAGCGCTGCTGCCCGTTCCCTGTTCAATGTGCAGTCCCTAAGTCGTCTCTTACGACACCCACGGGAAGAGTAGGGGTTGGTGACAAATGTATTCTACTCTGCCGTCACCACACGGCGCATAACACGAACATAATTATTAACATATTAGCTCGAACCTGTAAAACGAGAAGAAGAATGACTTGACCGATTTCACTTGTTTTTATCACTTCTGAATAATTTATTTATAAAAAAAAAGGTAAATTGGTACCTTGCGCAGTAGGAGCAGCTGGGGCCGGTGCCAGCTGGCCGCGCCCAGGAGGAAGTTCTCCAGGTCCAGTAGCACGGCGCGCTGGCCCTCTATCGCTATGTTTCCCGGGTGAATGTGACCTGCGAGATGAACGAGCGACAATGTTTAAGGGGCTACCCTATGTGAACACTAGCGCCACATCGATAAAAAATCATAACTTAGTGAAAACACATTAAAAATCCGTACGATAAAGGACAGAAACCAAAATGTTTGACCTCCTGGGCTTCAATATGAACATAAAAATATTATTATAATATTGATTGTTTTGAGTCATCTGTTATCACATAATGTTGGAATTTTAGTATCAAAGTTCTTATTAGTTTCGTCAGAATGTATTAGGCAACACTAGTTTTGGCGTTATCAATCGATTGAAAGTCTTACAAAACATTATTTTTTTACATTTATTTTGATACTCCCATATAGGCGGCTAAATTCATTATATATTATTTCAAAATGTTTCGTGATTTTAATTTTTTTGGTATGGCTGTTCAAGGCTAAGCCCATTTTGGTTGCTCCCCTTTGAAGTGTATGTATTTTAATATTTTTTAAATTACAGATTTAATTCTACCTTGTACGCTGTAGTAAGAGATAGTAAAAAACGGCCGTTTTTAGCACTTTCGCTATTTCTGTAACTACAATTAACCATAGTTTACTGAATTAATCAACTCTAAAAATACAACAAGTTTGTTTTGTGATGTGGCGCTAGTGTTCACATGGGGTAGCCCCTTAAAGAAAAAACCTTTTTTTTATGGACCTAATCGCTATTTCTACCAGAGTGGAAACATAGCGGGCGCGGACTTGCGGAGGAGCATGAGAAGGCTCGTACCCCTTAGGAATTTATGACAACGTATCTGGGGACGCCCTCAGACGGGCGCGGACCTAAGCCCAGAACGTTGCCAGGGCGAGAAGCGCGTCGGAGAAGAATGAATTTCCGGGTCAAAAACACTTTAAATCGTAGGCAGAGGAGCTAATTGTGCCAGTGGCCTACCCCATTATTTATATCGCGTAGTATTTTTTGTCTGTCCCCAGTTTTGTTTGCAGGCTTGAATCACCTGATTGTACGAAATGTTCCCGGAAGTCGTTGTTCCCGGCTACTGTCTACGAAAGTAGTCCAATGTAAGTAAGCCACGTCAGTGGTCTTTGGCGGCTTTATAAGACTGATACCAGGGTTTGTGAGGTCGGTCGTCGACCTTACAACCCACACCGTGGTTGAACCGCAGCGTAAACACAGGAGTTACTACTGGCCTAGCCTGCCCCATTTTTGCGTCTCGACCTCGTTTTATTTTTTCATTACAAGTGTTAGCTTTTAATATAATTTACTGAGTATTTTAAGTAGTTTTAGTTATTTATTTAAAAAAAAAAACTGTTAATTTGTAATCGATATTTTGTAATCGATATTTTGTAACTAGTACTGGTATCGATACGCTCGTTTAGGTTTTTTATAAACTAACTGGCAACACTAAAGTGAAAGTGTGAAGAGTGGGGCAAAGCGGACAGGATTAACCGACGAGGTATTGATACCAGCATTAGATAGACAATCTTACTGTAACCGTCGGCTAGTAAACACGTGTTTCGAGAATATAGTCTGAGTGTAAAAAAAATATTTAAGTGGTATTATTTTAAACCTTAGAAAGGTTAATCTTCTACAAGTCAGAAGCGGGATAATCAACGCAAGTTAACAATGGGGGATGCGAATGGCGCATTTCAGCAATTATTGGACGCCTACGCTAATGACCATCGATCAGCATCGCTATATTCGCCAACTGCTGAACGTCGGAGCCGCAGTCGGGAACGATCTTGGCGAGTGTCTCGCAGAAGGGAGGAGCATACTTCACGTGGATCCCGTCGACGAGAGCTACGCACTCCGGAGAGATCAACAACTAGCAGAGGCAGGAAGTCGCGGAGCCGAACACCGGTTTCGAGGCGTGACGTGAGTGTTAGAGATATTCGTTTAAAACATAGTGAAAGGTATAGTCGTAGTCGCTCCGCATCGTTGACACGAAGACGTAGAGAGCGACATTATGAACGACGGTCCGGACGACGGTCCCGACGCAACTCCAGTAGATCTCGCAGTCCTAGATCTAAAAATAAATCACTTGGTAGGAACGATACTAGGGACGTCATGTCGCAATTATCGAAAATGTTTAATAAAAATAGCAAAGAACAATTTTCCTATAATAATGTAGTTCCTGAGTTTGACCCTTCATTAAAAAATCAAAGTATAGAAATTGGTTGACAAAATCGAATGAATGCGCAATTTTGTATGGATGGAGTGAAAGGCAGGTTATACATTATGCTATTCCTAAGCTTATGGGGGTAGCTAAAAAGTGGTACGAGGGATTATCAACTGTTTTGTTCACGTGGACCGAGTGGCAAGCCAAACTTAAATCTGCCTTTCCTGCAGAAGAAAATTACGGACAGATGCTGTCGGATATGCTGGAAAAAAGAGCTAAGTTTGGTGAGCCGCTCGAAGATTACTATTATGAAAAGGTCGCTTTATTAAACAGATGCGGAATTTCTGGCAAGCGCGCAGTAGAGTGCATTCTGTTTGGTATAGATGATAGATCGGTGAGGTTAGGGGCCGAAGCAGCCCAGTTTGAAGACTCTGACAAATTATTAGCGTATTTGCGTAATGTTAAAACTGGGACCAGAAACACAAATACAACTACAAGTAACAAAAAGTTTAATCGCGATGCTAAACCTACTACAAATAAAACTGCAGGTAATACTATTAGGTGTTACAATTGTAAGCTGGAGGGACACCCATTATCCAAGTATCCGAAACCCATAAAAAAATCTAGCAATTGTTCGATGCTGGGACATTTGGAATCTGAGTGTTACCGACCACGAAAAAAGGAACATGGTCCTGAAGGTAACAAAGAGAAGGCCATTTTGGCAATTAGTGAAATTGCAATCAACCCAAATTCTGATAAATATATTCAAAACGTTTGTGTAAATGGCATAGATAGAACGTGTTTCATAGATTTGGGAAGTGAGTTAACACTGATTAGGGAATCTGATGCAAAGGAGATTTTTGGAGAATGGGATTGTACAACGGAATATCCTATGGTTGGTTTTGGTGGAAGTTTAGCGAATTGGTTCTATTGATGCCGAGTTGTCCATACAAGGTGTAGTTGCTAAAGTAAAATGCGTGATTGTAAAAGACCATCTCCTCAAATATCCTTTGCTAATAGGGCAAACTTATTCTGAGCAGTCGCACATTCAGATATTTAAAACTAGCAAAGACTTACGGATTACAACATGTTACGAAACTATCAAGGAAAAGCCGGGTCGTTTAGAGTTAAAAGTAGCTAAAGATACAGAAGTGAAAGATCTTGACTTTATAGACATTGTTTGCAATTCCGATTTTGAAGGGAGTATTTATGTGAAAGATAGTTACAGACAGGGGCGTGCACTTCATAGAGGCAGAAAAGCACTGCCTACCCTGTCATTTTCAGATAAATACCTTCACAATTATATACATTAATTAACTACACTACACTATCATACTAACTACCATAACACCCATATTAATTTTACACATCCTTATCTTAAACAAATTCCACTCGTCTTTTGTTCACGTTCGCCAAAAGCACTGCCTATTCCAACTGACGTTTACTTACATGTAGTGAGAGAAAATATATGACTGTGTGCTATAAAGGCCCTATGTGCGAACACAAAACTTGTCAATGCGTTAGTGTGCGTGATTTCGCTCCATACAAATCCGAAAAGCCCAGCTTTTTCGACTTGGACTTATACAAGGCGAATCGTCGTCGAAGGAACATCGGTGGCGTAAATAGATCTTAGTACAAGTCATTCCCTTATAACGCACCGATGTAAAGCGTTCCCGAGTTCCAAAAATTGCGCGCCGCGCGAGGCGCATGTCAGCCAGTGCGCAGGCGCGAAGTTGGCGACAGAAATACGACGACCAATCACAACTCTCAGCCACCTCAGCACCGCGACGCTTCGCGAGCTCGCGAGCGGTGGGGGCGTCGGTCGCTTTAAAGCTTTAATAGTCTCAAGACGCATTATGAATAAAGCGCGCAATGCTGAATTGGGTAAAAACAATATTTTAATCACTTTTTTCATTGCGGAATTTGGAATCGCCATATTGTTTACCTTTCTTGTTGTGACGCGCAGTGATTTTTTAAGTTTTTGTGTTTTTCTTTGGTTTTTTGAGCAATTAGTGCTTTTTGTGTTAGTAAATTACTTTAATAACAATGAGTAATCGCTGTGAACTTTGTGCCGACGGGCCGTGTTTGTTTAAACTGAAAAAAGGTGGATTTGCAACGTGTAATTTTGAAGCTAAGGCGAATATCGTTCATAGAGGAAGGTGTGTACTCGAGTTGCATTTAACTCAAAGGAAGGGTAATGCAACTCGTCATTTTCAAATTAAATCTTACGAGACTTTCAACTGGTTAACAGGTTGTGTACACACCAATAGTTTGTTTTGTTTTCCGTGTACTTTATTCTGCACTTCTTTGAACGTTTGGAACGACGCCGGCTATGTCGATTTGAATAACTTTACTAACGCGGCCAAAAAGCACGAAAAGTCGAAAACCACCAGGGGCAACAAAGACTCGCAGCTCTTTCTATGATTTCTATTGAAAAACAGCTCCTAATTGATGTAAAACGATCACCTGCGTTTTACGATGACGTATTGCAAAAATATTTGCTCAAAGATATCATACCGTTAATTTATTTTGTCAATTGTGCGTTATAACAAAAAAGTTAATAACAAAAAAAACCAAGGCCTTTTTCAAGGCCATTTCGGGTATCTTCTAGTGTGACTTGTTCAAAATATTCAATCACCTGGTTAGATACTTGAGGTGGCCAAACTTACATTACATCACTTTGCATGGAAACACCACACCACGGGTCGCCGGTCAACACAATACAGTAATAACCTAATTCATGAAATTTTTTGGTAAGTGCTTTTTTATCCTTATTATACCTGCCTGCCTACTAGTGCCTACCCTAGCCCTAAACCCTGTGCACGCCCCTGGTTACAGAGCACAACCAAATCGGGAATATCGGATAAAGGAAGGTGTATATAGGATCGAAAAGGGATCAGGTATAATTGCGATTGAACCGTTAACAACTGTTCCCATTAAATTTAAAGAAGGTGAATTGGTCTCTCGTGTAGAAATCGTTCTGGAGTCATTTGGGATTAATAGAATAGAAACTAGGTCTTCTTTAGAACCTTTTACATTAGATGAGTTAGAAATGGGAGATATTTCTGCCTCACAGAAAGGTAAACTCTTAAATTTGATCAATAACTACCGGGATTGTTTTGCTACTTCTCTTTCCGAATTGGGATGCACGGATGTAGAAAAAATGAATATTGATTTGAAGGATGATCAACCAATTGTCTACAGGCCGTATAGATTATCCCATAAGGAACGAGAGGAAGTACAAAATATGGTTGATGAGTTAAGTTCCAATGGCATAATACGTGAATCCAATTCACCTTACGCAAGTCCTATCATATTGGTTAGGAAAAAGACAGGAGATAAAAGACTTTGCGTGGACTATAGATCGTTGAATCGCAAAACCCTTAAGCAACACTATCCTTTGCCTTGTATGGAGGACCAAATGAACAGACTCTCTGGTAATCATTATTATTGCACTTTAGATTTGGCTAGTGGCTATTATCAAATAGAATTAACTGAACAATCAAAGCCTAAAACTGCATTCGTAACACCAGATGGTCAGTGGGAATTCAACCGAATGCCCTTCGGTCTATCTAACGCACCAGCGGTGTTCCAAAGAACTATAAATAAGGCGTTAGGCACACTTAGGTTCAACACTTCTGTAGCTTATATGGATGACGTTTTGGTTCCGTCTAAAACGGTGGAGGAAGGATTGGACAAACTCGAAATAATATTCAAAAGATTAAGGGAGTTCAATTTAACATTGAAACCGAGTAAATGTCATTTTTTTCAAAAATCTGTGGATTTTCTGGGGTTCGAAATTACAGCGGAAGGTATTAGACCTGGTAAAAAGAAGATCGAGGCTGTGCAATCCTTCCCAACACCAAATAGTGTACATAATGTTAGACAGTTTTTAGGGCTAGCAAGTTTTTTCAGAAAGTTCATCAAAAGTTTCGCTGGAATAGCCAAACCTTTAACAAAACTACTAAAAAAAGATTGTCCTTGGTCTTGGACTGGAGAGCAACAACAAGCTTTTGATGAGCTTAAGGAAAAACTCGTTACCAGACCTATTTTGGCTTTATACAATCCAAACTACGAATCGGAATTACACACCGATGCTAGTAAATGGGGCGTAGGAGGAATACTTTTCCAAAAACAAGAGACAGGTGATTTAAAACCTGTAGCGTATTTTAGTCGCCAAACTTCAACGGTAGAAGAGCATTTTTCATCCTATGAATTAGAAACGTTGGCTGTGGTCACCTCACTCATTAAATTTAGACCCTACCTGTTTGGCATGACTTTCACCATCATTACAGACTGCAATTCACTAAGAGCCACATTTACTAAACGGGATATGATCCCAAGGGTGGCGCGCTGGTGGAGTTTGATACAAGAATATGATTGCGATATAAAATATAAATCTGGTAAGGGAATGTGTCATGTCGACGCATTAAGTAGGAATCCAGTTACAGGGAGCAGTGCAGACGAAGTAGAAATTCCAATGATATTACATATATCGGAAGACTGGCTAAAAACCGTTCAGCTAGCAGACAGTGAGGTTGAGCGAATCAAAAAAATTTTACAAGATCCCAACAGTAAGAATATTATCGACATACAGCAAAACTATTGTATAAAGAACAATAGTGTGTATAGAAATACTGAGACTGGTCCGAAGTGGTTGGTGCCAAAGGGTGTGCGTTGGCAAATCTTGAAGGCTTGTCATGACGACATAGGTCATTTTTCGTTAGATAAAACTTTTGACAAGATCAAGGAAACGTACTGGTTTCCCAAAATGAAGAAGATTGTTAAAAAGTACGTTCAGTCTTGTCTTCAGTGTGCGCACAGTAAAATCCCATCAGGAAAAAAATCTGGGTTTTTACACCTCATACAAAAAGTAAGTATACCCTTTCACACGCTTCACGCCGACCACCTGGGACCATTCAACGTAAGCAAGAGGAAAAACAAGTATTTGCTAGTCATAATAGATTCTTTTAGCAAATTTATAATACTCAAGGCGGTTAAAAATACTAAAGCTCTCACCACCATTCGAATATTTAGAGAATACTTTGCGACGTTTGGCTGTCCGGTTAGGTTAATCACCGATAGGTATTCTTCATTTACTGGTAAGAAATTAAAATCGTTTCTTAACGATGCTGGTGTTAAGCATATTATGAATGCGGTTGCCACTCCACGAGCCAACGGACAAGTGGAGAGGTACAATCGTACAATCCTTGATTCACTGACAGCTATGAATCATGGCCAAGAAGAGAGAGTGTGGGATGAGAAGGTTTTAGATGTTCAGTGGGGATTAAATAATACGACAAATAAAGGTATAGGCCATACACCTGCTGAAGTTCTATTTGGTCTCCGACTGACTGGTATGGCAGAGGGCAAAATTAAGTCAAATTTAGAAAATCATGAAGAGTTGAATGAAGAACGTTTAGAAAGCATTAGAAAGGAAGTTCATGAACACATAGTACAAAATCAAAGTGAACAAAAAAGTAGATTTGATAAAAAAAAGGTGCGAACCGCGCAAGTTTAAACTAAACGACCTAGTACGGGTTGAAAGATCTCTTTTATGTCCAGGCAAAAGTAAAAAGTTAGTGTCAAAGTGTTTTGGTCCGTATAAAGTCGTAGAAGTTATGAGTAATGATAGGTATATGGTAGAGGATACACCCATTACCCGGCACAAGGGTAAGGCTGTTTACAGGGGAGTTTATCCAGTCGATAAAATGCATCCTTGGTTACATTTTAGTAGGTCAGATGAAAGTGAAGAAAGTGACGATTTGAGTTTTGAAAGTGAAATGGAGTGTGCGAGTGATTGTGATGATGTAAGTGAAAGAAATATAGTAAGTGAAAGAGATAGTGTAAATGGAAGTATAAATGAAAGAAATACTTCTAATGTTGAGACGGTGGATGTAGGAAAGGATTTAGAAAAAGAGATGGAATGTGTAATCATTGGTAATTCAAACTCTGAATAAAATGCCAAAAAAAATATTGTATTCTGTGGTTTTGAAATTTAAATTTTAAATTGATAGTCAGAAGATAGTGATTGTAATTGATCAAAAGTATAAGTAAAATTGTAAATAGAAGGTTAATTCTAATATGATTGTAATTGATCAAAAGTATAAGTAAAAATGTACATGGAAGGTTAATTCCAATAGCAGGATAATGGCTAAAGGAATAATAGTAATGAGGTATAAGTACGTTAAAAGGATAAGTTTAATGTACATGGAAGGTTAATTCCAATAGCAGGATAATGGCTAAAGGAATAATAGTAATGAGGTATAAGTACGTTAAAAGGATAAGTTTAATGTACACGGAAGGTTAATTCCAATAGCAGGATAATGGCTAAAGGAATAATAGTAATGAGGTATAAGTACGTTAAAAGGATAAGTTTAATGTACATGGAAGGTTAATTCCAATGGCGGGATAAATGGCCGGAACTTATATTATGAGTACGTTGAAAGGATAAGTTCAATGTGCATGGAGGGTTAATTAAATATCAATGGCAGGATAAAGGTCATTGAAATTTCTTGTTATATTGGTTGTAACCTGAATAGAATATGGATAAAGAATATTGTTTAATAGTTATTTTATTTTTTAATCAATTGTTAATTTCTGTTTTGGATTGTGCATGCTATTTTGATATTATTTACTGCACGAGGACGTGAGTTAAAGTCAGGATGGACGAATCTGTTAGCTTTTAATATAATTTACTGAGTATTTTAAGTAGTTTTAGTTATTTATTTAAAAAAAAACTGTTAATTTGTAATCGATATTTTGTAATCGATATTTTGTAACTAGTACTGGTATCGATACGCTCGTTTAGGTTTTTTATAAACTGGCAACACTAAAGTGAAAGTGTGAAGAGTGGGGCAAAGCGGACAGGATTAACCGACGAGGTATTGATACCAGCATTAGATAGACAATCTTACTGTAACCGTCGGCTAGTAAACACGTGTTTCGAGAATATAGTCTGAGTGTAAAAAAAATATTTAAGTGGTATTATTTTAAACCTTAGAAAGGTTAATCTACCTGATAATACAATAATACATTGTGTAGAAACACAAGGTAGATATATCAGGCATTGGATTGACACATAGGCTACTTATTACTCCGTAAATTTGTTTTCTTACAGTAAATAGTTCAAACAACGCGGGCGGGCGTACAACAGCCATAAATAATAAGTAATTTAGTTTTATCAATACTTAATCTTCTTCGATAGGCAGGTTAATTTGTTGGTCCCGTCCGCCTATTGTAAAAAGCTATTAGCACGAAACTTAGTTGGACTGTCTACCTACGCGACGCGCATGCAATCGCGGATAAATAATGCTGTAAATTATTGAACAAAATGAACAGACTGTCCGTCTAATTTGGCAAAGATTCTTAGTAATTCTTATAATATTATAAATGTGAAAATATATTTGGATGTTTAGATGTTTGTTCCGCCTTCACGCTTAAAGTACCTACTCAACGAATTTGGATGAAATTTGGAATGGAGTTGTAACCTGGATTAACACATAGGATACCTTTTACGGGAAAAAGTCTTATACCCACGGGAAAAATCTTACACAACGCGAGCGTAGCCTCGGGCGGAAATCTAGTCATAGTAATATTGTGTGTTGGTTTTCCTTCTTTCATTCAACGTTTCAACGAATTGACATGATTCTTTACATAGAGATAGTTAATGAAATGAATCAGAAACTCACATAAGATATTTTGTACAGCAGCAGGCAAAAACTTATGCTCACGGGAAAAAATCGAAAACAATGCAGGCGCGGCCGCCGGGGGACAACTATTACTATAATATTAATAACTTAACATTTGTTTTTTTCTTACACATACATTCTGCAGATCTGATTTATTTGTTTGTCTAGTAAATCAGTGTGAGTGCACTTACCATGCGGTATTCCTTTTTCATGTAAGAACTTTAGTGCTTCCAATATCTGGTATCCATAGTGCGCTATCTGCCCAACAGTGAATGGTTTCCTTACTTTAGGATTTCCATATTTAGCTAAATATTTTTTGGTGTATTCAGTCCCATATAACATATCTCTAATTGTTCCTTTTTCGTGTATCCTTCTAACTACATAGGCGCCTGTTTCTAATCCGTGTATCGTTAATATAGGGTCTATGTGTGGATGCTGAAAAATAGATAGTTTTTTTATAACCTCGATAATTAAAAGCATAAAGAGCGCCACGCCATATTGTGGGATTTCCATGTTCATAAATATCCCAAAGGGCGTACATACCCACACTAAGTGACTCATACTGCTTTCTTAACTATGATAGGTATGGCTTTTACTTACAATTTAATTAGTAATGTACCTATCTATATACTTACAGATAAATTTTGTAAACTCTTAAAAGCAGCCTGCAGATCCCTATCACCTAAATACTTATCAGGGCCATAACTTTGCCATGATAGCATGTAATTTGTTTGACTTTCCGTGTCCCGTACCTAAAAATAAAAATCCGAATTTAATGATACATCAGCGAACACACTTTTCTTACTTAAAATAAGGATAATTTCAACATTTACTATTATTAGATTACTCAGTTACTCATTCATATGTAATTAATACTAGTGGCGTCTATTCGCGTTGGCGTGCCCCAGATTTGCATGACTTGCTTCAATGATAAATAATGTTGCATGCATGCCTCCTGCGTAAACTAATCAAAGGTTAAAAAATAAGAACATAATCTTCTAGTATTCAGATAAAATTTATTCAATATTTTGTTTACTAACTTTTTGTAACAATATCTTCAAAGTCAATGACTGAGAGACAGCAAACTGACTGAAAGTTTATGTTGTTGTTGAAAAAAAAAGGGTAATTACCAAAAGATAAAGCTAATAGTGCTTTGAACTAAAATCTGATCCAAACAATAAAAAGTATGTTTGTAGCGAGGTACACAACATTCTTATCATGTCTGCAGATAGTGGGCGATGTGATTCATGCTACCATACTGTCGCTACAAGGCGTATTAGTGAACTCCTAACGCATTACTACATTGCATTACAGAAAAAAATAAAGTACCAATAAAATATATTTATTTAGAACATTTCACGGTGTATTAGTTTTAAACATATTGTAAAATTTTAAGTGTTATGCTATAGCTTTAATTGCATGCTGTGATTGCCTTCAATAGAATGTACATTGATCTAATAGTGTTATGTTTATATATTATGCTACTTTTTAATGTATCATTCACTAGCAGTTCTAAATATATATATAAATAAATAATCAAATTTTTCATACTATGTTGAAGGAATCACTTGGTATCATTTGTCAATGCTTGATAAAAATAAAACAATTACTTAAATCACTAATTGAAAACCTGCTAATTATGATGTTTCTTTAAAAAAATCATCTGTGCTTTAGCTTATTAATATGAAAAAAGAAGAAAACCTTTCCTTTACTTATCCTTAAAATTACAATGTTTTTTCTATTAACCATGTTTTTATTACGAAACATACTATATTTTTTTATTTTATAAAGTGACATTGCTTATGCCGATAGAAAATTTGTGTGTGTGTCAGATGGGCGATGGTCATGGTTAGGATAGAATTTAATAATGAATATTATATTAATATTACAAAGTTATTTGTGGCCAAGGTTTGGTTTAAAATTAACATTACAAAAATGAATTATTGTGAACAATAAAGAAACTAAAACGAAATAATTTTTTTCTTTAACTGCTTATACAAGGTAAATAAAGTTTTATGGCATAAAGTGTAATACTTACCAAAAAATAGTGTTTGCGGATTCTCCAGCCAATTTCTCCTAATGGTCCTTTGAGTTCATACCTGCCCTCCCCCCTCAGTGCTATTGATACTGTCTGGAGGGCTTGTTCTAAAAAAATAAGATGACTATTTAAGAGAAATAGATGTGGGAGTTGAGAAGTCAACTAAAAGTGGCTTAATGCATTGATAAGGTTTTAATGAGTTTCCATTACCTGCTAAATTAAGAGAATAATTGTTAGGGTTCAAAAAACTCCTGACTTGCAATGTCAGCGCTAGCATTTGATGCTTTAGGACCTCATTCATATAAGTCTGAAAATGAAAATATATTTAAAAAAAATATTAAAAATATTGTTCCATGTTGATTGAGTGCCTTGAGATGGAGGACTGGTAAAGACTGACCTGCAGTGCAATTTGTCTCTCAGCTATGAAGGAGGGTTGCATGTTCCCTATGAGCTTCTTCGGGGGTAAAGGCAGGTCCATGTTGGCAGGCTGAAGACTCAGGTGCAGCGCCGCAAAGTCGCGGTACCGCCGGGACACTGTCCATCTATTCTCCTTATTAGGTCCTCTTTGCACTCGCAAAATGTATTCCTAGAAATCGGATAGTTCTAAGCACATAGCTGCAAAAACTACAATTTCAAGGTGTACTTAAAGGTCTTATTCATTAGACAGTGATCATAATACAACAAAAAGAAATTACTTACTGTGTGTTTGTTAATGTTTTGTGCATTTTCCACTGTACAAATAAGTTTTTCAGTGTCATCTAAAACACTTTTCGCTTGCGAAGATTTCTCAAATATAGCCATTACCTCTAGTAGAACTTGGTTCTATCTAATGAGAATAAAGTCAGAAAGAGCACAAGGCATATTGATATCAACAAAATTGCAAGAATATCGAATATTATCGAATGAATTTCGACCAACACCAGTTCGCCTTCCAACCATTTGTTTGACACTTGCTTGACAAAAGTTGACAGCTGATAGTCAGTCTAGATTCTTCTATATTATTAATATTACTATACAAGTATAACTGCTATGTAAGTATATAAAAAAATATTTAAATCGTGATTAGTTAAGTTACAGATAAGATTTATATCAAAATAACTAAATAATTTGTTAAATAAGAATTAGTCGATCCATTTTTGTCTATGGTTGTATTTCCGTTTGGTGATAGTTAACGTTCTGAAGCTTGAAGCGATAATTCTCGTACATTTTACATATAAACTCTTTGTAAATATTTTTATACGCAGTACTTTAGCATAAAGGAAATAAATTTTCAAACAAAAAAGTATAAAATACTTCGATAGTCATCTATGAATTTTAATATTTTGATATAATAACTAGTCGGTTTAAAGTTTCAGAACAAATCTCTGAATAAGAATAAACCATAGACATTTATCAATTTTGCCATTTCCGGCTCTACCGCCGACGAAACACGAGCGGAGAAGTACACGGGTCGTGCCACAGAAATAAGTAATTTGTGAAAAAATGTCGCTAATCTCCGCTCGTTTGGCCTCTTCTGTGGCCAGGCGCATCCCAAATGCCGCGACACAGGTATGGATAAGTTCAAATATGTGTTGAAACGTTGGATACTCGTGAAATAAGTGGAAATGTAGACCGGTCTTCACGCCCGTAATGTCTTCCTTTTTCATGACTTTATCTGAATATTAGCAGGAATTAATTATACCATGGGTTATATAGTGCGCTAAACTATTCTTATTAGAGTATTCGTGTCGATTTGTAGTTATAAATTATCATTATGGGGGTACAGGTTATTATGTATGATCCGTGTTATGTAATAGCGGCCAGTGGATAATTTCACGCCGGGGCACGTCCTTGCCAGCCCTATTGGCGTTAACATCAGGGTCGTACTTATTGTGTTCTGTTAACGAGCGATAGGCATAGAAGTAGTGTATCAAATAAGTGATGTTGGTTATGTGTGTTAGGTGTCGAAGGTCGCGGTCCCTGCCATGGCGGTGGCTGCACGGAAGCTGCACGTCGGCGCGCCGCAGCGGTCTGCCGAAATCTCCACCATCCTGGAGGAGAGAATCCTCGGTGCCGCACCCAAGGTGAGACAAGATTGTGAGCAGTTACATAAACCCATCCAGATGTGCACCTTATATTGTTAATCAGCTGTTCCCGCTACTTGTCTTAGGATGCTCCCAAGCTCTACAATCTGAAATATTAGTATCCTTATCAAGGTTATTTTATTGGGTCAAGATTTTCAGGAAGATCAATGACCTGAATTTTTAAATTTTAGTCATCTTATCCTACAACTTTCTATAGCTAGAAAAATCATTTACACAAAATATTTGTGATAAATTTTAAAAACCTCAGAATTTGAGAACTAATAATACTGCATAAGAAAAAAAACTGAGCAAATTAGTTTACATTTGTTTTAAGTGAATTATAAATATACCTATAAATAAATAAAATACTGCATAACTATGATGTAGAAAGAAAGTACTTAGGCTATTTAAGACACCGTTTTAATTGTACGTGTTGCATATTTGTTTCACAGGCTGACTTGGAAGAGACTGGCCGAGTGTTGAGCATCGGAGACGGTATTGCCCGTGTGTATGGTCTGAAGAACATCCAGGCTGAGGAGATGGTGGAATTCTCCTCTGGTCTTAAGGTGAGTTCTGCAGCTGAACTTCTGTTGTTATTCTCCTCCTCCCTCCTCCATCATGTGGGTTGTACTTTTACATATTTATATACTTGGCAGACAGTTTTGCTACTATGAAAAATATCATAAAACAACAATCAATCTCAGTTGAGATGATGATGAAGAACAGATCTTTATTTAACTCAAATAATTCTGTATTTAGACATAGAAAATCAGTGTTAGTAAATTTTAGACTGCTATTTGCTGTGATTATTTGTTATCTAATTGATAATTCAGATTCTCTTGAAAGATAGAGGTATTTGCTCAATATAGATGAAACTGTATACCTCTACTTTTTGCTTCAATGTGGATTTTGCCTATACAAGCTATTGTTCTTACAACAAGTTTACTAGAACTTATTTGTTCGTACAACAAGTTTAACTAGACTATAAAACTTCCATCTATTCTAGGGAATGGCCCTCAACTTGGAGCCTGACAATGTGGGTGTGGTAGTATTCGGTAACGACAAGCTGATCAAGGAGGGAGACATTGTGAAGCGTACCGGTGCCATCGTGGACGTGCCAGTGGGCGAGCAGCTGCTGGGCCGTGTAGTGGATGCCCTGGGTAACGCCATCGACGGCAAGGGCCCGCTCGGCACCGACAAGCGCATGCGAGTCGGTATCAAGGCCCCCGGTATCATCCCCCGTGTGTCTGTGCGGGAGCCTATGCAGACTGGTGAGTTGAATGCACTTATATTTTGTCAAATATTTACTGATGGTTGGTAATCATCAAGGAAAGGGTGGTTAAATGAGAAGACTGTTTGCTGGTCAACTCGGTTCAAAACTAACCTTGACAAAGCCACAGCATTACTTACTACATGTATAAAAACTATAAAATGTAGAGATAACTACAAGTAATTGGTGGGTACTTGAAAGTTTAGCTTAAAGGTGGATTTTACAAGATTTTACTGAAAGTTTGAATACATGTATATTAAATCTACAAGATTTTACTGAAAGTTTGAATATTGCATATTAAATCTATTTGTGACAAAGGTCAGGTCTATGTTTTACAGTAAACAAGAAGTACACTCTAGCTCACTACTAAGTTTTACTGTACTGGGCTTTCCTTGAAAACATCAATTAAAGCCAGGAAATGTTACTCAGAATCGAAAAAAGCAAACTGCAAACTACCCATCATACCTATAGACAAATTACAAGTATCCTTAACATTTCAGGTATCAAGGCCGTGGACTCTCTGGTGCCGATCGGTCGTGGCCAGCGTGAGCTGATCATCGGCGATCGTCAGACCGGCAAGACCGCCCTCGCCATCGACACCATCATCAACCAGCAGCGCTTCAACTCGGGCTCCGATGAGAAAAAGAAGCTGTACTGCATCTACGTCGCCATCGGTCAGAAGCGGTCCACCGTCGCCCAGATCGTGAAGAGGCTCACTGATGCCGGTAAGATGTCTACTCTGTTACTGTAACTACGTAATATTTAATCTTAAAGTTAAAAGTGATACACTGGCGCCCCGAGCTGGCCCCTCTTCAATAGAAAGAGAAAAGAAAAGAAAAATGGGATCTTAATAGTAAAGTTATAGACAGCTGAAGTCTACGCGTATCTCAGTTAGCATGCACCTTATTCTAAAAAGATACGCTCCACTCCACTTTTGATTATTTTAAACCTAATCTTTCTGCAGAGTGATCCAATCTCATTAACCTTTTGTTTCGTTTTGTATTCTTTACTATCCTGAGTGATTGCTACCACTGATGTTTTCCATTGTTTTTGGTTTGTGAAATTGGTTGTATACGAACCACACATACACAATCATGATATCACACTAATATTATAAATGTTAAAATATATTTGGATGTTTAGATGTTAACATCTAAAAAATCTAATAAATTCCGCCTTCACTCTTAAAGTACTCAACGGATTTAGATGTTTGGAATGGAGATAGTTTGTAACCTGGATTAACACAGGATACTCTTTACGGGAAAATCTTACGTAACGCGAGCGTAGCCGCGGGTAGATTGCTAGTGTTTTTATAATTTGGTGTCAACAAATTTTATTGTATATGTGATATCCCAGGTGCCATCAACTACACGATCATCGTGTCTGCGACGGCGTCCGACGCAGCGCCCCTGCAGTACCTGGCGCCCTACTCGGGCTGCGCCATGGGCGAGTTCTTCCGTGACAGCGGCAAGCACGCACTCATCATCTATGACGATCTGTCCAAGCAGGCCGTCGCCTACCGACAGGTGATCTACGATTTTATTTAGTTTCATTAGGTCCCAGTGGCAAAGACGTTGTCTTATCATGGGCCTCCAAATACAAGCCCCTGAGAAATTCGTAAAAAATGGCCTTGATGGAGACGGCGACCAACTTTATTACAAGTTTTTATTTAATTTTTATTGTTGTCTTGAGAAGCCTTTACACAGCAATGGAATTCACCACTGTCTCAGTTATTTTCAACTCAAAAGAGGATAAATCCCGACACTAGAAACCTTGACGACAAAATGCATCACAATGTATTTTCTGTATAGCTTTTACTTTAGCATTTCAAAGCAGAGCAGACTCGCGAAGCGACAGAGCAAATTAATAGAAATTAACAAAAAATGTGCACTACAAGCATTATTACACTTTATAGTGCGTAGTATAACTACGCTTAAATTTTCAATATGTTGGCAATAGTTTGATGAAGTTCTAGGTATTTTGTAGTAATGCCTGCAGGCAATAACAAAGTGTGTTGTTGATTACAGATGTCCCTGCTGCTGCGCCGCCCGCCCGGCCGCGAGGCGTACCCCGGCGACGTGTTCTACCTCCACTCGCGTCTGCTCGAGCGTGCCGCTAAGATGTACGATATTATTTATATTTATTTACTACTAGATTAATTTTAGCCCCAAAAATCATTGCCACCCGAAGGCCACCCGAGAGGATCGTAGTCATAATATATATTATTGATCGTAGTATATATTATTAAAATAAATAAAATATTAATGTTAAAAAGACCAAATTGGATTGATCTAATAATGGAATTTAAAATAATTGTTTTAATAGATCCTGCATTGAATGATTTTCGACTGACTAACCCGATTATAATTTTATCTTAGCTTATTATTCTACGGTTTAATTATTAACGTTTTTTCGAGTTAGGCATATTTTCGCGCTGATTTAGATTTCCATTCAGCTAACATAGGTAACCAATTTTTTCTCAGCCACGACATGTCCAATATTAAAACTGGTACTCCATTGGCAGGTCCGACAAGATGGGCGGTGGCTCCCTGACCGCGCTGCCCGTGATCGAGACCCAGGCCGGAGACGTGTCCGCTTACATTCCCACCAACGTCATCTCCATCACTGACGGACAGATCTTCTTGGAGACTGAGCTGTTCTACAAGGGTATCCGGCCAGCCATCAACGTGGGTCTGTCTGTGTCCCGCGTAGGGTCCGCTGCTCAGACCAAGGCCATGAAGCAGGTGAGCAACCTACCTTGATAATCATAAAATGTTAAGCCTAATTTTTGATCCTCCGAAATAAATCTGCTGATATGAACCTATCTAAAGTCAACGCATTCTAAGAATTCCGTTTTAACAGCAGGCAGGAAATGTGAAAACCAAATTAGTGCAAAAGAGACAGAAAAAGAATTGTACGTTTATGACAGCTGTCACGACGGCATACTTACGATGCGATTAGTATAGTCGTAGCGAATAGTGGGAGGCGAAGTTTCTTACTAGTTAGCATTTAAAAATTATGGACTATCTGTTGTGCCATTTTGCCTGGGTTAAGAAAGTATTCACTACTGAAATAATTAGTATAAAATATTCCAACATCATCCTTGAACCTGATAACTAGCAATATAATCCCACTCTCTACTTTATTTAAACTTTATTGTTGTTGTGTCACATACCACTTTTTATGGACCCATATTTCGCCCTTCAAAACAAAGACCCGACCCCAAATAATAAAATTATGGGGTCCCAAGACTAATTATAAATAAGTAAATATGTGAGGATATCTCAGATATGATCAACTAATCCGATAGCCATAATATGATCTGATTCCAAACTAGGAGATTATTATAGTCATATAACCAACCCCTGTTACAAAATCATATAAATAAACTGTCTGTTTCCAGGTGGCCGGTTCCATGAAGCTGGAGCTGGCTCAGTACCGTGAGGTGGCCGCGTTCGCCCAGTTCGGTTCCGACCTGGACGCCGCCACGCAGCAGCTGCTCAACCGCGGCATGCGACTCACCGAGCTGCTGAAGCAGGGGCAGTACGTGCCCATGGCCATTGAGGAGCAGGTCAGTACCTTAGCAAGCTGCAAGCAAGCGAGGTGAAACTCGTGCTGGCGATCAAGCCGTCGACCGTCTCGGAAGCCCTTTGCCATCAGAACAGAAAAAGTTTTTTTGTATATTTTGACCTCTGGGTCGCCAAAAGTATCAAAGCTTAAGACTAGGCTGTGCGTAAATTATTTTCAAAATAGTGTTACCCATGGCGGTCTCTCGGTATAGAATTCCATGCAGATGATGCCACGCGCCAAAAGCCAAACTGTTCAAACTGCGCAACCCTTAATTTATTTATTAAGCCTTTTCTTACAAGTTTCCTTTTGTCTAGGTTGCCATCATCTACTGCGGAGTCCGCGGTCACTTGGACAAGCTCGACCCCGCGAAGATCACTGCCTTCGAGAAGGAGTTCACCCAGCACATCAAGACCAGCCACCAGGGTCTGCTGGCCACCATCGCCAAGGACGGACAGATCACCAAGGAATCCGACGAGTCCCTCAAGAAGGTCGTCACCGACTTCATCGCCACCTTCACCTCCTCGGCTTAAGCGCTAGTGGTTATTACATGACGTCACGTGTTACTGCCCAACAACTGCCTCTACGTATCCGATATTTAAAGCGCTGGTTGTTTCCGTTTAGGACTAATCGTCAAATCTCCTGGCAGTAGTGTTACGTTTAACTTTTATAAGTGCCGTTTGGTAGAAGCGCCCGGCGGTGCTCGGACGCTTCTACTAGACGGCTATTTGTAGTGTAACATTCGTGTGGACTGTATTGAATGTGAATACGAATCATGGAATGTATTTATGTCGTAATGAAGACGCGGTTATAAATAATAAAAATCAATAAAACTTTTTTGTGTTTTTTTTTAAGCCCGGCACATTTTATCCCTCTTGATATTTTCTACTACGAGGGGGAGTAGGCAACCGCCTTCTGTATCATTTTTAAGCCTTCAATGGCACAAGAAACTGAAAAATCGTGGTCCGATTTACAAGTCATAATAAAAAGGGTGCTTCGCTCCCGACACGAGTCTGCTCTCACCCATTTTTTTTGTTGCTTTTTTTAAATATATCTATGGTCCTACCTACCTACCATCTTCCCAGGTCCTATTTTTCCATTCCGGACCCAAGACACCCCTGGGGGTGTCATTTCCGAGCACCCAGGTTTTGGAAAAAACTCCTTTACACGTGTACATACCATTGAATTCGTGATTTCGTTTTCGTTGAGACGAAAAACCATTATTACAAGAATTTACCGAACTTCATAAACCGGTTCGAGGCCTATCCAGACACCCATCATACGACCTACAAAAAAACGCATTTTGATAGGAGTGCCACGAGTGAGTGAATGAATGATAAATAAGTAAGTCGTTCGATTTTGATCACAGATGAATAAGTAAGTAACAAGTTAATTTTGATCCATGCATGCCGTGCGTGAGGCAATGCGAATTTATTTATTTTGTTGGCTTAAATTCGTATAAAATCTCGAGAATTTATCAAAATAAGTATATAATCAAAATTACCAATTAGTAGTCTCTCTATTATAAAGTTTTGAAGCTATTTGCATTTCTCTATCACATACTTTCGTCAATATGGAGTTCTTCGAAAGAGCGCATGTTTCTAAAAGTAAAAATTCTCAACGAAAAGACAACAAATCCGAAGAGAACGTGAAGAAACAGTTGAAACAGATGCTTTACGGATATCACCACAGTGACAACGCGCTCATAAAGGACTCTGCCAAGGAGAAAACCGACTTTGAAGATTCATCCTCTGTAAGTGGTTATTCCGACTTAAACCTGACGAATACGAGTAACGAGGCCGATTTAACGCAGGAAACTGAAAGCTCTGATCATAAGAATCCTTCTATCAAGAATAACCTTACTTTAGATGAGTCCCTTAGTTCTGATTATGTTGAGGAAAACAGTAACTCCAGTCAATCCCTGAGCATCGAATCAATTTCTGAATATGATGAAGACTTCAAATCACTATCCGAAGATGCATCACTTAAAAAATTAGACAGTGCTTTCAAAAATGAAAGTGCTGATGAGTCTGATATAAGTTTTATTGAAACATCCACTGATTTCGACTCAGATTCTAATGATTCTAATGATGAGTCAGAATTTGACGCTGATGGATCCCTGGCATCTAAAATAATGAACAGGCTAGGTGGAAATGTAAACAAGAAAACAAAAAAGGCGAATACTAGAAAAAGAAAGTTGGATGAATTAGAACCTGCTGATGATTGTCATACTAGTAACAAATACAAAGGACCATTCATGCCGAAGGAAGAAGATAGTGATATTAATAATTTAAGCCATGATATTTGTAATTTAAGTTTGCCTGAAACTAAACAATTTGCTGGACCTTTCAGACCTAAAGATCAGAAATCAGATGAAGATACATCACATGAGAGTTCAACATCTTCTCAAGAGCCTTTTTCACCATTTGTGTCAGTTTTAGCTACAGATATGGAGACTCAAAGTCTTACTGATATTTTAGGTGAATACAGACACCCTACCATTCGAAATTTGCCATCTGAAAGTCAGAATGTTTTCTCTACTGAAACTTCAGACTTGTTTAAATTAGAAAATGTTAGTGTAGTTGACATACAGACTGAAGTTGAGGATGAACAAGATGAGCTCTGCAGTTTGATACCTGAAGTGGATAATGACCCTGCCATAGAAGATATTGAATTACAACTTTCAGAAGTAGACTCAAGTCTGGAGCTAACTGAAGAAAGTACAAATGAAAATACATATCGATCTGAAAGAACTTCAGAAAGAGAATTATCTACAGACTCTGTAGACCCTGTACTAGTTAATCCAGTAAAAGTATATTATGGAAAAAACAACCACTGCATATTTGTGATGAAACATCCAGTTGAAATATACATCCATGGCAAAGTGAAGTTAAAGGCTCTAGGAGGCTCCATCGAGGTTTTAGGATATTCGCTGCAAGATGAGCCATGTGAAGTCTATGCAACAAACTATAACTATGCACAATGTATTAAAACTGTGCAGAATCAAAATGCTTACTATGGCTTGTTTGGGAAGTTGACTTCAGCTGGCCTTTTAGTATCAGAAGCTGAAGATATAGTCACAACTATTGGAGAGTATGATGCTATCATTTCTATGCAGCCACTGAGAAGTAGACAAATGGATTTTGTAGAAAATAACTTTTCAGCTGCAGATTTGTTTAGTAAGCCAAGCAAAAACATAGAGAACTGCTTCAAGAAGGCTTCGGAGATGCTGGGGTGCTCTTTATATTTGTCCAGGCCTTGGAGGTGTTTTGAGCAGAATATAATTTGGAAACAGGTTGTTGATTGTGGAGTATGTGAGTTCAATTTCATGCATATTACATTAATTTTCAATACATAAAATGAGCTGCAATTTTCTGGCTCCAACTTAACAGAGAGTGTTGTTTATACCAAACAATGGAAAATGTAAGCACCTAACTAATCAACATTAACAGCTCATACACATAGAGTGTGCAGGTTTCATCATGATGTTTTCTTTCTATAATTTAATATTTTTTTCTACATCTATAATCATTACTTATATCTAACATGCTTTAACTAAGTGTGGTTTCCTATTTTCAGATAAGCAAAGCAGAGGCATAGTATGCGGTGGCAAAGGCGTCGGCAAGTCTACCTTTCTGCGTTACTTCGTGAACAAGTTGCTGGCGAATGGACCTGTGTTGGTTGTAGACTTGGACCCAGGTCAGGCGGAGTTCACAGTTGCCGGCAATGTCTCCGCCACTGTCGTCACCCAGCCACTGCTCGGACCAGGCTTCACGCATCTGATGACGCCGGAATTGTAAGTTACAGCCCAGAGTGTAAGGCTGGCCTTAGATGCGCGTGTAGACTAGAACTGTACCTACACTTACGCGTCTTGATAACCGTAAAGTGTGTTCAAGAGTTGCATGAACTCAATCCGCCTTCCCCCTTCTTCCATCGGACGTCCAGACGCACTGCAGGTTACCACCCATTCTTGGTGACTATTCCTCGCTTGCGCACCAAACGCTTCTCAACATCTTTTATAATGCGTACCGCAAAGGAGTGGATCCTCCTGCCGGCGGCGTCTGTAATTCCGAGCACATACCCAACAACATATCTGACTCTCTTTAAATCCAGAGGGAATAGGCTCCTTCTGGGTAAGCTCACTACATCGTAGATACCATCCCTGCTCTCGGGCTGGATCGGGGTCAAGAGCAAACCCATATATTATAAAAAAAAGTAAAACAGCCGAAGTCTTCAACATCAAATACAAGGCTGGTCCCTGCAAGCTGTCCGCTATTTCTTTCGTATTATTATTATTATTTTATTTCCAGAAGTTAGTTGGTTATTCCGATTGCATATTCTCCTAGCCCGGTGTGGGTTGCTCGACTTCACAGGTTTCCTTAAAAATTCGTAAACATATTGGTACGTGGTGGGGGGTTCGAACTGGCGCGCAGCTGCGGCGCTTGGTCTTGGCCACTACACCACCGAAGCTCTCGCTCTCATTGCATCTATCATCATCAGCTCATATACGTCCCCACCGAGGGGCTCGAGCCTACCCTGATTAGGGAACATGCATAAATTTTTTTTTAGATTTTTTCATAGTTTATCTTTAAGTAAGTATACAAATATCACCGAAATCGAAATTGATCGAAAAAAAAACTAGTTACAACATTGTTAAACAAATATAATATCTGTCCCTCTTTACGAAAACAAAATTTTCTATGGCGAATGTATGGCCCGCGACACATATGACGTCACACGTTGTGTTTACCTGGAACTTGAAATATTTCGATTAATGAATTTAAATGTGCATGTGTCCTGCCACGCTGGCCCAGTGCGGGTTTGTCTAATTTCACACACAACCTTTGAATTTCTTAAAAGGAGTGTACATATTTCGTCACGATGCTTTCCTTCACAGTAAGAGCGTCGAAGAAACGTACATAATATATTATATTAATTCGAAAACACATTGGTACGAGGTGGGGATCGAACCCGCATCTCCCGGCTGTAACCACTATACCACCGACGCTCATTGCATCTATACTTATAAAATAATAAAATTATTTATATATACTAATCTGTTACAATGCGTTTTCAAAAGAATAGAAGTAAACTGAAAATGACTTGTGCTCGATTCATACAAATCCCAACTTTGTCCCCAGGATGTTGAACATAGGCATGATAAACTCAATGGACAACCCGAGACGATACGTCAATGCCGTGGAAACTTTACTCGCCCACTGTTCAAACGATGCTCGACTCAGAAACCTGCCTTGGATTGTCAACACCATGGGGATGACCAACAGTGTGGGCTTAAAGCTGACGTCGCTGATCATACTCCAACTACAGCCAACATTCCTCCTACAAATCGACTCGAGAAATGCTAAAAAGAGATACGACTTCCATCTCTACCCGCAGACGGTTAAAAACTTGTATTTCGAGGACTATCAGACCGATTCTTTATTTAGTAATGTGAAGGAAGTGGGCGTGGATTACTCTTTTCTGTTATCTCACCACACAGACAACGGAGTGAGGAGTAACTTTTCGTTGGCACCGAGAGAAGAACGATATTTGAATTTCTTGGCGTACTTTGGAAGTCTTTTGAATATCACGAGTGGAGATCTGCTGAGCATAGTCCCATATGAGTAAGTTATTTATTTGTAAATAATAATGTATTAAGTAAGTAGCCTAAAAAGGTCTAGTCGCCGGAACAGTTTGAGCGCTCTTCAAAAGTGGCTGGATTTTGGATATATTTGCCACACGCACGAGTATTTACATAAGTACAAGTTCAGTGTTCATAACTCGACTTATGGCCTTTTCTCAGGGTTTGTGAGACATGATAAAGAAGTAAGCAGTGAACGTGAGTGAGTGACTGGATATTATAGAGGGCACTGTTAGCTGTTTGGGTGCCATTTATGGAACATTTTATTTGTAGTTTTTTTTGTTCCATCTTCAAAATCGTTGCATAGAGCCGCAGGTTAAGTTACCTTTCTACTGATGTTAAGGTAAACAAGAAAAACAAAACCGAACTTTGTGAGAAGTACGTATAGTTGACACACAAAATAACACCCTTTTTTAAAATTATGTCCTGACCAAAAGGCTCGAGACTATACCCTAATAAAGCAAATAGACGCTCAGTTGAGTATTGGTCGACTTGTACGCACACAACCTTGAATGTGCAGGTTTATTTACGACGTTTTTCTGCGCGGTTAGTGTGCTGCGCACATTTTGAAAACATATTGACACGTATGTAGTGGGGCTCGATCGAACCCCTACTTTCCGATCAGATGTCAGCGACCTTAGCCGTTACACCATCCGACCCTAATACCAATCTAGAAGAAGTGAATCGAACCCGTGACCTTCACAAAGCTCACCCAAGTTCATCAGCATCCGCAAAGTAATTAAGTTATTATTATGAGTAAGGAGATAAATTTCGTTTCTCGGAAAGGGTGAGTCATCGGATCGGCCTCAAAACTCAACGTATCATTAGACGTTATCAATCATCTGAGCTGTTTGTCGTTGGCTGGTTTGGTAAAGCGCCCGAGGTCTGCTGAACGTGAAATTACGCTCCATAATCCTGATGGTACAAAGGTTTGTGAGGTCGGTCGTCGACCTTATCACATGATAAGACGTTTGGGAACCGACTTTTTCGTACTCCGAAAGCTTTTTTATTATTGCAACGATTAATAAAGTTGCTTTTAAATTGTGGGCTATTTACGCGAAACATTCGCAAATAACAAGTTGCCCTTGATTTTGAAATGTTTGAAAGCTCTACAGATAAATTGTTTTAAAAGTGTTGTATTCATTGGAGCATTGCGAGGCGCGTCGTTTGTAGCGAAGTCGAGCGGCTTCCCCGAACGGCGGTGATGTCATCTCTACGCCCGATGGTGACTCGCACTTCTAGGGCCGACGACGTCAACACCTTCACTGTCACTTTTCCTTTG
Source organism: Carpatolechia fugitivella (assembly GCA_951230895.1). Taxonomy (NCBI): domain Eukaryota; kingdom Metazoa; phylum Arthropoda; class Insecta; order Lepidoptera; family Gelechiidae; genus Carpatolechia; species Carpatolechia fugitivella. Next base: position 4,178,333 of record OX579664.1, read on the forward strand.
AAATAAGGTTGCTTTTAAGGTCTTTGGTAGGGTTTTTTGTCAACAGTATAATATTCCTATTCTGGTAAAAGCAGCAGGAAAGGTTTAATATTGTTTTTATTTGTTTCAGAGTAAATTTGAAAGATCTGAAGGTCGGGCTAAATGTGAAAATTAATAAAGCTGCTGTCACCAAGGTGATCAATGGCAAGGTGGTCGCGCTGTGCCAAAGTCCACCTGATAGCGAGAGCGTGTTTACCCTCGGCGATACGGCGCTGCCGTGTCTTGGAGCCGGTAATTGTTCATTATATACTTTGTTTACTCTGTCAAAGAAAGCACCATAAGACACGAGAAATCATTCAATTTCAAGGAAACTATCACTGCAGTCACGTCATCGTCCATACTGCAAAATCAATTACAGTCATCAAGAATAATGTATAATAAGTAAATGACTCAAAATGACGTAACTCGCTGTGGAAACTTGTAGATAGATTGTAGTGGATGTAATAATAAATATTTGCGTTATCAATTCAATAAAGTGCCGCAATAAATCGCCGATTAACTTAGATAAGCGCAAGCATAATGATACACTGTTTTGGCACGGTTGAAGACTGAAACTGCAGAAGATAGTTAATGCATTGAAATCGTTTGCAGGTCTGGTCCGCGGTATTGACTGGGAGAAGGAGGTGGTGTATGTGTTGACGAGCGAGCCTGTGGAGCGGCTGGCGGCGGCGCGGTGCCTCGTGTACGCGGACTGGGCCCCAGAGCTGCGCGGGGCCAGCGCGGTCCGCTCTGTGCCCGCAGCCGCGCCGCTGCCGTACCGCACGGCCGCTCACTACCAACAACGACAGTTCATGTTCGCGCCCAAACGACGCTTCAACCCACTACAGCTACTGAAAGTGTCCAGGAGTTCCTAAATTGAAAACCGTCGTGATTAGTTAATAAATTTGTAATTGGAATAGATCCCAAAATAATTACCTTAAATTATATAAAAAGGAATTCGTTAATTCATGTATATTTGAAAGATAATTTTGTACTTACAATACTAATAAAACATAACATAGATGATTGTTTTTAACTTAAATATTTCCCCATTCCTAAACCTTTGTTTTATAAATGCTGTATTTTTTATAAAAGTCAAAAAGAGTCTAGAAAAGAATTGTTAAAACATGGGGTCCTTTATTACTAATAAATTATATTAGCATGCAATGATCATACGGAAATTAAAGATTTCACACAATTAGATTACAATAACTGCCCTAGTTGATCAATATCTGAGGGCGTTGTTAGACGCAGCTGACTGCTGACAGGCACTTGGCGGAGTCAGGCGGGGCTCGCGCTCCTCGTCAAATAAACATCCTATACGATTTATACATCACTATTTTATTGAAAAATTAAAATACAAAATACCAAACTAAACAATAAAGTCTCGGTGAGATGACACCGGTCGAGGAATATATCTATATGTTTGAAGAAATGCTACTCGATTATATAACATGATAGTTTAGCACGAAAAATCTCACAGGCCCAGGAAGAGCCCGTACTCGCCCCCGACTACATATTTTGTTAAGGCATTTACGCTTACAATTTATAGATAATCTATAAAATATACAAGTACCAATTATGAAAGTGTATCCACACGAATACTGAGTGTGCGTGCGCGCGGCGCGAGCGCAGCGGCGGCGCCGCGGGGCGGCCGACCAGTAACGTAAGGTTCAGGCAGTATGCGAACAATTCATAAATCAGAGTTCTCCCGGCACTCGGCTCACTTACAGCAGGGAACACCTCGTCTTCTTCTTCTTCTTGACCTGCAGCGCGGCGCGCGTCGCCGTCTCGAACACCTCGCGCACGCCCTCCTTGCTCTTTGCCGAGCACTCCAAGTACGCAAACGCGTTGATCTTCTCCGCCATCGCACGCCCCTCCTGCGGCTTCACCGGCTCCTGCTTCATCTTGCGGAGCTCGTTAATAGTTGCCGGGTCATTGCGGAGGTCTTTCTTATTGCCGACCAAGATAATAGGTACATTGGGGCAAAAGTGTTTCACCTCGGGCGTCCACTTCTCGGGTATGTTCTCGAGCGAGTCGGGAGAGTCGACCGAGAAACACATGAGGATGACATCGGTGTCGGGGTAGGAGAGCGGGCGCAGGCGATCGTAGTCCTCCTGCCCGGCCGTATCCCACAGCGCCAGCTCCACCTGTTTACCGTCCACTTCTATATCGGCGACGTAGTTCTCGAACACGGTCGGCACGTACACTTCCGGAAACTGGTCCTTGCTGAACACTATCAGCAAGCATGTTTTACCACACGCGCCGTCACCGACGATAACCAGTTTTTTGCGTATCGCAGCCATCGGTCCTGAAAACAACACGACGTAAATGAGTTATGATCGTCGGCGTCAACGCCTTTCGTGAGTTATAAATATGGCCGCCGTATAGGATTATGGGTAGGGAGTAGTCTAAGCTCACAAATGTGAATAAGCACCTGAACTAGCGGAAGAAGAACAGCACCACCACATATTACCCTCACATACGAGGGTGGTTATTTATTAGTTTCTTTAGATACCTGAAGATTCTGGCTAATTTCGGTAGAATATTGGCTTATCGACACTTTAGCTCATCACAAGCACTTTCGTTCGTATAAAAACAGTATTGCAATAAGGAAAAAAACCTATGAATCATAAGTTAAACAATAACAGCTGTGAGTTGACAAAAAAACTAATTTTAATACCTTTCATTACTTCTGCTCCTAATATTTCAATAATATTATTGCTTTTCTGTTTTAACCAAGCGAATATATAGGAAATATTTAAAATCTTTTTGAGTGACTTGCCACATCAAAAATCTCAAATTGACATGTCCATGACATTTTTATTTTCTTAAGGTTTTTTTTTTTTTGTGTTCGGATACACTTTATTTTCTAAATCATGTTAAATCGATTTTGTTACTAGATTTATTTTGCTATTTCCTCCAAACCCTCTACAGTTGAATGAAACGCATCTTCGTAAGAAAAAAGGATAAGATAGTGGCTGTATTCCGAATCAGATTTCACGGCTCAAAGTACTGACAGCGATTACTCACGTACCGATTCAGAAATCGCGATAATACGGCTCATGAGCGAAATCAAAACGGAATGGCGTTTGAGCGCGCTGAAACTGCTTATAAATCAGTCTTGCCAGATGTTGATTAAACGTCATGACGCAATCCGTGACGTCACAATGGCTGCCGTAATCCCAATGACAGTGATTCGGTACGCGGTTTTGGGTACTCAAAGTGATGTCAGCGCAAATCGAAACGCAGCCAGTATTTGCTACGATTTTTCGTAGATAATAGCCAAGATAAATAGCTTATCGTGTCTTCCGAAGCATGGAATCACCTTGATTTTCGAACTATCGATTGATTCAGCCCGCAATGTTCAATCCTGGTGACACGTCAACAGTAACCAGGATTCGAACCCAGAACCTTCGTAATGTAATGAATGAGAATCGAACGCTTTGGCACTCAGCTACGGAGGCTGTCAAGGGCTATCTTAATGTGATCTGTTTTAGGTAGAATAGAAAATAAATTACATGCGGAAACTTTAATTTATTCGGTGGTACTTTTTGGGCTCATGTCTCAATGGGGGATTTTCTGACAGGTCTTTAAAAAATAAATTCTAATTAAGACGATAGATGGCGCCAGGTGTACTTCATGGATTCTTTTTTTTAAATCCTATTTTATGGCCCTGGGTGACTCGGCGGATTTCTTCGGATTAGTGAATCGTCAACGCCATCTATCGAAGATCATCATCTATGAACTTTTTTTTTAATTGGCTGTCGGAATCAAATTCTAAACTTAGGGCGTTTGCGCACTCATCCGTATCCGATTCTTATCCGGTCCGTTTTTGATTCGTAATAAAAACGGACGGTAAATTCACGTCTGGCGTTTGCGCACTCATCCGTATCCGATCCGGTTTTCATTCGTATTTGAAACGATGGCCGCGTTCCGATTTGAGCTGACAGCACTTTGAGTACCCAAAACCGCGTACCGAATCACTGTCATTGGGATTACGGCAGCCATTGTGACGTCACGGATTGCGTCATGACTGCCGCCATCTTCCGCTAACGGCGCCCATGCTCCAGAGGGAAATTCACGTAAGCGTAATGTTCGACTTTGACATATTGTTTATTTATTTTTAAAAGTTAAATGTTTAATGTTTAAATGTAAAATTAACGTGTCTTATATTTATTTGGTTGAACAAAATTAAAAACACGTTATTCAATTATGAAATGGCGATAAATTACTGAAATATTTTAAATCAATCAGTTTTGTAGGTTAGGGCTGCCAGATGTTCGATAGTAAAAGTATCGAGTAGGTTATGTATATATTACGATAGTTTTGACTCAGGCACATACATACATAAGATAATATCATAGGTAATCTGATAAAATATAAATATAAATATCAAACATTCTTTTTTGTATTTTTTTAATTTCATGTGCCAATTACATCTCCATTTTTAAAAATTCGCATACCTTTTCTTATTTTGGGTCTAGCCATGCGAAAAGTGCTGTTTTCACAGCTGTACGATACTTTTTTAATACGTATAATAATTTAGAATTTTGCCAGTTTTGGTACGGTAATCAACATCTGGCAAGACTGAGTTATAAGCAGTTTCAGCGCGCTCAAACGCCGTTCCGTTTTGATTTCGCTCATGAGCCGTATTATCGCGATTTCTGAATCGGTACGTGAGTAATCGCTGTCAGTACTTTGAGCCGTGAAATCTGATTCGGAATACAGCGCATGATATTGTTGTAGTGATGTGCCGAGTCGAGCTGACTGACTTAGCTGATCTCGACCATAATGCTATAGAAGCAAGAAGCGTTCAAGGTCAAATTGTTAACACTTTACCACTGACTGATGAGCAGTTGACTGTACTCGAGTATAGATTTCAGGTACTAATAGAATTTGAATACTAGGTTGATCTTTTTTAATTATATCTACTTATGTAATGTAGATCCCGCAATAAAGTAGCTCACGTTATTCGTATAGTTCGTTTCACGTAAATAGAATCCTGGAGTCTCTTGTCTCGAGTGTGCATTCGATTATTTTTGTAACGAGTACCAAAATACTTGTTTATCAATAAATAGTCAATTTGGCACATCACTAGCAGCGCGAGCTTTCCCCTCCCCGTACCTCACTCTTCATCCGTAAAAAAATCGTGTAGTGCGCAAGCGTACGTACAATTTGTATGGCGGCCACTTCGTTTCGGTTTTGATCCGTAAAAAAACCGATCCGGAATGAGAATTTACGGATCGAAAACGAACCGGATACGTATGAGTGCGTAAGCGTCCATACAATTACTAGGATGGCCAAACCGGATCAGAAACGGATAAGAATCGAATGAGAATCGGATACGGATGAGTGCGCAAACGCCCTTACTCATTTATTTCATTACTATTGCGCTGGAAAAGTAACCAGCTTGTTTTCATCACCAACCTCAAAAAAGACAAGATATAAAATTTAAAGCATTTATTTTTACCCAGTTCATTTACAAATAACCAGTCCAACAACAATAATAACTACGACATTATCATATCACACATGTTTTACATTTTATCTTAGTAACTAGAAAAGGCATAGTAGGCATTTCGGAACGTGAAGCCGCCTAGAGAATAGAAGATTAGTGAACCTGCTAATATTAGGCCTAGGCTTGTGTAATTAATAACTTCATAATCATTGCAACTTATATTTAACTTTACTGGAGTGTCACGAAATTACATATAAAACTATTTAAGAATGTGTATCTTACGTACAAGTTAACTGAATAGCAGATATGAAAATCACATCAAGATGGCAAATCAAATTGTGCACAGTGAAAAACATTAAGTATATCAAAAATAATTCCAATAATCAACAATAAATGCATAAATAAGATCAAAGAAATGTTATAATAATTGTTCATGACACAAATACAGCTAACACAAGATAAGACGAGCAGTCAAGACAACAAAGACAACTACATTATTACAATATATCCTTACTAATATTATAAACGCGAAAGTTTGTATGTATGGATGTTTGTTACACTTTCACGCAAAAACTACTGAACGGATTGGGATGAAATTTGGAATAGAGATAGTTTGTACCCTGGATTAACATATAGGATACTTTTTACGGGAAAATCTTACACAACGCAAGCGTAGCCGCGGGTGGACCGCTAGTTATTTATAGTTTTAAAATACACTCTATTTGCTATTAGTGAAGGTGCGTGCTTTAATATTAATTTTGTGATCTTATAGCTATATATAATAGACAATCCTAAAATGTAAAAAATTCTTTAAAAATTAACACAGCTGCACTTTTTCTGCATATAGGTAGGGCGGCTATTTTTCGTATACACCTATTCTGTAATGTATGGTAGTATTTGAAAATAGTGTTGTCAAAGACTGTCGTGTCGTCCGTCGTTGGCCTAAAAGATTCATATTTAACAAAAGAAGTATGTATTATTTAGAGGCTTCCCAAATAATTTATACAGGGTGGAAACGTTACGTGTACTCACTCGATTTATCCTAAAATATACAAGATACAGAGAAACTGATTACTGGTACTAAAAGTGCTTTAAAAGTACTTTTTGAAAAAACTATGGGATATATCAAAAAATATTTTTTTGCTGTCACCATACATTTACTATGAAGTTGCACTTTTTGCCACTTAACCGCACCTATGATAACTTTATACAAGCATATTTTGTTACATGTAAATAAAAAATAAATAAATAAAAATATTCAATTCTATTTTTTATCTATTTACTTACCGTGTCATTATTTTTGTAATTCAACATTTCTACAGACTATTATTTTAACTCTATAGTAAATGTATGGGAGCAGCAAAAAAATTGTATTTTCGATATATCCCATTAATTTTTCAAATAGTTATTAATACCATTTGATAGAGCTCGTGGGGCACTTTTAGTATCAGTAATCAGTTTCTCGGTGTCTTGTGTAGTTTAGGATAAATCGAGTGAGTACACTTTTTCCACCCTGTATATGAATCTTTTATATACTTTATCACATTAGTATACACCTGGTCCCTTGTCTCGTTGATATTTCAGTAGCTTACAGGTCCTCGGAGGCGATCTAAAAAAAGAAAACAAAAGGATCAGGTGGGCATTATAGCGACCCTTACGCTGTGAGCCAACGATTGCTCTGCTCATCCCATTGGGATAACCGCGTGAATTTATATGAAACAATATAATTACGGGTTCTTATTTATGCGAAGGTATATATCATCAACAGCTCATACATCGAGGGGCTCGAGCTTGTCCTGAATTAGGGCGATTAGGCCTTAGTCGACCACGCTGGCCCAGTGCGGGTTGGTCGACTTCACACACAACCTTTGAATTTCTTCGCAGGAGTGTGCAGGTTTCATCACGATGATTTCCTTCACCGTAAGAGCGTCGAACAAACGTACATATATATTCGAAATTCGAAAACACATTGGTACGTGGTGGGGATCGAACCCGCGTCTCCCGGACGGAAGGCAGCGGCCCTAGCCACTAGACCATCGACGCTCATTTTGGGACATATCCTACAGTTCAACAGGACCAATCACGCATAGCTGTCAACGAGATTAGTTATTTATTTTGCTCGAGCCTTGTATGTATCATTCATTATAATATAGGTTTAATTGTGTGACGGATGACAGTTTAGTTGGCAGAATGCCTTTTACTTTCGAGGGTTCCAGGTTCGTTTCCCGGTCGGGCAGATATTTGATTGACGAATTTAATAGCAGTTCTGGTGTTCACGGCACCACAATATAGGGAGTTATGATATTTATTTTATTTTATATCATAATAGCCATTTATTTTATTATCAAGCTAAACTTTTGAATAGGGTATTTGACTGCTTCCTATTTTAAGAACAATATAATTATTTAAGAAATAAATTTATAAAAACCGAGACTATTGTATTTCATTGCGGTCTTTTGGACTATTTGGGCCATAATTTCATCGTGTTAATTTCGCAGTATTTATCTGTTAAACAAAGCAGTCGAATAACCTATTCACTTTCGGGTAAAAGGAGTTTTGCAGTCTATAATTAATGAATAAAACAAACATTACTGGTAAATAAATTTAATTGTAAACTATTTACAATATTGTCACCTTAAACCATAGAGTTAATACTTATTCGAAGAAAAATTAATTATAGACTAATGCAAATAAATTGTGTGTGTTACATTTATACATGCAAATGTAAGTCGTGAAGTCAATGACAAAAACAAAACCGATGATCTTCGGTCCGTTTTCAATTAAAAATGATAGAAAGTGACAGGACTAATTTTTAGTTTATTACAGTCGTTTTAAACCTGGTTGAGTGAGAATTGAAAATGTTATTTCATACTCCTCTCACTAGTTTCAGGATCCGTTAACGAGAAACTACTAGGTACGACTGAAAAACAGCGTCTGTCTCTTTTGAGGTAGACATTTTGCTGAGTCGCACCTTTTCTGCTGTAGTGCCACATTGCATATTATAATGCAATAATTAACTACTTAATTAGCCATGTTATATATATTTTTAATCTTGTTGGTTTCTATTCTATTTTGAAACTTGATGCCGGTTGCCGCTCACTTCTTTACCTTGTTCCAGGCGACGAGGCCGTAGGTGACTCCGGCGCCCAGCGCGAACGACAGCACGTAGGGCAGGAAGCTGAACGAGGGTGGGAAGCGCTTCTTCATCAGACCCACGATGAAGTTCAGGTTGCTTTCCGAGTAGGGCGGGTAGCGGCCGCTGTACAAACAGACATTGACATGATTTTAAACTTTGATGGGTAGCAAATAGATTAGGGGTTTTCAAACAGTTTCATAAAGCTAAATAAATGTTCAGACATGTACATACATTTTTTCATTATATGTAGGTACAATGTAAAAAAATATAGGTGTTGCGGCATGAGTTGTCTCATTTGGTATTCTTGAATGCGCCAGTGTTTTTCTCAATCAGTGAATGTTTAGAAGAGTCGCCCATGCCCTTGTATATAATGATAACAAGGGCCAACCATGATAGCTTTGACGTCGAAAAATGATTTGGAAAAATCTTAATTCAAACAAAATAATTTCTGATTTTGATATTTCGGGTACTCACGAGCCGAGCCTCTCCCCGATGGCAGCGAAGTCCTTGACGAGGCAGCTCTTCTTGTGCGTGAACGTGTCGAACGTGGCCTTGCCGTGGTACGCGCCCATGCCGCTGCTGCCCACGCCTCCGAACGGCAGTGTGTCCACTATAGGGGAAGAGGATTAGACTCTGACACTATCAGCTGTACAACAGGGATGCAGCTATGCGAAAGAAAAAGAAAGTAGTAGGTTTTTTTTTGTTTTCGCGTGTTGCACCCTTTTCTGCTGTACGGAACAGCAGATTGTGTAGTGAGTAAATACTTTAAACCTATGGCAGTCATATGCTAGCACTTCACACTTTTACGAGGCTAGGTGAGCGCAACGTATAGTACTAATTTGTCTTTTGAAGTTTGAACTGGAATATTAGAACTTCATTCGAGCACCAAAACGATATTAGACGGTTCAATTTTGATTTCATTTTCGATGCTAATTTTGACGTTTCATCTTTCATCACTGATGTGCCTTTGTGATGAATGTCAAATCCATCCGTTCGCTTTCATCGGGCATCGTTCATTGTTCATCGAGATGAACGATAAATGAAGCGTGTAAACAGCCGCGGCAGTCATTTATTCATTTTTTTAGTGTTTCTTTTTATTTTAAAATACAATTACATGGTTTTGAAATGGTGTAATATATAGAAATAATAATATTATATTTTTAGCACCATGAATGATTTTGGAAATAAAGATTCAAGATCAAGATATTTCGAAAAATGCTCACACATTTATTCACTTTACATTTTGCGTCTAAACACACCAAGATTCACATCACTTTCACTGTTCATCATTCACTGCCTTTCATTGAAAATGAATCACTTGGGATGAACCATTTAATATAGCCTTTATAAGAACACGTCAATGTACTCATTGTACTCGTATCTTGCTTGTGCGCATCTTGTCTCGCAAGAGTTGAAGTGATAGCATTCTCCAAGACTTCCGAATACAGCGGTTATGGTGTCCCGTGTCAGGTTATACTGGGTGGCGCAAAAGTAATGACCCTATTTGGTTCAGCTACAAAAAAGTCTCACTAAGTCTCTGGAGGTCACCATTTAAGAGACATCGTCTTCAAATTGTAATGCGATGAAATTTCATGGCCTAAATATACATATATGAAAACCTATTTCTAATTTTCTAATTTAGAATAGATGTTGTAGTTGTAGCTGAATCAAATAGGGTCATTACTTTTGCGCCACCCGATATAATCAGCATCGCTATTTGTCTTTTATCTTTTTTGCAGAAAATAAAGACAACGGAAATGAAAATACTATTATATTTTAAACATAATTCGCTGTTCGGAGTCGTCAGTCTAAGACTGAGATTGGTCGGATCGAAAATACTCGTATTATTGTTATAAAGTAAAAGAGAAGAATGAAATAAAATAATACTAAGTAGAGAGTATGTACATTGGAAGTGCCTTCACCTTTTTAAAATTATAATTAATCTACATAGTAAACTTTCATGCTGAATATTAAAAAAGCATACAGCTCGTTATTGTCAATATAATACATACAAACTAACTTCATCAATGTTTTTTACGTTCGAAATACCTTTGATTTAACTAAACATGCAAAAAAAAAAAAAATTGTACGACTTTCTAAAAACATAAATGTAAGTTAAGTATATAGTTTAAATTTTGTTTACGAGTGCTCTGTAATGAAATTTATTATTTCGATCGAGGATTCAAATAATTTCTACCATTCGAATATGTTCGTGTCGTCACAAAGCGGTAGAACTGCTTTTTGATTTTAGTTGCAGAGTCAAGAAACTGGGTCTGTGTAAATGAAACCACACCATCTCGATTTCATAGACAAAGTTCCGGCCGACCGATATGTGGCGCATTCACCCAGTCACGCTCTAATCCATAATAGGGAATATGCCCAAAGGGGTTCGAAGATTTTGGCTTAGTCAAGTTGTTGTTGTTGTTGTTGTTATTTTATCAAAATGGCGGCGCACGATAAATCCTACATATATCGATTGGGGATACTTATACAAACAAAAAATCATAAGGGTCAATATATCCTAAAGTGTCACATTACAGAGTTATTTGCAAAAAAAGGTCGATGAATTATCTTGAAATAACTTACTTATTTAAATGCTTGTACGCACAATATTGTATTCAAATACACATTTTTAGCAAGGGGACTTTTAAGATTAGGTACTTTGACTCTATTGTATGAAGTAAACAGTACTTAATATGTTTAAAAAGTTTGCATGTAATTCAATATAAAGTCGCTTTTTCCAGTTTTAACAAACAAGATGAAAATACGAATCAATAAAACAAGTATTTTACAGCCAACAATTTATTGATAAAAAAAAAATTATTTTGTAAGTATAAGATCAAACTTATACATTAGTTTTTTTATATTTTATTATTATAAATTGATAAGTCTTCAATTATTGTCTACATACAAACTTTTAGTATGATAAGAGATAGAACATAAAGATAAAAAAAACTGATGTATACGTTTGATCCTATACTTACTAAATCATCTTTCTTGGATCAATAAATCGTTGGCTATAAAATGCTTTTTTCATTGATTCGTATGTTCATCTGGTTTGTAAAAACTGAAAAAACTTATGCGATTTTATATTGCATTACAATCAAACTTTTTAAACATATAGTAAGTACTGTATACTTCATACAATAGGGTCATAGTAATAAAAAATGTTTATTTGAACACAATATTGTGCGTAAAAGCATTTAATAAGTTAGTTTTTTCAAAATAATTCGTCGATCTTTTTTTGCAAATAACTTTGTAACGTGACACTTTAGGATATATGATTTTTTGTTTGTATAAGTATCCTCAATCGATATATGAAGGATTCGTCGTGCGCCGCCATTTTGATAAAATAACAACAATAACAACAGCGAAGGCGAGCACTAAGCCAGGCTCCATACAAAAATCTTCAAACCCCTTTGTTAAACTCATTAATCGAAATATTTCAAGTTCCAGATAAACACATAAAAATATATTTTTTCGAATATCTTGCCCAGAAACAAAGTTATTATAAGGCTTCAAAGTTGATGGTTAGACAGAGAGGTCTGACGTGACAAGTGACGTCATATGTCACGCGCGCCATACATAGAAAATTTTGTTTTCGTAAGAGGGCCAGACATATTTTTTTAACAATGTTGTATGTACCTATCTAGTTTGTTTTTCGATCAATTTCGATTCTGTTTTGACTGTCAGTATTCTGTTTTTGTATACTTTCAGATGAACTATAAAAAAACTATTTTTTTTCCCTCATCCGTCCTTTAAAGATTAAAAAAGGATAGGAGAGAGAGGAGAATGAATGATAAAACTTTGAATGAATGATAACCTAAAATAAGGGCGTAGCAGCACATGTAGTAGTCAATTTAAGAAATTATTGAGTCAGATTTCTTGGTCTATAAGGTCTAAATTCGATGTTTAACAGGTCTAAAATTAAGATGTCCTAATCTTAATTTTTAATAGGCTAAAATGACGAACGAACTTAAATTAAAGATTAGAGCGTGACTTCCTGAATTAGCTCCACCTTTTCTTCAGGAACATAAGCTTATATTGCGTCCCCACCTGACATCTGCATGACGGTATCGTTAATGCAGGCGCCGCCGCTGGTCGTGTTGCTCATGAAGTTGCTCACTACACTCTTGTCGTTGGAGAACGCGTACAACGTTAGTTAGCTTATATTGAGTCCCCACCTGACATCTGCATGACGGTATCGTTAATGCAGGCGCCGCCGCTGGTCGTGTTGCTCATGAAGTTGCTCACTACACTCTTGTCGTTGGAGAACGCGTACAACGTTAGTTAGCTTATATTGAGTCCCCACCTGACATCTGCATGACGGTATCGTTAATGCAGGCGCCGCCGCTGGTCGTGTTGCTCATGAAGTTGCTCACTACACTCTTGTCGTTGGAGAACGCGTACAACGTTAGTTAGCTTATATTGAGTCCCCACCTGACATCTGCATGACGGTATCGTTAATGCAGGCGCCGCCGCTGGTCGTGTTGCTCATGAAGTTGCTCACTACACTCTTGTCGTTGGAGAACGCGTACAACGTTAGTGGCTTCTCTCTACAGTGGTAAAGCACAACGTTAGACCGCCACCCGATACTTTTATACACTACCTACATTAGGGAACTAAAATTGGCCTGTACAACCGCTCGATTCGTCCAAAGTTTCAATGTTTTGTATCTCTTGGGAGGAAATGCAAGGTATATCAACGTGAAAGGATGCAGAGAATTTAAAATTGGATAAAGTTATTTTTTATAAAAGAAGTGTGTTAAAAGGCGTAGATGTCACTTAACAACAAGATATACATCTTGTTATTAAACTTTCATATGAAATATCTTCTTTTTTCACATGGCGTTAATTAGGTCTCATTTGAAATATCTAGATAGTTTTCCAAGTAACTTTAAACCCTCTTCAGCGTGTGAAAAGTACACACAACGACGAATCGAGCGGATCAAGTGAATGGAGTTGCAAATAGCATACAAAATGTAAATTAAATATATAAATATACAGTAAATTCCATATTTACAAAGATACAAAGTGTTGTGGAATTCAAGAGCAACAGGAGTTTTCGTATTAAACTGTACATACATTTACTTAATCAATGCAGTAATAAAAATACTTTCAACCTATTTGCTAATAAATAATAGCTACACGTTCCACCACCATAACATACTCTCACCATTGCACCCTTCACCGGAGAATAGAGAAACTAGTGGAGTTTCGAATTAAACCTTACAAGAACCAATGGAAGTAAAGTGAATTGTTACGACGAGAGTAAAATTGTAAACAACTCATAAAAAAAGCGAGCCGCCTTATAGAAATAGTCTTCAATTGATAAATAAAAAAGAATTGAAAAAATAAAATAAAAGATTGAATTGATAATAATAGTGTTTAATATATATATTTCAATAAATAATTTATTCCAAATTACAGTAATTCTACTACAATTTGTATTAACTATCCATAAGCTGGCTCAACTTTTTTCTTATTGCCCCGACACCGGAATCGACCAACATACCAACATACCAACAACCGCAAACCGCAAGAACCAATGGTGCAATTTTGAAGGAAACAGCCAAACCAGATCATAATTTGAAATCGGATCGGTTGCAGAAACAAAACTTTATTATTAGCATTTGTACTTAGTACTTTTATTAGCATTTGTTGGAAAACGTAATATTCAGTCATTAGCATTGCTAACACCACCGGGTTCGAATCCCGCCCAGGGCAAACATTCTTATCTTGTTGTGGATGTTGTTTATCTATTATATATTTAACCAATGTACCTATATATCAGCTCTCTGATATCCATAGTACAAGCCTTGCTTAGTTTGAGATCAGATGGCCGTGTGTGAGATGTCCCCACATATAAATACACTAGCGGTCCGCCCGCGGCTACGCTCGCGTTGTATAAAATTTTCCCGTGGGACTAAGACTTTTTTCAGTAAAAGTATCCTATGTGTTAATCTAGGTTACAACCTACTTAGTTAACCGCTATGACTGTAATTACTAGGCATGGTAGGTAGGTAATTACTAGGTAACTGCTAAATAAAACTAGTTTTGTTTTTGCAACCGTCCACCATTATTCTCTTACCGCCGTAAAACATGATCGTGTCGTTCATACTGATGCTGCCCGAGCGGGTTTGCTCATTGAACAAATTTTGTATCTTGCGTTGTGTGCTGAACACATACAGAACCAATGGATGATCCCTGCAATGTAGTACCGACCTGTAGCCTCCGACTTCACAAATGAGATGAGATGGATGAGGACATTTTAAAGATTTCACCCGGATCTCCCTTTTTTTTTTTTTGTATTCATCCGTTATAGACAGGCTAGGGGATCTAAGCCCATACTGCCTAGGCCAGATTTCCCATATTTTTTAATTTTAATTTTATATTCCCATATTTTTTTTTGTTTTTGTCAGTGTCAAGTAGTAACATGTTTATTTATTTTTTTATAGTAAAAATTCCTGCAGGGTTAGCATAATCACCGCAGATAAAATAAACCCGCGCGACATACAAAGTGACTGCCAATAATAACCAAGTTTTTGTCGCACAAAGACAAGAACTGCGTTACTATTGGCGGTTACGTTTTATGTCGCGCGGTTTATTTTATATACGGACGTGCAGAGAGGGATAGTAGCTCGAGTTAAATCTGCTATGAATTATTATCCTCTGGTATATGTTAGAAATCATATTTTCTGAACACTCTTACGTATGAAACCAGAATGATGCATCAGGAAGTATCATATTAATGGTGTATTTATTTGCGTTTATTTATTATTTTGTTAATGAGTGAGATAAATCAGAGTTATTAGCCTTTTAGCTATGTCTTTACTCTGTGATTGATTTTTTTTATGTTTTTTTATTTAAGTAACTTATTTATCTATGTATGTTGGTATTGGTATGTATGTATAATATGTAATAGTATAAGTATATCTATGTACTATTGTGTTGTTTAGGTTAATTCTAACTTTAATTTCATTTTTATATTCTGTGCACTTTCTTTTGTTTACTCTGCGATCTCATTTTCAGAGATAAGCTCGCCTTTGTACATTTATTTCTTATCCTGTGTATGTTTGATTGTGCAATAAAGTGTTATATATTGATGTCGCCAAATTGACAAATGGAAACATACATCTACTTGAAATAAAAAATAATAATTATTTTATGTTGTAATCAAGCGAGTATTTGTTATACTGTAATAATCAAGTAGATTGTAGTTTCAAAACAAGAAGCCAGAAGCTCTTCACAAATAATTACGAATGAACAAAACTCAATATTGAAGACCGATGATGACCGTGTCCGTGAAATGATTCACTCCCCACAATTTATAGACCACACAAATGGACAGACCAAAGTCCCTAGATATGAGAGAATACAAAAAAACACGCAAATGCTGTTTTTCATAGGGGATCGGACTACTTATTTTTAATTTTAAATCCAAACTTCTTAGTTTCTGCTATCGAACACTAAAAGAATTTTTGCTCTATCTTTAAAATTGAAAGGTTTGAAATTCAAGATTAGACAGAGAGGCACATACCCACTTGTGACGTCATTTGTTAGTAACGCCATATAATCTCCATACAAAAAATCATTTTTGAAAGAGACAGATAGATATATTGAACCTTTAAAAAATCACTGTAAATTCATTTTTCAACCGATTCTGTTTTTTTCTTCGCGAATCGTCTGCTACTAATCTATATTTTAAAAATAATTCATAAAATATGGTAAATTTAGGAACAGTCCGATCCCCTATTGCATATTATAAAACAATAAAACTAGAGCAAGTTTAAAAATGAATTCGAGAAAAGAAACTAAGTTAAAAAAAAGCTTTTCTTGTTGTTCGTAAAAGCATTGTAACTGACCAGCTCTTTTTTAAGCGAATATGGCCTCTCATCAACAGCTCATATATGTCCCCACCGAGGGGCTCGAGCCTACCCTGAATTAGGGCGATTAGGCCTTGAGGCATCGACCATGCTGGCCCAGTGCGGGTTGGTCGACTTCTAATACAACTTTTGAATTTCTTCGCAGGATGTGCAGGTTTCATCACCATGTTTTCCTTCACCGTAAGAGCGTCGAATAAACGTAAACGTAACGAACGTATGAATTCGTAATTCGAAAACACATTGGTACGTGGTGGGGATCGAACCCGCGTCTCCCGGACGGGAGGCAGCGGCCCTAACCGCTAGACCACCGACGCTCCCATAATAAAAATATCAAAATCTTACCTGGCGTTGATAAACTTAATCGCTTCGTAGGCGTTCTCAACGGGAACGATCGGGAGGATGGGCCCGAAGATCTCGTCCTCCATGACCTTGTCGGCGGGGGTCACGTTGGCCACGATCGTGGGTTCAATGAACTTGTCCTGGGCGTCCGAGCTGCCCCCCACGGCTATCTTGGACTTGCTCGCGTCTAAGAGGGCTTGGAGACGACTGGAATTGTTGACACATTTTTCGGTTATATCTTATCTAATTATATAAAACAAGTCGGGTTAGTTACAACATTTATAGCTAGTGGCTCTCTGAGCTGTAGACATCGCGAGTTTGTATATCTATTTTTATTTTTTCTCCACAAATATCCCCGACCCTTGAAATTTATTTAACTCAATTTTATTTTTATTTTTTAATATCATTTTATTGAATTTTATTTCTTTATGTGACCTGTAGAGGAAAACAGCCTCAGCGGTAGACCTTTTAATCTGGCAACCCCCATAACTCCGTCATTATTTAAAATTTCTAAAAACTGACTCGACAAACAAATTTGGTTAATTTATCGAACCTGCTCACAAAATTTCACGAGAATCGGTTGAGAAACGCGACCTGTAGAGTGGAACAAACAGACAGATAGACATACAAAAGCAATTTTGGCCAAGCTGAAACGGAGGACGCTTCGCTTGCTCGGTCAACTAAAGAACGGTTGGACCGATTTTTGTGATCTTTGATTTGTTGAATTGGTCACCGGCTCACCGCCCCGAATAGCAGAATAACTATTAAAACAACTGAAAATGTCAGGAAAAAATGAAGTGCGGTACGAAGTAGTAAAGGAATGAGAATCCTATTGACAGACTAGAAATATCAAGGGTTTCTAACCATGATGGAATCGAGCCAAATAGCCATTTGTGACGTCACTGTTTTCTGTTGTCATGATTGTTTCAATTTAAGTTTAGTTTCAATCAATCAATCAATCAGCTTATTGCAGTCCACTGCTGGACGTAGCCCTCCCCTCGGGCACGCCAAAGCGCATGGTCATCCGCTTTCCTCATCCAGCCACCACCAGCGACCTTCTTCAGGTCATCAGTCCACCTGGCAGGGGGGCGTCTCACACTACGTTTCGCGAGACGCGGTCTCCATTCGAGATATTGTTTACTTTGTAACAATAAGTTTTGGATTGTGTCTGGTTTAGTCATACTCATTTAGTAGCAACAATGCGTTTGTCTACTATCGGCAGAGAAGGTACTAACAGAATAAAAGCAGATGTCAAAACACATATTTTTTTGTTTAAAACTAACCCGTTGATTTCCTGTTGTAAATCAATGCTTTAACCGGATATTATTGAACAATATTTTGATATTGAGAATGTTTGATTTTGATACACACGATTGTTTAATACGCGATAGTGGTTTTAACTGTCTTGAAATTAAATGAATACTTTATTCATTTTTGGATGTTACATCTCTTAGTTTCGTCATTACATTTTTTTGGGTGAGTTCACTACACGATGTGCGGACTCTGTGGAGAAGAACTCACCAAAGGAACTCCACATGCGCCGCATCTTAAGTGTTTCTTTTTTTGTCAAATAATAATAAAAGTCATTTACAAAATTCATGCATGTTGAAATAGCCTGTCATTCAAGAAATCTATTCCCATGGATATCTATCCTCTAAGTAATTAGATATTCTATAATAAACATATTTATATAATTTTTGCTTAACAATAGCTTTGAACTTATCTTAAAGTAATTTCACAATCGTTGCTACTGTTGGGACTTTTTTCTATCGCCAACCACTACGAATTCGAAGTAAAACAATGTACGAAAAATAACACTTACTTAAAATGCCTGCTGTTGACGATCCTGCATAGATCAGGCGATTTCTGTGGCTCATCTCCGTACCACTCTTTGAGCACCTTCTTAGCCGCTTCGACGAACCTGAGGGTCAGTGGAGCTTGGGTTATGACACTGTATCTCTAATGCTATACACCCTTCATAGTTTCAACTAAGACTGTTTGATAAAGTCTTTCATTGGCTTTTTGGTCCACGGTAACTCATAGAAGTCCATGGATAGTTAGTCCGAAACTAAATGTAGGGATGATAGATAAAATTGAAAAGAATTCCAAAACAGAAGTTCTGAAGTAAATTTTTCAGTTTTTTAAGCAGCTTAAAATATATTTTAGGTCTTTTATTGCCCCGCATTGATGAACTTGCCCCACAGGATGCGTCACGGACACCACTATATCCTATGAGCTGGTAATGGTAACAAAGAAGAAGGGACTGACTTGTCCTGCACTTCCTTTGTGCACAGTATGTAGTCGGGCGCGATGCAGGTTTGCCCCGCGTTGATGAACTTGCCCCACAGGATGCGTCACGGACACCACTATATCCTATGAGCTGGTAATGGTAACAAAGAAGAAGGGACTGACTTGTCCTGCACTTCCTTTGTGCACAGTATGTAGTCGGGCGCGATGCAGGTTTGCCCCGCGTTGATGAACTTGCCCCACAGGATGCGTCACGGACACCACTATATCCTATGAGCTCGTAATGGTAACAAAGAAGAAGGGACTGACTTGTCCTGCACTTCCTTTGTGCACAGTATGTAGTCGGGCGCGATGCAGGTTTGCCCCGCGTTGATGAACTTGCCCCACAGGATGCGTCACGGACACCACTATATCCTATGAGCTCGTAATGGTAACAAAGAAGAAGGGACTGACTTGTCCTGCACTTCCTTTGTGCACAGTATGTAGTCGGGCGCGATGCAGGTTTGCCCCGCGTTGATGAACTTGCCCCACAGGATGCGTCACGGACACCACTATATCCTATGAGCTCGTAATGGTAACAAAGAAGAAGGGACTGACTTGTCCTGCACTTCCTTTGTGCACAGTATGTAGTCGGGCGCGATGCAGGTTTGCCCCGCGTTGATGAACTTGCCCCACAGGATGCGTCACGGACACCACTATATCCTATGAGCTGGTAATGGTAACAAAGAAGAAGGGACTGACTTGTCCTGCACTTCCTTTGTGCACAGTATGTAGTCGGGCGCGATGCAGGTTTGCCCCGCGTTGATGAACTTGCCCCACAGGATGCGTCACGGACACCACTATATCCTATGAGCTGGTAATGGTAACAAAGAAGAAGGGACTGACTTGTCCTGCACTTCCTTTGTGCACAGTATGTAGTCGGGCGCGATGCAGGTTTGCCCCGCGTTGATGAACTTGCCCCACAGGATGCGTCACGGACACCACTATATCCTATGAGCTGGTAATGGTAACAAAGAAGAAGGGACTGACTTGTCCTGCACTTCCTTTGTGCACAGTATGTAGTCGGGCGCGATGCAGGTTTGCCCCGCGTTGATGAACTTGCCCCACAGGATGCGTCACGGACACCACTATATCCTATGAGCTGGTAATGGTAACAAAGAAGAAGGGACTGACTTGTCCTGCACTTCCTTTGTGCACAGTATGTAGTCGGGCGCGATGCAGGTTTGCCCCGCGTTGATGAACTTGCCCCACAGGATGCGTCACGGACACCACTATATCCTATGAGCTGGTAATGGTAACAAAGAAGAAGGGACTGACTTGTCCTGCACTTCCTTTGTGCACAGTATGTAGTCGGGCGCGATGCAGGTTTGCCCCGCGTTGATGAACTTGCCCCACAGGATGCGGCGCGCCGACACCACTATATCCACTGTGTTATCTATGTAGCACGGGCTGGGGAGAAAAATAATTGTTTTTGAGAGAGTAATCGCCAATAGCATGTTTATGAACAGTGAATTAATATGAACAGTCCAGTTGACTTCTAAGATACAAGCTTTATCAAGAAAAGATACACAAGTTACAACGATGATGTGTTTCGGCACACATAAAAACGTTTAGAATGTTAAGGTGACCAAAGAAATTGGATTTCTATTAATGTACTTCTCGTAACCGGCCGCTGCAAGGCTAATTTAAATCCTAGAATTTTATTAATTTTGGTATTGCTTACAGAAATAGTAGTAAAACGGGATATATCCCGTTGTACGAGGAATTCATAATAACAGAAAAAAGAGTTCAATAAATGTTTTTTTATTATGTTTTTGCCAATATTTCAAACGCTTATGCTGCGCTGAAATACTTAAATATCAAGCCTCCTGCAATAAAATTGAAGATTCTTTTACATACCTCTTTCCTCCCAGTTCCAGCGTGACTGGCGTGAGGTTCTTGGTGGCGGCCTCGTAGATGATCTTGCCGATGCTGGTGCCTCCGGTGTAGAAGATGTAGTCGAACTTCTGCTTCAGCAGCTCCGTCGTCTCCGCGGGACCGCCTTCGACCACGTGAACAGCATCCTGCAAAGGATATTCAATTGTGTAGTTCTTTAAATTAAGTCGATTTTTACTACACTATGAGTAAAGTCTAAGTTTAGCCAACTGGCTTCAAGAAGCGCAAGACCTAGACAGTTGGCGTCTTCCAGTGCAGGAGGCCCAGATCCTCTGACAAGGGGAGTTATATTTTTTACGTCTATGTATCTGTCCGACGTGCGTTGGAGCAGACCGAATGGAGACCACGTCTCGGGAAACGTAGTGTGGGACGCCCCCCTGCCAGGTGGACTGAGGAAGGTCGCTGGTGGTGGCTGGATGAGGAAAGCGGGGATCTTGCGCTTTGGCGTACCCTTAGGGAGGCCTACGTCCAGCAGTGGACTGCAATATTATAGGCTGATTGATTGATTGATCTGTCTGGGGCATTGTATAGGTATATGCCGAACGGGTAGACAGTTTTTAATGCGTTTGTTTTATGTTTTTGTACTACACAAGAAAGAAAATAAACAAAAAACCAATAAAATAAATTTTGAAAGTTCTTTTTTTTTTGTAAAATAGTACCTACTCCTAGCAGTTCTTTATGTGTAATCTCGATAAGGAATTATTTTACTAGCGTTACGCTCGTATTGTTATTTATATCTTTTGACAATGAAAGTGCTGCTGTCGTTAAAAATTTGAAAGTGAAATTTTGCTGCTTCGATAACCTGTTGTATTTAAATATACTTCCATTGTTGCGAAGGCAAAATCAGTGTCGCTTCACCGGATCAACAAGTTCAATGCTGCAAACACGAAATTATAGAAATGACGTTATATAGGAAACGGATATTTAAGAGCATTAATTTACACAGAGAAGACATTTTATCTCTTATTAATGCGATGAACTTTATAACAATAGGTGTTTGGTCGTTTTTAGTCCGCATTCGCGCCCCGAGTCGTCGCCAACGGATAGAGTCAAAAATAAAATTGAAAAATTTTCATGTGTGTTTTTATTCTTTTTTTGTGTGTGCTTATTCGGTTCCAGAGATTGCGCGTTACAAAAGGTGTATGTGTACGAATAACGCCCGAAACATGTCTAAGGTTTGATTATGACGTCATTTCTTACAGCAATAGCGAGACGAACTGTGCGCATGCTTCTGACAGTTCGCTGGGCTTGACAATAAATAAAAATGCTAGAAATAATGGCGTCTAACATCGCCAAAATTGGAGCTAGAGCATTGTGTAGATGACTGTATAAAAAATAAATTATTTTAACCTATCCAGGAAATACATCATCTTACTAATATATACATACACATAAAAAAAAGTTTGTGATCACTAGCATAAGCTATTAAGATAATATAATTTTTTAAATTTATTTTTATCAAGAAAAATTCTAACTTGTGTGCCTGTTTGAAATTAAAAACTATTCTAATTTGTTTTTTTATAATCTAAAAAGAAGAAGAAATCATAATATAGTCTACCGTAACAAAAAAGATTTCGATTTTTCAAAGTGATCGCAAACTTCTTTGATGTGTGTATATTAGACTTTGTGCCCACGCATTATTTGATTCGAATCAAATAATGATCATTATCACAAATTTAAACTAAAATTGTAATCAAAGGCATTTACACAGATTCGTCGCTTAAGAGTGAAAACCTCGTAAGTGTGTAAGAATCTTTTTTTCAAGAGGAATAAAAAAACAGCGTCGTGTAAGATAATAGGCTTGTGTCAACTAACAATGAAATCAATGGATGAATGTTTCTAGACGTAAATTGTAATATTTAAACAGGGAAAACCGAAATAATTCCACATAAAAATTAATGATTATTGTTATTTTTACAAATTAAAATCAAATAAATACCCCCCCCTGGCCCCTCCGCTGTGAACGTCAATCAGAACGTATTACGTCACATAGTGGTATGCCGCCATTGTTGTTTTGACGCTTGGTTAACTTTTTCATACAACAGCACAAGTGAACACAATCGTTTGCTACTATGTGACGTCATTCACGACGCCATGACACTTTCTTGTGTTTTTGCGCCAGATTAAAAAAATTTTCTTAAAACTTAAAATATGTGTTTTAAATATAATTTTTATCATGAAATATTATTTTTTTGGGGTAATACAGGTACTAAACTAACGAAATAAGCCATTTTTGAAATTTACGACACAGGCCTATTGGACCAATGTTTAAAAAAAGTCGTGTTATTAATTTATTATAGAATGCTATTAGAATATTGGATGATTTCATAAGAAAAAAAAATTAGGGCTTGATTTTGTGAGTTCTTCTCTCCAAAAACAAAAGAAATAAATTTTGACCGAAATCAGTTTCCGAGGTTTTCACTCTAAGGCGTCAAACGTGACGTCATCTTTGCGTAGTCCCATAAATTCTTCACATAAGTTAACATCTCTATTTCAAGCTTGTGATGTGACGTCACTTACATTGTCCAGGTATTTAGGTACCATCTCTGCCACGAACTTAGCGCAGGCTTCAGACAGCTCGCTGGGTTTGACGATGACGGTGTTGCCAGCAGCAATAGCGCCTGCCATGGGGAGGAGCAGCAGCTGAAGCGGGTAGTTCCAGGCGCCGATGATGAGCGCGACGCCGTAAGGGTCGTTGTAGATCACCACATCGTCCAAAATGTTCACCATGCCCTTTGATGGCTGGAACGAAGGGAATTAGTTTAGTACTAGCGGTTGTGTAAGATTTTCCCGTGGGAATAAGACTTTTTCCCGTAAAAAGTATCCTATGTGTTAATCCAGGGTACAAACTATCTCTATTCCAAATTTCATCCCAATCCGTTCACTGGTTTTTGCGTGAAAGAGTAACAAACATCCATCCATACATCCATAGTTACAAACTTTCGCGTTTATATAATATTAGTAAGGAAAGGATTATTTTTTTTTGACCAAGCAATCATCACACTAATATTATAAATGTGAAAATATATTTAGATGTTTGTTCCACTTTCACGCCTAAACTATAAGACGGATTTGGATGAAATTTGGAATAGAGATAGTTTGTACCTTGGAATAACACATAGGATACTTTTTACCGGGAAAAGTCGTATTCCCAAGGGAAAATCTTACATAATGCGGGCGTAGCCACGGGCGGACCGCTAGTAATTCATAAGTGTCAGTTTAAGGACTTTATGTAGCACCTACAATATCATGAATACGAACTATAAATTAGTAACTATAAGTTAGTTGATTATTTAAATGACAAAGAGGCTTGGTGTTCAGATGGTCCAGCTCGGCACAGGAAACATTAACAATGTATATTGACTACTGTAAACAATATTTTATTAAAAAAAAAGAAAAGTACAAAAGATACCAGTCCTGTGAAGTTTCTTCAGGCCGTTCTTCTCCACAGAAGGCGTACACTTGTAGTGAACGGGGCCATCTTGCTTTGACGTCGAAAAATGATTTTCTTAAATCTTACTTCGACACTTTTAATAATAATAATAATAATAATAATAATTCTTTAATTCAGACCAGGGATCCATATAAGTTACAAAATAAAATTAACAAAGAAAAGTACATGCTAGGGGCATCACTAGGCTGCCAGGTCAAGCCATTTTTAGTAGGTGGTGGTGGCCACCATCAGGTCTGAAAAACCCACAACTATTTCATTCGTGGATGCGCGGATGCGGTCCATAAATGACGCTATTCTGTTACGCACGATAGCATTAAAAGTATTGACCCTAGCTTCAAAAAACATACCACTGGCACTACACCAAGGTTGTAAACCCATGAGCTGTCTAAAGATGTTGTTGTATTGAACTCTAATACTATCGTGCGCTTTTTTCGTATAATTTGTCCAGAGTTGGCATGTATAAAAAGTCTGACAGAAAGATTTGAAGAGCGTCACCCGAACAGCATCCGCACATCCTCGAAACTTCCGCGCCAACATATTGCCAACAACAGACAACGACCTCCTCTGACGTTCGATGTCATGATCGTCCTTGCGATCTGAAGACAAAATATGGCCAAGATACTTGAACCGCTGCACCATTTGAACAGGCTGCCCGTTCAACAAGACCGGCGGTATAACATCTGGACCCCTGCCCGACCTGAACACCACCATCTCAGTTTTTTTACGTTATACGTAAGCCCATGCTCACGGGTATACCTATCACAAATAGCGATAAGCTCCCTGATTCCCTTGATAGGACTGAGCAGCACCATATCGTCAGCGTAGCTTAAATCTTTTATCTTAAGCTTTTATCTGATCCTGTATGAAAGGATACGTTGACGCCTGCTGAACTAGCATTTTTGAGACGTCTTCTCTATCATGTGGGTTGTAAGGTCTCAACCTCTGGTGTCAGTGTTATAGAGCCGCTATCAAAGACCAAGCATGATATAGTTTGTGCATTATACTTCCGTAGATAGCAGCAGGGATACACGGCTTAACATGCCTTCCGAAGCTCGAAATCATCTTTCTTTTCGCATAATCAGAGATCACCCTCAATTTCGTAACCAAACTGAGGAAAAGCTTATAAAGAGACTTTTGTTTAACAGCGTCCCAACCGGGTTTCGGGCCGGTGAAAATCAATAATCTTATGTATGCATTTCAACGTGATGGTTTTTTATTGCACGTTCATAAAACACCAATAATTGTGTCTGTAATTATTAAAATTTTATCCTATAAGTATTAATGTTAATGACCACTAGTTAGATAAGGGATTGATAACGACATCGTGACCTCGGAATGCGCCGTGGTTAACTTGATAATGAAAAACAAAGATCAAATCAGTTGTTCAAAGTCGGCAGGAATTTAGGTAGCGAGTTCGCAATAGTTATTTTTGTAGTTCTATAATTGCATATGTCGTAGGAAGATTTGATAATTCGAATTTTCGCGAAAACCCTAGGGATATTGCGGAAACACGGATAATTAGACAATGGTAAAAACATTTCTCAATCTTACTGGAAAAAGATAGGGTGAAATTGGACTTTCTTCGCACAAAATCCACCAACTCCTCAACCTTAGTGGACCAGTGTAGTCGGGATATATATCTTGTCTCTTCCGTTAGGTCTGCTGGAAGATGTTTCTTTAGAAATAAGTAGTACCTGTTGTGTCGTCTTTCTTCATGTTTTATGTTTTGTAATTTACTTGTGTACAATAAATCGTAAATAAAAATAAATAAAATGAAGTTGTGAAGCATAAGTGGTTCAGTACCATGGGCTGATTTACCACACGAGAGGTTTATGTCTTTCTAACATCAGGAGTAGACCAGTGCTCACGAAAGCAAACTAAGTGTCTTCTATAACGAAGACGTTTTAAGCGGAACTTACCCTGACAGGCTTGCTCCAGTCATCCAGATGGTGCAGCATGCTCCTCAAATCGTTGATCAGGTAGTCTACTTCAAGCAAGACGGCTTCCATCTTGCTTCTGCGCAGGTCCTTGGCGAGGGCGTCGATCATGGCGCCCTGGTTCTCCTCGTACATGCGCAGCAGATTCTGCAGCTGCTTGCGACGCCATTCTACGGGTTTTGTAACGCCGCGGTTGAAGGTGTCGCGCGCCTTTTGCACGACCTAGTAAGGAACATATGTACCTTTTAAATACTGAGTCTTCTTTATATGGATTGTAAACTCTGGTGTAATAGGTTCAAAAAACATGCATGAATTTCGGCGAAAAATATGTTATAATAAATTAGAATGTTATTATAGTTCAAGATGGTTGGCATCACGTAAATAAAAGGGATCCTAGACGAAGGGGACGTGATTGATTGCAAATGTGCACAGAGCATCCTTGACGATATAATATTTCTATTCATAATATAATAATCAAGGTAAAGTAGGCTTTTATGACGTAAAAGAAATATTTTCACATTTTTATTGTATTTTTGTGATTTTAATTATGACATTTTAATTATTTGCAAGTATGTACCTATTTATAAAAAGTTTTTATGACATGTATGAAATATTTTGACATATTTTATTGTAATTTTGTGACCAATTGTATTACACTACGAGTATGTTTATAATAATGTTTTTGCATGCTACTATATTTAGCAAATCATGAGTACCTTTTAAATTATACTACAACATCTTTGCACCATGTTTTTAGCAAATAAAGATTTATCATTTATTTATCACTTATCAAGTAATTTCGTATACCACTGTACCCATTTCAGTGTTATTTTGCGTGACGTGCTCTGTACTATACATGACCATATACAAATATATGCTTTAAGGATGATACACTTTATCTCTGAATTATGTATTTTTAAGCGGCGCTAGCGTCAAGGTACGGTAGCAATATACTAATTCTGCGGTCAAGGTCAGTGGCGTGGTAGGTATAACTCAACACATTTTTTTCTAACAGAAAGAACGAATTTTATTTTCAAAAGTTTTAAACTGGTTAGATTTAGTTAAGTTACAATACAAAATTACAGGTGATATCATCTACCTATACACACACGCCTACAACTTTTCAATTCTGTCTGTAGTCTGTAAAATACATTGACTTCGTTAAGTACTTGTTGTTGTCAGCTTATATGAGTCCCCACCGGGGGGTCATATATTTGTATATTATTACTATATGTACTATTTTTTTTGTGTATACTTATGGATTATATATACACATTTTTAGAACAGATAAGTTTATTAAAATATGGTTAATTAATTGTAGTTGCAGATAGAAGTTTAAGTAACGGCCGTTTCTAGCATTTTCAGTTCTAAAAATACTACACAACAACAAAAAAGAGTTATGATTTTTTATCGAAGTGGCGCTAGTGTCATTGGCGTAGGAGAGATGCTTCAGTTGACGGTAAAAAAAAAATAAGACCCGTAAAACAAAAATAAAAAAGATTACTGCAAAATACATGCATTCATTGCCAATCTGTATTGATTTCACTAGCATATTTTCCGAATTTGAATATAAAATTTTAATTCATTGGATGTTACATCAACAACTGGTGAATTACTTATCTAGCATATCATATCACGCATATATAACAGGATTTTGCAAAAAATAGGTATCTGTAACCTCATAGAATAATCTGATTGATTACTATTTTTAGTATTATATTATTAATATGAGTGTCTGTTCAAAACAGTCCACTTATTTACGTCAGAAATGCAGAAAATGGAAAAGCTATTTACTTTAAAATATTCATTCTCATTTTACTATTGTAGATAGCATGTTTTAATAAAAAAAATTGTTAAGCTGTACTTAAATAGCCAGTTTGGCTAAGTATCAACTCTAGAAATGGATAAAATTTAACTCCTCGAGCCTGAATAAAACAAACTAAACTAGCACAAAACATAAATAGGTAGCCAGTTTTGAACAGACACAACAAATTTAGAAACATTATAACTTATAGATGAGGTGATGTTGATAGGTCGAGGACATGCAGATGTTTCTTGTTCAAGGATGTTTCATAAGTTTATAATATTTACCTCAGCTACATTTGATGGCTTCCTTGGGCTTGACATGATGTTTCCTGTAATACAAAAATAATTATTAAAATCTATTTCAGTAGCCGTTAAACAACACTGTTTTGAACACTTTTAGGTTTTCGCGGTTGATAACCCGGTAGATACGTGTTTTATTAACATTGTTTTGGTATCAATGACTGTGGCATTGAGAAATCTATCTCTTACAGTTCACTAGGTAAACTATTTGATCATTCAAATATTACTTCTATTAGCTTGTCTATTTAAGGGGCTACCCTATAACTACATGTATTCTCGCAAATAAATATCTTTATCTTATCTTTATGTGAACACTAGCACAAAATACAAACAACAAATTATCAAAAATCTGGATGATTAAATTGTTTTATAAATCTTGTTGTATTTTTAGAATTAATTAATTCAGTAAACTATTACAAACTTATTTTGTCACATCTCAATAAAAAAAGAGAGAAGTATTTTTTTATACCGAGACCATAGATAAATAAGGGGGTATTTATCCTTATTTATCTATGCCGAGACCCTCACTTAGCGGGCAGCTTTGAATAGTCTTTTCTCGAAATCTATTAGAGATAGACCATGGGTTACTGCTAGCATTATGTTTACAATGGTTAACAACATTAATTTATTATTTAATTAAAACGGTAACACTCACATAAAAATGGAAACTTAATGGAGCATTAAATTATTTAATCAACAGAAAATGTCCGCTTCTAAAGCTTTTATCGATGTGGCTCTAGTGTTCTCATCTGCCTCTTAATAACAAGTTAAAAATTACACATATTATGGTACATAAATTGTGTCTCTAATATCTATATTATAATTAAATAGGAACCCTTCAGTAAACTTATGAGATCTATTCTATACAAGTGTTTCAGTACACTACAAATAGTTTTAGACTCTTTGTCTAAAACTTTTGAAAACATAACGATATCATTATCTCCATAATATTTCTACAAATTTAAATCACAATCTGTTGTTAACATTCTTTCGAGCTTATCTTGTAATTGTTATCTGTGAACTTTTACATTTACACATTTTATTATATCCAACCCACACTAAACTTTTTGTATTGCATGTTTCAAAACTATGTTTGTTGTATATTGTCAGTGGGACCTTTGAACTTGAGCTGAAGATAGTCTGAACCAAGAATTAGTAGCTATAGACGGAAGGTAGATAATATCATGAATAATAAAAATAGATGAGGTGAATATTTTTGAGTGTAGGTATGCATTAAAATAAAAATATTGCTATCCACCTAGCAGCAGACTAAAAGAAACCAAACCAAGCCAATCTGAGGTGAGAGAAGATAGTTTATTGTG
The DNA here is from genome assembly GCA_951230895.1 of Carpatolechia fugitivella. Lineage (NCBI taxonomy): Eukaryota > Metazoa > Arthropoda > Insecta > Lepidoptera > Gelechiidae > Carpatolechia > Carpatolechia fugitivella. The sequence continues at coordinate 4,208,173 of OX579664.1, forward strand.
TTACCTAAAATAAATAGATATCTATAAAATTAATTATTAATAAAAAAATTTTGGATCTTTTGTATTTTGTTGAGGTATCTCAAAGATTTTATGTAAATTGAAGAATGCTCTTAGAATTTATGGGATGGAAGTAGCCGTAACTAAGTAGTTCTAAACCGTTGCGCAATCATACACGGTCCGAAATAAAGGCATACAATTAAGAAAATATTAGCAATTTGGTATCAAAACATGCAAGTCAGACTATTTTGTAATTCATATGACTAAGCGATGTTTATAAGCAATAAGACGTTTAGAATAGAATAGGATTCTTACCGGCAGTCATCGGGCTCCAATATGCTTCCTATTTGTGCGTATGTAACGTAACTTAACGAGGATCAAAGTCCTAACGCAAACAAAACTAGTTTTGAACAACTTTTTATGTTGTCGTCTAGACATATAACAACTGCACGGTATTACACAAATTATGTTTCGAACCGCTAAGCTTAGTTTAGGAATACTGTGTATTACACTAAATCTGTGGTTTATTTACATTCACAATGTTTTTTTGAGAAAATTTCAGCTGTGCTTTCCCTTTTACTTCCAGCGAGTGAGTGAGTGTACTGAGTGAGTGAATAAGATTGAAAATGTGACATTGACAGGCGACAGGCAGTCAGAAGAACGAGCTATTTCTTAGCGGATATACGAATGAGTTGGTAGAAAATGGTAGAAATATGCTAGAGGTTATATCTAATTTCTACTAGATGGCGTTATATCAGCATAAAACTTTTTCGGAGGGAAATAACAAGAAAAGTAAGATTATTATTATATTTTGCTACCATGTACAAAAATTAGGTGAAAAGTTTCGATTTTAAGAAATATATACAAGTTAGAATGATTAAAGTTACTTATGTTTGCGTGTCTTTCTTACTTACTAAAATAAAAGTTAAAACACTTCATTATACAGATAGTAAAACAAAAATTCAATATCTTTATACGCTACTACGACAAAGTTGCGAAAAAGAACAAATAGGAAGGTAAGGTAACGAATACGTGCTTATTTTTTCAATTACTATTTTAATGTACTAAAAACGTATATTATACACCCAATTGTAGTGTTATTTTTAAACTATTTTATATAAAAAAATACTGAATTAATATTGCCTACATATCTTAAAACAATAACAAAAACTGAATTAAAATGTTAACAAGAACTACTCGCGTGCTTTTTCAGCCAGCTAGTCCGTGGCAAATGGTAAAATTATCAATACAATACAATATACAAACTCTTTATTGCACACAACCTTCCTTGTTCGTAGCACACAACAATCAATGTTTGAGTATCAAATGACTCCGGAAGGGTTGTTAATTCAAAAAAATAATAAGAATTGTAGTTTAGTAACTTTTAATGGGTTAAAGAGACAAAAACTGGAAGGAGGTATTTTTGGAACTTTTTCAGGGAAAAGTTTCATTTCAAAATTAAAATTTACTATTAAAACATAACATATTTATAAAAAGTGAATGAAATGTGGCCCCCGTCTTTACTTAAAATAAGATTTAAAAAAAGTATAGGTTCTTTTCGACTTTATCGAAGTAATTGAGTTTCTAATGACGGTACGGTAGTGTCGCCTGGGACATCCAGCTTTTCATACATTCCAATTTTCAAAGGTTTATAATTATCTGTTTTTCTAATAAATTACTATCATTTAAGCTTTATTTTAATTTTATGTGTCAAATATATTAATAGACTTGATTTTAAACAAAACAGTATCTGTTAATATACATTACATACATAACTATTTGTCGACAAAGTCATGGGACAACGATAAACATGCGATTGGCAAAAAAGAGCAATATATTTTGTTCGGTTGTAAAACCACAAAATTAAAGGATTTAAGTTGTGATCTAACTGCGTTAACTAACAGTGAGAAAATGTGAGTAAGATAGTTTGCATGCAAACATTACCGCGCGACGAATCCTTTGTTCAAAGAAATGTAAGTACCACACGCAAAATTAAATTTTACCGTAAATACTTATACGAATGAAAAAGTAAAAATAAATAAATTAAATAAAGAGAATGAATATGGTTCAGTTTCAATAGTTCTGCCTATTGAAATTGAACCAAGTATTGGTTCCGTTCCACAACTTTTCAAAAGTTGCAGCATAAAAAAATATACAAACAAATTTTTTTTTTCTTCTTCCTAACTAATGGCGACATATCTTGTATAGACGTATTTCGCCAGTGTCGAGTGATATTTTTGTAGGTTTAAGTTATATCCTTGGATGATTGTTCGGTTAATTGGGCTCAGTAATGTGATAGTACAATTACTGAAGCCACCACGAGGCCTCTTGGCATCATCTAAAAATGTCAGCAAGTGTAAGCGATTCAATTGTTTTATTAAAGTTTATAGTCACATTCACTGGATAATGCACTATCGAAATAATACACTAAACACTTCAATAAACTAAAATAAAAAAAATTAAAACGAAGACACGTCCGCCATTGTCAGATGCTGACAAAAGACCACCAGTTAAAATTTTCTTGTGATTTTCAGTAATCAGTCCTGTATGTACTACGGTACGGACTAAGCTACCACGTTAGTAGATAGCACATTGTATATAGTTGGAGGTATCTTCATGAACAGCTCACATACGTCCCCGCAGAGGGGCTCAAGTTGGAGGTACACCTACTAAGTATCGTAGATAAATACTAGTTATATATTTTTCTTTGATACAAGTTACTGGTATTATAAAACTTTATATTATAGTACTGTAGCATCGGGCCTCGTTGGTCCGAGTGCTATGTAGTTTGATACTGGCGATAGTATTCTTTTTGCAATATATTCGTTCTCTTTTTAACTATTCAGTTTAGAAAGAGAACGATAGAAACTTCAGACGGGCTGGGGCCGTGGAAGTTTGACGTTCTCATCTGCCGTCCGCCGTCGAGTGCGGACGTTAGTATTATTTCCAGTGCTAAAGTTGTAAAAACAAATATAATAAAATATTATTTATAAACAGTGCGTTTTTACTAAGTAGCGAGCTGTAGCTAAAGTGGCTACAGCTGCTACAGTGGTGGAGACACCCAGACCTGGTACGCGCCCCCACACATAGAATTAATAACTGATTTTAAAGAGTACCTGTGAATAATAACCCTCTTTTAGGAGGAACTGTGAGTGTTAACCCTCTTATAATATCCCTCACCCTCTTTGAAGTGAGTGTGACAGCGGATAGAAGATTGCTGAATAGTTCTAGAATAGAACGAAAAACAAAAAGAAAATTGTTTGAAATAGAAGTGGAGAGTACCAAGTAAGTGGAGAATATTAAATAAATAAGTGGAGAATATTAAATGATTATGGAGTCTATCACATGCTTCAATGGCTTTCGCCAAGATTCTGAGGAATTCTTCAAACGCTTCAATCGATTGGCAGTCCTCAAGAAGTTGTCACAAGAAGAAAAGATGGCGGTGATAAGCACGTACTTGCAGGGGCCGGCCCTTTCTTTCTACAGAACGATAGAATCCCAGGCAAAAACTTATGAAGAGCTGGAGAAATTATTCAAGGAGGAATTCCCACCTCAGGAAAACTACGAGGAACTTTTTTATCATGCCAAACAGGAGAATAAAGAAGACGTGCTGTCCTACTTTTATCGCCTTCAGGAGTTGGCTACGAAAGCAAAGATTGTTGGAGACGAGAAATTCATTAATCAATTTCTGAAGACTACAGAAGGCTTCTACAAACATAAATTGGTGGCCTCAATATATAGCACCAAAAAGGAACTCAGGAAGATGATTGACCAATTAATGATGATTTATGGCCCAAAGGAAGCAATTTCACCTACGCATCTGCCGTTAGGACTGGAAGGTTTCAGTCGGCCAATGGGCGTACTGCATGATCCCCATTTGGCTCAACCAAGCGGCTCTGCGGGTGAACGGCAGTTATACACACCGCCCAGGTGGGCGTACGGAACGCCATCTGCACGGGGAGAGGTAGGGGTACTCCCAGCGGGTATCCCTCAGGTTAGAAATCTAGATGCAGCGAACGTGGAGAGGCCACGCTATGCACCGGCTTCTTCTGCTCCTGGTACTCCAGTGCGCAGAGAATACAACTTAAGACCGAGGGTAAGGTTCGACCAGTCACAAGATTTCCGGCGGCAGAATTCGGGAAACTCCAGGCGGCTGCCCTAAGCGCCACGAACGAGGCGGCCGAGAGGCTAGTGGCGACATCGTCGGCAGGGTCGCAGACGGAAGACATAGATTTTAAGCCTATATCTTTGAATAATGTTAAAGTTAGGCCCATAATAAAGATTATTTATAAGAATTTTTCTTTTCCAGCTTTAATAGATTCTGGCGCGAGTGTGTCGTGCATTAATTCATCTATTATTAAGGATGACCCTTTTGATAAGGAAGCGGTATTTTTGCATTCAGTCAACGGGCAGAGACTTTCTTCCCTAGGTAAAATAACATGTTCCTTTCAGATAAATAACGAGCAATACTCGTCGACCTTTGTTGTTGTTAAGGATCTTGCTTGTTCCGTTATTTTAGGGCAGGATTTTTTGTGTTCTCATGGAGGAATAATTGATTTTTCTTCGGCGAGAATAATTTTGGGGAAAAGTGCAGTCGATTTTGTTTCCGATGACAGCATGTCTTTTATTTTCCAGTCGGCTGTCAGCTGCGATGAAATTTGTACTTCGTTTTTTGAAAGTGACGTCGAACAAAAGTCTTCTTCGATAAGGGTCGACTCACACTTATCGAATTTGTCGCTACGTGATTATATCCATTTTGTATCTTTGGATGATAGTTGTGAATTCAATATCAATTCTAAGGAAGATTTTATTGTAGGTTCCGATTTAGATATTAACGATAGGGAGGTTTTATTAGGTTTGTTGGACCGGAATAAGGATAGGTTTGCCTTTGACTCTTCACAGTTAGGACGGTGCGACATCGTGGATGTGGATATAGAAACCTTGAACGAGCAACCCATTTCTTCGAGGCCTTATAGAGTTTCTCCGGCACAGAGGGAAATTATTGATAAACAGGTGGAAGAGATGCTTCGTCTTGACGTTATTGAAGAATCTAACAGTTCTTATGCGTCGCCGGTGGTGTTGGTGAAGAAACCAGATGATTCTTGGAGGTTTTGTATCGATTATAGGCGTTTGAATAAAATCATCGTTACAGATAACTATCCTATTCCTGCTATAGATGATCTCATGGGATATTTGGCGAATGCTAGGTATTTTGCAGAATTGGACCTCAATTCTGGTTATTGGCAAACTAGTATTCGAGAGGGAAGGCATAAGACAGCTTTTATTACTCCTACTGGACTTTATCAATTTAAGGTAGTTCCTTTTGGGTTGAAAACCAGCCAAGCAGTTTTCCAGCGCATGATGGATAAGGCGATAGGGGATTTACGATATAAAAATGCTGTTGTATATGTCGATAATATAATAGTTTATGGCAAGACATTCGAAGAATTTACGAATTCGTTGTCTAAGCTATTTGAGCGTTTCCGCACAGCTAATTTAACTTTCAAACCATCTAAATGTAAATTTGGTTTAACAGAATTAAATGTTTTAGGCTACCACATTTCGGGTAATGGTATAAAACCTGATCTGACCAAAATTGAGTCTATTCGCAATGTTGTTGAGCCTAAATGCACTAAGGATGTTAAAAAACTCTTGGGTTTATTTTCCTATTATCGTAAATTTGTGGAAAATTTTGCGGAAATTACCTTACCTTTAGTAAAATTGCTTAAAAAAGGGGTTAAATTCATTTGGTCTGATAATTGCCAACATGCTTTTAATTTAACAAAAAGATAAATTGGTGAATCCCCCGATACTGAGGTATTTTCAGGCGAATAACAATATTGTAACGCGTTTGATGGTTGATGCATCAGACGAGGCTTTAGGAGCAACGCTGATGCAGGAATTTGAAGGAGTCATGCATCCCATTGCTTATGCTTCAAGGAAATTGTCATCTGCGGAAGTCCGTTACTCAGTAACAGAACGCGAATGTCTTTCTTTGGTTTGGGCGTTAAAATATTTTAGAACTTATTTATGGGGCTCTTCTTTTCAAGTAGCTACGGATCATAAAGCTCTTTGTTGGTTACAGTCTAAAAAAGATATGACGGGACGTTTAGCTCGGTGGGCACTTGCAATCCAAGAGTGGGATTTCCAAATAGTTTTTTGTCATGGTAAAGATAATGTGGTTGCTGATTTTTTGAGTAGGAATCCGTTGGTTCCAGTGGAACCTAACCCTTATATTTCGGATTTCAAACATGACGGTTTAGAAATTTTTCGAATTGAGTCAACTTCAATTCATGACAGGCAAATGTCTGACAGTTTTTGTTGTAATGTAATTAATATTTTGGAGCGGAATCATAGACATAAAGGTTTTTTCTTAAGAAATAGGTTGTTATATAAAAGAGTTTTGAGACAGGGTGTTTTGAAAGATGTTCTTGTCTTACCAGGTAGTTTGTTTACAGATGTGATGAAGGAGTTGCATGATGATGCGTGGACAGGTGGTCATTTAGGGTTTTCTAAGACCTTAAGTAGGTTTCGCTCTAGATTCTTCATGTCTAATGCGGATAAAGAGATTGAGTTGTATATCCGTTCTTACTGCTACAACTGGGGGTAGTTGTAGCATCGGGCCTCGTTGGTCCGAGTGCTATGTAGTTTGATACTGGCGATAGTATTCTTTTTGCAATATATTCGTTCTCTTTTTTTGTTTTATTCTTCATTACATCATAACATTCTATCCGCGTTATTTGAAAAACAGCGGAGATCTATAGCACATTATAACCATTTTTTATAAACTCCTTATTTGCTTTTACAAAGCCCACTGCCCCGGGCAGGGCTCGCCCGTGGGCTTCCAAAGAAAGAGAAGTTAACATACCCACTAACAAAGAAGAATACAACTGGGGGTAGTTGTAGCATCGGGCCTCGTTGGTCCGAGTGCTATGTAGTTTGATACTGGCGATAGTATTCTTTTTGCAATATATTCGTTCTCTTTTTAACTATTCAGTTTAGAAAGAGAACGATAGAAACTTCAGACGGGCTGGGGCCGTGGAAGTTTGACGTTCTCATCTGCCGTCCGCCGTCGAGTGCGGACGTTTAGTATTATTTCCAGTGCTAAAGTTGTAAAAACAAATATAATAAAATATTATTTATAAACAGTGCGTTTTTACTAAGTAGCGAGCTGTAGCTAAAGTGGCTACAGCTGCTACAGTACTAATAATACTGTACTTAGTAACTACAAGTCTGCCACGTCCATCACTTTATATTTTGTAAATAACTAAAAACTAGGTCGTGTAAACTAGGGCAGTAGCAAGAAACAGTTTTTAGAACGTCAAAATTAAAAATGTATAAAGTTTTTTGAATTTGTAAGTTTTATTGATGATAAAAAAAATATAGCTTGCTACCCAAGTATTTTTGCTGAAGAAGCTGACTGGAATAAAATTTTCCTCTTAAGCTCTAAAAGTAGGTAAATCTTTTTAAAAATAAATTAAGGGTCGGGCCACACTAATCGGCGGCGTTCGACAAAACGCGCGCAAAGTATGGAAATCCTTTCGCATCGACGACGCCGCGTACGCGCCCCGACGACGGCGAAACGCGGTCGACCGTCCGCAGGTATCGACGGCAATTCACGGCGATCCACGGCGGCGATCGACGGCGGACGACTGCGGACGACGGCGATAAGTTGCACCACAGTGTACAAAGTACAGTAGATCAATAAACGCGAAATAAAAATAAGTTTTTTGTCTTAATAATCTTTGGCTCCAATGATTTCATATTTTAAGCACAGTTTTAAGCTACTGTACCCGATGTTTTTCGCAATATTCATAAAAGTAAAAGATTTTTGTATTTATTGTGGGTATTCCACTGGAACACAGATACTAAATAAATAAATGAGTTTGGTACAGATAATGACAATTATGATGCACATCAAATAATTTATCACCCATCAGTTTATGTTCATCAATTCAATAATTTTTACATCAAATAAATTACTTTACTGCAAATAAACAAATTGTTTAACAAAACTAGTACTAGAAATAATTCGAAAATAAACATCAACAGTGTACTATATTGTTTCCTCAAATGCGCAACAAAAACACTGAATGTATAGAACATTATTACTAGCTATAGTTGTTACGGTCCCTTTTGGTTCATATGCTGCATTTTTGGAAGAGTACGAGCCGCTTTGCACAGTGATAGTAGAGACCAAAATGAGCAATTTTAGTCGAGGCCTTTTACAATTCATCCCTTGGGAACAGAGATGGCACCACTTGTTTAAAAAATAATAATAATTCTAAAACCTGAACGGATCGTTCGGTTTTTATGATTAAGGTGTCAATCGAAAGGTAATAAATTATTTTATTATAAAAAAAATAATTAAGCAGCTATATTGTATTGAAAAAAAAAAAAACAGTATTTATGTAATCTTATGAAAAAAACATGAGCGTGGTATATTTTTATTCATTTATTATGTTACACAATAAATTGCGCGTTTAATAAAAAAAAACCGCATAGTAATATCTTTTAAATTTCCAAAGTTATTGAACAATACATTACACGGTGCCGGTGCGATGCTGCCGCCACACGTGTAATTTCAATACTTTAACTAGTCTTAGGGCTTAGCAAAATGAAACTGCACTTGCGGCAGATTACAAGCCGCTTTACACAGTGATACTAAGGACCAATATGAATGTTTTCATTCGAGGAAATGAAAATTTTATCCACTGGAATTTAAGATGGCGGACCTTTTCCAAAATGGCGGCTGCATAATTTAAAAAAATTATAGACCCAAAACGGCTGCACCGATTTTTGTGATTGAGGTGTCAATCAATTCGTATTAAAACGTCTAATCTAAAAAAAAGTATATTATTTAATAAATTAAAGATGATGGCCGAATATTTAGAAAATAGTGTAAATTTCCAATGTTTTTTTTCGTTCTAGTGAAAATAACAACTGAATATCCTATGATATGGTCACATATTTTTTAATTTATATAAAACCTGATATTATTATCTACAAAATAAAAAAAAATGCTTGACAATCCGTTCAGTGGTTTTTGAACTATACGCGTTACAAAAGAAGCGCGTGGTTTTGAAAGCCTTCATGTCACGTGATGTGATGCATCGTAAAATCAAAACGAGTGCAATAATTTCAGCATTTTTCATTACAGATGATTCGTATTTAATCCTGTATTTTATAAAGTTTGTGAAAACAGGCTAAGTGCGAGTTGGACTCGCCCATAAAGGGTTTCGTACCACTAAACACATAAACTGTTTATGTTTTGGTCACAAGTGTCACAACTTACAAAAATGTCATTCTCATCATCAACGTTTTCAGTTTTTTTTTTTATTAAGTTATCAATATGTGGCTTTTATTATGTATAAATCTCAAATTCTTACAGGCCCCCGTAACAAAAAGACAACTTTGATGGCCCCCTTTTCTTTATTTTTAGACGTAAAAAAAGCAGAAAAATACGTTTGTATTATATATATATAACTATATACTAAAAACTTATAATCACTAACCAAACTTAGGTATTTAGGTACTCCTCTTTATTATTCGTCCGATGTGCTTAAACTGAAAGAAGAGAAAATTCATATGAAATCAACAATATTATCAATATTAACTAATATAATTTATAATAATTTTTCGTTTTTGCAGCTGCCTTTGCATTCGCTGCATTGCACTGTGCAGGGCAGACCCACCCTTTTCATATATTTTTTTTCACAAAATTACATAAAAACGTAAAAAAAAAATATTACTTTTTCAAAAATGAAGATGTTTCTGGTATTCATTATCATTTCTAGCTGCTTAATTTTTTTTTATAATAAAACAATTCATTACCTTTCGATTGACACCTTAATCATCAAAATCGAACGATCCGTTCAGGTATTAGAATTTAAAAAAAAAGAACAAGTGGCGCCATCTCTGTTCCCAAAGGATGAATCAGAAAAAGCCTCGACCAAAATTTCTCATTTTGGTCTCTACTATCACTGTGCAAAGCGGCTCGTACTCTTCCAAAACTGCAGCATTTTTATCGTATTTATTATAACTATACGTATACTGTGTGCAACAACTATTTTAGGTTTTGACGGAGCTATACTGCACCTTACGGCTGCGTACGGATGCGAACGCCTGCGTAAGCGGCGGATCGGCATAATGCGTACAAGCGTGCTAAAATGCGAAAGGCCGTCGATAAGTGTGGTCATTTGTTTCATGTCGTTCACTACTGAGTAAAATTTTGTTCTACTATCGATCTACAATAATTTGATTAATTAGCTGGTATTTAGCTCGCGTTCGTATTTATAAAGTTATTAACCATCGTAAAACTTCAGACGATACAGATGCCGCATAAAAATACAATTTGTAACAGTCATCACGTAATTACTTCCTAAGTTATTATGTATTATTAGAACGTTTAGTTAGGTAGATTATAACATAGCACGGAGTCCGAGAATTTTGCATTGTGTTGGTACTTATCTAATTACTTTATTTCAAGTAGTTTTTTTACGAAGTAGTTTACAAATCTAAAGTAAAATAAAAAATAAACTCAAATCAAAATAACTTTTTATTGTATGTTACACAGGATTAGTTTGTTCAGAAAATTAATGAGTACATTCATGTCGTAGGTACATAGTTACGTCATTTATATACTAAGTATTTGTTGCTTTTCTATTACACAGGTGAGGTGTGTTTGATGGTTAGGTTTTAAACAAACATGTCGATAGTTGGATAAGAAATTATCACCTCCGTTAGCTTGGATTTGGCGCTCATCATCGCACATAATTAGTTTTTTTTGAATTTTCTTAACTTTGGAAGTCAATTTAAAGGACTGTATTCATTTATTTGAATAATTTTAAATTATTCAGATTTTTGCGTTCGTTCCCGCTGTCTACGATGGGCTAGTCTGGGCTAGTCCACTCCCACAGAAAAAGATATTAATATCTAGATAAATATTAATACAATACAATTAACATAACAATTACATTTGTTTGTGCGAATTCACTCCGCGTCCACGCTGTGCCTTGTGGTCATAGAAGGGGGAGTGAAGTTCGCACAGAATAAATTGTTATTTTAATCGCATTGTAGCAACCAGCATGTCTACAGTGGCACGTCCTGTTTATGAACATAGCCATCGCATCGGCCGTACTCGTACGCTATATTATCAAAGTACCAAACCAATCCAATGCACTGAACAATATCTCCATAACAATAACACGTCTGCTTTGCGAAATAACAAACAAAACAAATGCATGATGGTTGCGAAATTACCAGTCAGGTTGATGTGGAGCTGCCGAATGTGCCGAACAACAAACTCATGCTTTATATTGTATGTCCCCATCAAGCGGTTCGCTCGAGCCTAGGCGATCGGGCCGGACTTATATACTAGTGTGGATAAGGTTTTCGTCTCATCTAAAAATGTCTTCTTCGTAAAGGAATTAAGTTTTTTTTTTTTTTACATGGACCTAAAGCTTGTGTCGCAAAATCGACGTATCAAGCGTAACCGGACTTTTGGGGGAGCGGAAGGCTCTTACCCCTAGTATTAATAGCAACAGCCTAAGGGCGCCCACTTGGGGGCACGGACCTCGGCCTAGGACGTTGCCATGGCGAGAAGCGCGCGGGAGAGGAATGACCCTGACGGGGTCTTCCAGGATTATGCAGAACTTGATTGGGTCTACCGCGTCCCCGCCGGCGGGTGCGGTTGCTACCAGAAGGGCATTCTGTGGAGTGTACTCTATTGGCAATGGCTATCTCAACAGCAGACTGGATGGGATCGACAGGATCGGACAGAACATGCTTAGGCCGACGTTTCAAACGCGTAATAACTTATGGATAAATAGGACATTGAATAAAAATAAATAAAATTATGATAAAAAAATAAAGTAACTTAATAACTATCTTAATGAAAAATTAATATATTTCATAGATGTGGGTACGTGTAGACTTAATCAGCAAAATAAACAAAACAAACGTAATGTTATGTAGAAGTTATTAAAATGAATTAATTCATTTGTAGAGACTTCGTTTATAGTCAACATGTTTATTATTAACTGCAATTTAATGATTCACTATGTATGTAGACTTACTTACAAGAAAACCTGCTTAACGTGTGTAGGTACCTCTATTTAATTAAGCAGTATATAAGTGCAAATATTAACTTTGAATCAGGAAATAATACTACTATCTATAGTTGGTACTATTATAATAATAAGAATAAAGTTGTGTTTAACTACCTCGCTTTATAAATAAATTATTAGTCTTACGCTATATGTAATTGTAGTTGTACACGCCACAATAACTAGTATGTACCTAATGTGTTTATTGCTAATGTGACCGTGAAGCATCTTTGAAAGGCCAGCTGGCGATTACCCCCGTACTCAAGTATTTTACGCTTTAAAATTAACTTACAGCTAGCGGCACGTATCTTTAGCGCTGAGCGAGCGGTGAATCTCTTTCTCGCATAGGGTAAGGGTGGGGTGACTGAGAGAGAGGTACCGCTCGCTCAGGGCTAAAGATACGTGCCGCTGTGTGCAATATTTGAACTTCGTCGTTTCCCTATTTACGGTAGCGTACAAACACATGATACTGGAACATAGGATATCAATCTGTTTATCTGCATTATTGGCCTCGTTTCGGGATGTCATGCTCTAAATTCTACTTTTAAAATCCAGCTTTCGTTTTTATGACCAATGAAAGAGAGGAGATGAACGAATGATATTAATTTGAACGAATGATAACCTAAAATAAGGGCATAGTGTCAGTTTAAGAGATTTTTAAGTCGCATGTTTGAAGTGCTCTCTAAAATTGTGCAATCGACACGGCCATAAGGTTCAAATGCGATGTTTGACAGCTCTAATATTAGAATGGTCATCTCCTGTCCATTTTCAATCTTTAAAAGGTAAAAAGGACAGACTAGCTTAAATTAAGGATTAGAGCGTGACAGTGTGAATCGCTACCATTGTTTCCTTTTATTAACATTAATCTTGATTCTCTCATTTCATTGACTGACCGTACAAAAAAACTTGTTCGAGTTATAATTTTAATACTTACTTTTTTGATATTTATTTCTAGGATCCGCGGCAGTGAAAGGCAAAGATATAAATAGTGTTTGTTATGTTATCGAAAGTGGTCACGGTCAAAACAATGTTTTTGTGTTACCCATTTAGGACTACCTATCTTTTACAATTTGTTTGGTGGGGTTATAAACATTCAAATTAGTTTAATAAACTTTTTCATATTGAAGTATTTTCGTTAAATAATGAAACAATTAGGAAATCAAGTGAATTGTGTTCTTTTAAAGGTTGCCTGGAAGAAATTGCTATGAAGCAATGAGGCCGCCTAACTGTACATGACTACCTGTTCTTACTTCCACTCTGCCATTTATTATTTCTGTGTGTGCAATAAAGTATATTCATTCATTCATTCGTTCATTCTTTTCTTTAAGTTGAATCCCCGATTTTGCGACTTATGGTAAAGTAACCCTCTTTGCACTCACGATGCGAGCTATATTATTTTATCCTCGAAACCAAAATGCATTTATTTCACCAGGAATCTAAAATAAGTAATACAATGATTTATTATTGTATTTTTTGAAAATCCTTATAATGGTTGTCGACAAACGATTGAATTTACTTGATTTCAAACAAATTATGTCAATTATCTCGATATAACCGTTAGATAAATTCCTAGCCCAAACGTGATTCCAAATTGACGGTCTCGATTATTAAATATCAATTACTGATCGATTTATTGATTATTACATAGATTGCTCCAAAGTAAAAGCAAATTGTTGTGGTTTCCGTCCGGCGGCGGCATAATCGTAATTTGGGTCTCCGATTTTAGTAGGCATCTTCCAATTCAATAATTAATTATTAATACAATTACCTACACTTGAAAATATTCTATTTTTTTTTTCTGTGTTTTAATAGTACTCTAACGCCGTGTGGTGACGGCAGAGTAGAATACATTTGTCACTAACCCCTACTCTTCCCGCGGGTGTCGTAAGAGGCGACTTAGGGACTACGCATTGAACAGGGAACGGGCAGCAGCGCTCTCTGATACAGCAACCTTTTAATCTGCGATCTCCAACCCGCCTGCCAAGCGTGGAGATTATGGCAAAACCCTCCACTTAAGTCCAGCATTGGACTGTAACGGGCCGTTGATGTTGATGTTGAATAGTACTCTATTCACAGTATTAAGCAAGCGTCAAAAAAGACCTCAGTTTTATTCTTCTTGTAGCAACCGTCTACCCATTTTTGGGGACATTTTGCCAGTGTCGGGTAATATAATTTATTGTACAATATAATACAGATACTGTAATTTACAAAGAAATATTATGGTGTTTTAAATATATACAAAGACTTTTTATATATAATTTATTAGAAAGGGACAATATACAAGAAGTATTTACAAAACCTTGTTTATTGTTCGTATTTTAGCGGTTGGCTTAGCAGTTGGTCTACTTGTATAGAACAATTTTTTTCTTTTGTTCCCAACGGTGTATGTTCCAATTTTCCTTGGGGAAAGTTGTTCTGATTCACCATTTCGAGGGCCGAACACACAAAAAATTGTCTTGAGGGGAGTACAGTACATCCACTTGCTACTGCATTGTACCTTTAGTTTTGCTAAGTTTCAATTACTTGTCTTGTGCTAAGTGGGACAAGTTCAGTTATATTATTATTGTTCACGTGCCTTCTTCAATAAATAATAACTTGCTATTGTATTGACGAAGAGTATGACAAGGTCAGGAGTCCCATAAATAATGGATTCTATAGAAAATTATTGGCAAACGATACCACATGAATGCGTTTTGTCTCCAGTATTGTAAATGGTTATAGGTAATTACCATATGCGTAGCTTATGTACCATGGTTGGTTATATATCGTACAGTGAAATATCAAAAAGTGTCACAAGCTAAATATACATTTTTGTTGCAAACTAGTTGCTATTACCAACGCGTAAGATACCCCAGTGTATAGCTTGATGTGCTGTTCACTGTACTAACAAGAGATGTTGTGGGCTATGTTATGTATAAAAATTGAGTTTTTATTTTTATTTTCATGACAAATATAAATGTGAACTGTAATGTAATCAAATAAAATGAAAAATCTCAACATTTTTATTATTTTAGAAAGACTGCTTTGTGTTTGAGTGAAATAGGTACATAATTTGAAATAACCATACGAGTAATACAGGGTGTCCAAAAAGGGTGTTGGCAGTTTATACCCAAAAATTATATATGAAAAATATATCATTTCATAATTTTATTACTATTTGCAAAAAGTACATACAATGGAAAGTTTACGACAAAAAAAGTATGTTGTCCAAATGACGTCCATTACGTCTTAATCCATTTCCTAATGATATTCGCACTGGGAGATAAAGAAATGTCCCGTACATTGAACTGCGCGCGATGTAAGCGGCGAACTGTTATTATCGAATTATTGTTTTGATAATAAGCTCGTACACAAAATGCGCGCTGAGCTCCGATATACGAATCCATTTCAATTAAATTTCCAATAAATTCCACGTATGACATTATATTTGTTTTTGCTATCTAAGACGATTTAAGACGATTTATTGATATTTAAAAGTGCAGATACCCTTTTTGGACACCCGGTATTTTGATCGTTCAAATAGTCTATTTTTTGTAAGTAAATAACACTGAAAGTATTTCCGTATTACATTTTATTATAAACCTTAATCTGAAATTTAATTAATTTAGTCTTATCTTTTCTGTTTTAATATATACTTTTTATAAATAAATGGGTGGAAACGCGGTGGAGTCCTCATGAGAAGAATAATAAATTAGATCCGTTGGCAATATATTTATGACTTTGTATATGAGCTGTTGATGATTGATGATGATGATGACATGAATAAATCTAGCTTCAGGTAGAGAAGCGGAGCGCGAGGAGGCTCGCGTACGACTCAGACAAATCTATTCCAAATTCGGTTTAGAATATTATATTTCTTAAAGATGCGGCGAAACTATGGCCAGTAAACCGAGCAGCTAAACTTTGTTTTTCTTTTTATGATTTACGCGTAGGATAAAACTAGATAGATAAATAAGAACTTTATTGTTATACTAAATATAGACAGCACAAATATTACAAAATTACAAATAAACAACAATTTACAAAATAAGAATTTACACGAAAAACAAAATGTGAAAGTAATAATCAGTAAGCCCCACTCAAGCCGACCAGGCAAGAAACGCTAGCTAGCGATTACTCTAATTAAATAAATACTTATCTACTTATTTAAGTTTATTGTACGCCCGCTTGATATTTATTATAGGTTCATTTGTTTAAATTGACTTACTTCACCTTGCCTTCGGAAGCAGTGATTGATAACACCAATTCACGACTCTAGGTTCTCAATAAGATCTGATCAAATTGACGGTATTTTTCTAAATTCTCCTATATTAATTAGAACTGCGTGTTCTTTGGAATCGAACAGACAATCGATAAATTGACAAGACTACATTGTATTTAAAATAACTTGTGAGAACAATGGATCACTTGATGAATTTCTTGGAAACACCCTTTTTATATAAAAAGTCAAGAATAGTACGTTGTTGTACGTTGACTTTTGATAGAGGCCTCGATTCGGGATGTCATGCTCTAATTCTAATTTTAATATCCAGCTATCCTTTTCTTTTTTATGACCAATGAAAGAGAAGTGATGAACGATGATAACCTTAAATAAGGGCATAGCTGTCAGTTTA
This sequence comes from Carpatolechia fugitivella, assembly GCA_951230895.1. NCBI lineage: Eukaryota > Metazoa > Arthropoda > Insecta > Lepidoptera > Gelechiidae > Carpatolechia > Carpatolechia fugitivella. Next base: position 4,224,890 of record OX579664.1, read on the forward strand.
AGAGATTTTTAAGTCACATGTTTTAAGTGCTCTCTAAAATTGTGCAATCGACACGGCCATAAGATTCAAATTCGATGTTTGACAGCTCTAATATTAGAATGGCCATCCCCAGTCGTTTTTCTATATTTAAAAGGTAAAAAGGGTTAAGAATAAGAGCGTGACAGTGTGAATCGGGGCCAATATTAAGAAAAACTTACCTACATTTTATATTCTGTCATCATTACATTATTTTCAGAATAAACATATTTTTAAAAGTATGATCCGACTGCGAACGATCTAATGGCTGGTTTACACGTATTAAGTTGTTAAGTAGCAACTAAATTTTAAGTAAGTGTTTACACGTCATTTTAGTAGTTAAGGCGGGGTTATGTGGAAATAGCGCCCATAGTCGCTACTTTGACGATCAAATACTAGCACTTGTACTGATTCTATAAATGTAAAAAATATATGCTAACAGAATATATCCTTAATTAAATTTTAAATTGAGTAGAATTTTTAAATACATTATAATAATTTAGATATGAGAAGCACAAGTTTAAAAAAAAAAGCAGCAAAAAAAATTTTTGACGTCCTTGATCTCGTAACTTAAAGGGATAACCATAGTTTTTTTTTCGTTAATATAACTTGCCAATTATTGACTTAGATTTTAAATCAATTACATTTTTTATAAACTCTGCCATTTTCTGTTAATAAGCAAAAGAGTTCAAGAAAAACGAGTTTTTCGCACGATTCCTGCGCGGTGTCGGACGTAACCACCGTGAAGCATCGCATGCTAATATGAACGTTATTTCAGTAATACGTCGGTTGAACTTTCAACTAAACCGCGTTGAGTTGCTAATTTTTGCAATAACCCGGCCTTAAGCTCTTTAGTTAGCCCAAGATGGACGATCAACAGCGAATTCAAATCTGTAATAAATATAATAAATAAAATTATAAAGTATAATAAAATATTTATTTTTGTATAATTAATATTATATATATATATTTTTATATTATATTATTATTATTTTTAATGATTAATATTTAATATTAATAATATATTAATCATTAATATTTTTATATATACCTATATAATAATATATATTAAAATATTTCCAAAAAATAAACATAAAACACTCGCACTTAACTTCGCACTTCGCATTTAACTTAAAATTAACTAAATCGCGCCTTTCCAAACATGTCAAGTGACAGGCCACGCCCACCAACTTACCCGAAAAATAGAAAAAGTTCTAATCTACTTGTTTACTTGCACACTAAATTTTAACTTGCAACTTACTACTAAATTCGCTGTTTACACGCATTAAGTTGCTTAAAATTAAGTTAAAATTTAGTTAACTACTAAACAACTTAATACGTGTAAACCAGCCATTAGAGCCTTTGTCGTCTTAACTCCTAAGATATTCCTCAAGCTTTTTCGTCAACATGATTATAATTCTATTGAACATGTTATGAATTCCAATTGTCTAGAATCATGAATGTGACCGCAGCAATGTCATATTGTCGCCGCGCGCCGCCGCCGGCGTGTCGTCGCCCGCGCAGGTAAAGACAAACATTCCTATTCAATCGGAAAACATAGAAAATACACTCGATGACAAGATATGAAATGTGGAAATAACGAAATCTGATTGGTTATTGAAACACATCTCCTCGTGTGATACTATGGCCACGAATGCATTCAAATCGCGCATGGTCGTTCGAGTGAAGTGGACGTTTGCGCGAAATCGTCGCTCAATTCCAAATATGGACTAGGGGTGCAGAGCTATTAAAAATTCCCATAAATTAAATTGAAGGACAAATTAGCTCTTCACACCCCTAACCTATATTTGGGGACAAACAGGAAATTTTAAATTCCTCTTTGTCCCCTAATTCCAATTTGGTATCCCCGAATGGTGACAGATTCGGGGAGAGACGGGAATAACTCCAAATTCGCGGCTGCTATTCTCAAACGTCGTCGTAAAAGCCCTAGGAAGCTGTGAAAAAGGGCTTAGTGATAATGTCTTTGCTTATATTACTTCCTGCATAGGTACCTGATTTTTGTTTTCTTAATAAGCGTTCCTAAAATAGTACACTGAAGGTGCTTTAGTTTACTTAGCTACCACTGCGATCAAGTTGAGGCAGACAAGATATTGGTCCTTGAGATATTACTAAAATTGGCTCAGCTACAGGTACCAGTATAGTCAAGTACAATTATTTATAAATAAATGTAGATAATTGCTTTGTAGTTTGTGCTGGTACGTAATTACGTTCCCTAAAATGATAATGAATTAAACACTAATTATAACTTAATTCAGTATGTATAATCAAAGTTATTTTGATCAACTAAAGTTTGTTTAAGTGGAAAGCTAGTAATAAAAGAAAGTGGGATTCAAAGAGGTCTACGCAAATTAATAATCTTTTATAATAAGTACCTATAGCTCTAAAAAAGAGGAGGGGATGAAGAGGAAACAACTAGACCACAAAATAATGGGACATTTTGATAAATTGGAAGAAATATTATTGCCTAATTTTCCTTTAAGATTTTTCAGATGCAAAAGCCTAATTTGATTTGATCGCAGTTCCTTATAACTTTTTAACGTGTAAAAAATAAGGCTTTCATTAAAATTATGGCAATAAAGAACTTTAGATTACGGTTACGGAGTTTCCTAACGAAAACTCTGAACTCCGATCAAAACAATTGCCCACACTTTTTTCACCAATTTTGGCGGTAAAATCGCGTAAAAAATGGAGGGCCATCAGAATGAGGAAATCTATTTTTGATGGTTGTCATGAAGATGGTGCCTGCCGTAATGGCATCTTGACGAGGTGCCGAGGTTCGAGCCTCGAGGTAGACTCGGTGCAATTACAGATTTCATTACTATGTCTCATTTGTTTGTTATACTATAAGTAGCGTGTGTGAGGTGAAGAGCGTCGGCGGTCTAGTAGTTAGGGCCGCTGCCTTCCGTCCGTGATAACCATTCATTTTAATAATCGCGCACAACTATGGAAGGTAGCACCTGGATGCTGTTTACTTAAATATGCAAATTTAACACTTGTTCACAAATTTAACACTCCAACTGGACGGAAAGTTCCGGTGTACTTGTTGTACCTATACATTGCCCGTGTACGTCATATTTAGCAAATAAACATAATTTTTACGGCACTCGTATTTCCGGGAAAGCATTTTGTGGGACAGCTAAAAAAATAACAGCTCAATTAATAAATACTGCCCGAAAATTCGAATTCAAATCTTACATATCAGACAATTAATATTTTGTCAAAGTCAGGTCCCTCAGAAATGGGCGAAATGAAATGAATAGGTAGTTTATTAACTTTTGGATGTGTATCTTATTTTTTTCGTGTGAGTTCACTACACTGATCCTAATTCCTATGTGTTATGGTTTGAAATATGTACTCACTCATATTTATAAATGATATACTTAAATGTTGAAGATTTTCTGTTGGTACTTTGAGAAGTATAATAAAAATACATCATTGTATATTGAGTGAACATGTACGATAGGCTACTTTAATATATACTTAAAGCTATATATATATATATTGCAGTCGTAAATTACTATGCAGGTTAAGCCCTTTGCTCTTTAACTCAGACAAGGCTGGCAACGCGTTGGCAACCCCCCTGGTGTTGCGAATGTCGTCCGCTCGTTTGCCTGCTTAAATAATATAAAAAAAAGCATAAAAACAAACTAGAATTATAAAATAATAAATAAATAAAGACACGATATTTATTATATGTTTTTATTTTAGCAATGTATTTTTAAAATAACGGCTGCTGTGATTATGATATTCCTGTAGTCTAAAAGTTTCTAACCTTCTACATTTTGTTATATTTTCGCTTTTATTAAGAAATGAAGATTATTATTATCAAATAATTCAATAATCTTGTGTGAATTATCGATGTCAAAAATCTGAACAAACAACTTGTGCTACTTTCTTATCTAATTAATTAATTTATATTCTATCTAACATTATGTACAATAAATATTTTATATAACTTAGCCGGCACTCACCGTTTCCATTCATGTTTTCGCTTTTCTGGGTCTTTACGTGTATCATCACAGGCACATCGGTTTTGTTAATAACATCCAAAATATTATCGATGTCGCTGTCAATATCAATCACAGTGTCAACTTTATCCGCGTTTGATTCAGCCGACGATGGCATCGCAACTAGTGTAGTATTAAAATTTTATTACCTATTAACACGGACACTGAACAGATTAGGAAACACGTGAAAAAAACGCTTGCTATTGTAAATACTGGCTGGATGTTGTTACACGAGTGCGCGAAAAAAACATTTTTAGAGTTCCTAATTTAAAATCATGTTTAGTGGTTCCATTTTACACAAAAACTTTTGATTTGAACTTAAATGCTGTTTCACACTGACCACTCGTACTCAATAAAAAGAAAATACAGAAAATTCCGGACAAATTTGAAAAAAGAAAACAAACGATCCGTCAAGTGTTGCAGTTTGCGCGGTGTACCACGGAATAATAAGGCGCGGCGGACTGTGGCACTGACCGTAGCCTAACTATTATTTAATCTCCGCACCGCACAGAGTCGGATCTAACTGTTGACCGATACGGACCGGACTTCAAGATATATAGCAGCTAAAGACCTGAGGAGGTACCTGATACCCAAAATCGTAAAAAATCGAAAATAGTCTCTGTTGTTCTACGATTTCAAATGACATTCAACCTTAAGGCCGGGTCCTATCCTAAATTAGCAACTCAACGCGCTTTAGTTGAAAGTTCAACCGACGCACTACTGAAATAACGTTCATATCAGTGTGCGATGCTTCACGGAGGTTACGTCCGACACTGCGCAGGAATCGTGCGAAAAACTCGTTTTTCTTGAACTCTTTTCTCTTTTTTGTGAAAAATATAGAGCGAATTAAAAAACTAGCTGATTTCGCCGCCGTAAAAATACAAAAAAATATGTTGTTGTCGCTGTAAATATTGAGAAAACAGATTTGAAAATTTTGAATGTGGGGTGATTTTCGGTGATATTATTTATTTTTGCTTTATTCCTTGATTATATGTAAAATCTACTTAGTTATGTCGCTAAATGATAAACTCTTCTGTTGCTTGTAATTTTCTTGATTTGGTACATATTATTATTCCGAGACGTGAGATACGCAAGTTATAAAAGGGGCCCAAGAACGATTTTTCAAATAGGGCCTCGCCCTTAAGGTGATATACCAATTATTTGACCGACATTTAGATTTATTTGTATACAATTTTGTCTGATATAAAGTAAGGTCGGGGTCATTAATGTTTATGTTTTCACACTCTATTCTTCATTATCGCACTGAGCGCAGCAAGGTCTAAAATGACATGTTAAATCAAATATCTATCGACCTTGTGACACCGATGTGTGAATGCAATTATGAACCTTTAGTGGCGGTATACATTTAAATACTCGGGAAGTTATTCAGTCAGTCTTCTCTTCATATTTTTTTTCGATGGGAACTAAATAGGTATTACAGTTCTGTGGTAGCAAGCAGCTGTCCTGGGCCACTTCATGTTATTGTATTCTTAATTGCATCATTAGATTAAATAGGTATAAAGTTATTGATTGCAAGAATACAATTTTTAAGTTCGTATTATATAATACGAACTACTTATAAAAATATACATTGTCATTATGGTAATTTCCATTTCGCGTCGAAACATATCAAGGTTATGTTGTTTATAAAAGTGATATATTTGTCTTTGAGCTAGATAAATTTCCTGCCTGTGTGGATTTTGAAAAATGCTTCATAATGATTGTAGGCCAAGTCTATCTATTTATTTGAACAAGTACTTAACTATTAGGGTTAGGCTTAGGGGTTTTGACTTAGACCCCATCGTCCGACCCAACCATCATCGTCATCGTCGTCATTATATGGGACCCTTGAAGTAGACTACCCTTTCTAAAAAAATATTATAATCGCTCATCGTGGTAAAGAATATCGCTGAACTTGCATATTAAATCCGACGGATTGAGAACCTCCTCCTTTTATGAAGTCGGTTAAAAAATTCTAGAAAAATCATACTTGCGTAATTTAAGGGCCCCGGAGACGGTCAAACGGTTTGATTCAAACACATAAAGTTTGGTTTGACTCAAACAATTTTGATCGTTTACAAAGGTGGTTTGAACGGTTTGTCAAACATTTACGTGTTTTAATTGAAGCATATTTGATACAATTTAATTTGTTGTGTTTGACGCGTCAGACAGAAGTGTAATTACGACAGCGTACAGAATCAGACTGCGCAGACCCGTTTGACAAACCGTTCAAACCGACCTCAAACGGTTTGATCAAACACGTAAGGTTTGAGTCAAACCGTTTGACCGTCTCCGGGGCCTTTTACGTTACGTACGAGTACCAGCCAATCATGTACAATCTAGATTAGACCTAGGTCCGCTTGCACAGGCAGACTAGGAAACGCGTAATCCCTAGTTAGGTTATCCGCATCCGAGACAGGCAGCACGTAACACGTCATAGACTGTTTATCGTAACAGCGGGCGTAAGCCCGTAACTACCGTAAAACAGTCGTATCCGTCACGTAACAGTCGGCCACTTGCCGTGACGTGAAGTAACCCAGTCAACCAGCTTTCACAGGCTTCCGAAGGCCTTGTGATGTCTTTTGATAATAGATGTCTGCTTTCACGAGATAATGAATAATATTTGTTTAAATCTTCTCACGAAACATTTTTCCGTCACAGGATGCTAAGAAGGAAGAAAATCTTAGAGGCCACGCGCGGCAGAGATGTATTTAAAAAAAATACATAGTTATATGTAGTTGTCACCAACTTATTTAGAGCGAAATGTTTTTTTTTAAAGAGCGAACAGAAAAAACAACCGAACATCAAACCGGAAACAGCTGAGCTCGAGAAGGGCAGAGGGCGGGATTCATTTTCAACTAGATTTTCAAAAAACAAGATCAACAATATAGTCTATGCTCGTTTTTGTCATATTTGGGGGCGGGACCTGTCATAATGTGTGACCTTAGACTTAAAATTATGGATAATTCTTTACAAACAACAAAACAGTGGATACAAAATAAGTCTGACTAGTAATTTAAAAATATTGAAATGACAAGACTATTACAAGCAACACATTTATTTCTCACACAAGACAAGCTAATTAATAGTAAGCCTATATTAACAAGAGTTGCAGCCGATGGTTCGCACAAGAATACTTGCAACTGGCCACTTTCATGATATATTTTTACAACACAAGGAAAACACAGGAAGGTCAGGGTCGGTCTACTTACTTACATAAATAGCGAGTATATATTACATTAACCTTGATTTCCTGTATAAAAAAAAAATAAAACAAAAAAATATGTGGGGACATCTTCACACACGGCCATCTGATCCCAAACTAAGCGGAGCTTGTATTATGGGTACCAGACAGCTGATATACATTACATAAATAGATAAATACATACATCATACAGATAAACAACAACCAGACACTAGTGCTCATCACACGAATGTTTGCCCTGGGCGGGATTCGAACCCGCGACCGTGTGCGTCAGAGGTAGATACACTACCACCTGGGCTACGAAGTCGTCAAAGCCGTATGGAATGTAAAAATCTGTAATAAAGACGTTGGAAACTGAAATTATAGCGTTTTAAATATTTTTGTCGGATGTTTTTTTAATATTCTTTACAAGCGGTCGGCCCGCGGCTACGCTCGCGTTGTGTAAGATCGAGTGTAAGATTTTCCCATGAGAATAAGACCTTTTCCCGTCAAAAGTATCCTATGTGTTAATCCAGGTTACAAATTATCTCCATTCCAAATTTCATCCAAATCCGTTGAGTACTTTAAGCGTGAAGGTGGAACGAACATCCAAATATATTTTCACATATTTTATAATACGAGTATAGTGTGATTAGCGTCACCTAGATAATTATGTTTATTTAATAATGCAGATTGCGGACCAAATTAATCAAGAAAACAACTCGTAGAACCGGTCTTTTCGCTTATAAAAGTGTGTTGTTGATACAATTTCGTTGCGTTAAAAGTAATTTGGATTCCAGGTTAGTGTAGCACGGGAGTGGGGTTCATGCTTGTTTCCGTTCTGTACAGACCGTTTTTCGTGTTACCGTTTTGTACAGACAGTTTTTTGTGTATACTACATGCTTGCCTTGGACGGGAGAAACAGTGAGAACTGATTATGACCGACCCGTTTTCTGCAGCCATTTTTTTTTCGTCCACGTTTTGCGCACTAGAATTTTTTCAACCATTAGCCTTTTTGAGATGTAATCTCCTGCGGTCGCCGGCCGCTGCCGCGGCACGCTCGCTCCGCTCGCTCGTCTCTTTCCGCCTGTTGTTGACACCAGTCTATACTAACCTAACCGAAGTGTATTCGTTCTGGTGCTGTCTAGTAAAAAACAGCAAAAAAACACAGATTACTAAAGTCAACCCATTATTTTGACATGTAATCAGTGGCTTAGAAAAACGCGGCGTACCAAAACAGTTGCGTTCAAAACTGCACGAGCACTTTTTGTACAGACCTGTTTTTGGATGCAACTTTTAGGCATCCCCGTATTGAATGAATGCGTATTCGTTGTAATCTATGTACACCAAAAACGTGGCGTACAAAACCAGGGGCGGTCATGAAGGTTTCCCTAGCAGGGTAATTTGAATAGAGCATTTTATAAAGGTTATGTTTCCTTATGTTAGATGAAGGTAGAGTTAAAATAATCATAATAAGATTATGTACGTAGTGAACTAGTATTTTTCCTTCATTTGGTTTATCTCTGTAATAAAATCGAGGATGGATACAGAATACTAATAATAGTACTAGCAAGAACCCAGGTAGGCACCTTTGTGTTATTTATTTTTAAATACGCAAAGGTAGGCAAATGTCTGTACATTATGAAAAATAAAACTAGTGGCTCTGTGAGCTGTAGACCTCGCGAGTCTGTATATCTTTTCATATTTATTTTTATTTTTTCTCCACAAACATTCCCGACCCCATGATTATTTTTTAATTTTTAATCTTTATTTTATTTTATCTTATTTTATTTTATTGGTTAAGAAATGTGACATGTAGATGAGAACAGCCTCAGCGGTAGACCTTGTAAGCTGGCAACCCCCATAACTCCGTAATTTTTTAAAATCTCCATAAACTGACTCGACAAAAAAATCGATTAATTTATCGAACCTGCTCACAAAATTTCACGAGAATCGGTTGAGAAACGCGACCTGTAAAGTGAAACAAACAAACAGATGGACATACAAAAGCAAATTAGGCCAAGCTGAAACAGAGACGCTTCGCTCGCTCGGTCAGTAAAATTTATTTATTTCAGACCATAAAAAGTCCATAGCGGTTAGTATATACTTAAAAACTTAAATTGTTATGTTAGTACAATAACTTTAGAGTTATACACCGTGTTTACATCGTTTTGTTCTTGCCGTGTAGTGATAGTGTAATGATAGTGTCCATGGGAATAGATTGCTTGAGTGGCAGGCTTTTTCGATATTTAATTAGCATTAATCTTGTAATATTTTATTTTTTTATTTAAAAAAGGAAACGCAAAAGATGCGACGACTGTGGAGTTTCTTCGGTGAGCTCTCTTCTCTACAGATTCCGCCATTGATTGCTTCTCCGACGCGCTTCTCGCCCTGGCAACGTTCTGGGCCGCGGTCCGAGCCCGTCTGAGGGCGCCCCCAGATACGTTGTCATAAAATTCCTAAGGGGTACGAGCCTTCTGCTCCCCCGCAAGTCCGCGCTCACTATATTACCACTCTGGTATAAATAGTGATTAGGTCCGTCAAAAAAAAAAAAACCGCCATTGATTGTGTTAGTGAACTCACCCAAAAATCTAATGACGGATCTAAGTGATGTAATAACATCCTATGGAAATAAATAATTTTTGAATTTGACTTTGATAGTACTAGTCAAACTGAACAACTTTTCACGAAAAAAAAATTCCTGCGTCAAAAAAATTTTTGATTTCTCCATACAAAGTGTGACTCCCGACGGACCCATTTTGTATGGAGAGCACAAAAATATTTTACCACTACACGGTGGGGGTTTATCACTACACGGCGGGAACAAAACGATGTAAATTTCACGTTCGTGCAGTATTTAAATAAGTGACCCTCACATGCCCTGCGAGGGCCAGGACGCTGTTGGTCATATCAATATAATAATGTATAGGTTCTTCTGGCGTGGCAATCATTCATCATAAGAGTAAGAGCTTTAGACTTTGTCTAAAATATAATCATTTAAAAATAAAAAAAAACTTGACTTCCCTTCCAAAAAATTATAGCCAGTGTCACTAGGGCTGATGTAAGGATTCTAATGATACCCTACATTCAAATTAGTTCAGGCATTTAGAAGTTATTATATGGTGGATTTAAAGAAACTCACATATAATATTTTTAGAAAGTCTTGTAAAAAGAGTGCTAACAACCAACTATCATTGCTGTTGCAGTACTTACTTAACCGTCCCAGGTACAACACAAACGCAGTAATGTATGCCGAACTGCATTTAGCCAAGATTTCACTATGATCAATTTTTCTGAAGTGTCCATGGGCTCCTCCGGCAAAGCACCGCTTCAATTTAAGTCAAAGATTTCAGACGCGCGTCGCCTCGCGAAGCGATCGTCTTTTATTCCTCTGAGATTTAAATTAATTTTTTTCTTTTTAAAGTTGCACGATGAGGCTTGAGATTGCATGAATTTTCACAGTATATAAGTATAGTAAAAGAGTATAGTAAAAGACAAGTCAGGTGTGAGATTTTAGCCTCTTATTACCCGACTGCTTTAGAAGGTTTACTCCAAAGATTTCTGACGCGCGTCTCCTAGGGAGCGAAGCGATCGTCTTTTATTTCCTCGCCCGTCACAGACGGAGCTATTATATATATTATATCACGAGGCAGCCAGCTCTCTCATTACCATTTACTTTGTGTGCAAAGCAGGGGTCAAGCAGAATGGCCGGTCACTGATTGATTCGCCATTTTGTTTGACCCCCGCTTTGCGTGAAAGTGAATGGCAACGAGAGAGCTGGCTGCCTCGTGCTATAATATATATGATAGCTGCCGTGTGTGATGCCCTTGAAGTTTACTCCAAAGATTTCTGACGCGCGTCTCCTAGGGAGCGAAGCGATCGTCTTTTGTTTCTCTGAGCCTTAGGTTCTTGAATTATTAGGATCTACCTGAAATCACACGGCTATGGTTATTTTGTTTTAAATTTAAATTTCTGACAAACTTGTTCACCTTGCAGCGTGCTTTTAATAAACATGCAAACATTAATAATGAAAAAAAAATGCACGATTGCCCGGTCAAATAATGCTATTTTGAAACGTTAAATAAGAAAAAAGAAATACTAATTTTGTTCTCACTCCCTTAGCTTATATTTATCAACTTCTAAGCCTTAAAAATGCAGTGACCAATCAGAAATATCGAATACCCAGGTGAGAAACACTTCCTTACACAATCGACCAACTCTATCTAATTCTATCTGTAGTCTTACAATTGATCAATATAACTCGTTAAGTGTAATGCTTAATGAATGCATCATGAAGCCTCATAAAGCCCTTTCAAAGATCTTATAACCATACTGGTGAACCTTGAAGTGTTCTAGACAGGTGTGGAGGCTAACCAGCTCTTACATAAGGTGATCTAGGGTGTCCGAACAAAACTAGGTAATACTCGTTGTACACGAGGACAGTACTTTAGGGCAGTCCTGACTGTAGGACAGTGTGGAAACTGGAAAATAGTGGCCAACTAATCGATATTTATGAAACTTGCACTTTTCCTTAAGTTGAAAGATATACAAATCCAATAAAAACAGTGTTTTTTTATACCGATATCCATTTTCTGAGAAAAGATAAAAGTGTCTTTATTCGATGTAAGATTTAACAAAATCATTTTTCGACTTCAAAGCAAGATGGCGGTTCACTATAAGTGTACGCCTTCTGAAGATATACGTGGACAAAATACAATATTCAGGCAGGCAGTATACACGGGCTCATTACACAAAATGTGAGCCCTGGGGAATTGTTCACTGGGTAGGAATAGGAACGGCAGCCCTGAGCTTCAGGCAGTCGTAATACCAACTCATACGGAGCTCACAAAACGAATATTGTAATTATAAACTGGGGAAGTACACCTGGGGGCCGTTTCACGAAGCTACAAGTTACAAATTACAAGTACAATTCGACGTACATTGCGTAGACAATGAGATAAAACAGTAAGAGTTAACAGTTTAAGCGAATTGGCTACGCAATGAATATCAAATTGTAACTTGTTACTTGTAAATTGTTGCTTCGTGAAATGGGACCCTGGGGTTCTGGTGACCTGAAGCCTGTGCTTCAGACCTCCGTCTATTTCAGGCGCCAGTCTTCACACGTACCTTCTTTCTTTGTATCATACTAATTAAGTTAGAATTTGTATTAATATAAGATTATCTGTGGAGAACTAAATAAAGATTTTATTATTATTATTTTATTATTATAAAGGTAGTTATCGCAGAATATATAATAGTAGGGATTGTTTTCTTGGCAAGTGATCAGATTCGTTCAAACCGTTCTAGTGTTCTGCCCACTGACACAGAATTCTACTGGTCTGCCAGTTCTGGCTCACTGCACTATCATAGTGTGAAACAGACGGCGGTTATATAACCCTAATGCGAACGGAGAGTACTTACAAGTAGAATGCGAGAGTTTATAACAGAACTTGAAGTCTTGTTGGTAATTATTACAAATAACTTTAATTACACCAATACGTACTACCACTACTATAGGCAATTTTGCATTGGTGCATCAGTTTTGCACTGCCTTGTTTATTTCTTAAGTATTCCTCTTCAACTCCCATTATAATGTGGAACCTCAATAGCTATAAGTAGTAAGTGATGAATTTGTAGTTATTTTGTAAACAAAAGGATTTAGTTTCATTTGGACACATTAGGGGATCAGGCTCCTTTTTTTATTTTATAAATCCAAACTTCTTAGTTTCTGCTATCGAACACTAAAAGAATTTTTGTTCTATCTTTAAAATTGACCGAGTTATAAAGGTTTGAAATTCAAGATTAGACAGAGAGGCACATACCCACTTGTGACGTCATTTGTTAGTAACGCCATATAATCTCCATACAAAAAATCGTTTTTGAAAGAGACGGACATTTTGAAACTTTAAAAAATTACTGTAAATTCGTTTTTCAACCGATTCTGTTTTTTTCTTCACAAATCGTCTGCCTAATCTATATTTTAAAAATAATTCATAAAATATGGTAAATTTAGGAACAGTCCGATCCCCTATTGCAACGGGACACTTTCCCAAAGACTCCTTTCTGATGGAGACATTGGTATTAATAAAACCAAGTCGGCTGACTGGGCCTTTCTTCAAGATTGTGTGTCTTTGCTGGCACTGAACTATGACTGAACTTTACTGTATAAACTGATAACTGACTGACAACTTTGAATAGTAATTAATTGTAATGAATTTTGAAAAAAATACTTATCAATAAAAAAAATGACATTGGAAAGAAACTAGTAGATTGTTAACCAAGGGGTGAAAGCGAGCAATTACATCCGAAGTATTTTGGCGCACGAGCGTACCATTACGCATCATATTAGGTCACCGCACCCCATTGAACTGGTAAATTTTCAGTTGGTTTTTATTGAAATCACTACGAAATCCGCACAAGCCTAAATCAACTTATTTTTTCTATTTCATTTTTAAAATAAACATAAAAAATTACAAAAAAATATTCTAAACATTGATTAATACCACAGACATGAGACAACAATATTTTTTTTTCTTGCCAAACTTTAAAATAATAAATGTTTATTTTTATAATTATTTATCTTTTTATTGTTAATTCTAGGTATAAACAGACAAACAAACAAAAGGTACGTGAATTTCGTATTCATTTTGCTTAATTTAAGTATATAAATGAATGAATAAAATATACTTTATTGCACACAGACAGAAACATACAGTAATTAATTACAGAAGTAAAAATAGCACAATTGGCAGCCTTATTGCTAAGGTAGCAATTTCTTACAGGCAACCGGGTAACATGGAGACATAAATAGAGTAAAACCGTGCGGGTCGGTGCGTATATTCTAAGCAAATAAATAAAACGATATGATAAAAATAGATAGGTGAGTACCTATCTACATTCTACATACATATACCTATATAAATATAATAGTACATACATACATATTCAAGCCATATATTTTCTTTTTATGGAAATAAAATTAATTGTAGGAAAGAAAGTTAAGAAAGTTAAAAGAAAGGTTCGAATTTCAAAGTTACTTACATCCCTTGGGACGTAAGTTGGACTTACATATTTTCTTTTGAGATCATTATTGGGCTACTTTCAGAGCATGAGAGGTGAAAAATAACTTTATCACCCTTAGTAAGTGATTCCATCTACACTAATACAACAGTATCAAACAACTTACTCGTAGTCCTACCACTGCCCCACAGAGCGCTGCGATTTCACATTCTCATATCTACCGCTTCGAGTTCATACAGTTAGTACTAGATGTCGTTAGCTACGGCAAAACGGAAAAAGAAAAAATAAAAATATGCTGAGCAAAAATTAGAGAAAATGTTACGCTCATTATAGAGACTGTACTCGTAGTTGAAAGTAAAAGCAGAAAAATTGCTTCGGCCTGTTATCGTTCTTAGCAAGAACTTTCAGGTGAAATTCCGGAGAATTTGCAGCGAGTTAATTACTCGTTGCCCGAACTATGTTAATAACCTGTTGAACTCGGAAGTCCCCTCTCTCTGCCTAATTTATGAGCTAGGCAACTAAACAAGAATGTTCGTTGGGTTGTTTATCCAAGAGGGTCCTGCCTGTCCAGGCTTTAAACTAAAAAAGCGGCACGGTTCTGCGCAAGAAACTGAAATTGAAAAAGTTCCACAACTTATAAACATGAACTAAGGCTATGTCTTATTAAAATAGGCTACTGAATGTTGGCTGACTAGTTATAGCTAAAAAGGCAACACGCAAAGTATGATATCTCACATTAGGTCTCACGTCTTAGTTAATAAAGTTGCGAACTGCAAACGATTGTTATGGTTTTTGTACAGAAACGTTTATTTTCTCTTATAACTCATCGTGGGTTTCTTCGTAAGGCAATGTAACAGGCACATAGCCAGAATTGGCATTATTGTCGACCACTACAACTTTTGCTTCTTCAATTATGACGACATTATCGCCATTCTCATTTGTTTTATAATTGATACTGTGTGCGGGTGTTTCATATTCCTTATTTTCTGTTTCATCTTTGATACCACTGGTTTTGTCTTCTTGATCTTCTGTTTGTTTTTCAGTTTTATGCCTCATACTTTCAAGTGGTAAATTTTGATATCCTTCACCTTCTGCATCAGTTACTACACCATCAACTGCCATATTTGAGTATTTATCTAAAAACTCATCCCAAAATTTAGCTCTTTGTCCCAAAGGTTCTTTCTTCATAGCGAACTTCTTAGAAATGTGTAAATATTTCACCTCTTTTTCGTCTTTATTAATCGATTCCCATTTAATACCCTTGATGATAGAGTCGTTTTCATCCAGAATGGGGTTTCTGAAAATGTAAAAAAATGATATATTGTTTAGGTAAAAAATAAAATAATTACTACAGCAAGGACTTAAAGTAATAAATAAAGTGGTTCATCTTACCCAGTCTTTGCAAAATTGGTCCATAACCGCACCATTTTCTTCAAAACTTTGTATTCAGCTTGTTCTGTAACGAGCTTTTTTAGTTCCTTATATGTGTTCTTCATACGAGCACAAAGATGTAAATAACATAGTTCATCAGTAGTCGTCGCCCCTCGTTGTTGTATATTTGATATCGAATATCTGGCCAAATACTCGCTGTTCTCATTAATTAAGCCTCTAAAATCAAACATGTAATAGTAAACAGATGATTCTAGGTCTTTAGAAAGGATTTTGGCAGTCTTGTCTATAGCATAACCCTGCATTACATCGCCAAGATAAACAGCGTATTCCAGTATATTACCAAGGTGCAAATATCCGTCTTTATAGTAAACTTCATTAATTTCTTTTACTGCATCTCTGTTGTATATCAGACTATTACGGTCAAACCTAAAATTTACTCTTAGTGGCAAGTTCATTGTGACACCATCCATTATTTTCTCAAATATTTTGGGGCTAAAAATGAAGTGCTGTGCGATGTCAAGACCTTCTCTTGAATTCAGACCAATTAGTACAGGTACGTCATTAACGATATCTCCCTTTTCAGGTAAAGTTGTTATAATAGCAGATTCATATTTTTTTTCCACAGTTGGCACGAAAATTTGTACGTTTATATGATTGGTAGTTAAACCGTCATTGTCATAAATCATGAATTCATTACGGAGTAATTTTTCAACATCGACCTTTTGCAGTTCTTCTAGTAATATTTTGCTATCATCAGTTGTAATTTCAAGTACTTCTCCGAATTGGAATGCCTTTGATCTAGGATTTTCATAAAAGTAAAGAGTTTCTAAGGCACTTCCACTTTGCATCATAACTGCAGAGAATAAACCTTTGGCTTGCTCTGAATACAACAAAATATTAACCATAGCTGCACCGCCTTTGTTACCCATCAAAGTTGTTCTGTCAACATCTCCACCAAACTTTTGAATATTATTTTTAACCCATTTTAAACCAAGAATAAAATCTCTTAATCCATTATTGCCAAGTATAATATTATCTTCAGTAGTCAAATATCCAAGTGACCCAAGTCTATGTGTGATCGTGACAACAATAATTTCTTCTTCAATGAAAAAATCTGGTGAATACGTGTCTGTACCATTGAATCCCGTTCTGAAATTGTCATTGTAGTCAAATACTACTACAGGGTAGTTTCCTTCGAGAGCTGGTGTAAAGACGCTTAGGTAGAGACAGTCCTCAGAACCTGATATACCAAATGGTTCAGCGTTTCGTTCTCTGGTACAATATTGGGCGCATGTTGGCTTGTTTTCATATGCTTCATAAGTTCCTTCCCAAGCTGCAAACGGTTTTGGTGGCTGGAAAAAAAGGTACAACGTTATAATCAGTTATTTACGTAGATAAAGGCTAATCCACTAACACTAATCTTATTCTTATGTTCTCGATAGTCTTGTATTTCTACACTGAGAATGTATAACCATGCTGGCTGATGGATACTGCAGGTTAAAATATAATGTGATTAAGAAGATTTACTATATTTTTATTATTCTGTTTAACTGGTTTATTAATAACAAATAGGCTCTTACCTGAAATCTTAAAGACCCTAAAGGTGGCTCAGCAAATGGTATGCCTCTAAAAGCGTAGTATTGTTTTTGATTTAGAAACGATTCTTCCACTTTTCCAGATAGAACTCCTTGCTCTAACACTACCTCTGTAGTTTTAAAGTTAACTTCATCACAAACTGAATTTACTATGAAATAAAATATTACTGCTAAATTTAAAAGTAAAATTCTATGTATTGTCAACATTTTCTTGTCATGAATTATGATTCAGATTAACTAGACTTCGTTTAGTTTACTTGCCGTGTAGTAACATCGATAAGGCACGTCTTTATTTTATCTTTTATGATGATAACAACTTTCAGAAATATATAGCCCATAATATTTTATGTGATTGGTTATTTTTTTGATACTGCAACCCCGTTGCTTATTGAAAACCACCATCAAACACCTTTACCACTGTGTATTCTAGGTGTACCTATATATAATTTGATCTCTTTGTTTATTTATACCCGTAATAATTATTATTGTCAATAACTTATGATTTTCAAAAAGTGAATTATAATAGTTTTTTTTGGTATGGTCCTAAGTTCTAATTAGCTACAATTTTGCACAAAAAAAAGCGCTAGATCGCCGCTGTTCTTAGTCAACTTGACAGGCTAAGTTAATCCCGTAGGTCTATTATTTAGTATCATCTTTATTATGTATTACTATTTCAATCTAGATAATCTACCTATAGGTATATCTGTTATGCATGTCAGGTTGTTTTTAATGTAACGTTGTTCCTTATGTGAAAATCAGACTATTTTTGGGAATACTTAAAGCTTACATAGCTAAGCTTATCTTGCTTAGCTTAGGTTTTTGTGGCTTAGCTTAATAATACGAAATATTAGTATAACGAATTAATTAAGCTCATTAAAGTCTTCAGTAAATAAATAAATTATTTAAATTTTAAAATTCATCTTTAATATCTTTAACAACACCATTTTCTGCCATTTTATTGTATTTTGCGAGGAAATTATCCCAGAAGGTCACAGTTTCGTCATGGAGTTTAGTTTTCATCTCCATATCATCGTTGATGACTAAGCATTCTTTGTTTTCTTTCGTTGCTGGCTTCCATGTAAACTCTTCTCCAGGCGGGGTTGGATTACTGTAAAAAAAAACATAGTAAATCAGTCTGGATTCTATTATTGGTAAATTGCAGCTGACTGACGAATACAGCAGCCTGTATTCATATTATTTGAGTGTGAGACAGAGCAACAAACATAAATAAGTTTTCTTACCCAGACTTAGCAAAATTGGTCCACATACGAACCACGTTACTCAACACTTTTATTTCCTCAGAGTCTTCTTCTCCTAAAGCTTTTACATATGCCTTTCTGATTGACCTACAAACAAACATGTAACAAAGTTCGTCTCCATGCGATGCTCCCCAAGTACCTTCTATAGTTTTGGCCTGAGATAAAACATTTTTCTTTCTCATATTTAATTCTCCACTATAGTCAAACACATAGTAGAAAACATCAGATTTAGATTCATTCGTATACTTTCTTACTGTATAATCTATTGGGTAGAAAGCTGTAATATCAGATATGTAAGATATATATTCTCCAGGCTTACTAATTTTTACGTATGCTTCATCAAAATAGTATTCCTTGATATCTTTTATGGCATGTCTGTAGATGTTATCACGTATCTTGAATTTGTAGCCAGTCCTGATTGGAAACATAAAGAGAAAATCTCTGTCTGCAAATGTTAGATATTGTGGTGAAGTCAGATATCGTTCTGTACCTTCTAACGCTTCTCTGGAATTGTACCCAATCATTATGGGTATATCGATATCAATAGGTCCATCTTCTGGCAGTCGCGTAATGATAGCGTCAGGATGATCATGTTCTATGACTGGACTAAACGCCATTATACCTTTTTGAATTTCTCGAGCTTCATCGGCATGAACAGATAGATGTTCAGACTCCACAAGTTTCTGAGCACTGATAGTAGATAGTCGCTTAAGTAGGAAAGAACTACTTTTCGCTTCTTCTTCAAGTTCTTTAGAAAACTGTATAGCTCTTTCTCTCGCGCTTATTCCCCCTGAGTAGTATAAGGAGTTCCATGAAGTACCACTCTGAAGAATCGCATTGCTGAAAAGGCCTTTGGCTTTGGATGAATGAAGAAGAATATCAACTATTCCAGCTCCGTCACTGTTGCCCATTAAAGTAACTCGGTAAGGATCACCTCCGAAGTTGTGTATATTTTCTTTTACCCATTTAAGGGCAAGTATAACATCCCTCAGGCCGTTATTACCTGGTATAAGATCATCTTGAAAAGAGAGGAAGCCTAAAGACGCAAGTCTGTGGTTGATAGTAACTATAATTACTTGTTCTTTCATAAAGAAGTCAGGTCCATAGTCCATGGAGCCATTGTACGATATTGTGAAATGTTCAGTGTGAAGAAATACCATGACTGGAAAGTTGGCTTCAGTATCAGGACTGGGAGTGTGTACGCTGAGGTGCAGGCAGTCTTCATCGCCGCAGTATCCATAGTCTTTAGTTCTTCTAACTGGCACGAAGAATTGTGCACACGGTTTCTTTTCATTTTTTGCGTTTAATATTCCTGACCAGCCTTGATGTGGCTTAGGAGCCTGTAAAAATCAATGAAATAAATTAAATAAAATCAATTATTCAATGAATCAATTTATGTTTTTTTTATTCTTATTCTTTGTTTTCTTTAATAACCATTCCAGAACTTAATTAACAAAGATTTATTGACAAGAATAATGCGATATAAAACAAATATAACAAGATATGAATTACTTACGCAATTTTCCTCAAATAAAATAACTCACAAGTACTAACGGGTAACAGAGGCTACTGTCATATTGTTACAGCAAATACCCTTAACAGGAAAAGGGTCCGATGTTATAGCCTATTATAATAACTTACCATAAATCTCAAAGGCCCTAGAGGTGACTCTGCGTAGGGAATACCCATAAACGAATAGTATTTCTCATTTCGCAGTATTGATGGCACTTCTACACCCTCCACTTGTCCCGAAGATGTCTTTACTATCACATTTCCCCTAGTATGGGTTACGTATATTATTATTAAGAGTAAAAATATGGAGAAATTGATGTAGTTGGTCATTTTTCCAGTGATTTCAATAAAATATTTACAAAAGCATGTTTCGATTAGATGTAGTTACACTGACGTGTCTGAACGATAATCGTTCGCTAATCTATTTGGGTTTTCAACAGTAGATTATTGTCGCGATATCGAACGAGAGTGGCATAGTGTTAATGATAATTTATTGCCGGTTGATTTTAACGTAATTTCTTGTAATTTTATACCTAACTGTTGCTACTTAATTCCGATTGGGATTATGTCGGCAGGATATGATGTGGTTATTTTTGGATGGTCTAGAATATAACAATATAAGGAAAAAAACAACAACTTAATATTATAACCCTTTTTTAACTAATATTCTTTCCCTTATTTTTCTTTTTTGAGACTAACGAAAATTTTGTTTACTTAATCTCTAGAAGTCACCTTGTATTAAATAAGACCAACTAAGTTTATGGCTTGATACTACGAATATGAAATTGATTATTCATAGGCAAAAGATAAAAGTAGTAAAAATCAATTCAGACAGTTAACACATATAATAGTTAAATATTTTATTGAAACAAATAAGAAAATCTACAGCTCATCATATTTATTTTTCGTTTTCGTTACTACACCATTGATAGCTTTTTGCTTCCATTTCTTAAGAAACCCTTCCCAAAATTCAAAACGTTCCTTGCAAAGTTCTTGTTTTATTGACATGTTCTTCTCTATGTGCAGATATTGCTTGTGTTCTGTCGTGTATGGGGGCCATTGTAAATCTTCTAGCAATGGGTCTCCTTCAGGTGTGGGGTTGCTGAAATATAAATAGAGGTTACGCTATTTATAAATATTTAAAGGCATAGAAAAACAAAAACAAAAAATTACTGGTAATATGGTTTTACACGGATTTCACTGAGATTCTAAATACTGAATGAATTCTAGTAGAATTTTTTTTGCTCGTTAATTAAATATACTATGCAGTTAAATTAAATTTTGCTTAACCGATGAGCAAACACCATTTGTACACAGTTGATGTTGCGTCAAGTTTTTTCCTTATTACTTTTTTCCACCCTTTACTCATTTAATTCATCATTCGTTATATTCGTTGTAATAACATTTTAGGGTTATTTCCTTAGGGTCATATACGTCATGAGCTGTTGATGATGAACCCTAAGATTAATTTTGACTAGACGGAAACTGTGGTATCCAAATTTAACAATAAATTTTTAATTATCATAAAAAAATATAATTAATCTCGGAGGAAAAGTACCCAATTTAAATTATGATATATAGGCTCATTGGAAAATAGTACTTCAGTAAGGAGTTAAAAAATAAATGGCGTAAATTAATAATTAACTAAATGAACCTTTTGGCACCTATGTTCACTAATAGTTAATATTATTTTAACTTTGAGTTGATTTACTCTCATTTCTACTCGGTTTGCTCCTACTTCGTCAAAAGGCAATAGATATCTTTGATCATCTCCAAGAAAACGCGGCGGTAATGACGGATACGACCTTTACTGATAAAATGGAAATGTTTCGCCTCAAACATGAAAGTCCTATAAAATTTAACTCCATTATTTACATAATAATAGGAAGTTAACAGTCAGGATCTTACTGAGAGATATTGATTGATTTGTTTTATTTCCTCTCGTTTTCGTAGACTAGGAAAACCTTTGACAAAAAAAAAGTAAATTAGGAGGGAGAGAGTAGGTACATTTACTTAGGTACTGTGGAGATTGCATTGGTTACATGCAGTCTCCGCGCACTTTTCCCTTTGTTTGTTGTTGCTGGCACTCGATATTCGCCCTATATATCGTAAAAAAGCTAATTAGACGTAGTGAGTCAGAGAATGATGGGCTGAAGAAAATAATGGTGTGGATTAGGGATTGAAATGAAGAAAAGATAATACAAAAATATTGTAATCTAATATTGGAGTCATTATTTAGCTACGGATTTATGCGCTAGAAGCGAGTGCCTCCCATCTTCAAAGGGCTACGTCCACCTGACATGGTGTAGACTTATGAAGAAATCGGTACCTCCAGTTACGTATTTTTTTTTCTTTGCTATATTATTTGCCTGATTATTTGCCTTGTAGAATCAACAGCAAATATCACAGCACGGATCGCAGCTATGAAGCAATTTAATTTTGTTACCTTTGTTTAGCTTCGACTGAACGCGGACGCAGAGAAAGACGTGTTTAATCTTAAATCCTTTTTATGCACCATATTAAGTTTTCCAGAAAAAAGTCTAAGAAAAGACTGTGAATAAAGAAATTAATATTGAATGAGATGGCCAATGCAGCGATTGCAGCCATTAGAATGATGATGAGATACCATGGAAAGGTCTCTCTGCATTGATGCCTTGGTGATGTACAATTGATATTATTTTGTTAAAAAAAGTTGAATTATGTCTGATAAGTATAACGGTCTGAATTCGTCCGCGGAGGACTTCTTCTCGCAATTCGAGATAATCGCCGCTATAAATAGTTGGAGTGACGATGTAAAAACGTTAGTGTTGGCTACTTATCTATGTGGGCCGGCTCTCAGCTATTATAATTTGACAAAATCGTCCTCTACGAAATATGAGGATATTAAAAAAGCGATTTGTTTAGAATTCCCGTCTCCTATAGACCATGCTTCGTTGTTTTATAAGTCTCGTCAAGATTATAATGAGCCTCTGATGGACTATGTGTATCGTGTGGAATCTCTTGCCGGAAAGGCTAAGATTTCAGACCAGAAAATAATAATTAAGCAATGTTTGACTGGTATGTCATCTTTTTTTAAACGTAATTTCGGAACTCAATTATACAAAGATTTCGCTACCCTCAAACAAACCTGCATGGAGTATTCGATGCTCTTTATGGCCACACACACTGAATTATCGTTGCCAGTGAAGATAACCTCGACTCGATGTGGCGAGCCCAGCAGTTATACGAATTCAATGGGTGATGGTTATCCCAGTGAAAATATGGGGCAGCGTAGTGCGCAAGCCTCACCGCAGGAATTATACTCCACGCCGCAAAATAGATCTTCTAGTTGGCCGCCGAGGAGTCCATCTTCTCCACGTACTACTAACTTTGGATCAAACCGACCCCGCAATGATGCGAGATCGTCAAGACCCCAATACACTCAAAACCGGTATAATTTAAGAAGCGGTTCGCGTGATAACGTTGGAAATATACAGGGTAATGACCCAAACTTTCAGCGTCGCCAGTGAATGGGACTACATTGGTAGACGGTCATTTTAGTCGTCCCGTTTCTCCTATTATTTGTGTTGATTTGTACGGTGTAGTGCATAATGCGTTGATTGATTCAGGTGCCACAATTTCTGTGATTTCTTCTTCGTTTCTTGAAAAAGTGGATAAATTCATTCCGTCACACGCATATAATGATAACGCCTCTTGTTTGCGTACGGTGAATGGGATTAGGTTATTAGCTGAATGTTCTGTTATATTGGACATTACAATAAATAGCATTGTTTATAATCATGCATTTGTTGTTGTGTGCGATTTAGTACCTGATATAATTTTAGGGCAGGATTTTTTATATGCAGTAAAGGCCATTGTCAACTTTGAGAAACAGTTCATTGAACTGGATAGGAATAAGGTATGGTTCAGAAATGATACAAAAATCGCGGCGTTTTCACTTGATTATGTTCAGTCCGGCACTGAGTCCGAACATTTATTGCCGTTACCGAAAGGTGATTATATCTATTTTCTTAATACGGTAGAATCAATAAATGAAAATTTGGACGATTTAAAAAAGGATACGATCCTAACGAATAACACGAAATGTAATAATTTTAATATTTCTGATGCTTTATTATCAGATCAGAAAAGTAAGTTGTCAGAATTACTGGGCAAATATGAAAAGCAGTTTGCGTTTGATTCGAAGAATTTAGGGGCATGTTCATTAATGGAAGTTGAAATAAATACTTCAGACGAGACTCCTATTCATAAAGCTCCTTATAGAGTTTAACACCATCAACACAGTATAATTAGGGAACAAGTGAGTGAGATGTTGGAAAATGGAATCATTCGTGAGTCGCGAAGTGCATATGCATCCCCGGTTGTCTTGGTCAAGAAACCTGATGACACGTGGCGATTCTGCATTGATTATAGGTCATTGAATAAAAAAGTAATTACCGATTCATATCCTTTACCCAGAATAGATGACATAATTTTATATCTAGCTAAAGCCAAATATTTTGCGGATCTGGATTTAAATAGTGGATATTGGCAGTTGAGAATCAAGGAATCTGATAAGCATAAAACTGCTTTTGTTACCCCTTCGGGATTGTATGAATTTAACGTCATGCCGTTCGGCCTTAAAACAAGTGGTGCGATTTTCCAGCGGGTTATGGATAGTGTTTTAGGGGGCATGAAATATCGGAATGCTATTGTTTATATTGACAACATATTGGTTTATGGGGAAACATTTGAAGAATTTTCTTTATCTTTAAATGAAATCTTATATAGAATTAAAGAATGCAATTTGACACTTAAACCTAGTAAGTGCAAATTTGGTTTTGAAAAAGTTTCCGTTCTTGGTTATGAAATAACGGGTCAGGGAATTCGACCAGATCAATCACAGTTTGAAAAGATTATGAAGATCCAAGTGCCAAAATCGACTAAAGAACTTAAATCTATTTTAGGACTCTTTTCATATTATAGAAAATTCTTAGATAATTATGCGGATTTGGCTATGCCTCTAACAAGGTTGATGAAGAAGGGTGTCAAATTTATTTGGACAGAACTACAGCAACATGCATTTTCTAAAATTCTTTCTCTTATTCAGAACCCCCCTTTATTAAGACATTTTTCGAATAGCGAAGGCATAGTTACAAGATTATTTGTCGATGCTAGTGATAAAGCATTAGGTGCTTGTTTATTGCAGGGTGATGATAAAATATTTCCGATTGCTTTCGCGTCGCGTAAGCTCTCTGATTGTGAGACCAGGTATACGATTACCGAAAAGGAATGTTTGGCTCTAGTGTGGGCTCTTAATTATTTTAAGCATTTACTATGGGGAATGAAATTTGACGTCGTGACGGATCACAAAGCTTTGGTATGGCTCCGTACTAAAAAGGATATGAATGGGCGTTTAGCTCGTTGGTCTTTAGCGATTCAACAATATGATTTTGATATAGTATATTGTTCGGGCAAAGATAACCAAATTGCTGATTTCCTAAGCAGGAATCCATTAATTGAGGATGTTGATGTTAAGGAGACCTCTCCTAAGGATGTAGTTGAGGATGGTTTAGAGTTATACAGGATTGAAGCTTCTCGTTTTGAATTTGATCAAAGCGTTGATAGTTTTTGCACTGAACAAGTTTCAAGGATTGCTTCTAGATCTCGGCTAAACTATAAAGGTTTTCTTACTAGAGACAATAAGCTCTTTCACAGGTGTAGGATAGGTAACAGATATGTTGATCGTTTGGTTGTTCCTCAAGCTTCATTTAATGACGTTATGAAGGAAATTCATGATGATCCTTGGAATGGAGCGCATTTTGGTCTTACGAAGACTTTATGTAAATTTAGGGACAGATATTTTATTCTTGATGCTGAAAAGAAAATTTCTAGATATATCGAAAGTTGTAAAGAATGTCGAGAGAGGAAGAGATCGTATTTGATTGCTCCGATGCAACCGATTGAAGTCAATCATCTTTTTGATAAAATAGCCCTTGACATATTAGGACCTCTTCCGACCTCGGATTTAGGAAACAAATACATCATAGTTTGTTTAGAGTATTTATCGAAATACGCGATAACTAGAGCAGTCCCAAGTGCAACTGCTCAGGCCGTTAGTGATTTTCTTACTCAAGAGATCTTCTGTAAATTTGGTATGGTAAATGAAGTCATTGTAGATCGTGGATCAATTTTCACATCACACATGGTTAAAAATACGATAGTTTTTTTTGATTCCACGTTATCGGTTGCTGCAACTAGGCATCCTCAGACCATTGGACTCGTGGAACGTTTTAATAGCACTATATCTCAGAGTTTAGCGATGTATACAAACGAGAGTCAAGCAGATTGGTGCATGTATTTGCCCATGTCAACGTACGCGTATAATATATCGAGACAGGCGTCATCAAATACGATTCCTTACACTATTGTTTTTGCTAGAGACCCAATTTTGCGTTCTGATGTTGATATTGTATCTAATCGTAATGATTTGGATATTGCTGCTCGCAATAATGCTAATATTAGAATGATCTCTTGTGCGTTGAGAAATATTCGTAAATCGCAAATGACTCAAAAGGAATATTATGACAGGAAAGTCAGGTTCGTAACGTTCGATCCAGGTAGCTTAGTCTTGGTATATAATCCTAAAAGAATAACAAATGTTGGTCAGAAGTTATCGCGTCCATATAAAGGTCCGTTTCGTGTTATTCGAAGGCTATCTAATAATAATTATTTACTACGTAAGATAGATGGAAGCTCCAGACGTGATTTAATATTTCACCATAATTCTCTGAAACCGTTCAGATTGCGTGTTTAAAAATATTATTTTATAGTGACTTGGCGTTTGTTTCCCTTGATCTGTCCTATGCCTTACTTTATTCACAACTCGTCATGAACTTCTATCGTCATTTGTAGTTGATATGTTATGTCAGCGTCTTTGTCAACAAATAATTATTATTGTCTCTATATATAAATTTATTTTTATTTTTGTATGATGGGTAACTTAATGTTTGTCTATATATGGCATAGTTTGATAACTTATTCTTACATTTTATTTATTTTTGTTTGTCATGGACTTTTGACTTAAGCTATGGTATTTTCATTTAATCAACAATCGTTCGAGATATTCGTTTGGTTTGAGCATTACTTGTCGGATCTCATAATAGGACATATGCATCCTCATGAGATGTGCTTTTTCTTAGCACGATCGTATTGGTTTAGTATTTTATGAGTCGGTGGATTCGAGAACGCTTATTGGTTTCATGTTATGCTTATTAGGTTTAGTCAAGTTCTATTAATTTTTGTTTTTCTCTCGAATGGATTAATCCAGCTCTTATTTGCAGATTCGTAATAAGTAGTTTATAAACATTTTATATATTAAAAAAAGAAACTTCATGAAGAAAAGAAGGTTTTAAAAATCTAGCTATTTAATGGGGTTGTTATTTTCTATAAGGGGAGGGTGAGCTTAGTGTATAGGCCACTCATTTTAGATATGCTATCGAATATTTATAGTTCTTCGGAAAAGATCTTGTTATTCGGTTAATATTTAACGTAAGTGACGCATAGTGTAGGTGATCATTATTTTTCTACATATACGAATAGGCCTGAGCTCCTGTTCCAGACCTGCCGCTACTTCGATTTTTAGACTTTGTATTCGCGTTTTTCATTTGTTTTTGTCTTAGCTTAGGTTGAAATATTTAAGTTTAGATTAGGTGTGATCACTTAAAGTTTGTTCATTATGTTGATGGGATTTTGTTGTCATAATTTGATTTATCTGATATTACATAATAATAATTTCGTTTGTTCTTGTTGGTCAATTATAGCAGCATGGTCCAATGTTAATATTATGTTGAACGTTTTGTGTCGCTATTAGTTGTTCTATTAATTCTTCAAAATTTATTTATTGTTCTTTTGGTTCATGTAGTGTACCATGAGTTGTACTTGAATGAATAATCTTTTGGCGTGGTTTTAATTATTCGTATTTGGTGAAACGTTGTTCCACCAGGTAGCTGTTAGCTATGGCTTCTTGTACAAATCATAGGGTTTGTTAAATGAAATATTATACGCACTTTTAGGTAATTAGTTAGGTTTATCTTTTGTGATCGGCTGATCATTTTCCTGTAGGAGGAGGGATGTGGAGATTGCATTGGTTACATGCAGTCTCCGCGCACTTTTCCCTTTGTTTGTTGTTGCTGGCACTCGATATTCGCCCTATATATCGTAAAAAAGCTAATTAGACGTAGTGAGTCAGAGAATGATGGGCTGAAGAAAATAATGGTGTGGATTAGGGATTGAAATGAAGAAAAGATAATACAAAAATATTGTAATCTAATATTGGAGTCATTATTTAGCTACGGATTTATGCGCTAGAAGCGAGTGCCTCCCATCTTCAAAGGGCTACGTCCACCTGACAGTACTGTGCGTTTTGATTCATGTGCCGTAAACAAATGTTTTCTTAATCGTATTGTTAAACAAGTGAATAAAATGTAAGCTTACCCAAATTTCGCAAAATTCGCCCACATCCTAACCATCTTCCTTACTAGTAAAATCTCTTCTGAATTTTTATTATTATGCTTAGAGTATCGTTCTTTTAATCCAGGGCATTTAAATAAGTAGCAGAGTTCATCTCCGGAGGCGGCTCCCCAAGTGCCTTCTTGGACTGACGATAACTTCATCAAGTCATTCTTGTTCTCACTCAGATCACTGTAGTAGTCAAAATAGTAATAATGAACAGGCCTTGAAGAAATATTTGAGTAGTGCTTAACCATTTCGTCAATAGGAACTGTATAAATGTCGCTAATATAAGTAACGTATTCAGAAATGCTCCTGATTGTGACTTTTCCTTTGGAAAAGTAAAACTTTTTAATATCTTTAACGGCTTCGTCGTAAATCTCATCTTCGGGATCGAACCGGAAGTTCTCCCGTTTCGGAAATAATAGAACAAAGTCCTTTTCAACAAAACTCAGATATTTTGGCTCGATGAGATATTGCAAAGATTTTTCTAATCCGTCCCGAGAGTTGAATCCGATCATAATAGGGAGGTCCATTTCAGTGGAGCGCTCCGGATAATTGGCAACAAGGTCGCCGTCAACGGTCGGGCCAAAAGGAAGCAAACTCCTTTGATATTCTTTGTTGTAATCTTGCGGTACCGCTTCCAATTCCATTCTTAACAAATCCCCCGCTGCAATTCCGCTCAGATCCTTCAAAAGCCGATTGCTATTTCCCGAAGCGATTTCGAATTTCTCTGCGAGTTTGACCGCTCGCTCTCGGGCGCTATCTTGCAAATACGTGGACGTCCACGACGTGCCGCCCTGTAATATCGCTGAATTGAATAATCTTCTCGCATTCGAGTGTATGAGGAGATCGACCGCAGCGGCCCCTCCTTGTGATCCTAACAGGGTGATCTTATTAGGGTCTCCGCCGAACCGCTCCCCGTTATCTGCGATCCATTGTACGCCCGCCACGATATCTTTCAGACCGGAATTCCCTCGTAGGACATCGTCCCCGAACGAGAGAAATCCAAACACGGCGAGGCGATGACTTATGGTAGCTATTACGACATCCTCTTCGATAAAAAAGTCAGGGGCATAATCCTTGGTTTTATTGTACGAGTATTTCAGGTATTCGTTGTGTAAGAACACGATAATAGGCCGTTTGTTGTTATCCTTATTGGGAGTGAATATATCAAGATAGAGGCAATCTTCTTGCCCGTAATGTCCGAATGGTTGACCTTTCTTCACATTGTTATTGTACTGAATACAAGGAGGTTTTTCCTTGGTGGCGCTTAAGACATTCTTCCACGGATCAAGCGGCTGGGGCGGCTGCGGAACAAATATAAATTAAATGTTATTTCGTTTAAGGATGAAGATAAAATGAATCCGTCAAGGAGAAAATTGCGATAACTTTGTCAGGAATCCCTTTGAGAGCTAAGTGAATGAAATATTCAAATTTTTAAGACGCCAAGCGAGTCTTTTCTTACAATTTGCTTTTAATTAAACGAGCTATGCAAGTAAAGCTGCGCGGTAATTGGCCATCTGTTCTTTCAAAGACGATGTAGGTAGATCACTAAAAGTAAATATAAATAGTCTGTTGAAATTAAGGAAAAATATTGATATAGATAAATTGACGATATCCTACATACAGAAAGTACCTAATAAAAGATGCTCTACCTTGTCTTTTAAAATTGCATATGACTAGGGCGCTAAAATATATACCTACTTAAATAAATTATGTTATATTTAATCGAATGTTAAAAGATTTGATGAAGATGACATTTAGTCAGAATTTCCTCGTCTTGTTTAAATTAGCTTGTTCAAATATACCAACGAATAAAATAATTATTATAATATACTCTCATTATACTATAGTAAACAAAAACAAAGTAAACAAACCAGAAACCGCAAATCTCCGATTGGTGGAGCAGCAAATGGTATTCCTATAAATCCATAATAATCAGTTGCCTGCAATAATGTTCTGAACTCTTTTCCTGAAACTGTTCCGTGGCTAGTTTCTACAATATTTTCAGCATTAACTATTTTTAAAATTAAAACTAGATTATGCACTAAAATATAAACTTTCAAAATCATCTTCGCAGATTCAATAACGC
This sequence comes from Carpatolechia fugitivella, assembly GCA_951230895.1. Classification (NCBI taxonomy): domain Eukaryota; kingdom Metazoa; phylum Arthropoda; class Insecta; order Lepidoptera; family Gelechiidae; genus Carpatolechia; species Carpatolechia fugitivella. The sequence goes on from OX579664.1 coordinate 4,255,480, forward strand.
TCGCGTACGAATAATATTGACGAGAAAACAAAGCGAGTTCAAAGATAATGTACTTTATCTATAGTCTACTATCGTAAACTACATTCATAAAATCGTTTTAAAATTTACTTACAGTGCCATCTATCGATTATTTTAAGTATTTATATAAGATCATGGCCACATTAAGGAATGTTCAATAAAGTAATCTTTCTTTTTAGTATGATGGTTTTCAATCATCATCGCTACATTGATAAAAGTCCACTGGTTGATCGATGAGCGTGTAACCCCACAACCCTAATGTAAAATAAAACTATGTCTAACAACGTGTGTCTGTTGAATGGCATAGAAAAAATCGAAATAAGGCTCAATAAAAATCATGGCGCGGAGCCGAAAATTTTATGTTTCCTAAAAAGCGAATTATTTATATGTGGCTGAGAGCAGACGATGCCAACGAACGAGCAATAGCTATCCCTGTGCATGGGAACTCCGAATACAAGGTTTAAAACCGTATTTGGACATTTTTCACTTCCGTTATACGTTCTTGTATTGAACTTTTTCGAATAACTCAAAAACTAAAAGAGATAGCGCCAAACTAAGAGCATATGTGTGATGCCGAGACCGACTTACATCTATATTGTGAGTTTCAGCAAAATTGGGGAACTTTGTTGGAAAATCCGTGTTGACCCTACGCGTACCGTCGATGCGACTCTCGAATATATGTATGGGGAAGGCAGCCGTCGGCCAGTGATGGTCGGAGGCGACAAGTATTAATGATAAAAATCATAATATGTTAAAGTTTGGATATTGACTGAAAAGTTCAATATAGGTTTGGAAAATATGAAAATATTTGCTATAACCAAAGTTACAGGCGCTGCTAAAAACTTCCCCTGTTCGTCTCTTACGCCGCCTAGCTTGAGACGACGGCATCCTGAGAGGCAAAGGGGGCACCCTTAAACCTTTATTGACTAATCCAAACTAACCAGTGTGGTCTGCACATCCTGGTAGAATATATTATGGTGGCTGAGTGGATGATGCTAGATAGCAGATACAGACGCCGGCTGGAGCCTATACCTCTAGAGTTACTTAACAGAGGACAAGCATACGTAGACCATCGGCCGCAACGCATTATGGATCTGGAACCTCTCACGAATCCGCGTTGTCTCCAATGCCGCTGTCCTAATAAGAACCACCTCACGTGTCGCCCAAGCACGCAGAATGGGGAGAGGAAATGGCAAAGGCCCATCCGCAATGTATTCTAACTATTAACGAGGGCCATGACTAGGGAAGAGGATTCGCGACCCTTTACCCCGGACATGGGCACTCAAAACCATGTCTGACGCTTGAAGATGTTGTAACTGAACATCTCATCTCTAAAATAATAATCAAAATTGGCCATTGATCATCTAGTAGCAGATCCTTACTACGTTGTGAGAGTAACCCAAACTCTTTTAGAAATTTACAATGTGATCGTCTTTATATTATGTTTTCTAACTGCGGAATTAAACATAGAGTCGCCTACTCAACTTCTATGTTATTCCTATATACAGATTCGTCCCTATCTCTCGCCCGAACACAGGAGTATCAGTTGCCAGCCGGCAAGCAGCCTACTCCTGATTACCCATGCTCGTGGACTGAAAGAATAAAGTCACCAGGAAATCCCAGCGACTTTATTAAACAATACTAACTTCGTATTCTGAAAAGAACTTCGAAGTTTATTGCTTCTGCAATAAGAGCCCAGATTCCTGAAATGGATCACAAGGATTATTACATGATATATGTAATTTAAAAGGTATAAAAGGATGGCTCCAGGACTGCCTCAGCGAGTCCTTAGAGCCGGCGACGGGTGTGTCGTCTGTAGTTCTGAATAGAACTTCTAGTTCTTAGAGGAACTTTCGTTGAGTGGCATTTCCTCAACAGAATGATCAATAACCAAGTTTCTCTAATGATACTTCCTGAAGACGACCATCCTAGCTCTACGCACCGGGATACCCTTTTCCTTAAGCTATGTCAACCGTATTGAAAAATACAGTTACATAATCTCTCTGTGTCTTCCATACTACCATCACACAAGGGATCCAGCAAGATCTAGCAAGATCCAGCCCTGACGAAGGAACTAGTTTTAGTTCCTTCAGCTAGTTGATTGCTAAGACCCCAGATCCCGAGCAAGACAGCAGTCTAGCAGCAAAGACCCGATACGCTCACACCTTTACAGCAAACTAACTGTTAAAGCATTTACGAGACGAGTGAGAATAAACGCTCCACCAACGCGCTCTCTGTGAGTCACTTCCCACTCTGTCCTTCAGAATGCTCCTGTCCTCCCCTCACCACAGAGGTGTAGGAAAAAGGTTAAAATAATAGACAATCCCGAAGGATTGTCTACAGCGGACTCTGGTCCGACCGGTGCGCCTTAAGCGATGGAAGGAGACCAAAGTCTCTTCGTTGAAAGCATAAGCTTCTCGTGGTAAGCCGAAGCTAGTAGACTACGTCCAATCGATACTAGCCGTAGCGTTCCCGATACGGCTGAGCCGCTGTGGTAACCTTTTGGGAGGCTAATCCCGTCTTCCACCGAAGTGTCCAACGTATTGCGTTCAAGGGTGTGTTTATAGGATAGTCCACACGTGAACCAGCGCCTATGATGGTAAACCATCTTCCAACGAGCAAGCTCGAAGGGATGACCTCACAGCTGCTACTGACTGTGGGTCTCATATCTGGATTGCTCCTGCATACTGGATCTCCGTCTATCTGAACGGTACTGCCAAGCAGATCTGCTCCAACTTCATATCTCCATATATATATATATATATCTCCGCCGCGCGTCTCCGTGCCTGAGACCGCATATGAATCTAAAGACTCATTTCAGCTATCGCTCTGAATATAGCATTACAGCCTTCATCATCGCTCGTCCAGTCCACTGCTGGACTATGAGCCTCCTCTCCTTGCAACCATATGTGTCGATATTACATCGCACAGTTGATCCAGTAATAAATCATACATGATGATATTAGCCAGAGCAGTCCACGTCCAGTTTCTCGTTCTCAATTAATAAACTCGTTCCAGTATGCCTCTTCACAGACTTATGTCTTGAAGGAAGCCACTATGTCCTCCGCTATCTCCATTATCGGGGTTAAGACTTGAAAGACCATCATCGACACTAATCAGTCTGAGGTCCACCGCACACGGCTGTGGACAAGTCCCCATCCGCGGCTATGTATTCAAGTCGCTGTATGCGTCTTCGGTCAATCAGCGGTTCAGAGCTAGACATACAGTGGTAGCGGCATTCATAGCAGCCCGATGGTTACTCCACATCTTCATAGGTCAGATACAGAAATCTCTCCACAGACTTGCGTCTTGAAGGTAGCCACTAAGATATTGTTAACTCCACTATCGGGGGTAAACTTAGTGTACTTATCACGCCTAGGATGCGACCCATACATCAGCGGTTCAGAGCTAGACATGCAATGCCAACAATATCATAGCAGCGATAGTTATACCTCGTCTTCATGCGTCAGATAAGGGCTCTCTATGAGATGGTCAAATATAGTGCATTAAATGATCAGTTTGATCCAGCGGCCGTGTCCGCTTTCATTAGGTCATCTAGGTGCGTCAAGCCTATGATTCCCTTGATTTTCATTTTTGACCATCTCGGATGGGATATGTCATCCATAGAGGCATAATTAACCGTTCTCATATCAAACAGGCAGCACGCCAGTCTTCAGGGACCGAAATCCCGTCGAAAGGCAGTGAGAGGCTGTGCAGCGCCTGCGACTTTAGGTTCGGCAATTATTTCACTTGGTTTTCCAAGTATAGACTTATATTAGTCTATTTTTGCACTTTTATAATAATGTCAATTTTCTTGAACTTAACGTTCCGCCAGCCATCTATTCCTAGACGGCCGACTGCCTCCCACCATGTATATTGGCGATACGCATCGACGGTACGCGCTAGGTCAACAGGCCCTTTTCCTAAACTTGTTCGATATTTCTGAAACTCACAATGCGAACGTATCTCAGTCTATGCACCCCAAGTATGCATTTAGTTTTGCATTATCTCTTTTAGTTTCTGAGTTATTAATTTTTGAAATATCAAAAATGTCCAATACAAGAACGTATTAAAATTAAAAACATTCATTACAAGAACGTAATAAAATTAAAAACATTCATTACACGAACGTATTAAAATTATAAAAATTCATTACAAGAACGTATTAAAAAAACAAAAATTCTCTTAATTCGTCTCGAATCTTTTATTATAACTTTCTCTATGTCTTACAACAGACACACGTTGTTCTACATAGTTTTAATTTACATTAGGGTCGGGGAGTTACATCCAGCCCCAAAGTTTTGTTGAAATTCATGAAGACAAAAATTTCCATCAGCTTAACTTCATTTGGAAAGTATTTCATGTGTTAGATTAGGACTACTATTATTTCCCTCACTCGAGGTACTGTAGTTCTATCTCAAGCTTCTGTTATATTTCCCTCGCTTGAGGTACTCACTCCAATGTTTACAGGCTTTTTGATTAAAATATATATCTTAGAAAAATGCACGACGCAATGAAAATAGTCATACACACGCGAAGAAAGGAAAACAATATCAACCAGTAAACCTGGGATCTGGTTCTCTCTCTCGTTGCACGCGTGCACGAGTACTATACAATTCCGTGTGTATGCACATCTTTTCTAACCGCATTTTTATTGTGTTTACGAACACGCAACGTTCGACTCGGGGCGCGGATTTTTACCCTTCTGCATCGAACATTCTGCGCGACGCCGAAACATCAGCGCGTCGTCGTCGAGCCAACGATGACGCAATTCAGTAACGGATATTTTCGTAATACGCACCGTCGCAGCATACAATACATATGCAGCGGCATCGTAATACGTTAATGATCCTTTCGCAGGTTCCCCGACAGAAATCTGGTTACGACTTTTACTTCCTCTGAATGATCAAGTTTGGTCAACTTTCCAGCAACGCTGACGACCGTGAAGCCACCGCGTGTCGGTCCGAAAACCTCACCAAATCATTCAACTTTCGTCTTTCCCTCGCTCGAGGTACTCACTCCATTGGTTTCAGTTTCGCGTTTATATTTCCCTCACTCGAGGTACTCACTCCATTGGTTTCAGCTTCGCGATTATATTTCCCTATCCTAACTTCTAACCTAATCATGTTTAAAACCCTATAAATTTGAATTTTCTATATTCCCCTAGCTAACAAAACCTACACAACTCTAACTTTCCTAACTCTCAACTAAATCCTAAATTATCCATCTGGCTCATTAAAACTTCTACCCTAGTGGCTACGTCCATCTCCGTCAACCACACCTATATTAGCACAATCCTAAATTATCCATTTTCTATCTAGCTAAATAAAACTTGTACCTAAGTGGTTACGTCCATCTCCGTCAACCACACCTAAACAAACCTAACCAGTCCAAATTAACAACAATAATATTAATAACATTCTGTGGCTCGCCACCGACCACATGTTAATTAATTTCCTAACTTGCCTTTTGTCTTGCTAGACTTTTATTGTTTTAATCTGGACTTAATCTCTACATTGGATTGTGCTACTCCCTAACTCCTATTGGTGCATAATTTCCTAACTTGCCTTTTGTCTTGCTAGACTTTTATCGTTTTAATCTGGACTTAATCTCTCCATTGGATTGTGCTACTCCCTAACTCCTATTGGTGCATAATTTCCTAACAATTGAAATAAGACATTAAGAACCATTTAGAACTCAGTGTCCAATCTTTATCGCAACAATATAACATTATAATCAACTGACCTTTAATTTGTGTCAGTCAGCCCCCGAACTTTTGTTGGTTTGCACAGCCCCCCAACAATTGATGTTCTGACCATTTGCATGGGGTTTATGTGAGCCTTATACGTTGTAAATCTGAGTGTTTCGAAAAAGAGTCTCCACCTGTCCTACCTACATCGAACTAGTTCCAACGATCGTCTACGCAGCCATTAGTTCGCTTAGATATGACAATGTCCCTCCATCTGTTCGGAACACAATTCTCGTACAGCCCCCCAACAATTGATGGTCTGCACACTTGCATGGATGTTAGCATTATACGATATGAATCTGAGTGTTTCGAAAAAGGAGTCTCCACCTGCTCTACCTACGTCGAACTAGTTCCAACGGTCGACTTCGCAGCCATTAGTTCACCTAGATAGTGCAATGTCCCTCCATCTGTTTGAAACACAATTTTCGTAATTCTGCTTGCTAGACTTGGTTCGCTTCTTCAGAAGCGTTTATGATTCATCCAACTAAAAGTGCAAGTGGCAGTATTGTTCGGTTCTGCGTTTCGGACTAACTTGCGAGGCATGTTGTCCGTTTTAAACATAATGTTATAAAGTGCTTCCTAGCCTTTCCTTTCTCTTCTATGTCTTTTTGCGAGGAGGTTTTTGCGCCATCTCTTCCTCCTCGCGGCGGTCCTCATAATATGAATTACCGCCCACTATCATACACCAAAATCCCTATTCACCTATTTGATTTTTATCACTGTCTAGAAAGTCTTTCTAAAAAGTTCTTCTTTTGAAGACTCACTTCAAAAACCATCTCTCTTCATCCATATTGGTCCATCTATTATTTCCCTCGCTCGAGGTACTGTGGATCAATAACCATCTCTCTTCATCAATATTGGTCCATCTATTATTTCCCTCGCTCGAGGTACTGTGGATCAATAACCATCTCTCTTCATCAATATTGGTCCATCTATTATTTCCCTCGCTCGAGGTACTGTGGATCAATAACCATCTCTCTTCTTACTGATCCCCTCATCAGTTTTCGAAGACTTACTTAAAAGTTCTTCGTTAATGTGCACAATGTGCATCATTCACTTGCTTGCAACTACTTCTCTTCCATTGCAACGACCCAAGTGTTAAGCCAATTAACCCGGCGAGTTTGTCAAACTCACTGAAAACTTTTGTTTACCATCAACAAGACAAAAACGATTTCGCCCGGAATTAGATGAGATCCACAAAATGACAAACCGCCACTAACCTTGTAGTTGACGCGCAATTCGCTAGAGCATCGAAAACGTAAACGATACAATCGTCAGTACGCTCGACACCCAGCTTTAGACGACTTCTGAATTTAGCTTTTTGTGATATACATCCGAAGCCGTAGAGGCCCCTGAGACATCGCTAAATAAGTCGACATTGTTACAATAAATGTTGAAAACCGTCTCCGGTCTTCCTTCTCCCAATCTTCATCATCAAATATTTCGCTTTTCCATTGTTTATTATTATAGTACAATGACACTATTTATTTTTTACAGTGTCCCCAATCACTGTTCTGTCATGAACGAATCATGCCTATGTTTTATTCTTTGAAGTGTCCTATCCCACTTCTTACAATGTCCCTCTTCACTGTCTCATGAATGACTCATGCCTATGTTTTTATTCCTTGAAGTGTCCTATTCCACTTCTTACAGTGTCCCTCTTCACTGTTTCATGAACCTTCTATAACAATAGAAAAGTTTGTTTATAACCATAGTAACCTAGCAAACTAAAACTAAAGCCCTCATGCACCACTAACCAAATATAATTCGGTCTGTAATACACAAAACCCGCTTCAATCTCTATGTCCTATGGGTATTTTTAGACATTCACATTGTAAAGTTTCTTTCCATTTCACACGCAACAAATTGTGGCTTATAGCCACCGTTCACGATACAATTTAGAATATCCTGGTCACGGCACCAAATTGTAACTGAACATCTCATCTCTAAAATAATAATCAAAATTGGCCATTGATCATCTAGTAGCAGATCCTTACTACGTTGTGAGAGTAACCCAAACTCTTTTAGAAATTTACAATGTGATCGTCTTTATATTATGTTTTCTAACTGCGGAATTAAACATAGAGTCGCCTACTCAACTTCTATGTTATTCCTATATACAGATTCGTCCCTATCTCTCGCCCGAACACAGGAGTATCAGTTGCCAGCCGGCAAGCAGCCTACTCCTGATTACCCATGCTCGTGGACTGAAAGAATAAAGTCACCAGGAAATCCCAGCGACTTTATTAAACAATACTAACTTCGTATTCTGAAAAGAACTTCGAAGTTTATTGCTTCTGCAATAAGAGCCCAGATTCCTGAAATGGATCACAAGGATTATTACATGATATATGTAATTTAAAAGGTATAAAAGGATGGCTCCAGGACTGCCTCAGCGAGTCCTTAGAGCCGGCGACGGGTGTGTCGTCTGTAGTTCTGAATAGAACTTCTAGTTCTTAGAGGAACTTTCGTTGAGTGGCATTTCCTCAACAGAATGATCAATAACCAAGTTTCTCTAATGATACTTCCTGAAGACGACCATCCTAGCTCTACGCACCGGGATACCCTTTTCCTTAAGCTATGTCAACCGTATTGAAAAATACAGTTACATAATCTCTCTGTGTCTTCCATACTACCATCACACAAGGGATCCAGCAAGATCTAGCAAGATCCAGCCCTGACGAAGGAACTAGTTTTAGTTCCTTCAGCTAGTTGATTGCTAAGACCCCAGATCCCGAGCAAGACAGCAGTCTAGCAGCAAAGACCCGATACGCTCACACCTTTACAGCAAACTAACTGTTAAAGCATTTACGAGACGAGTGAGAATAAACGCTCCACCAACGCGCTCTCTGTGAGTCACTTCCCACTCTGTCCTTCAGAATGCTCCTGTCCTCCCCTCACCACAGAGGTGTAGGAAAAAGGTTAAAATAATAGACAATCCCGAAGGATTGTCTACAGCGGACTCTGGTCCGACCGGTGCGCCTTAAGCGATGGAAGGAGACCAAAGTCTCTTCGTTGAAAGCATAAGCTTCTCGTGGTAAGCCGAAGCTAGTAGACTACGTCCAATCGATACTAGCCGTAGCGTTCCCGATACGGCTGAGCCGCTGTGGTAACCTTTTGGGAGGCTAATCCCGTCTTCCACCGAAGTGTCCAACGTATTGCGTTCAAGGGTGTGTTTATAGGATAGTCCACACGTGAACCAGCGCCTATGATGGTAAACCATCTTCCAACGAGCAAGCTCGAAGGGATGACCTCACAGCTGCTACTGACTGTGGGTCTCATATCTGGATTGCTCCTGCATACTGGATCTCCGTCTATCTGAACGGTACTGCCAAGCAGATCTGCTCCAACTTCATATCTCCATATATATATATATATATCTCCGCCGCGCGTCTCCGTGCCTGAGACCGCATATGAATCTAAAGACTCATTTCAGCTATCGCTCTGAATATAGCATTACAGCCTTCATCATCGCTCGTCCAGTCCACTGCTGGACTATGAGCCTCCTCTCCTTGCAACCATATGTGTCGATATTACATCGCACAGTTGATCCAGTAATAAATCATACATGATGATATTAGCCAGAGCAGTCCACGTCCAGTTTCTCGTTCTCAATTAATAAACTCGTTCCAGTATGCCTCTTCACAGACTTATGTCTTGAAGGAAGCCACTATGTCCTCCGCTATCTCCATTATCGGGGTTAAGACTTGAAAGACCATCATCGACACTAATCAGTCTGAGGTCCACCGCACACGGCTGTGGACAAGTCCCCATCCGCGGCTATGTATTCAAGTCGCTGTATGCGTCTTCGGTCAATCAGCGGTTCAGAGCTAGACATACAGTGGTAGCGGCATTCATAGCAGCCCGATGGTTACTCCACATCTTCATAGGTCAGATACAGAAATCTCTCCACAGACTTGCGTCTTGAAGGTAGCCACTAAGATATTGTTAACTCCACTATCGGGGGTAAACTTAGTGTACTTATCACGCCTAGGATGCGACCCATACATCAGCGGTTCAGAGCTAGACATGCAATGCCAACAATATCATAGCAGCGATAGTTATACCTCGTCTTCATGCGTCAGATAAGGGCTCTCTATGAGATGGTCAAATATAGTGCATTAAATGATCAGTTTGATCCAGCGGCCGTGTCCGCTTTCATTAGGTCATCTAGGTGCGTCAAGCCTATGATTCCCTTGATTTTCATTTTTGACCATCTCGGATGGGATATGTCATCCATAGAGGCATAATTAACCGTTCTCATATCAAACAGGCAGCACGCCAGTCTTCAGGGACCGAAATCCCGTCGAAAGGCAGTGAGAGGCTGTGCAGCGCCTGCGACTTTAGGTTCGGCAATTATTTCACTTGGTTTTCCAAGTATAGACTTATATTAGTCTATTTTTGCACTTTTATAATAATGTCAATTTTCTTGAACTTAACGTTCCGCCAGCCATCTATTCCTAGACGGCCGACTGCCTCCCACCATGTATATTGGCGATACGCATCGACGGTACGCGCTAGGTCAACAGGCCCTTTTCCTAAACTTGTTCGATATTTCTGAAACTCACAATGCGAACGTATCTCAGTCTATGCACCCCAAGTATGCATTTAGTTTTGCATTATCTCTTTTAGTTTCTGAGTTATTAATTTTTGAAATATCAAAAATGTCCAATACAAGAACGTATTAAAATTAAAAACATTCATTACAAGAACGTAATAAAATTAAAAACATTCATTACACGAACGTATTAAAATTATAAAAATTCATTACAAGAACGTATTAAAAAAACAAAAATTCTCTTAATTCGTCTCGAATCTTTTATTATAACTTTCTCTATGTCTTACAACAGACACACGTTGTTCTACATAGTTTTAATTTACATTAGGGTCGGGGAGTTACAATGTGGTATACCCGTCATTAGCCGATGTTGACACTGCATGCCCAGCTCTGAACCGCTGATTGATCGAGACACGTAGAGCAACTTGAATACATCTTCGCCGATGGGACTTGTCCACATCTGTGCGCTGTGGACCTCAAGATGCTTAGTATCGATGAAGGTCTTTCAAGTATTACCCCCGGTAGTGGCATCGGCGAAGGCTAATGACTCCTCTGAGACGCAAGTCTGCGGAGCGACTTTCTGTGAAGTTTTCGGCTCTGGACGTGAAGCTGCTCGAGTTATGCTCTAATTAATGTATAATCACAAAGCAGAATAAGACCCGAATATCGTAAAGCGATATCAGTGCATATGATTGTAAATGCATCTGCTAAATGGGCTTTGGTGAATGAATCTATGACCACATGCTGCTGTGGCTTAGATCACGCTAGACAAGGGATAGTTATGCAAGCCCAAAAGAGTAGTGTCCCCAAAAGGACCGGGTGCATATAGCACCGTTCCCTTCAGAGAAATATTGTTGCACTCAGCGAAGGGAACATGGAGCATACTCGAACCAGTGGATCAGTTCGGCAGGAGATGAGCAGAGAGTTGGGAGTTATTTAATATGTTTAAATAAGTATTTAAATGTATATATAAGGGGTTATATTCCCTTCACTCCCATCGAACGCAATACGTCGGACACTTCGGTGGAAGACCAGGATTAGCCTCCTAAAAGGTTACCACAGCGGCTCAGCTGCTAGATAGCAGATACAGACGCCGGCTGGAGCCTATACCTCTAGAGTTACTTAACAGAGGACAAGCATACGTAGACCATCGGCCGCAACGCATTATGGATCTGGAACCTCTCACGAATCCGCGTTGTCTCCAATGCCGCTGTCCTAATAAGAACCACCTCACGTGTCGCCCAAGCACGCAGAATGGGGAGAGGAAATGGCAAAGGCCCATCCGCAATGTATTCTAACTATTAACGAGGGCCATGACTAGGGAAGAGGATTCGCGACCCTTTACCCCGGACATGGGCACTCAAAACCATGTCTGACGCTTGAAGATGTGGTATACCCGTCATTAGCCGATGTTGACACTGCATGCCCAGCTCTGAACCGCTGATTGATCGAGACACGTAGAGCAACTTGAATACATCTTCGCCGATGGGACTTGTCCACATCTGTGCGCTGTGGACCTCAAGATGCTTAGTATCGATGAAGGTCTTTCAAGTATTACCCCCGGTAGTGGCATCGGCGAAGGCTAATGACTCCTCTGAGACGCAAGTCTGCGGAGCGACTTTCTGTGAAGTTTTCGGCTCTGGACGTGAAGCTGCTCGAGTTATGCTCTAATTAATGTATAATCACAAAGCAGAATAAGACCCGAATATCGTAAAGCGATATCAGTGCATATGATTGTAAATGCATCTGCTAAATGGGCTTTGGTGAATGAATCTATGACCACATGCTGCTGTGGCTTAGATCACGCTAGACAAGGGATAGTTATGCAAGCCCAAAAGAGTAGTGTCCCCAAAAGGACCGGGTGCATATAGCACCGTTCCCTTCAGAGAAATATTGTTGCACTCAGCGAAGGGAACATGGAGCATACTCGAACCAGTGGATCAGTTCGGCAGGAGATGAGCAGAGAGTTGGGAGTTATTTAATATGTTTAAATAAGTATTTAAATGTATATATAAGGGGTTATATTCCCTTCACTCCCATCGAACGCAATACGTCGGACACTTCGGTGGAAGACCAGGATTAGCCTCCTAAAAGGTTACCACAGCGGCTCAGCCGTATCGGGAACGCTACGGCTAGTATCGATTGGACGTAGTCCACTAGCTTCGGCTTACCACGAGAAGCTTATGCTTTCAACGAAGAGACTTTGGTCTCCAACCAACGCTTAAGGCGCACCGGTCGGACCAGAGTCCGCTGTAGACAATCCTTCGGGATTGTCTATTTTTTTAACCTTTTCCTACACCTCTGTGGTGAGGGGAGGTCAGGAGCGTTCTGGAGGACAGAATGGGCAGTGTCTCACAGAGAGCGCGTTGGCGGGGCGTTTATTCTCGCTCGCCTCGTAAATGCTTTAACAGTTGGTTTGCTGTAAAGGTGTGAGCGTATCGGGTCTTTGCTTCTGAACTGTTGTCTTGCTCGGGATCTGGGGTCTAGCAATCAACTAGCTGAAGGAACTAAAACTAGTTCCTTCGTCAGGGCTGGATCTTGCTGGATCTTGCTGGATCTCTTGTGGGATGGTAGTATGGAAGACACAGAGAGATTATGTAACTGTATTTTTCAATACGGTTGACATAGCTTAAGGGAAAGGTTGCCCAGGGCGAGGGCAAGAGTGGCCGTCTCCGAGCAGTATCATTAGAGAGACTTGGAGCACGGCTATTCTGTTGAGGAAGAGAGACTCAACGAAAGTTCTTATGAGAACTAGAAGCTCATAATGAGCTAGAGCTTCCAAGGAAGTTCAGGTCAATAAAAGACCAAAACCAGGGGCGATACGCTATGTAGGAAATACATTGTTCATTCAATGATATTTCCTACTTTTTATAACTTCCCTGAAGATCGAGCAGGGAGGAATTGATAGCTAGGAATTACATAGATGTTGTACAGAGACACTTTGTTTAATTTCGTAGTTAGAATGCCCAAGAAAAACGAGCTCACTGTAATCTTCTAAAAGAGCTTGGGTTACTCACACAAAGTAGTACGATTCCGCTACTAGATGATCATTGGCCAATTTTAATTATTATAGAGATCAAGTGTGCAGTTACAAGCGACCTCAGAAAACCTAAAATCTGGCACACAAGTGATTACAATATTATAAAATCTAATTTTATGATTATTAGTGTAGGTGGTAAGGTACAAGTTGTATACGTGGTTCTGTATATAATTTGTCTCTACGGTCCGGGATTATTATGTATATTATGAAAACATTTTCACGGCTTTCACGATAGTTTATACCAGATTTGCACTGACGTGTCCAATGAAAATTTATCCAACACGTCCAACTTTAAAGTCAGTACAAATTCGTCTTGAGTTGTATTACTTACATACTTATATCCTAAAAAAATGTTCGTTTACCTAGTGATTTTTTTAACAATACTATTTGTAAGAGTAGTTGCAACTGGTGATCCAAGTAGTTTGATGATATTGAAATTGAAAGAGAGTTTCATAGTTGGAAAAAAAATAAGCACGATTTTAGAGAACAAAGCGTACGCTGCGTTTTGGAAAATACCGTATGCTGAACCCCCTATAAATGAGCTGAGATTTAAGGTAAGATGTCTTACAACATGGGGGTGCATAACGACAAATTATTTAAATAAAATTGTAATTTAAAAATAATCCAGACGTCGTCAGTCGATATTAAAATAATTACACAATAGAGCTAAGAAATTGAAATTGGGAATTAAAAAAATATATCTATTTCAATATTTGGAACAAATATAACGTTATACCTATAAAGACAAATACCTGCTAAGCTGCACAGGTGTCAAACTTACAGTTTTAAAAAATAACTATGGTTTTAATAGTAAAAAATAAATAATACATAATCATAATATAACCCGAGAAAAGCGCGGCGGCGCGGTGCGGATTCGGGATTCAGTAGCCCAGTATATTATTTCAGAACATCGTTTATCATTTTCAGCCACCAAAAAAGCATGACGCTTGGGTCGAAGACATTACATATGACTACAGCAAACCATACAACGACACTTGCTCCAATGGACTCACTGAAGACTGTCTCTATCTGTCGATCTACATGCCCACACCGGACAAACTAACCACCAACTTCACCGTGATCATTTGGATCCACGAACATTCCAATTTACATGAACCAGACTTCCTTATAGATGAAGATGTTTTAGTAGTCACTGTGTCATACAGAACATCTATCCTTGGTTTTTTGAACACTGATGATGAATTTGCTGAAGGAAATATGGGTGCTAAAGATATACTGATGGCCTTGAAATGGGTTAAGGATAATATTGCAGTTTTTAACGGAGATGTCAATAAAGTGACTATAGTAGGATCAGGGTCAGCTGCAAATATAGTTGCGTCATGCTTAGTCTCAAATGCTGCTGAAGATTTATTCAATAGAGTGATAATACAAAGTGGCAGTGCAATAACACCTGCAGATTTCAGAAGTTACAGTTTCGAATCGTTGACTAAATTATATTGGAGACTAAAGGGCAATTTTGATTTTAACCGAACAAGTCTCTATGAAATGTTACTAAATGCGTCATTGGAAGACTTGGCAAAATTATCGGAAAATCTCTACGATAGTACGGAAGTGAGAGATCGACAAAGACTAATTAATTCATTTGGTCCTACAGTAGAAACTCGCAGTGAAAAAGCTTTCATCACCAAACCCCCGCTGGACGTGTACAAGAGAAGGATGGCAAACAACAACGTGGATGTAATGATAGGCTACACGAGCCTCGAATCCATTTACAAATTAAAAGGTTTTGTTAAGAACAAAAATCTTTTGAAGTACATCAATTATAATTTCCAATACTTGTTGCCTTTTGAAGGCCCGTCTGATGAGTTCGAATCGGAGCGATACAAGAGAATAGCAAAAAAAATAATGGATTTTTATTTCGATAATGGAACCATTACAGAGTGGAGTCTCAGACGGTATTCCAAATACATTTCCGATCTAGTTATCTATCCATTGCTGCGTCAAGCGAGGCTCCACGCTGGTGTTTCCTGTAGCAATGTTTACTTGTACCGGTTCTCGTTTCAAGGGCTATTGAACGTCGGCTGGGAGTCTGTAGGCCTAAATTATTCCGGGGCGACGGCCGGAGACGAAATCTGTTACCTATTCAGATGTAAATCAGTAAACGATGTCTACAGGAGTGCCGAAGCGTTGAATGAAAGGCAGTTCATTAAGAAAATGGCGAGGTTATGGGCGAATTTCGCTAAATGCGGGTAAGACGTCCAAATATTTGGAGCCTTAGAGTAGATTTATTCAGCGACAGTTTGCTTTCACTGCAAACGTTCCATAATTGGTTGAATAAAAGACGAGTAGGTACACTATGATAGCTTCTTAATCTTCTTACTTTGTGTACTCTATTTGAATTTTGGATTAAGCCGAGATTTGCTGTTGGAATACTTGAAACTCTGCGCCCATCATGTTTTATGCAAATACTTGAATTTAGATGTAGGAATCTTGAAATGGTAGGTACAAAAATTCTAAACAATCTGTACTTATAGGTCCATTGAGCATTTTTAAATTAAATTGTACCTACTAAATTCTACACATATTTCATGTAATTCATGATTTAAAATAAATTTATGTTTAACCAGCGGTCTGTCCGCGGATACGCTCGTGTTATGAGTTTCTCGCGGGAACAAGACATTTTCCCTTAAAAAGTATTCTATGTGTTAATCCAGGTTACAAACTATCTCCATTCCAAACATCCAAATCCGTTGATTACTTTAAGCATGAAGGCGGAACAAACATCCATACAAACATCTAAACATTTTAATATATTTTCGCATTTATAATATTATAGTGTGATAGTGTGATGTGAGTGTGATTTTACTATGGTAGATTATATTTTATTCTTGACATGCAAAAGACAGATTATTATTTTAATTCGAGGTAATTCACATAAATATATTTTTGTATTTTTTTTCAGGGATCCAACTCCAGAACTCCATGATAATGTACTGGGTAGTTTGCACTGGAAGACCTTACCAAAGGAAGGTAAACTTAGAGGTCTAAATTTGGGTAAGACGATCAAGATGGTGACGGTTCCAGAACAAAAAAGAGTTAAGTTCTGGGACGGTCTGAAAGAAGAGTTTTTTCAAGAAGAAAGCAGTCTTATGAAGATTCACGATGAACTTTAATAACGAAACGAATCAAGCATGACATGAGGTCTAATATTTAAAAAAATAAGTACTTGCCTAAATGGCTGAGTTAACACCAATAAAATTTTAGACTGTCTAACTTTTAAAATTTTGTCTATTTATTTTTTATCGACCGTAATTAAATTAAATTATGTAATAGGTAATACTAGATAGCTTACCGGAAAAAATCTGAGGAGTGAGTGATGCGTTTCACAAAACACCAACAAGACGCTATTATTAAGCATTATAATTTTATTTTAAATAACTTGCCTACCTAGTTTAATTTGTACTCACTCGTATTATAGGCGCCTTAGTACTCTATACGTTTCGTAAAATTTCTAAAAGCCAAATGATGTGTAGATGCGTGTTTAATATGCTGGTTACTGCCACATCTTTTAACCACACATAAACCCGAGTTAATTACTGGATTGCATCAATCAGCTAATGGGCCGTTTTAGTTTAACTATGGTTTAGCGCAGTTTTATGAGCCACTAGCCTGCGGATACCCAATGAGAGCGATCATTTTATGGATTGGGTTTAGTACGGATTTATTGAAGCCATGGACTAGCAAACTTAGGCAATTTGAAATTCATCGTGGAACTGTCTATCAGTATTCGGTGTACTCTTACGTTCAATATATATTTTTCCTTAAAACAAAATAGCCAAATGTAATTTATTTCTTACGTTCTCAGAAAAAAACCTAGGGGAATAAAAACGAAACACATTTCTCTCTCTATTCTGTATCTACCTGGTGGAGTCCCGAGGTCGGTGCGACAAAGGGAACCCTTCTCAATCAGGTAGCTTTTCCGATATATATATTGACATTTGACCGATAATGCTATTCTTTCTCACTTTTCGAGCACTTTTCAATGAGTATAAACAGATTATAGTATGCTAGATAGTATAAATCAAAGGTTTATGACGCGCGTCGCCTCGCGCTAAGCGATCGCCTTTTGTTTCTATGAGGTATTAATAATGTCACAGAGCTCGTGCCGATATATCAGGGCCTTTGGGCCAAATATTTCGGGCAACTTGTTGGCGAAGGAGGTTTTAATTTATGAATAAGGCCACTGCGGAAGCAAACCGCCATGTAAAGTACCAATGTAGGTATTTCTTCATAGATTAGGTATTTCTTATTTTACTGTACCTGTTATTCCTGTATGTAACACATGTGTTTTTTTTAAATGTACCTTAAATGTATTGTTATGTCTATGGTGTTCGTGTACCGTAGTTTAAAATAAAATAAATGCTGTATCGCAAGAAAATTGAACGTAAAACAAAAGAAGTAAAGGAAAAAATGCGAGCAAACCGGGGTTCCTTGGGAAAAACACAAAGGTTGTATGTGTAAAGTCAATGCAGCAAGATGCAATTTCATCGCAATAACAGAATGAAACTAGACACCAAGAATATAAGGCAATAAAATAAAATAAACAAGCGCTCTCAAGTCTCAAAGATTAAACAGACAGTAAATTAAATCTGGTTTGGTGCTCGTAAAACATGAATAATTCTACTGAAATAACTAGGTTACACAAACCTCTAGTCGATCCTCCACTTGCTTATTTATTTAATCCAAGCTGCATAGGAAAACACTCTGAAATCTTACAGGTGCGACGGCGTACTCTACAGGGAGGAAAAGTGTATGGGAGCGAATGGACTGTTATTTGCTTAGGTATGTCTCCGACGTTTCCGTCAGACGGGCTTGAGGTTATCCTAAATTAGGTATTATTAGGATGACTTGCCAGTGCTGATTGGTCGTCTTTACAGGTTTGAATTTCTTTAAAGGTGTGTTTTTTTCATGATGGTTCCTTTCATAGCGTAGGTAAGCTTAAGTAAGCTGCCTGGTACCCATAGTACAAGCTTGGCTTAGTTTGGGATCCCAAACTAGATAATTTTCCAGGACGTACGTCCTGATATACATTTATTTACTTTATTTTATCTATTCACAACAAGAGGGTTATTCTGCTTAATAACATTCCTGGAAATGCATTTCATTTCATTTTTACTCTTTTTGCCTATCAAAATTGTTCTTATTTTATATGCGACTCTTCACCACACATAAGTGGGCTATCTTAAGTGGCGGCTACATAGACTAAGTGAAGATGTATATGCTTGTTATTGGATAATAAAAAAAAAAAGTACATTATGATTTCAGGTCTAGTTCGAACCGCAAACCCTCGTTTAGAAGGCTGCATCCTGAAAAAAATTGACGGGTTCCAAAGTTCCAACTAGTAAACGTTAAGCTTGAGCGTTGACCTTGAACGTCGCAGCATCTTTTTCTTTTTCACTCAATTTGTTAAAGCTGTACACAGGCACGAGGCAAACTCTCTTCGATAAGCTTTCGTAAGCTGTGTGCACCATCAGATTTTTGATGCGCAAAATTATTATTGTGATTAGACATCTTATGAAACTCAATTTGATTGGACGTATGTATGTTTTAAATTATCTTATATAAGTATTTCATGCTTGGTACTTAGGAAGAAACGAGGAAGAAGAATATTCCTACTTTGACTATTTAATTCATTCTTAAACACTCAGGGATGTCTTTTTTATCCATCAAGTAAATAATAAACTCGTACCTTTTCGAGAAATCACATTTTCGTTTAAATATTTTCCGAATAGCATAAATTATAAGATTATTAATTCAAATGGCCGCATTTAATCTAAAAGGTGCGTGTGGGTAGATTCGAAATCTTTGCGTGCGGGCAGTGGGCGGATTTACGAGTGCTACATCGACCCCGGGGACCCCCCCGGAACGAGTGCAGATTTATACGTTTCAGGCCGATTCCTGATGTAATGACTATTGTAAGGCATCTGCCTTATCTAAGGGTGTATTGTTTTCTATTATGTTTTTTTTTGGTCGTTTCGATTGTTTTCATGTATTCTTGCAAATAAATATTTTTATCTTATCTTATCTTTATCTCACATGAAGGAGTTGTAGTTATTGTCAAGGAAGTGGCCAGCCCGAATAGGTTTGATTTAGATTAAGAAATACAACACATAAAGTAGAATATAATATTTTTTTATTTCATAACATAAATGTTAAATTTTTTGGAATATGCTATTGATACTGATTTCGTAGATAGTTACATGCTTATCCCACTGTTGGTACCACTGGTCTGTATGCTGTTGTTACCAGTGATGTTGTTGCGACCAACGGACCAGTTATTGTAGCACCCTTTACCATCATTTCCTGTGGTGCTGGGGTGTTTGGGGTCACAACCATCACCTGGCTTCTGGGGATCGTCGCACCCTGGTTTCGGTTTCTGGGGAGGCTTGCACTTAGAAGGTGGAGAAGGTGCTGGCTCCGGATTCTTTGGAGATTTTCTGCCGCAGTCTGGTTGTTGTGGTTCTTCACATCCTGGTTGGTGCGAGGGATGTTCAGGGTTGGCTGGGGTCTTGCAGGAAGGATTGCACTGGTCCATGTTGATTGTTGTGAGGGTTTTAGATTTCCACACGAGTCCGAATCTTCGTAAGTGCTTGAAGTGAATGCATGTTGAGCTAGATTTCCTGTCCTTTTTATAGGTAGTAATCTAGCTTAAACAAGCATTGGAAAACCCGGACTATTGTTAAAAATGTATTTCGAAGAAGAGGGATCATTTAAACATTATAATGATTATTAAATAATATATCGGCATCCTTTATTGTTATTACATCAATCATGCATTATAATAATGGACAGATTCTCGTTAGTGTGAATGTAGGGGAATCCTTTGTTATTTTCATTAATGAGTAATTGGAAACCCACACCATTGTTATTGTGCTGAAAATAGATTTCCTTGTCATGTGGAATCAAACAATATCAAGCAAGTATTATGTTTGTTTTATTAATTATCCAAACAAGAGAATAATTAGTGATTAAAGAAAGTGTTACGCTGTGGTCACGCACACGACAACACACACAGTACCTATCTTAATATCTTAAAAAAGTTAACGACAAACGGATACAAGAAAACGTTACTTTCAGTAGTAAATGTAAAAAAAACTTGTAAATGAATATTTTTGGTGAGTTCAAAACTATAATAAAAATAAATAAAAAATTTAAAAACCCCATAAGCAAAAAAATCAAAACATTAAAAATAATACCTATTGTTGAGCCATCAAATTTAATAAAGTAACACCTATATATTATAATTTTATTAGAGAAATTGATGGATGGCACGATTTGGTTTGCTCGTTGAAATGACGCTATAATGTCGCGTCGGGGTACCGCTTAAGCTTAAGTCAGACGCTTCATTTGATTGACTATCTATTAATTTGTTAGCATATCCGACTAACTTGCTTTGATACGATATTTTTTTTAAACTTAGCGGTACCCCGACGTGACATTATAGCGTCATTTCAACGAGCAAACCAAATCGTGCCATCTATCAATTTCCCTAATAAAATAAAAATATATAGGTGTTACTTTATTGAATTTGATGGCTCAACAATAGGTATTATTTTTGACTTTTTAATGTTTTGATTTTTTTGCTTCGGGGGTTTTTGAATTTTAAATTTATTTTTATTTCATAATTTTTAAACTTTATTACAAATAAATTATGATATATGAGTACAGTTATATCTAAAAGAATCACTATCAAATTGGAGAGTATTTAATAAAGAGTACTAATGTGCTGGATATCCTGGCTACAGCATCTGCTCATCGTGTAGCCTGGTATTGTATGTAGAATCAAGAACTAATCAAAATGAATCCAAACACGACATATCTGCTATTATTTTTTCAAGAGTGTACTAGAGTGCTGGATATCCTGGCTGCAGCATCAGCTCATCGTGTTGCCACCATTGCAATGTATGTAGAATCAAATACTGATCAAAACGAATCCAAACACGATAAATCGGCTATTATTTTTTCAAGAGTGTACTAGAGTGCTGGATATCCTGGCTACAGCATCAGCTCATCGTGTTGCCACCATTGCAATGTATGTAGAATCAAATACTGAGCAAAACGAATCCAAACACGAACACGACATATCTGCTATAATTTTTTCAAGAGTGCTGGATATCCTGGCTGCAGCATCAGACCAATAATTCTATCATCATGCAAAGTTATAAAGCATACATGAGTTTTTCAAATTTTAGGTCACACGTACGTTTAAAAGTGAAAAGTAAATACACATTATGCGTCTAAGAACCCTACCGCAGTTACAAAAGAGCTGATGACCTTGAAACGGCTGAACCGGTTTTGATGAAACATGTCTATGAACCATTGCTAGAAAACCTGCTTTCAAATAAAAAAAACCGCATCCAAATCGGTTGACCCGTTTAAGAGCTACGGTGGCGCAGACAGACACACAGAGCGGTCAAACTTATAACACCCCTCTTTTTTGCGTCGGGGGTTAAAAATACAATGAAAGGATAATCAAAAGGTGACGCCACTACGGAGCGTGGAGTAACTAGATAATTTTCCTAGGATGGCAAGCAGTCGGCCAATCGATGATATAATAAATCTATTTCAATTTCGAATCTTCAAACGTTTGTTATCGTATTGTGAGTATTCAATTTACACACTACTTATTTTGAAGTTTCTTACTGACCGACTTTTAACTTTATACTCGGCAATTCGGGCTAATAACTCGAGAGCAAATCAGCCCTCGAAATTGAACAACTTTTTTTCTGGAACTTACACCGACAAGACGATCCCCACTTTACACTTCGACAAGTAAAATAGAAGTCCGTTAATTTTTTTGTCTATTTTCTCTATTTCAGATCTTACGTTTTCTAGTCTACAACATAATATACTATATGGGATCGGATTACTTTTTTATTTTATTTTATAAATCTAAACTTGTTAGTTTCTGCTATCGAACACTAAATAGTACATTGTTATACGAGGAATGAAAGTAACTTATTTAGCGCCGAGACGGGGTTTGGGGCCTGAGCGTCGAGGTACCAAATAAGTCTTTAACCAGAGGTAAACACTGTGCTTTTCATTACGAATACAAGGAAAGTAAAAATAAAAACACGAATTAGCTAAAGAAAAAATGAGTGACTTCCATATCTGAATAAGATGAACTCATTGGAAACAAAACCCTACAACTCGAGAAACAAATGATAATCGGATTGTTGCTTTCCCGCCAATTTTTTATTTTTTGCTGTGGCCGTTGAAAAATGTTAAATATTTTGCCCAAATCTATTTTATTTTAAAGAAATAGTTGAAAGTTAATTATAATAAAGTCATTTAAAAATATATATTCCTTAATTAATACTTAACTTTATGTTATTTCAATTTAACATTGCGCTGTAATTGAGTGGCTGTATAGAAAGATGGAACATAGTTCAAATGTGAAATTAGAACCAGCTTTTTTAAATAATTTGCCAGAATGAGTGAAAATGAATGAATGAATGACAGCTGTCAGTTGAAAGTGATTCTCCCTCCGGCTGAAAAGTATTACCTTCAATCCGCTCCTCAGGCAACTTCCGAACTACTTTCAGAGTATGAGTAATGAAAAGAATTTTTGCTCTATCATTAAAATTTACCGAGTTATAAAGGTTTGGAATTCAAGATTAGACAGAGCGGCACATGCCCACTTGTGACGTCATTTATAAGTAACGCCATATAATCTCCATACAAAAATCGTTTTGTAAAGACACATATTGAAACTTTAAAAAATCACTGTAAATTAGTTTTTCAACCGATTCTATTATTTTTTCGCGAATTTAGTGACAATTGTAGCGTTAAAAAAGGAGCTAGCTAGCCTGTGGTTGAAACGTGAAATTTAGGTGTACAAAGAAAGATTTAGTTGAATTTGTCCGAACGGTATAATAGAAATTTAAAAAGGGCCTAGATATTGCCAAAGTATCAACAAAATGAGCCGAGAGTCGGGTCCTGAGCTGAGGGGACTCCGTCGATATAGTGTCGCTGAACTAGTGTTGTGTTGAGAGAGTGTATCGATGCAGGAAGGTGTAAAAACCGCGGAGTACCCCGGAGAGTAATTGCCAAACGGGAACCAAAAAAGGGAGGGCCAGAGAAACCTAAAGGGCCTTTTTAGAATTTAGAAAAGAATTTAGACAGAATTTGGCAAAATCCGCATACAAAATTACACTGATACAAAAAACAAGCTAAAAAATCCGCGAGATGGGCAGTATCCCAGGGGGGATGCCGGTGCGCGGGCCTGCGGCACTCAGCTGGTACGGGCGCGGACGCACACCACGCAGGGATCCAGGCACGTCCAATGCCTGGTGGCCTCAGGTGTCCGGAACCACAGCGCGAGATCGTGAAAGGCACGGAGGGACCCTCGTGTGTGTGTCGCAGAGGCCGGAAATACACTGTAAAGATTGACAAAGAAATAATCGCCATCCAACCAAGACAAGGAAAGAGAAAAGTGCGTCGATAAAAACCAGTAGGAAGACAACACAAGACTTACCCGGCTAGTCCAAACGGGATATGTGTCCAAGGCTTATTGCACCATACGGGAATGATCCCGGGACTCTTCAATCTGGCAAAATCCGATTGAATAGAATTGAATATTTACTAACAAAGCGATTCACGTTTTGGAGATCGATTCAAGAAAAAATCGCTCACGCGATGACACTTGGAAAAACAATAAACAATTTAGAAAAAGGTGAAACCAAGAAAATTTGAAATTTGAAAATGTGACATAAAAACCGGCCAAAATAAAAAAGAATCATACCAAAAAGGTTATTAAAAAACCTGCAGTAATGCTGCACTATGTAAACAATAAATAAATAATTACATTGTAAGTAAGCAATTCTAATGTAATTTGTAATTTAATTCTAATATATTAAGTAGGTATCATCGAAATTGTCGGATGATGGGGCTGGAAGTGGACAATCATAATCTTATCATATTTGGGCTCGTTGAATTTCTCGACAAGACTAAAGCCAAAACTATAGGCACTAAATGGTGTCCAGGATCTTATGATGGAGCAAGAAGGTGGCCATAGCATCTCCTCATCTATAAAACATAACCCCGTCGTGTTTAGGCTCATCTATAAAAACCTGTGTGTGTGTATGTGGTGACGGCAGAGTAGAATACATTTGTCTCCAACCCCTACTCTTCCCGTGGGAGGCGACTTAGGGACTACACATTGAACAGGGAACGGGCAGCAACGCTCTCTGATACAGTAACCTTTTAATCTGCGATCTCAAACCCGCCTGCCAAGTGTGGAGATTATGGCAAAACCGTCCACTTAAGTGGAGGAGGCTCATAGTCCAGTAGTGGACTGCAATGGGCCGTTGATTTGATTTGATAAAAACCTTGTTCTAAAAATATAGTAGTATAATTTTCTTTTAAATTACCAAATGATGACTTTATGTAGTCTATAATAACCTCCACTACCAAAAAAGTGATGGAAGATAGTACTTTGATGATGATGACCATACAGTGATATACGTCCGAAAAAGAGGTGGAGGGAGGATAAAAATATACAAAAGCTGTTTTTATATTAACTTTATTAAAAAAATAGAATTTTCTTAAGAAGTACAATAGGAAATTATCTAAACAAACGTTAAAAACTTAAAAATATGAAATAGATATAATGGCCGACAGACGGCCTTTTTGAAGAAGTATGCGAATTTGGTAATCAAAATAACATTGAATTTCCAATCCATGAAATTATTTATTTATTTATTTAATCTTTATAAGTGCTGAAATTGGTGTCTCTGCTGTTACAATACTCGTATAAAACAAATATTTACATACAAATACCACTATTATCTCCACTAGTTTTAATGTTGTTGTTACCAGTAATATTGTTACGACCGACGGACCAGTCACTGTAGCATACTTTACTATCCGCATGATCAGGATTGCCATGTTTGCCCTCTTCATTGTCGTCATCTGACTTCTTGCGATCTTCAAATTCTGGTTCCGATGAAGGGTTAGTTGAAGAAGGTTTCTCGTCACCATACTTCGGTTCCTCAAGGCTTTTATTCCCAGGTTTTGGTGAAGGCTGAGCTTCAGGGTTTACTGAAGATTTCCCTCCACAACAAACTGGTGTGGAATTTTTAGGATT
Organism: Carpatolechia fugitivella; assembly: GCA_951230895.1. NCBI lineage: Eukaryota > Metazoa > Arthropoda > Insecta > Lepidoptera > Gelechiidae > Carpatolechia > Carpatolechia fugitivella. Next base: position 4,280,954 of record OX579664.1, read on the forward strand.
ACCCGGAGTCTTGCAAGGGCAACCGCATTGGCATGACATGTTGAAGTATATTTTCAACGATGTTAGTAGATTAAGTATTTTGTGATGTAGATTTGTTGAAATCTGGAACAGAACACGATCAGACTGATACTTTTTATATCGCATTAACTAACAATAGAGGCATTGAAAAGATACTGTTTCCTTTTGTATAAAATAAAAATTGATTTTTATCCTATTTATTAATTACTAATTCCCTTTTTAATTGTTTTGCGTGTGTAATTTATTATTGAATTTAACCACTAATTTGATAACATTGTTTTGAATTCCAATAAATTGGTCATCAAAGCTAAATACTTCTATCATTGAATTAAGTATAATTAATTTTCCTTACATTGTGCGGGTAAAACCACTATACATATCATCATATAAGATAATAACAATTATTCTGAAATGCGTAATTCTGCAAATTATTGTTTTCTCTGCAAATACAGAGTGTTAATGCTAAAATATTATACATACAATGGGGTTAGGTACTAAAGGGATAACGCTGCAGCTGATAAGAACATCAGACACTAGAACTGATATAATGGTCTAAGACTAGATTTTTTTAAAATAAAATAAATAATTTATTTATTTATTTAAAGCTTAAGGTATCAACAATACTAACTTCCATACACATTTCGCGCTAAGATTTAAACAATAAACTAACAATAAACTAGCGGTCCGCCTGCGTCTAGCCCGCGTTATGTAAGATTTTCCCGTGGGAATACGACTTTTCCGGTAAAAATCCTATGTCTTATTCCAGGGTATAAACTATCTCTTTCCAAATTTCATCCAAATCCGTCCAGTAGTTTAGGCGTGAAAGCGGAACAAACATCCAAACATCTAAACATCCAAATATATTTTTTAACCGACTTCAAAAAAGGAGGAGGTTCTCAATTCGTCTGTTTTTTTTTTTTTATGTATGTTATTAGATATCTCCGCCAATTGTTAACCGATTTGAATAATTGTTTTTTCATTCGATGGGCTTTACTCTCGAGGTGGTCCCATTTTAATTTCGTCAAGATCTGATGGTGGAACATGAGGTAAAACTTGGAAATTCCTCAACGGAATGTAGCATTCGCGCCGTTATTCGTCTATTCTTTTAGTCATATCTCAGTCAGTTTTCAACCGATTTTGATGATTCTTTTTTCATTCGATAGAACGTGCTTTAAGGATAGATCCATACCAACTTTGTTAAAATCTGATGATGGAATAAGATATAAAAGCGGAAACTCCTCAACCAGTGATAGCAACATGCATCGCGCGCGATACCGTTTGTGGTGGAATGTTGCTAGGCAACGAAATAAATTTGTTTTGTCAGTTTGCTGAAAATCTACGTTTCATATAAAATTATATTATTCGATTTTATCACATTCAAAATTATATTATATCACATTTAAAATTATATCCATATAAAATTATATTATTCGATTTTATCACATTTTTTGGCGACCGTGACAGGACAAGAACCTGCAATCTTCGGATGTTGTATTGGATATCACAAATAATTTAGCTTCTATGGCCGAGTGGTCGAGTGTTTTACTCTCTTTACGGAGGTTTCGGGTTCGAATCCCGGTGAAGACACTCTTAAACGAAAATGTCCTTGTGAGACTTTTTTCAGTTTAGTTGGGACATTGCTGCCTGAATCACCTGATTGTCTGAAAAGAAAGATGATTCCGTGATTCGGAAGGCACGTTAAGCCGTGTGTCTCGGCTCTAATATCTACAGAAGGCGTCGTTACTCGTGCTAAGTCAGTGGGTTTTGACAAGGGCCCGGTACTATATTAACTGTGTGACCAGGGTATGTGAGGTTGGTTGTCGACCTTACAATCCACAATATGAAGAAAAAGAAGAAGCCAGCCTACGTTCACTATCTGTATGTAATCAGCTAACGACAGACTTTCAAGATACCATCTCAAACCTGAAACTCCTTACGAATAGCCCAAGTATCGGGGTAAACTATAAGCTTATTAAGAGGGAAGAATAGTACGTGCTCGTCCATACAAAAAGAGAAAACGTTTTTCCACTTCTAAATATTTTCCAATCTCCATGATTTTTTAGTATGTTATTGACACAGTGAATGACTAGGTTTATAGCTTTTTCTTTTTACAAAATTCGCTATAGATTCAAACTTATATAGTTACCTCAAGTAACGTAATTTTTATGATTAAAACTGTGTCGAATTAAGCCGTTTTTTGAACAAAAACAATGGATTTTTTTTTAAAACCAAACCTATGAACCTAGAATATATTGTGCTGAAATGATCGACATCAAAATAAAAGTGATTTGTTGAAATTTAGTTATTGGAAACCGTTTTCTCCCGAAATGGGAATTTCTTCAAGAAAAGTACCTATTGTCAGTCACGAGCTGCAACGCTCTCGCTCTCTCTCTCCCGGGGGCATGAGCGCACGAGCGATAGCAAATGTTTTCCTAAATACCTATTTCGTTAGGATCGCGAAGGTAGTATTCTTTCCTCTTAGCATTGTCAGTTTAGTGGCCAGCTGGACTACTAAATGACCTCTTACTTCGTAGCCTCTTACCCAGTTTAACTTATGTTATTTTCGAAACAATCATTATAATAAAAAACTAAACGCACTTGCAAAGCACGAAAGACGCAGTCTAAACTAAGCAAATACCAAAAATCTTTGTACTGAAACTGTTAAATAACAAAACCTAGCTTTAGATAATGAAGAAAAATAATAGGAAATGTGTCGAGGTTAGGATTAATTACTTACATAAAATGTATTGAATGAAACACTGAAAATCATAAAATAAAAATAATTTTAACAAAAAAATAGAAACCTCCTTCAAATTGCCTTATATGGTTATCTCCACTAAAAAGTAACAAATAAAATAACATTCCAGATGGAACATGAAAAAAAATATTGCCAATATCCACAATTAAGTAGATAGGTAGTGTATTAAGTAAATATTTAGAATTTTGTACTTCCTTTTGGAGTCGGTGCCAGCCAAAAAATCGACGATTAGTCGTGGGCAACTGTTTTAAGTCGTCGTCGTCGTTAAGTCAGTACATATTTCTATATGACTATCAATAAAATTCTTTGATAGTCTATGATATAATGTTTTGTTGTGCTGCGCGGGATACAATGCCGCACCCGACTAAACGCAGGGAAAACGACAGGAGCGGCTACCAAGAAAGTCCGGGTAGGTTTCATTCGATAAATTAATACTCGTCAGTTCCTCTCATATTCCCGCACACCCCCCCCCCCTCATACACACATTCCCCCCCCCCCCCCCCCCTCACACACACACATACCAAGCGAGATCTTAGGAATAGTTAATATTTATTCTTTAGTACCTTAAGTTATTATTACTTAAACTATATAATATGTACAGCCTTAAGCTATAAACTATAAAGTAATAGATAAAGAATATGTATTGGGACACAGTTACAATCTCATATCATATTATATTACTATATTCAGATGAAGAGCGGTGCCTCCTAACACAGGCCTATAAAGCCTAAAGGGAGACACCAGCCCCTTTGTAATGGTAGAAAATTGTTTTAAAATGAAATAAATACATTTTTATTTTTTTATTTTTTTACTCGTACTTTCGTCGTCTACAATTTTTGGCTGGCACCGACTCCAAAAGGAAGTACAAAATTCTAAATATTTACTTAATACACTACCTATCTACTTAATTGTGGATATTGGCAATATTTTTTTTCATGTTCCATCTGGAATGTTATTTTATTTGTTACTTTTTAGTGGAGATAACCATATAAGGTAATTTGAAGGAGGTTTCTATTTTTTTGTTAAAATTATTCATTACTCATACTCTGAAAGTAGTTCGGAAGTTGCCTGAGGAGCGGATTGAAGGTAGTACTTTTCAGCCCGGAGGGAGAATCACTTTCAACTGACAGCTGTCATTCATTCATTCATTTTCATTCATTCTGGCAAATTATAAAAAAAAAAACTGGTTCTAATTTCACATTTCTATTGAACTATGTTCCATCTTTTTATACAGCCACTCAATTACAGCGCAATGTTAAATTGAAATAACATTAAGTTAAGTATTAATTAAAGAATACATATTTTTGAAATGACTTTATTATAATTAACTTTCAACTATTTCTTTAAAATAAAATAGATTTGGGCTAAATATTTAACATTTTTCAATGATGGAAATTAAAAATAATGGCTCAAAACCGAGGCTCAAAAGCTGGCCGGCCCGGCCACAGCAAAAAATAAAAAATAGGCGGGAAAGCAACAATCCGATTATCATTTGTTTTTCGAGTTGTATGGATTCAGATATGGAAGTCACTCATTTTTTCTTTAGCTAATTCATATTTTTATTTTTACTGTCCTTGTATTCGTAATGAAAAGCACAGTGTTTACCTCTGGTTAAAGATTCGCTACGCTCAGGCCCCAAACCCCGTCTCGGCGCTAAATAAGTTACTTTCACCCCTCGTATAACAATGTACTTATTATTACATTTATAACATTAGTGTGAAGTGTGATAAACACTAGGCACTCGCAATACAATGTATACTAAGCTATGTAGCTTGACAAACGTTGTTTGTTTGTATATAGGCGGCGACACAGCCTGTTGGTTGTTTACGAAGTGGCGCCTGAGAACGTGACAGGAACTTTAATATAAGGCCCACATTAAACTAAACGCGATCCTCTCCAGTGGCGGATCCAGGGGGAACTTGGGGTTGAACTACCCACACCACAAAAAAAAAATAGTTTTGTCTTGTTCAGTAGGTACAGTCAAGCTCGGCGGAGAATTCTAAGCGAAATTAAAGAAGTATTTTTATTATGGGAAAGTAATTAAATCCAAATTTTATGATGTCATATGGGTGCGCCTGACTGTGGGAGAAGCGTTCTAAAAAAGGATTTGAGATGCGGCTAAAGTGTCGTCAACTAAAGGCATAAGTACGTGAAGAGCGATCGCTCTTCAACTGTGAATATTTACAAAGAAATTCGTTATATTTGATAAAGAAATTGTAGAGACTCTAGTTACGTATTCTAATTTCTTTATAAAATTGCACTACACTTTTAAAAAATTGTCATAACTTTTAACAAAATCAGGAATTATTCTGATTTACAAAAATATTACGACAAAAATCGACTTTCAGCCCCCCCCCCAGTAATGAATCCTGGTTCCGGCTCTGACTTCTTCCTACCCCTTCCTTCCTGTCCTACTAAGCTTTATTTGCATTTTTCTCTTTGCTTTTTTTATTTATGTTTGTAGACCTGAACAGCTGTGGAGTTTTATGGAAATGAAATGAAATGAATAGTTTATTAACTTTTGGATGTTACATTTCTTAGTTTCGTCATTAAATTTTTTTGGGTGAGTGTACTACACGATGTGCCGACTCTGTGGAGAAGAACTCACCAAAGAAACTCTATATGCGTCGCATCTTTTAAGAGTTCAGATGTAAACTTGATATTGCAAAGCGCCGTAAAGTTTTTATGTTTTGAAAGAGAAAAACTTTGTAAGATATTAATTTTTCTTCTTTTTTAGAGTCTAGGTTTACGAGTACATCGTGCATTTTTAAACTGCATCTAATTACGAAAAAAATATTGTCTGTGCTCCTGTTGAATATATTATTTCAGTTTCTAAAGACATCATCAACATCAACGGCCCGTTACAGTCCACTGCTGGACTATGAGCCGGGTTTTGCCATAATCTCCAGGCTTGGCAGGCGGGTTGGAGATTGCAGATTAAAAGGTTACTGTATCAGAGAGCGCTGCTGCCCGTTCTCTGTTCAATGTGTAGTCCCTAAGTCGCCTCTTACGACACCCACGGGAAGAGTAGGGGTTGGTGACAAATGTATTCTACTCTGCCGTCACCACACGGCACTTTGTCTAAAAACATAAAATGGATAAAGTCTTTATTCTTTATATTCGTCTTCATTGAGTGGGTTGTAAAGTCATCAACCGACCTCACACACTCTGGCGTTAATGTTATTCATTAACACACAACAACATCGACAAGTAGTTAGTAGTTGCAGTTGTCGATCTGTTTTTCCGAGTGCTTATAATCCAAGCATTTTCAAAATTAGAGTGAACAGGCACCTTCTGGGCGAACTCGTTCCATCATCGATCACATCTCGTCCCTCGCTGACCTGATTGTGGTCAAGAGTATGCCCATTATTGCCCACACTGAGAAAAGTTTAATGAGCCGTACACCTTACATTCGCCGTGTGGTGACGACAGAGTAGACATTTGTCAACCTCCTTAGGGACTACACATTGAACAGGGAACGGGCAGCAGCGCTCTCTGATACAGTAACCTTTTAATCTGCGATCTCCAACCCGCCTGTCAAGCTTGGAGATTATGGCAAAACCCTCCACTTATATGGAGGAGGCTCATACTCCAGCACTGGACTGTAACGGGCCGTTGATGTTGACACCTTACATAAGTAGCAAAGCTCTAGAAAATACGTAGGAAAACGGGATAGACGGACGTAATGAGCTAGACGCATGACGTAATGAGCTAGACGCATGACGCGTATGAGTTGGACTCATTACAAGTACTATTGCTTTAGTACTCTAAATTCGTCTACTCATTATAAAGAGTGACTTACCCCAGTGCACTTTTTTCTCAGTGCATCTATTAATAAAAATAAAGTTGTCGATACAGCTTGTATTGCTGATGTGGCATACGTTTGAACATCTGAATTTTTCCATTCTTCAACATCAAACGACAAAGCGTATTTTAGTTTAAAAATTCAGCGAATTCCAGAACTAAACCGAAGCATTTTGTTTGAAGTATGCGAACGTGTTCCCCGACAATTTAGCGGAGCCTTCAGAGCGGTATTACAGCCGCGGATCCCTCTGACATTGCGCACGTTGTTGTCATCGCACTCGCTGTAACTTTGCATACTTTACTGTGGTGGTGTATTATAATTTGTAACGTATTTTTCTATGGTAAAATATTTAGCTGTTTAAAAGATCCTTGAAGCGTGACTATATTTACAGTTTAGCTCCTTTGTTGTGCACCGAAGGAGTTAATTATATTTAATCTGAGATGTAAGTGTTTATCTTTTTTCGTCGGAATACCTATATGATATAGTCTTTTTTATGTTGTAACTAACAATGATTTTCTTATTGTTAAAAAGGCAACATCCACCCCATCACGTGCGGTATTCAAGAAATAACGTCACCCGTTCTACATTTTTAAAGTACATATATCGACCGAGTCATATAATGGAAAACAAAATACTTTTTTAAGTGCTAAACAAATCTCTGGACTAAACAAAAGCTTGCTTGAAGAATAGGGGATCGGGCTACTTTTTTTAATGTTATAAATCCAAACTTCTTAGTTTCTGCTATCGAACACTAAAATAATTTTTGCTCTATCTTTAAAATTGGCCGAGTTATAAACGTTTGAAATTCAAGATTAGACAGAGAGGCACATACCCACGTCATTTGTTAGTAACGCCATATAATCTGCATACAAAAATCGTTTTTGAAAGAGACAGACATATTGAAACTTTAAAAAATAACTGTAAATTCGTTTTTCAACCGATTCTGTTTTTTCTTCGCGAATCGTCTGCTACTAATCTATATTTTAAAAATAATTCATAAAATATGGTAAATTTACGAACAATCCGATCACAACCTTTTGCCGGCATTCACCGGACTTCCAATGCACGGCTCTTGCTTAGGTTAGGACTTTCAATTCATCTCTCGTACGTGCAAAAGTGAAAAGAATAAATTTACAGAAAGGTACCTAACGCGCCTCGTTGCAACGTTGGTACAATCGATCACAGCTCGTTTGAACTATACAGGGTTACCTCGGAGACAGTGCGCATATTTTTCCATGCTATCAGTATCGTTAATAGAACACATTTCACGAAAAAGAATCATATGTTTTTTTTTGCGTAGTTTATCTCCCGCAAAAAACAAATATCGTGGTCACTCTACGCACGGGCTGTGGGAGTGCAAGGGGGTGAGGGCGCAGCGCGCGGGTGTACGCTCTTACATCGCTGTCGTAACTACTTAGAGTGACCATGATACTGATTTTGGTGTGGATATTATCACACGATTTTTTTTTTTGTGTAACACGTGTCTTTTAATTTTTTGAAACCCTTCTGTACGTAAAATTTGCGCACTGTCTCCGTGGTAACCCTGTAGAGCGAAGAAAATTAAATTTGAAGTGTACTAGAAGGAGTACTGTTATGTGTGGCGAGCCGTACGCTGCTTGGTGGGGCGAAGCTTTCAGCGCGGGTCCATTTAGTCCTTACAAAGCGGTCTGGACAGGTTTATTGGATGCCTACATTTTGAAGAGCTTACCGGCCGCTTGTTTACTTAGAATTTTAATTTTAAATGCGTTCTCTGATGGTGGTATTAGAGCCTCGAAGACCTCCTCCAAATATTAACTACTAACAGTTTAATAATAGTGTCGATTCTTTCGAAAACATACTGTTTATCTAAAAAATAAAATGGATGAGAGACAACTGAATGATGTTTTAAACGAATTAGAGTGATTATTATCTTTGGTGGGTATTAATACTTTATGTTAGAAATAAACGTTATTTTCCTTTGTTTACAACAGGAAGGTAAAGGAAATAATTATCTCTGGTAATTTATTCCAGCTGTTTGTTGTGGAGACAGGCCCGATAGACCGCAGACGAGCGACTGATTGTACGACTATAATCCCGGGGTCTGTAGCCACCAACAGCTGGAAAACATCAAATCAAATCAAATATTCTAATACACATACGATACAGGAGAAGGCAATTGGCGGCCTTATCGTTTTAAGCGATTTCTTCCAGGCAACCATTCAAACATCCTTTCCAACCATCAAAACATCGTCTTGCTTTGAATGGTTGCTCCCAGGCGCTTTAAAAATATCATAATCGTAAGTATTTATAACAGAGGAAATTATGTGTCCTATGTATTTTTAATTATGATTGAATTCTGATTTTTCCTTTTTTCTAAAATCGTTAATATTGATAATTTTAAGTTAAGGCCGGGTTATTGCAAAAATTAGCAACTCAACGCGGTTTAGTTGAAAGTTCAACCGACGACGTATTACTGAAATAACGTTCATATTAGCATGCGATGCTTCACGGTGGTTACGTCCGACACCGCGCAGGAATCGTGCGAAAAACTCGTTTTTCTTGAACTCTTTTGCTTATTAACAGAAAATGGCAGAGTTTATAAAAAATGTAATTGATTTAAAATCTAAGTCAATAATTGGCAAGTTATATTAACGAAAAAAAAAACTATGGTTATTGCTTTAAGTTACGAGATCAAGGACGTCAAAATTTTTTTTTGCTGCTTTTTTTTTTAATCTTGTGCTTCTTATATCTAAATTATTATAATGTATTTAAAAATTCTACTCGATTTAAAATTTAATTAAGAATATATTCTGTTAGTATATATTTTTTTTACATTTATAGAATCAGTACAAGTGCTAGTATTTGATCGTCAAAGTAGCGACTATGGGCGCTATTTCTACATAACTCCGCCTTAACCGAATGCGAGGGAGCGAGGTACTAAAGCGCAAAAGAATACGTCACAAAAATATTAAAGTAGTTGTATGTCCTAGTTATAATATAACCATAATAAAACATATTATGTTTTATTATCGAATTAATTTATTCATTCCAAAAATCGATAACTAAAATATTTATTATTTAATTTTATTTGGGAGGCTTACAGCTTTTTTTTTACAAAACATATATCATAAGTAGTACATACCCATTGCCATGCCATTTACAAACTTCCACATATAAGCAGAAATATTCTAGGAAGAATGTTTAATACAAAGAAGAATGAGACAAAAAAGTGCAATACTAATTACATACAAAGCGATATTCATGTTACGTAGCAAATAAATCTTTAGCAATAGAGTGTTTTACTTGGCCGAATCTATTGTCGCTATTTAATCGGTTACAAGTTACAAGCATTGAGTACTCTGGGCAAATAGCTATTTTTCTGTAATTAGTTCGAGGAGCAGGGAACTGAAACAAATCACATTTACGCAGAATTCTAGTAGGAATTTTATATTGAACTAGACCTAGCAAATCAGGGCAATCAATTTTCCCCTGGCATATATCCATAAAAAAACATAAGTCGGCGACATCTCGACGCAAAGACAAGGGCAATAAGTGAAGTTTTATACACCTAAGGTTGTAATCATCATACGGGATTTTAAATTTAAAATAAAGAGAGCGGGTGAATTATAGTTATAAGTTTGTAAAATCGAATACGCAAGTTATACTACAAAATACACAAATAACTCCGCGACCTGCGGTGACTCCATAACTTTAGCTACAAAACCAATGTTTTCAAGTCACGATTTTTAATAAAGAAGAATGTAAACAAAAGTTTTTCATTTTCATTACAGCCCATGAGCGTAAAATCGGGTTGGGCATGAGCGTAAAAATGGTTTTGCTTTTTATGTTCAGACTCGGTAATACAATGAAAAAGTTCATAAGGGTGGGAACACGTGTCGCAGGATGTGGGTATGTTTTATTAAAATGTTTTTATTGTTGTCTTTTTGTTTTTTTTTTATTTATTTAAAATTGTTTTATTTCCTTACTCCTAATGTTTAAAGTATTGGTAATTTTAATTTGCTGTGTCGTTCCTAGCTTAGGTGAGGTTTAGTACAATACAATTTGATAGACGGCATATCATTTTAGATACCTACATTGAGGAACACAATAATTGGGTAAGGTATGCAAAATTTATAAAAAAAAAGAATCCACGAAGTACACCTGGCGCCATCCATCTTCTTAATTAGAACTATTATTTTTATTTTTTAAAGAGCTGTCGGAATATCCCCCATTGTTTGAACTTGTGTGTTTCTTAGAATAATCTATGTTAAATTTTATACTGTTTTTTGTCACACAAGGCTAAAAAAACAATGTTGCCCAATGGAGAACACCGATAGGTTCTTGTTATAGAACATTTTGGCATTTTCAGCTAAAATCGTTGGTCAGACCCATTGTAAGCCAACTAAAGTTTTTGCTGGCCCCTTCAGGGATAAAAGCGTGAATTTATGTAATGTGATTTAAAATAACAACTTGTCAGTCAGTCAAGGAAATTTTATCGCAATAGAAATTAACTTACACTCTTTAATTTTCTTTTCCTTTGAAATGCGAGTAATAAAATGCTGGATCATTGATCCAGTGCCTGATCAAGGCGTTAGAGAAATTATACGTAGGGCTTATAGAGCGACATTAATGTAATAAAAATAAAATAAAATAAAATATGTTTATTTCTTTAAACAGACAGCCTTATTAATCTATTGAGGTTTGGGACCTCCCTTTAAGCTACAAAGTTGCCTGTATTGGGAGGTACCACTCTTCCATTAATGATGAGGTCACTTATACACATTTGATATTAAAGAAAGTTGTCAAATTGGTATACGTTTTGGTTTTGTACGTGGAGCATTTAGAACCACAGATAAATAAAAGGTAAGACTGTTCAGTATGTAGACACAAAGACGAGGCGATGATGTTTAAAGTAAAAGTAAGTAAGTAAAAAGTAAAAACACTTCACTTATGAACTATTTATTTTGGTATCTTTCTCTTCTATGCTCAAAATTTTATTATTTTTTACCAAAGATTAGCAACCTACTTGGGCACTATACTCATCTTTATAGAACGACCTTGAGTTGACCTTGGACAAATTGAGAGCCTAATCTTTGGACCCCTTCAAAGATATAGGCCAAGGGTCTGAGAGGGTCAAATTCAAAGGTGAATAGGCATTATGAAATAAATATAATATAGGTATAGTGTATGTATCGAGTGTAATTACATTATGCCTAAAAAGTGGAACAACATAAAATAAAGCTGTGAAACGTCATTCGATAAACAAAAGAACATTCAAGAAAATTCAACGTCGAACTTTCATTTTAAAACATTAAAACACTTAGAGTTTTCATCCACCGCCTGGTCCCCCTTTTATGCTACTCAGTCACAACGAATAGAGAAGGTCCAGCGGTCTTTTACCAGACATCTTGCCTTCTCATCTCGTGATATATCTCACCGCAACACCTACGATTTTCGTTTAAGTCATTTTAAAATGCAATCGCTGCGCAGCCGGCGCAAGTCACGGGATATAATTTTCCATTATAAAATGATCAATAATATCATTGATTGTCCCCCTATCCTCGGCCGTATTAAATTGTCCGTACCCTGTCATTACCCTCGATCTAGAATTTGTAAAACCTTCTCGCGCCCTCATTGTAAAACGAATATTGGTTTGAAGTCACCTCTTTCAAGAATGTGTTCCTTGTATAACGACCTTAACACTCAGAATGACAAACTTGATATCTTCGGCGATTCCTTCTGCATTTTTAAAAATAAGGTCTACTAATATTGTTTCTAGTTTATGTGTACTTTGTAACTTCCAACTTGAACTTTAGCTTTATTATTATTATTTTTTTACCACTCTTAATTATTTAACACTTAGCTTCATTTTTTTTTTGGGTCCAATTCTGGTAGTCCTCTTTAGTTATTTTACTTTTATGTTACTTGTTATGTATTGTGTTTACCTAGAATGCTGTGCTCGCCTGTAATAGGTGCATGCATCAGACCTAGACTTAAGTTAAAATTTGTAAGAGTATCAATGCATGTACTGTTGGCGTTCTAAAATAAAATAAAAAAATAAATAAACACGTAGTTAGTCTACTTATATCACGGTAAAATTCTGATTCAGTACCTCGTCCACCATCCGGTCCCCTATTGTTATTACTATTACATAATGGAGTTTTGATTTTCGTCTCGGCGCGGGCGGCGGCAGTCGTCGTTATCGGGAAATAATATTTTCTGAGCGAGTTCAGCATTATTAGGAAAATGTATCAGTAGCTGTTTTTTCTTTGGGCTTGACAAAAGACGCTGTCTCTTGTGTTGTTAGGGGAAATGGGATTATACTTCTGTTTGCATTTACTGCGTGGGACGATGACCAATCACGAGCTGTTTTATTTGAAGATCCGCATAATTTAAAAAATAACCTTCAAAGATTTGATGATCATGATATTATTATATTCATCAACAGTTCATATACGTCCCCACCGAGGGGCTCGAACCTACCCTGATTGAGTGAGTGCCTTAGTCGACCATGCTGGCCCAGTGCGGGTTGGTCGACTTCACACACAACCTTTACATTTCTTTGCAGGACCTGCACAGTTTCATCACGATGTTTTCCTTCACCGTAAGAGCGTCGAATAAACGTACACAATGAATTCAAAATTTGATAACACATTGGTACGTGGTGGGGATCGAACCCGCTTCTCCCGGACGGGAGGCAGTGGCCCTGACCACTAGACCACCGACACTCTCTATTATTATTATTATATATCTGTAATATAAAATAAATATGGCCTGATCACTCTAGTTCAGGGTAGGCTCGAGCCCCTCGGTGAGGACGTATACAAGGTGGCCCATTATTCGAATATGGAAAAATCTGTTTTAAGGAACCATGTCATCGATTTTAGTGACAAGAAAAACTGCATTCTTAGATAAAAAAAGCGAAACGAGGGCATAGCGACAACTAAAACACATTTGAAAAAGTAATAATTTAGGGTCTTTTGTCAGCATCTTGACGTACGTGTCTTCGTTTTGAAGTGTTTAGTGTATAATTTCGATAGTGTATTATCCAGTGAATGTTTTGGGACTATAAACTTCAATAGAACAATTGAATCCCTTACATTTTGCTGTCATTTTTAGATGATGCCGAGGGTCCTCGTGGTGGCTTCAGTAATTGTACTATCACATTACTGAGCCCAATTCACCGAGCAATCATCCAAGGCTATATCTTAAACCTACAAATATCACTTGACACTGGCGAAATACGTCTACATAAGATGTGTCGCTATTAGTTAGGAAGAAGAAAAAAAAAGTAATAAGAGGGGATCGGACTACTTTTTTTTATTTTATAAATCCTCTCAACACCTAACGAACTAATATCAGCTTACAATAATTTACATAATTCAAACAAAACTTCAAGAGGTGATAGCTTGAGATATCGACGCAAAAAAGCGAAAACGTAGTAACCAACAAAACATAAAATGTTCACCAGAGCCAAAAAACTTTTCAGATTTCAGAAAAAAAATCGTATCTCCTTTATTTATTAACCCACAAGTGCCATTTTTTCAGGGAAAAATTATTTACTCGTCCTTTATCAAGACGAATATCCAAAATCTACTAGAAGTTACTTTTGAACTATGTTTTTGTCGGTTACAGCAAAATGTCTTTTTTTTCCGTAACGATAAAACGCTGTAAATGAAACCAATAATTGTATGGTTGACTCCAAATCACTTGTATTCTTGTAAAGCCATATTGCTGTTACCAGTTAAAAGAATATTTCGATTACATTAATTTTGACTTAAATGCAATACAATCTTCGTAGCCAGGCTCATTGAAATGTCTTTAGTGTTGGAGGTAAGAAAAAAAAAGATTAAATTAAAACGATTTAACTATGAAATGACACAATTTTAATGTTATTTTAAAATGTTTAATAGGATCAGAAATTAAAAATAAAACAAAATTATACAATACCAAAATAAATCGAAATCGCTTTTTGAGTTTTTGGATGTTTGTTCACGCTTAACAAATCATTCAACAGATTTGGATGAAATTTAGAATGTAGATAGTTTGTATTAACAGATTTCATTGAACAAAAATTCAAGATGGCGGCCAATTTTTTTGTTTATAGACTGATTTCGGTGAAGCTTGGTTTGACAGACTAATTTGGCATAAAAACAACAACGCAATGTTAAACATTACCAAAATTCAAGATGGCGGCCAACTTTTTGTTGATGGACTGATTTCAATGAAACTTGGTTGGACATACTGTTTTGGTATATAAACAACAGCAATGTTGGCAAAAAGTTAATCCGAATATGTAACGATTTAGGATTAACGACTAATGATTAATTTATAACTTTTAATCGTTAATCAGATTAACCAAGTTTCACCGAAATTAGTCTTAAAACAAAAAGTTGGCCGCCATCTTGTTTTTTTTATATATTTAACGTTGCGTTGATGTTTGTATGCCAAAAGAGTATGTTAGTCCAAGTTTAAACAAAATCGATTTACAAACAAAAAAGTTAGCCACCATCTTGATTTTTTGACATTATTAATATAACGTTGTTGTTTTATTGTGAAAATACTGCCTCAAACCAAGTTTCAACAAAATAGGTCAAACAACAAAAAAGTTCACTGCCATCTTAGATTTTTGAATTTTTTTTACATTGCGTTGTTGTTTTCTTGTCTAAATACTGACTCAAACCAAGTTTCACCGAAATCGGACCACAAACAAGAAAGTTGGCAGCCATCTTGAATTTTTGTAAATTTAAACATTGCGTTGTTGTTTTTATGCCAGATCAGTATGTCAAACCAAGTTTCACCGAAATCAATCTATAACAAAAAATTTGGCCGCCAACTTGGTTTTTTGACTATTTTAACATTAAGTTGCTGTTTTCATGCCAGAACAGTATGTCAAACCAAGTTTCACTGAAATCGGTCTATAAACAAAAAGTTGGCAGCCATCTTGATTTTCTGACAAATTTAACATTGCGTTGTTGTTGCTTTTATGCCATAACATCAAGTTTAAACAAAATCGGTCCATAAACAAAAAAGTTGGCCGCCATCTTGATTTTCTGACAAATTTAACATTGCCTTGTTGTTGCTTTTATGCCATAACATCAAGTTTAAACAAAATCGGTCCATAAACAAAAAAGTTGGCTGCCATCTTGATTTTTTTTAAATATTTTTTTCACATAACGTTGTTGATTTCTTGTCAAAATACTGTCTCAAACCAAGTTTCACCGAAATTGGTCCACAAACAAGAAAGTTGGCAGCCATCTTTCATTTTTGATAATTCTTATATTTATAAGGATCTATTCTAATCTTTGAGGAAATATTTGACAAGTCACAATATTTTTGTTAATGTCGTTAAAACCAAATAATCATTCATTATCTTTAAAAATGTTCAAATGTGCAAGTGAGTTGGCTTGCACAGTCAACAAAAACTGACAGCCTTGTAATTGTAATATTATATTTTACATTGATAATAATCTAAAAAATATTACATTTTATTTGAAAAACCTTATTGGCAACATTGCCGGTAAAATAAAAATTTACCGGCAATATTGCTCCTGGGAATATTGCCGAGAGTGGCAATATTGCCACCGGCACATCATTAGCTCAAACAGTATGTCAAACCAAATTTTACCGTAATCGGTCCGTAAACGTAAAAGTTGGCCGTCATCTTGGATTTTTGTCATTTTTAACATTCCGTCGTTGTTTTTATGACAAAACAGTATGTCGAACCAAATTTCACCGAAATCAAATCATAAACAAAAAATGGCTGCCGTATTGTATTTTTGACAATTTTACCACTGCCTTAATGTTTTTATGCCAAAACAGTATGTTAAACCAAGTTTCACTTAAATCGGTCTCTAAATTTTTGGCTTTCGGCTTTTCGGCTTTTGCTGAGTGAGGCCCTTTTTGTCTGGGTGTCGCAACACAGGGGCATTTTTGTATGTATTTGTGTTTGTATTTTTCATTTAATTTCTGTTGCATTATGTACTATTATTTATGTATATGTTTTGTGTTGTGATGTCCTGCAAATAAATGTTTCTGATTTCTGATTTCTAAATAAAAAAGTTTGCCACCATCTTGGATTTGTGACATGTTTCACATTGCGTTGTTGTTTTTATGTCAAAACAGTATGTTGAACCAAGTTTCACCGAAATCGAATCGTAAACAAAAAAAATGGCTGCCGTATTGGATTTTTGTCAATTTTACCACTGCATTGTTGTTTTTATGCCAAAACAATAGGTATGTCAAACCAAGTTTCACCGAAACCAGTCTATAAACAAAAAAGTTTTCCACCATCTTGGATTTTTGTAATTTTTCACATTGCGTGCGTTGTTGTTTTTATGCCAAAACAGTGTGTCAAACTAAGTTTTACTGAAATTGGTCCATAAATAAAAAAATTGGCCGCCATCTTGGATTTTTGTTATTTAATTGTCAAGTTGCAACAAAATCGGTCCTATTATTTTATTTTATTTTATTGTTTACATTTGTCACCAACCCCTTTTGCCAATGTTGAATGCTCTATTTAGATACAAAATACCGAATAAATTAACATTTTACCTCTAAAATAATTATTCTAAATTACTTATAGTTTTAATAAAATGTAAATTCACTCTACTTCCGTTTTAAAACGAATCCAGTCACGCGGAGTCCCGGAGAAATCTGGTTACAACAAACACGACAAATACACTTGACTGCCGTGTAGTGAGTGACTGAGCGACGCGGTGAGCCGCAAGCCAAAGCGGCGCATGCGCGTTAATGATGGCGGTAAATTCGTATCATCGACATTCGAACACTGATTACATAGAGCGTGAATGTAAACATCTTATTAAATTTGTCATTTTGAATTGGCGTAAATGATAACTGTCTATATTATCTTGTTTTTGTGAATTGTAGTAAACCACGATTAACATAATAATAATAACAAAATCGTATCCAATAAATGTAGTAAACGTGGTGCGTCATTATTTTCTTATATGCAAAAACGCTGTAACCCGCACTGCTCAAAATTTCAACAGCGCTTTAACTACTGGGGATCAAAGAATTTGCAAAAGTGGAATTGGCGTAAATGCAAAATTACGAAAAAGAACAATTTTTTATGCTGCTTACAGCAAATGTTCAGGTGGGCCACCAAAAAAACTAGATAAAAATTCAACGCTGTACAAAATTTTCTATTGGTCGTAGAGCCACGGGAGTCGGACCATTCGACGCAGATTTTTTTTCTGATTCCGAATCTGCAATAAAAACATTTCGGCTTAGGTGCTGGTTACTAAGTTTTCGCTTTTTTGCGTCGATATGGGAAAAATAATAATAAAAATAATTTATTAACTTCGACAAAACTGTGTGTAAAAATAACAAATTCACACTGGTCCCATTATACCTGTGACTATTTCAGGACTTATTAGTATCTAGATTTTTCAAAAGGTTTCAGAAGTTTTTTTAAAGATATGTTATGTTTTTTTAACATAATTTTCAGTGATAAGAAAAACACAGAACTGTTTAGTTTGTTTTAATTTATATTTTTTGCGCACACGACTACGGTTATATTGGGTTGGAAGAAACCATGACAAAGGCATCAAATGGGTCAATATTATCTCCATGGCGGCGCTGGCATAGGCTGTGATGATGACGCCATCCCATACCAATCGGCTAATGTTTATCTCGTTAATGTCATCTATCCACAATCCATCATTGAGATTGAGTTGAATGTAGTGTTGTGTTTAGGGCATGGATACCGGTATACCGGTCAAATTTTTCGGTATTTTGATACCGGTATTTGAGGGAAAAATACCGGTATATCGGTATTTCGAAAAAAGTGATCTAATTTTGCAATATCGGTAGTTTTTCAACTAATGGAAAGTCATTGATAGATTTTATACGATCTCATTTTATTATTTTTTAACACGTTTTTATTAACTCGCTTTCTTGTCTGTCGGTCTGTTTGTTTGTTTATTTGTGGGTTTGTTCGGTCCGAATCTTGCAACTCATTTTTGAAGCACTTGCTGTTATTCGATTGTGCTGAAATGTGGTACACTTATGTAACCTCGGTGACAATGCAATATTATGACACCATGGAGCTGGTCTGATGATGAAGCCGGAAGGTGGCCATAGGAACTTCTAAAATACACAACACAACCTCGTCGTGTTTGGACTCATTAAATTTGTCTTGACAAGATATTTAGTCATACGTGATGTCCAAGGTCTCATGATGGAGCCGGAAGCTGGCCATAGGAACTTCTAAAATGCACAACACAACATCGTCGTGTTTGACTCATTGGATTAGAATAATGGTCAAACGCAAGTCTTTCTAATAATAAAATACACAACAATTGAATTGCACTGCAAATAATATACTAATAATAACTATTTGTAAGTTTTCAAGACATAACACATAACAACCCCTGGCACTTATAAGATTTAGAAGACATTTATTCATTGTCATTACATTAACAATATGTTATGTATCAATAAGTAGTACAGACAGACATGAAAATAAGACAATG
This sequence comes from Carpatolechia fugitivella, assembly GCA_951230895.1. Lineage (NCBI taxonomy): Eukaryota > Metazoa > Arthropoda > Insecta > Lepidoptera > Gelechiidae > Carpatolechia > Carpatolechia fugitivella. The sequence goes on from OX579664.1 coordinate 4,300,011, forward strand.
AAAATATTACAGCGTCGGCTATGCTGTTTTTCAGCCATCACTTCGTTCTCTACTTCTTAGAATATCTATTCCATGCACCCCACGTTTTTCGTTTTAAGTCCTACAAGAGTACTACACCAATAAAAATCTCAATAAAAAATATTTTATACTTTTTAGTGCGTAAAAACGTGTTATTAAAAAAAAATTTTTTACTTTATAATTTAATATTTGATTGTGATATTTGTGCCAATGAAACAATATAAATAATTCTTGGATCAAAGTATTTTCTTTAGTATTCTTAATAACCTATTACTTTAATTACTCATTTTGTGGTTTCTAGGGAGTTGATAAATAGTTTGAGTGTTTCTGCTATACAGCGTAGAAAACTTCTTTAATAACTTTTCGCAAACGAGACTTGCTAATCGTTCTTGGAATCATTTAAACAGTAACTAGCAGTATTTCAAGAAATACCGAAAAAATACCGAAATTTCGGTATACCGGTAATTGAAATTTCAATACCGGTATCAATACCGGTATGAAAAATTACTCCGGTATTCCATGCCCTAGTTGTGTTGTTGTTGTGTTGTGTTGTGTTATTGTTGTGTTGTGTTGTTGTTTTGTTGTTGTTTTGTGTTGAGTTGTATTTGTGTTGTTGTTGTGTTGTGTTGTTGTTATGTTGTTGTTATGTTGCGTTGTGTTGTTGTTGTTGTTGTGTCGTGTTGTTGTGTTGTTGTTGTTGTGTCATGTTGTTATTGTTGTGTTGTGTTGTGTTGTTGTGTTGTTGTGTTGTTGTTGTGTTGTGTTGTTGTATTGTTGTTGTTGTTGTTGTGTTGTTGTGCTGTGTTGTTGTTGTTGTTGTTGTGTTGTGTTGTATTGTATTGTTGTTGTTGTGTTGTTGTTGTTGTGTGTTGTTGTTGTGTTGTTGTTGTATGTTGTTGAAGTAATAAACTTGATATAGGTATGGATGCATATTTGATCGCATGGTCTATTCTAATTGAAACAGAAATCAGTTAAACTGCACTGGTTTGAACTAAAAACCAGCAACCCTGTAAGGCTTTAGATATCCGTCACAAACCCTATGCCAAAGATGTTTTGTTCTATGAAAATAATAAAAAAAACACGCAGAAATAAAAAAAACAAAACATAAATGACGGCCTTATTGCTATAGTACCAGTCTCTTCTAGATAACCTTCGGGTATGGAAACCCTACAGAAAAACGAAGAAAGTTGGTGAGTGTAAAGTGGTATAAAAGTCATACCTACATATGAGCAATATCATACAAACTACAGTAAATACTGTGTTCAGTAGTGTAACATTGAAAATAATTAACTTGTACAATGCGGGCTAAAACGGTTTCCGTGTCGAGTCGGGTCCGGACCCTCGGGATGGAGGGTTTCCGAGTGGTCAGAGAAGCAGGGAGGGATTCAGGGAATAAATTGTTGTACGTTGATGCATAGTGCTTAGATTTCTCTATATATGCATTGTCTATAATGGCACACGCGCGGAACTCACTCACAAAATGCGAAAATCTACCTATGACGAAAGGCAATGCAGAAATAGTCATAGTTCTGTGCAGTAGGTAGGTACATTAATTCAACTACTAATAAGATTGATACCCAGGTTTAACAGAAAATTTAAGGCGCTGCATTCTTTGAAATGCGAATGCTTCGTAATGCGAAGGCGGCGTAGTGTTGGACGGCCTCCCACAAGGTGGACAGATGACTTGGTGAAAGTTGCTGGGCGCCGGGAAACCTATGGGGGAGGCCTATGTTCAGCAGTGGACCTGAGATGATGATGATGATGATGATTCTTTGAAAAAGAAATCTTGCAGAAGACCTACATTCAACTTGTGTCTGCGCTACGATTATTTCGTCAATATTTTATTTTGTTGCGTTGAGTTGTGCTATATACATACATACATAAATAGGTCTGTTTAGAAATATAAAACGCATGTTAAGCCTGCTCATCATCTCTAACGCCTAAAATTACCATATTATCGTGCTAAATAATTAAACTGAAGATTTTTTGAGTTAATATTTGATAACCTCGACACGAAAACGTCTCCTGTGTGGGTGTCAGGTCGGGTCTTTTACGTACAGTAGCTAGCACATGTGACTGGACATTTTAACCGTGAGAGCACCTTTGTTCGGTAGTAAGGGCGGTATTCGTAATGCGAGTATTGCATGTGTTGGCTTCTGTACAGTCACGTTCATAAGTGCGGTCTTATCACGTGCACTTATACTGTGAAACAATATATTTCCGATTTCCTTATATTAAGTTGCCTGGAAGAGATTGCTATTTAAGAAATAATACCACTTTTTGACAAAATCAAAATAAAAAAATATTTATTTCCATAGGATGTTATTACATTAATTAGATCCGTCATTACATTTTTTTGGGTGAGTTCACTAACACAATGGCGGAATCTGTGGAGAAGAGCTTTCTTCTACTTGTATATGAACTGTGTTTCTGTAACTATAATAATCATAATAATTATTATTATTTCTTAAAGTAGTCTTACGACATGTGCCTTTACTTTGAAATATATTTTTATTAATTTGTTTTTTTTTTTATCCCAATAGGTGCCTGCAGAGAAAGTTCCGTGTACGTCGAAAAAAAATGTCGAAAGAATGCAATACAACATATTTTATTGACACCCAATAGCTATTATAAAAAAGGCCAAAATAATAAAAATATATTTAAAAGTAAAGGCACATCCACTGATGACAGTGACTGTACGTCTGCCTAAGTCCGCCCCCGGGCCCGTAGGCGGCCGGGAAGAATCCCTGGCAAGTGAGTAAGTATGCAGTAATTTATGTACTGAACACTGTAAATGAAATGCCTTGGCTTTATTTCAGGTTCAGCATCGCGTGCGCGTGCGCGTGGATCCCGTACCGTAGTTCATCAACAGCTCATATACGTCCCCACTAAGGGGCTCGAGCCGGTACGGTTCTTGTAATAACTTCTAATCTACTGTTTCTTTCTTTTCTCTTAAAAAGCAAAGACAGAGTCGAAATTAATTTGAAGCTTGAGCTTTGAGTTAGCATTCTAAATTCGTTTTACTAAGAATTCAAGGTTCAAATCAAATCAACGGCCCGTTACAGTCCACTGCTGGACTATGAGCCTCCTCCACTTAAGTGTTTGGTTTTGCCATAATCTCTACGCTTGGCAGGCGGGATCGCAGATTAAAAGGTTTCTGTATCAGAGAGCGCTGCTGCCCGTCCCCTGTTCAATGTATAGACCCTAAGTCGCCTCTTACGACACCCACGGGAAGAGTAGGGGTTGATGACAAATGTATTCTACTCTGCCGTCACCACACGGCGGAATTCAAGAATTCAAGGTTGCCTGGAAAAATTGATACCTTAGCAATAAGGCCACCCATCTGCATGCCACTTTTTTACTGTATTTATTTGTGTTTCCTGTGTGCAATGAAGTATTTTCTATTCTATTTTATTCCTTGACGTAGTTGATAGTTGGTGATCAAAGCTTTCAAACTAGACTTATCGACCTAACAGGCTCGAACCCCTCGATGGGGATCGATGGGGATCGATGGGGATCGTAGTGAGCTGATGAAAGTCAGCTGAGTAGTAACTTAATCTACGATTACGTAGGACTCAATGAAGGTTATTCATTAGGATCAAGGGCGGGGGAAGAGCAGATGCGGGTTGCCATCCATCAATCTTGGAAGGTTACAGTGTGTGGTCCCAATATCATTAATAACAAACTAAAGTATGACCTCCAGAAGCGTCCATTAATGACGTGAGGTGTTTTTTTTATTTAAACCCTTATCTTAGTTTTCTTCTTCGTGTTACGGATCCAACTTTGTTTAAATTTGGTCGCACAGAATTTAGTCACGGCTGCTGTCGTCATATCCGCCCTCGCAAGTTTCAAAATGACTCAGTGAGAAGTGGGAACTCTTCCCTCTCACTCGCACGTGAGATTTCCGCCATGATAATAATTTTGATTCAGGGGGAATACCCCGGTATATAGATAATATTACACAAATGTTGGGCGAAAATAAGGTATTTATAAGTACCCGTGAAATAGTCATTAAAATGTTTACAAAAATGTAATCGTGGGCTTTCAATGACCCTCTCCGATTTTGTACCTATTTTGCTGGACTTGTTCTCATCTATGAGAACATTTATGAGACATTTGGGAAAGCAAAAGAAAAAGAAAAACCGGATGAAACGATAATCACTAGATTTTAATTTTCTTTTTGGACATTTTTGTTCTCATGTTTTTAAGTGACGTAGTTACTCGTAATAAATGCCCATTTACCTCGAATAGACACAGAACCATTAGTCGTCAAATATATATTTCTAAAGATAGCTAAAAATAATAAAAACCCGCTGGATGGTCAAGATTGTTAAGATTATTTTGAAAAAGACCAATACTTCCTTATTTTAAGAAGATAAGGAAGTACGAACAAGGGATATTGCTGGCGTGTCTATCTAATCTTATTAGCTAAGCAAGATTGATGCGCCTGCCACGGGTCTTTGGTTAACGACCAAAACAAATTCCTGGTCGGTAGTTATCTAATCCAGTTCTATGAAAATTGCCCTTTAATGGGCTGTCATTTGTTTGTTATCTTTTTATTTATAGATCAAAAACACCTTCGCTGCGCATTCATCATTCAAAGATTGCCCGGTTATAGTACTTTACGATACAAGGATCGTAGGTGGCATATTACAAACGAGGTGACTTTCCGTATTTATAATGTCACGAGTTTGTTATAAAACCTAAGATCCGCGTATTGTACAACGTTTTTCAATACACTTGTGAGAAAACTGATAGTAATAAGAAAGGTACATAGTACCCTACAAAAGCTTACAGTTAAAATTGATCATGTAGAAGTTGTAAAACTAACCTTTATTATTTGTTAAATGAAGATAATTTTATTTTTATAATTAAAATATTACTGGCTGATAAATATTTTTGATACAATTTGTTGAAATAAAAAAATATAAAATACTTTTCTCTTTGTATGAATCGATTTAAATATTTTTTATTGTCAAAATGATCCTGGCTGAATAATAATTTTGAAGACCGAAGGAATTAAAAAAAAATGTAATAAAATCGCACTAGTGCGGTAAAACGATTCCTCTTACGGGAAAAGGTCTTATTCCCACGGGAAAATCTTGTGCAACACGATATAAGCCGCGTGCGGACAGCTAGTGAATACAAATTGTAAGCGCAATAATAATAAATATTTCAACGTGCAATATACTCGTAATACTGACATTGTCACAGTATGGAACAAATTTACATTGTTAGCATCCATTTGTCTTTACAGTTTATGTCTTGGTAATAATTTTCTGTTTTATTTCCTTCTTCCGTGTATATTATATTTTATATTTTGGCGGGATCCCGTTATTAAACCGAGTAAAAACGTTGACGGAGGAGCGCTGTGATTACAGGAACGGTCGTAACTCTCGTCCATAACACGGTTTATGCTTTACTTAGCGAGGAGCTAAATTCTACGTAAAATTATTCCTTGTTTTCACAAAGTAAACAATTCCTTGTGTCTCTTAATGAAGAAACATCATTTTATCTATTTGTGTTCACTTGATAGAAAATTTTGTGAAATTTAGTCTTTATCAAAAGAAAACGTGGTCAAGGACTGCTTCATTCCGGATATCAATAACACAAAAATAAACTTTACAAAAACGGTTCAGCGATTTGGTACGGATATCTTATATTATAACTTATGAGTGTCTTTTGTCAGACTATTAAAATCTGACCAAGGACACAAAAGAGTGGATGTGATCAGATCAATCTAACAATGCGATCTAACCATGGATACTCGACGATCGAAACGTAATGAATTTGTAAGCCACGTTTTTAAAGAGAAGTTTCCTCTAGCGATTTCCATAAAGCATTTTAAAGCAAAAATAGGTTCGTGTTGTTTTAATTTATATTTTTTGCGCACACGACTACGGTTATATTGGGTTGGAAGAAACCATGACAAAGGCATCAAATGGGTCAATATTATCTCCATGGCGGCGCTGGCATAGGCTGTGATGATGACGCCATCCCATACCAATCGGCTAATGTTTATCTCGTTAATGTCATCTATCCACAATCCATCATTGAGATTGAGTTGAATGTAGTGTTGTGTTTAGGGCATGGATACCGGTATACCGGTCAAATTTTTCGGTATTTTGATACCGGTATTTGAGGGAAAAATACCGGTATATCGGTATTTCGAAAAAAGTGATCTAATTTTGCAATATCGGTAGTTTTTCAACTAATGGAAAGTCATTGATAGATTTTATACGATCTCATTTTATTATTTTTTAACACGTTTTTATTAACTCGCTTTCTTGTCTGTCGGTCTGTTTGTTTGTTTATTTGTGGGTTTGTTCGGTCCGAATCTTGCAACTCATTTTTGAAGCACTTGCTGTTATTCGATTGTGCTGAAATGTGGTACACTTATGTAACCTCGGTGACAATGCAATATTATGACACCATGGAGCTGGTCTGATGATGAAGCCGGAAGGTGGCCATAGGAACTTCTAAAATACACAACACAACCTCGTCGTGTTTGGACTCATTAAATTTGTCTTGACAAGATATTTAGTCATACGTGATGTCCAAGGTCTCATGATGGAGCCGGAAGCTGGCCATAGGAACTTCTAAAATGCACAACACAACATCGTCGTGTTTGACTCATTGGATTAGAATAATGGTCAAACGCAAGTCTTTCTAATAATAAAATACACAACAATTGAATTGCACTGCAAATAATATACTAATAATAACTATTTGTAAGTTTTCAAGACATAACACATAACAACCCCTGGCACTTATAAGATTTAGAAGACATTTATTCATTGTCATTACATTAACAATATGTTATGTATCAATAAGTAGTACAGACAGACATGAAAATAAGACAATGAAAATATTACAGCGTCGGCTATGCTGTTTTTCAGCCATCACTTCGTTCTCTACTTCTTAGAATATCTATTCCATGCACCCCACGTTTTTCGTTTTAAGTCCTACAAGAGTACTACACCAATAAAAATCTCAATAAAAAATATTTTATACTTTTTAGTGCGTAAAAACGTGTTATTAAAAAAAAATTTTTTACTTTATAATTTAATATTTGATTGTGATATTTGTGCCAATGAAACAATATAAATAATTCTTGGATCAAAGTATTTTCTTTAGTATTCTTAATAACCTATTACTTTAATTACTCATTTTGTGGTTTCTAGGGAGTTGATAAATAGTTTGAGTGTTTCTGCTATACAGCGTAGAAAACTTCTTTAATAACTTTTCGCAAACGAGACTTGCTAATCGTTCTTGGAATCATTTAAACAGTAACTAGCAGTATTTCAAGAAATACCGAAAAAATACCGAAATTTCGGTATACCGGTAATTGAAATTTCAATACCGGTATCAATACCGGTATGAAAAATTACTCCGGTATTCCATGCCCTAGTTGTGTTGTTGTTGTGTTGTGTTGTGTTATTGTTGTGTTGTGTTGTTGTTTTGTTGTTGTTTTGTGTTGAGTTGTATTTGTGTTGTTGTTGTGTTGTGTTGTTGTTATGTTGTTGTTATGTTGCGTTGTGTTGTTGTTGTTGTTGTGTCGTGTTGTTGTGTTGTTGTTGTTGTGTCATGTTGTTATTGTTGTGTTGTGTTGTGTTGTGTTGTTGTGTTGTTGTGTTGTTGTTGTGTTGTGTTGTTGTATTGTTGTTGTTGTTGTTGTGTTGTTGTGCTGTGTTGTTGTTGTTGTTGTTGTGTTGTGTTGTATTGTATTGTTGTTGTTGTGTTGTTGTTGTTGTGTGTTGTTGTTGTGTTGTTGTTGTATGTTGTTGAAGTAATAAACTTGATATAGGTATGGATGCATATTTGATCGCATGGTCTATTCTAATTGAAACAGAAATCAGTTAAACTGCACTGGTTTGAACTAAAAACCAGCAACCCTGTAAGGCTTTAGATATCCGTCACAAACCCTATGCCAAAGATGTTTTGTTCTATGAAAATAATAAAAAAAACACGCAGAAATAAAAAAAACAAAACATAAATGACGGCCTTATTGCTATAGTACCAGTCTCTTCTAGATAACCTTCGGGTATGGAAACCCTACAGAAAAACGAAGAAAGTTGGTGAGTGTAAAGTGGTATAAAAGTCATACCTACATATGAGCAATATCATACAAACTACAGTAAATACTGTGTTCAGTAGTGTAACATTGAAAATAATTAACTTGTACAATGCGGGCTAAAACGGTTTCCGTGTCGAGTCGGGTCCGGACCCTCGGGATGGAGGGTTTCCGAGTGGTCAGAGAAGCAGGGAGGGATTCAGGGAATAAATTGTTGTACGTTGATGCATAGTGCTTAGATTTCTCTATATATGCATTGTCTATAATGGCACACGCGCGGAACTCACTCACAAAATGCGAAAATCTACCTATGACGAAAGGCAATGCAGAAATAGTCATAGTTCTGTGCAGTAGGTAGGTACATTAATTCAACTACTAATAAGATTGATACCCAGGTTTAACAGAAAATTTAAGGCGCTGCATTCTTTGAAATGCGAATGCTTCGTAATGCGAAGGCGGCGTAGTGTTGGACGGCCTCCCACAAGGTGGACAGATGACTTGGTGAAAGTTGCTGGGCGCCGGGAAACCTATGGGGGAGGCCTATGTTCAGCAGTGGACCTGAGATGATGATGATGATGATGATTCTTTGAAAAAGAAATCTTGCAGAAGACCTACATTCAACTTGTGTCTGCGCTACGATTATTTCGTCAATATTTTATTTTGTTGCGTTGAGTTGTGCTATATACATACATACATAAATAGGTCTGTTTAGAAATATAAAACGCATGTTAAGCCTGCTCATCATCTCTAACGCCTAAAATTACCATATTATCGTGCTAAATAATTAAACTGAAGATTTTTTGAGTTAATATTTGATAACCTCGACACGAAAACGTCTCCTGTGTGGGTGTCAGGTCGGGTCTTTTACGTACAGTAGCTAGCACATGTGACTGGACATTTTAACCGTGAGAGCACCTTTGTTCGGTAGTAAGGGCGGTATTCGTAATGCGAGTATTGCATGTGTTGGCTTCTGTACAGTCACGTTCATAAGTGCGGTCTTATCACGTGCACTTATACTGTGAAACAATATATTTCCGATTTCCTTATATTAAGTTGCCTGGAAGAGATTGCTATTTAAGAAATAATACCACTTTTTGACAAAATCAAAATAAAAAAATATTTATTTCCATAGGATGTTATTACATTAATTAGATCCGTCATTACATTTTTTTGGGTGAGTTCACTAACACAATGGCGGAATCTGTGGAGAAGAGCTTTCTTCTACTTGTATATGAACTGTGTTTCTGTAACTATAATAATCATAATAATTATTATTATTTCTTAAAGTAGTCTTACGACATGTGCCTTTACTTTGAAATATATTTTTATTAATTTGTTTTTTTTTTTATCCCAATAGGTGCCTGCAGAGAAAGTTCCGTGTACGTCGAAAAAAAATGTCGAAAGAATGCAATACAACATATTTTATTGACACCCAATAGCTATTATAAAAAAGGCCAAAATAATAAAAATATATTTAAAAGTAAAGGCACATCCACTGATGACAGTGACTGTACGTCTGCCTAAGTCCGCCCCCGGGCCCGTAGGCGGCCGGGAAGAATCCCTGGCAAGTGAGTAAGTATGCAGTAATTTATGTACTGAACACTGTAAATGAAATGCCTTGGCTTTATTTCAGGTTCAGCATCGCGTGCGCGTGCGCGTGGATCCCGTACCGTAGTTCATCAACAGCTCATATACGTCCCCACTAAGGGGCTCGAGCCGGTACGGTTCTTGTAATAACTTCTAATCTACTGTTTCTTTCTTTTCTCTTAAAAAGCAAAGACAGAGTCGAAATTAATTTGAAGCTTGAGCTTTGAGTTAGCATTCTAAATTCGTTTTACTAAGAATTCAAGGTTCAAATCAAATCAACGGCCCGTTACAGTCCACTGCTGGACTATGAGCCTCCTCCACTTAAGTGTTTGGTTTTGCCATAATCTCTACGCTTGGCAGGCGGGATCGCAGATTAAAAGGTTTCTGTATCAGAGAGCGCTGCTGCCCGTCCCCTGTTCAATGTATAGACCCTAAGTCGCCTCTTACGACACCCACGGGAAGAGTAGGGGTTGATGACAAATGTATTCTACTCTGCCGTCACCACACGGCGGAATTCAAGAATTCAAGGTTGCCTGGAAAAATTGATACCTTAGCAATAAGGCCACCCATCTGCATGCCACTTTTTTACTGTATTTATTTGTGTTTCCTGTGTGCAATGAAGTATTTTCTATTCTATTTTATTCCTTGACGTAGTTGATAGTTGGTGATCAAAGCTTTCAAACTAGACTTATCGACCTAACAGGCTCGAACCCCTCGATGGGGATCGATGGGGATCGATGGGGATCGTAGTGAGCTGATGAAAGTCAGCTGAGTAGTAACTTAATCTACGATTACGTAGGACTCAATGAAGGTTATTCATTAGGATCAAGGGCGGGGGAAGAGCAGATGCGGGTTGCCATCCATCAATCTTGGAAGGTTACAGTGTGTGGTCCCAATATCATTAATAACAAACTAAAGTATGACCTCCAGAAGCGTCCATTAATGACGTGAGGTGTTTTTTTTATTTAAACCCTTATCTTAGTTTTCTTCTTCGTGTTACGGATCCAACTTTGTTTAAATTTGGTCGCACAGAATTTAGTCACGGCTGCTGTCGTCATATCCGCCCTCGCAAGTTTCAAAATGACTCAGTGAGAAGTGGGAACTCTTCCCTCTCACTCGCACGTGAGATTTCCGCCATGATAATAATTTTGATTCAGGGGGAATACCCCGGTATATAGATAATATTACACAAATGTTGGGCGAAAATAAGGTATTTATAAGTACCCGTGAAATAGTCATTAAAATGTTTACAAAAATGTAATCGTGGGCTTTCAATGACCCTCTCCGATTTTGTACCTATTTTGCTGGACTTGTTCTCATCTATGAGAACATTTATGAGACATTTGGGAAAGCAAAAGAAAAAGAAAAACCGGATGAAACGATAATCACTAGATTTTAATTTTCTTTTTGGACATTTTTGTTCTCATGTTTTTAAGTGACGTAGTTACTCGTAATAAATGCCCATTTACCTCGAATAGACACAGAACCATTAGTCGTCAAATATATATTTCTAAAGATAGCTAAAAATAATAAAAACCCGCTGGATGGTCAAGATTGTTAAGATTATTTTGAAAAAGACCAATACTTCCTTATTTTAAGAAGATAAGGAAGTACGAACAAGGGATATTGCTGGCGTGTCTATCTAATCTTATTAGCTAAGCAAGATTGATGCGCCTGCCACGGGTCTTTGGTTAACGACCAAAACAAATTCCTGGTCGGTAGTTATCTAATCCAGTTCTATGAAAATTGCCCTTTAATGGGCTGTCATTTGTTTGTTATCTTTTTATTTATAGATCAAAAACACCTTCGCTGCGCATTCATCATTCAAAGATTGCCCGGTTATAGTACTTTACGATACAAGGATCGTAGGTGGCATATTACAAACGAGGTGACTTTCCGTATTTATAATGTCACGAGTTTGTTATAAAACCTAAGATCCGCGTATTGTACAACGTTTTTCAATACACTTGTGAGAAAACTGATAGTAATAAGAAAGGTACATAGTACCCTACAAAAGCTTACAGTTAAAATTGATCATGTAGAAGTTGTAAAACTAACCTTTATTATTTGTTAAATGAAGATAATTTTATTTTTATAATTAAAATATTACTGGCTGATAAATATTTTTGATACAATTTGTTGAAATAAAAAAATATAAAATACTTTTCTCTTTGTATGAATCGATTTAAATATTTTTTATTGTCAAAATGATCCTGGCTGAATAATAATTTTGAAGACCGAAGGAATTAAAAAAAAATGTAATAAAATCGCACTAGTGCGGTAAAACGATTCCTCTTACGGGAAAAGGTCTTATTCCCACGGGAAAATCTTGTGCAACACGATATAAGCCGCGTGCGGACAGCTAGTGAATACAAATTGTAAGCGCAATAATAATAAATATTTCAACGTGCAATATACTCGTAATACTGACATTGTCACAGTATGGAACAAATTTACATTGTTAGCATCCATTTGTCTTTACAGTTTATGTCTTGGTAATAATTTTCTGTTTTATTTCCTTCTTCCGTGTATATTATATTTTATATTTTGGCGGGATCCCGTTATTAAACCGAGTAAAAACGTTGACGGAGGAGCGCTGTGATTACAGGAACGGTCGTAACTCTCGTCCATAACACGGTTTATGCTTTACTTAGCGAGGAGCTAAATTCTACGTAAAATTATTCCTTGTTTTCACAAAGTAAACAATTCCTTGTGTCTCTTAATGAAGAAACATCATTTTATCTATTTGTGTTCACTTGATAGAAAATTTTGTGAAATTTAGTCTTTATCAAAAGAAAACGTGGTCAAGGACTGCTTCATTCCGGATATCAATAACACAAAAATAAACTTTACAAAAACGGTTCAGCGATTTGGTACGGATATCTTATATTATAACTTATGAGTGTCTTTTGTCAGACTATTAAAATCTGACCAAGGACACAAAAGAGTGGATGTGATCAGATCAATCTAACAATGCGATCTAACCATGGATACTCGACGATCGAAACGTAATGAATTTGTAAGCCACGTTTTTAAAGAGAAGTTTCCTCTAGCGATTTCCATAAAGCATTTTAAAGCAAAAATAGGTTCGTGTTCCGCTCGCGGCCTGGCTTTTCTACTTCGTAGCAGGTGCTACGCTTTCTACGCCGCCGTAGCTGAGATTAGCAAACAGTAACAAAATACAAGTTAAATGGTGCTGTCATACAAGATACGGCCGATACTACCGCTCATAATATAACGCACTGTTAGATCGAAACCAGTTTAACACAGTTAGTGACGACTGAAAGAAAAAAGTATCTCCTTTGCTAAGTATTATAATATAAGTAGTAAAAATACTAGCAGCCACACAGTTTCAATCTGTGGTACAAAATGATTGCAAATAGAAACGTGGACATGATGATATTGATGATTTACCTTGACTACAAAATCAACATACCTTCTTCTGGCCGTTCTTCTCCACAGAGGGCGTACACTGGTAGTGAACGTGCCATCCATGATAGCTTTGACGTCGAAAAATGATTTGTAAAAATCTTAATTCGAATAAAAAATTTAGACTTTGACTTTGACTTTGACTTACCTATAATAAATGGTTTTCCTGTTGCTGTCGTATGTACAATGTATTTCATATCATACTAGAAAAATAGTAAACCAATGTAGAATGTGTCTATATTTACACCGTAGACAATGTTCAGGTTAATTAGTTTAGAAACACACAGAGCGATGCCAAGCCGAGTTTGTTTTTACTCTTAACATCATGATTGGAACAAAAAGGCGCTTCGAAACAGTAATCGCATTCGATTCTTAAGATGATTAGCGAATTCTCTGAAAAGTTTCCGTCCTGAAGCCTTGTTAAGGATTCCTTAACAAAATTTGAAATTACAAAATTGGGACGAGGCTCGTAATTAACGTGAATTTCACGCGTATATTTTGCAATATTTCAGGACAGTCTAAAGTCTAAATATAGGTAGAGCAAAAAGATAAAAGAAACGTATAGTTTTTAAAAGGTGCAAGGATTGGGTTCTATATAATACTTATTGCAATTTACAAAATACGTTCTTTCATCTGGGATTGAGTGCCCTGAAGCCTTGTTAGGGATTCCTTAACAAAAGTTGATGAACGTAAACAATTTTGCACGTAGACTCAGTTTTTCGCGATCTTTTAGGACAGTCTTTAGTCTAATCTAAAGAGAGCAAAAAATACCAGGAGACGTATAGTTTTTAAAACGTGCAGGGATTAGTTTGATAGGTTATAGCCACATGAGTAGGTATACGGATACTGACTATGTGCTACAGTTATTATAGGTATAATAATTCTTTTTGAAATTTAAAAATGCGTTCCTTCATCTGGAATAGGGGATCGGACTGTTCACCATATTTTACGAATTATTTTTAAAATATAGCAGACGATTCGCGAAGGTAAAACAGAATCGGTTGAAAAACTAATTTACAGTGATTTTTTAAAGTTTCAATATGCGTGTCTCTTTCAAAAACGATTTTTTGTATGCAGATTATATGGCGTTACTAACAAATGACGTGGGTATGTGCCTTTCTGTCTTATCTTGAATTTCAAACCTTTATAACTCGGCCAATTTTAAAGATAGAGCAAAAATTCTCTTAGTGTTCGATAGCACACACTAAGAAGTTTGAATTTATAAAATAAAAAAAAGAGTAGTCCGATCCCCTATTGAGTTTCTTAAGTTCAAATACATGGTCAGGAACAGCAATTTTAGTTATATTATATTAGATTTGAGTTTTCTTCTTCTCGACTTGTGAGGTCGGTATTTTGTCAATGTCCCGCCCTGAGACCCTCAGGGAAGAGGAGCATCGACATCCCCAATATAAATACTGTTTCCGAGTACTTTGGACAGAATTGTGCATGTTTGGATGGCTGCCTGTTTTTGTATTATATTATATTATTAGAGTTTTCTTCTTCTCGACTATATTATATTATATATTATATTTAGTTATATTATATTATAGGCAAGAACATAATATGATAAACAACCTTTTACTAGATAAAAACTACATCGTGCCACTGTTATATGAGTTTAACGAATTCATAAAACCAGAATATATAACTCTCAGCGTTTTCATTTTAAGTATTTCTATAATAAGTTATTAGGGGCTACCTGGCTGCACACTAGCGCCACTTCAATAAAAAATCATAACTTTGAGAAAACAAAATATATCAAAAATCCGGTCGGTTAATAATAATAATTCTATATATAAGTTAGTTTAGTATTTTTAGAACTGATTAATTTATGAGAATGTTGTTAATTGTAGTTACAAATAGCGAAAGTGCTAAAAACGGCCGTTATTTGCATTTATGCTATCTGTTACTACAACTAAACCCCTTTTTGTTCAATTTGTCATTATTAAAAATACAGCACAACCTTTGAAATAATATAACCGACCAGATTTTTGATATATTTTGTTTTCTTGGAGTTATGATTTTTTATTGAAGTGGCGTTAGCGTTCAAGGTCATTGGCGTGGGGGAGCCCCTTAATATTCTCAGCTAACCGTAATCAAACAAAACAACACATTCTCTAGATTTATTTGTTAGCTCATAATACTTTTACGTGTCTCGCTGACTCGTGTACTTACACATTGCATATTAGTTTATAAGGCAAACTAAAGCTACGTTCACTCTCTCCCGTCCGGCCGGTGAGCTCCATGATATCTCTGCCTTAGTTTATTCAGAGCAAACAGCGCAGGCAAATACTCGTACAGTGAACAGCTCATCACGCTATACACCGGGGTATCTTGCGCGTTGGTAATAAATAACGTCAAGTTTGCAACAAAAATGTATAGCTTGTTGTGTTGTCCACTGCACAAGCTGCACATAGATCATGATTAGCTGTGTCGGAACTACGCGTACAAATGGGTTTGTTAGGGACGTAATGCATAGTAAAAGAGCACTTGTAACTTGGAAATGATCGAAATATTTTTATAACATCGCATTCAAGAGAAACATCTTTTATTTATCTTCCGTGTCTCGTAAAATTTTGTGAGCAGGGTCGATAAATTAATAGACTTTTGATGTCGATTTGGTTTTTGGAAACTTTTAAAAATGACGGTTATGAGGGCGTGAAAAATCATGAATAATGAATATACATTATAAGTCTACAGCCCACAGAGCTACTAGTAATTAAAATAATTAAAACTTGTTATTAAGCTAGGATAATTATAATTTATGTTGCTCATATTGCTGCTGTTTGTTATGAGCTCACGTGAGACCCTGGGGTTTGAGCTTTCACTGTTGCTAATAGTAATACCTAGTTAGTTTAGTACTGGTGCATGTTGTGCTTGCCTATAAGTAAGTAGTGGTGGTGGTGTATGGTGGTGGTTTGTTATTATTTTTTATTGTATCAGTGTACTCATTGTTAGCAAGCCAAATAAATACGAGTAAATAATAGTAGGTGAGGCCCTGGTCAGGCGTAGTCGTATTGATTGGCTCGCGATAAAATGGTAATGCATTTCTGAATAGCCTTTAAATAAAGTTTTTTGTCAAACCTTGCCCGGGCATGTCGTGGTGATAGTACGAATTATTATTTTGGGTCGAAGAGGTGTTACTGAAGACATAATTGGAGGTGCAGACCGCCTCGTCTGGTGTGCTCTGGAATTGCAGTGTCAATTTTACTCAACCTTCAAAAATATTTATTTGTTGATTATGAGTTTGACGGTCATTATTTGGTCCTTTTTTTAGACATTTTCCTGTGTCTGTGTGTGTGTTAGTTAATTGCTAAAGTACAACGTGTTACAAATAATACCAAAAAAAGAATATTTTTATCAAAGGCATTTAATTAAAATTTTCCCATCTCTAGTGATCAGATATGTAATTTTAGGTCAATGTGCCTATTTTTACCGCTATGGTTAAAAATGTTTACGTACTACTTGTACCATAACATTCACATTGGAACAATTAATTTCAAAATGAAAAAACTACAAATAATTAAAAAAAGCTTTATTAAATAATTGTTATGAAATAATAAGTTAATGAAATAATGAACTAAATATTTCAAAATAATATTTATGTTTGTAAATACGTAAACAAGATAATTAAGGCAAAAAAAATATATTTTCTAACATAAATTGATTTAAGTACATCTCTTTTAAAAATGTAGGCACAAATGGTGTACAAATACTTTTCCGTTCTAAGAATCGATAGTCTATATTTTAGGTGTCAATTGACACTAGAGATGGGAAAATCTTAATAAAATGCCTGTGATGAAGAATATACTTTTTTTGGGATTTTTTGTAACACGTTGTATACAGCCATAAGTTCAATGATACGGCCGGATCATCTGCTTCGAAACGCTACACCAGTATCTAAAGACCCGCCTTTACATGCTACTTTATTTGCGTGGCGGGCCGTTTAGCTTACTATCACCTTACAACCTAGTACCCCGAATGTGTAAAAACAAATGTGTCGGTACATGAACAGTTTGATTAAACTACGGCTTAGCTTAGCTTCCAGAATGTGCGCGGCTGGCTTCGCTGCTTTGCAATGCAAATTGCGCGTGAAATTTTTAGCTAGTTTGAAGCAAACTTTTGAACTACTTTTTGTTGAACATGTACGTATTTTAATGGTTTTAATACTGTTACGTAGGTAGTTAGATGGTAATTTTGTTTGAATCCATGATATTGAACCAATGTATAATTAATGAAAAATAAAGTGTACGATCTATATACGATCAATCAATCTCAGAGGTGTAGGCATACTTACTCGTATTAACATTGCTACAGTTCAACTTTCGTTTGCGTGATTTGAGGTATATTTTTTTCTTAATTAATAGCTTCATACTGTAACGTAAGAGTCTATTATATGTCCACATTAAACGAGACCTGAGCGCTCTACCGCTGGGTCGTACATACTGATAAAATGGGATAAATTAATTGACTTTCCTATTTTTTTTCTCTTTAATCTTAATAAAATAAATTTCTTAGTCGTGGAAATAGTGTAACGGAACCAACCTGGGTCCGTTAACAATTTCACAAATAAATTCCAAATCATTATAACTACTAATCGATTACATCTCTTTCTCTAATACAAACGCTAAATAATCATTAACGATCATTACTCAATACTTCAATCAATACGACATTAATTTATTTAATATTAAAACAAGTTAAAGTTACAAGGCTCTGCCTACTCCTTAGAAAAATAAGATTCACCTAAATTGAACATGAATTTATAACACTAAATAATCTAAAAACATAATTAAAATAATAAATAAAGCAACAAAATAATAAAACTTCGAATACGGAACACGAAAGAAATAAAGAATAATGTTGTTGTATGAAAAGTTGAACCATCTTGCAAACGGAACGCTAAAAAAAGGACGCCAGGCTCAAGCTTACGCTCCGGCACGCTCCAGCACGCGCTCGGGCACCCCATCCAGGATCATCAATCCGAGGAGCCAACCCTCTTGAGTCCTTGTTCCTAAAGGGTTTTCTGGAAGAAAGTCTGGAAAGTCCTGAGTGGGTAGGGGATCTTCTACTAAAAAACTATTAAGTCCATTATGATTCTATTTCTATTTATTTACATAAATAGAATACCGCATTTACAAGATTATTTTAAATGTTTATATTCTTATACCCTTTCTATATCTATTTATTATGTTATATTCTAAACCATTCCTACATTTTCTAGCTAAATAAATAAATTATTTCTTTAAGATAAAAGGGTTTTGTAAATATAAAAATAATGTAATATTATGATAAAAGAAAACTTACTGCACTATTAACATTAAAACTCTTCCAGGAAGCATGATAGGTTAAATACTTGTTTATGTTCGGTAGGTAATTCTTAGGGTCTATCTATAGTTCTCACTAAAAGTATCAGGGTTACTAACGAGCGGTTCACAATGTAGGGTTTTTACCACTAGATGATTCACTTGGCCATATTTAAGTAAATTAGCGAAATTTTAAGTGTACAGAGGGGTGTTAGTTTATTAAGTATGTGTAGAGCTAGAGTTAAGGCGCTACGCCGAAAAAAAATTGTTGCGCAAGAGGTGTGTCTAAGGTAGACGGCGCGGGCAGCGCCCCGCGTCGTCCAGCCGCTCCCCGCGCCGCCCCGCACAGACCCCGCTCTAAAACATCGAGGCGGGTCTATGACCTCTGCGACAATGATAAAATATTATATTTGTTTAATTTGATGTAATCGCGCAAAGTATATTACTATGTATGATTCGCTCTTTGAGTATATATTTTTTATTTTATTTTAATTGGTCTTTAGTGTAGTAGAGTGTAGGGTAGTAATGATTATAATTTTACCTAAAAATAAAAGATTTAGTATTTCAAGATTCCAGACATTTTGACATTGTAATAGTAAGTATAATTTGAATTACTATAATACGGTCCGCCCGCGGCTACGCTCGCGTTGTGTAAGATTTTCCCGTGGGAATAAGCCTTTTCCCGTAAAAAGTATCCTATGTGTTCCAGGGTATAAACTAACTTTATTCCAAATTTCTTTCATACCAATCCGTTCAGTAGTTGTTGTCTTCCAGTATCTTCACTTCAAAATTATATAGGGGACAAGGGGAAAATAATTCCCGTTGTCACCACTTTAATTTATTTATAAAATACCTACAGATTTTTGAGTATTTTTATTCCATTGTTTCCAAACTGAAGTCAATTTATTAATTGGATGCAAAAAAAGAAAAATGTGATGTTTATTTACGATTTACAATACGATCGATACGTATCTACTTATTTCTGATACGATCAATATTGTGAATGTTTCCGGAAATACATAATGTTTTCATCGTGTCTATTTTTTTCTTTGTGTTAGATTAAACAGGATGATCACTATAAATGTCTTTATAATATTTTTATCACACACACGTCACTTCAACACATCAATTATTTTTTCTTTCACTGTCATTATGATGAGTAATTGGTACCAAAGAAATCTTATATCAAATATTTGGTTCAAATCAGGATCAAAAGTTTCTGTTTTGTCAATAAAATTGGGTATGCAAAGTTTTAAAAAAAGTATGCTAAATGCAAAACCATTTGGAGATATAAGGTTGGTTCCTAAATATATTTTGCATTTTTTTTTGCTCAAAATACTACACGGTTGTTTATTTTTTTATAAAATCGTTTAATTTCCAAGTGCCCTCCAAAAAGTAACCTGTAGCCGTGCCATCCATGGTAGCTTTGACGTCGAAAAATGATTCATAAATCAAAATATTTTTATTTGATTTGATATACGGCTGATTCTCTGCCTTGACAAACGAGATATATAAAAATATTACACAAATGTCAAACTTCATCTTTAAATATGGCACAGAATCTTGCGCCACGTGTAAAGCTTGATCTGCTATTTAAATATATTTAATTGTAAAACTTTTACTTTAGTATTATATCAGACTGCCCACGCCGCGAAATTTTATTGATAAAGCATCGACTATTTGTGTTTACCATTGAAATTATTGGGGCGCTTGGTCTGGCATCACTAAAATACATTTGATGACATACGATGACAGCTAACTTCATACCTACATTTTTTGCTTGTCACTAGGCAAAAAATGTATTTTATTCAGCTAACTGTAATGACTCACTTCAACCACATCTAGATAGATATAATTTAGCATCTAAGTAGCTTGTAGTCAATACGTTTGTCTGACGCACAACACGTCTTTCATTCTGACACGCTCCTGTGTCTCCATACCTCATGCATGGTGACCCTGCCAACACTGCCTAGTATGGACAGTCCTGTGCATCGCGATTCGCTAGTAATAAAAATATAACGTTTTCGTTCGTAAAAATTGTAATAATGTGTTAAAACGAGGATCTGATAGGATGATGTTTACGTGCTAAAAGTGGGTCTTTTTCGATGGGTGTGGAGTTCTTGAGGAAGCTGCGGCGACTCTTGAGACGGGCAAGAGGAGGGTTGTGCCGTAAAGGAGGTGCCTGCTGTCTTGAGACTGTTTCGCTCTTTCAATATCGCAACGACCTCACGTCTCACGCTGGGTGGAACAATTCCTGCCATGGAGTAAAGCTTTCTCAGTGGTGTCGGTTTCAGGGTGCCCGTGACTATACGTCATGATTCGTGGAGAGCCGTGTCCACATTTCTCGCATGGGCTAAACAAACCCAAAATGGAGTCGAATATTCGCCTGCTGAGTAAGCGAGAGCAAGACAACTCGTTCGAAGAACGCGTACGCTGGCTCCCCAGCGGGTGTGGTAAGGCGTCTCAGGATGTTGTTCCGGGCACCAACTTTACTCTTAAGCTTGCGGCAGTTCTCTCTTTATGTCAGAGATCGATCCCACGTGACACCTAAGTACCGTCAATAAATGTTTTTAAACTTTCATACAAATTAACTCGATCAGCTGATCACCTTGTTTGAAAAAAATACGAGTTTAAAAAAGTTTTGGAACGAAAGTTGTTCAGTTTCATGGGCCGATTACTACCGCACGAGAGGTTTTACGTTATTTTGCTAAGACGTTGACAAGTTGTAGTTTTGATTTGTCACGGCAAAGCTAACGATATCTCTTTAGAAATTCATTAAGTATTTTAGAATTTCTAAAGTGTGACAATATTTCCTTATATTTATTAGAGGTTCTATTTTGTCATAAAAACTAAGATTCTTGGATTTTTTTTTATTTTTAACATTGCCTCATTGTTTCCTTGGCAAAATAGTGCTCTTAACCGAGTTTCATCAAACCCATTAACTCATAGAAACAAAAATTGTTGTTTTCTTAATGGAATAGTCCACTAACCCAAGTTTTAGTTTCGTAATCAGAGCACTAACAAAATAATAAACTGTCAGTTAAAAATATATGAGTTCATTTTGTTCAATATTATAATTATTTTTTTATAAATAATTATTACTCATCCAAAATATCATTTGAATAAAAATACTCGTAAATCAATCATTCATTTTATAATTATAATATGTAACGTGGGAGAACGGAAATATTTATTCCCACTGTCCCGTGTTTTTTTTCTTCAAGTGAACATACTGGGGGACAGCGGGAAAAATCCTTAGTTGTTCCCCCGTGAGGGATATAATCCTTTGACTGGAAATAAGACTTGGCCCCGCACACACTTGGCTGGTTTTTTGTAAGCTAGGTATAGGCTATAAAATTACGTAACGAGTATGCAAACTTTACTTTTGAATCAATAAATAAATTATATCTTACCTACCTAATACAATAAAAATAATTCTAAAAAACCGCATATGGTTGAAGAATAGAACTACCTAACTATTCCTCTCGCGCCTGCCTGTGTTGTACTAGAAAAATAAAATGATCGACATCTGTAACTAGGTAGTATAGTAATAACATCTAATTTGAAAAAACAAATGTATGATGTGCCGTCCACTGTACATACACATATACCCTTTGCGTAGTGTACTCGTATTATTAGTGTCGACCTTGAAAGTGATAGTATCACAAACTTGACTAAACCTTACTAAGTATACAAGCAGCTGGTATGGACCCAACCTATATTTATTTAATTAAAAATCGATTTAGAAATATTGTCAATGTAACGGATCGGACGGATGGATGTGACGGACCTACTCATAGTACGTCTTCTCCAAATAAAATTATTTCGTGAGCCGGGTGGCTTGGAGCGCCACCGAGCGCACATCCGTCGTCGGCAAAGATCATGGGCGACTGAGCTCAAGAAAGGAAAGTGATGACGCTAAGCTTGTTACACGTGTTTAACAGAGAAAGAAATAATGGTCGCGCGCTCCAAGTAAATGGCGTAAGTGCCAAATTTACTTTCTCAGTTTATATAAAAAGTACTAATTTGATTTGTAAATTGCTTGCGAAAAACATAAAGCAGTCGGAGACCTATCTTGTAACTAAATTTCGGCGACCAATAAATTACCATTTACCTCTCAGATTCAAGTAACGAGAATCGAAGACGCTGCTTTGGATAACATTTGTATCGAGAAGATTTTTACCAAACATGTTTTGGTCTTAGTGTAAGCGTAGATAATAGAGTCCAATAACATATTTTAGAAAATCAATACATTTACTGACGTAGATAATGAGATCTGATTCAACAAAAATCTTGAAAATTCCCGGACTAGCCCCTTAATTAAATTTAGGGGGGGAAGGAGGTGTTACAATTTACAGTCCATTGCTGGACGTAGGCCTCCCCAAGGGTACGCCAAAGCGCACGATCACCCGCTTTCCTCATCCAGCCACCACCAGCGACCTTCCTCAGGTCATCAGTCCCACACTACGTTTCCCGAGACGCGGTCTCCATTCGAGAACCCGTCTGCTCCAACACTCATCGGTTCTGTGACAGACGTGGCCAGCCCACTGCCACTTCAGCTTGCTACATTTCTGGACGATATCCACCACCTTGGTCCTCTGCCGGATGATTTCGTTTCGGATTTTATCCCGTAGCGAAATACCAAGCATAGAACTTTCCATAGCTCGCTGAGTGATATGTAGCAGGTGGACCAGCTTCACCGTCATGTTCCACGTAATAAAGTCAGGTTAAGTAAGTGCACTTAAATTAAAATATTAATGAAATAAGAACTTTTTTGCGGAGCCGACAGGGCTGTCATTGTAGTAAAATGGTACTATTTTAATTTTCTGACATATGTCAGGTATATACCTAGTTCTGTTTATTTATATTTATATTTTATATTTTTGTTGTTTATACATATTTTTTGCGCATTATTAGGTATAAGCAGTGTTATTATGGTAATAATAAATACTTATTTAATGTTTTCTTCAAGGAACATAGATCCGAAAGCAATACCGTGTGACGTAGTGTGATTTTGTAAGAACCTTTAGGCCTGTGTTTGCGGGGCCCATGTTCCCCAGGAGGATTTGTACTCTAAGAATTATATTAGGCACTCTAAGAAGAAAGTTTAGTAGAGACGGAAGGAAGTCCTCAGGTTTGAGCCTAAATAGAGTAGCTACTATTTAGGACAGTGTGGGACGCCCCCCTGCCAGGTGGACTGATGACCTGAGGAAGGTCGCTGGATGAGGAAAGCGGGTGGTCGTGCGCTTTCGCGTGCCCTTGGGGAGGCCTACGTCCAGCTGTGGACTGCAATAGGCTGATTGAAGAGAGCTTGACGCTAGGGTATCCGCCAAGCTAGCCTAATCGTGCCTAATCTTAGAAAAATAATAAATTTAACTATTTAGCTGGTGGCGAACATTATTCACAATCTTTTCCACTTTTTATTTTCTTTAATCCTATTACCTACTATTATACGTGGAATTAACGTTAACAAAATTGTAAAGACTTGCGCAGTACGTATGGCACAGGTCGTCTGTTAATTAGAATATGGACGATAATATTTCGTGCTAATGCAAAGTTGATATATTTCATTCCAGGATATTTTTAATATCATTTTGGTTTTCATTTATTTCAGGAGCCGAAGTTTAACACACACCACTATAACGTTATTCAACATAAAAACTGTCCATGTTGCCGGAAAGGGCGGGCAATGAGGTGATAATAAATTTATTTTTAAGATGATTCGAAACGATGAAAATGATGCTACGAAAGGCACGCTAAGCAGCTGTTCCAGTTATTATTTCTGGAAAATAGTGATTTTATTATTATTAATTGATTGACTTAATTACTCTTGACCACAATCAGGTTCGCGAGGAACGAAATGTGGTCGATGATGGAACGAGTTCCCCCAAAAGGTGCCTGTTCACTCTAACTTTGAAAATACTTGGGTTATAAGCACTTGGCAAAACAGAAGCAGGCAAAGAATTCCACTCCTTGGCCGTGCGCATATTAAAAGATGATTTAAAGCGCTTTGTATGCTCCAGTTCGTCTGGATTCCCGATAGTAAAATGGTGATGGCGGAATGAGCTCATGCAGCCCATGTGCACCCTCCCCGAAATACAGCCTGTAAAATACTGACATGTGTTTACATGAGCCATGTTAGAGGCCTCATGCGTTTGTAGGCTTTTGCTTAACTCTGAAGGGAGATGTAGTAAGCCTTCCTGTAGAGCGCCATCTACGCTCGGGCCCTCTTTAAGAAACGGTATCGAACACTGTAAAACTAATTAATTACTTTACACCACGATGACAAACCAAAGTCCATACAGACAAAGCCGGCTCTGTACGTTATCTCGGTCAACATCGAAGGGTTCTCTATAACTCTAACATCTAGGTTTGTCAGGTCGGTCGTTGACTTCAAAGGTCAAACAATAAGACAAAGAGAAGGGAGATTAGAATAGTAACACCTGGATTTATTAACTATTTAATAACTTACTTTTCCAGGGCCAAGTTGCTGACGAGGCTTTATGTACTGCTGATAAAAAGCGTCCAGCTTCAGAAGCAATTGTCAGAACAAATAGCATTTGCAGCTTAACACAAGTATTTCTGCTCAAATAGGTCTTCGTGGCTTCACCCACTGCCTTGGTCTCTAGGCAACCGTAATGATACCGAACCGGAAGAAATCAGTGCAACTACTAACTAACTAAACCTTTATCAAAATAAACGACAAATACTTTTTATTAAAGCAAACTATAATCCCACGACTAGCAGCCTAGTATTATTCTTTTAATTTTCTAGACTTCACAATAGGGGATCGGACTTTTTTTTTCTATTTTATAAATCCAAACTTCTTAGTTTCTGCTATCGAACACTAAAGAATTTTTGCTCTATTAAGATTGACCGAGTTATAACGGTTTGAAATTCAAGATTAGACAGAGAGGCACATACCCACTTGTGACGTCATTTATTAGTAACGCCATATAATCTCCATACAAAAAATCGTTTTTGAAAGAGACAGACATATTGAAACTTTAAAAAATCACTGTAAATTAGTTTTTCAACCGATTCTGTTTTTTTCTTCGCGAATCGTTTGCTACTAATCTATATTTTGAAAATAATTAATAAAATGTGGTAAATTTAGGAACAGTCCGATCCCCTATTAATGGGAAATGTATTCGTAAAAATATTCATCATACCTAAATTTTCTTCTTTCCGTGCCTCTCCTACGGGAAATTGGCCGTCAGCTCTGCATATATATTTCTGTCTCTTGCCAGACGAAACAGTTTTTCAAATCTGGAAACTCTTGTCCACCGCCTCAATTACTTCTTTCAATTTTGTGGTCCAGCAGCCGCTACAAGTTGCTGAGCACCACACGAAGAGTGTTGTAGAATAAAAATACAATAAAGTGTGGCAATATCCAGGGCACAGTCCGTAGAAAAAGGTATTTATATATTTTTATATTATATATTAAATAACAAACATGGAAAAATAGTAGAAAATAGAAGATTAGCTTTAGGAGACAATTACTATCGGAGATCAGGACATGAAGTGAAGAATTTAGCAGAAAAAAGACAAAATCGAAACGTAAGAAATCTAAATTTGAAAATGAATTTAAAATGAAAGATAAAACTGCCAGCAAGAAAGGTTGCCAGTCATAAAACAGGAAAGAGGACGAATGCCTCGTTACATCTTTTTGCAAAGCTCCGAACGAATAGCCTGGCTATCTCACGACTTTTACCGTCCATTGTAAGTAGTGCAGTGAGATGCAAAGCAATATGTTCCCGACACGGCGGCGACGTCAGCGACCTCGGGAAACCATTAGTCTTGCTTATGCCGCGATGCAGCGTCTTACAACCTGTTTTGATTTATGAAGCAGGGTTAAATCTCTAATAAATCGAGTTACTTAAAAGCTAGTTTTAGATGAGCGAGATTAGGCGGCATTATGGCAAAGATTAATGATCATTGTACGTAATTATAATTATTGATGATTTTATCTGATATCGTTGTTCGTGTGTTTGTGATCTTTTCTGTGGAAATAATGTTAGACATTGCAGCACTGACGCAAAAGAAAAGACGTAGACAGAGTAATCTGTGCGGCGCCGCGGCGTCGGCGCAGGTCAGCGGGGTAGGGTTTTCTTAGGTATTTATGTCTACAGGACCACAATGCGTACCAGAAAAATTTGCACTGCAGTGTACGTATATCTCAATGATGCAATATCCTGCGAATAAAATAGTCTCTTACGACATCCTGCTATCCTGCTTTGAGATGATTAGCCATTAAATACAATAAAACAAACTTCGTAAGAGCTACCCTCATAATTATTTCATTCTAGGTGTGGTGGTAGTGGTACTGTGGGTAGTATCACGCAAAATAAAAGGAATTAGGCTGGAAGGTTAAAGCCAAATCAGTAAATGCGCGACAAGACTAACTGTATTAAGAACTACCGATAGTCACCTGGCTGTTAAGCCAGGATTTGGAAAGGAAAAGATCTAAACTAGCCGACAGTAAATAGAATATATTGAGAAAAAGCACAGAATTGGTTTAAGTTTGGTCCAAAGCCTACCTGCAACTGAAGACACACACAATCAGGTAATCTGTTATTATTATCTTCGCTATTTAAAAGATCTATTGGCACCAGTAGATAAATTATTTTGCGGTAAGAGAGAGAAAGCGTTTTTAAAATGGTCTTCAAGAGCACTAAAAAAATATTTGGGAAGTTAGCCTATCCTAAACGAGAATATCGCGACTTCGATTAATGTAACGGCGGTGTCTTCGTGCTGGTCCAGCAGAACTCCCAGAATGGATTGTAGCAACCGTTCGAGACATCCAGTAGGTAGGGGTTGGGACGTTCGCTTCTATGCTTCAGGACTGGTGCTCATCTTATCCAATCCTCGCACCCGCGGTAAATAAGACCGCGCGGGGCTGTAAAAGGAGGAGAAAGTAAAACCACTGGCTAACAGATGGACTACAGGGAGAAAGTTAAAAGGAACAGGACGTTGCTAAAGAACTACGAGAGGAAGACGAGGTGCGGAAAAACTTACCGGTTGAAGAATAAACGAATCACAATAATTCGGGCATTTGGCCACAAAACTCGTACCCTAAATTCGCGTAAACAACGCGTAATAAGCCGCTAGGGCATGTTACTGAAGACACAACCTTAGAAAAGGCTTTGAAATTAATAAAAAAAGGAGATAAACATTTAGATTGTTCTTGTGTCGAGAAAAAATATCAGAATGAATGAATGTCGGGAAAAATCGAACGTGTCAGCCAAAAAAGGGGAATTTAAAATTTGAAAGACAGTCAAAAATGCGCCTAAGCAAAAAAAGAAAGGACGAGATTAGGGGAGAAGATCAAAAAAAGGTTTTGAGCCGCAGCGGAATGCTGCAGTACCCTCAAACGACGCAAAAAGAGAGGAAAGTCGGCTAGAAGAAGAAAAAAAATTAGCAAAGGAGAACTAAAATTAAAGATGATCCAAATGAATGAAACGCCAGAGTAGTTGAAAGACGAGATGGTTAACGATGAACCATCATGGCTAATCATCCGCCAAGCAAGAAGTCAGGTTGGCGTATGGAACACTCAGACCGTTGCGAGGATCTTAAAACAGCAGACGGTTGCATGCATCCGAGGTCCAACTGAAAGTATGAAGAGAGGAACATTAATGGTTCCAATTTAATGAAAGAGAAGAATGAAAAGAATCGTTAGTTAAATAGCAGTTAAAAATTGTCATTAATTAAACAACAGTTAAGAGTAACATTAATTAAACAGCCCGGGCTCCTAAGTTAACTAACAACTAAAGTCCTAAAACTAACGCAACCTAATCATTAACCTAACCTAACATTAGAAGACCTATACAAAACACATAGCGTTATAAACAATCAAAAGATAGGACTGCAACGCAAAAACCTAAGTTTATACACCTATGGACTTCCAAGTCTAATGACTAAGCCTAGGAAAACTCGAGTTTGTATGTCATGTCAATAGACTAGTAGCGTAAGTTAAGGGGTTGAGACTAATTGGATAAGTCTCATCTATCTCAAGAACACTGTGGAAAACAACAAGTGTTTGGCCACAAAAAACAATTCAAACGTGGAACATCCACAAATAAGCGTCGAAGATGGACGACCGATTACGAAAAAAGGCGAAGTGTCTTCAAGGGATTGACAGACAACTTCTAAAATCGCGCCCGAAAAGTTTTGACAGTTGCCGAATGCAAACAGCTGACCGCCAAATAAAATTCAAAATAAACGGTGGAAAAAGGTACGCAAAAAAAAGATGGAGCGTGGCTTGGCCAGAGTTGGACGCGGACCACACCCTCAAAGGACAGAAAAAATAGTGGGTACATTACTTTAAAATATCTTTAACATGATAAGTACCCACGTGGGGCGAATCGTAGTCTTTCAGCTCATAAACTTGCGGAGAGACAACTCTGAGAACGCGGGTTTTAATAAAACGGGGAGCAAATTTACTAGAGAAGTAGTCGGCTCCAGAGGAGCGCGCGAAATTACGTCTCCAGACAATGTCACCTACGTTGAGAGCGACGGAATGCCTATTTTTGTTATAATAGCGGGAATTTCGTAAGAAAGAGAAGGATAAATTATCTGCAACTTTTGCATAGACTTCGTCTAACGATGATAAC
This sequence comes from Carpatolechia fugitivella, assembly GCA_951230895.1. Taxonomy (NCBI): domain Eukaryota; kingdom Metazoa; phylum Arthropoda; class Insecta; order Lepidoptera; family Gelechiidae; genus Carpatolechia; species Carpatolechia fugitivella. The sequence goes on from OX579664.1 coordinate 4,329,038, forward strand.
ATCGCAGCGTGCGTTGCCCGACTTTCTGCTAAATTGTTGCATCGAGTCTGGCGTTCGTCACGCGATGTGTCGAGAACGACGTCTCTACCAAACATAAGGAAGTTTGGTGAAAATGATGTGGATAAGTTGATGCAGGAATTCAGGTATAACTTGACTTTGGGCAACATACGAGCCCATTGTCTGTGGTTATCCCGTACCAACATACTCAGACAAGTAACTATAGTCTGATTATACCGTTCGACGGTATTAGCTTGTGGGGAATAATAAGGGGTATAAAAGGGGCGGGAATTGAATTTAGTTAAAAAGTTATTAAAATGGTAACTTCTGAAAACGGTAGCATTGTCACAAAGAACAGAACGAGGAACACCAAAATTATAGAATATTTGGTTCTCCAACAAATCGCAGATAGATTTGGCATCTACTTTTTTTAGGCTAAACAGCCAGACATATTTGGAAAAAACATCTACCACGGACAAGATATATTTGAAACCGTAGTACGCTATGGGAAGGGGACCAATGAGGTCGATGGACAACATTTGAAGGGGAGCAGAAACTACTTTGGGGTATAGCATTTGACCTCGTGGCTGTGCATTTGATATTTTATAAGACTTACACGTTTCGCATTCGTTGAGGATTTGGGTGACATCCCTAAACATGTTTGGCCAGTACAAGGTTTTTTTAATGTTGAGATAGGTTTTCGTGATGCCAGGGTGTATTTGGGGGAAGGTGTTATGGGCTTCCCAAACAGCTTCACGGACCTTTTCCTTAGGCAAAACGACGCGCCAAGATTCACCTGTCAAAGGGTTTAACAAGGGAACGTGGCGGAGTAAAACACCGTCGCGAATGCAATAGGCCGGAAACATTTGCGGATGCTCACTAGCACCTCTATAAACCTTTTTATACCACTCATCCGTAGTGAAATCTGGACCGCGGTCAAAAGTAACGGGAGCAACAAAAGCTCTTGATAGGGCGTCTGGAACAACGTGGTGAATGCCTTTCCTATGAACGATATCAAAATTGAATTGCGAAATAAGGGTAGACCAACGAGCTAGACGGCCAGAAGGGTTGTCTAAGGTCATTAGCCATTTGAGAGCAATATGGTCCGTAACGATCGTGAACTTAGTACCATCGAGATAACCACGGAAGTGCTTGATGGATTCGAGCACAGAAAGTAACTCTCTCTCGGTTGTACTGTAGTTACGTTCTGCTTTAGAAAAAAGTTTAGAAAAGTAAGCGATAGGGTGTTCTTTATCATCAACGATCTGTGAAAGAACCGATCCTAGACCAACTGATGAAGCGTCACAATGCAAAATAAATGGCAAAGAAAAATCTGGACAAGCCATAACAGGAGTGTTGACGAGAGCATCTTTCAGCTTTTGAAAAGCTAGGTTGGCTGAATCATTCCAGTCAATTGGATCACGACCCTTCCTTTTACCAATCAAAACCGTAAGTGGAGCAATGATCGACGAGAAGTTATCGACGAATCGTCGGTAATAAGAACATAGACCTATAAAACCACGAAGAGCCTTCGCAGTGGTAGGAACTGGAAAATCCCGAATAGAATCAAGTTTAGAGGGATCGGTTTTCAATCCTTGTTCATTTAGAATATAACCAAGGTACTTCAATTCAGACTTACAAAAATCACACTTTTTGATGTTCACAGAAAGACCTGCCTCCTTAAGACGATCTTTAACCTTCTTCAGCAACATCAGATGTTCGTCAAAATCACGAGAAACAAGAATTAAGTCATCAACATACCCAAACACACAATTATCAGAATTACTAGTGAATTCATAATTAACAATCATGTCGGTTAGACGTTGCATCTCAGATGCGGCGTTAGTCAAACCAAATGGCATCCTAACAAATTCGAATAGACCACGTTGAGGTACGATGAAAGCAGTTTTCTCGCAACTTTCTTTATCGGCGAGGGGAATCTGCCAAAAAGCGCTTCGAAAATCAAGGGAAGTAATAAAACGAGCTCCACGAAGGTTATCCAAAATGTCCTGAATACGAGGAAGAGGATACGAATCTCTAATCGTGACACTATTCAGTTTACGACTGTCAACGCAAAAACGTACAGAACCATCTGGCTTAGTTACCATAACAACTGGACTAGCCCATGAAGAACGAGAGGGTCGAATAACACCAGCCTCGAGCATTTTGTCAATCTCCTCATTGAGAATCTTAAGTTTAACTGGGGAAAGTGGATAATAACGTTGGCGAATAGGTGGACCAACGGTATTAATCTTGTGGGAAAGCCAACTGGTTTTACCCAGACCTATTTTGTCAGACGAAATCTCCTCGAAATCCTTAATCGCTCGTTGAAGCTCGGACTCTTGCTCTGGAGATAAAAAAAGGCGTGGTTGAACTTGGCGAACCTCGTTAACGTAAACCTTCTTTGAAAAAGAATCCTTGGACAAAAAAAGGCTGCCGCGAATATTCTTTTCAAAGGCCTCACTAAACACGGCGGTTAGACCAAACCTATTAGAAAACTCCATACCTAAAATGATGGGAGAAGAAACATGCTCCGCAACTAGGAAGTCATGAAAAAAGGAAATACCATTAAACGTGGTTAAGAGAGAAACTGATCCTAAAATAACCATAGGCGATCCATCGGCCGAAAACACAGAGGGTCGAGAACCGGTGATAAAAGGAGTATTCAAATTTTCCTGGAGAAACTTCTGGGAAAGGAGCGATAACTGCGCGCCAGTATCTAAAAGGGCTTCGCAACGTTGGTTCGAAAGGCGGATCTCGATAAAAAGACGATTGTCGGTGGAATCCCTTAAATGTACCGGAGAAATCTGAACATGATGATATCTCCGGTGGTAAACTAGTTTTTTTGAAGTTTGTTACAATTTGGACAATCTCGGGTCAAAAAGCCAGGTCTCTTGCATTTAAAGCAAATCTGGCCCGGTATATTGGGACACGAACGATAAGAATGTCCAGGCTTGTCGCATTTGGGACATAGCGCGGACGTACTCGCGACAGAAACATTATTAGTAGTGGCGCAAATAGCGGGGATGTCACGCGAAAGAGCCTTCTGCGTCGGGTGATCATACGCTTCGAAATTAGCGGCGATCTCCAACAAAGTATCCAGGTCAGTAATGCGATTAGTGGAAAGGCACAGAGCGTACCTGGGGTGCAAATTAAATTTGATAATGGGGAGCAATGAACGGTCAGAAAGTGGCAGGGCAAGTTTGCTATTTAAGGCCCTGATCTCAATAAGGAACTCACGGATAGGCTGATTTCCTTTTTGTTTCATATTGCGTAATTCCCTTTCAGTAGCATCGTCAAAATCGACAGGTCCGAACGTTCGAATAAAAATAGTTTTTATTTGTGGGAGGGTAAGCGCGTCATCCCTAATCGACCTATAAAATTTTAGGGCGTGACCTGACAACACCTCGTGGAAGCGACGTACGACGTAATCCTCATGGACGTCGTATGCGATAATGTTTTCGTCTAGGCTTATAAAAAAGTCACGAACACAAGTATGACCGTCAAAAGATAGCTTCCACTTGGACAAGCTAAGACCTTTACTACAATGTTGGGGATGAGCTACCGGAGGAACTCTTGGTAAGACTTGCGTAAAATTGATTGGGTTTTGAAATCTTGATCCCGTTTCCATAGGAGAGGGGATTGGTGAGGTGAGAACGCTACGTCTCGGAAGTACCCTAGGAGAGGCACGGGGCGTTACAGTGATAGCCACCTCTTCTTGGACGATGTCGACCAATAGTTGTTGTTTGTCTTGACGATCAAACCTCTGAAGGACCGGAGACTGGTCTTCAGCCGGATCTCCCATGTCCAAGACGTCGACGTTTTCCATTTTTAATCGATAATAGAGCCACTTAAATCATACACACAAAGACTGGGCGCAAAAATTTAACCCGTGTGCAGCGACCCTAAAATATTTCGTAAGGAGACTCAAAGTCGAGAAGATCGAGTTTCAAAAAATACAAACTTTTTCCTTGTAAAGGTAAAGTAATGAAAGAACAAAATATTTGACAGATTCAAAGAACTGACATTCAAAGCAAGAAATGTCTAATGAAAATAATGCGAATATATTTCAGAAATGAAATCATATAACTAAAAATATCGAATATAAGTCGAAGCGAAAATCGCTTTCCAAAATTCGACGCGTAAAATCAAACAACTTACGCTCTCGTATTCAAAGGTAAAATCTCAGGTAATATTTCGCGTTTTCATACAAAATGGAGTAAGAGATTTGACATATTATGTGTAATGTTATTTTTACTTTTGATTTTTTTTTTTTAACAGGTAACGACTGCTAATACCATAACGTGAAGAAAGGAAGCAAGGATTTTTACTTTATTATTGTTTTTGATACGGGAAGCCAATAAATGTGATATGACTCCTAAATTGTCCTACTGATTGTTTCGTAGAAAGCTTTTGGACAACTGGGAAATTCCCTAAAACTAACCAAAAATGTAAGTAACGAGGCTGCTATGCCGTATTCTGCTGCCTAAGCGAAATTGAAATCTACTCATCAGTGAATAGTGTCTAGGGAAAGGTAGGTGTTGTAGGAGTGTTGAAATCGTTTGCCAAACAGATAGTCGGTCTCGAAGACCCTGTTCGACAAAGACTCAGGTGAAAAGTAGAGTTATTGAGTGAGTGAATGTAGAATGTGTTTTGTGATGGGTTTTGAAGTGTGAAGTTGTTCACGTTTAGGTGGAAGAGTAAATAGGGGGAATATTTATGACAGGAAGTGTCAAAAAACCGAGGATCGGTGACCCTCCTGTCACGGATAGAAAAAAATTAGGAAATTGCTAATTTTTAGATGAAGATAGGGAAAACTGGTTAAAGGGATGGAAGCTTTTGTTCGGGCGCCATACTATCACGCAAAATAAAAGGAATTAGGCTGGAAGGTTAAAGCCAAATCAGTAAATGCGCGACAAGACTAACTGTATTAAGAACTACCGATAGTCACCTGGCTGTTAAGCCAGGATTTGGAAAGGAAAAGATCTAAACTAGCCGACAGTAAATAGAATATATTGAGAAAAAGCACAGAATTGGTTTAAGTTTGGTCCAAAGCCTACCTGCAACTGAAGACACACACAATCAGGTAATCTGTTATTATTATCTTCGCTATTTAAAAGATCTATTGGCACCAGTAGATAAATTATTTTGCGGTAAGAGAGAGAAAGCGTTTTTAAAATGGTCTTCAAGAGCACTAAAAAAATATTTGGGAAGTTAGCCTATCCTAAACGAGAATATCGCGACTTCGATTAATGTAACGGCGGTGTCTTCGTGCTGGTCCAGCAGAACTCCCAGAATGGATTGTAGCAACCGTTCGAGACATCCAGTAGGTAGGGGTTGGGACGTTCGCTTCTATGCTTCAGGACTGGTGCTCATCTTATCCAATCCTCGCACCCGCGGTAAATAAGACCGCGCGGGGCTGTAAAAGGAGGAGAAAGTAAAACCACTGGCTAACAGATGGACTACAGGGAGAAAGTTAAAAGGAACAGGACGTTGCTAAAGAACTACGAGAGGAAGACGAGGTGCGGAAAAACTTACCGGTTGAAGAATAAACGAATCACAATAATTCGGGCATTTGGCCACAAAACTCGTACCCTAAATTCGCGTAAACAACGCGTAATAAGCCGCTAGGGCATGTTACTGAAGACACAACCTTAGAAAAGGCTTTGAAATTAATAAAAAAAGGAGATAAACATTTAGATTGTTCTTGTGTCGAGAAAAAATATCAGAATGAATGAATGTCGGGAAAAATCGAACGTGTCAGCCAAAAAAGGGGAATTTAAAATTTGAAAGACAGTCAAAAATGCGCCTAAGCAAAAAAAGAAAGGACGAGATTAGGGGAGAAGATCAAAAAAAGGTTTTGAGCCGCAGCGGAATGCTGCAGTAGGTAATAGCTATCAAGCGCTGCACTGAGTAAACAAATGACGTCACTAATGCATGCAGCCGCGCTGTAATATTCTCCGGAACAGGAACTACATTAGTTGCTAAATATTCAAAATGGCTGCCCATCCCCGCATCTCACCACTGCCACCGAAGCTTTTACATTATGAAAAATTATTTTATAAGTATATCACGATGCATCAAGAGTTTTTGTATACAGAATGTAATTAAGTTGATAAGAATCCACGAAATGATTGGGTATATTCCATTAGGCCCATGATTTTAAATCCCATTCCACCGAAATTGATTCCCGGAAAATTGATTTCGGAATTTCTACCGAGTTTTTATTTAAGTGACATGTGTTTTCAAACTGTTACAGTGTAGTAATATCATGTTAAGATAAAGGAGACATGAAGAAATATTTAATGTTAAAGTATACTTGCGATTGTCGGCACAGGCGAAACCAGTTGGGTTTATTACATCAATATACCTAAAACTAGAACAAGTGTATTAATCCCAAAAATAAAATGTTAAAGCAACTAAAGACATTTGGTTTCTATTATTTTCGAGAGGCGTTAAAAATCCTGAAAGAAATTACTGCTTTGAGAGTCATGTCATGAGCTGCATGTAGATGTCACTATACCCTGTATTTAAAGAAAGTATACAATATTGTTCTGTGAAGGTAAAAAAAAGAATGTTTAACGGGATTGCATTTTTTTATTATTATGTCGTCACTTTTTTACCTTCCCGCCCAGCCGAGGTGAGGTAAGCGCAAAATACTCGTACATCGGCGTACACGCAAAGTGTTCGTCCAGCATTTAAAAGATCATATCTAAATTTTTAATTAGTGCGTATTTTTTTTGTCGTCTGACAGTTTTATGTTTCTTAGGGAGAGTTGTTCAGTTTCAGTGTCTCGCAAAGAATTTAAAACAAACGAAACACGGTGTATAATTTATTTATGTGCCCACGGAATATGAACAAGTGTCCTTAATCCTATCAGGTAAGTACTAAGTAATTAAGCAGTGCATTTAAGGTTTCTAACTCATTTTGAGCACGTGCTCGTTTCAAATGCAGTGCTTTAGGCAATCACTGAACAGGTGCTCACTTGTAGGTATTACTTACAGTCGGCAAAATAGATTTGCGCAATCTTCTTCTTGGTATAATGTATAGCTGTGTTCATCTCTCATGCTCTGAAAGTAGTCCAATAATGACCCCAAAAGATCCCAAAGAAGGGATGTAAGTCCAGGGCTTGGACGGTGGTTTATTCGTCCAAGGTCCAGGGATGTAACTTTGAAATTCAAACCATTCTTTTTATTATTTTCATAAAATTTATGGCATAGGAATATAAACGTATACAGTCATAATTTATTTCATTTCAATAAATAATAAAATACTTCCCTTGAATATAATTTGAAAACAATAAAAAAATTACAAAATTATAAAATAAACAGTGATACTAAAATATTGTTAATGTCGCAAAGAAATGTCAGTGAAAAGCTGCCACGGGCAGTCATGGCTCGTGTACATTACGACTACTTCCGTGACAGTAAGGGTCAACGGCTTAACTTGTTTTCTGAACAAAAAGACATCAAAAGAAAAATCATGCAAAATTCGTGTAAGCCTGAAATCATCTTTCTTTTCGGACAATCTGGTGACGCAGTCTGCAATGTATGTATTAAGCTAGAGTCTCACTATACCTAGGTACAGTTCCCGGCAGAGAATAATGAACATCATCGGGCGTTCGCCTTTGTAGAGCGTCGTCTCTCTCGCACTAACAGATTATTCTCTTTCCATATTGACGGCCTCATAGTCTAGTTAGTAGTACGCCTGCTTGCGAAGCACAGGGTCGCGGGTTCGATTCCCGCCCAGGGCAAACATTCGTGTGATGAGCACTTGTGTTTGCCTTGTGTCTGGATGATTATGTATGTATTTATCTATTTAAGTAATGTATATCAATCAGCTGTCTGATACCCATAGTACAAGCCTTGCTTAGTTTGGGATCAGATGGCCGTGTGTGAGATGTATGTCCCCACATTATTGTTATACAGCCCGATGTGCATTATTTAACGCCGGTATTTGTTTCTTTTGCTGACTGTACATATTACTCTCCAATGCCGTAAGTAAGTTCAAAGGTTCTCTCCAGTGAATTGAACTTGTGCGCGGATCAAACCCATTTCGATTAGGAAACTGCTTTTAAGTTAATGAACAATCACTTACTTCAAAAAAGGTAAAGTACCTCCTTACAAATTACATCAATTTAGTTAAAATCCCATTGCTTAAGTTGAAAAAAATCGATCGAGTCTAAATACTTTATATTAAGGGGGGTCCTTAATGATGATTTACATTCAATGATTCAGATTTTTTATACAGTTCTATTCGAATACTCCTAAGGATCTCGAAAAGGTTTTCCATCCAGCGGCATTTTGCGACTATCGCTAGATCGTCAGCCTTTTCCGTATACTTGCATATTATAAATTGACTGGCATGCTGTTTATTCAATTATATCAAAACTAAGACACATTTTATTTACTCGTAACACATAAAACGATACAACAGAACGAACAAAAGAAAAAAATATATTATTAAAAACTGAATATTTTATACACCCCGCAACCGTAAGTTGCTGTGCTGTGTGGTGACGGCAGAGTAGAATTCATTTGTCACCAACCCCTACTCTTCCCGTGGGTGTCGTAAGAGGCGACTTAGGGACTACACATTGAACAGGAAACGGGCAGCAGCGCTCTCTGATACAGTAACCTTTTAATCTGCGATCTCCAACCCGCCTGCCAAGCGTGGAGATTATGGCAAAACCAAACAATTAAGTGGAGGAGGCTTATACATAGTCCAGCAGCGGACTGTAACGGGCCGTTGATTTGATTTGAATCACAAGGTTTCAAAAGGTCTAAAATGAAACCACTCGTTGATAATTATCATATAGAGGTATTAAATGTAAAAAAAAAGATTTTTACTTTACCTTAGCATATTTCATACATACCTTTATAGTTAGAAATAATTTAAAATATTTCAAATACACGACATGTTCCAAAGTGAAATACTAAATGTATACGAAATACTTGCTTCTGCTACGGCGTAGCAAGCGTAGTCATGTGCTACGGAAACGTAGACATCTTGGACGACGCGTCGTCCAAGGCGACGTGTTCTAGTTTCAATCGGCTGAGCAAAGCAAAAATGTTATTTCCTTACTGATATTACCCCTTTCTGTGATTGAAAGTTATTACACGTATTACTATTGCCTGTAAAAGTTGACAAGTATTTATCTTTGTAAACTTTTGAGACGTGTCGTTAAAAACAAGAACAAATATGAACTTTACAATGTTTTTATTACTTTCATACAATTCATAGTGAATATAATAATAAAAAAAATAACAAAAAAAATATAAAATATTTATATCATGTTAGCTCGGAAAGTACTTGCGAGTATTTTCCAGAGTTTACACAAATCATCGAGCGTTTAGTAGAGAATTTCGTAAACTATGCACTTTAATCTCCTAATTTGTGTCGCCACACATACTGGAGGGGGTGAAATATTGGGGAGGTTTACCCACATTTTAGGGAGAATTGCAGAAGCGGGTGACTGTGTAAAAACGTTTTTCGTGTAGCGGCGGCGGGGGATTAGTGCATCGTGGCATGAAGCCGTCCACTGAATTTGCGCGCTGGACCGGTTTATGCAATAGCCATGATGTAATTGTCGATTCTTGTTAAAAAAGCTAACATGTAGTGACATGTAATGAGTGTTTTGTTTAACACAGACATGAACAATGGAATTTTAGTCACTGTACTGAATTAAATCCGTTCAGTAATATACATCCATAATGTAGCCATTTATAATATCAGGGTACATTTTAAATGGTAATCATTTCTGATAATAAGAACTATGTTTATCAATAAGAATTTAGAGTTCTAGAAATAGCGATACTTTGCTTCTGGCTCGTTAATGTTTTACAAGTTATTTTTATCAATCAACAGCTCAATATATACGTCCCCACCGAGGGGATATCTTAAATTAAGGCGCCCACGAGTATTAGCTTTAGAAAAAAAAAAGAATTTTTTTTACTCTATGTATACTCGTATATCGAATGCTGTGATAATAAAGTGTTTAAATCGCGAGAGTTTAAAATGCTATTTCAGCATGAGCCCGTCCACTGAGATGCGCTGGCGCTACAGCTAGCTTTCCGCCTGGCAGGATGACAGCGGCTGCACTTTTCTACCGATAATAATTTCCGCGATCCCCTGCCCTAGATCGAAGTGGTGAGTAACATTCCTTATTGCATTTCAATTGCAATTTATTTTTATTTTAGTTAGCGTCGGTGGTGTCGGTAGAGTTTTTTTCTCTAACTGGAAAAACACACACTAGGTGCCTGTTTTTTTTAATGTTGTACCCACATGCTTTATCTACATCTATTAATTAATGGTACCGAGATTGTACCCATTAATTATTTAATTTGTGAAAAAATTATGTTCCCAGCCTGACCACGGCAGAAAAACAAGATTGGACTTTATAAATTCAACGTATTAGTGAGTGTTATGTGTTTAAAAATATATTTATCTTTACCACGTCCAACTAATGTGTTTTCGAATAGTAAAGGCATAAGCACACACACACACACACACACACACCTGCGAAGAAATGCAAAGGTAGCGTGGGGGTACTCGGGTAGAGTCGATTGACCTACAATCGGCTAGTGTGGTCGACCTAAACTAGTTCAGGGTAAGCTAAAGCGCTCTACAGGGACAAGAGGGTATTTCACAACTTTTTTATTTATTTATAAATCCAATTTTGTTAGTTCCTGTTACCCAACAGAAAAACAATTTTCGCACTATCTTTAAAATTTATCGTGTTATAACGCGACATAGAGCGCGAGCATAGGGCGTTGGCGGTACGGAGCAATATGCTTGCCCGCAGGTTCGCTCGATGCACGGCAGAAGTCAAAATAAGTCTTTTTAAAGCCTTCTGCCAGTGCTTTTACTCGAGCGGGTTGTGGGTGTCGTATTCGCGCCGAGCTTACGACGTCCTGAGAGTGCAGTACAATAACACTTTTAGGATGCTGTTGCGACTGCCGCGGCGTTGCAGCGCATCTCGAATGTTCGCTGAGGCTCATACAGATGGCTTTCACGCCATCATGCGTAAGAAAGCGGCTTCCTTGCTGCAGCGCCTGCGTAATAGTCGGAACGGCATCCTAAAAGCGATCGCTGATAGACCCGATTGCCCCATACAAAGACACTGGGTGGCGCTCGCTTTAGGTTTAGTTAAATAGGTTATATTTAGCTTCTTACTAACCAAACTAACTTACCTTTTAGTAAAATTGTTACTAACTAATTAATTAAATTCTACTAACAGGTAATTGTATGGACTTATAATGTCTGAAAAAAACATATTTTATTTTATTTATTATTTATTTATAAGTTTAGGTTTGAAATTCAAGATTAGACAGAGAGGAAAATATATAGTAGTGACGTCACTAAATCAGTAGCACCATACATTCTCCATACAGAATAGTGTTTCAGAAAGAGAGTAAATTGGTTTTTCAACCGATTAATAAAATGTGGTAAATTCAGGAACAGTAAAATAGCCTTTTATAATAATAATTTTGACATGTGTACATATAAAATACATTTTCACATACATTTTCTTTGCTAAATATTTGATTTTTTCAAACTATACCCTGTTTCAGATAACACTGGAAAAAAAAAACTATTTCCAGACACCATGTCAATCTCAATTAGTTGACAAGCGAGATTTTGTCTTTTTTCCAATTTTATTTAAAACTTGACACTGGCACAAAGTTAATCTAGTGTCATAATAAAAAAAAAGTATAGTTGAATGAAAAAAAATGTTTTATCAGAGCAGTAGTGGCTTTTAGGCGCGATAAGTTGAGTTGAGAGTGATCTCTTCAAAGAGCTATTTCATGAACTCGATATTTATAAGACTCACGGTATTTGAGGATATGTTTATGCAAATCAATGGAATCTTAAATTTTTAACTTTTCTGTTTTGCATAAAACATTCATGAATGTCTGCTAAGCAAGGGAATATAGCCATATGGGAGTAGTGTCCCTGCTATCACAACTTTATCATCAAATAATTTATCTTTTTCTTATTTTCGTGTCATTTACTAAACGGGTTTTAAGAAGTATAAGAAAAACACGTGGTTTTATACAACAAATAAATATATTTTCCATTAAGTTCCATGTATAAATTTTAAAATTATTTTTTAAATAACATTCATGACAACAATATCTCAATAAGTTATTTTACAATACTTTGGAAGTTGAAAACTTGAAATCACAATGTTCCTATATAATTTAAATTGTTAAAGTAAGTTACATTTCCTTTTCTAAATATAATAATATGAATTCATTAATTTAATATGTATAATATGGTATACAATATTTTCATAATTTGGTATAATAGTTAATGTAGGTACAGTCAGCTACATAATTATTTACATAAAGATGGTCGGTGCGGCGAGAGTTTATTTTTACTTTTTATATATCTCAATATAAATATTACATCTTACTTAACGTTCAATTCATTTTGGCAAGCTTCCAAAGAGAGCTGCGCTTGCCAGTAAGGAAACAAGACAGAAATAAAAGGAACTGGCAAACTAAAAATGGGAGCCCTCTTTTAAAAGCCTGCCCATAATTAACTTAATTTCCCATATAAAGAAAATTTATATATTTTCACGTGTTTACACTCTATCACTAAAACATCGAATAATGGTCCACATGAAATTTTAACTTACAATAAAGCATTTACAACACATATCTAGTAGGTACATTTATGAAGAAATTCGTTATTATCTACACAAATATCTATATTAATAAATTATAATATAAATTTTAAAGTATCACACAGTACAAGCAACAAGTTCTTGAAATGAGACGAATCATTGTAGAATCTGAAATTAATAACAAATAAATTTCAAGAAAACAAATATGAAGATTTGTTTCGAACTATCTACATAATAATATGCATAAAAAATATTAGTTCTTTTCATAGTTCTTCTGAAAGTATTCAATAATAGAATACCGACAGTGAAAACAGAATCGAAATTGATCGAAAAACAAACTAGATGCAACATTATTAAACAAATATACCTGTCCCTCTTTTCATCATCAACGAAAACGAAATTTTCTATGGCGGATGTATGGCCCGCGTGACCAATGACGTCAATGGTCATGTCGGACCTCTCTGTCTAACCATCAACTTTGAAGCCTTATAACTTTGTTTCTGAGCAAGATATTTGAAAATATATTTTTTATGTGTTTTACTTGAAATATTTCGATTAATGAATTTAAAAAAATGTGCATATTCCCTACAGCAATTCTTCTTCTTAATCATACTCGTAGAGAACGAGTCTAGCTATCTCACGAGTACTACTGACTACTTAGAATACTAAAAGTACTTTATAGGATTTATTTTATTCAATTGCTGTTATTTTAATTGTTAAACGCTAAAATTGTCTTTTAAAGAAAATCTGTGTGACTTTAATAAGCACTGGTTTGGATAATTAATTCCTCGAAATTCGAAATGCTCTAACATCAAATATTTAGGTGCACAATACAGAATAGAATTTATATTTCATTTATAATAATTTGGACAATTGTGGGTTGTGCGTTATTATTCGTTAAATATATTTTATTACTATTACAGCCTATTAAAAAGTACATACATGCTATAGGACTGTAAAGGTATATGTTAAATACCAAAATATGTACAAGATTATCACCTATTGATTAATGTCAATAGTGTATAAAATTACAAAGAAAAGTAATATAAATAGAAATTTACGATATAAATACAAAAATTAATAATACATTTATTAGTAAGTATCAAAAGTAACATAAAATACAATGTCAAAATGTCTTATTCAAGGTAATCCATATTAAGGTATTTGGAAAATAATATAAAAAATATGCAAAAAAACTTGAATTCTATTAGTTATTTTTGAGGGACCCATAATATTTCTACAAATCCGGTACCGTTTCTGGTATTTGTTAGGTATCCTTGTACATATTTTTATATTATACGAATATATAAACAAAAACTCTAATTGCATAAAAACTTGTAAAATATTTATACTTAATAATTATTAAATAACATTTACAAATTTTATTTGTTTGCTAAATAATATTTGGGCAGAATATCAAACCTAACGGTTATAAATATTATACTTAATACATATAAATACAATGAAAGGATAACAACATTAAAATTTTGTGTAAGCTACATAAATATTATGCGTTTGAACTAAATAGCTTTGGAAGATTCACTTAAACACTAAAAAGGACTTCAAGTCCATCTTGCATAAACATTTAAAAGCTAAATTTTTAGGAAAATATTTTCATTTTACAAATAATGAATTGGCACGTTATTACAAACCTATACATACAAATGACTATAAATAATTTATAATTGCACTGTATACAAATATATTATACTAACACATAAAATTGTATGAAATGACTAGCTCACTGACTAGCTGCTAACACAATGGAAACAGCTACAAACATCTAGATAAAAATCAGAATATTATGCTATAAATATTTTTAGCAAATATGTACGTAAATAATTGTGATATACTTTTTCTGTACTAACTAGGTGAGGTCTTTAAAAGGAGTGTTTTTAAACATTTACTATTTGCCGGTTCATGGCACAAAAGGTCTTGCAAAAGCAACAATATTTTAATTACTTTTGGCTAAAAATCGGTACAATAATATAATTTTGAGAATATTTTTGTTATTATAAACCTAGCTACATTTTATTTCGCGCACTAATCCTGCGAACATCATAAGGCGACTTGCACACTGATTGTTTAACGATAAACATCAGTGAACATGTCCCAAAGAAAAGCAGGCGCCGAAAGAAAAAAATGAATGCTTTTGATTTATTTTATTTTTTCATTCAATTTCATTTAGAATTTATACAATTTTTCAGGCGTAGCATTATTTTGTCTATGCGTTATGAAACTTTAAAGCTGCTGTAAATAATTGAAATGTATATTATATAGGTTATGAAAAGTCTAAGTTTTTGCATGATTACTTTTTCAGTTACCTAACTCCATTTTAGACAGGAGAATTTATGTAAATGAAGGCAAAAAGGGTTCTCATTTGACGCCCGCTTTCCCCCACAATGTAATTAGCTAAGGGTGACCCTGTGTCAGTCGTGGACTGCGACCGAGGCGCGGCGGCGGCGGCCTCGGGATCAACGCTATCTAAGATATTTTAGAATCTACGCTCTACGCACGTAGTCGCTTCAGGCACTGCCTACCTAAATATACCGACAACAAAACGCCGCTATTCTTAACACTATTAGAAGATCCCATTAGAAATTTGGCAGTTATGGTTAGGCGAAGACTAGGGTTCCTCTAAGTCGACTTACAGTGAAAAGTAAATTCGCCATCACTAGAATATAGGGTCCGCTATAATACTACATATACCTACAACGGACCCTTTAAAAGTACCTACTCTATCTAATTATAAAACGAGTGTCTAGTCCATGGAACAAGAGATGTAGTTTAAGCGCGTCGACAAGGGAGAGGGCAGCGCGCGGGGGGGTGGGAGCGCACGCGCGGCTCAACTGACGCCGCGGGGAAGGCACGAGGGGGGACGCGCGGCGGCGGCTGCGGCGCGGGGCGGGGGCCGGCGCCGCCGCGCGCCATCAGAGCGGGAAGCAACGCGCTGCCTTGTGCCGCGGCTCGCTCGCACCACGCTTCCTCTTCGCTAGGCTCGACCGCGACCGCAGGCTACTCGCATCACCCTCACTTCCACGACCGCCGACCAACCGCTCCGGAAATAGAGGCTCCAACTTGTGCATCGAAGGCCGGCTCGACAGCTTTGAGCTGTCTGCTGCTGGCGTTGATGCCGGCCGCTCCGAATTAGATTCATCATCAAGATCAATTCGGCCAAGCTTCAACGCTAGCGCGTACTCGGTTCTTTCTATGACACTAGTTGGTTCATCATCAGCTACTGTTGTATCTGCTACCGTTGTGTCTGCCGCTGCAGAGTCAGCTCGCAATGAATCGCTCTGAGCTGTCAAGTAGCGACGTGTGTCCGCTGATGAAGGAGAAGTGTCTGGTGCACGTTTCTCCGGAGTTGTAAACACAGAGTCAGATGCCCAACTTCGTGACTCGGAATTCTGGCGGATCGTATCGTCCATGCTACGTTGTGAAGTGCGGCGACTAATCCGAGGGCTTTCATCATCAATCGCTCGGAAGTCAAGGTTGCTAAGATCAACATGACCACTTCGTTTCCTTGATCCATCGCGTCGAAACGAAGGTCGGTGCGATATGAATGCTGCATCATATAACTCGCACAGACTAGTGCGATCCGAGTGCGGCTCTTCATACAGAGTCAAATTCCGAGTCTCAGTTGCATCGGAGGGTGTCTCATCGCGATTCGAGGTGACCTCACTGCGCTCTGAGATATCGAATGTGAAACGGTCTTCAAAGCGGTCGGGGCTCAGAAGTGGTGCAGATCGAGAGCAGTCATCGAGTTGGTGCTCTTCGTGTCGATCATTGATCGGGATTTGTCGCGGCATCGAGCGGCGTGGCGATGTCTCCTCGGAGTCAGTGGACCGGTCCGAGCGGGGCACGTGGCACACATGTCGCCGAGTGAGCGCGGGCTGGGAGCCACATGGGGCGCGCCTGCAGCACGGCCGCTCGTGACGCACATCCGATCCACTACTTCCAGTTGATTTCGAAAGCGCCTGCCGCCGGCGTCTGTCGTCATCGCGTCCGTAAAGTGACGTAAAATCTTCCGAACAAAACTTCTCAAAAAGCTCTTGCGAGCTGAGACGCGTTGAGCCAGTCGTATTGTAAAATGCTTCCGTTGGGGAACTTTCTCGCTCCGACCGATCATAGAGCGCACTTGAGCTGGCTCGTTTTGATTTGTCCATCAGACCAAACTTGTAAATTCTTGGTAAGCGGCGTTCAAACACTCCTTGAGATTGGGCCCGAGATGGACCTCTGTGGGCGAGCATTTCGCGGCGTTCCGCATACATTCGATCCGCCGAAACTCCTCGTGAGGGTGGATGAGGTTCTGGCGGCGGTAGTTCTACAGGTGGTGGGGAGGCGACGAACTCCGGTTCGTATTCAAATTCATCCTCGTCAGGCGTATCTCCGGACGGCCCCGAGCGTTCGAGCGACGTGTGCGCGCACATGCACTCGTGTTCATCGTGCTCATCACTAATGTCGCCTTCATCGAAGGACGGCGCGCGGGGCCCGTGACTGAAAACACGACGGCGTTCCTCTACGGCGGTCTCGTCGTCTTCGAGACGGATAGAGCGCCGTAGGGGAGGGCGGTCGCGACGCGGGCGCCGCGGCGGAGCTCCCAGCGTGACCGCATGTGGTAGCGATGGCCGAGAAGCAGCAGGAAGTAGCCTGTCCAGCGACAGCCCTCGACGAGGGCGCAGCGGTCGTGGCACCTGGCGTTTGTCTTTGGGCGACGGGCTGGTCTCTTCCGGCGTGGTGGGTAACGCCGCGCCGCGCCCAAACTCGATGAACCAGAGCTCGTCCTTGAGTTCGCACTCTCACTTCTTTTCATTCATGTCCTTATTTAAATAGTGCAGCACGTAATGTAGCACGAGATCGTAGCAGTATTTGTATTCGGTCTGCGGAGGAAAGGAGCAAGTTAGATTTTCTAAATAATATGATCATATTTTGTAAAGAGAGGTGGGAAAATACACAACATGATTTTGGATTAGACAAAGGCCAAAAGGCGAGATAGGGGTTGTATGTATGTATGCTGTAAGGGTTTTTTTTACAATACATACCATGTTCTCAACAAGTTGCGGTCTATGTCTGCGAACGGTTTTCACAGCCTGGAAGACGTCAACTTCTCCATGTTGGATTACTTGTTCAATGCAAGCATTTGCAGCACAATAGACGCCAGCGCGACTTCGTCCGTCTCTGTAATAAGATTAGGATTAACCGCAAGCTATGATTTAGAAGAATAACATAAAAAACTTCATCAACAACATCAGCCTAGTTAATACTGTCCTAATATTGAATAAATGTTTTTTTTATAGCACCATCTTTAGGGAGGTTTAAAAAGGAAGGAATCGATCAATAGTTTACATTACATTGTATTCAATAGTTAATTTACCTCTCATACACTTACTCCACTTTAATGAAAAAAAAAACTTACGGTGAGACGACGCATACAGGACCATAGTCGGTTCGCTGCCGCCATTTTTCAACCATGTTCATGAGCTCGACTAACGAGTTCGTGGAAGATGGTACTTTGTGGCCCATGGGCCAGCAAGTCAGTTGGAACAGCTGCACTGTCTTTGGAGGAGCTTTCACTCCAGCCATCAGTTCCGTTAGTGACACAATCTGCGAATAAAAAATATCTAATGTTACGACTCACAAAAGACGAGAAGGAAAACCCAATTTTAAAAATTAGGAAAGACATAATCAATTTCAAACACGACACATTTTCAAAGAAGGTACAGGAGTCAATGAAGGAAAGCTAACTCACCTTTTTATTAATTCTAAATATCCAAGTCTTGATATTGGTGTAGTGAGTGTGGGAGACATGATCGATGGTAAACACGGGTCCGTATTTTTTTGAATGTCGTCCTTCTGGCCAGAAGAGAGGAAATTGTTGCTGTAATTAAAAACTTAGTAAAATAATTTTAACAGTAAATAAAACAGTACAGTGTATTGATAATCTATGTTTTTAAAAGTCCAATATTTGGGACGACCAAAGATAATAGTCCGTTCGGATTGGCTGCCAAGTTGCGAAGCATGTACGAGTAGATGAGTAGTAATATTACCAGATACCAGGATCTATTTCGTGTAGTTGAGCTAGTAAAGTAAACAGCTTACTTTATAATAAGGAATGATGAGACTCACCGAGTTTTTAGGAGGAACACATAAAACAACGACGGCAGCGCACTCGTAGTCGTAAACTAGAGACCAAAATTCACCCTGAGTCTTTATTAGAGGCCATTCTGTTACAATGTATTCACGTGGTTTCGTGTAACCCTGCAAAAAGAAAATGCCATCGTCAGTTAAACCTGATTTGGTGATGCCTTGTTATTTACTTTAAGATATGACACGAGTACTTACATCTACAAACACAGCGTTGATATAGTCTGTAAAACTGTTCCCTTGGAAGGACGTTAAGTATGGGCGAAAGTTATCAGCTGAAACAAAAAATTCAATTAGAAAAAGTTGTTTTTAACCCCCGACGCAAAAGAGGGGTGTTATAAGTTTAACGTGTCTGTGTATCTGTGTATCTGTCTGTGGTATCGTAGCTCCTAAGCGGTTGAACCGATTTTCGTTTAGTTTTTTTTGTAACAGATAATTTTACCCCGAGTGTTCTTAGCCATGTTTCATGAAAATCATCAGCTCTTTCTAGTTGATGAGGGGATCTGACGAGCTTCCTTATCTCCGATCGATTCGAAATTTGGTACCTTGTTACTTCAATCATATTGAAAGTATATGGTAAGATAACCATGACCTGATCAGCCGTTTGAAGATCATCAGCTCTATAATAGTTGATGAGGGGATCTGACTTACTTCCATATGTCCTATCGATTCGAAATTTGGTACCGTATTCCTTCAATAATATTGAAAGTATATGGAAAGGTAACCATGACCTGATCAGCCGTTTGAAGATCATCAGCTCTTTAATAGTTGATGAGGGGATCTGACTACTTTCCATATGTCCTTTCGATTCAAAGTAAAAATACTCTCCAATTTTCTTTTAGATATAACTGTACTCATATATCATAATTTATTTGTTATAAAGTTTAAAAATTATGAAATAAAAATAAATTAAAAATTTAAATACCCCCGAAGCAAAAAAGCAAAACATTAAAAAGTAAAAAATAATACCTATTGTTGAGCCATCAAATTCGATAAAGTAACACCTATATATTTTAATTTTATTAGAGAAATTGATGGATGGCACGATTTGGTTTGCTCGTTGAAATGACGCTATAATGTTACGTCGGGGTACCGCTAAGTTTAAAAAAAAATATCGTATGAAAACAAGTTGGTCGGATATGCTAACAAATTAATAGATAGTCAATCAAATGAAGCGTCTAACTTAAGCGGTACCCCGACGCGACATTATAGCGTCATTTCAACGAGCAAACCAAATCGTGCCATCCATCAGTTTCTCTAATAAAATTAAAATATATAGGTGTTACTTTATCGAATTTGATGGCTCAACAATAGGTATTATTTTTGACTTTTTAATGTTTTGCTTTTTTGCTTCGGGGGTTTTTAAATTTTAAATTTTTATATATATTCTTTATTGCAACAGTACACTATACAGAAATTATATTAATATTAGCTGTAGCAAAGGCGAGCTTATCTCTAAAGAGAGATCTCTTCCAGTCAACCAATGTGTTGTGAGAGACAATTAAAGTGGGATGACAAGAACGTGTACTAGTATTTAACATACTTAATTAATACATACATACAATATACATACATGCCAATAGACTACATAAATACATTTATATATGCCTACCCAACTATAATAAACATATAGCTACTCAATATGTATAAATACTACAATATACATACTTACATAAACATAAATAACTTAGAAAACTTAACATAAAAAACTACTAGTGTTGAGTGACTGGCAAAGTTCAACCACAAAGTCACCTGCTTCAAAGTCATATTTGACTGCTTTTTAGGTCATCAAGGTAAAAAGACCATCTTATTTTATAAGAGAAAACACTTTTGCTAGATTTTACATAGCCACAGTATAAAATAGAAGTAGGTATGAACTTACGAGGAACGACCAAAACATCACGGTTCTTCTCCCTATTATCTCCTCTGTGTCCACCAGCGCAGTCTCCGATAGTGAACCTCGGTGTCTGCTTGCAGATCTGCTGGTATTCTTTCTGGTACTCGTTGAGCTTGGTCACCGGGTCCCGCTGAGATTTCTGCTTCAGTCTTTGAGAGAGCTCAGACACAGGGAACCATGATACTCCACAGACCACGTGCTCTTCTAGTGTGTCGTAAACGAATTTGTATTGTTCCTGTTAAAAAATTAGAGGCCTCAGAATATGATATATTTTAACTAAAGGGACACGTCGTGTGGTGACGGCAGAGTAGAATACATTTGTCACCAACCCCTACTCTTCCCGTGGGTGTCGTAAGAGGCGACTTAGGGACTACACATTGAACAGGGAACGGGCAGCAGCGCTCTCTGATACAGTAACCTTTTAATCTGCAATCACCAACCCGCCTGCCAAGCGTGGAGATTATGGCAAAACCCTCCACTTAAGTGGAAGAGGCTCATAGTCGAGCAGTGGACTGTAACGGGCCGTTGATGAAAGGGATAATTTGTTATTTTTTGTTAGAAATAATATTGTGCTTACCTCGTTTTCAATAAGGCCTTTTCTAGATTGTCTAAGTTTCTTCAAATACCCGAAAACGTCAAAGCAGTCTTCTTCCTCAGCCAGTTCCAAGTTTGCATCGATTGCCAAGTAGACCCCTGAGCGTCCACCACCGTCACTGGATTAAAAGAAACCTATAGATCTTATGGATTCAAAACTACTAGTTTAAGGTCTACCCACACTAACGGTCGGCATTTCAACAGCATGTACTGTACCGCTAAGATGCAGTTCTGTCTGATGCAGTTACTATTAATCGTGGCCGTATTACAACGGTTCCAGTACAGTTCTATATTCAAGTGTGCTATCTTCTGAAAATATACTTTTTTAGTTCAGTTCAGTTCAGTAATTTATTTATAAAATATAATTTTACACGTCAATCTTATTACATTAAATCATTTACAAATTCATTTTTCTGTTTAAGTAGGTAGTACGTTATAATCTATAATTACTTTATATAAACAATGTTAAATTAATAGATATGTATTCCAATGTTAAAATTTTGGTCAAAGGTTATTTACTATTTTAATTTTGTGCTCGGATAAACGATCCAGAGAGAAACTCGTCAATGTCGTAGCACGCTAAACTAAGTAGTAATTTTTTAGTCTTATTCTCGAATGCGTCAGAACTTGGCGAGTCTTTTACTTCTTTAGGTAGTTTATTATATAATTTTGGACCCAGTGTTTTAGGGACTTACGGGACTTAGCCAGTCTTCGTGGTGGGACAAATAAGTCATGTCTACTGCGCGTGTTATGATCATGTCGTTGTAAATTCTTAGTAAACGAACTAAGATTATTTCTAGCGTACTTACACATCTCCAGTATAAAGACGCAAGGTAGGGTTAAGATTTTATTATCTATGAACAGTTGTCGCACCGGATAATCAAATGGCGTTTTTGTAATTATACGCACGCATCTTTCACGATCGGCCGCCATACCCCAGAGGTCAACTCCGTAGATTAATAAGTGAGTGGAAGTACCCATTATATGCCTTCTTTATGTTATCAAACGATAGACTGTGGACAAGTCTCGACAATGCATAGCAATGCCGACGATAGTTTTTCACATGCTGACTCAATATGCCAATAGTAAGACCAGAATCCATGACAAAGCCAAGATACTTAACTTGTTCTACTTGGGGGACAAGAGTGTTATTTATTGATATATTTAGATGGTTGGTATTTGTTGACCTACGTAATCTGAAATGCACTGGGTTAGTTTTATCAACATTCAAAATTATCCCATTTGCTGATAACCAATCTGCAACCCTATCTACCACTACATTCATTCATTCAATTTATCAAAGTTATCAGCAGACACAATTATACAGGTGTCGTCAGCAAACAACACGTACTCAGGTCCCTGACAGGCTGCTGTAATGTCGTTCATAAAACTAGAAACAAATTATTATTATTTGAAGTTAAGGTTTTTGCAGTATATAACAGTATCATTAATTCTAAACTACCTACAGCCAGCGTTGTAAGTAAAAGTAAAAAGTAAAAAAAGTAAAAAGTAATAAGTTGTTTATTTCTTTAACAAAAGTTATTACCTTACAGCTAGTGACAGGGGTCTCCTTTTAGGCCTACAAAAAAATAAGTCCAAGAGAATAAGATCTAGAGTTATTCCTGTTACTTACTTGCAATGCACGATCATTGGTCCAGCAGGCGGATGAGCTAGCCGGCTGCCGACCACGGCTCGCACTCTTCGCCTGAACTCCAGCAGAGCGTTGCTGAAGGGACACGTGTGCGAGTGCCATTGCGTGTAGTGGAACTGGAGGAGGTAGCGTTCTTCTACCACCACCTGGTCATCGAATAAATTGGGTAAAATTGGTTGGTCTTTTTTGTTGGAGCGTGCCCTCCATGGGTAGCTTTTTGCGGAAACAGCTATGCTCGTTTTACTGCTGAGCGCTGACTCACTTAGCTTCAAAGAGTTTATATGAAGGTATAGAGCGAGCGCTTCAGAGTGAGAACAGTAGGCACTGGTGGGAACATTGAATCGTTCCGTCAGCAAGCCCCTAGTAGTTATTATCGAGTACCAGCGGCGTGAGCATCTTAGACAAGTTTGTACTTCAATAACTATACAAATATTATATGTTATTCTAAGAAAAATTGTGAAATATCCAGTAAAATATTGCAAAAAATCACGACACTTGTCTACTGAAGCTGCCTACTCTGCGCACTAGGTGATCCGTGCGATATAATATGCTTGCTCTATAGAAACTTGTGTATACTAGAGTATACACAAGAAGAAGCTTAGGTTTGATACTGACTAGTTGCAGTTTTAAGGTTTTTACGGTTAAGGTTTTTACCTTGACTATGATATCGTCAACATATCAACAGAGTCGTAGTTATAATTACTATAGTACCTATCAGTGGCGAAGGGTCCATACATGCCGATTCCCATCGGGTTACCTTTCAGAAATCGCTCCAACAGCCTAATGCTAGAACTAGTAATTCACTTTCATGAAAACACGCAAGCGTAAGATACATTGTAATTTTTAATACAAGTCGAGGCGGACGACGCTCTGTAAACACGGCAATGTATCGTGCGCTCGCCCGATCGGCAATCGGTCGTTCGCGCGTGATAAGGTTTATATGCTGCCAGTAATGGCCGCTGGGTAACCCGAAAATTGTCAGCCTAACCAAAGATTTTTGACGCGCGTCGCCTCGCGCTAGCGATCGTCTTTTATTTCCTCTGAGGTCGCGCCCTTCCGGCTTACCTTTGTCAAAATTTTACCCTTCCCCACTGGTACCTATAGTATGGAATACGTATTGGAAACCTCCAAAGCGTAGCACTAAAATATGAAGAAAAATCGTTTCTGTGTTATTTTATTTTTCGAACTTTACCATAGAATAGAGTGAATGGAAAAGCAGGTAGGGGTAGACCCAGAAAAGTATGGATGGATTGCGTGAAAGATGATATGTGTAAGAAGGGAGTGAATAGTGATGTGAAGTCTGACAGGGATGAATGGAAGAAGAAAACATATTATTGCGCCGGCCCCAAATAAAGGGAACAGGGCAGGAGAATGACATGACCACAGAATACTAATGAGGCTGCACTTACATCTTTCTCGCTTTTGTAAAGGCGGAAGGTGCGTATGTGGAAGTTGGCCAGCTCTTCCTCTTTGACGATGCCGACGCTGACGTCTCCGTACGTCTCATCTTTTTCTTTGTTCGGGGGCCAGTACTGGACGCACATCACCTGGGAACATTTCAGCAGAGTTATAAGAATCAAGTAAAAAGTAGCTGGTTACGAAAGTTACTTGCGATGGCTGGAAAGTTTTGAGTCAATAACATGTTTTTCCTGAATATTAAACCCCACATTGATTCCAAAACGTTGCTTTTCTTATCTAGCTTAGTAGCTAATATTTCGCAACAACCTCATCACGTGGTATAAAGTAGAAGATGGAAAATGCCCTCTTTCGTTGGAAATATGAGGAGAAAATTCTGTCGTCGAGTTTATAGGCGATAACCGACAAGGACATGCATCTAGTTTTATAACCTCATACGATATTGAGGTCACAGCACAGACTCGATAAGTAGGTACAGAATTTGTTTATTATTCAGACTATAGTGCCTGGGCTATAAAAAAGACAGCATGCACTCCTTGTGGCAAGCACGCTGCTCTAATGGTGTTATAAAAAACGTGGCACTTGTGCACACGTAATGAACCCCAGTGTGTCTGACACTTAGTTTTTGTTTAAAAAAAAAATGTATTAGAAGAATATGTCAATAATAAAATCAGTCTATTTTTTACTTAACAGACTTATAAATGATATCACTTTGAAGCGGTTTCGCTGTTTATTGTATAGCGGATTGGCCCATTTCACATACGACCTTTTCACAGGTAGGTGCAGAATTCCGATATTTTATTTTACCGTTAGAGCGTCAAATAAACGCACTAAGATTACAAACCCTATATTAGTATAGGGAGTAGTCAGTCGTATCACCATTAATGAATAAATATGTGGGGATAAAGTCAAAGTCAAAGTCAAAATAATTTATTTCCATAGGATGTTATTACATCACTTAGATCCGTCATTACATACATACATCTTAGATATATAGATACATACATATAGATACATCTTCACACACGGCCATCTGATCCCAAACTAAGCAGAGCTTGTACTATGGGTACCAGACAGCTGATATACATTACATAAATAGATAAATACATACTTATATAGATAAACAACAACCAGACACAAGGCAAACACAAGTGCTCATCACACGAATGTTTGCCCTGGGCGGGATTCGAACCCGCGACCTTGTGCGTCCGAGGCAGATACACTACCACCTGGGCTATGGAGCCGCCGAATGTCTTTGTAGTATCTGTATTCAACCGTACATCGGGTTTCCAACAACGACCACTTCATTATAAAACATTTCAGCATCTTGGTATAAAGCCCAAACAAGTTATTTTTATTTTCTTTCCTTTCAGTACACCGACGCAAGCTTTTAAAGCAAATAGAGCGTGAAATATGAAGCAAATTTTCCCTCGCTTCAACGCGTAGCGTCAGAAAGGTCCTCCGTCACACCGAACCGAACAAAGATTTTTAAAACAATATTTTGTTAAATATTTTAGATTCATAGAAAACAACCAAAAGCGTAAACCTTCCGGCGGGACTTGAACCCACGACCTTCGACCTATACGCAGCCAACGTGCTTACCAACTACACCACGGAGGGCATAGTAGCAGCGCCGAAATTAATTCTTGCTTATTTTCTATGAAATTATGACGTCACGATAATAGGCAACCACTTGGCACGTTACAGCGTGTCTATGATTTTAAAAAACTTTCCGTTTTTACGGTATATTTCACAAGTTGTTTATAATATTCAAACACTAGAAAGATATTAAATATTTTAGATTCATTTCATAGATTAAAATATTTTATTAAATAAAGCCCGTAATGGCTTCCGTGGCGGAACGGAAAAGCGTCCGGATCTTCTTCCGGAGGTCTGTGTTCGAATCCTAGTGGGGACTCTAAACAAATATCACCCTGTCTCCTGTTTGGTTAGGAAGTACATGCCTGGAAAGTAGATGATTCCGTCATTCGGAAGGCACCGTTGGTTCCGGCTATTATCTAAGGAAATGGACGTTATTTGAGCCGTGTTAGAGACTTTGATGCTTAATGACTCTGCATAGTTAGCGGCACGGCCGGCACGTATCTTTAGCTCTGAGCGAGCGGTACCTCTCTCTCAGTCACCCCACCCTTACCCTTTGCGAGAAAGAGAATCACCGTTCGCTCAGAGCTAAAGGTACGTGCCGCTAGCTGTACCCAAGGTTTGTGAGGTCCGTTGTCGATCTTATGTCCACGCGAAATGATGATTTTGATGTATTGATAACATGAGGCAACCATTGCTGGTGTGCTGGTGTAGCGTGCAAAATAATTTATAGTTAATGTGAAGTTAGCCTATCATCGTCATTGGGACGTATGTTTGGTAAAAGCCCGATCGCGATGAGGACGATATATGAGTTGATAGTTTTGATTATTGTGATTTTTCTGTTTACTTACTGCTTCTATTTACGCACACATATTGCGTGTAAATCACTAAACATCGATCACAGACCTGATAACAGCTGCTACACAGACCACCATAGCCCAATGTTCTCGTGACGCTAAATATCGCACCAAGTGGAGGCGCATCTCGAGAACTGCATTATCCGAATTAGATGAATCATCGTGAAACCACGACCACTCCGTCAAGAGTGCACGACTAAGGAGATTACGGATAAATATCGTCATTATAAGGTTATGAAAAAAAAAATACGATCTTTTTTCAGTTGTTTTTGTGTAAAAGATAAATAAATGATACATTTGTACAAAAATATAAAACGAACTTTATAAGCGGGCGACAAGTTTTCATTTCGTTAGTCTCCAAAACTCATTTATTATTCATTTTCATCACTGAAATAAAACAATAGCTCTATAGATTTTCTTAAAAGATTTGTTGAAGTTAAATTCGTATATTTACATAATACTTTGTACAGTTGTAGAAAAAAGTTGATACGTGGACGATAACTTCACAAAGGCCAGAATTACTAAAATCTTGCTATTTTAATATTTCATGAGTGATATCTTTTTTGTGGTAGTGTGTTAAAGTCGTACAAACTCACATTATTGAAAGAAATAAATGCATTTTTTGCATTGCATGCATTTTACCTATTCGTATATCCCCACCGAGGGGCTCGAGCTTACCTTTTTAACTTCTATTGGGGTAATTCTGGCCTTTGTGAAGTACGCGGACCCAGTGTAATGTGCAAGCTTTTAACAGCACGTTCAATACAGTACAGGTTCAGTAATAGATATACATGTCATGTGCGTCTATACTTTGAAATATATTTTTAATCATATAACCCTTTCCATATTTTTTTATTCTTGTAGATACAGTCCCGTACACTTCATTTATAACAGTAAAGACCGAAAAGAAAATACTTTTAGATAAATTGTTATTTCAATGTATAAAAAATAAATAAATTAAAATATATTTATTTCAAAAAAACATATAGGGTACATAGGAAACTCAGCGCTCAATCTCCTACATTGAGATTATGTGCGTTGAGTGGTCAACACTCGGAGCGTTTCTATGACAAAAACAAAACAAAATCATAAACACTAATAGCAGAATCAAATCAAATTATTCTGTAAAATTTTACATTTTATGAAGTGACCGAAGAAACATCCAAGAACTGGCCACAGGCTAGATGCACGTTATACACCGTGAAATTTAACTGGTTGTTTTTCCTTAAATGGAGTGTTCAGTCCATTAAACTGAACAACTTTCCCCAAGGAACATAGGCTGGCAAATGAAAAAAAAAAAATTGCTGTCCCCATAGTAAATCGATCAGCTGGCCGCGCAGTTTTGTATGAACGGGCCAATTTTTTTTGTCGTTTTACAGCCCATGTTCCTTGGGGAAAGTTGTTCAGTTTAATGGACTAAACACTCCATTTTCCGAAAAACAACCAGTTAAATTTCACGGTGTATGTATCCACTTATGAATTCGACTGTACCTTACATCTTTGAATTTGTAACGCTTGATATACGGTTAGACAACCGTCAGTCAAGTGCTCTGTGTCAGAACTGGGATAAAGGTGAGATCGGACTTGTTCAAAGCGCGCTCGACCCTCAAAGTGTGTCACGGTTATGCGCGTTAACTACATCGTTTACCACTGCACCTTTATAAACCAGTTGCAAATTTCGTACCAGTTTCAGACTCGTTAGAGCAAGACGCTTTGTACAACACGATTTTAATTAAATTCTGGACTTGCTGTGCATAGTTTGGGGACAATTATTTCGCCTGAAACTATGTTTTAGCAATGTAGAACTTTTCTACAATTTTGTTTTGGCTGTATAATTCGTGGTGACGGTGGTGACGGTAGAGTAGAACACATTTGTCACCAAACCTTACTCTTCCCGTGGGTGTCGTAAGAGGCAACTTAGAGACTACACATTGAACAGGGAACGGGCAGCAACGCTCTCTGATACAGTAACCTTTTAATCTGCGATCTCCAACCCGCCTGCCAAGCGTGGAGATTATGGCAAAACCCTCCACTTAAGTGGAGGAGGCTCATAGTCCAGCAGTGGACTGTAACGGGCCGTTGATGTTGGTGATTTATAATTCGTTGACGTAGCTTAAAGTTACGCCATGTAATTCCCGATTTAACCATCTTCTTTTCGTGTAAGTTGCCGACAAACGACATGACAACACAAACCCTAGTGTCAGCTATAGAAGTAATCCGACATGGCTAAAGTGACGGCTATTATCCGTAGATGGCGTAGCGTGCCTTCCGAAGCACGGAATGTTTACTTCAGGTGCTTCAGTCAACAAATCATAACCAAACTGGGAAAAGTATCACAAAGAGATTTTTGTATGGCCATGTCCATTTCCACTGAGATTCGAACCCGTTCTGGGTTCTCTCGGAAGAACAAGGCCCCGTTTCACGAAGCAACAATTTACTAGTAACAAGTTACAATTTGATGTTCATTGCGTAGTTAATTCGCCTAAGCTGAGGCTTTATCGTTTTAATCGCAATGTACATCGAATTGTACTTGTAATTTGTAATTGTAGCTTCGTGAAACGGCTCCCAGGCCACGGAGGTTTTGACGCTTACCTTGATGAAGTCGAAGGTCTTGGTGAGCATGACGATGGCGGCGGCCCTCTCCTGCCACACCATCCGCCAGAAGTTGACCACGGTGTCTTCAGTCGGCCCCTGCGTCACGATGTACGCATTTGGTTTTAATATACTCTGTGGAGAAAACAATTGTCATTTGATAAATGGGACTTAGTTTATTTTATCACTGAAAAAAGCTGCGAGATGAAAATACTTAATTCAGGGTAGAGTCATGTCTTTCTGTGAGCACATAATCCTTACTAATATTATAAACGCGAAAGTTTGTATGTAAACCTACTGAACGGATTGAGATGAAATTTGGAATAGAGATAGTTGAGAGATAGTTTGTACCCTGGATTAATAGGATACTTTTTCGGAAAAATGTCTTATTCCCACGGGAAAATCTTACACAACTCGAGCGTAGCCGCGGCCGGATCGCTAGTAAGCTAATAATTATTATAATAGTTATTACATGTTAGAGCTGGCTAACAAATCGCCATTGGCAGCTCAAAATTTCTGATGCCAGGGTAAATTGAGTCAGTGTTTGATCTTGCAACCCGTGACGTAAAATAACAAAAACAATAACCTCTGTGTTTCAATACCATAAACCAAAAATATAGTGAAAAGTTCATGAAACTACGTCACTAAAAAAAAAAAATCAAAGTATTCAACACTTTAAAATCAAGTTCTTCATTTTCACTGCATTCTATTATCTTATTAAAACATTTTCCTTAATAAAAATGTGGAAGTGAGTTTGTTTGTTTGATCCGTTTTTACGGTTGAACGGTTCAACGAACTACCCTCCCGTCTGAAAACATTAGTGTGCACACATCCCTTGTAGGAAGAAAAGAGGCACTGTTCTACATATTGAAAGAAATCAAAATTATTTGCCACATAAAATTTACTTTGTGGTGTGTTAAGAAAAACACACCTATATACACCGTGTCTATTAATCAGCCGAGTGCAGATTTTTCTGTGAGAGCTTAGTGTGGTGAGTTTCAGAGATCTCCCACGGTGCTGTAGTTTTTAAAGTAAAATAGATTGATTTTCTCAGAATTTGTGTAATAAATAAAAAATAAAATAATAAAAAACAAACAATTTATTTAAGGCGCAAGAAGACCCATAGCTACTAATGTAACACTTTTAACACTAACACTTCTACTAACACTTTTACTTTTTTTTTAACTTTTTCTGTGTAATGTTTTTGTTTTGTTATGTATAGAATTTTGTTATTTATTCTTTTGGCCGTCATCTTTGTTCTTTTATAATCTCACTGCTCGCTCACTGCAACCGTAATATACTTTTTTTTTCATAGCAAAGATTTATATTATATGAAGGGTTTACATACTTGATATAAGTTTAATAAGCCAAATAATCGTAATATAATGCTCCGTGTTAAACAAAAAATAATAAATACAATTTAAGGCACATTTTACACCCTGTAAAAATATTAATAAAATAGTAAAAATAATAAAACAAATAATATAATATATTTATTATTTAATATATTTTTCACATTTGCAAGTGCTATAAATCAACCGAATGCGTACTAATGCTTTTCTTTGATAAATGATGTGTGGGTGACTTTCGTGTTTTTTCAAGAAATTCGTTCTGAGGCCCGTCTTCAATCGAAATCGAAATTATAAGCGTCATTCGAAATACATTGCGTAGCTATAACCCGAGCAGATAAAGAATAGATCTGAAAATGGCGTCCGCTCGCATGCAAACTCGCTCACAATCTATTGCTGTCTATACTCACACAGTGAAGTACACGCTGCAAAAAAATAATGATAATAATCAGGGGTTGGATTTAGAAACAATTGGAATCGATCGGAGGAAACTGACCATGTGGGGGAGGGCTTAACTGAATTCCGCTACATCGACTTAACCTTTAGGAGACTTCGAAAATAAATTAATGAAAATATCAATTTCTTATCACACAAGCGGTTTAAAAAACCATTTCTCGCTTCCTGAAGCAAACACAAATAAATAATAAAGACAAATTAAATAATCCAGTGTTATATTTTACACTTGCTCCTTATTTAAAAAAAAAAACAACGGCCCGTTACAGTCCACTGCTGGACTATGAGCCTCCTCCACTTAAGTGGAGGGTTTTGCCATAATCTCCACGCTTGGCAGGCGGGTCCTTATTTATTTTATTAATATTTTTTGTTATTATTATAAGTATAATTAATAATAATAATAATAAACCCATCCCGTCCCGTTTTAAATCATAATTATAAAAAAGAATAATTAATAACAAAAAAAAATCAGTAGGAAAAATAAAAATCGGTTTTTGAGAACTTGTTTTGCCAACTGTACCTTAAGTACCCGCCGCCATTTTCAGATCTATTCTTTATCTGTACGGCTTATAATATGAAAGCAGAAATATTAAGGTTTAATTTGAGCTAATTGGTTCAAAGTGGTACTGCAATGTATATTAGTAAAATCGCATCTTCACGGCGCGAAAATGTTTCCGACTTCTCAAAACATTTACGGAACTCCTGAAAGGTAGCCATGCAAAGTTTTAATAACAGTTTCGGTCCAGTTTTCAGGAACAACAAACAACAAAACAAGAACAATGGGCCGAAGTCCGACCAACTTCAACTTCAACTGAATATCAGTTTTTCTCTAAACAATAAGGTATTGAATCTTTGGGTTTGTTTTTGACATTATACCTGAGAGGAAGCAATATCGGAAACGAGGTCAATTCGCTCAGTGGATTACAGCGTAATGGCCCTATTGGACCCTCGTCCTTAAGCGTTTTGGTCCCTTCCTTACTCTTTTTGTCGTGAGCCGACTGATTTCTGCCCTTTCAAGTTTTTTGGTCTTTATAAAAAAACCTTCATCCGGGTTTATAGTTTACTAGCGGTCCGCCCGCGTTATGTAAGATTTTCCCGTGGGAATACGACATTTCCCGGTAAAAAGTGTGTTATTTCAGGGTACAAAATATCTATATTCCAAATTTCATCAAAATCCGTCCAGTAGTTTAGGCGTGAAAGCGGAACAAACGTACAAACATCTAAACATCCAAATATATTTTAGAAGACATCAACTACCATTTTGGATCAGTAACTGTTGTTTTTTTCCCCAGTAGAACGCGATTTACTAAACTTATTATCGCTTGTATCTTTTGTTCATTTTAGTAAGAGTACGCTACTGAAGTGCGACACACGGAAGATCTGTTTTTTCCCCAGTAGAACGCGATTTACTAAACTTATTATCACTTGTATCTTTTGTTCATTTTAGTAAGAGTACGCTACTGAAGTGCGACACACGGAAGATCTGTTTTTTTCCCCAGTAGAACGCGATTTACTAAACTTATTATCACTTGTATCTTTTGTTCATTTTAGTAAGAGTACGCTACTGAAGTGCGATACATGGAAGATCTGTTTTTCCCCAGTAGAACGCGATTTACTAAACTTATTATCACTTGTATCTTTTGTTCATTTTAGTAAGAGTACGCTACTGAAGTGCGACACACGGAAGATCTGTTTTTTTCCCCAGTAGAACGCGATTTACTAAACTTATTATCACTTGTATTTTTTGTTCATTTTAGTAAGAGTACGCTACTGAAGTGCGACACACGGAAGATCTGTTTTTTCCCCAGTAGAACGCGATTTACTAAACTTATTATCACTTGTATTTTTTGTTCATTTTAGTAAGAGTACGCTACTGAAGTGCGACACACGGAAGATCTGTTTTTTCCCCAGTAGAACGCGATTTACTAAACTTATTATCACTTGTATTTTTTGTTCATTTTAGTAAGAGTACGCTACTGAAGTGCGACACACGGAAGATCTGTTTTTTCCCCAGTAGAACGCGATTTACTAAACTTATTATCGCTTATATTTTTTGTTCATTTTAGTAATGTCAGTTTTTTTTTCTTAACCCAAAAATAATTTAACATTACAAGTTAGTTCGTGCCTGTCTCATTGCCTATCTTAAAAGCAAGGTAACATACAGTGAAAAAAAAATCTTTAATAAAAACAGACTTTGAAGGTGTTTACAGACACTAAGCGCTCGTTAAGGCTTCCACGAAGTACATATAAACTACATTTGGTTTTAAGTTACCAGAATGCAGCAAGTTCTAATAAAGTCTGTGTACTCTAGCGATGAGATGAAAGTTGAAGAGCGGAAACTTCGCTCGCTTTCTACGTGGTATCATCTTGCCAGCACTGACATAGGCACGGAAATACCTACTCTATTCACAATCAAATGGTAACAAAAAATAATAAACGCTTTTAAGGCGACGCCCTATTTGAAAAATCGTTCTTGGGTTCCCCTTTTTGAACTCGCGGATCTCACGTCTCGGAATATGTACCAAATCAAGAAAATTACAACCAACAGAAGAGTTTATCATTTAGCGGCGTAACCAAGTAGATTTTACATATAATCAAGGAATAATAAATAATTAAAATCACTGAAAATCACCCCACATTCAATATTTGCAAATCTGTTATCTCAATATTTTCAGCGACAACAACATATTTTTTTTGTATTTTTTGGGTGGCTATATTAATACGTAAACGGCGAAACCAGCTAGTTTTTTAATTCGTTCTATATTTTTCATAAAATCAAGAACAAAATAAGAACATGTCAGTGAGCAATGGAGAGGAGCATTCTAAAAATAAGGAAACTACACAAAGTCAGAAGCACCAAAATAAGGGAAAGGACTCAAGTAATAGACGCATTAAATTTCGCTTTAAAATCTAAATGGAAATGGACTGGACATGTAGCACGACTTAAGGACAAAAGATGGACACTGAGGACAACAACATGGAAGGGACCTGTAGGAAAAAGAAGAGTAGGAAAACCGAAGAAAAGGTGGACAGATGACATCATGGAAACTGCAGGAAAGGAGTGGACCAAGATAGCCAAAGATCGCGACCAATGGACGAGTATGGAGGAGGCCTTTACCCTGAAGGGATCTGTTAGCAATCAACATTGAAATGTAAATAGAATGAACAATTTTGTTAAACAGAAATATAAAGGCTTTATTATTATTATTATTATATTTTTCACAAAAAAGAGAAAAGAATTCAAGAAAAACGAGTTTTTTCGCACGATTCCTGTGCAGTGTCGGACGTAACCTCCGTGAAGCATCGCACGCTAATATGAACGTTATTTCAGTAGTGCGTCGGTTGAACTTTCAACTAAAGCGCGTTGAGTTGCTAATTTAGGATAGGACCTCGCCTTATCAAACCAACGACGCATCTTTTTGGAAACGAACCGTAGTGATTCTTAGTTATCAAAATCATCGGCAGCTCATATACGTCCCCACCGAGGGGCTCGAGCCTACCCTGAATTAGGGCGATTACCACGCTGGCCCAGTGCGGGTTGGTTGACTTCACACACAACTTTTGAATATCTTCGCAGGAGTGTGCAGGTTTCATCGCGATATTTTCCTTCACCGTAAGAACGTCGAATAAACGTACATATGAATTCGAAAATCGAAAACACATTGGTACTTGGTGGGGATCGAACCCGTGTCTCCCGGACGGAAGACAGCGGCCCTAGCCACTAGACCTCCGACGCTCTTTCTTAGTAATCTATAGAATCCAAAAAAATATTTGTCTTATTACCAGTTTTACAAAACACTTAATAATATAAACTGTAAAACGTAATCACAACTAAGCAGTTGATAAAATTAAAAAATATTTAAAACTTAGATCGCGAACTTTTCCATGTGGATCGTAGTCTAGTTTATCGTATTTGAAAAATAAACAAACGAGAAAATGAGCTGTTATTTTTCTTTTATTCTTTCCAGGATCACATTTCAGGAAATGTTTGATGAAACATCCTGTAGTATTTCCCGTATTGTTTTTATTTCGCTTGGAATGTTTTATTTTTTATCAGCCAGTATAAACTTATGTTAGACAGAATATCTTAATTATGAATTTAAAGTTCTAGTTATATTGTTGGATGATTGCGCTATTTACTGTAGATAAAATCGAGCGAAATATACCTAACAAGCAAAATAAGTGTCCGAAATACTTACAAGCCCTTTCTGTATTGTGTTACAAGTATAATAGGCCCTTTCTGAATTGGTCACTTTACTTTTGGAGCACGGGACCCATAAAACTATCGGATCTTTCGCAAAATGGTGACTACTCGCGATACGAAATGGCAACTTACTGAAAAGAAATGAAAGCTAAAAGGGTTGTGATATTGAATACTTGGATGCTTGTGTAAGTGGGGGTTGCGACATGGCACTTCGAAATTTTATTTTACGACATTGCACTTTGCGAAATCGGCGGCGAAGCATTCCGCCAGACAATGTGTAAAAATGTTCTTTAGGATAGATTTTAGTACGTACTTAAGACTTGTCTGTCTTTTGGTGAGTTTTAAAGACTAGACTTGCCTTTTCAAGTCAGATCTTGCAAATACATCTTTGTACATTGATCTAATGAGTGGTGACCACAACTACAGAATTCCAACAGTTTTGTAAATATGTTAATCTTGTCACATCAACATCAACGGCCCGTTACAGTCCACTGCTGGACTATGAGCCTCCTCCACGGGTTTTGCCATAATCTCGCACACGCTTAGCAGGCGGGTTGGAGATCGCAGATTAAAAGGTTACTGTATCAGAGAGCGCTGCTGCCCGTTCCCTGTTCAATGTGTAGTCCCTAAGTCGCCTCTTACGACACCCACGGGAAGAGTAGGGGTTGGTGGCAAATGTATTCTACTCCGCCGTCACCACACGACCAATCTTGTTAATCTTGTACCATTATAAAATGGTGACCTTTGTTGTTCATTCCTATGTTAGGTTGACTTTTCCTCACTTCAGCTAAAAATGCCTGGCTGAAGTGGTTATTAATACCTAATTGTCAGTTGGATTGTTTAGTAAAGTTTTAAAATCACAGTATATATCTTAGTAATTTGAAGCAGTTTTATTTATAGGTAGTTTAAATTATAAAGCGCTTGGGAAAAATTAATCGAATTAAAAAGTAGAATAGCGTAGTAGCTTTGAAGAGATCTTTGTCCTCCCTTGCCTGGTATAGTTACTACGAAACTTTCTATTTTGTTTAAGACAGTCACATAGTGTGCCAAAAAATATCTTCAAACGTATAAAATACCCCGGAACAGAAAATATTATATAAGGTGCAAACGAGAAAAATATCATAAAGAATCGTAAAGAATACTTAGAAAAATTACTCGAGTATGTAGGAGGGCGTAGATCGTATATCGTACGTGTCATACGCTCGTCTGCGCACTTGAAAAGAACCGGAAAATGTTCTCGCAATATTCAGAGAGCTCAAACCCCTTCAGGTTATAAGCCTGATGTATTTCAGTGAAGGGTAAACAATAAAAACGAAATTGTGTACGTGTGAGACTCTTTAAAATATGTGTTAAAACCATCAGAGTAAGGAAACATACATAATTATGTCGATTAAGTTTCAAGGATATTAGGATTTTTTATTGAGGTATAGTTAAAATAATAATTATAAAGCGAAAAATCTGTGGTTCTAGTGGGAACTAGTGTTAATTAATAGTGTGTGTGTGTGTGTTGGGTGTGTGGGTGGGTGTGTGCAATTCACGTTTAATATACTCACATCTATGTAGGAAGCGTTAATGTAGTCGGAGTCCGGCTCCCGTTCTATAGTTTCTAGCACCACTCTGTTGTAGTCATCTGTGGACAAAACAATATCGGGTTACTAGATGTAGTTGTATCGAGGAATTACGCTAGGTTTGTTAACAGGTCGTATTCGGCCCCACCGAGGGACCCAAATGTATCTAGAGGCCTTAGTCCCAATGCTGGGTTAGTTGACTTCAAATAAAATTATGTATAACGTTTGAATTTAATGACCGTTACGTAGGGAAAAAGGTGAACTTGAACTTGAATGTGGATGGATATGTTGGGAGAGGACGACCAAAGAAAAGATGGATGGATTGTGTAAAAGATGATATGTGCAGGAAGGATGTGAGTGTTGAAATGACGGCTGATAGGGATGAATGGAGGAAGAAAATATACTGCGCCGACCCCAAATGATGGGATAAGGGCAAGCCAATGATGATGTTTGTTATTATTTGCCTTCTCTAATACGGCATTCTATTTTACTGGAATTTTTATGATTTTAGTGAGAATTTTCTAATAAATAAAAAAAAAAACAAAAAGAAAAAAAGGAAAGTAGTTGTGGTAGGATTTTTTATAATAATTTTGCCTTGCGCGAGGATTTTATATTTTCATTAATGTTTTAATTGAAAACGGTACTTTGACACAATATCA
The DNA here is from genome assembly GCA_951230895.1 of Carpatolechia fugitivella. Classification (NCBI taxonomy): domain Eukaryota; kingdom Metazoa; phylum Arthropoda; class Insecta; order Lepidoptera; family Gelechiidae; genus Carpatolechia; species Carpatolechia fugitivella. Next base: position 4,366,649 of record OX579664.1, read on the forward strand.
TTATAGCATCGACTTTAAATGAAATATTAAAAATGTTTTTACCAATACCCTCACATTCTTAAAAAAAACATAACCGTATTTTTTTATTTGACTGTGTGTCAGCGACTTCATCAACGTGTCTTTTAATTTTCCCATGGATTTTTTTATTTATCGATCACACCTATCTGAATTTCATCTAAATCATTAGAGTCGTTTCCGAGAAACACAAATGTAATGTAGTACAACGTAGAACAAGAAATCATAAAACTATGCTGTTTATGTAATGTAGTTTATATTAAAACTAGCATAGGAAATAAAAAAGTAAGCTAAGAACCATGTACATAGATTTAAGAAAATAAGTTAAGAAAATTGTATCTAAAAGATGAATAAAATAATTTCGTAGTGTCCTGTTCCCTAACCTAAAGAAAATTTTAAAAATAGGAATGAAAGTATGAAAGATTATGAACAAAAGTACGAAAGTCAAAGTCAAATTAATTTATTTCCATAGGATGTTGTTACATCACTTAGATCCGTCTTTACATTTTTTTGGGTGAGTTCACTAACACAATGGCGGAATCTGTGGAGAAGAGCTAAAAGCGAGAACTGGAATGATAAAGAGGCTCGGAATGAAAATTGGATTGGCTTGGTATCTGAATGTTTTTGTCTTTTTGTTTGTCTTATTAACACAACTAATTGTTAAATAAATAAATAAATAAATGTGTAAGCAATAAAGACTTATTGCAAAGCTAGTGTGACAAAAACATACGAACACTTCTTGCGTTAACGCGTATTGTCGCTGATTTTCGCGTTTTGTCTCTTTTGGCGTCGGGTATTCTGAGCACGTACCGCCTGAATTTTCCCCTTGAATACAGACCGGATTTATTATAACGGCAAACAATTGATTTTCAAGTAGTATCTAAAATCACAGCACCTTGTTTACAGGAAAGATTTTGAGCCACTTTTACCCCTCTGTATCCAAGTTAAAGGTAGTTAACATTGTAAAGAACTTTTTTCCTTCTTAGGAATTAAGTATATCAGAAATTTTAATTACAGAGTTATTATTGGCCCAAATAAGTTGTAAATATTTTATTTTCCATAGTATCAAAAAGGGACACTATTTTTAGAAATAGAATATTTTTTTGGCAATATTGGTCACGGTCCCCTAACCCCCCCCTCTACCACCCCTCCTGCCCCTCCCTGGTTTTCCTTAACGATTTTCTTAAACATTTTTGAGAATATTTCTTTTCAATACAGTCAACTTTAATATAAACGTTATTTAGGTATTTTTCCTGAGCATAATACAAGGTGTCTCGACAATAGCGCTCTAGCGGGAGACTGTTCGCGCTTTGTCAACACCCTGTGCACAAAGCAACTACTTTTCTTCAGCCAATACAAAGCAAACAAAGGAAAAGTGGTCGGCGACGTCGAGTCTATTGAAGTAGTAAAAAGAATCAAAACCTGATCCCTATACCCCTCTAAACAAACATTACATTACTATAAGTTTATTTTTCTATGTTACAATTCTGAAAAGGGATATACGATGGACCAGGAGTCCATAATGCATACAGCAGCCTAAGCGAGTAGCAATGAAAAAATTGTTCCGAGTAGTCATAAAAGATGGCGTGAAGGAAAGAAGTGAAATTTGTATTTGAAAAATTATTTTTTTTAACACATTTTTTATCTTGTATTTATTGTTCAAAAGACAAAATCAGTACATGTCAGTCATACTCAGTCAGTCATGTTCTTTATAGAACAATGAGGAATATTTAAATTTTGTTGTGTGGTCTTTACAATGTTTCTATTTCATAACGATTGTTTCGTGCGGTTAACTTCTTATTCTAAACTTAAGTTAATTTAATGGTTCTTAATACCTAGTGCTCGGGAATTGGTTATCAACCAATGCTATATATAAGTTAAATTTAAATATAGCGTAAGTTTTGACTTCAATAATGAGATTAATTAAACTTTGCTTGGAGCTGGCTGCATTCAGCAGTTTCAACACTAATTTATTTGCTACGAAGTTTGTAGCGCTTTTGTAGCGCTTCGTAGCGAGGACGTAGCAATTACTACGATTTTGCAATCGACTAGGGAACTATTTTCCTTTTAAATAATTTAAATTTATTTCTGTTGGGCAGCCATTATTAGAATTACATATTCTAGTAGTGGCTTCCTGCATGTTTATTTGTTATTTTTTATGTATATGATAGCAGTTAGAATATAATTTCCACGAGAATGTTACTGTTGGATTCGGGCCAAAATAAAAGGCATTCTATAGTTTTTTTACTGTAGCCGATTTTTGAGGTTATTGTTAGTACATGGTTTGATGGTAATAATCTACTTTAAGTAAGATAAATACTTACAAGGTATAACTTTCTGGTTCTGGTTTTTGTGTGCGTTGCTCTTTTTGGTCGCGTGCCGACACGAGTGAGTCTCCACCTTTACCGCTGTCTGAGAACAAAACCAACAGGAATTAGTGTATTAATTTATTATTTTTATTTGTTTTTTTCTGAGACTAATTTTAATTTACAAAAATGCGAACAATAATAAAAATAAAATTATAAACAAATGAATTCGTGGTTCGACATTTATTAAAAACTAGCGGTCCACCCGTGGCTACGCCCGCTTTATGTAAGATTTTCCCGTGGGATTAGGTCTTTTTCCCGTAAAAAGTATTTTTTGTGTTAATGCAGGCTACAATCTATCTCCATTTCAAATTTCATCCAAATCTCTTGAGTACTTTAAGCGTGAAGGCGGAACAAACATCTAAACATCCAAACATCCAAATATATTTTCACCCCAGGGGTATCTTCCAGGGGTGGCTTGGGTCCGGAATGATAAGATTAGAGTGAAGATGATTTTACTATTTAGTCAGTAGAAGTTAGCTCTTTACTCGTTTTGGTATTAAAATGTTTTCTAATTTCGACCAAGGGCTTTGAAGTGAGCAGAGCAGTACATACATATTTATTTTCACGTTGATGAGTTCAATATTGACTTCGCTCCACGTCGACTTTAGGTCGAAACTCTAACGGACTAAAGGGATCAAAGGAGGTACAAAATTAATAAAAAAAAGTATAAACTTTGAACCTTTCATTAAAGCCAATTTGATATTTTTTAAGGAAAATGCCAGGAAAGGATTTTTTCAATAAATTCTTAAATTGCTCTACGACTATTATCTATGAAGTTTTTTCTGGTATCTTGAAGATTGTAAAATCCCTTTTTAACACGCTTCTATTAGCTTCACCTGTATGCTTGTATGCTTGTATGTAACCGACTCTTTGTTTGGACTCGATTTTGACACACTTTAAACAGACAGATTTAATTGAAACTTTGTACACTTATCAAGAACTACTCTCTCCATTTAAATCTGGGTTAAGTACCTATTCCTGTTACAAGAAAAGGTTTGAGTAGAATATTTGGGGAACTCTGTTCCTGCATCAGTTTTTTTTAAAAAGGGTAAGTAAATGTAACATTAATTAACTCCCAGTTACTTGAATATTTCAAGATTTTCTAGTTCAATTAAGAATGTTTGCTTAGCCTTTCATCTTCACGTAATGGGAAAATTATACAACATTAATTATACATAGCAAATACGCCGAAATACCAATCAAGTTAATCCTTAATAAGTACTTGCGCTCGGTAAATTCGATAAACGAGGTCGTGGGTAATATTTCAGTGATATAACAATACTGTTTGCCATACTCAGTTATTTGTATGAGGCAAATGTGGTTTTGACATTTTAATTTCAATCGCATGCAGATTCAATTCCATTTTAATCCGTATTAACCGACTTCAAAACAGGAAGTTCTCAAATAGGCTGTATTTAAAAAATATATATAATTTCGTTGGACATGTAGTAATGAATTGGTTTGTTTTTTGCGCAGAAGAAACTGAGTTGATAGGATTTAGTGAAAAGATTTATTTCCTAAATATTTAAATCTAAATTGTAAATAACAAATTATGAGCGTTGTAAGTGTCTAACTTTTCACTTTATATCCTATAAGCCCTGAAAATTGTTTCAGCTTCAATTTCATTACGTCGTTGGCACATGAACGTTCATATTTCATGAGATGAATTCACAATGTTTGTTCAGCTGATTCTTTACTTAGTTTGAGGCAGATCTGACATCTTTGAACAAAGTTTTGAATAATATTATTATGTTTAGCGAGTCACGATAATCTTTCTACTATATAGAACTGAATGTTTGTCCTTTTATAACTAGAGAACGACTACACCGATTTCCTATTAATTCGGGAGCTTCAGAGTGAATGACTAGCGCAGACCGTCCTGCTTCTAAAGCACTTCTAATCAGAATCAGAAGTCTTTATTTGCCAGAATACAGTGAAAACAGATTTTATTATATAATTATTCAGTTCATGTATTCAACTCATTAGGTATGCAAATCAAATAAAAATTAATACATTACTATACTCCAATAAAAATTATTACATCATATCTAAATTATGTCACAATAATATGCAAATATAAATAAAAATTGACAAATAAAAAATAAGTCGCAGAGATTAATTTATTAATTTAAAAATTAAAGTTAATAAGTTATCGCCAGAAGAAATATATCATAGTCAAATAGTAATGAAACTAATAAATACACATTAATAAAATTGAAGCACCAGTTCCAGCTTCAGCCACCAAAAGGAATACGCCTACTGAATAAAGTACTATAATAATAGAACCGTGGCAGGATTACTGAAAGCTATCGAGGTTCATCCAGCTCCTTGTTCATTAGCCAGCAGCCACACGTGCTGTAACTCACTGTAATGGCCGCAACTGATGACTTGAGGGGTAACTTAGCACATAAATCCAGTGCATGGAAGAGTCTGGATGTGGAACTCCGGGATTAGTGAATGTTCAACCGACAGTGGTCTATTGGCTAGGACCGCTGCCTCCCGTCCTGGAGACACGGGTTCGATCCCCACACGTATCAATGTGTTTTCGAATTTCAAATTCATAATGTACGTTTATTCGACGCTCTTACGGTGAAGGAAAACATCGTGATGAAACCTGCACACTCCTGCGAAGAAGTTCAAAGGTTGTGTGTGAAGTTGACCAACCCGCACTGGGCCAGCGTGGTCGATTAAGGCTTGATCGTCTTAATTCAGGGTAGGCTCGAGCCTCTCGGTGGGGACGTATATGAGCTGTAGATGATGATGATGAAAAAATTAAAGCGAAGTTCAATGAGGAAGATTGCTGCCGATTCGTGTGCTGTTTCTCTAAAAAATTTTGGTTCTTTTCTTTTCTTGTTAAAATGTGTGTATTTCTGTTTTGTGTCACTTGCATTTAAGCTTCAGAAAGGTACGCTTCAGAAAGGTAAGGTCGCTGTAAGTCCATCCGAAAAATTACAGCATCAGACTTTTGGAATAGATGAATAAAAAAATATTTGTTTGTTCAATGTTTTTAAGGGAGAGTTGTCCAGTTTTCACTCTCCTTAAATAATATTTCGGCTTTTGTAACGTTAAAGCTACCTAATAATTTAAGCGGTGTGTTGCCACTTTAGCTATTTATTGTAATATAAAACAAAGCGGAAAAAGCTCACGTAGTTGCCAAGATGGCTACGTGACTCAATATTGGATACCGATATCTTGACACTGGATACCGATAGTAACTGAGTGCGGTACATTTCTACACAGAAAATTGTTTGCTCATTGAAACTATATGTGAGTTTTTTCTACGGCACTTCGTAGCAGTTTCTTTCATGTGACATTGTTTTTGTTTGGACATTTATTATTTTATTTATTTAGAGGTTTAATACCGCGCTCGCTCCCTGCTGGGCAAAAGCTCTCTCTCTCTCTCATTTCATTAAAATAAAAAGGCCATTAGGAATATAGAGTTTTACTTTTATATTTATTTTTTTGTGAAAAATAATGTATTTTATTCCTTGCCTAATATCAGGAGTAAATACGTTTAAAAAATTCGAATTAAAGAATCAACTCTGAACAAACAGACTACCTTGCCCTTTTAGATCTATGATCTACAAGTACACATAATAAGATCTTGGCATGCGTTTGATTACACATATTTATCCCTTAAATAATAGTAGTTGCGCTTCACGTCAAGCAAGCTCTTCAACTCTGGTATCAATACATAAAGTTTTGGGTGCTTCAGTGTGTATGACGATTCTCATCAATATAACAAAAGGCTAAGTTGACCTCTGGTTAACCAAGTTGTTAATTGAAAGTGTTGTCGAGCGATGTTAGTAGATATACGTAGGATTTCTGTTAAATCAAGTGTCCTATATTAGTGCTAGGACTGAGCTAGATTTTCTTGAAATTTGGACGATATTGGTGTCGATTCGGCATACGCCCAACTAAACTAAACTTAAAATTAGTCCTGTCACTTTCTATCATTTTTAATTGAAAAGAGACCGAAGATCATCGGTTTTGTTTTTATCTATGACTTCACGACTTCAGGACTAACGCTTGGTGGACCCCATGCATGCGACCAGAATGACCACCAGTCGGAAGAACGGTGGTGAGAAGTCACCCGGCGAGCAACATCTATGCCTGATAGGAGTTGACCACGACCGCACTGCTAAAGCCCGTCACAGACGGAGCTATAATATATATTATAGCACGAGGCAGCCAGCTCTCTCATCACCATTCACTTTGTGTGCAAAGCGGGGGTCAAGTAGAATGGCCGGTCACTGATTGATTCGCCATTTTGTTTGACCCCCGCTTTGCGTGAAAGTGAATGGCGACGAGAGAGCTGGCTGTCTCGTGCTATAATATATATTATAGCTGCCGTGTGTGATGCCCTTAAGAATGTTACGACTGAGAAGAAGAAGAAAGTATATAAGATTACCTGGAACTCGAGTTTGTAGAGCACGGGGAACTTGCGGCGCTGCTCGCACAGCTTGGGGAAGTTCTTTATCTCCACGGGCCGGTCCGGGATCGTCTCCGATATCGAGCCGTTCTCGTCCGCTGCAAGCCAAAACACACGGTTAGTACGAGACGACACGTCTTAAGTCGTAATGGAGTACGCGAGGCCTATTGAAAAGCCAATCCGTCAAGCTTTTTTGAATTAATATTCTAATTTGGCGGATTATCAGAAGACTTTACACAACGCCTATTGCGTTGGTTCGTCAAATGGTTTCTTGTAAATGTTCCATATAAGGTATGATGGAACATTTACAAGACATGTGACGAGTGCGATAGTAGCGAGACTGTGACGTCTCCCGCCCGTTTCGTCGTCGTCGTAGTCGTCCCGTAGAATGCATGCAACCCGTCTGAGCTGCTACAAGTTTGCCGCTATACTTCGATTCGTCCGTACCTCAATGCTTCAGCTCAGCGTAGAGCAGGGGTGCGGTATGATGAAGCGCGGATCGAGGTAGCGGCTTACTAGTAGTAAGGTCTTCGCACATTTCACCCACTCAACACCGACTCCACTCCAACTGAACTCATAGTATGGCATTGAAATGTAAGTTTTATGTCGTGTTATTTAAGAGTGAATTTTACAACATGTCATGTCGAAAGTGGACGACGAGTAGGCGACGCGTGGTCCACGACGACTCGTTGATATCGAATTGATAGTTGAATTGGAAGGGTGTTGGATATTGTGCGAAGACTTGTAAACGGGTGATAGGGTAGTACATAGGATTTTACTGACGGTACTGCCTACGCGCAACATGTGCGGTTGATTGCATTACTTTAATACGTTGTGTTTGTGTTGTATTGAGTACAAAGGTCAAGTATATCTTTTTACGGCGTCAAGTTGGCGTTCTAGAATCATATTTTTCTCAACAATCTTAAAATTATATGAGTTAGATTTTAATACTTGCTGGTACTTATTAGGTAACGTGCGAAAATGCTTCTTTTACGTACCAATCAAACATAATCTCGAAAGAGAGAACAGGAAATGTTTTAATGAGATTGGCAAGATGGAGATCGTAAAAGAGACTGTAAAAGTCCATTGTGATAGAAACAGTATCCCTTCCATTGCTGGGCTACCTGACTGCGCACTAGCGCCACTTCGAAAAAAAATCATAACTCCGAAAAAACTAAATATATTAAAAAAGTGGACGATCATTTTAAAGTGTAAGTACTTTAGTATTTTTAGAAATACCGAATTTTATAAAATCTTATACGGTGTAGTAAGAGATAGGGAAAGTGCTAAAAACGGCCGTTATTAGCACTTTCGCTATCTGTTACTACAATTAACAATAGATAACTGAATTTATCAATTCTAAAAATACGACAAGACTAATGAAACAATTTGAACGTTCATATTTTTGATATTTTGTGTTTTCACTAAGATATGATTTTTTATCCAAGTGGCGCTAGTGTTCACATAGGGTACCCCCTTAATAGTTTCGCATAGCTAACGTCTATATATTTGCAGTTGTAAATAAGCGGAAATTTATTTGACATTAGATATAGAGGCCCATAAAATGTAAAAAGCTTGAAAAATAAAAACGTTGCCAAGAATGTTCTTGAGTTACTGCAGAGTTATGTGTAAGTAATAAAAGTTGCTTGTGCCTAAAGGTTGCTTGGAAGAAATAAGGCCGCCTAACTGTACACTTTTTCTGTTACTGTTTTTGTTATATTTTTAAATGTTTTATATTATTATTATTTCTGTCAATTATACCGTTTACGACGAGTTCCAGTAGCGTCGAGAATAGGCTATTTGACTGTTTCTAAATTTACCATATTTTATGAATTATTTTTAATATATAACAGATTAGTAGCAGATGATTTGCGAAGAAAAAAACAGAATCAGTTGAAAAACGAATTTACAGCGATTTTTTAAAATTTCAATATGTCTGTCTCTTTCATAAAACGATTTTTTGTATGGAGATTATATGGCGTTACTAACAAATGACGTCACAAGTGGGTATGTGCCTCTCTGTATAACCTTGAATTTCAAACCTTTATAACTCGGTCAATTTTAAAGATAGAGCTAAAATTATTTTAGTATTCGATAGCATAAACTAAGAAGTTTGGATTTATAAAATTTAAAAACAGTAGTCTGATCCTTTGCAATCGACGTGGTCGGAATGATTTACTTTACAGGTCCGGAGACTGATATTCTTTATTTTTAACCCAACAAAACATTCATAAAACGATTTTTTGTATGGAGATTATATGGCGTTACTAGCTAGTGACGTCACATGCTAGTAGTGCCTCTTTGTCTAATCTTGAATTTCAAACCTTTATAACTCGGTCAATTTGAAAGATAGAACAAAAATTATTTTAGTGTGCGATAGCAGAAACTAACAAGTTTGGATTAAAAAATTGTGTTACTTGTATTGATATTACGTATTGTCTGTCATTGATGAATATTGGAAGAATACTTTTTTTTACTGTAACCAATTTACCAAAAGGCCAAAAGACTAGGTTATTGTTTCATTTTTTTTATTTTTTATTAACACGCTTTTATTACTTTGACCTTATCCAAATTCAGTTAAAAGAACAGTCTGGTGCATTATTATACTAATAGGCATAACTCACGATGAGGTCATGATAACTCACGATGAGGTCATGATAAGATAAGATGAGATAAAAGATAAAAGTGTCTTTATTCGAAGTAAGATTTAACAAAATCATTTTTCGACGTCAAAGCAAGATGGCCCTTCACTATAAGTGTACGCCTTCTGTGGAGAAGAACGGCCTGAAGAAACTCCACAGGACTCGTATCTTTTGTACTTTTCTTTTTTTAAATAAAATATTGTTTACAGTAGTCAATATACATTGTTAATGTTTCCTGTGCCGAGCTGGACCATCCGAACACCAAGCCTCTTTGTCATTTAAATAATCAACTAACGTATAGTAAGCTTTATTACACAGCGTCAGTTTTACACAATTCTTAAACCTTTTTTCTGGTAAAACTAAGATCTCATCAGGTATTTGTTATAGCAGCGCACACAGAGCCCCACAAATAAAGTGCTAACTTTAGCAAGTCTACACTGATGATTAATTAGTTTATTCTTATTTCTAGTATTACGACCATGAATGTCAGAATATTTACATGGATGGATTTTATTTTTTTCTCATGGATGTTTTTCCTAACAAACATAATATTAGCAAAAATTTATTGGCATGGAACCGTCAAGATATTTATCTCCTTAAACAGTTCTCTTAATGAGTCTCGACAGCGAAGTTGATAGATTGCTCTAATAGCTCTCTTCTGCAAAATGAACACTAAATCAATATCAGCCGCTCGGCCCCACATCAGGATACCATAAGACATTCAGACAAGAAGGCCCCACATCAGGATACCATGATCAGGAGGTCATGTTGAGGTCATGATTTGGAGGTCATGATGAGGTCATGATCGGGAGGTCATAATGAGGTCATGATTTGGAGGTCATGATGAGGTCATGATTTGGAGGTCATGATGAGGTCAGGGCATGATCTGAAAATTCTTAGCGGCTGGAGAAGACCTTATCGTATTTGATTGATTAAATTATATTGGTTTATAAAATAACTTTTTAGTGGGTCCTAAGAACCTGGAGTTATAGGCGTTATTTTAGTTTTAGTAAAATTGTCTTTTCCTTATAAACTAGGTAAAAAACAAATAACTAAAAGCCATAAAAACCTACCTATACTAATATAGTTGTAATAGAACTAACTTGGTTCTATTACAACTAGAATGGACTAAGAATGAAAGTACTTCCTCCTATTGCACATAAACAATCCTTATGCCATTCTAAGCTACTATCCTGCACATTTCTCATGGATTAACTTCGCGCGCTCAATTTGTTCTACTTACTGCAACAGATGTGCCATTTCTAACCTTATCTTCATTTTACATACATTTGTTTGATTTATTTTAATTGGTCGTAAATATAGATAATTTAAGGTACTAAAATAGATTCGATTATTATTATTAGTTTCTTGATAGTGTGGTCATCTTGATGGGGGTGTCCTCTATACTGGTTAGATACGTCTTCTTCTAATTTGACATATCAAATTTTTGCAAACGGATTATGCCTGCATCAACTCCACGCTGCACTCTCTTGTTGAAACATTTATAGAGCAATAGCGCACGCTGATAAATTATTCCAACCAATAGGAAAATCAGTATTATCGCCAACATGCACCAAGAAATCATTCCCATATGAGTTTCGATTTAGGTATTGGTAATCTGGTTGGTTATGATACCCAATCTGAGCTGTAATGTCCTGCTTTGATTCTGGTTTTGGAACGTTAGAAATACACATTTTGGATTTGAACTGCACTGCCGCTACGCTTACACTAAATTCGACGACGCGCCGACCCCAAATATGGTAGCCATTTAGGGATGCAGGTTCGAAAGATGAGTGAAACGACTGACTGCGTGGTTAATACTGAGATATATTGAGAACAGAATGAATGCATTGTAACATATAGTAACTATAACTACTACAGTAAGTACGTGCGAGTAAAGTATGCGAATTGTGCCATTGATTGATTTGTGTATATGTTTTGTTCTATTCTATTCATATTTGCGTTTATTATGCCTGCTGTCACAAACCAATGCACTGAGAACAAAGTGCACTGAGGTAAGTCACTCTTTACAATGAGTCGACGAATTAGTCTAAATTAAGTAGAAATACCCTAAATTAAGTAGCAATTGTACTTATAATGAGTCTAAAACTCATACGCGTCATGCGTCTAGCTCATTACATCATGCATCTAGCTCATTACATCATGCATCTAGCTCATTACGTCATGCGTCTAGCTCATTACGTCATGCGTCTAGCTCATTACGTCCGTCTATCCCGTTTTTCTACGTATTTTCTAGAGCTTTGCTAATTCTGTAAGGTGTACGGCTCATTAAATTTTTCTCAGTGTGCGTGCATCAAAATAGCTCCAGTTATTGTGCACCAAAACCTCAGTTGAAAATCTTAATAAAATAAAAATATATCAATTTTTATGACGGTGGTCTAGTGGCTAGGGCCGCTGTCTTCCGTCCGTGAGACGCGGGTTCGATCCCCAACCCGTACCAATGTGTTTTCAAATTTTGAATTCATATGTACGTTTATTCAACGCTCTTACGGTAAAGGAAAACATCGTGATGAAACCCGCATACTCCTGCGAAGAAATTCAAAGGTTGTGTGTGAAGTCGACCAAACCGCACAGGGCCAGCGTGGTCGAATAAGGCTTGATTGATCGCCCTAATTCAGGGTAGGCTCGAGCCCCTCGGTGGGGACGTGTATGGAACAACGTCGTCGTGTATCTCCAAAGTGCACGTGGATTGAAGGTACAGGCAGACCAAGTCGTTCTCGAGTATGACTTAAGACCAGAGCCATCTGCCCGCTTCGAGGCCGAGGTCGAGGGTGCTTGGCCGAACTCCCCCTCACCCCCCATTGCCCTCAAACTTGAAAACGACACCTTTTGCTTCTACTCGGAATAAATTTTCGCAGATTTTTTTGATTGCTTCTTCAATTAATTTATAGGCATCTTATATGGCTTTGATTAACAGGAGTAACACAATTTTATTTCAATTTTAAATATCAAATTTTATTTTTTTCATGAGTTTCGTTGTTATTTCAGTACTGGCTTTCATTTTTCGATTCTGGTTCTTGGCTACTACCTACGGAAATATACAGTTTGGAAACGTTAAGTGTACTCACTAGATTTATCCTAAACTATACAAGATACCGAGAAACAGATTACTGGTACTAAAAGTGCTTCATGACCTCTATCAAATAGTATTAATAAATTTTTGAAAAATATTTTATTTTATTTTTATGTATTTTTAATTCTTGAACCTTATGTTCATTATAACTATAATATTATCTAGGAAACTATAGGTCTACGCTGTAATATCTTATCATTGTACTGTGTATAACATGTAAGCGACTGTTTGTTTCTATACTAAATAAATAAATAAAATTATTTGGGTGATTTACAGCCAGTAATAACAATGTATAAAAAACTAAACTAAACAATGCCACCTATATCACTATATACAGGGTGTCCAAAAAGGGTGTTGGCAGTTTATACCCAAAAATTATATATGAAAAATATATCATTTCATAATTTTATTACTATTTGCAAAAAGTACATACAATGGAAAGTTTACAACAAAAAAAATATGTTGTCCAAATGATGTCCATTACGTCTTAATCCGTTTCCTAATGATATTCGCACTGGGAGATAAAAAAATTACCCTTACATAGAACTGCGCACGATGTAAGCGGCGAGCCGTTATTATCGAATTATTGTTTTGATAATAAGCTCTTACACAAAATGCGCGCTGAGCTCCGGTATACGAATCCATTTCAACTAAATTTCCAATAAATTCCACGTATGACATTATATTTGTTTTTGCTATCTATCCTCATTAAGACGATTTATTGATATTTAAAAGTGCAAATACCCTTTTTGGACACCCGGTATAAAACAGTATGGAATTAAGACTGGAAGAAATTAAATTAAGAAATTAAGTACACACTGATAATTACAATTCTGTGAGTAAAAAATTAAATAATTGTTCAAGTTTGACCATATATAGCAATTTAGAATTTGAAAAAAAAAAGAATGTCGCAGACAATAATAACAGTGCACAAGGTACTTATACTACTCTTAATTTAAAACTCAAATCAACACAAATTAAAGTATATTACGTCCCAAAACTGTCAAAATAGTTATTTGCAAGTGGACATCTTGTTGACATCCCTCCTGAGTCCTGGAGATATCGATTGTGTCAAAATATAGATATTTGTTGGAAATATTATCAAGCAGTGAGGTCAGAGCAAGAAAAAATTAATTTAAAATATATACCAATTTTCCACTAGGTTTTTCCTAATGTTCCCAGACGAGTACATGAGGACTACGTACTTACTCGAGGACAATGTTAAATACTCTATTTTGAAATAAATCGACTTAATTTTTGTTTAATCATCTTTAATAATCATATAATTAAATTAATTCAGTCTCACAGAAGCAGTAGGTAACTGTAATATCTCGTGGCGGAAAAGAAGGACTAGGATTTGCTTCATTTTCGCAACGATCATCTAACAAACTTGGACTAGGGCGACTAGGGGTTGCTGATTTACGCCTTGATCTACTCGAAAAAATTTAGCTAGATGCTGTCGATATACCTAACTCTATTTCTAAAGCGGGACTAGGTACTGTAAATGTTTTATGTTCTGGTGCACTTTGGTTTTCTTCAAAATGTTCAGTGTTTTTATCTTCGCTTTCAGATTCTGAGTGAAGAAACCAATTATTTTCGCTAACATTTGTAGGAAAAATATTTTCACCACCAGATAGGCCACCCGAATTATCCAAGTTAAGCAGTTTTTTAATTTCAAAGTCTTTTAAATCTGAAAATAATAAAAAACGGGTCACTTACGCTAAAAAACATCAAGCGAGTACATAACATTTCTGATGGTGTTGAGACCCCTTGTACTCACACGAGAACTTTTAATTTGATCACAATTTTTACCAATTTTTTTAGCATTTTAGTAAATAAAAAACATATCAAAATGTAAAATACATCTTCAATATACTATACAATATAAAACAAAATTATATAATTAGATTTTTATTAGACAAATCAAGATTTACTTACCCAAAGGCATGGTGTAGCCGGCAGTGTCAGATGTTAAAGCTACACTGATTGCTATTTGACCGCATAATACTTACTGTTTATTTTTTTTTTAGGTGGTCATATCGTTCGGATACACAGTAATAAAAACGAATTTCTTAAAATAGTTTGACACTAGCTTCAATATTTTTTTTTTGTTTATGTACTCAAGCGAGGAGCAGCGGTCTCAGGAGGCTATAGTTCTGCAGCTTGTTAATGGGGGATATATTGCAAAAACATTTTTTTGCTGCTCCCATAAATTTATGGAGTTAAAATACTAGTTTCTAGAAATGTTGAGGAAAAGTTATTATAAAAATAATGGCACAGTAAGTAAATAGATAATAAAAAAATGAATTGAATAATTTTAATTATTGTTTACACGTAACAAAATAAACTTGTATAAAGTTATCATAAGTGTGGTTAAGTGCTTTATTGGAAATGTATGGTGACAGCAAAAAAATACATTAAAAACAAAAATACGAGTAAGTTTATGCGTACCTGCCACGGTGACAAGTACCTACCATGACTACACCAAATAAAAAAAAAATAGTTGAACTTGTTGCAAATATTACAGAATTCAATATACCTTATCGTACCGAATATGTATAGTTACCAGTACATAATAAGAATGTATATTTGCCTGGCAAAGCTTAGTAACAAGCCAGCCATAATATGACATCGATTTCCCTCTAAACTCATCAACAGAGATATCAGATATCGAAGGCGGGTACTTAGCCATTCAGCCGCGTCACGTCAGATAACGACGACCTTGGGATTGATGAGCAGATATATTTACCATCATTGGTCTATCAGCAGCGCACGCCGGATACCGGAGATGGGTACTTTACGAGGTATTTCGCCTTATCGTAAAGGATAACTAATGTTCGCACTTGAATTTGATAGGTTAATGACCTACCCTTCGATGGAAAATGATGTTTATGTAATAAGTCCATCAAATCAAATTAACTGCCCGTTACTTAAGTGGAGGAGGCTCATAGTCCAGTAGTGGACTCTGTGGAGGGTTTTGCCATAATCCCCACGCTTGGCAGGCGGGTTGGAGATCGCAGATTAAAAGGTTACTGTATCAGAGAGCGCTCCTGCCCGTTCCCTGTTCAATGTGTAGTCCCTAAGTCGCCTCTTACGACACCAACGGTAAGAGTAGGAGTTGGTGACAAATGTATTCTACTCTGCCATGTCAGTCCATGGTATAATGTTATTTTACAAGAAATTGGTATAAGTTGGCCCAAGTTGGTTAGGCTTTGGATTTTCATCTTTTTACCAATATGTTTAGTTGTGTTTAAGTTTTTGTAAGACTGGCAAACATTTTCAATAAATATATGGAAGAAGGTTTGCGTACGTTAGTGCCGCACTGATTTTGTATGAAGTATCCAAGGAAATATCAATGCTCCAAGCCCTTTATTATTAAAATAATAATATATCATATCTCCATAATGAATAAAAAAAAACACAATCTGTGGTCAATAATCAAAAGACATCAGTCAACATTGCGTCAAAAATATGAAATTTTTGATTTAATTACATTTTGTAACCGTATTTTATATAATTTATAACTTTTTATAAACATATTGCTATTTTGGGACTAAACATGTCGACCAAAGGGGTGGGAGTAAATTGTGAAAGGTGTACAACGGGGGGCAAAGGCAACCGCGGCAAATTCATCGAACGCGACAAACACATCTGTGCAGCTGGTGTTCCATCTGCACAACCCGACTTCAGTATGAAGGCCAGCCTGCAGTACTACCTGCTGGGGGATGAAGTAGACGCGCTCGTTGGTGACGCCATCATACCCTCACCGCCGCCGCCTAGGAAACTCGCACCACTCCGCCACCCAGTGAAACCAGACCAGCGTCACTGTGGACTCAATAGCGAACTTGCTTACCTCGTCAATCCACCTTCAGAAACCAAATTTCAAACCTTTGTCATAGACCTGAAAGATACCGCCTACAAATCTTATTGGAAAGCACCTCTTGGTGCAGTTCGTGATTCAATACCAATGTTACCAGACGGATATGATGTTAAAAATACTACGTTTGGAGATAAAACGCCTTTCCATGGGCGACTCTACGATTTAGTGATGCCCAAACAACCTTTGCCTGATAAAACGCATCCGTCTAAGCTGGTAGGAGCTCAGAAGTGTCGTAATTATTGTGAATCCTTTGATCCAGATTTAACTTACGGATACAGAACTAACGCAGATGATAGAGGCATTTTCGTAAAATGTGACCTTACTGATGAAAGAGTTGTCCAAGGCACTGCTGTTTTTGCTCCCAAGAGCTCTATTCAAGCTGAAGTACAAGACAGAAAGCAACCACCAATCGGAAAGCCTACAAATGCTTATAATGATACTCATTGTGGACCACCAGGACTCGTGGTTAAGCCCTCTGGATGTGTCGCTGAAGTCCTTACAACATTCCATCGCAACCCGAACGTGCCAATTATCAGAAGTTGCATAACACATCTACATAAACTTCGTCAATTTTTATCTAAACGCTTTTTACCGACATTCTTCATACAATTATATCTAAGCCTGAAATTTTTTGACAAACATAAATCGGGATGGCTACCAAAAGATACTGTTTATAATTATTGTCGTTTAAATATGATAAAGTTTGACCCATCGCTGATTGAACCTTTGTTGGGTTTGTTGGAAATTTTTGATGGGAAGAACATTGAATATAAAACATTTGTTGACGTTATAAATTTTAGGCTTCCTATATCGGACCTACCTAAGATACCCGATTATCAGCCAGGTTGTTTAGATTTCCGCACGACGTACAGGGAAATGGTGAAGCTTGGGCAAGAAAGCGATGATCGGGAAAGAGCCGGGTTGCCTTCCGGTTACAGTACTGGCTTGCCCCATGATTCAGACATGCGTGCTTGTTTAGAGCCTAGTTTATTGACTTTGGCCCACGTTAGTTTCAGAGACATGTATGCGAAGCGCGAGCCAGCGGTTATAAGAAAGGCGTTCGAGGCGATCGGTGAGGAGTTCACCGAGGAGAGCTTTCACCGAGTTTGGGAAGAAGCTAAAAAATATCACTCGCAGGGTTGGGTCTGCTTTGAAACCTTCCGTAGAGCCTTAGAACTCCTTCCGCAAACTTGAACAAAGGGAATTTTATTTAATTTGATATTTGTTTTATATTTTTTTTATTAGAACATATTTATATATTTTTTTATAATCTAGATTTATTGTTACTAAAAAGTATTTTGTTTGTATTAAAAATAATATATGTACCTACTTAATATTATATGAAAATATTCAGAGTTAGGTTTTTAATTCTTTCATCGGTTATCGTCCTTGCAATACACCACAAACACAATACACAATATCATTTCATATCATTATTATAATAATGAACCACGCTTATTACATACAAGCGTAATATATTTTTTGTTGAAACCATAGTCAAGAATCGTTTTAGCAAAAATAAAATAGAAAATTTAAGAACACTTAGGTATCGAGTAATAAAACGAATAATCTTCGGCGAGTCGAATGCTCAAGGCGTCTTATCGATCACATTTGTCCGATTGCCAGACCGCATTGTGATTTAAAGCTTTATAAAATGTATTTCGTTGTTCGTTTTTAAAACACTCGAGATACAAAGTTTGCTAGCATTCTATAATCTAGATTTCGTGTTCTATTGTTATGGAAAAAATGTTCCCAAAATTACAAATACGTATGACCTGCGTTTTGACTTTATCTGCGAATTTAAGATCATACATATTTATGTATGTAGGTCATATGCCGTGTGGTGACGTACATAATATGACGTACAGTAACCTTATAATCTGCGATCTCCAACCCGCCTGCCAAGCGTGGAGATTATGGAAAAACCCTCCACTTAAGTAGAGGAGGCTCATAGTCCAGCAGTGGACTGTAACGGGCCGTTGATGACGTCATAATACATATTCACGTACCCCATGGGTCTATTCTTAACATTTATCTAACTACGAATTCTACGAATACGACAAATTCTACAAAAGACTTATTAGAACTCCCTTACGCTACGACCTGTTTCACTAAACAACCATGCTGTCTTATTCTATACCGTAATAGTTTTAAAAGTTTATGCAGCACAAAAAATGACGTCACACCTTACTACGATCGTTTGTGGAAGTTATTGTTAGTTTTAATAAATCTTAATAAATGAAGTAATCAGAACACTCGGTAATAAGTTTCTGCTGTAATTAGTTTATGTTATAAATCAAAATGTTTGTCTCTTTAACCTGGTTAAAATGATAGTCACGTAAGTCTTCAGTGAAACGAGGCTGGTTTGATTTCCTGCTTTGACAAAGACATCAACAATATTATTACAAAGGAAGTGCGAGTGCGCCCGCCTCTATTTCCGGTAAAACCTCATTTCCCGGCTTTGGATAGGTCCTCAGACGACTGAAGGCTCATTTAAGAACCATGGAATAAAAAATCTGTTAACTTTGAAAACTTCTGGACCACTTAGGTATATTTAAGAACAATTAACATTATAAGCAATGTAACTAAACAAAACCACGTATAAACATTTTAAACAAGCAGGTTTAACTGGTACCACATATTTCTTGAATGCAGGGAGTAGAACAGATTTGTCCAGGTATGTTTTACTAAGCATACTAGGTATTATATGACTTAGCCGAGCCGAGCGAAGCGCTTGCGCAGCGTCTCCGTTCCAGCTTGGCCAAAATTGCTTTTGTGTGTAAGTTCATTTGTCTGTTTGTTCCACTCTACAAGTCGCGTTTTTTAACCGATTCTCGAGAAATTTTGTGAGCGGGTTCGGTAAATTAATCGAATTTTTTGTCGAGTCAGTTTTTGGAAATTTAAAAAAATTACGGAGTTGTGATGGTTGAAAACGTAAAAAAAACAGCATACAGCCATTTAAAAAAAATATACTCGCGAGGTCTTAGATATTATTACACTGATGTTTTGAACTAGAATTTATTATTTGATTGGAATGAATACCAGTTTTTTGCACATGACTGGCAACTTATAATAAAATAAAATGATGATTTTTTCAACCGTTGTCGTCGTCGTGTTCCAACCGTTCTTGGACATGGCCACAAAATTTTAGAAACTGATTTTCAGAAACAACATTAAATATTTGAATACAATAGGCTGTTAAAGTGTTTTTCTTTCTATTATTAGTCCAATAATAGAAAGAAAAACACTTTAACAGCCTATTTGAATACAATAGGCTGTTAAAGTGTTTTTCTTTCTATTATTAGTCCAATAATAGAAAGAAAAACACTTTAACAGCCTATTTTATTCAAATATTTAATGTTGTTTCTGAAAATCAGTTTCTAAAATTTTGTGGCCATGTCCAAGAACGGAAACAACATTAAATATTTGAATAAAATAGGCTGTTAAAGTGTTTTTCTTTCTATTATTGGAGCATGTAAGGAGCGACCTCCTTTGAGCGTACTGGCTGTTCGTATAGTTCGATAGAGTTTAAAGATTTTGAAATACGAATGGTTCTTTTTTGCTTTTCTGACTCGGGACGTCAACGGACTACCGAGTAGATGATATCTTGATTTGGAGAGTTTAAAAATAATAAATATCTGATATATCTCATCTGTGTTCGTATATTTAGCTTAGCGCCCATCTGGCTACCGCCCCCCGTTTTACTCAATAATAGAAAGAAAAACACTTTAACAGCCTATTTTATTCAAATATTTAATGTTGTTTCTGAAAATCAGTTTCTTTTAACGAAAATATCTGAAATATGTGTACGTCATAATTAAATCGAAAAACGATGCATTCATTTGTAAGGGTTTACTCAGATAAACTACATTCTAGTTGCAAAATGACTGTTTAAAAATTATGTGTGATGATAAAATATGTGTGATGATAAAATATGTGTGTGTGTGTGGCTGTTTCAAACGTAGTCAGTCCAGCTGCATCAGAAAGGCATTATAACGTTGCAGCGTAATAATGCAATATTGATGCAGATTATATCAACTATACTTAAATGTGGTTGATAGGAATTATAGGGCAGATGTCCGAGAGGCGGCCGACGCAGGCGCCGCCGCGGTTCAAATAAATTTGTATTTCGAATTCAAAATATGTACCTTTATCCGATGCTGTTACGATTCTGGCAGAAAACATCGTGAAAAAGCTTTTTTTTTAAACGAAACTAATCGCAATTTCTACCAAAAGGGTAATATAGTGGGTACAGACGTTAGGAAACCTGCACTCACATGCGAAAAAGTCAAATGGTAGAGACTACGGCTTAATCACCCTAAAGGGCGCCACAGACGGTTAAGATACGATATTATAGCACGAGGCAGCTAGCTCTCTCATCGCCATTCACGTTTTATGCAAAGCGGGGGTCAAACAAAATGGCGAATCAATCAGTGACCGGCCATACTGCTTGACCCCCGATTTGCACACAAAGTGAATGGCAACGAGAGAACTGGCTGCCTCGTGCTATAATATCGTATCTTAACCGTCTGTGACACCCTTAATTCAGATAAGCTCGCGGCGCTTGGTGGGGACGTATTATGAGCTCCCAACAACAATGTATCAACTGTATATTGTGCCATCTTGCGGCCGGAATGAAGTCCATCTGTGTAGACCCTAAATGCGAGGTCAGTGGCAGATATCCACACAGGCATGCGGCGCGGGCGCCCAATTTGACTGTGGCCTACATTCGCCTGTCGCGCCCGAGAGGAGATATGCGAAACATGCAATTTTACATGTGACTGCGAAAACCACTCGTGCGCGCTGCTATTACGCTACTATTTGCAGTGTTTCACTTGTATTCGCATATTTACTACGGACTTTTGCTACAGTGTTGGCATGCGTAGCCTAGCCGTAGCAGTTAGCTACGAAATTAAGATTCTCGGTGGGGTATGGTTGTAATGGGATTATCGACAAATTATTTGGTATTAAATCTTCTTCTTCTTCTTCCTCGTATCCTCAAGATTAATTAAAGAGGTATTAAATCAAGATTTAGTAAAACAATAAATACATTACAATAATAAACGAATAAAGTATTATTTCCTATTAAACCCAAGAAATATGAAACTATTTGTTATTACAGTATAGGATGGAATCTTACTAATATCATAAATGCGAAAGTTTGGATGTTTGGATGTTTGTTGCCGATCACGCTTGAACCACTCGACGGATCGGGATGAAACTTGGCACACATATAGGTTAGGTTATGGAATAGAACATAGGCTACTTTTTACCGCGGGAAGCAAGTATAATATAAAAACGTGTATGGACTTGATGGTGCGTGGGATTTGATACCGTCGCTAGTGAATTTGGAATACAAGCATGTGAGCTGTCGGTTCTGGTATTTAGCTTCTGATCGATTGCTAAATAGAATAAACAAACTAATATTTCTTTTCTTAACAAATTGTGCTTGTAAACGAAAAATAAAGAAGTAAAATAAAATTATGTCTTAAACACAGGAAAATGAAATCTCTATCATTTGTTAAGGTTGCATAAAAAATAGTTTTTCTAAAAACATAATCTGGGGGCACGGCAGTGCCCCCGCCAAGTCGAGCAAAAAAGCGGCACGGCCGTACCATCCTTTTCTCGAAGCATTTCGGGCCATTTTCGACCCCCCTATAACTTCGTTGTAGATAAAACTAGAAACCTGAATTTTGCATTTATTTACATAAGAGATTTTTAATATTGATCTGGTCACTATAAGATGTTGTTAGGTGAGCTAATTACGTAATAACTTAAGACAGAAGGACTCTTAAGTAGGGACTGAATAAATTAACCGACTTGGTATTACATGGATCTCACAACTTTTTACGGTAGACTAAGTTGCGTGCGAGACTTGGTTTTTTACAAGTTATGTTTTTGATGGCATTTAATAGTGTGCAAAAGTGAATTGGTACCAAATATAATTTTGTTAAAAAACATAGAAAGCACGTACTGTCAACATTAGCTTGAGCGACTGCCATGTTGAACAACTTTATCTCGTTTGGCAGGCCAGCCAGCCAAATGATTGTTATTGGCGGTGCTTGGCGGCTGACCAACGAATCACAATACGAGCAATAATGTAAAAGAATTCATTACTAATAAAATAAACACGAAATCATATAAGCTTCAAAATTCCCGGAAAAATGTGAATCGGACAGGTGACGGAAAACAGGTTTCCCCAGTTGTGCAATATTTTCGTGTTCTTTTTTTGTTTTTGCACAACTTATTAAATAACAGTTTTTACTTTATACAATCACAAAATTTTATAATACTGTTTGATGGGATGGGGCAATAAAATTGTCGTTCTATACGTGTGAATATTACCGAATTAAATACTTTACTACCATAGCTACTAAAAAAATATATTACCCAGATACTCTTTGAAGCTTTTTTCTTTTCTGTAAATAAAAATTCGGTGAATTTTCAAAGGGGCTATTACGCACTCGTCTCGCCAATCCTCCCCTCGCGTCCACTAAAAGGGATCAGGGAAGTTGAGAATCAAATCGAGCGGATAAATTGTCGTAATGGGCTGTCAGAGTGGCTGCCAGGCAGTGTGGCTGTCAGCCATAGGCAGCCATTTAGATACACACTCTTTAAATAGGTAGATAGATTTCAAAAAAAGCTGATATGGCTGTTAAACAAGGTAAACTTTTTTGAAAACTGATGACCGGTTTCAAGGGAAATGAAAACAGAACATTTTCATAAAGGGCGCAAAGTGGCGCAGCGCGCCTTGGTGTTATTATTAGTCTTATATCAATCCATGACATCAATAAAGTTCTTTTTTTCTAATGAACCTATTTTGTGTCCCACTGTTGGGCAAAGGCCTCTCCTCTGTCACGCCAGGCATCTCGATCGCAAGCTAATATGGACAAGTGTAGGCGTCCAAGTCGTCTACCTCGCCGTCGACAACCATGTTCTGGTATAAAGTCCGTGGCCAATTTTGTCAACCAAAATAAAAGAATATATATTGTAGTATGCTTTATAGTTCAACAAGCTGCTTGTTTGTAGTACAATTTGTGTGTAAACTCACAAATAACCATTAATAATATTAGTGAGATTTCAGATAAGTAGATTGATTTTTTGATATATATCTTTTACTTAATCACTCCAGTAGCTATTAAGGCTGCAAGGAGTCGTAAAAGCATTGTAATAAATACAGACAGATTAAGTCAAAAGTCCTCCTCATCTAGTCTAGTCTTAATGGTTTAGTCTAATTGAAGTCTTAATAATCAATTAGCCTATTGCAGTCCACTGCTGGATGTAGGCCTCCCAAAGGGCACGTCTTAATAACTTAAGAAGTAATAACTTACTTCAAAAATCAAGTTACAAGCCAAAAAGAGAGTTTGCATTTTAACAATGTCTTTGCGCTTCAACGGTACGACGCGACGTTAAACCGATTAAGTTTCGTCCAATAATTCTAGTTTCGCTCTGGTTATTGGCATAAACTGTCCAAGTTTGTCATCAGCTAAATTCAATAGAAGTTCCTCCATATCTCGCTAACTTCACCGCCTCGTGTCAGATCCGCAAGCGATGCACCGAATAGTTTGAAGCAGTCGCGTATAAATTAATATTTAGTTCATCAATACCAGAGAATATAAAGGTCTCTCTCTGAATACAATGAATCCGTAAAACTAGTGGCTCTGTGTGTTGTAGACCTCGCAAGTTATATTCTTTTAAGTTAAATGCATGTTAAATGGCAGAAATATGTTTTTTTACGTTTTCAATCCTCACATCTCCGCCATTTTGAAAAATTACGATAAACTGAATCGAAAATAAAATCTACCTACATAATTATTAAACCTGCTCAAAAAAATTCACGAGAATCGGTCGAAAAATGCGATCTGTAGGGAGAGAACAGCAGGACGTCCGACGGGCATCCTTCGGACATACGAAATCATTTTTGCCCAACCTGAAACAGAGACAATTCGTGCTCGCTCGGTCAACAACTTGATGAGTCACAATATTCATCTTCACACTTACCAAAAAAGGTTGGTTGGTTGGTTGGTTGTTTAAGTAGAACTTTTGGCATTATGCGCTCTTGTCATTCTGCGCCTTTGACGTGCGCTTTTGACAATGTGCGCTTTTGACGTTGTGCGGTTTTGTAAATTTTTACCCATTTGTCAATTTGCTCTTTTGACGTTTTGCGCGTAAACCATATTTATGATGGTCACTGTTTGTACTTTCGCGACAATGATGGCTGAGGTAAAAGAAAATTTACAAAGCTTCAAATTTTTTAACAAGGACTGAGAGATAATAAGGTTGTGATTTGGGTCAATGTGTATTTATGAGGCTTATTTCAAGTTCTGGCAAACGTTACCTTAGTACAAATTAAATATTTTTTTCGATTCAGTACCTGCTAGTAACTGCTATTTCAGAGCTAACTACAACAGATGTAGTGGTCTACTAGTCGATGTAGTTCCCACTTCATTCAACCGCCAAAAAGATTTATTTGGAATGTCTTTCGTGGAAATGTTAAGCTTTTTAAATAATTAAATTTTTTTTGCAATTTTATTTAATATTCTTATTAAATTAGATTTTCAGTTTTCCAACAAAAATATCAAGTTGTAAGTTATATTGATGTCAAGCCGAGTTCTCCTCGCCCACTCTACTCTCACAGGAATAACACTTGAGCCGACAGAAAACTGAGGTCTGCACTTCGGGCTTCGCTGTTTACTCACAACATCGGTGGGAGAAGTGTCCAGAGAAATAACATTCAAAAACATGGCTTATAAACACTTCTATTTTCTTTTTAAATAATTCAGCATCTTTTGAATTTAAAAATATAGGTAGGATAAAATTAGTTTTTAATAAACTAATTGAAACTGACTGACTGAAACTGAACATAATTTCATCATAATTTAACAAATGAAAGTTACTTCTGAACTAAACTAATAAACCAAACAATAGAAAAATATCTAGCTCCCTTCCACACAAACTGAACACTGCTCGCCTGCAATAATATGCACCACGAAATGCACAGACAATGATAAAATAACCGTATACCACTAGTTTACACGTGTTTTGCCTCAACACGAGGCAACAACAGC
The DNA here is from genome assembly GCA_951230895.1 of Carpatolechia fugitivella. Classification (NCBI taxonomy): domain Eukaryota; kingdom Metazoa; phylum Arthropoda; class Insecta; order Lepidoptera; family Gelechiidae; genus Carpatolechia; species Carpatolechia fugitivella. The sequence goes on from OX579664.1 coordinate 4,392,149, forward strand.
AGTTAACAAGACCATTGTCAAACATTGAGCGTGAAAACGAATATTTCTTTGTGAATAAACAATATCAATTAGTGCTGAAGTAGTTAGAAATTTTGCTATTGATTGGCAGACTTCCGCAAGATTTATACATTGGTAAATTAGTTGAGTTGGAAATCTGTAACAATACATTTCTGATGCCGACGTGCTAATTCAAGCTGTAGGAAGTTACCAGCAACTTATTCGCCAACTAGCACTGGGCAGCACCAAATTCTAACTACTTCACCTGCGACTGTTTCAACCATAGTTTGTGTCGGGAACTTCCTCATCCACTGACTCAGTTTTGGACTGTGGGACCTTTGGGAGAACCAACAGTGCCTGCCAATTAGAGAAGAAATATGGTAGCAAACAAATGCAGTATTATTAAGACTTTTCTTTTAATCTTTGCGCTCCTACAGTAATTCCATCGAGAAATACACCGTAGTAGTAAAAAGTGTTTTGTAAAACTGAAGACATGTAGACTTGTTGACTTAGTATACCTACTCGTATTTAAAGTTTCAAATGTGAAGTTAATCAGAAAATTGTATATTCTTTTCGATTCATATTTTAATTTTTCTTTAATTCAAATATGAACAACGGATAAAAGGGATAAAATAAATATTTCTAAGTTAGATTGCGCGTGAACTGTCTGAGTAGTATTCTAGTCTAGATATATCAACAAGCGATGTCGCGTCGGTGGTGCCAGTCGGCTGTGTGGCCTACTTCCGAGACAGTGGCGGTGGCGGCGGCTGGCTGTTTGCAGTCTGTCTGCTGCGTTACAAGTATGTCTGCGGTACCCAGTGTATCTACAGTACCTAGTGTATCTACGTCACCGTGTCGTATGGCGTTACCATCCGAGTGCTACTCACCGGCTTAGAGTTTACAATAGGGGATCGGACTGTTCACCATATTTTATGAATTTACCATATTTTATAAATTATTTTTAAAATATAGATTAGAGCAGACTCGGTTGAAAAACGAATTTACAGTGATTTTTTGAAGTTTCAATATGTTTGTCTGCCGGGTACTGGGAGGACCCAAAATTGCCACCCAGACAGCCCGCCCAGGCTTTAAGCCTCTTCAAAACTGTTGGTCTAGAGGAGGCTATTTAACATCGAAGGGCTGACTAAAATAGATCCATCTCGGGTCGCAGTGGTCATTGGGACATAATTTGCCCGATCCCTTCTACCTAAATCATAATAAATCATATGTTTGTCTCTTTCCAAAACGATTTTTTGTATGGAGATTATATGGCGTTACTAACAAATGACGTCACAAGTGGGTATGTGCTTCTCTGTCTAATCATGAATTTCAAACCTGTATATACAACTGTAACTCGGTCAACTTTAAAGATAGAGCAAAAATTCTTTTAGTGTTCGATAGCAGAAACTAAGAAGTATAGATCTATAAAATAAAAAAAAAGTAGTCCGATCCCTATTGTATGACCTTTATTTTATACTTATTAAGTAGGATGACTGAAACTAGAAAATACGCGCGAATGATAAAAAAAAAAGATTCTTCTTGCTTGGTATAGTAGGTAGTAAACGCTTTCCGGATCATGAATACTTTTGTAATTATGATTGTTTAAGACTTACGGGCTTTGTAGAACATATTACAATGTTATTTTTCACGGATCTTAAGCACGATTTTATAGGTAAAATCACTAGGTTAATAAAGTTCCATATATCGTTTGATGTTTCAAGAATTTTGAATGCGTCTAATACATTACCTTTACCACAAGACCGACTTCTTGGATACGGCGTCTCGTGTGGAACATTACGTAGATAATTCTACTGACGTAGATAATTTACACTTGGGAGTTTAATACCGGAGTTCAGTTTTAACTTCATCGTCATAGATTGTGTAAACTTTTAACCGACGACTTCGGGGACTCGTGGAGTGAACTACAAACAAACAGACCGAACTACATTTATTTACAACCTTAATGGTTGAGAGTTGGTAAAAGTTATATTTTTCCTAGTATTGCAGGTATGTATATCTATCTACTATTTTTATTGTAAGCATCTGTTTTTGTACAAAAGAAAAGACGGGTACTAACTTCTAATTAAGCGTCGCAATATGAATGCTCACCGATACGATGATGCATAGAATATCGTAGTATTTCGAAATGAAGTAAGGAACCCATTATTATATCGTGATACTGTATTTATTTTAACGTTAACTGCGGATGAAAAATACACCCCCATCATTTATTATAACCGCAATAATAGTGTAAATCCAAACCATGGTTACATTTTTTTGTTTTGTTTTTATTGTGAATACATTAATTTCCGCAAACGATAGTATTTCTAAAAAACGAATTGGATGGACTAGCATCTACGTAGCACCGTCTTCTCCTTTATCGCGAGGGTAGCCCCCCCCTCCCCCCTACCAACCCTGGTGTGTTATAAAGCCGCCAAAGGTCACTGACATTACATGGTTCGTGTTGGCGTGGTTAGTGTGTGATTACTTCCTTTTATATTAAGCAGGAGGCTTTACGTGCCTTTCAAAAAACGGAATCATATTTCTTTTCAGACAATCAGGTGATTTAGTTTGCAATGTCCAAATATGTCTCACAAAGAGATTTTTGTTTTAGAGCGTCGTTCCTACCGGAATTTGAACCTGAAATCTTTGTGATGAAAGTCCAACTCTTGACCACTCGGCCACTGAAGTTTTAGCACCGTAGCACCTGGACATGACATGAGTTAAATAGCTACGCAGCGCATGTTGTTGGAATGCTCCGCGCACACGCTTTCCGCGTCGTAGCTCGTAGCTCGTAGTCGCGCGTCGCCGTAGCGCTCGTAGCGGAAAATCCGTCCATTGTGCTCGCGCCGTGACAGAGCTGTTAACGTGTTGAAACTAGGTCCGAACACTGCAAATGTGTTTCTAAGCGACTTCAAACACAGAAGGTCGACCTGTATGTAGATAAGTGTAATTTTAATTGTGCATGCAAGTTTGCTTACGAATATCTCGAGCAGAGTTGGATGTAATTTGTTAATCTTATAAGTAAATACATAAATTTACTTTTAATTTGCTTTTAAAATCATCAGTGTTTAAAGTATCAATGAAACATAGTCATCATTCGGTGCCCTACATTATTACATATAAAGGACAATATCAGCTCAACTGCAATAACGAATCCCATTCACACGAAATACGTGCACTGAACTGTACAGGCTGTGTATTACAGATAACATTGAAAACACAATTTAAAGTCGAGTATGAAAACAGTAATTTTTTTTTTTTTTTTTTTGACATGGACCTAATGCTTGTGTCGCAAAATCGACGTATCAAGCGTAACCGGACTTTTGGGGGAGCGGAAGGCTCTTACCCCTAGTATTAATAGCAACAGCCTAAGGGCGCCCACTTGGGGGCACGGACCTCGGCCTAGGACGTTGCCAGTATGAAAACAGACAACAACAAACTAACAGCATTGAACTTGCTAATTACAACAATGTTTATACTACTGAAATTTGTTCAGATTCATCTTCATTCTACGTCTTCTAACACCCTGTATAACCACAACCATGCGTAATTTGCTAAATTCGTGTAGCAGAGTTATTTGGTGCTTGAAATATTATGTAGGTACGATGAGCAGAGATAAACCGCCAAATGTTTCTCGACCCTTGTTCCTTTGGTAAAGTTGTTATATGTGATGGTATAAATACCATAATATTCAAGGTACACTTATCCTGTATATAACTTGTTAGGTAAATAATGCGAAACCTCTCGGGTAGTAGGTAATGAAACTGAACAACTTTTGTTTCACAACTTATTAAATTCGCAAACGTTTTTTTGAACTTTCATACAAATTGGCTTGATCATTTTTTTTTGAGACTTTATTGAACTTCTGGCGAGGTTATGGAACCATTGAGTTATGTCACTAACACGTTGTATACTACAAAAATATTGAAAGTTGTAAATACAGCGGTCTAGCACGGCACTGCACTTGCGGTGGCCGGTAATTGGAACCTTCAATGTAGGGCTCTCGGTCTCGGCGCGTGGTCGCTGACAGGCCCAGGCACAGTCCACAGACGTGGGCATCTCGAGGACTGCGCTAGATTATTTACTTCATTTTTGCTAAGAAATTACGTTACATCTTTAGGTCGTTTGTTCGCATCGCCGCCGCCGGTTATTTTTGTAACCTACTCAATACTTTACATATATTTTATTTATTTATCGTAGTACTCTGGTAATTACTCGGGTAATTAATGAGCAAATAAATTAAAATATGCTTTTTGATCTTTATCGCCAGTTTATCAAACAACTTGGAGAAGTTATAGGTATATTTAGATCTTTGCATACGTTAAATGATGAATCAATTATATACTGCCGGAAGTTTGTCAATTTACAACCAATATCAGATTTTCCTATGTCGCGAAATCCTTCTAAAATATTGCTCATTATTTGTGAAGTCATAGCCACTTAACAGAACCGCCACCAATCATAGTCGAGCCCTGCGTTCCGAGACACGCTGAAATCGATTAAAGCACCCGTAATCGCGTTCCGAATCACTGTCAGCCATACATTTTTTTGCTTTTCAGATCGCTGATAGCGCTGAAAGTCTGATTCGGAATGCGCCCGAGATCTGCCGTGTTCTCTAGCGGCCTCTACCGGTTATTATAAACAACAGTTCTGCCCTTATGCGGCACTTTGCTTTGTTGGCGCGTCTTACTAATTGGATGGTTCTGTATCGATGCCAAAATCTGGATTGGAAGCTTGTATTCAAAGTGGACCTTTGTTGCTAGTTCCGTGAATTCAGCGACCGCTACTGCTCCAATTTCAGATCGTATATTCAAACTAATGCATGGTGAACTCAAAGGGAATCGAGTGAAGGTTTTGGAATTTGATAGATAACCAATAATTTCAAAATTGATGCCCTGGTAATATAATATAATATAGTTAATCTCTTCTCTAATAATTTTAGGTAGGTAGATTCGATAACTGTTTGATTTTTATGAATAAACAGCGGCAGAAATGAAACAAGTTTATAGTCGAGCCCTCCCCGATTCATAAAATAATTCTTTGCTAACTTACCGACCATACTCGATAAAGTTCGATGTTCGATTCCCGACTACGGCAAGATACAATCACAATAAACTTGCTGTAACTTGTGAGAATTCTTCGCTATAACAGAATAACTTCCTCATTGTGATGTAGTTTGTAGAAACTTACGAGTGTTGTGTAAGTTTATACGAGTTTCAGTTATTACAAGTATGTTTCAGAAAGGTTTTTTTTTCAAGCTTTGATTTACTTATGAAAATTCTTGGGCAGGGATTTTTTTGTATAGATTTTTTTATATCTCGTACATTAAGTTTTCTCTGCTGATATTTTTTTTAGATTTTTATATAAGGTAGAGACAATAATAAGGGGGTTTACAAAGAGATATGCTAGCTAGCGTACTAGAAAAAAAATCTAGGTAAAAAATCGGTGTCGTAGCATTAACGGAAAATCCTCTAAAGAGATAAAAACGAGCACAGAAAGTTCACACTTCCGCTTATCACGTAATCCACCAACGTATAATCGCATCAGTAGGCATCAGAACGATATCTTCTCGAGTAATTGTACAATATTGTATGTAATACATGCTTTATCTTGAAATTTTGTGCAGGTTAATAAACTGTACCTGTAAACACAAGTAGGGTAAAACGACAATAACTGACCGCCGCCCCCCAATAATTGGACACATACTGAAACGGATGAACTAGGAATTCTATTTCAATCAATCAATCAGCCTATTGCAGTCCACTGCTGGACGTAGGCCTCCCCAAGAGCACGCCTTAGCGCACGACCACCCGCTTTCCTCATCCAGCCACCACTAGCGACCTTCCTCAGCGTATTCTATTTACATTCACACAATTCAAGTAAATTTCTCAGATAACAGCAGGTATTTATAGTATTAGTCAAGTATTATCTACACCGATTTACGGCTAGTAATGAAAATTCTGGCTAGTAACTAGGTTAAAAGTAATGTTCAATTAAATATGTAGTTATATAACTTGTGAAATAAATAATGTCATCTTCTTTAGTACAAAATTTGTACATTTAATGTTAATTATTTTCAATATTAACTTATTCCCATGATTTAATATTATGGGTGGTATTGCTTTACAGGGGGCCACAATTGTCATTCTAAATAAGCAAGGCAGTAAAGGTCGTGTGGTAACGGCAGAGTAGAATACATTTGTCACCAACCCCTACTCTTCCCATGGGTGTCGTAAGAGGCGACTTAGGGACTACACATTGAACAGGGAACGGGCAGCAGCGCTCTCTGATACAGTAGCCTTTTAATCTGCGCTCTCCAACCCGCTTGCCAAGCGTGGAGATTATGACAAAACCCTCCACTTAAGTCGAGGAGGCTCACAGTCCAGCAGTGGACTGTAACGGGCCGTTGATGATGAAGGCAGTAAAGTGGCCAGTAACTGACGATTTACCCTACCTGAGAAATCTTCATCAGTTTCAAGCGGCTAGTATAGCCATCTCCTTTGCTGACTGTACGTAATTCGCTTCTGCGAAGATCTACGCTGCGTCACAAGTAGGGACTTACTCACACGTTCCAAAGTAAACGTCCGCAAAAGACAGTCCTTGTATCGCAGATGACCCAGATTCAGAAGATGGATCTGATCCAATTCATATTATTTGTGTGAAGTATGGCTGCGGGCCGGAATCTGTCTCCCTATTGCGGGTTTTGCAACTTCGCTTACCATTAAAAATAAATCGCGTATGTTTCTGATTTTCTGGCGACCGTACAATTTGCGTCGTGTTGTTTTTGGTATGTGATTTTTATCGACAATTTTATCGATATTCGACTGATTCCAAGCCGCAATAGGGGATCGGACTACTTTATTTTAATTGTATAAATCCAAACTTCTTAGTTTCTGCTATCGAACACTAAAAGAATTTTTGCTCTATCTTTAAAATTGACCGAGTTATAAAGGTTTGAAATTCAAAATTAGACAGAGAGGCACATACCCACTTGTGACGTCATTTGTTAGTAACGCCATTATAATCTCCATACAAAAAATAGTTTTTGAAAGAGACAGACATATTGAAACTTTAAAAAATCACTGTAAATTAGTTTTTCAACCGATTCTATTTTTTTCTTCGCGAATCGTCCGCTCCTAATCTATATTTTAAAAATAATTCATAAAATATGGTAAATTCATAAAATATGGTAATTGGGTGATAGGGTTTAAAGATTTCTTACGCGCGTCGCCTCAAGGGAGCAAAGCGATCGTCTTTTGTTCCTCTGAGGGGTTGGTGGCCTTGTTCGTAAAATTGGAACTCGTCCTTACGTCCATTACTATGGAAATGTCAACTTTTAGAAGAGTTGTGATTGGTTGAAATTAAATTTTGTGCTACTAACTAGCGCCGTCGTTAATTTTACAGATAAGTTGATAGGTCTGTATGTAAACACTTCGTCGTCTCAGTGCTTATTTGTTCTATCGACCAAATTGACCGAAAATGAACTTTAAATGTAGTATTGTTAAGACTTAAATTTCAGTCCTGTTGGTAAAGGAAGACTTACAACTTTTTGCTTATAAAACAACAAAAAAATAATTTAAATTGTATTTGTGACACGACACCGCAATGAAAATTTTGTGCTTATTTGTTCTATGTCCAGTGTTTGTTTTATATCCTACTTCGTAATAGAAGGTGCTTGAGTGTTCTAAGTCCACTCAAATGACCAATCACAGTCCATGGCGCCATGTCCGCCATTTTGTTTGATTTATCATTGTGTCAGAAGTCGTCACAGGAACCACTTCGTCGCTCTCGTAAAAAACAATAAAAAATATATAAATCGTTGTGTGTTTCTGCCTGAATTGTTTCAAACAAGTGATTAAATATGTCTACAACTGGCCGCAAAACTAAATACAAGAAGAAGCAGCCGCAAACTGAGCAGTAAGTACTTTTTAATTTACACTCGATTCCGTTATGAATTTGAAACAGGGTGTTTTTTTTAACATAACGTGTCATCCTAGTCGCTATCGGATTGATTCATAGTCATAGTCATAATAGTTTATTGCTTCATGTGGTTACATAATAGGTGGATAAAAAGTACATAGTTTCACACATGAGCCCTGTAAGGGCGTTGCAAACTAAATAAAATGTATACCTGCCTAAAATGTATTCCCATTTGTCATGTTAATAAAATTACATATTTCTTTAGTTCTGAAGGTTAAGGGTGTTTGTAATATGATCCCAGTGCATTAGTTTTTTCGGCAACTAACCATAGGTACTCCTCAAATACACAACATAACCTCTTATAGTGATTTGATTTCTAGTGAGTTATAGTGAAAGACAGTTCATAAAACACATTTAAACTTAAGCGAAGCGCTTTAGTTAGCGTATATTTTTTTTGGGACAAGCGAAAAAAATTAAACATCATGTATATATATTTAGCATATCGAACAAATAAGCACGCAAAAATGGAACAGTCATTTTGGTCTATCTCTAATGTGGTAATGTTCTAACTCCACATTCGTAATTATATTTGTGCATGTTTGTTCTATCTCCAAATAACAACTGTAAAATAAGGTATAATTAAATACCGTCCATAGATGATAATTATAAAAATCAATTTAAAGGTAACCAATGTATTATAAAAGACTATCAAATCTTAAAACTATATCTTCTTTTTTAAAATAGAGAAAAAAACTCGTCTACCTGTAAAAGTAACAAAATGGTAGATAGAACAAATAAGCACTGAGCCGACGACTTACTATGCACTTAGTATATACTCCCTGGTGAAATCATGATTTTAACTGAATTAATATTTGTAACCACTAGACCACCGCGTACCAATGTGTTTTCGAATTTCGAATTCATATGTACGTTTATCCGACGCTCTTACGGGAAGGAAAACATCGTGATGAAAGGTGTGTGTGAACTCGGCCAACCCGCACTGGCCTAATCGCCCTATTTCAGGGTAGGCTCGAGACCCTCGGTGGGGACGTATATGATCTGTTGATGAATATTTCTAAATAATGTTAAACCTGTTACGTTTCTAGGATAGTATTGAATAAACTATAATAGGTTATACACATGGAAATTATACTTAAAATCTTATTAAGAGATAGAAATCTACAAACAGGTGCCACTAGCGACATATCAACTTCTTCCAAGAAACCTTTGTGTTCAAGCAACTTATTAACAATAAAAATCTTCAGTGAAGAACTAAGTGCGAATATTGGCACGTATCTTTAGCTCAGAGCGAGCGGTACCTCTCTCTCTGTCACCCCACTCTTACCCTGTGCGAGAAAGAGAGTCACCGCTCGTTCAGAGCTAAAGATACGTGCCGCTAGAGACCTGAGCCAAAGAAGAAAATGAATACTAGTAGAAACCCCTAAATGTATAAAAAATCTTACATTATAATCTAGTATAAAATAGCTTGTTTTAAACGCAGTCATCGGCCATTTTCACATCTTTTTTATCTTAAAATCTACGAATTACTTACCATCTGAAAGAAAATACATATTCATATAAATTCTTAATTACTATCGCTAACATGAAGCTAAGTGACGTCACTACTGGTGACGTACCTATTTGTTATTGCTACACACTCATTTACTAACATACTAGATTGTCTAACTACTGAAAATTAAGAAGAAGAAGTTAGCACACAATCGTTACCTACTCGTAAATAGCAGTAGACAAATATTTCTTAAACACCAAATACCTACCTATAATTTATTCGTCTTGAAGGATCAATCATTAATAGCGAAAAATCATTTTCTGTAACGAAGTCATAATTAACCTACATTACTCACTCTTTTTTTGTAATATCAGGAGAGCTTAGTAAAAAAATGGTTCTTGAAAAAAAAAATATCCTTGATATTTGGCTTCAGTATGCTATTCTGAAAACCCAGTACGAAATCCGTGTTCGAAATCTTCGAATCAATCAAGATTTTCTTTTCCAAGTGGCTAGAAAATTATACGTTCCACTGAGTTATTGTATTACTGTCATACTGAAACTACCTACTATAATTTCGGTATCACAATATACGTTAAAAAGAATATAAATAATAATAATAATAATAATAATAAATATGTGGGGACATCTTCACACACGGCCATCTGATCCCAAACTAAGAAAAACAATAATGAAATTTTCAACAAAACCAAAATGCACCATACTGCCGGAAGTTTGTCAATTTACAACCAATATCAGATTTTCCTATGTCGCGAAATCCTTCTAAAATATTGCTCATTATTTGTGAAGTCATAGCCACTTAACAGAACCGCCACCAATCATAGTCGAGCCCTGCGTTCCGAGACACGCTGAAATCGATTAAAGCACCCGTAATCGCGTTCCGAATCACTGTCAGCCATACATTTTTTTGCTTTTCAGATCGCTGATAGCGCTGAAAGTCTGATTCGGAATGCGCCCGAGATCTGCCGTGTTCTCTAGCGGCCTCTACCGGTTATTATAAACAACAGTTCTGCCCTTATGCGGCACTTTGCTTTGTTGGCGCGTCTTACTAATTGGATGGTTCTGTATCGATGCCAAAATCTGGATTGGAAGCTTGTATTCAAAGTGGACCTTTGTTGCTAGTTCCGTGAATTCAGCGACCGCTACTGCTCCAATTTCAGATCGTATATTCAAACTAATGCATGGTGAACTCAAAGGGAATCGAGTGAAGGTTTTGGAATTTGATAGATAACCAATAATTTCAAAATTGATGCCCTGGTAATATAATATAATATAGTTAATCTCTTCTCTAATAATTTTAGGTAGGTAGATTCGATAACTGTTTGATTTTTATGAATAAACAGCGGCAGAAATGAAACAAGTTTATAGTCGAGCCCTCCCCGATTCATAAAATAATTCTTTGCTAACTTACCGACCATACTCGATAAAGTTCGATGTTCGATTCCCGACTACGGCAAGATACAATCACAATAAACTTGCTGTAACTTGTGAGAATTCTTCGCTATAACAGAATAACTTCCTCATTGTGATGTAGTTTGTAGAAACTTACGAGTGTTGTGTAAGTTTATACGAGTTTCAGTTATTACAAGTATGTTTCAGAAAGGTTTTTTTTTCAAGCTTTGATTTACTTATGAAAATTCTTGGGCAGGGATTTTTTTGTATAGATTTTTTTATATCTCGTACATTAAGTTTTCTCTGCTGATATTTTTTTTAGATTTTTATATAAGGTAGAGACAATAATAAGGGGGTTTACAAAGAGATATGCTAGCTAGCGTACTAGAAAAAAAATCTAGGTAAAAAATCGGTGTCGTAGCATTAACGGAAAATCCTCTAAAGAGATAAAAACGAGCACAGAAAGTTCACACTTCCGCTTATCACGTAATCCACCAACGTATAATCGCATCAGGAGGCATCAGAACGATATCTTCTCGAGTAATTGTACAATATTGTATGTAATACATGCTTTATCTAGAAATTTTGTGCAGGTTAATAAACTGTACCTGTAAACACAAGTAGGGTAAAACGACAATAACTGACCGCCGCCCCCCAATAATTGGACACATACTGAAACGGATGAACTAGGAATTCTATTTCAATCAATCAATCAGCCTATTGCAGTCCACTGCTGGACGTAGGCCTCCCCAAGAGCACGCCTTAGCGCACGACCACCCGCTTTCCTCATCCAGCCACCACTAGCGACCTTCCTCAGCGTATTCTATTTACATTCACACAATTCAAGTAAATTTCTCAGATAACAGCAGGTATTTATAGTATTAGTCAAGTATTATCTACACCGATTTACGGCTAGTAATGAAAATTCTGGCTAGTAACTAGGTTAAAAGTAATGTTCAATTAAATATGTAGTTATATAACTTGTGAAATAAATAATGTCATCTTCTTTAGTACAAAATTTGTACATTTAATGTTAATTATTTTCAATATTAACTTATTCCCATGATTTAATATTATGGGTGGTATTGCTTTACAGGGGGCCACAATTGTCATTCTAAATAAGCAAGGCAGTAAAGGTCGTGTGGTAACGGCAGAGTAGAATACATTTGTCACCAACCCCTACTCTTCCCATGGGTGTCGTAAGAGGCGACTTAGGGACTACACATTGAACAGGGAACGGGCAGCAGCGCTCTCTGATACAGTAGCCTTTTAATCTGCGCTCTCCAACCCGCTTGCCAAGCGTGGAGATTATGACAAAACCCTCCACTTAAGTCGAGGAGGCTCACAGTCCAGCAGTGGACTGTAACGGGCCGTTGATGATGAAGGCAGTAAAGTGGCCAGTAACTGACGATTTACCCTACCTGAGAAATCTTCATCAGTTTCAAGCGGCTAGTATAGCCATCTCCTTTGCTGACTGTACGTAATTCGCTTCTGCGAAGATCTACGCTGCGTCACAAGTAGGGACTTACTCACACGTTCCAAAGTAAACGTCCGCAAAAGACAGTCCTTGTATCGCAGATGACCCAGATTCAGAAGATGGATCTGATCCAATTCATATTATTTGTGTGAAGTATGGCTGCGGGCCGGAATCTGTCTCCCTATTGCGGGTTTTGCAACTTCGCTTACCATTAAAAATAAATCGCGTATGTTTCTGATTTTCTGGCGACCGTACAATTTGCGTCGTGTTGTTTTTGGTATGTGATTTTTATCGACAATTTTATCGATATTCGACTGATTCCAAGCCGCAATAGGGGATCGGACTACTTTATTTTAATTGTATAAATCCAAACTTCTTAGTTTCTGCTATCGAACACTAAAAGAATTTTTGCTCTATCTTTAAAATTGACCGAGTTATAAAGGTTTGAAATTCAAAATTAGACAGAGAGGCACATACCCACTTGTGACGTCATTTGTTAGTAACGCCATTATAATCTCCATACAAAAAATAGTTTTTGAAAGAGACAGACATATTGAAACTTTAAAAAATCACTGTAAATTAGTTTTTCAACCGATTCTATTTTTTTCTTCGCGAATCGTCCGCTCCTAATCTATATTTTAAAAATAATTCATAAAATATGGTAAATTCATAAAATATGGTAATTGGGTGATAGGGTTTAAAGATTTCTTACGCGCGTCGCCTCAAGGGAGCAAAGCGATCGTCTTTTGTTCCTCTGAGGGGTTGGTGGCCTTGTTCGTAAAATTGGAACTCGTCCTTACGTCCATTACTATGGAAATGTCAACTTTTAGAAGAGTTGTGATTGGTTGAAATTAAATTTTGTGCTACTAACTAGCGCCGTCGTTAATTTTACAGATAAGTTGATAGGTCTGTATGTAAACACTTCGTCGTCTCAGTGCTTATTTGTTCTATCGACCAAATTGACCGAAAATGAACTTTAAATGTAGTATTGTTAAGACTTAAATTTCAGTCCTGTTGGTAAAGGAAGACTTACAACTTTTTGCTTATAAAACAACAAAAAAATAATTTAAATTGTATTTGTGACACGACACCGCAATGAAAATTTTGTGCTTATTTGTTCTATGTCCAGTGTTTGTTTTATATCCTACTTCGTAATAGAAGGTGCTTGAGTGTTCTAAGTCCACTCAAATGACCAATCACAGTCCATGGCGCCATGTCCGCCATTTTGTTTGATTTATCATTGTGTCAGAAGTCGTCACAGGAACCACTTCGTCGCTCTCGTAAAAAACAATAAAAAATATATAAATCGTTGTGTGTTTCTGCCTGAATTGTTTCAAACAAGTGATTAAATATGTCTACAACTGGCCGCAAAACTAAATACAAGAAGAAGCAGCCGCAAACTGAGCAGTAAGTACTTTTTAATTTACACTCGATTCCGTTATGAATTTGAAACAGGGTGTTTTTTTTAACATAACGTGTCATCCTAGTCGCTATCGGATTGATTCATAGTCATAGTCATAATAGTTTATTGCTTCATGTGGTTACATAATAGGTGGATAAAAAGTACATAGTTTCACACATGAGCCCTGTAAGGGCGTTGCAAACTAAATAAAATGTATACCTGCCTAAAATGTATTCCCATTTGTCATGTTAATAAAATTACATATTTCTTTAGTTCTGAAGGTTAAGGGTGTTTGTAATATGATCCCAGTGCATTAGTTTTTTCGGCAACTAACCATAGGTACTCCTCAAATACACAACATAACCTCTTATAGTGATTTGATTTCTAGTGAGTTATAGTGAAAGACAGTTCATAAAACACATTTAAACTTAAGCGAAGCGCTTTAGTTAGCGTATATTTTTTTTGGGACAAGCGAAAAAAATTAAACATCATGTATATATATTTAGCATATCGAACAAATAAGCACGCAAAAATGGAACAGTCATTTTGGTCTATCTCTAATGTGGTAATGTTCTAACTCCACATTCGTAATTATATTTGTGCATGTTTGTTCTATCTCCAAATAACAACTGTAAAATAAGGTATAATTAAATACCGTCCATAGATGATAATTATAAAAATCAATTTAAAGGTAACCAATGTATTATAAAAGACTATCAAATCTTAAAACTATATCTTCTTTTTTAAAATAGAGAAAAAAACTCGTCTACCTGTAAAAGTAACAAAATGGTAGATAGAACAAATAAGCACTGAGCCGACGACTTACTATGCACTTAGTATATACTCCCTGGTGAAATCATGATTTTAACTGAATTAATATTTGTAACCACTAGACCACCGCGTACCAATGTGTTTTCGAATTTCGAATTCATATGTACGTTTATCCGACGCTCTTACGGGAAGGAAAACATCGTGATGAAAGGTGTGTGTGAACTCGGCCAACCCGCACTGGCCTAATCGCCCTATTTCAGGGTAGGCTCGAGACCCTCGGTGGGGACGTATATGATCTGTTGATGAATATTTCTAAATAATGTTAAACCTGTTACGTTTCTAGGATAGTATTGAATAAACTATAATAGGTTATACACATGGAAATTATACTTAAAATCTTATTAAGAGATAGAAATCTACAAACAGGTGCCACTAGCGACATATCAACTTCTTCCAAGAAACCTTTGTGTTCAAGCAACTTATTAACAATAAAAATCTTCAGTGAAGAACTAAGTGCGAATATTGGCACGTATCTTTAGCTCAGAGCGAGCGGTACCTCTCTCTCTGTCACCCCACTCTTACCCTGTGCGAGAAAGAGAGTCACCGCTCGTTCAGAGCTAAAGATACGTGCCGCTAGAGACCTGAGCCAAAGAAGAAAATGAATACTAGTAGAAACCCCTAAATGTATAAAAAATCTTACATTATAATCTAGTATAAAATAGCTTGTTTTAAACGCAGTCATCGGCCATTTTCACATCTTTTTTATCTTAAAATCTACGAATTACTTACCATCTGAAAGAAAATACATATTCATATAAATTCTTAATTACTATCGCTAACATGAAGCTAAGTGACGTCACTACTGGTGACGTACCTATTTGTTATTGCTACACACTCATTTACTAACATACTAGATTGTCTAACTACTGAAAATTAAGAAGAAGAAGTTAGCACACAATCGTTACCTACTCGTAAATAGCAGTAGACAAATATTTCTTAAACACCAAATACCTACCTATAATTTATTCGTCTTGAAGGATCAATCATTAATAGCGAAAAATCATTTTCTGTAACGAAGTCATAATTAACCTACATTACTCACTCTTTTTTTGTAATATCAGGAGAGCTTAGTAAAAAAATGGTTCTTGAAAAAAAAAATATCCTTGATATTTGGCTTCAGTATGCTATTCTGAAAACCCAGTACGAAATCCGTGTTCGAAATCTTCGAATCAATCAAGATTTTCTTTTCCAAGTGGCTAGAAAATTATACGTTCCACTGAGTTATTGTATTACTGTCATACTGAAACTACCTACTATAATTTCGGTATCACAATATACGTTAAAGAGAATATAAATAAAACAATAATGAAATTTTCAACAAAACCAAAATGCACCAGCCATAGATGTTGATTTTAGAACTGTATGAAGTTGCAGTGATTGGTTGATTTTTTAACAATATTGCCAATTAAATCCGTACAGACAGCAGCGCTCTCGTTTTGAAACTCTTTTTTACGCAATATTTTTGGATAACACCTACGTTCGCGTTGGTAAAAGTGACGTATTATTTCATGTAATGGGTTTTGGGAGCCCGCGCGGCCTGCAGGCCCGGCTGCGGTGGCGGACATTTGTTTGTATTTAATTAAAGCCTCCTGGGCTTACATTATTAAACCAGATTAAATATACCAGTAAATCACTACGTTTGTTACTGTAATTTTGACAACAAGCCTCCATCGCGTTAGCCACAAGAATGAAAGTTCGCTTGAGAAGGCGCTTTCAGATTTCTGTAGGAGCAAGTCAAATTTGAAAGTTGTCAAAATGAACTTTTAGGAAATTCAAAGATTTCAGACTCCTTGATGCGCGAAGGCTGCTATTAATGTAATAAAGTGAATATTTCTCCAACTATACATTTAAAAAGGAAGCTGACATAATTTGTCTATATTATTTAGTACTCGTATGTAGATATAGCTTGCATTTGTATTGTTTTTCTTTTTAACACGACGACTGCTACCCTGCGCGCACATAATTGTACCGGCCAGGTGCGTCCATGAGCAGTGAGCAGTAATTCCATGTGAACACGAGGGTAGCGTCGAACAGCAGCCTTCGTGTTAACTGACCTAAACGCAATTTCTAACAAAACGGTAATTAGCGGGTGCGGACTTGATACCCCTGTATTGACTCCTCAACTCAGTGGAACAAAATTACATGTCTTATCATTAAGTATCTTTGTTGGTACGATTAGATGATAGTCTAGAAAACTACACGCAGAAAGCCGCAGTTATTTGCCAATTGCTATATTGTTATCATGGTGCAAGGAGTGTAGCCAGTATGTAACAGGTAAATCGTAAAAGAGTCCGCGCACACATGACGTTAAAGGGCGTCACTTATAGCACGAGGCAGCCAGCTCTCTCGTCGCCATTCACATTTTATGCAAACAAAATGGCGAATCAATCAGTGACCGGCCATTCTGCTTGACCCCCGATTTGCACACAAAGTGAATGGTAACGAAAGAGCTGGCTGCTTCGTACTATAATATCGTATCTCAACCGTCTGTGACGCCCTCAAACCTCGGTCAGAAATATTATTTGCTTTGTGACCCGGTAACGCCGCGCGCGCAGTCTCAATCACAATATGATCTATTCAGAGAACACTGATATGGCGAACGTGACGTCGTAAAAAGTGTGATTTAAATTCGTTGATCTAAGAAAACGTGGATATTTTGTTTCTTTGGGTGCTCTATATCATTGTCAGAATATGTATAGTGAGTATGTGAACTAATGGGAGAGGTAACTTGCCATTTCTTGCGAATGGTCTGTTTACATTTTAGGATCAGAGCTCTCTGAATAGACTTTACATCTGTCTATAACCTACAACTCCTTGTATCAAAGTTATGATAGCTTTTAAAGCGCAATGTTAGAAATAAAACCACTTTCTATGGAGCATTATCAAGCTTTGCAGGACTACTTTGCGCAGTTTCTCATTATTAGGTTTAATTTATATCCTATTCGATTTCACCTACCTACTGGTTTTGCATGTTGTCTTGAAAATGCGAAGCATTTTTTGTTAGCATTTCGTTTTCTATCAAGTTGCCTTCGAGGCGTGAAATCAATCGATGTACGATAAAAGGATTTTTCTTTATTTTTAAGGCAATGTTCCTTTCCTTTCTTCTAGTAGAAAAGCTTTCTCCTAAGAGTCTTATCGAACTAATCGATGCTGAATCAGATTTTTCTGTATCTCTATCCTTTCCATTGATATAGTCATTTGCTAGAAAAAGAACACGAGTGCCTTGCCCGTGGAAGCTAAAGTATACCAGATACATGTCAGTGTTTCCCTACTTCTAGCAAACGGTATTTTTGACCGATAAAATACGATTCTGCTTCTACAACATGTTAACTGAAACGCAAAACCTCTCGGGTGGCAGTTCCGCCCGTGAAACTGAATATGTTTTATAATTTTATTAAGTACTAAAATTCTTTTTACATTCATCGGGCAGCTGATAAAGTATGAAAAGACTCTTTTTTGAGTTTTGGAACAAGTTCTAGAACTTAAACTGTTCAGTTTAACAGACTGAACAAAAGCCTGAGGGATATTGCGTTATTTAGCACGTTGTGTAGCTGTGCAAGGCCCTAAAACGACAAATGAAGCATTAGTTTCTATTACTAGCGATAGCTGCTCTAACACAAATGTACAAGCGACTTACTCTCCGGCTTAAACGTGACCCGGTCTGAAATATAATAAAATACGGCGTTAATGACTGCTTGTAGCCCGACCACTTCGGTAAACCTTAATGCCAAGCCTTAACCGAGCAGGATTCATGGAGAAATAATCAGTGCCGTATCCAGGGACAAAAAGGGTGACACAATATTCATTTTAACAACTCTCCATGGATTTGTGTCACGCGTGCATGAAACGTGAAAGGAGTACTAAGTGTTACTTCTGATTATAAGAATAATGCAAGGTGATAATGTAATAAATTCAAACAAGAATAATCTGTCTAAAGATAGAGAGGTGTTTATGCTACTGGGCGGCGTTTTCAAGCGTTATTTAAAAATGTATTAAAAATGTTTGATTTTCTCAGGAAAAAATATAAAAATAACGATCTTCAGATACATTTTCCACAGATAATACAGAAGTCTATGTACGATAGCTAAAATTAAAAATTCCTACTTGTAATGTTTGATTAAAATCTGGTACATCATCGGGAATATGGATAAACACGTTGAAAAAAATAAATTAGAATGAGAATAAGATAGAAGAAATTAGAAATTAAAATGAATTAGAATAAACATTTGAAAAGCAACACCACAAGTTTTATAATTGTTAGGCAAATGGTAATGTTTCTGCTAATATTTTAGTTTGATAGTTACATTTTTGTATTTTTGTAGTTTTTTTTAAAGGACAAAATATTCAACTGAGTACGGCACTGTTCCACTAATATGGCATCCACGTCATATTATGCGAATGTCCTTGATATTTGCCGAGCAATATACCTTGAGCCTAGGACCTACGTCATATCATAAGTATGTTGGTACCTAGTCAACCCAACCCACCCACATAAGTGAAACAAGTAATACAATATATTAAGAAAATACCTACCTACGGAATAAAATATGGTTAAGAGGTAGATGCAAAACTAGTACTTAGGCCAAAAAATGTATCTACTGTAAAATCGTATTTTTTTCCAAAATTTGAAATTGTAAAAGTCTGCCAAAAGTTTTGTAGAAAATATTTCAAATAGTCAGTAAACATTTTGTTTTGTTTTGAGAAATGGTTTTAAGTCTGTTTTCTTAACTTTTGGTTAACTTTTTCTTAACTTTTGGTTAACGTTTTTATCATTTACATACTTAACCTATAAAAAAAAACTATAAATAAAAAAAGTACTTTTTTAAACTGTTCCTAATGTCAATAGAATAAGTTAGAAACACTCACCTTTAATGTGGACAGCAACAACAGTACATGAAACAAGAAGAAATAATTACTTAAAGCACTGAAAGTATTAAAATTATTTTAAAATCTTATAAGTACTAAATTGGGAAAGACAGTATAATTAAAACTAAAACTAAAAAGGATAATGGCCCGCTTCATAGTTGCCCTTAGAGCTTTATAAACTCGATCCATTTGAAATAGCAAATGGGAAATCCCGTATTAGGACAACTTATCGAATCATCAATACTTATAGAATAGATACGACTGTCAATAACTGTCTTGATAATATCGGATGATGAATTGTCTGTCCGTACAGACACTCAGGAAATGAATCCTTTCAGCCGAGAGGTCATTGATCTTCACGAACACTTCAGAAACTGGGTCAAACTGGCTTACATTTTCCGTCACTATCCCCTAGGTACCCTTTATCATGAAGCGATATAAGTAGGGTTGCAAGAAGATTGTTCAGTCAAATTGTTCTAGATTATTTATTGTCAAAACTCAGAAATATACCCTTGGGGACAAAATCCTTATAAACATTATTATAAGGAACATGTTCGCGAGGCAACTTTTATTCAAGCACGATAAAAAGTGCTACGCTGACTGTGCCCGCTACGCCGTAGCAAATTGCTACGACACTGCCAGCGGAGATTAACACATAGAGACAAGTGAGAATACGGGGTTGAAGATGGTTTTTGATAGAAGACGCCTTTGAGTTGCGGCTTGAAGTATGATAGTACATTATAGGAATGAAACATTAAATAAAATAGAAAAATTGCAATGTGTCAGGTGAGCTCGCTGATTATTACGCAGCGAAAGAGTTTTTTGTTCACTCAATTTTTTACTAACTGTTCGCTCGCGTAGTTTGCGTTTCTCCTTCAATCAATCAATCAGCCTATTGCAGTCCACTGCTGGACGTAGGCCTCCCCAAGGGCACGTCAAAGCGCACGATCACCCGCTTTCCTCATCCAGTCACCACCAGCGACCTTCCTCAGGTCATCAGTCCACCTGGCAGGGGGGCATCCTACACTACGTTTCCCGAGACGTGGTCTCCATTCAAAAACCCGTCTGCTCCAATGTTTGTCGGTTCTCCTTAGGGAGGAAGAATTTTCCTGAGGTAAAAAGTAGCCTATGTCCGCTCTTGGATGTCAATATAATATTGTATCTTTCGGTTAAGTTGATTAGCTGTGAATGACTGTGATGAAACGACAGACTAAGTATATTTATATGGATTAAAAAATCCGGTTTCACACCGGCTGTAACTTGCAAACATTTTAGATTCATAGAGAACAACCATAAACGTAAACCTTCCGGCAGGACTTGAACCCACGACCCTCGGCCTATACGCAGCCCAGCCAATATTTATATCTTTCTATTGTTTGAATATAAACAACAAGTGAAATATACCGTAAAAACGGAAGATTTTTGCAAATATTAAATTTTAATAATGTATTACGAGAACCATTAAGTTTGCGAGCTCAATACAAAGTAACATCGCGAGCAATATTAACATAATTTGTCACAATTGTCTTACACCTGACACCTGTCATTGAGGCAGAATGAACAAGGCTGACAGGCGGCTCCGACGGCTCAATGGCAACTTGTCACGGCTTGTCATCGGCTGTATGTAAAGTCACAATTTACATGGAAACCGGCTGTTTATTCCGAGGCAGTCCTTCACTGGCTGACCGTGGTACAAGGCATAGAAATAACGCTGGTAAAATTATAAAATTATCTAAAATTATATTGAGCGGGTGATCGTACGCTTTGGCGTGCCCTTGGGGAGGCCTGCGTCCAGCAGTGGACTGCAATAGGCTGATTGGTTGAAAATTATCTGCAGGTTATATCATAAAAATTTATAAAGTTTATTTGCTTATCACAATTGAAATTATTACCGCGGAATTATTAGTTGACTTTTTTTCTCTCTCAAAATTTAAAATTTAAATAATAGTAATAATCATTTATTTCAGGCAATATTTACATAAAGGATAATATTTAATGTTTGAAGGAGATTTCTTGTGATCATGAGAAACTATGTGGTGGATGTTAATAAATCCAGAGGTTTTGTAGTTTTATTATCAAGTGATGCCACTGGCTTGGTGTTTATAATAGATATAGAAAGTAAAATATTCAATAAAGCCATCACCTGAGCAATTTTTACAATAAAGATATATGAATAAAATAAGACTTATCTTTTCATCACAGTCTTATTATGTTATTTAAATTATTATCTTTTGTACTTCTGTACTGTGTTTTTAGATTAAGTTTGATTGAAATAAATTTTATCTTAATAAATATCTAAATATTTATTTCAATCAAACTTAATCTAAAAACACAGTACAGAAGAACAAAAAAATAATAATTTAAATAACATAATATGACTGCGATGCCTAAACTTAGTAAATTAACTTGTATCTTAGGCATCAACAATACAATAAAAATGAAAAAAAATATATATATTATTTAGTTCATACTCTAAAAAAGATACATTCAAATAACAATAGATTTTAAAATTAAATTAAGTATACCTATCACCATTCTAAAATCTTGTGATGGGGTCAAGGACATGAGTAGTGCTTACTTGCAAAAAGTTCACCTATTTCGAAAATAAAAATAAATAATAATATATACAGAATATTTGTTTGCGTTGCATTAATCCAGTTGTTAGTCAAGTAGTAATTATTTAAATGAATTCACTTATTGTTATATTTAAAAAAACGCCTGAACACTAATTCCACATAAACGTATTTTCAGGTATTTTCTCCACTTTATTGTACCACGCGCTAAGGGAGGCGGAAGGGGGAGCTTGGCGCCTCCTTGTCGCGTCGACTAGCGACTGCCAGCAAAAAACAGGGATCAATTTGCGAGTACCCAAATAATGGAAATATTCCTCTTGACTTGAGTGGGAGCTGGGAAGGGATCAGCCAATATTGCTTTCTTGATGACGTGATCATGGAGTCAAGGGGTTTAACAGTGGATTTTCAATAATGAAAAGATCATTTTACTACGTGTTATTTGATATTATCTGTTGTCGATATTCTTGCTATAATTTTGGTTTATATTCGTTGTTGTTGATTGAACACATTTTTTTATAGCTGGCTTTAAATAAAAAAGTTCTATATAAGGTAAATATTATGTATGTTGTCAATACCAATGTAGAACAGTGGTAAAATAGAAGCATTTGCATATTACTTTTATGTTACTAGAAATATGAAACAAAAGTTAGTAGTTTCTTGCGCAACTGCGCGTTTGCGCAAACTTCTCTCCTTTTCAAATCGAAAAACTATTTTTACGATTAAATCTTCGTGGATGTAGTCCATTCGTTGCAACATAATAAAAAAAGTTCTTGAAACCTAAGAGCTGTTTGATTGAGTCACGACTTTTTACTGACTGAGTTTTTCAAGGAGTACCATTAGTGTGCTTTGGTAGATCTCAGGAGTGCAAAAGACATAATATATCTCCTATATCCCTCCCTGTCATCTTTGCTAAGGACATGTATAAATGAGTTAAATTAGACCAAATTCGTTGCTTATTTTAGAAAAATCGAAAGAGCCGACAAAATAATAATATACTCAATTTACAAAAATATTTTTGAGAAAAATTTACGATATATAATGTACTTAATGGAACAGAAACTACTACCATTTAGCAAACTGTCGCAGACAGACTTTCAATGATTTAGTGCCATTGATGTTAACACAACGCTTCGACGCTCTTACGGTGAAGGAAAACATCGTGATGAAACCTGCACACTCCTACGAAGAAATTCAAAGGTTGTGTGTGAAGTCGACCAACCCGCACTGAGCCAGCGTGGTCGACTAAGGCCTAATCACCCTAATTCAGGGTAGGCTCGAGCCCCTCGGTGGGGACGTATATGAGCTGTTGATGATTGATGATGATATGAACACAAATATATAAACTGTATATATAAGGTGTCATGATCTTTAGAGTTGTAACGGACTTAGACTTTGTATAGGAACTATAAATCTATCTATGTCAAATCGGAAAAATATATTTTTATGAGTCTCGACTCAATCCTCTTTGTAAAGCGATAGATGATCCCCGAGGAACCAAGACGACTTGACGCATCTTCTTTACAGATAATCTAATATTTAAAAAAAAACACAATAAATAAATAAAAAAAGATAAAAAATATTAATAAAAATAAATTTCCCTTAAAGGTGAACTGAAGAAGTTTCCACATAAAAATAATTTAATAATAATTTGATTTATTTTTATTTGTATTTTTTTTTTGGTATAAATGATTTTATTTATGTATTTTATCTGATATTCCTCGAACTTAAGTGTAATTCATAGGTAATGTTTTCATCTCCTCTTTTTTACACAAGATTGTTATAGATATATTGAGACACAAATGTCAGAATATTGATTTCTTTAAACTTTTCCCTCAGTGACACTCTAGCTAGGCCCTAATTTTAAATTGCACGAACAGCCCATTTCTGCAGCGTAAAAATACCATTTGCATTTGCAACGTAACCCCATAATATATCCACCACATAGGCCCATCTAATTTTGCATACAATCAAGAACTAAATCTTAAAAAAACCGTTTAAAAACAAGGGAGGTCTGCATAAAATTAGTCCAGCGCGCATGCGTGCTTCCTTGACTCGTCGCGTAGCAACAAGTGGCCGAGACTTCACACGTAATGGCCGTTCATTATTCTCCAATGAATACATTACATTGCGTGCCAGCGTACGCAGAGCGGTAAATAAAGGCCTGAAAAGCCGTTAGTGGACAGCGCGGGGGGTGAAAGTTCCGGGCAGCGACTTTGCAGGCGCCAGTAGTCTAGATCGTTATCTGGCGGGCGAGGCCGCGTTGTAGTTTTTATTGCTTTATTAGACTTGTATTTGTTTAGTTTTGTAGATTACTGTACGGATTTTTGTGTAATTTATCGTTAATAAAATGCACTCACGCGTATTACAGGATTACTTGCTAATTGGGATGATATTTTTTTCTTTGGACCTAACGAAAAAGTCAAAAGCGTCACATTAAAGTTCATAAAAAAACACAAACCAACACAAATGGCCTGAAACAAAAACAATCTTTTTTTTACAGTTTAGGAATACATGCACTCTAGGTTTGAATTATTTTTGAACAGTGAATGTCGCTATGCTAGTATGTTGACATAAAACTTATGGATGCCATATCTACAAAGAAAAAACGCTGTTTAATTTTTATTTTGCATTTCTGATATTGCCAATCATTTGTATTCTAATCTAAATTCCCGGGGGGTACATTTTCTCGCCGATAGGTTTCGAGACGTTGGGTCCTTGGGGCCCGAGTGCATTACTGAGCTCTCGGTGCGTCTCAACGTAGCTACTGGTGACCGAAGGGCTGGCAGCTTTCTCTCCCAACGAATTAGCCTGGCTATTCAGAGAGGAAACGCTGCCAGCATTTTGGGAACCATGCCTCGAGGAGACGCACTGGAGGAGATATTTTATATTTAATTGTATATAGTTGTATTGTTATTGTTGTTAATGTAAATATTTCTTGTTCTTTTAATAAATGTACTATTATTTTCAGAGATACAAAAAAAAATTATCTTGAGGAGCATGAAAAATACCTAATAAAACCTCTGTATGAAGTTGTTTTTATTTTAGATTCTGAAAATAAGCTGTTTAAACCAATTACGGTTATATTTTTTTATATAACATACTATGAATTATGCGATTTATAAAAAAAATAATGAAGAAAAATTTTAATCGGTTTTATTAAATCTTAACAAATAATAAAAAGAAGGAATTTCCAATAAAAATCGCAACAAACCAAAAATTCTGTTGACAGAGATCCATTAAAAACCAATCAAGGTACTACCATTCTTCTGGAATGTCAAAGCGGTTATTCAAATATCATAATTCCACATTCAAATGGTAAAAGATGTCAAAAAACGGGCTGGAATTATTCGAGGGACGGCTGTAACCGCTTTGGCGAATGAGCCGAGTACTGCGAAATTAAATACAGGGTCTTGTTGAATGCCTTTCCGTTTTCATGGCAGCCTGAAATTACACTTCAATGTCTGACTCAATGAAAGGATTTTTAATATTATGTAATTTATTTTTAAAAAGTACTTAAAATAAATGTGCGAGTGTTTTCTTTTATCTACAACAATTTTGAACCTTTACAAAATAAGAAAGACTGCATATCACCATTGACATTATTGCTACTGTGATATAAAATATATTTCATGTTTACCAAATTGATTGAGCGAGGTTGGATTCTGTAGCTATGGTACCTAGGGTTGCCACCTTTTGTCAGTCAAATTCCGGGAGACAAAAAAATATGCGTTTTTTCACTACTTTTTATTTTAAACATTTTTTGTAGTGTAGGACGCCGCCCATCTGCCAGGTGGACTGATGACCTGAAGAAGGTTGCTGGTGGTGGCTAGATGAGAAAACCGGGTGATCGTGCGCTTTGACGGACCTACGTCCAGCAGTGGACTGTAATAGACTGATTGATTAATTCGACCGTTTTTCTTCAAATTAATACGAATTTTTGCCCTTTATTTTTGCACTTTTGGAGCAGAAAGTTCACTCGCAGTGTCGGACAGAACCTTTATCATTGGCAGACATTATTTTAATTTAGTCAAAATACCCACACAAAGATGAACGTCCAGACAGCTAGCAAATTGCCGACTAAAACAAACAATCAAACGACAAACGAAAATTCACGAAACGACTCTTCGTACTACAACGTAATTCGTACTCTTCGTACTACGTGAAGGAAAGATAGTAAAACTTCGCGAGAGCAAGACGGGCGATAGACGTTTTAAAATTCCGGGGGAAATTAGTTTATTTAAAATTCCTTCCGGGAGCCGGGAGATTTGAATTCCTATTGCTGAATTCCGGGAGATTCCCGGAATTCCGGGAGAGGTGGGAACCCTGAGGTACCGTTTAATATCATTTAGGGTCTATAATAAAATAATTTATTGCTTCGGTGATGAAATGACGACAAGTGGGTGTCACGTCAAAAGTATCAACACACTAAGAATATCGCCCCTAGTGCAACGAAATAAAAGATTCTAACCTCAAACTGAAAAGACTGCGACATCTTCACCAATCAGCGTGCAAGGTGCGTTCCGTCGCATGCCAATTTTTAATCAGTTCACAATTTGACATCGATAGATTATAAACTAACGAAAAATAATACGTTAAACTGTAAATGGTTGGTTTCAGTTCACAATTTTCTGTAAGTTTATAATATCGCGAGTCAGATTATGAAATAACGGAGTTCACAATCTTACGGTGACATATACTATATAATCAGTATGAGTTCACGTTTTTATGCATTCGTAGCCGGTTTCGTTGCTACACGACGAGACGACGTAGCACTTGCTACGAAAATACTACGAAATGACCTTTTTTAGTAAGACCTTTTTTAGCAGTTAGGTACAGGTGGTAGTAGGTGGCAGTTAGGTTTTACTTGTGTTGTTACGTGGTTGTTGCTATCGAACAAAATGCTTTCAATAGTGACCTTGAAAAAAAGTTATTAGTATCGATACTATTTGAAGATACTATCGAAAGTACAATAGATAGTATTCCATATTTGTACCAATCGATACTTTTAAAAATATTTCAAATGTCAATAGTTCCTTTTTTTTTTTTTTTTTTGACAAGGACCTAATGCTTGTGTCGCAAAATCGACGTATCAAGCGTAACCGGACTTTTGGGGGAGCGGAAGGCTCTTACCCCTAGTATTATAGCAACAGCCTAAGGGCGCCCACTTGGGGTCAATAGTTCCGATTAGACTATCAATAGATTTTCATAGCAATAACAGTATCGATGGACTAAATATTGCTATCGGAACAACACTACTTTTTACCTCCTTGTTAGGTTTCTTCAGAAGTTTTGAATCGCAGAATTTATCTACGCTTTTTTCTAGAACGTAATGAGAATTCATAGTGAGGTTTCCCGAGATGAATCGATCTACTCAATTCGAGTTCCAAGTGCTTCTCGAGACTGCTCGAAACTTCGCGAGGTCAAGTGTGTTTGCCGCCCGAGGGAAGTAGACGTGGTTCGATCGAAAAAGTTCAAATTCCTAGACAATAGTACATCTGTTTTAGACTAGAATATATTAGAATATACTGTTTTGCAAACAAGAACACAATAAAAACAAGTAGAATTTATAGAAAGGTGGACTTATTGCTAAGGTAGTATTATTTTTGTCAGGCATCCTTGGGGTAGTACTGGAGAATCATAACGAAAATAACGGGATAGTGCAAAGAAATTAGAAGAAACATGATAACAACCGAGATGATAGTTATCTATCTATCTAATCCACATAAACATCCAAACACATCATCATTGGCTTGCCCTTATCCCATCATTTGGGGTCGGCGCAGTATGTTTTCTTCCTCCATTCATCCCTATCAGCCGTCATTTCAACACTCACATCCTTCCTGCACATATCATCTTTTACACAATCCATCCATCTTTTCTTTGGTCGTCCTCTCCCAACATATCCATCCACATTCAAATTCAATACCTTTTTCTCTACGTAACATTCATTTCTCCGCATTACGTAAACATCCACACACACAACAGGGGGAGCTTCCAAGTACAAGCCTCCTCTTTTTTGCGCCACTTTTCATGGTCCAGTAAATAGTTCTCATCCAGTACTTCCTACAATGCCATACTAATATTAACGAGGCAGTTTTTTTTAGCTAGATAGAACCATAGACCATATTTCCATGTGAAAAAAATAAAACAAACTTGTAATTATTTAAATACGTAGGCCCTGTTTATTAAGTCTCCATGTAGGTAGGTAGGGAGGGACGTCGTTCAGTAGGTACAGGTTTTGTACTCGAAGTTTTTATTCGGCAAGTTTACAGCTACAACGTCTATAGACTAAGGCTTGAGTCTTTTTCTTAGTCTATGGAGTACATTTTTATATTTCAAAAATACGAAACTCGAATTAACAACATACTGCTCGCACTCATATTCGTATAGCTTATTGAGTATCAAACTTTAAGACTATAGGTTTAACATCGTACTAACACAAGTATTTAATATTCAAAGTATGAATCAAAGATCGTTTTTTTTTTCGTTAAAATTCACCATCACACTAACTACTAAATTTAATATTCAGTCCACTCTCTGAGCAATCTCTAGAAAATGGCTTCTTTTTCCATTCCTTGAACTTCCCGGATAGTGCCTCTGGAAAATTATTCCAACTACTTTTTTAATTACAACCGTTTCCAGAACTTAGCATTCGCTTAAATAAATTAAGACTTCTTCCTCGAATCTGCTTGCATAAAACAGGCAGGTACTCTAACAAATTGCAATTGTACTAGAACTAATTGAATTAAATAACGATGCGGTTTGAGGACAGAAATTATTTTTATTTTTACTAGTCGAGCCTCTTCGGCTTTTGTATAAACGTTGGGGGAGGCTTTGAAGGTGTTAAAATTGACACGTGCTCGCAAGAATTACATACAATAAGATTAAAATGTTAAGTCGATGAAACTGAAAAATATCTCTTAAAAGTAATATTTATCAAACAAACAAGAGTTTTGGTATAGTAGGATTAAGAAGGTTGGTTTATAAGAGTTCGAAAAATATTTATAAAGCGAAACATTTAAAAAGATTTTGTAACAGACTTAGCATGTAACTTGGCTGTTTATAGAATACAGATACATTAACCACGAATATCTTGCTGGTATTCTTTAAGTACATAACGCATCATAATAATACCCACGTCAAAAGCTCTTATCCTACCCGGGTTAGTATGTGAGGTCGAGGGTCCAGACGACCCCAAGATAATCAAATCATTAAGAAGCACTCCGACATCTCAATTAGATGGCTGGTTGGATATAGTGCAGGAGCTGAAGGAACAAAATACTGCTACAGATATAGCATATTATCTTCATCATCATCATCATCTTCATAGCTGAAAGAACTCTATAGCTTGGCCAAAAATGCTTTCGTATGTCCGGATGCCCGACGGATGTCCGTCTGTTCTCATCTACAATCCGCATTTCTCAACCGATTCTCATGAATATTTGTGAACAGGTTCAATAAATATGTAGTTTTTTTATCAATTCAATATTTCGAAAATTTTCAGAATGGCGGAGATATATGAGGGTTGAAAACGTAAAAAAAACATATTCCAGCCATGTCGAAAGATTTTTAAACTCGCGAGGTCTATAGCTCACAAAGCTTATTAGTATTTTTTGGAAATTAAATATTTATGTTTACTATGCTGTAAAAGTTCAAGCACAGAGATAAGAGTCACTGTTGTGAAATATTATAATAGCATGTGTCAGAAATAACTTCAAATTAGATTACAGGTGAATTAATTCGATAAGGTTTCAAATTTGTTGAGCTGTGATGATTTTTCCCCATATTCAATGTAGGTACGTACATTTTACTTTTATCATTGCCACATACATGATTGCGCTCGTGTCAAATCAAGTCAAGTAAGTAATAATAATAATAATCTTTGTTGATTAAGCCTAATGACATTACGTCAATGGTGTTATCTTAAATAGAAAAATAAGGCAAATGGTAGCATACAAGTGTAACGAATAGCTCCCAAGCTAGAATAATATGTATTATGGGAGCCAACGTTCCTCCGAGTGAGAATAGCAAATCAATTATGAGTTACAAGTGGAAAACACAGGGCTAAGTTAAGTAATTAGGTTGAAATAAATATTATTGACCGAGCGAGCGAAGCGTCTCTGCTTCAGCTTGGCCAAAATTGCTTTTGTATGTCTGTTTGTGTGTGTGTGTATCTGTTTGTTCCGCTCTACAGGTCGCGTTTCTCAACCGATTCTCGTAAAATTTTGTGAGCAGGTTCAATAAATTAATCATTTTTTTTGTTGAGTCAGTTTTTGGAAATTTAAAAAAAATACAGAGTTATGGAGGTTGCCAGCTTACAAAGTCTACCGCTGAAGCTGTTTTCCTCTAAACAGGGCACATTGTTCAATTAAAATAAAAATAATAACCAAAAAAAAAAAATTATTAAAATTAATTAAAATAAAATATTAAATAAATTTCAAAAGCTCGGGGATCTTTTTGAGAAAAAATAAAAATAAATATAAAGAGACATACAGACTCGCGAGGTCTACAGCTCACAGAGCCACTAGTGATTATGTAATGAAGTCGTAGGTCGTCACACAATTTGTCAGTTATTCGGCTTGCAGCTACCGGTCTAAGCTGGGATAATTATATTATTATTCAGACGTAACATTTCTGCGCAAGAGACCGTGAAATTGCGGGATTGTTGTGAATATGGATGTCGTGGTATTACGGCTGTGTCGGCCTACTCGGGACTTGGTAAAAGCTTATCTGTGCCGACTAGGTAGGCAGTTTACATCCGCAATCTACAAGCGAATTCATTTTGTATGTTTATTTAAGAGAAGAC
Source organism: Carpatolechia fugitivella (assembly GCA_951230895.1). Lineage (NCBI taxonomy): Eukaryota > Metazoa > Arthropoda > Insecta > Lepidoptera > Gelechiidae > Carpatolechia > Carpatolechia fugitivella. The sequence goes on from OX579664.1 coordinate 4,422,944, forward strand.
TATTTGCTAGAGCTTTGTTAATAATCTCGAACTAATATTTGGTTATCGGTTTGTTTGGAGCTTCCTACACAAATTATTAAAAGCTTTTGCCTATACATACCTTGGCTGGCTGTCATTGATACGTACTTCTTTGCACACACGGAAAGTAAAATACAAAACATTATTTAGCAATAAGCATAAATGTATGGTTAGGTGGCCTAATTGCTAAGTAGCAGTGTCTTCCAAGCGATCTTTGCACTGGCTGCCCAGGTTAAATATATAATTTAATTTTCTTTTCCGTTTGTCTGGTTTTGGTCCACTGGTTCTTATTGCTGTAATGCAATATCATTTAATCACATTTTTACTCTTTCTTTTTCCTTTTCGCGCAGCTGTATTGCATTTTGGTCTCATTGCTTACTTCCTTTAATATATTTTTACATTTATTTATATACATAATATTTATTTATTTTCTTTTTATATAAAAGTTATAACACTTATCTATTTATATATAAATATGTTTATTCATTCCTTATGTATCTTTGTATTACATCGGTATTTATTATTTTATTTAGATTTTGTAAAGTACTTATTTGTGGGTATATCTTATATATTTCGACTGTCCGCGCACTTCATTCATTTATTATGTAGTGTGTAACTTGGTAACTATTATTTTTTTGTACCTACTTATTTGACGCATTCATTGTCACAACTGCTTTCGGCGTTTTTTATTGAATACTTAAGTGGATAACTGTTATTAGCCTAAGTTTTAATTTGTTATCACTGTAATTTTTGAATTCAATTATGTTGCTGTTGTTATCCCAAATAAATAAAAATCAAATATAACATCTTCACACACGGCCATCTGATCCCAAACTAAGCAGAGCTTGTAGTATGGGTCCCAGACAGCTGATATACATTAAATAAATAGATAAATATAATATATACTTATATAGATAAACAACAGCCAGACACAAGGCAAACACAAGTGCTCATCACACGAATGTTTGCCCTGGGCGGGATTCGAACCCGCGACCCTGTGCGTCGGAGGCAGATACACTACCACCTGGGCTACGGAGCCGTCAATTATTTATACCAACCACTTGCAGCAGATTAACATAAACATGAGATTGCTTAAACAATATCAGTGTTTGAATATATCAAGAGCGGTATCAAGCTATTTGTCTGCCAAATCTGCGCCCAAACCAATGGTTTATCCACAGATCAAGTGGTAACGCCTTTCCAGTCCCTCCTTGGATTCAATCCAACCTAAAGTGAATCTGGATTGAATCCAACCAACATAATAATATAAGCTCCGCAGGTAGAGGGACGTAATTCACTGCGATCAAGGATAGGGATTCGTTTGTGATTTTGTTGTTAGGCCGTATTCTCAATACAGCGGGCGGCGGCGGGGCGGGAGTGGCGCTTTCAAAAGCATAGTTCTGTGGCGCAGCAGCCGCCACTAGCTGCTGGGCACCACACGAAGAGTGATGTAGAATAATAATACAATAAAGTGTGGCAATAACTAAGGCACAGTCCGAAAAAAAGGTATTTATGTATTTATATATTATATAATCTCTCTCTAGTTTTACAGTTTTTAGGAAAAAAGTAACAAGGATAAGCTTAAGTAGTTTACTGTTGGAGATCAGGACATGAAGTGAAGAATTTAGTAGATAAAAGACAAAATCGAAAAGTAAGAAATCTAAATTTGAAAATAAATTTAAAATGAAAGATAAAGCTGCCAGCAAGAAAGGTTGCCAGTCATAAAACAGGAAAGAGGACGAATGCTTCGTTACAGTTCTATATTGTTGTGTCGTTGTGTTGTTGTTGTTGTTGTTGTGTCGTTTTTTCAAATGTATTTCTATTTTTGTTATTATTGTGTACAATAAATTGTTAAATAAATAAATAAATAAATAAATTGAACTGTGCTCGACGACTTCGGGCGGCGGCGGGTCAGCGTTGCCGCTACAATCCCCGCACCGCGGTCGCCGCCGCTCACTGTCGTCGAGAATACGGCCTTAAGGTCTACGTTAGCTAAAGGATTTATATAAAGGGATATTTATAAAGGGTTACAAATATATTTTATTTATTGTTTCAAATATAATCAATAAGTTGTATTATATATGCCGGAACTGCCAAAAGTGGCCACTATTAACAGTTACGACCTAAATAACTTATTGATTATATTTAGGACTATAAAATAACTAAAATATATTTGTAACCCTTCTATTGTAGTTAAACACATAATAATGTCGATCGAAGTCACTGACAATAAGTAAACGATTTTATTCAATTGGTGGTGCTACTGTAGCTGGCGTTTAACCTTAAGTACGTTTTGATACACAAAAATTACGTTGTACTATTTACAAAATCTATGATTATTGTTCTGCTACTGGTTACTCAGGGATAGTCTGTTATTTGCTCCACAATTTTTGAAAAAAAAAAAAAAAAAAAAAGTATTTATTTAAGTCCTGGATATTTTAGGTCGCTCTTCGGTCGTTTTTTGTTTACGTAGAGCACTAATGCATAATAAATTTAATTTACTGCTTCGAACGTTTACAAAATTCTGATATTAATTAAATAAATATCAGAAGTTATAAAGAAATATTTAACTTTAAAAAAGTAAATATATATTGTATTTGTACTGTATTGCGTGTTGGGTCTTTTGAATTTGGAAGTTTTGTGAAATTTACCATAGAACTGCAATGACGAGCCCATGGATACGAAGAAATGAAAACTTGAAGGGTTCTATCGTACGCTGCTGTGATTACTGCCTAGCTTATACGAAAAATTAATAGATAAATAAGTGGGGACATCTTCACACACGGCCATCTGATACCAAACTAAGCAGAGCTTGTACTATGGTTACCAGACAGCTGATATACATTACATAAATAGATAAATACATACTTATATAGATAAACAACAACCGCGTACACAAGGCAAACACAAATGTTTGCCCTGGGCGGGATTCGAACCCGCGACCCTGTGCATTGGAGGCAGATATACTACCTCCTGGGCTACTACAGAGCCGTCAAACCTCTACAATAAGCGAGCAGCAGTAGGTACTCTCTGAATGAGTAATTGCCCAGCGCCAAGCACATTTGCGGAGCGGGCGCCCCGGACGTCGTCGCGCCTTCCGCTTTCAACGGCGGCGCCCGCTCGGCTTTGTGCGCAAACCTATGTCTTTGTGCCTTACGAAAACACTGCTTTGTTCGGGGTTTGTGGAAATATGATTTATTAAACGGAATATTCGCAGGGCTGATAAACAGATGATATAACTCAGTTTCGGCGTTCGTTATCAGTTTCGCCACGCCATGCGCCGCCGCCGCCGAGGGAAAAATCGGAATCGGCGGCGTGCGCTGAATTTTTTATTTATTTCTTTAGATGTAAGCGATGGGTATATAAATAAGTAAAAATGTTTACTAAAAAATATATATAAATATATATAAATAAAAAATACATATTGCTTTTGTATTTCATTTTGTAACTGGTTCGCAAGTTACTTTTATGTACACAGTATAAAAATTGACTATATATTTTTATAGAGAAGAAACTCCAGCTTATACATAGATTCCTCTATAGATTAAAAAAAAAGTAAAGTAGTAGTTATCAAAGTGTTTTTACTTTACTTTACTTTTTATTTATTTATGTATCGCATTAGGCTTGTGTCAACTAACAATGAAATCAATGGATGAATGTTTCTAGACGTAAATTGTAATATTGAAACAGGGAAAACCGAAATAATTCCACATAAAAATTAATGATTATTGTTATTTATACAAATTAAAATCAAATAAATACCCCCCTGGCCCCTCCGCTGTGTACAATCAGAACGTATTACGTCACATAGTGGTATGCCGCCATTGTTGTTTTGACGCTTGGTTAACTTTTTCATACAACAGCACAAGTGAACACAATCGTTTGCCACTATGTGACGTCATTCACGACGCCATGACACTTTCTTGTGTTTTTACGCCAGATTAAAAATATTTTCTTAAAACTTAAAATATGTGTTTTAAATATAATTTTTATCATGAAATATTATTTTTTTGGGGTAATACAGGTACTAAACTAACGAAATAAGCCATTTTTGAAATTTACGACACAGGCCTATTAGCGCAACAGAAAAATAAATAAGATTAAATGAATTGTTTATTTTTTTTATAATTAGCATCATTATTGACAGCTCATATACGTACCCCATTATAGTATGTATATAGGTAGTAGGGTAAAAGACACAAGTCACTTAAAAAAAACTATTTAATAAATTATAGATCTCCATACATTTTCAACTGTAACAACTACATGTTTACTTCTCGACCCATGTTATACCTATCTAGATACTTAGCCTTCACCTCCGGTCCTGGAGGCACGTAAACTAGCTATTTCCTCCCGCCATTAAGAGTACAAAAGGAGTATTATGTGTCACGGCAAATAAACCTGAAAGCTTTTGACTAATCGCTCTATTTACACGTTCCTTTTTCTAGCTTATAAATATATTTTAGCGTAGAAATAACAGACGTTAAAATATTTGCTCTGTATTCTTTACTAATTGCCGTGTGATGACGGCAGAGTAGAATACATTTGTCACCAACCCCTACTCTTCCCGTGGGTGTCGTAAGAGGCGACTTAGGAACTACTCATTGAACAGGGAACGGGCAGCAGCGCTCTCTGATACAGTAACTTTTTAATCTGCGATCTCCAACCGCCTGCCAAGCGTGGAGATTATGGCAAAACCCTCCACTTAAGTGGAGGAGGCTCATAGTCCAGCAGTGGACTGTAACGGGCCGTTGATGTTGATGATGTTGATTCTTTACTAATGTAATACAAAGTTATAGTAGCCAGTGTTGTGTCAAACCACGTCAAACTGCGTCTGTGTGATTCCAAGTCTTGAGTAAAAATTGCGATTTAGACGAGTTGCTACTATAGACCTTTTATGTTTGCGACCGTTCGATACTAAATCCTAAAGTTAAGGGCTTCCGGAGGTTTTGAATCCCATTATGATTAGAGTGCATTATTCGCGCTATAAGCAATACAGCATGATTTTGCAATCACTAGCAAAATTTAAATATAATGTTTAGACCATCATAAGCAACCACTTTTCCCAAGATTTAAATTTTGCTAGGGATTACAAAATCATGCTGTATAAAATGTCAGATATATTCAGGCTAATAAGAGGTTACTGAAAAATATATGATTTAACGAATGTCCAAATTTCATTTGTCATCATCACTCATCAGATTTGTGTTCCAGAGTCGTTATGCGTCAACTCCTGTAGAATGAAATGAAAATAAACCACGCTAAACATCACATTTTTTTGTCTTTTTTAGGAATTTGCAACCGACACACTTTAAGTCTTATTTACTAGTGTATCAAACCAAATTCTACTTCTGTGCTTGTACTTACCTGACAACGTTTCATGCGATATCACTGACATCTAAAATACAGGGCTGTTCCTAGTTTAGGTGTCAGAGAAAATATATTTTGTACTTTGTGCTAGCTATATTATAAGTAAAATTGTAAAACCATTAGTAAATAAAGAATTATTATTATTATTTCTTTTTATGGGATATCCATCTCGGCTTTATGGGCCGGTAGTATTTAACAGTCACGGGCCGAAGCCAAGTGAGTGTTAGTTCGTGCGATTTGTGGTACTATAGGAGCGTTGATATTTGACTGATCTGTTTGTAAGAATCTTCCGACTATGCGGCAAGTATTGAGGATGGTTGCAATTATTATTATTATTATTATTATTAGTCTGGAAATTTTGAGAAAGTTTTTTAGGAAATTCTTGTCAGTTCCCATCTGCACAGCTATCATTTTTTCGCCCCTGAATATGACGTGGTTCAAAAAGTCTCACTCCTACAGTTTGGCACTCCTATCTTATGTATGCTTTTGGAGTATTGCTTTGTCGAGTACTAATGTTACGTTCCAATCATCAACAGCTCATATACATCCCCACCGAGGGGCTTGAGCCTACCCTGAATTTGAGCGATTAGGCCTTAGTCGACCATGCTGGCCCAGTGCGGGTTGGTCGATTTCACACACAACCTTTGAATTTCTTCGCAGGAGTGTGCAGGTTTCATCACGATGTTTTCCTTCACCGTAAGAGCGTCGAAATAAACGTTTATACGGATTCGAAATTCGAAAACACATTGGTACGTGGTGGGGCTCGAACCCGCATTACCCGGATGGGAGGCAGCGGCCCTAGCCACTAGACCACCAACGGCGCTCTGACGTTCCAATACAGAGAAGTAATTAACATATAATTAAATTAAATTTACTCAATAATGTCAACATTATTATTAATACTCATACTTACTTATGTAAATGTGTACTAGGAACATATTTGATCGAAATTTGTAACACAATTTCACGAGTAAGCTTCGATTGTTAATTAAAATAACATCAGTGTTTACGTCCGTGATAATTACTTTGAGATTAACTTAATGAATGGATATTTTGAAATAGTATTACAATCTAGTCAATAAGTCGTGGTCTAAGACACAATATTATAATTTTTGTACTTATTATTTTATCGGCGCCCGGCCAATGATTGTAACGATAGAAAAAGTCTCAAGTGTTACTATTCTACGAAAAGACACAGAGTTACAGATTTTTAAATAAAATAAATAATAAATAAAAATATTTTTATTGCCTTCACAAAAACAGAACAATTACAAATACAATAGGTACTAGGTAGGAACAAGTTTGGCAAAAAGTACCAGTCTCAGCAAATGCTTGACATACAAGTATGCCTAGCGCTGGTTTGGCCCCACACGCAGAAAGGTCGGTCACCTTTATGTTTGTAAAATTTTATAAACCTATACTACTTTGACTAAAGAATTATACCTAACATGTTTGGCAGGATGGTAAAAATTTGTCGTGTCCAATTCCTCGCCGAAAGCTAAAAAAAGACATTAGTGTATGTAACTGAATCCTCCAGTCTTACACACGTGCGGTCTGTAAGTGCCTATCATGCTAGTCAGTTGAAAATAGAGGACGAAAGATTGAATAAACATTTATTACATTTAGAAGAAATTTTCAAAAGTAAAAAATATTGTTTTTAAAACATTTTCCTGAATATATGTTACTTTTTGAATTATTGAATATACTTTGCTACCCTACAAAAGTAAACATTTCTATGCTAAACTAACCGAATGAAATGGTAAATTTTTAGGCTCAAATAAATGGAAGTCGGCTTGACTAAAAACCTTCCTACGTTCCCTACGCATTACAAACTTAAGCTTTCTTTTGTGCTTAATAGCTTTTGTGTCCTCTGATTTCTTTCTTGCTGGCTAAATAAGCCAATAAAAAAGCACTCGTCGAAACGCAAATGAACCTAAACAAACTCTACGCGTCTTCGTGGAAGTAATAGCGGTCTATCTAACATAATGGGTCTTGAAAGGCCACGAAAATACCAGAGAAAACTTAGAATAGAATAGAATAGAATATACCTTCTTAGTACATAAAAATCTTTTTAAAACTAACCGATGTAACGTTACAACAGTATCGTTAAATAAATACACGGTAAATAAATAAATAACATAACGATAGACGGAGCATCCAATTTAAATTTCGAACCCCTAATAGATCATTCTCATGTCCGTTCGCCTGTCATAGCTTATTTTTATTTATCTCAAGATTGGCCTTTTAATAAATACTTGAATATTTTAGATTAACCTTGGAATTTTTATTGTTTTATAACAAAAATTAGCAAAGCGTAGGCACTATATTTTTTAATAAAGTGAATGTGCCAATGATGACGTCGTTATTAAGTTAATTAATTAATAATTCGAAATTACTATTGTTCTACGAGTATATAGTTGGTTACATTGGTGTAGGTGTAGGGAAAAAAATATTTTATATATCCAGTCATAGTTTAATTATTATTATTACGTCCTACCTGTGATTCGTACAATAGAAAGCAAAGAGAAGCGGAGCTCTTTGTGATTGCCTGTACATATATTGACACCCAACTAGATTCAAATCCCAGGCCGTCCCTATTCCATCACGATAGAGTGGAAAGTTGAATGACACCCGCTGCGTATAGATTGGCGAGAGAGCTGACTCTATTTTTAGGCTTTGTTTGGCTTTAGTCAGGTAGGCACGGCAGACATTCCGGCGGGGTTTTGTTAGGAGACTGAAAAATGACTGAAAAACACAAATCCGACTTCGTTGATAGAAAAAATCCTTTAAATCCTTCGTGTTCGTTTATTAAACATATACAACGTGTTAGAAAAGTAGCGCATAACCTCTCGTGTTGTAGGTCAGTCCATAAAACTGTAGAACTTTTGTTCCACATCTCTTCAAAATTCGCAAAAAAAAATATTTTCATACAAACTGATCATCTGATCGAGTCAACTTGTATAAATGTTCAAAAAAACATTGCTTATTTATTAATTGTTTTGTTTGTTGTTGTTTGTTTTTTAGTTTAGTTTATTGTTTCAGTTTATTGTTAGTTGGGAACAAAAGTTGTACAGTTTTACGGGCTGACCTACCTCCCAAGAGGTTTTGCTTTATTTTTCTAACACGTTGTAGTTCGATTAGATCAATGGTTGTAGGTTAGATAAAAACAATAGTACGTATATCATTCATTACAAAAATGTGTGCCTGCGCCACCGTGTGCGCGAACGTTTGCGCATTTTAAAATACTTCTTGCTATACCGTTATCTTAAAACAATAGCAAGCAAAACAATAAACAACAAAACACAAAAATCTGACACTTTCTTGGAACATCATATTTTTGAAACAGCTGCGAGAAAGTTTAAGAATATTTTTAATTATCTGGAATCTTTCTGAACTCATTAACAACTTGTAAACTTCAAGATCTCGGTTAAGAGATCTTAAACTCAAAGATGTGGACTTTAAATAAATAAGCAGTTTAAACAGGATTCATTATTTTAAATTAATTATTTACTTCTCTTGAGCAGAAAAGTAAATAATGTCTATAACCGAGATAAAGTTATGCTTCATTTATTTACACGTATTTTGTAGTGACGTAGTTCTCTGATTACGGAATAAATTCCCCAATACCCGCAAATGTTTCCAGGTAAACCTTATCCAATTGATATTTAAATCGAATCGGCATCCCCTGTAAATATCAGCATTTGTCAGCTATCGAAGATCTGGAACCTTCGCGTCCATCATGTAGCGGAGAAGCGTCTGGATCCGCAACAAAGTACTCTCATCAGCAACTGTCGACGCGATTCGAGGGAGGAGCAGGCCAGGTGGAAGGATCGAGGGTTCTCTGACTGATGATCTTCATATCAAATGCGATAGGATACAACTTTAAACGTAAGCTGTTTAAATCAAAGTAAAAATAATAATAAGAAAGATAAAAAACGATGATGTCCATGACGGCATGTAAACGAACCGTTAGGTTCAATTCAATTCAATCTTTTAAAATTAATGGCGTTCCCAAAATGATTTCGCCAATATCAAGTGTTATTGTGTTTTTTTAGTTCGACAAACGAGCTTCATGAGGTTACTTACTCGTGTAACACTATTTCGATCATTTCTTTTCACACACAAACACACCTCATTACTCACACTCATACTGTGCAACACCTTTATTATTGTTTACCCTCAATAAAAATAATATTGTAAAAATGTTATACTTACAAAATGGAAGTCTGTAATTGGCTAATGTTTCGTTTACTTCTTGTATTGTTATGTAACTAGATTTAAAGCTGTAGACTTCAGTATCACAATAAAAAAAATAAAAAAAATACAGCTCATCTTTAATATAAACGCAAGTCTTAATAGTGGCGGTGGCCCACGAGAGGATTTTGCTTGGACAGGTGGAGTTGCACAGGTGACTGAGGGAGAGATTAACGCAGACCCGAAACTACTGGGTCTATAAACGTGAAAGAAAGGATTCTCAGAAATTTCCTTTCTAAGGGTGAAAATTTCCTTTCTAAGGGTCTAGGCCGTGTGTTGACGGCAGAGTAGAACACATTTGTCACCGACCCCTACTCTTCCCGTGGGTGTCGTAGGAGGCAACTTAGGGACTACACATTGAACAGGGAACGGGCAGCAGCGCTCTCTGATACAGTAACCTTTTAATCTGTGATCTCCAACCCGCCTGCCAAGCATGGAGATTATGGCAAAACCCTCCACTTAAGTAGAGGAGGCTCACAGTCCAGCAGTGGACTGTAACGGGTCATTGATGAAGGGTGAAAATGGGGATAGAAGTTTTTATAAAACACAAAAACTATGCGGCCGAAACGACGGGCGTAAATTATTTTTGCTGGTTTCAATAGCATCCAAGACACCGAATCGTATTGGGGAAATATTTTTTCACCTCTCCACCTCGCAAAGTTGACTTTTAATGCCCGAAAACAGGCCCAAAAATCGCTTATTCATTTTTAGACATGCAAACCATTTTCATGTCTAGAGAAGAAAATTCGAACATTAACTTACACAAGAAGGAAGTTTTCCCTACATAATAGAAAATTGGATAAGATACTGTAACTTCTTACAGTCTCAGAAGGAACAACGAAAGCCCTTCAAGATCCTTATTCATCAATGTAGCGAGGACACGTCCGGGGAGCAAGCAACAAAGTATACTAATCTATAACTGTCGACGCTGCGAGTAGTAACAAGGGTCATGCGCGGATTATAGTATAGCAAAACCCTTTTATATGAATGCGGAAATGTTGATAGTTCTCTACAAACCTAATATAGGTTGGTATCTAGGAGCTTTTCTTTATCTTTAGAAAGAAAATATGCTTAAAAATCATAAAGCTCTGTTCCTCTGTCCTTTAATTTAATTTAAAAAAAAAAAAAAAATGAAATGAAAATTTTTTTATTCCGACAAAAATATCAGGCATTTCACACAAAGAGCCCGCCAAACTGCACAGCAAAAAGGAGGTTATCTTTAAAGTTAACCTCAAAATTCTTTCCTGACCTGATATTTCTACTCCTGTAATCCTGTAATCTATCAAAACATTTTTTCCTGAATAAGTAAGTCTTATTTACCGTTATCCGAATGGATATCTTTATTGTAACAGGAAATGTCCTTCAGAAACAAAATCCTTCGCACTAATAAGACAGTTTCTTTAATCCTACCCTTCTCTTAGCTACGAGAATCTTTTACTTGGACATCTGGTAATGGAAAAGTTGAGTTTAAGAATATAAAACGGATCTGGCAGTAGGTACCTAAATATGTTTATCTATAACTATTTTTATAAAAGATATCTTATATAATTTTAAACTTTCGCGGTCATTATCATAACATTTATGAGACATTTTAAGGGCTTACCACGATAATATTTTTGAGTCTACCCACGACCATGGTGCTTGCAACAGCGCCGAAATATCGGGTCTCCTCCTCCTCAACAAAAATATTATCGCGGTAAGCCCGTAAAATGTCTTTTAAAAGATATCTTGTTTTCTTATCGCTGCCTGTACGATCTTCAAGACACAGAAAGACAAGTGTTATGTAGAGTATCAGACCCGGTATATGCGACCCAAGTGCCACCTAGAGCAACCAACCAACCAACTATTATTTATTACTAGCTGTCCGCCCGCGGCTACGCTTGCGTTAAGTGTAGGCTGTGGTTGCTTGATAAACAAAAAACAGAGAGCAATTGGGTGGCGTAATATTGCAATTGTCGTGGTCGTGATACCCTATGTCTGTATGTGTGTAATGTACGGTGATATATATAGATAGTACTCTTATTTTTTGTTTTTTATTTTTTGTTCTATTTAATTTAATATAGACTTCAAGACGTATGTCTGGAGCTGAAGGTATTAACTGCGTGGAGCATTTTCCAGTGTAGCGAAGATGGGGAGATTCTGAAAAGCAGCAATCATGCTGAGACTCTTGCCCTTTTATCAGCAATTTGTACTACTTATTTGTTACGTAGCATTACTTGATACTTGTATGGTTGATAAATAAAGCGCTTATTTTTTTTATTTTTTTTTATGTAAGATTTTCCCACGGGAATAAGACCTGTTCCCGTAAAAAGTATCCTATGTTGTAATCCAGGTTACAAACTATCTCCATTCTAAATTTTATCCAAATCCTTTCAGTAGTTTTTGCGTGAAAGAGTAACAAACATCCATCCATACTTACAACCTTTCGCGTTTATAATATTAGCAAGGATGTGGCTCTACTCACTATATAGCCGTGTGGCCAGACAGCAAGGGATAGAGGCATGAATATTGTACTTATGTAGGCTGTGTATGTATGTATAGATGGACCTAACATCTCTCTGCACTCAGGGACAGCGCCGAAGGACATCAAAGACAGATCGGCACGTCTTTGACAAACGTCTCTATCGGGTTTCGGGCAGTTTAAACTGAATATTCAATGCCACGCACATTGTCAAACACACAAACTGCCTTAAATATATAGGCACAGTGGTATAATAGCATTTAAGTACAAGGGTAAAGTGATTTAAGAATATAAACCATCTCAGGGAAGTAATAAATATGTCAAATGCCAGGAAGTAGATACGTTTAAGACGAAAGTGTTGATCTTTTGAAAAGCTATAGACAAAAAAAAACTTAACTAACCATTGAGCTATTATTACTACGTATAGAGAAGACACCGCCCCATCTCAAGCGTTTCGTTCAACTGTGGCCAGCTGGCCACAGTTCACTCAGTAGCTTACTAGCTCTTGAGCGCTTCAGTCTGTGTGGCCAGCTGGCCACAGTTCACTCAGTAGCTTACTAGCTCTTGAGCGCTTCAGTCTTGTTTGTTTCAAAGCGAAAAAACGTGAAAAATCATCAAATATGCCCTCGTGTGTTATAATGTTGCACTAATAATTCTAGTAATACGGCGAAGTGCAAAGGAACAACTTTCCAGCGGTGAAAAACTAGATAATCATTTTTAAACTTAATTCGAGCAAAATATTTAGCGGACGCCATGTTGCGTCATTTATCATAGATGAAACAATTAAGATGTGACATTTGGGTGTGCAACAAGAGTAGATCATAATAATATCTTTTACAGTGGAAAATGATAATCTTACACATTATTTAGTAATAAAATTAGTAGTAAATCAAGAAAGATGAAAAACTTTTTTTTTTAATTGATCGTTTTCATTGATTGATTGTTTGTACAAGTAGATATTATTTATTTATTACGAGATATTTTGTAACATTGTATTACTTCAAGGTTTCCACGTCTGGGCCGTAAAGATAGGGAAAAATTGATAAAGTTCATCGAATATTGTTTGTTTCGCAGAGTAAATTCAGTACTTAAAACTAAAATAAATATTATAATTAAATTTATTTGTCAGACATCTTTAAATGTTCCCACCCAATTGAATAGGCAGAATATAAACAAAGTGTCGCGTCTATGACGGTGACCTCGCATCTATGACTTATTAGCCGGCCCCCGCGCGCCCCGCACTGCCGCGCTTGTTGCGCAGATTTTGTAGGCAGCGTCTTTTCTAGTACGTAGTGAAATAAGTCTTTCAAGTCATAGAAAAAAAAGGTACGGGCCAAATAATTGACTAGTAGCCATTTAAATGTTTAGAAGACCTTTTTTCACCTACTCTTAAAGGCTGATCAGAAAAATAAAAAAAACTGCTCTGAGGCCCGGCGGCGTATTTTATAGAATAGAATAGAATAGAATATACTTTATTGCACACAAGGATATAGCTTGAAAGTACAGAAGATAGAATTATTATTATTTTCTGAAATGGAGTCGAAAATAGTCGAAATCACCGCGTACAAGCGTCCATGTATAAGTGCGTCTGTAATAGTGTGTGTGGATCTAGCTTCTTATTTCAATATGTGGCGTGGACCTCTGGACGTTTCAGTTTGTGTACCATCCAGGGTTTGATCGATGCTTCCACCAAGCCTTAATTGAATCACCACGGATGACTGAACGTTGAAGGGGAAATAACATCTACCTATATACCCTATTGTATGTACACAAAAAAATGTTTTGGGATTGGTTTTAAAAGTAGAAGAAAGGCTTTCAAACTTAGTGTCTGAAACAAAGAATGTTTTAAGCTTCATTTTAAATCATTTTGGAAAGTCAACTCGAAATAGCATAATTTATAATAAAACCAAAATATCATCATCAACAGCTGATATATTATATCCCCACCAAGGGGTTCGAGCTTTCCCTAAAGTAGGGCCAAAATAAGTATAATATAAAAAATAAATACATTGAAGATGTCATGCCTTCTTGATAAAAACATATACCTACATATTATAAATATATAAAAAGGACTGATCGAGTCAGTAACGTCACCCTGCGCTCTAAAACTGGCATAACGGATGTCGGGATGAAGTCCGCGCGGCTGAAGTGGGATTGGGCAAGGCATGCTGCTCGTATGCATCCTGGTAGATGGGCGAGGATGACCACAGATTGGTTGCCAGACAATGGCCGCCGACGAAGGGGTAGACCCCGGAGACGTTGGCGAGATGACCTGGACACGTTTCTGACACAGTGGCAAACGGAAGCTAAAGATAGTGAATGGTGGAAAAATAGAGGGGAGGCCTTTGCCCAGCAGTGGGACACATTACAGGCTACATAAAAGAAAATAATATATGTTTTAAGATTTTCGTGGTTGTTCACTTCACTAACATTCTCACAATTCGCGGGTTTGTTATCACGGTAATATTTAATATTGTTACCTCGATATTTCGGAACGGTTACACGCTCCATGGTCACGAGTAGACTGGTGGTGAGTGGACTGCATTTAATATCGAGGTAACAATATTAAATATTACCGTGGTAACAAACCCGCGAATTGTGAGAATGTTAGTGTAAAAAAATGATAGTTTATTCATCACATAAAAGAAACGCCAATTAACAAAAAATATTATGTATAAAAACTATGCTAATTATAATTAATACTCATACTAACAAACAAAATATAATATGTTTTTTTAAATGCAGTCGTCACATCTAGTTTTTCTAGCAGCTCAGTATTGTGATAACGGTATTTTGCATGCACGACAAAAACTAACAAATAATCAACAGGAACTATCTACCTCGTAAAACTATTGTCATGTTAAAAAAAGCATTTAGTATAAATTACAGTCTATTGAAACCCAGTAAATTGCCTCGTGCTCGAAAAGTTCGTTTTAAATAACGGCGCTGTTTATTTGTGGCTACAGTACGCCAACTAGAATATAAAAAGTATATCACACAGCAGCTATTGGAATTTTCCGGTCAGTGAAAAACGTAATTCTATCAGTATATCTCGCACAGTTATATCACAAGTTTTCAACTATCAAATAAAAAATCAAATCAACGGCCCGTTACAGTCCACTGCTGGACTATGAGCCTCCTCCACTTAAGTGGAGGGTTTTGCCATAATCTCCACGCTTGGCAGGCGGGTTGGAGATCGCAGATTAAAATGTTACTGTATCAGAGAGCGCTGCTGCCCGTTCCCTGTTCAATGTGTAGTCCCTAAGTCGCCTCTTACGACACCCACGGGAAGAGTAGGGGTTGGTGACAAATGTATTCTACTCTGCCGTCACCACACGGCACTTCAACTAACAATCTACTATTTACTATGAACTGAGTCGGCAAAGAATGTAGGTCATGCAGGCCAGTTGCCCAGACGCAACCGGTCGCAAGTTCTTTCAAGTAATTTTTGTTATCATGATATTAGTAAATTGTGTAAAAATATAAATAAATAATTTGAGAAAATTTCAATGGGGTTTCAAGTCCGCGCCCGCTATATTAACACTTTGGTAGAAAAAGCCATTAGTTAGGTAGAGCAAAAAAACATTGGGTTTTACGTGCCTGCACATCTTCTTTGCTGAATACTGTGCTATCATTCCCACAAACTAGCTTGTATTTTAGTGTATTCAAAACATGCTCAAATATGAATGGACAGCAAAGACTAATATACAAGTTTTTGTCTACGTCGTCACTGGTCCCGATTCACACTGTCACGCTCTAATCCTTAATTTAAATTAGTCTGTCCTTTTACCTCTTAAAGATTGAAAAGGGACAGGAGATGGCCATTCTAATATTAGAGCTGTCAAACATCGAATTTGAACCTTATGGCCGTGTCGATGCCATTTTAGAGAGCACTTAAAACATGCGACTTAAAAATCTCTTAAACTGACAGCTATGCTCTTAAGGTCATCGTTCGTTCAAATTAATATCATTCGTTCATCACCTTTTTTTCATTGGTCATAAAAACGAAAAGGATAGCTGGATTTTAAAATTAGACTTAGAGCATGACATCCCGAATCGAGGCCAATATGGATCTCCTATCTGCTAAATAAAAGAGGTTAGCATTAGATTTAGACTGACCGATTTTAAAGAAAGTATTAATAGCTCCACTTTGATATCACTCTACTTCACACACTATATAGCTGTGAACGTTATGAAAAGTAGGTACAGCAGCGCGGGGCCCCAGTTATGATGACAAACTTTATTTACCTACTCAGCAGCTGCCAAATTCGAGCTACGAGTATGCTTATTGTTGTAGAGATAGATAAATTGTTAGTTATACTACATTAAGAAGGAAGAAGGTAAAAAATATTTCTATGGTCTGTAAACTTCTATAATCTATGGTATTGTTAAAACTGTAGTCTATCTTTGGAAGTTAATGATACCGGTGAAAATAAAATTGAAAATAAAGAGATGAGAATTATAGTGCAAATTACCAATAGATACGTCATCACTATCATATCCTGGCTGATAGTACTTAACTACAACGACTGCATAAGTATCACACTTTGGTTGTGAAGTACGTGAGCACACAGGGCCTGTCAAGAATCCATCAATAAAGTTATATATTGTAATGGCTATGCGGGTACTATAACTTTAAGGGCATTACTTTTGGTATTGAGGTCTATACTTTTCAAGGTAGAGTCAACTTGAGATACAGCTTACCCAAGCGGAATATCGTTATAGTAGATTTAGGCGTCATGTTTTTCCACGGGCATCAGTATAACAAAGCAAAAGACGGTTGTCTGTTATTTCGCAGCTAGCTGTTCGCTTCTCTTGACCTAGAGCGGGCAACAGCCCCCGCTCTATTTCCGTCTGCGTCAAATCATCGCACTTACCAGATGCTTCCTATGTACATGTTTGCTTGCGCTATTATTTCGTACTGGCTATGAACGATGATGTTTGCTAAAATGACCTCTCTTCCCAGTTCGTTAATCTAACGACGGGATATTTCATTGCCCAATATAATATAGACTTGTATCAGCCTGATTTATTAGGTCCTTTGGTATCTGTACGATATATTACATGAAATGGTGTCTGATTTGTCCGAAACCGACATCAGCGATTGTTTAGAGCTTAGCGTGCTTATCGAAGCAGGAAAGATACCCTGAATGAAACCACTATAGATTAACCATTCATGAACTGGCCAGCTTGGGATGCCTATATTATTTAGCACAAACACACCACACTTACACATTTCTATAATTAGGCCTTAGAAAAATCTCCAGCACACACTATAAATCATGCGACGCGCAAGTAAATAATTTGCAAACAAAATTTTCCAAGCATTCCTCCGATGTGTCTGGAAGCGCCGTGAAGTGGAAACAGGTTACTATTTACTGGCAATTTATTTGTTTTTCCATTGCCTCTCACAACTCGCAAGAAGGTCGGCGGGAAATCCACGTCGGAACTGACTCAACGTACGATTTCATTTTTAAATTTATACGTATTGAATATCCTGTATAAAGGCGATTTCTGAATCAACCGCTACGGATATGAAGTGTATTAAAATTTTTGACAGTTAGGTTTAAAGAAACTTTATTCTCACTAAAGACCTACGGTCACTTACATGAGAAAAGAACTTAAATAACATTTTTTTAGTTCGACTTGCCGTTCACATTTTACAATTTACATTATCATTATTATATCAATGTAGGTAGGTTACAATAAAGCTCAACATTGTAATATTCAACGTAACATAAAATGCTCACCCGATTTAAACTTATGAGCCACCTGTAAGTATTTAAATTAAACTCAAATTTACGTTTTCAAAATGTGCTCGGATAGTTTGTACTTAAACACGTTAAAGGATTTAATATTAACGATATATATTCACAGTATTCACAGACAGTTAACGATATATATTATTAAATAAATATATTTGAAAATACGTCAAAAATTAACAGATAACTCGTAACCTCCACCTCTTGTGACTGCTGATATCTCGCCTGTCAAAATTTAAAGGCGAAGTTTATTATAAATAGGCTGGTAGTAAATTTTTTTTACATATTTGAGAGCAGAGAGAAAATAGACACTCGCGAGTAACACATTCATTCAGTGTCCAAATTTCCAATTATCACCCGGCGGTGGTCGATTTTAATTGTGATTGCATTGCCTAAAGGCCGGTTTCCCCGGGTGTTTGTTATCCGTTACGTCCGGAAACCCGGATTTAGATGCGAAACAAAACCGTTCCCGGGAACAAAGTCACGAGAATAAAATATGTAAAACGGAACGGCCTGTCGTCGCTCGTTCAAATTAAGCAGAGGCTAATGAAAATTATAATAAATGTGATACTTTAAGAATAAGTAAATAGTTATTCTTCTTCTTCTTAGCGTATCGGTTCATACACGGCTATTAAATATATGCGGACCAGTACGCAGCTACGGATATAGCATTATCCGTAGCATTGTAAAGATCCTCGCGTGAGCAGGTGTTAGGACACGCTCGGCAGGATAACATGTGTGCCATTGTCTGGGGAGAGACACCGCACTGGCATGCACTATCCGAGCTAAAGCCCCACCTGCATAAGTTCTCCTTGCTTCGGCCGACTTGGGTCCGGAGTCTGTTCAAAGACTTCCAAGTAGGCCAAGGTAGACTATGTCCAGGGGGAAGATGCTCAGAGAGCGAAGTAGGTGATGCAGTTGAGTATCTCTCTTTCCAGGTTGTTAATCGTGCTTCTTGAGCTTCGCCATCTAGTGCCGCTACGGTTTTAGGTATTGTGAGAACGTTACTGTTACATTTTCTACATTTGGATAAAGATCGGCGTACCTTCTTCATTTTAATGTGCCTCTGCGTATACACCGTGAAATTTACATCGTTTTGTTCCCGCCGTGTAGTGATAGTACCCGTCAAACTGAACAACTTTTCACGAAAAAAAAATTTCCTGCGACCAAAAAATTTTTGGTCTCTCCATACAAAGTGAGACTCCCATTTTGTATGGAGAGACCAAAAATTTTTTTGTCACAGGATTTTTTTTTTTTCGTGAAAAGTTGTTCAGTTTGACGGGTACTATCACTACACGGCGGGAACAAAACGATGTAAATTTCATGCTGTATAAGGTGCACCATAATAAGTGTCAAATATTTTCAGGGCTGAGAGTAATAGTCATAATGGTCACGTAAAAAAAATATTTCGAAAATCTACACGTTAGTTTAAATGTTTTTTTCTAACAAAAAAACATCATTAAATATGACAAAAAGAGATCATCCTCTGCATGTACACTCACATTACTCTAGATACATGTAAACACGCATCAAACGCGTGTGTGCGTGCATGAATGCAAATGTAGTAGTGGGCAGCTGGTTGAGGGTGATGTTTTTTATGATTAGGTAACCAAGTTGTTTGGCTTAATTAATTGAAAACTAACATGTAAATTGATGTCATTTTTTTATGAAGTGAGGATCAGGACTTCTTCTTTCAGCCTTGAAAATATTTGACACTAATAACGGGTCACCTTATATACAAAGTCTTAAAATTAACCTCAAACTTAGTTTTGGATTGTACTCCCTATGAATGAGCCAACAAACTTCCATAAGGACAGGGAATAGGGATATGAGTGTGACTTCATTTATGTATGTTCTACGTATGGAAATATCACGTGACATGTCTTATTTATAGCCATGCCATGATTCATCTTTACGATGTTAACTGTAGGACAAAGATAACCTCCTTTTTTAAGTCGGTTGATAAAAGATTTACCACATTATTCACATTAATTTACTTTTATCCTCAAACAATATTACATATTACATTTCGACAATATGAAAGGCATTTATTTCTATAGAAATAAGGAAAACAAACAGTCACTGGCCTTACCCTTCCGACCCTCAACAGCTGTCGTCGGAGGATTAAATTTGGTATTCATATTTCGTAATGATGTACCAGAACTCCATATCTGGGCTACCAGAGAAAAACCTTCCGTCTTATGAAAATAAGTTTAGAGGCAGACAATTAACTGTTCATTCTTAACTGACAATTTAGGTTAGGTTATGGATTGATGACATATTATTTTATTTGTTTTTAAATAATCAGTAAAATATGAGGTATCATTTAATTTACAAAGCCAACGCAGTTCACCAACAGCAACAATCAATCGAAGTTGACATATTAGTTTTTATAAAAAAACATAAACACATATAGATATGGAGCGAGTTCCTCAGCCTGCGACTTCGAAAATGAAGGGGTAAAAGGTATGAAGTTGTAACGAGGCATTCGTCCTCTTTCCTGTTTTATGACTGGCAACCTTTCTTGCTGGCAGTTTTATCTTTCATTTTAAATTCATTTTCAAATTTAGATTTCTTACGTTTCGATTTTGTCTTTTTTCTGCTAAATTCTTGACTTCGTGTCCTGATCTCCAACAGTAAATTCCTTAAGCTTATCCATGTTACTATTTTTCCATGTTAGTTATATAATATTTAAATACATAAATACCTCTTCTTCGGACTGTGCCCTGGATATTGCCACACACCAATCCTCTACAACACTCCTCGTGTGGCCCAGCAGCTTGTGGCAGCTGCTGGGCCACAAAGTGAGTGGACATATTAAGAGACTGATACAACTTGAGAGGAGAGCGTAAAATACGGTCATCAGTCATCACAGACAGAACAATAAAAAAAACTTTGATACTACAATCAACCTATCGCTAAAGATTACATTTTAACAACTAATCTACAATAAGTAAGAAAACTTACCAAAAGAAATGAGGCCACTGTTAAGCATGGTCAGCTTGATGCTGTTAGGTATGGACACCAGGCTGGTGGTACCCGAAGTCCTGAGGTCCTTCTTCTTCGGCTTCTTCTCCAGGTCATACCTGGTGGTAGACCTGGACCGGTGCTTCCTCTGGCTCGTGGCCACAGAGGTCCCACGCTGTCCGGTGCGAGAAGACATCTCACCGTTTTATGTATTTGAAAACTTTTATTATATACCACAAATAACTTAATGCTTCCGCGGTAAAATATTAATACAACACCGTCATTTTAGTAATAAAACGTAACGACACTTTTTATATATTTTTAAACACCTAAATCTTCCGATTATATTATTTTTATAGCTAATGGGTATTTAAATTTTAAATGAATAATCACACACAAATTTTAAGAAGCGCAACAATATTAAATAACAAAAATTCTTATTTTTTATAATTTTATATACAAATTTGACATTTAGAATTGCAAAATAAATTAATTATTAATATTTGTTTATCATAATAGCCTACACATTATTTTGTTTAGGTTTTAATCGTGTGAGTTGGTCACCTGAAACAAAAAAAAAACAAGATTAGAAATTGATTTTTTATAACCTGCACATTTCGTTTTGATAAAATCGTACTCAGAAGAGTCTAATTAATCTAAAATGTTATGTTGCTGAAATGACACTAATAATTACGGAACTAATGAGTAATCGCTGTAGGGTTTGTCGAAACAAAGTTTTTCGCACTAACGTTAAATCGCACCAATAAAGCATCGATAAAAAATAACATCGTACTACTGAATTATCGACACAACGAGTACGATATAAAAAAAAAACGAACCAACAGCTTTCGAATTCTAGTGGGGAACCCAGTTTATGAAAACGCAACAAACGTACACAAAGGAAATTATCTCAGAAGCAGCAACCAAGTGATCCAGTATGAAACTAAACTCTCTCCTCAACCCGTGCCCGAAACAGCAATATTAACAATGAGTAGATAAATATTTCGGTCTCGTTTCGATTGCACCTTGTTGGGTTAAAAATAAAGAATATCAGTCTCCGGACCTGTAAAGTAAATCATTCCGACCACGTGGATTGCAAATAGAGGATCAGACTACTGTTTTTAAATTTTATAAATCCAAACTTCTTAGTTTCTGCTATCGAATACTGAAATAATTTTTGCTCTATCTTTAAAATTGACCGAGTTATAAAGGTTTGAAATTCAAGGTTAGACAGAGAGGCACATACCCACTTGTGACGTCATTTGTTAGTAACGCCATATAATCTTCATCGTTTTTGAATGAGATAGACATATTGAAACTTTAAAAAATCACTGTAAACTCTTTTTTCAACCGATTCTGTTATTTCTTCGCGAATCGTCAGCTACTAATCTATATTTTAAAAATAATTCATAAAATATGGTGAACAGTCCGATCCCCTATTGTAATATTCATATTAATTTTCATTATTTGAGCAATGTATTATTTCGGGAAGCCCCACATTCTTTGTTTATTTAATATAATAGAAATGGAAAATACCCATTTCATCAGAACCTCCGAATAATAATTGGAATCATAACATTTTCCATGAAACGTTTCCGTAAACAAGAAAAATAATGAAGCAGGCGATAAGCAGACAACATGTAAAAAGGAAATAGCACTTCAAAAGAATAATATATATATCCAGAATTCTTTTGAAGCTTGAACGATACTACACCTGCGAGGATGATTTGAATGAGAACATAACATAGGTATATAGGTAATTTTTATGCAAGGCGCGGAATCCGGAATAGTGAACTCGTTCCAATATCAATGTTACTCCAAGACCACGCGTTCATGAATGGACGCAGATGGTGGGTGTGAACTGTGAGGCCAATATACAAAACAAACCTACGAACGATAAACTCAACAATTATAGAACACGCAGTCATGGAACTTCTTGGAAAATTTGTCAATGAAAACATGTTTGTAACGAAATTGTCGACAGACTCAGCACTTGAAAATTTCTGGTATATAATAAAGGCAGGAAATAACAATACGAAGTTCACTAAAGCTGATTTGTTGAATGTGCACCTATTTAGTACTCCAGTCCACTGCTGGACTATGAGCCTCCTCCACTTAAGTAGAGGGTTTTGCCATAATCTCCACGCTTGGCAGGCGGGTTGGAGATCGCAGATTAAAAGGTTACTGTATCAGAGAGCGCTGCTGCCCGTTCCCTGTTCAATGTGTAGTCCCTAAGTCGCCTCTTACGACACCCATGGGAAGAGTAGGGGATGGTGACAAATGTATTCTACTCTGCCGTCACCATACAAAGCATAAAAAGGTTATACTATTGAAATTACTGAAAAATAATAATTTATCTTTCACGAAATAAATTGTTTCTATTAAATAATCAGATATCTGTTGATCGAGAAACAATCTTACGGAAAAACATCTGAAAATCACCGCGCGACGGATTTACTCACGAAAGCATTTAAATGCGCGTAATTTAAAAGAAAGTTGTCATGTCGTTGCCAGGTCTCGTCACGAACTATTACTTGCCGATATCCGAGCCAATCACATACCTAATGAGATTTATCGTTTAGAAGCGACTGCGCAGCTGTTGCTATTATTTCTCTACAATTAATTCAGCTATAAAAAGTGAATTTAGTACGATGATAATGTACACCAAAATCTACAACTCAAATTTTAATGAAATATGTCAAAACACACCTTCAATCATAATCTATCCACTGTCCACTACAAATCTAATATTCGTAATTCATCTGTCACGCAGATATTAAATAACCGGCAAACTTCAACTTTACGTTCAAGGCAACTATTCACAAATTCGCAGCCACTACGTCTGCTCGGCCCGACGATCAAAATTCAACTGATCGTCCAAAATTCTCGCACTCTATCGTACGAAAATACAATCAGCTGTGTTGTCAATCCGGGATGGATCTGCCAAACCGTGACGCAGACTTCACCCACCCGAGTGTCAGATGCGGAAAGGAGACTGGCGGGAGATACTCGTACATTGAATTTTTTACTCGAAACATCTTGCTATCTACCAGAAATATCTGTCGTTGCCCCTTAATGTAACTTAAATCTGCGCTCGCAAGCACTGAAACGCCTCTTATGCCACGGGAATGTAGGGTACAGAACAGACAAAGCACAAAACAATCTTAGATAAATCGTTTTATAGTCTTGTATTATCGCTGGCATGAAGCGTTGGGTTCATGTTTCTATTTGTTTCAAGATTTTTATAGATGTAAAGTAATAAATAAAGAGCGTTCTAATGGGTATAAGTAAGAATATAGTAAATGCGAGTCTGTTACTATTTTATATCTTTCTGTAATGATATCTCCTTAGTTTGAAGTTTCCCGATGCAATATTATGGCATGTAACGGAGAAGGATGGTATAAAACACTTTTCAGTGCAGGAATAAAATATCACGGAAAAAGATCATAAAACTTACGGCAAATGCGAAATCGGCAGATAAAAAAAACAAGAACTAAGTTATCAACGCTAGGAAATTTTGAGGATCGAGTTAGTTATAGGTCAACACAGTTTCTAGTCAAAAGTTTTCTATATAAATAGGCATCACCACAAACAGTAGTCGGTGACCTCTGTAGTTTGTTGGCACGCTAGCGAAACGTGGATTTCTTCTACTGTAGGTATTATTTACTTAAGAGTATATCTATTTACATTTACGCGTTTTTTTTGGCAACACAAATGCTATTTGGGCCATAAAGATAATGGCGACGCTTTTAGAAGTTTCGATATCGGATTGATGGATTCTTGGCCCAGAAAAGGTGTCTGGAACGTTCTGGTATTTCCGTAATAAATTTTACTAGTATATACCAATCTATTGAAAAGCTCTTATATCCAAGCGCAATTTCAAGTCGATATTCATCGGTAAAGATAATATGGGTGAAATAAATTAATCTGATTAGTCAGACACTCAACATATGCAATGAAAGCTTCAGTATTGCTGTAACATAATTGAAATCATCAGCATCATTCAATACGTCATCTTCAAAAATATATAATGGTCACTCCCATGCACCGCTTGGGAGGCACCGAGGCATTCACTCACAACACCACAGGATGTGGCTAGTTGCGTCCCTCAGTTGGATTTTATGACTGCCCCTAGAAAGATGGACAGTTCGAGTCCAATGCCAGCAACTATGAAATTTGAGGAAAAAGAGAGGAAAAAAGAAGGACCGAAAGAAATGTTACTAGCTAGATTTAAAACAGCTGGTTCGGTAAATCAACAATGCATGCAATGCATAGCTAAACAGTATGGCCACTCCTTGCCCCTCTCATTCAGCCTTACATCCCTCGGTAAAACCTAAAACATAAAACCCTAGTCACACCGGCCACTATGAAAAAAGGAATATCTCAACGTCATTGCCTGCGCGGGCGTCAGCTGCAGTGACATGCACGGATTTGAATGTGAAATAAGTATACGGAATACAATAACTGGCTCTCTTCACCGATATTGAAAGATCGAACCTTTAGCGATGGCACTTTATTTTTTTAAAATTTTCCCTGTCGATAAATGAATATTTTCGTCGTAAAATATCGGCATTTCTGTGAATGTGAATTATGGTGTGTTCTGAAAAATACACTAAGGTTCAAGGATGCATTTCACAGCATATAGTAGATACCTAAATCGGTAGCGCACGTCAAACAGTAAAAATTTAAATGTTAATTAAGTAAACTTCCGTTGTTTTTCCAATTTTCAAATAGATCGCCGCCGACGCATCGTTGTCAGTTATACAAAGTAAAATAAGATATATTTAAGTACACAAATTGGTCCACAAAAACTAAATAAACCACCTAGCTAGTCCAATATTTATTTAAATATCAGATTAGGCAAGTACCCGTTCTATTTCTACGATTATATCAGGTAGTTCCCATTTGTTCTATAGAACTGACGTCAGCAGGACCAAAAAGAAAATTAAAATCTCTTCGATCACATTGTGAGGAAAGGGATAAAAAGATAATAAGTAGAAAAAGATAAAAGAAAAAACATACACTTAACAGTAAGAAAAACAAATGAAAATCACACATTTTCCTAATTTGAATTTGGAATTATCTTTTTTAAAATTTTAACTTTTTAATAATACCAAAACCAGCCAGATACCAATGGTATAGCCAAAGAGATTTTATTATAAGTTCATACATACTATTCGCGAAAAGAGTTTTTCCCCAACCTAATATGAAAAGATTCGATTAGATGCAAGAGAAATAGTTTATTTTATAATCTTTATCTCCTCAAAACACGACTCGGAGAAACACAAGCATTCGTGAGGACAGTCTACAATAGAATCCACTCCTGTGATCCACTCTTGAGCGTTCGAAACATATTTGTTTCTTCTAAATTCAAATAAACCCGAAGATTCTAAAAGTATTAACTGCCAGCAATAACCAACGAGGCTGAGACGTGTAGGTATGAACACATACCTAACACATTGTACTTACAGTATCAGTATGTATAAATGCAAAGTATGATGTTTTCAATGAAAAACGACAAAACTGGGAGACTTTATATTAAGTTTTAATAGTTTATAATGCAGTTACCAGTTTCCTGCAAACATTGAATATAGCTCGCGTCCTGCACACTGCTCTCATTGTTCGACACTAATTGAATTTTCAGTCGGAGAGCGGAAGAGTGATCGGTCTTCCTTTGCTGTATTAATTTCTGTGTTATTCCTATTTTACAAACAAATGAAGTTAAAAATACTTAATTACTGTTCCTTGTGAATTTTTCCTGTTTTTAAAATTAGCAGCGCCATAGATGACGTGGAGATACTACCTATATAGATGGCGCTGATAGTCTTAGTAATTTGATTGATATAAATATTGATATTATTGCACCAAAATAGATGTTACAAAGACGAACTTAATGCTAAAGAGCATTTTCTTCCAGCTAACCTTTGGTGGGTAAGAGTAGGTTGAGGGTAGTGCCGCTAAGTCTTAGTAATTTAACTGCGATGTAGTGCTACACTACTGTGAGATAAAGACATTTTCTCTTAGTAAAGAGTAGTCTTGGGTACCGACTTTTTACTAAGTTTCATCAAGATCGGTTCAGTAGTTTATTCGTAGAAGCCAGACAGAGTTACTTTCGCATTTATAATAAAGAAAGGATAAGGTTTGTGAATAATCAAACCAAATCCTCCTCTTTTTTATTTGTGCATGAAATTAAAAGGTCTAACCAAAATAAAAAGAAGAGTTACTGCAAAGTCGGTAAAAACAAGAAACGAAGTATGACTTTCAAGTGTTGATTTTTAACCAATCACCATTCGAACCACAAACATACAATCGTAAAGAAAAACATAAAAATTGTTATTTCCAACGCGATCCTAGCGTCTCGTTTGTTTAGAATTCCCGAGGCGGATGACGTAGGCAGCTGCGACCTTCGCGAAGTACAGGCACCAGCTATTTCAGGAGATCCAAGTACCGGTGGGGGGGGAGTGACGTCATTAGGAACGTGCTCGTTCAGGCAGGTCAGGGGGATCATACTTAGGTGCTCATTGTTAAAGGTACTTTCTTTTTAAAACTCTTTTAAAGTATTTTTTATGGGTTTTTTTCCATTTATGTTCGTCTATGTTTTACCTATACATGACATGGGTGCTCAGTTACATAATAATGTAATGGACGTTACCAGTAAGGCGAGGTACCGTGAAATTTAACTGGTTGTTTTTCGTTAAATGGAGTGTTCAGTCCATTAAACTGAACAACTTTCCCCAAGGAACATGGGCTGTAAAACGACAAAAAAAAATGACCCGTTCATACAAAACCGCGCGGCCAGCTGATCGATTTACTATGGGGGAAGCAATATTTTATTTCAATTGCTAGCCCCGTGTTCCTTGGGGAAAGTTGTTCAGTTTAATGGACTGAACACTGCATTTAACGAAAAGCAAGCAATTAAATTTAACGGCGTATATATTTCTCATTTAACGCGGGGGAAACCGCGGGCGGAAAGCTAGTCAGAAATAAAAGGCAACTAAATAAATTGTCTTTCCATTTTTTTCAATAATAACTAAAAAAAAAAAGTTTGAAAGAAATTCCGATGAAATATAATTCAGATTCAATTCATGGGCTGTGAACTGTGATTGTAGCTTTATATTTTGTGGAGACCTGTCATTTACACCCTTCCTACTACGCCGACTGAGAACCCCTGAATCGGACATGCAATGAAGATACCTGAGACCTCCTGGGCAGAATTCAACAAAGATTCTACCTGTCGTTATTTTTATTCTCCACTTTACTCTGAATCTAGGATTCCACGTCTCCTGATCTCACGCCCGGCTGGTCACAGTTGATGTGGGACATCTGTTCCTGGCTAATAAGGGGATCAGCCTAATGGCTGGGGCAAGGAGATTTCATTTTAATTGGGCAATAACATTTGTTAATGTCTCTATTCTAGTAACCATTTAAATTAGGTCAGAGATTACGAATTATTTGAGCGTTACAGAATATAATTGCAGCTTTTTGACCTTTACAAATACTTAACAGGGGGCCGTTTCACGAGCTACAAGTTACAAATTACAAGTACAATTTGATGTACATTGCGTAGACATTGAGGTAAAACGATGAGGGCTTCCAGTTTTAGGGAATTGGCTACGCAATGAATATCAAATCGTATCTTGTTGTGGCTCAGTGAGCTGTAAACCTCACGAGTGTCTTTTGCGTTGGTTTTTTCATTATTTTCTGCCTCGTCTCACCCCCGACCTCTTGAAGTATATGCGTCTTAATAAGGGTAACAAAAAGGTTGAGTGATATTTTTAAACATAAAGTCTGTGCACCCCTTAAAAGATAATAGGTGTAATGTCTGATATTTTTGAACATAAAGTCTGTGCACCCCTTAAAAGATAATAGGTGTAATGTCTGATATTTTTGAACGTCTGTGCACCCCTTAAGAGATAATAGGTGTAATGACTGATATTTTTGAACATAAAGTCTGTGCACCCCTTAAGAAATAATAGGTGTAATGACTGATATTTTTGAACATAAAGTCTGAGCATCCCTTAAGAGATAATAGGTGTAATGACTGATATTTTTGAACATAAAGTCTGAGCATCCCTTAAGAGATAATAGGCGTAATGACTGATATTTTTGAACATAAAGTCTGTGCACCCCTTAAGAGATAATAGGTGTGGTGTAATGACTGATATTTTTGAACATAAAGTCTGTGCACCCCTTAAGAAATAATAGGTGTAATGACTGATATTTTTGAACATAAAGTCTGAGCATCCCTTAAGAGATAATAGGTGTAATGACTGATATTTTTGAACATAAAGTCTGTGCACCCCTTAAGAGATAATAGGTGTGGTGTAATGACTGATATTTTTGAACATAAAGTTTGTGCACCCCTTAAGAGATAATAGGTGTAATGACTGACCATAAAGTAATGATCTTAATCCACGAACAAATATTAATTTCATGCTAAATAAACAACAAGATACTCATTTCTTTTTAAAAAGGCAAACCGTGTCCGTCCCTTTCGTTTGAAGTCAAGACTTATGAAGATGTGGGTTCTTTGTTGAACTCTCTCGCTCCATTATAAAGAACTCGCCTTGTTAAACAGCGGATAGCGAATAAGAGACCGGAGCTCCTAATTATAAGGCACAACGGGTAATTTAGAATCGTAAACAAATACTTCAGGTAAGCGTTTTTTTTCTTTTGTAATTATTTGAGGCATGTCAGTGGCTTTTGGCGGCTCTATACCACTGACACCGAATTTAGTGAGGTCGGCTGTTGACTTTACAACCCATAGTTTGACTCGTAGTATGAAGAATAAGTTTTTTTTAAAACACACCTACAAATTACATAAAATATCTAAAGTTTATATAAGTTGGTTATATGTATATTTAGTCATATACATAATATAACCAACCATGCAAAATCAATATAAATAAAACTGGCCAAGCACGTGTCGGGCCACGCAAAGTGTAGGGTTCCGTATTTGTCCAATACTACTTAGGTACCTGCTTAAGACAGTTAACATTCATAAAAATATTTTTCTATGATATTTGTAGTACCAAATTTCTTACTTGTACAAGTACATTTTATAAGTTGGTCTATTATTCGATAACCTGCAAAGCCTACTTGATGTTGATAGTTTTCCTTTTAAATTCATCATATACACTACTACCGTGAATTTTTTCACATTTCCAAATACAACGGTTTCGCTGGTAGGGGGGGAGGGAAACTTAACTCTAACAAAAATAAGCACTTTAAAACAAAATATTTCTGAAACGTACACTAGCATCGAGAAATGGTTTTAGCAAACCCCCATTATTTTTATAAGGTAGTCGGGAATAAAAAAAATAACCCCCATTTCACGTGTACCAGAGGAACCCAAAAATTTATTTTTTTCATTCTTCAGCTTTGTCGGCATGATATATCCATGCCAAATTACGGCCTTATAGTACTAAGAGTCCCTGAGCAAGGCCCCGGACAGACAGACAGACGGACATGGCGAAACTATAGGGTTTCCTTTTTGACTACGTAACATAATAAAAAACAAATAAAATAAATTAGATAGATTCCAAAATTTGAATAGTTTTAAAATGAACTTTGAAATTTTAATGTAAAATTCAAATCAACGTAATCAAACGTACTGGCCACAAGGAAGATTTATGAGCAGAATAAAATTTAACATCCGCTTTCGCGCTACCATAATAACAAGAAAATTAAACAAATTAATTTATTCCAAATTTAAATGTTCTATGATGGAAGTATAAAGTTTCCCGAGCATCGAATTTTGCCGCGATTTGATGAGCAAATTGTGTTTAGAACTCAATCTCGATGGAAATTAGAAATTACCGTGCTGGAATGGGGGGGGGGGTTCCCTCAATGGAGGCAACAACGTTATAGTTTTCAGCGTGAGAGGGTATCGCAAGTATACAAATAGCTAGTCTCGGTTCTGTCAGCTTGGCTTTTGGCTAGTTACTTTGACCGTGGCTAGACCGATGAACCATTAACCTATATGAATAAATAAATAATAATAATAATATAGTCAGAATATTCTAACCACCAAATAGATAGTTGGCTTGACCTTGCGCCCAGCAAAGGATTCGAGCCAGCTCTAAATTAGGACAAACTATACCATACTACACACTTACACGACTCTTTTGAATTACTCAAATATTTCTGACGCGCATCGCCTTCCAGCGATTGTCTTTTGTTCCTCTGAGGAAAAACTTCCGATTTCCTTATCAAAAATAACGTCAAATAATGCTTACGACCCACGTGACGCTAGTTTTTTTAAAGAAACGAATTTACGTGCTACCTGCACGCACTGACCGATTCGGTCCAGGTTGGTTTCGTCCATTTTCCCATATGACTGTCCAAAATCCTTGTTCGGGCGTTTCCTTGATCATCCATTTCTAATTCGTCCATTTAACCAAATTACCACGAATACGTTGTTGATATTTTTGATCTTCTTCTTCTTTATCGTATGCGTTGAGTTGTGAGCTCGACAAGCGACCTCACAAACCCTGGTGTCAGTGTTATAGAGCCGCCAAAGGCCACTTTGGCTCGTGTAACGACTAGATAGTAGCCGGGACCAACGGCTTAACGTGCCTTCCGCAGCACGGAATCATCCTTCTTTTCGGACAATCAGGTGATTCAGCCTGCAATGTCCTAACCAAACTGGGGAAACTCACAAAGAGATTTTTGCTTGATGGTGTCCCCACCGGGAATCGATCCGGAACCTCCGTAATAGGCGTCGAAATCTTGACACTCGGCCACGGAGGCTGTTATTATGATATTTTTGATGGCTGTAATTTGTGTTCGTATGCATATCATGCCCGATAAATCGGTCAATCCTCTAGACGCGAGCATTTTTATGTAAGTGCAAAAAGCGAGCTGTTGGAAAACCGCGCATTCCTGTAGTTCTTGTTCAACTGCAGAACTTTCCTACGTTATTGCTTTTGTTGCAGTTGTTACGAATTTTGGTTTCGTGAAAGTGCAAAAAGCTGAAAAATGTTGCAGTGCAAAAGCTTGTTTGTCGGATATCCCTCAGTGTCATCCACTCGGAGAGAGATTGAATTGTTTTTTTTTTTTTTATATTGTATGGGTTTGCTTTTGACCCCGATCCAGCACGTGAGCAGGGATGGGATCTACGATGTAGCGAGCTTACCCAGAAGGATTCACTCTGGCTTTAAAGAGAGTCGGATTATATGTGCTCGGAAATACAGACGCCGGCAGGAGATTCCACTCCTTTGCGGTACGCATTATAAAAGATGTTGAGAAGCGTTTGGTGCGCAAGCGAGGAATAGTCACCAAGAAAGGATGGTAACCTGCCGTGCGTCTGGACGTCTGATGGAAGAAGGGGGAAGGCGGAATGAGTTCATGCAACTCTTGAGCACACTCCCCGAAGTACATATGCGGAAGTTTTTCATCTGATTCGATAGTAAACTCACTATTTAAAGTAGCTATTCATTGTGTTAGGTATGAGTACATACCTACGCTCCTAAGCCTTGTTTGTGAGTACTGGCGGGTAATATTTTAGAATCTTTAATGTTATTTAAATTATTAAAAAACAAATCTGTTTCGAACGTGCTTTGAGCCATTCAAATATTGACACTCAAGTGATGTTGTTTATATTTCTAAATGCTAAAATGTAACAAAGAAATATAAATAGTTTACGCATTTGTCTTATTAGAATATAATAGCCTCCACCCCGTCCCAGACATTGTACTTAATATTTTATTGAATTTCATGTATTTTACCACAGAATAAAGTAAAAGGAAACATTAGTTACCCTATATAGGTATACTTCATTTCAAATAACATTGGAAAAGAGACAAAAAATAATATGTATGTATATGGGAGAAAAAAGGTTATTCGTGATTCACACTTGTCTGTCAGCTAATCGAGATTGACATATATCTGAAAATGTATCCTATAAAAGATTTTTCCTACAATCTATGTTATCTGAAATACGGTATAGGTAGTAACTAAGACTGTTTTAAATCGAAAATGTGAAAATTACAGATTGGCTAAATTCTATGCTATGCATGACAAATCTATCTAATATTAAATTACGAAACTTACGGCATTTTCAATTCACTTCATTTAGAAGTTTTGCTATTTCGAATAAACAGCGTAGCAACTCATATCAATACCAAAGCTCAAATCCATTTGCAGACCTGAATTTATGAATCCAAAACAGCATAAATTTCATTCTTACCCCATAAAGGATGAACGTTTAAATCTCCGAACCCTCATAACCTCATAAAAGTTCTTTTCACGCACAATTTTCATTTGAAAATAATCTAAAATCGTGAAACACGTGTCATAATCGCCGTAAGTACCCACCAGGCAAGCAATTAAAATTTTACAACTTGGGACCAAAATTCTATTATACGCACGAGTTTTTGAGGTATTTTAAAATGTATTTAGCCGTTTGTGGTTGACGGATAACCACAGTACAAAAGATAAAAAAACCATATTGACTCCGCATTTATTATGTTAGTTTTATTTATTTCTACGCAGTGTCAAAGATACATCGTTAGGTTTAATTTTGGAAAACAGTATTATGTTCCATGAATATATAACGAAAAATATATTATAGACAACTAAAACAACACACACACACACTACACTTAAAATATGTATTTTTTTATAGAAATATACAGTCGATATTTAAGGTATAGAGAAAAGTTATCATGCATAGGGAATTCGTATCATACTAAACTTAAAACTATACCTGAACCAAAGTTGTGCTAGCTAAATCCACTCACGTGAAAGTTTTCTAGTCTGTGGCTGAGTAACGTGGTATCAGTAGAGGTGAAAATATGGATAATAGGGTGTCTATAAACATAAACTTTTCATGTGAAATAGATCTTATAGATATAATTAAAACTTTAAAGGGACAGCGCATATTGAAGATAAGGTACAAAAAAGTTCTGCGTGATTCACACTTCGTCAGCCAGTCAAGTTTGACATTAGTCTAGAAGTGTATCATAAAAGATTTCTCCATTGCACAATAATGTGGAGAAATAGTAAAACGCTAAAGACCATTTAACTCACATGGGCTACTCATTGGCCCCGATTTGGGAAGTCATGCTCTAATTCTAAAATCCAGCTATACTTTTCATTTTTATGACCAATTAAAGAGAGGTGATGAATACAGACGAACGAATGATATTTTTTTGAATGAACGATAACCTAAAATAAGGGCATAGCTGTCAGATTAAGATATTTTTAAGTCGGATGTTTTACGTGCCATCTAAAATTGGGAAATCGATGCGTCCATAAGGTTCAAATACGATGTTTGACAGCTCTAATATTAGGATGGCCAACTCCTGTCCCTTTTTAATTTTTGAAAGGTGAAAAGGACTGACGAACTTAAATTAGGGATTGCCACGTTAACCTAAACTTCCATGTTGTACAATTTAATCATTAGGGTTATGTCCAAATTTGAATTGATAAAAACTTTTTTATAGTCCGACAGGGTTCAAGACCGTGGTGAAAATAGAAAAGGAAAGCAAGTTTTTATTTTTTAATGTTTACAAGAACCCAGAGTTCATTATCCTGACGTTTTATTTTATTGTGATATTCTTCCCCTTTCTGAACTCCGACAAAGCTGCGAAGCTAGTGTGTACTTATGTACATTGTACAAAGCTTATAAAGTACTTACTGTATAACTTTTAGGGAATCTTCGTATACTACTTACTAGTGTTTTACTTCATAGCTATTACCCGACAGTTTTAGAAGTGAATAATGTAAGTATTTAAGAGGTTTGCAAAATTATTACAAAAAATCGCTTATTTTGTCACACTGGCGCGGAATCAGTCTGTTGTATAATTATACTTGTAGTTTTTATACAAACCGACATAATCTGAATGCAGTATTAAAATCTGCTCAACGTCATTCATGACGTCATTCTGTGAGGTGTGACAGGCGTTATTACAAACAATGGCCTCGATTCGGGATGTCATGCTCTAGTTCTAATTTTAAAATCCAGCTATCCTTTTCGTTTTTATGACCAATGAAACAGAGGTGATGAACGAACGATATTAATTTGAACGAATGATAACCTAAAATAAAGGCACAGCTGTCAGTTTAAGAAATTTTTAAATTGCATGTTTTAAGTGCTCTCTAAAACACGACCATAAGGTTCAAATTCGATGCTTGACAGCTCTAATATTAGGATGGCCATCTCCTGTCCCCAGAATCGAGAATCGAGGCCAATAAATTATTTAAACTAAGTACTTCTTAATATTTCAGAACGGCAAAATATAGTTTTTTTTTTTTTATATAGAATAATGCATAATTTGGTACAGTTAAGGTCAAAAAACTATTCTGTTAAAGAATATAACACAATATAACATTTCTATTTATTGTCAATCTACGGAAAAATCGAAAAAATAAATTTCGAAAAATTAGAAAAATAGTTACCTATTTTGAATAAGGAACTTTAAATTTTGAATGTTTTTACATTCAGTAACGTAAATCACAGCAATGTTTTTCCAGATTCATGGTGATTTATTAAATTTGTCGCTAGGTCGGATCCCACCTCCGCCATTTATGCCTAGGGTAAAAAATGTGTTTTCGCCGGCGCGGGCGTCGTCGTCGTCGCATCGAGGATCAACGAGTTGTCGTAAATTTATCGTTCTCCTTGTATACATCATTCATGTCGTGTATATTGCCTCAAGAGAAGGGTATCAGATTTCTTTGCGTGTCGTTGAGATTATGTTAACACGTTTTTTGGGTTCCGTACATGCGATGAAAAATGGAAGCCTTACAAGATCGTACTTGTGTCATTCTGGCCGTCTGTCACAGTTTTTTTTATCGAATAAACTGAACAAGTAGAGTTGAAAGATGCATATAATATCATGAAGATTAATGTTAAGAAATTAAAGGATAAATAAATTAAGGATAAATAAATTTGAATTTGAATTTGATATGAAACACCAATTATTTTAAGAATATTTTAGTAAAATGTATGATTTTGAAGATAATAAAGAAAATAAATATAAATTTAGCATTCACTCCTTATCCCCGAAGGAAAATACTAATTCTGAAAGGCATGGGATTCATCATTCGCGAGTTTGATGCGACCAAGACACTCTTTTTTTCTGTAAAAGAGAAATTACAAACTTTTACCATTTAGGCGCACAAGATCAGATTCGCACTAGGTCAGATTTACCGGAGATAAAACGAAGTCATGCACAAATAATATTATATATGTCTCATACGAAAGTTTTTTGCCTGAAACCAATCCTAGTTAGATTATGTTTTCGCTAAGGTCAGCCTGAACAGACAAGTATGCAAGAAAATCCGAAAGCAGTCGATAGAAGGTTACGTCATAACTTAGCCCCAGTTTGGCTAGAGATAAATCAGCAGATTAACTTACAATCTGCCCCCCTCCCCCTACCATACCATACCCCACCCCCTCGACTTCTACACGAGGTTGTCCAAATACGAATTCAGCTAAAAGCTTACTGAATTATTCTCATTCGTACCAAATAGGTACGAATTATATTATATTTGCAATAGCAAATATCTATAAAAGACACCGTCTGGACTCTGGAGTGAAGAGGACACTGTGTTAATTTTTTTGCGTTTACATATAAAAAAATATTTAAGGAAGGGAATTTTAATGACCATGGTTAGTTTTGCCGTGTGGTGACGGCAGAGTAGAATACATTTGTCACCAACCCCTACTCTTCCCGTGGGTGTCGTAAGAGGTGACTTAGGGACTACACATTGAACAGGGAACGGGCAGCAGCGCTCTCTGATACAGTAACCTTTTAATCTGCGATCTCCAACCCGCCTGCCAAGCGTGGAGATTATGGCAAAACCCTCCACTTAAGTGGAGGAGGCTCATAGTCCAGCAGTGGACTGTAACGGGCCGTTGATGTTGATGATGTAAGTTTAGCGGCCAGATCAACTTATATCATAGTTCTGTTGTCACAGTTTTTTTTTAGCCTGAAACAAGCTGAAACAGCCTGGAAAACTTTGTTAAAAATAGGTCAGTTAGAATAGAAAAGTACTAATACTCTTCTTGTAAATTTGTGTAAAGGGAAGAGTCGAAGGCAGCCCAAATACCAATGATGAACTGTTGTGTAGAGCAATGGTAATATCTCCTAGAGTTCAGTTGCCAACTTCCACGATTTATCGGATAATTATTCGACAGGAAGTTTGGCAAAACACGAAACGAACAAACATGGCGCCCTTATGTTATCTTACACGACGGAGTTGCGCATGTTTTTAGTCAGTTTAGTCGTCAGTGAAAGTTTAGTACAGCGTTGTGATCATAGATTTTGAATATCGAATAATTAAAATCGTCAGTGTATATTGCCAGTAATGACCTATGGCGTGGTCGCTAACTATTGGTCTCATGAATAAACTCAAGGCCGCTCGGCGTGCGATGAAGAAGGCTTTGCTAGTCTCACTACGTGATCGAATCAGAAATGAGGAGACATTATGTAGAAAGACCAATGTCACCGACGTAGCTTTCAGGATAAGCAATTTGAAGTAGAATGGGCAGGCCATATAACTCGACGAACCGATAACCGATGGGGAAGAAAGGTTCTCGAATGGCGACCGCGGTCCGCGTAGTGTTGGACGGCCTCCCACAAGGTGGATAGATAACTTGGTGAAGGTTGCTGAGCGCCGGTGTATGCAAATAGCGCAGTTCACGTTGGAATCCTAAGGGGGAGGCCTATGTTCAGCAGTGGACATCTTCTGGCTGAGATGATGATGATGATGATGAAAATCGTCAGTCTTTTTTAAGGATAAAATGACTTGCTATACAATATACAGCTTGCAAGCTAATTACGGTTAGTGTTTTAGAAAGGGAACTTTTTCTGTACTTGAAAACACCTTCTCACTCACCTAGGTTTTCTATCGATCAGTACCTAAATGAAAAAGTAAAAAAAAATAGCAATAAACTTAGCGATAAACGACTTCACAATATCCCAAGGACTGTAGAGTGTCATTTTTTCAAAAACGCAAATATACATTTTTGAATCACATTTTTCGTATTTATATTTTATTATGTTAATAAAAATTACCTGTTTTAACTTACAAATATTGTTTTAATTGCATTTTCTTATTTCTATTTGTTAGGTTATGACACAGAACAAATCTTTATATGTTACAGAGTTCTCATAAGAAAGTGGGTACTTTGAGACTTCATTTCCGTAGGCAACAGAGCGTGTACAAGCCGATAATCCATCAAAATCTTCTACTTCACCGGCGGAGTTGCGCCCACGCACACACGCCCACGCGACGGGGATAGGGGACTGCTTTTGTTAAGCATTCGGCGTATTATACTCGAGTTGGGTCGATAACCCTTATCTTATACCTAGTCTAAAAAGACGCCTTCAGGGCAAAATGTTTAGAAAATGTCACAGATAAGTTCGAGTATAAATAATATCCTTTAAACGCACGCTTGAGAGCGCCGGTTGTGTAGTGGCTAGGGTGCTGCCTTCCGTCTAGGAAACATAGGTTCGATTCCCATCACGTACCAATGTGTTTTCAAATGTCAAATTCATATTACGTTTATTCGACGCTCGGTAGTTAAATTCGGGACTTTTGCGCAGAGACAGGACAGATGCACTGCTTATAAGCCTGAATCATCAGTTACCATATAGATGCTCTTAGAAAAGGAAATGATTGGAAATTCATAGCAACATAATAAAAAAATAAAAAGCTAAAAATAGGGTGCATATCAAAGTAATCAAAATAAATCATTTAACATAATTAAGAAAATTAATTAATTAGCCAAAATATTTGGGAAAATTGTGTTTTTATCTGTCATGCTCTGAAAGTGGTCTAATAATGACCCCATAGAAAGGATGTAAGATTAGATTAGATTAGATTATTTATTCATAAACAATATACATTGTGTTTGAATTACAATTAAAATTAATTAAAAATAAATAAAGAAAAACATGCCAAAATTCATAAAACAAAATATCAAAACAACACATAAATTCATCATCAAATAAAATTATACAAGAATTTTAAAATAACATATATACATTAAATAATAATTATAAATTTAAACAAGATAATCAAATAATATTAAATAATTAATCAACATGTCAACAAGTGCGCAAAATTAAAGAAATCTGATATAGAATAAAAACACTCCTTCAGCAAAAAACTCTTCAGCTTCGATTTAAAGCTGACTAGCGTGATATCCCCCTTGAACTCTACAGGCAATGCATTAAAGAGACGCACCTCGTTGTAGCGCGCGGCATGTCGCACCACGCCGAGCCTAGCTGGCGGCGCGCTATACGACACATCGCGCCTGCGGGTACTAACCCTCAAAGCCCTATCACTGTCCGCCTCCTGCCCCAAAATTTTTCTTTTAAAGTTACTCAACAACACAAATATATACAGACATGGCGCTGTCAGTATGCCTAATCTAATAAAATGAGATCTACAAGATTCCCATTGGGGAATTTTAACAATCGTACGTATGGCCCTTTTTTGCATGATTAACGCTTTCTGTATATTGTACTGATAACTGTTTCCCCAATGTATAATACTGTATCTGAGATGAGACTCCACCAGGGCGTAATACACCGTCACTAGTTGTTTTTCAGTGAGCTCGTCTCTGAGTGCTCGCAAGGCATAACAAGCCGAGCTAATCTTATTTTCGATACGATTTACCTCTTTTTTCCAGTTTAGTAGAGAATCAATGAAAACACCTAAGAACTTTACACTATCGGAGGTATTGACTCTATCACCATTAAAACTAATAACTAAACAGTCAATGTCCCGTGAAGTAGATTTGAAAAGCACTACATTAGTTTTTCCAGCGTTTAATTGGAGTTTGTTTGCTTCAAACCACGTTTGAAAAGCCAAGAAAGTCTCATCTATCTTATGATTAAGCTCTGCTATGCTATCGGCACGAACAACAGCATTCGTGTCGTCAGCAAATACAACCAGGTTTGCGCTGGGTACTCTGTTTTTCAAGGAATGTATTAAGTCATTTGTGAAGATGATAAAAAGGATCGGCCCCAGAATAGAACCTTGCGGAACTCCTCGTGAGACTGTCATGAACTTAGATGCTATCTTTTGTTCGATATTTTGTTGTACAGTTGTTATTTCTACAAATTGTTTTCTGTTACTTAAGTAAGACGATAGTATATTCAGAGATTGATCTCGTACACCATAATGCTCTAACTTTTGTAATAAGATACTGTGCTCAACGCTGTCAAAAGCGGAACTCAAATCAAGAAATAGAGCTGCTACCTTCTTTTTCTCATTAAGACCATCAGTGACGTCGTTAATGAGGGTATGTATTGCATCTCCGGTGCCTACACCTCTCTGATATCCAAACTGTCTAGCATGAATGATATTATTTTCGACTAAATGCGTGGTTAATCTCTGTTTTATTATTTTTTCATAAATTTTTGACAGTACCGGCAGCAGCGAGATTGGTCTGTAATTTTGTGGATTTGTCCTATCTTTTTTCTTATGTACTGGGACAATGCGCGCGATTTTGAGCTGTTCAGGAAAGATATTTTGTTTTATGCAACTGTTTATAAAATTTGTGATTGGTTCTGCAAGTATGTCAATATTATCCTTTATAATTTTAATGGGAATTTCATCATAACCACTAGATTTCTTTGTATGCATACTCTTAACAATTTTTGTAACTTCCTGAGGATTTGTTTCCCGGAAAGACATATTGTGATCAACCCTTTCAGTAGAAGCCCTTAATAGATTATCTGCCAATCCGCTCTCCGTTTCACCAGTAGTCTCTTGACTACAACGGCTGAATTCTCTGGCAAAAGTATTTGCAATGATACGAGGGTCTTGAGTGATTTTGTTATTTACCTTTAGCAATATGTCATCTCGTAGATTTGAAGTTTTTGTTTTGTTAGTTTTATTATTAACAACTTGCCAGATGCCTTTTGCAGAGTCCCTTGCTCTCTCTATGTCGGCTTGAACAGTGATTTTCTTAGCATGCCTAATTACTTTACGGTAAGTCCTGATATACAGCTCACGATACCTATTAATACTTGAATGAGTGCTATTCCTACTTCCTAAAACCCGTTTCATCTTACTTGACGTTTTTACACCTTTTGTTACCCATTTTAATTTAATTAATTTATTCTTATTTACTCTCTTTGTATATTTCCTAAAATTTGATTTAAAAATGTCACTAAAACGCTTTATGAACTGATTTATGCCCATATTCGCCCAGTTTTCATGCAAGATTTGTTCTCGAAAAGAGATAACGTTCTTATTACTAAATGACCTGGCTTCAGTATAATACCATTTGAATTTCTCACTATGACAGTTCAAGTCGTCAAAACCTGCCTGAACTGTGATAGCCGCATGTCCATCTGCCAAACCGTTAAAATCAACATGTGTATTCGTGATTTGTTCCCACGGAATATTGGTCAAGAAGTTATCCAAACATGTGATTGTGTTGTTTCTAGGACACTGGTATGTACCGGTCTGAATTAAATGTCTAAAATTGTAACACTTAAGTAGAGACAAAAATTCATCACGCTCTTTACTATCTTTTAATAAGTTGATATTAAAATCTCCACAAAGTATACATTTTTTGCTGAAAAAGTGCTCTAGTATTTTCTCTAAATTTTCCAAAAACATTTTAAAGTTACCATGCTCAAAATTTTGGTTTCTCGTGTTTCTATAGCAACAACATATATTCACATTTGTTAACATGTCTTTTACACCACATATTTCAAAACATTCGCGCCTATATAAATTGTCACAAATTTCGAGTCTTACACAGTCACGATCATTGCAGGCCATTATTAAGCTGCCACCTCTTTTCATTTTATCTCTAACATTGTGTGAGGCTAGGTAGTAATTGTTCATAGAAAAAACACCAATAGAGTCTTTATTTAGAAAATGTTCTGTACAACATACAAAATTAAAAGCATTTGGATTATTTTCCAAATACAATTCTAATTCCTGTATTTTTGTGTTTATGCCACAAATATTTTGATGAAATATATTAAGAACAATTTTACCCTTCTCAGGCTTATCTAAAATACTACTTAGAGAATCTGAAGCAATCAAGTTTGATACTAGTCCAACACTATTTTTATGTGTAGAGGTAGAGACAACCATTGTGTCACTTTTACTATGAATGGGTTGAGATACGAAAACATTTTACGTTGAGAACATTTTTAAAATGCATTATGGCTCTCCAGATTGATCTACACGTTTCCAATTTACTCAGTTTATATGAGTTTCGTGGGGTTTCAAAAACCTCAAATACATCCATGTCTACCAGTTGCGAACAAAGAAGCCTTAGCGTCCTATTTAAACGTGTAGCAAGTCCATTCGTGTTGTAAAAAACCTCACCAACGCATACATTCGTGTTTGATAGAGATCTAGTATACTCATGGAGCGATGTTTTGAAGGCCGACATATCTGTATCATTTGCGCCCGGTAAAATAATAACATAATCATTTTTCGTAAAGTTTTTGCACTCAGTACTACAATTTTCTAATATGTTAAACAAATGAGCATACGGTTTAAGCACCACCGTGACAATGTATTTATCTCCCAAAAGTCGTTGTAATATTTTTCTCATATTTCTTCCATATTCACCTGCGTAGATAGCGACTCTATGCTTCTGAGTTTCCTCTTCGTCAGACCGAAAAGTCTTCTCAGCACATTTAACTGGCAGAGATGACAATACCGTGGAAGTATTCTTGCATTTTGAGCTCGAGCAGGAGGTCTCATGAGCAATAGTGCTCGATTTGGGTGAAGATGTGAGGATGTGGTTCTGAGTTGTATCTAGGTCAAAATTGTGTTGCCTATCTGAAGAGACTGAGTTGTTCATTAGCCGCTGCTCGTCGGCGTCGCAACGTGAATACTGTCCAATTGAAGGCAGCCTAACATTTCTATATTTCGGTGAAAGAA
This sequence comes from Carpatolechia fugitivella, assembly GCA_951230895.1. NCBI lineage: Eukaryota > Metazoa > Arthropoda > Insecta > Lepidoptera > Gelechiidae > Carpatolechia > Carpatolechia fugitivella. The sequence continues at coordinate 4,465,652 of OX579664.1, forward strand.
ATATCTTCGGGGTTGTAATGTCTATTCCGACTGTCTTGTAGTTTTTAATAATCTTTTCATAGTGATCATTCTTCTTGTTCAATGCAATATTTTCCAAGCTCAAATCCTCAATCATATCGTTTGATTTTGCTAGCTCCATTTTTAGATGCTCAATCTCATGCTTCAAGTTAATTATTTCGTCAACATCCAACAATACTTCAGGCAAACTCTGATGGTTTATGTTAGTGTTCTTATATTTGCCAACAGGGCTCAACAACCGTTCTTGGCACTGTATTGATTCGATAGATTGGTTAGAGCCTACTTGTGAAACATCAGGTTCAATAGGTAGCGAGCTGAAAGAGTTTTTAGTAGGAATGTTTATTCTATCTTCTATCTCTCTATCCTCGGAAATAGATGCATCACCACGCATAGTGCTATTTCTTCCTATCAAGCTTTTGTTCTGTGACTCATTGTCAATTAGCAGGTTTTCAGTGGTAGGTAGAGGTGACGGTGTTGCTGTTGTCAAAATTGTAGATAAGTTAAAACTCACAGGGCTGCATATTTCATGATTCCCATGCAGTGTGATATCTTTTGATTGCTTATTCTGTGGTGAAATAATTACCACTGAAGTCTGTGGTGAAGTTACCGCCTCTTGTGATTTTTGTAGACAAAAATTACTTTTAATTCCACTTATTTTTTTCTTTTGTAAAGTTATTTTGCTATTAGTTATATTATTGTATGATTTTTTCCTTACTGTGACATTGGAAGCATCAATCTTATTTTTTCTCGTAAATGCACAGTCAAAACATTTCCAATTTATTTTATGTGTTTTAGACATAGTAGACTCAAACCTTTTTTCCGCATTCGTGCAAGGTAAGTGAAAACTTTTTTTGCATATTGAACATACTAGAAAGTGTTTATCTTCAATTAATTTCAAACACTTCTTATTTCCACAAATTTTGTCCATGATGATTTTATTATTTATTATTATTGTATATAGTGACCTCTGTTTTTTCAAGGCTGTACCATCTCAAGCAACCAAATCAAGTCAACTATCTTATTACTTAGATCAGTTGCTCGTCGCTAGATGGCGCTTAAAACAATTTGATCGATCTTCTTTCTTTGGTTTAAAACTAGATGGCGCTGGTAGTTCGATGTAATGTCAGCTGATTGGTCAGCTGTGACTTGTTTACAAGTAGATTCCAAAATTTGAATGAATGTAACGAAATTAATCACAGTTTTAGGTTAAAAAAAAAACACATACTTTTCAATAACCTTGGCACAGTTATCGCAGAGTACTCACGGGTTATCCAGAATTTGCGACTACTATGAGAAGTAGTCTGTAATTTAATGTTTATGCACTTAAATCACATAGTACTAACATAGAAACAATTATTTGATTTATACACCACACTTTTTATTCAATTTACTCACAAACACTTGTACATATAAATCACAACCGTTTTCGCATATTTCTAATATCTATTAACTTATTAATACACTTTTTGAATTTTTAAGAATATTTAAATACGGAGTCAATGCTTTACGTAGAGGTCAATTGAAGTTCAACTTACATCGCGAGGTATTTAAGTAATTTTGAAATTCGAACCTTTGTTTTTACTATTTGCATAGATAATCGGCACACGATAAATGGCAAAGGTATAGACGTATACAGCCTAGATAATTCTACAATTAATTTTACTAAAAGAAAATATTTAGTTTGAATTTATTTCAATCATGCAAGAATCTAGCAGCTAGCTGCTAGATGAATACAAAATTTACATATTTACCTAGAAATAACAATCAAAAGATATAAAATAAATAAAATAAACAATTATTCTTTAAAATTTTGACTAAAATTATACAAACGCGCACCATGCAAAAAAGGCGGGAAAAAAATATTAGTTGTAAAACTATTTGTTATCTGTGGTTTTAATCAATGTTTTGATAAATTATTTTGTTATTTCATGAACCATGAAGCATTGATTTCATTAAAAGCAACTGAAAAGTTCCCAGTTTGTGTATCAAATAGAGTGTGGTGCACTAATATGGTGCGTATGGTATGTATGAAGCCGATGTAGCCCATATATAGGTATATTAGAAAATGTTTTGTTTCGAGATGAAAAGCAGAGTGTTCACTTCGTCACAGACTTCGAGGGAAACTGATCAATTCAATTACACTCTCACACTATGCGCCCTCGCTACACTCGTGCGCCAAAATAGGTACTTCGGGTGTAATTGATCACTTTTACCTCTTGGTTAACAAATTACTAATAAACCTTGGTATAATTAATTTCTTTCAGTTCAAGGCGATATTTGCAATTAGACGTGTTTTCGACTGTACATATCATATACAGTAAAGCTCATTAGAGTATAAAAAATTATCGGTCGATATTTATATTTTTCACCCCCCAACCGTTTCTTGTAGGTCAAAGTGCATGTTATATTTAAATTGTATAAAAGTAGTAGCAGTAGTAGTTTAAAGTTACGTTATTTTCAGTAAAGTACGTAAAACTACGGAGACACATAAAGAAAGAAATGGCGTCATGGTTCTGGAAGCCAAGATCTCGGGTCACTGGAGCGGGCAAAACACACATTAATGAAATACGCAGGAGTCCAGCCAAACCCTGACACGTGTATCTGCTTCTCATGCTGGAAAATGCATCTAACGTTTTCAACCTTAAAAAAAACTTATTACATAAATACTTTAGAGTTTGATAACGTTTTAACCACGGCTACATTAAGTAAATTTTGCGCTCTTGTCATCCTCGATTGGCTCGACTATGGAGAGATAAAAATACAAAATAAATAATTTCATCCTTCAGCTCGGAAGGATGCTTTAAGCAAAAACAAAGTAATTACCGACAAGTAAATTTTGCAGGAGGAGCAAAAAACTACAAAATCGTCAATTGTTTCACTCCTTTCTGAGACAAAATTTTGGAAAAAAAAAAATGTTTTATCTATCGCATAATAAAAAAATAATAATATTACAAACAAAAAAAAAAAAGTAAATGCGTTTACTTTCTTTTTACCCGACTGCTTTAGAAGAAGGGTTACACAAATAAACACATTGCATTTCTAGGATGCAAATCATATTCATATTTAGAGATGAAAAATTGTTTGAAATCAGGAAAAAATGTTTGTAGAACAAAATGTTTAGAAGAGTAGGTAATAAAATTAATACCGTTTGTAATTCGTTTTAAAATTGAATGACAATGTAGTTATCAATCAATACGGCTTATCTTATACATTTACTTTGTACCTGGTATAATCTCGGATAGTAATATGAACTACATAAACATAACATATAAAATTCGTCGCAGGATCCCGGGAGACGAGCCGTGATAACGTTATCAGCATAATAAGAACACGACAGAAAGCCCTAGATGTTACTACGCCAACTTCATCACATCTTCCAATCTAAGTTTGGCCTGATCAAATATAGTGGTATATTTGATCTAAGTTTGTTAGCTTTAAACCTGCTGTCATAAAACTACGCGAGCCTCTTTTTTGTGTGCGACATAACATTCTGGCTACACTTCGATTAAAGTATGCAATGTGCTGACTCAGTGGAGGCACATTTCTCAGACAAGGCGGGGACGCTAGGCATTTTCGCTATCTTACTTGCGCATGGGCATGAATACTGAGTCATGGAGAGTGTTTTATTAAAGTAAGCATCTAACGTAGAAACGATAATCGCTCGAGTTTTATGGTGGAGGCAGTCGGACAGTCCGGATTAAAGTAGCAAACTATATTGAGATTACTGTCTGTCTTTTAGGATCTCCATTATGACCAGGGAAATTGTGATGCTCGCCATCAGCATTTGATGCTTCTACACACTACCTCAGAGGTTTCAAACCTGATACACCTTTATGAATCGTGTCCTCCCAATCATTAAGAAAAGAGGTTACACCTCCAGAAGCACGCTTCCAATTATGGTAGGGTCTCAAATAACTCCATCTTCGGAGGCTTTTTCTTCTAAACGCGATTTTCCGTTAATATAAAAATGGTAAAACCTTTCAAAGCAAATTTTAATGCTCCCATAAAATCTAGATATCAAAATAGAACTTGATATCATGTTTCAGTAAGAGTTCATTGACCGAAAAATGCTGAATCAACGTCGGATAATTTTTCAACATTCCAGCATTGTCTGAACACAGACTTACCAATTATCATAAAAACCGTTATCGTGAAGCGAAAAAGAATATTGCGAGGGAACGGAACAATATTAAAAGAATTACGAATTTCATATTCAGCGACGGCTTGTTTATTCCAGGTGATTTTCCTGTACAGTAACTTTGTTATATTTTTTTACAAGGAATTTGAATTGGCGGGACTACATAATGCCATGCCACGGATCATATTTTAAAACCGCATCGTTTTAAGACATCGTAGGTTTTAGCTCGTTTGAAAAATTCGTTTTAAATTGCTATTAAATATCATGTCTTTAGTATTGCGTTTGTGTTCTGCTCACGTCCTGCCTGAATAAAGGCTTAATAAAGGTGGCACAAAGGTTGAGTTAGTTTTAAATAAACTTAGTACAAACGAGAAACGAGTTAATGAGGTAATTAAAGTTACTGTTTCTGCAGAGAATAATTGTTTAGAGGCTGGCTGAATACGAGACGAGGGACTGAATAGAGGTGGCTTTGTTTTCCCCGCTTTATAAAGCTCAAAGCGTTTTATTTTAGGTGAGATTTTTTTTTTCGTGGGTTGTTGAATCGAAGCGTGGTGAGGTAGGTACCAACTTGTAGCACACGTCGAACACAACACATAAAAGGATATAAACTATTTGTGTATTACTCCCGGTCTTAGCTAGGGAGTTTAATAAATCATGTAGCTGCTATCGGTACCTATTTCTTATTTTCAAGTATACCTAATTACAAAATATACACACGAAACGAGGAGTTGAAGAGAGGTGTTTTTTTTTTACTTATTTTTGTTTCGGTAAGGAACGCTCTCGGAAGGCTGCATTTTACCAATCACACAACGTTTTATCGACTACCTCTGCCTATATACTATACTATATACATATAAAGAACACATGCACGTTCACTATCACAAATTCTAAGAAACAGTGATGAATCGTATCGACGTCAATTTCGGGATACTGATTGACAATAATCCGATGATGGCTATACGTTTCGCCGAATATACGACGCTCGGCACAAATATACGACGTGTATTTGGCGAACTCCGTGCTTTACGAATGGCTAGCGGCTAACTTCGTGTTCCAGAGTCCAGTGAGATGCGAGTGCTAGTAATAATTTAGGTTTGATATTTGACACTAAATTGCTATTGCCTAAGTTTTGTGGTTTATCTTCGCCATAGCTGTTACATATTGCAAAGTAGCTGATGGCGCTTGCTACGTTTATCATGTCTTACGTGTAATTTATGTGCAATAAAGTGATTACAGGCCGTGTGGTGACGGCAGAGTAGAATACATTTGTCACCAACCCCTACTCTTCCCGTGGGTGTCGTAAGAGGAGAATTAGGGACTACACGTTGAACAGGGAACGGGCAGCAGCGCTCTCTGATACAGTAACCTTTTAATCTGCGATCTCCAACCCGCTTGCCAAGCGTGGAGATTATGGCAAAACCCTCTACTTAAGTGGAGGAGGCTCATAGTCCAGCAGTGGACTGTAACAGGCTGTTGATGTTGATGTTGAAAGTGTTTATACACATACATACATATAGCATCATGCTTGAAGCTCATCACAATTTTAACCAAGGTCGCACAAAGATCAGATTTATTTTTGCCATCCAGGTTATGAGCCCCTGCTCAATTCAATCAATTTTGATGAGCATGAAAAGAGCGACCAAGTCTTAAGGGAAGGCTTCTAAACTCTTAGAAAGTTTTCTTTCAGATGAATGCAATTCTGTAAAGTAACAACTAGGGTTGTTTTGTTTTTTGTTAATACAGAATTGTAGCGTCGGTGGTCTAGTGGTTAGGGCCGCTGTCTTCCGTCCGGGAGACTTGGGTTCGATCCCCACCACGTACGAATATGTTTTCGAATTTCGAATTCATGTGTACCGTTTATTCGACGCTCTTACGGTGAAGGAAAACATCACCGTGATGAAACCTGCACATTCCTGCGAAATTCAAAGGTAGTGTGTGAAGTCGACCAACCCGCACTGGGCCAGCGTGGTCGACTAAGGCTTAACTTCACGCTATTAAGGCGTGAGGTTGGATCCACCACATTTAATTAAAATTTTACTCGCCCATCTGTACTAACATAGCTATTGAAAGCTGTTACTAACATTTTTATGGACTCTGGTCTGATAATAAACTTATATTATTATTATTATTAATCGCCCTACTCTAGGGTAGGCTCGAGCCTCTCGGTGAGGACGTATATGGGCTGTTGATAATGATTATGATTTTTTTATGTTAGGCGATACTCTTATTTGATATTCAGATATTTTTTCGCAGAAAACGTCTTTACTGGCAAGTTCACTAACAAAATATGTTTCGTGTTTCTTTGTGGAGAAGAACTACCGCAGTTCTATTTTTTCATGTTCTATAAATGAAAAAAAAAAAACAGTAATCACTCGGTCAACTGCGTATTTGCGTAGGTCATTCATAAGTGTAATTTCGCGGCAAAAAATGAAAGTTCGTTTGATCATCAATTTTATAGTAACCAGAGCTCCATACCAGGTGGACTGATGAGCTGAGGAAGGTCGCTGGTGGTGGCTGGTCCAGCAGTGGACTGCAATAGGCTGATTAATTAATTGATTGATTGAGAGCTCCATAAATCCCTTCATCGCTTGCTTACGTTCTAAAAACAATTTACTCTTCTATCAAGTTTCTAGAGTTCGGCCCAGTTTCTCCTTTTACCTATATCATTATCATCATCAACAACCCCACCGAGGGGCTTATTGAGCTTATATTATACAGTTTTTACAAAAGTACTGTCATGATTCCTTTTAAATAATAAATTCTTAGGGTAAAATAATGTTTATTAATGGCACTAATGCAAAGTGTCATGATTCCTTAAATAAGTAATAAATTATTAGGTTAAAATAATGTTTATTAGTGGCAACACTAATGGAAAGAGATATTAAAATGCAGCGTTCCGATTTGTGTTTTGTTGTCACTATCATTTAAATAGAAAGTGAACGAGAGATACTGCGTAAACAAGTTTTAAGGTCAATTCGGAACGCTGCCTAGAGAATTACAGGAGCGCCATCTGCGTTAAATGTCAAATAAATAAATGTAATTGGTCCGTGCTCTTGCCGCCAAAAATTCCCGCCAAAATGTTAGACTGATCGGTGGACTGGCGAGAGCGGGGCACTCGGAGCCCTATCATGGAGAAGCCAACACCATACCCTGGAACTAGCATGGTCAAGAGAGGAAATCATATTAGTACGGAATATTTAATTTTTCTTCACTTACAAATACAGTCAAATAAGTCAGGTTTCTGAAATATTAATAAGTTATATCATACCTCTCTCCCTAGAGAAAAAGAAACGCGAAAACGCAATTTTCGAACAAATGCAGGTTCAGAAAGGTAAGTGGACTAATTGGTTATTCTATTATTCACCACGTGAATTGCGAATCTTTAACGTACTATCGCCTTTACAATTCGGTTGGTAGGCCTTTGTCCAGATTTAGTAATGAAGATTAGGTACACTTACTGTTAATTTCGTATTGGAAACGGCACTGTAGAAAAAATACTCAAATTACCTACTGTTTATGCTTTTTGAAATTTATTTGTTCTTTGATTTTTGATTTTGTTTTTGGAGGTTCAATGTGTGCCCAAATTCCAAAAAATCAAAGTGATGAAAATAGTTAAACAAATATTTCCTGGAGTACTTATAACAACACGATCACACCCGCTACACCATTCTTCAAATATGTACAAATTGCAGGAGTTTAAATTACCGCCATTCCAATCAGCACCCATCAACCCAGCATACAGAAACTCTGAAAACCAAATGATTCCAAGTTTCAGAAAACGCAAATTGTCACTCCGTACTCGCAGATTTAATTGGTGAAGTTCGCTAAACTCCTTTCAATGGGCTCCAATCACAGACTAATAAAGTTGAAGACTACGCATGCACAGCACAAACACGGTTACCGCTCGGCGCGGACAGAGCCGAAATATAATTTGCAACATTTGTACGTTTTGCACATGAAGCGCCGAATTCATGCATGTCCAACTGCATACATTTTGTCTATTGCACGCTGCTACTTAGTGTAGAGGTTCAATAGAGCAGTTTATTGCAAACATGAATGTGCAAAGACGTTTTAGCTCGAAATATGTCTTAATTTTGAAATTGTTTGCATTAATATTAATCTGCATAATTATGTGTCTAATTCTTTACTTTCTCGTAGCCCCCCTAAACTACTTGACTGACAAAAGTACAAAAGTAGTAGTAGCAGTGTCGTGTACAAAAGTACACAACATTTTTAAGTACCGTTGCTGCTGTGGCGGTGCGACAGTAGTTTGACGGTGGCTCTTCTAGAGGAAGTGTAATTTGACCTGTTCATTTGTAAACTCTTTATTAATGTCAGTTGAAGACTGCTTCTATAGGTTTTAGAACCAGTATTTAAATAAGCTAACGTACTCATAGACTATAAGACGCGCGGTACGATACGGCATACGCGGTACATAAAATAAAAATAATATCCATTGTGTAGTACATAACATTTCTAATCTATGGTTTCAATCAAAGTGGGTACATTACGTGAATTTTCTGTTACCTACGAGAGAGAGAACGTGTCGAATTGAATTCGTAATTATGTGTGTTCAGTACTTGTGACTTAGCGAATACTCCCGAGTTGTGTTGCTGCTATTGCATACTTAACTATAAGTACCGAACCGTAGTGGATCCAGGATTCATTGGGGGGGGGGGGGATGAGGGTCGATTTGGTCATGATATTAAAATACGTCTACTCTGGCTTGGCCGCTTTTGTATGTCTACTGTCTGTCCATCTGTTTGTTTGTTTCACTCTACAGGTCGCGTTTCCCACTCCCTCCTTTGCAAACGGTCGAAGCTCTCCCTACGTAGTAAGGTCCGTCTTTATACCGCTTGCGTCCGTCCCGTAATGACATACGCGTCTCCGGTGTTTGCTCATGCGGCTCGTTCCAATTTGAGTCCCCTTCAGGTGATTCAAAATCGTTTCATGCGCAAGGCCACGGGCTGTCCGTGGTACGTGCGCAATAGGAATCTCCACATTGACCTCGAGGTCCCCTCCATTAAGGAGTACGTGCGTCAAGCGTCTAAACGATATTTCGATTCGGCCGTTACTCACCCGAACTTTCTGGTGAGAAAAGCGTCAATTTACTTTCCGCATCCCACTACGCGATTCAAGCGTCGTCCTAGACACGCTCTCACAGATCCGGACGATGAGATCACCGTCGCGATTAAAGCTGCCATTGCGTGTAGGCCACACACCAATACAGAATGCCCTTCAGGTAGAAACCGCCCCCGCCGGCGGGGACGCGGAACTAATAGTAGAATTAATTCAGTAAGACCCGGTAGGGGTCATTCTTCTCCGACGCGCTTCTCGCCCTGGCAACGTTCTGGGCCGCGGTCCGAGCCCGTCTGAGGGCGCCCCCAGATACGTTGTCATAAAATTCCTAAGGGGTACGAGCCTTCTGCTCCCCCGCAAGTCCGCGCCCACTATATTACCACTCTGGTATAAATAGTGATTAGGTCCGTCAAAAAAAAAAAAAAAAAAAAAAAAAAAAAAAAAAAAAAAAAAAAAAAAAAGAGGTCGCGTTTCTCAACCGATTCTCATGAAATTTTGTGAGCAGGTTCAATAAATTAATCGAATTTTTTTGTCGAGTTAGTTTTTGGAAATTTTAAAAATGACGGAGTTGTGGGGCTTGCCAGTTTACAAGGTCTACCGCTGAGGCTGTTTTCCTCTACAGGTCACATTTCTCAACCAATAAAATAAAATAAGATAAGATAAAAACAAAAAAAAATAAGTTTCAAAATTTAAAAAAAAAAAAATCGAGGGTTAAATATGAAAAGATATACAGACTCGCGAGATCTACAGCTCACAGAGCCAATCATTTTAAGATCTTGTAAACGTCTAAGGGTATGGCCACCGAAATTGTCAATTATATCACAAAAGCAACACAAGACATTTTGAGTTACCATAACACAAATGTAACCCAAAAGCAACACACGTTTTGGATAAAGTTCGTTTCAGATTGGTGACTAAAATAACCTTAAATTATATAAGTAGGTAAAATGCATTAGACAGACTGCAGGTAATAAGGGAGTTATGAAAAAGGGTTGATTGAAAGAATTGCGTAATTTTGACAAAATTTCTAATCCAGGAAATAATTATAAACACCAGAAACTTAAAAATATTGGCGAATATTATTTCAACGGGTGATTGTAGGTGGTACCAATGAAACTGAACAACTTTCCGCTGTGGACATGAGTCGATATACGTTTGTCATACCCAGCAAGAATTACTTTCAAAATTCAGTCGAATGACCATATGAATGCGGTTTTATAATCGATTGCGTTACGAAACACATAAATTTGTGTTACAATAACACAAAAGAATCACAAAAGTAACACAACACATCATACTAAAGCAACGCAAAAGCAAAAATGTTACAAATATTTTACGTTATAACTTAGTTATTTATTACAATTAGGCGCTTTTGAGCGATTCTACGCACACTTTAAACCACTTCGCATACTTCGCATACATTCTATTCTTCGATGGTAAACATGACGTATTGAAGGTATACTTTAGAATTCATGAAATATTTCGTCACAAAGGTAATCCGAAAAAAAAAACGACAAAAAGTCATTTAAAAAATTTTTCAATTTTGGCAGCCTTACCCCTAAAGTTGTATTCTTGTAAGACACCGCTCCTGTGAATCTCCGTATGGGACCCGCTATTGGTACCAAAATCATCAGTTACACTATTATTTTAGGGTTCGTCCATCAGGTTATAAATACTTACTATTTAGTTATACGATATAACAGAATGGACAAAAAATCCAGATAGTTATATTGCATAATCTAGCCATGAATGCTCTCTGCTCTGCTGCATCCGAATTGTACAACTAAAGTAGATAGGTACCAGAGAAAAGATAATTAGAACAGGTTTCTTGTGTTTAAACTTTTACTGTCAAACATTTGCGATCTGTTTTATTATTTAATATTTTTTTCAAATAATTTAGTGATTAATCATCTTAATTCTTGTATTAGTAATTTCGGGATGTCTTCGATCACATTTTATCGAAAGAGTTTCTGGTAAGTAATCATTGGGGATTTACCACGGGGCGGGCCGAACGATTTACCCTATTTACCCGCCAGGGTTGTATGTCTTATTTCTAGTTAACCTTATTTGAGTTTTATAAGGCATATACGAAATAGAACTAAACACCATTCATCATTTATTTGTAATAGTAAAGCTAATTTTATTTTTTGTAGAACTTGTTCAATTGTCCAAAAAGAACCGAGTGCTATCTATACCTAGAAACCTTGTGTCTAGGTCCCTGCGACACACTTGCTTAGTGCAGGGTCCGCTGATAAATGTACCTATCTATTATAAATTGTTTTAGTTAATTTGTTTTTGTAATGTTTTTTGTAAATGTGTTTGGTAATAAATTATTATTATTATTATCAAACTTTGAACAGAAGATATTTCTGCTAATCGTGTTCGTAGTAAAGTCGGCTACTCTGATCAAAAAGGTGTAAGACAGAGTAATGGAGCAGCCAGTGGCTCATGTAACGACAATTTCCATAGATACTCCATAAATACTCTGGTTGCCTGGAAGAAATTGCTACCTTAGCAGTAAGGCTGCCAATTGTACATTATTCTACTACATATTAATGCCCAGCGTGTCCATATGGACATAAAAATCTATTTTTACTATTCTCTGATCCCAACCCATGTAAATTAAACAAAAAAAACAACAAAATAGAGAAAAAATCTGTTTGTGTTTGTGTGCAATTAAGTATATTTCATTCATTCATTCATTCATACTCGTAATATCGGGAACGACGGCACGTGCAAAGAAGGTAAATACACGTAAAGTACGTAAATGTTCGTTGTAAATTATGTTAAAACGTACACCCGTAAATAGATTTCTTGATTCCATGAGGTGGGGGAATATATAATTTGCGTAAAGATCATCATTAATATAGGTTGTAAGGTCGACGACCAAACTCAAAAACTAACTAAATACATAAATTAATTAAGGTACGTTTTTAAAGCAATAGTTCGAAGATTATGCAGTATTAAAATCATGGCTTAGCAAAAGGAAACTATAATAAAATTTACATCCGGGTAATGACTGCACCGGCGTGGCGGCCCTGCCTGGAAGCCGTGTAATCCGCGTCAGAGCGCACCTCCCGAATCCGGTCGGCTAACCAAATGAATCCGGAATCCGGACCGACTTCCGGAATCCAGTTAACTGAAAAGTCAATTGGATGAAGGTAGTATTTTAATCATAATACGATCGCCATTCATAATAATTAAAGATGGTAGCGAAGGCAGGCGCAATGTTTTTTTTACCTAGAGTAGTATAGTTCTTGTGAAAACGTCTTTACCTGGCTAAAATGCTCCTTAACAAAACTCAGCACGAGATTGTACTTCGTCCAATACTATCTGAAAAAATTGTATAAACACTCCAAAGAATAAAAGAAAAAACAGTATACTACGATCCCAGTAATTCTTTACATTTCTAAAACCCCCAACACCGATTACGTAAACGCGATTTGTAGCGCGGGCTTTTACAACCGGTCGCACTTGCGCCGGCTCTGTCCGGAAGCCGCGTAATTCGCGTCGGACCGTACCTTCTGAATCCGGCCGGATAACCGGATGGACCCGTCCCAGCTTCCGATATTGACCGCACTGATTCGGTTAAAATAACAGATAGCGCTTTTCCTGAACGAAGTTTACCTCAGGAGTTATTGCACATGAATGAACGAAATTCGGACGAACACAGGTCGCCACTAGAGAGAGAAAGGGAAGGTTAAACATGTATTTGAAATGACAAGTTAACTCACTCGAAAAAGATCGTTTTTTAAGTTTAGAACAAACGTGGCTATGACGAATCCCTGGAAGAAATTGGTAAGTAGCAATAAAGCCGCTTAACTGTACACTTTGTATTTCATCTTTTATTCTATTACTTAGTGTTTAGTGTTTACTTAGTGTTTAGAGGTCTTGCTTTGATATAATACTAGAATATTAATGTATTATAAAGTTTAATAGTGTATCTGTTAGTACCAAAGTAATTAAATTTTGATTGTGTGACTAGGACGACGCCTATGCGCGCAAACAGGTAGAATTATAGTCTTCAATATCGTTATTGCACTCTTGGGAGTCAAACGTAGACATGTGCGCTACGTTCAATTAGTTTTTTTTCCAGTGCCTTATCCCGAATGTTACCTAGTTACCCGGACTGGGTAATAAATAAATCTCGCACCCGGTTACACAGTCGGTGGGTGTTTGCTCAATTGTTACCTGATTTTCCCTGGGTGAATCATGTAGTGATAAAGTGTTCGCGTAATTGAACGTTACATTATTTTCTAAATAAATATAATATTTGTGTTTTATATCTCACTGTGGTTTTGTAGCTCTGGATAAACTTGAAGGTTATACTATATAGGAACAATCGCGTAAACGAACTAGAAAACCCAACCAAAAATAACTTATTTATCACTAATCCAAGGCAATCTTAAGTAATTTTATGAGAACTTCAAATGCAGCTGAATGTATCGTTTTATTTTTATTCACAGCTGGTTGTGTAATATTTTCCCGTGAGAATAAGACATTTTCGTGTAAAAAGTATCCTAGTGTTAATCCAGGGTACAAACTATCTCTATTCAAAATTTCAACCCAATTTGTTTAGTAGTTTTTGCGTGAAAGAGTAACAAACATCCATCCATACATCCATACTTACAAAGTTACAAACTTTCGCGTTTATAATATTAGTAAGGAATCAATTCAATTTTGTATATAAAAATGGCGTTCGCATTATGATTTTGCTATATCAAGTTTTATTATAAGTCAAAGTCAAAGTCAAAATAATTTATTTCCATAGGATGTTATTACATCACTTAGATCCGTCATTACATTTTTTTGGGTGAGTTCACTAACACAATGGCGGAATCTGTGGAGAAGAGCTCACCGAAGAAACTCCACAGTCGTCGCATCTTTTGCGTTTCCTTTTTTAAATAAAATAAAGTAATTTCGTTATTTTAATTAATAATTATCTATCATAAATAACAATCAAATGTCAATTAGTTTTAAAAGATGGACTAAAATAATATTAAAATAAAGATTATCGGACAGAACTTGCCGGTCATGTGGGCAAATAATTTTCAAGTTATTTATTTATCGTATGGCATTTTTTCATTTAGTTGCTACAGTAAGATATATACCGCGTGTCCAAAAAGGGTATTTGCACTTTTAAATATCAATAAATCATCTTAATGAGGGTAGATAGCAAAAACAAATATAATATCATACGTGGAATTTATTGGAAATTTAGTTGAAATGGATTCGTATACCGGAGCTCAGCGCGCATTTTGTGTAAGAGCTTATTATCAAAACAATAATTCGATAAAAACAGCTCGCCGCTTAAATCGAGCGCAGTTCAATGTACGGGACATTTCTTTTATTTGCCAGTGCGAATATCTTTAGAAAATGGTTAAGACGTAATGGACGTCATTTGGACTACATAATTTATTTGTCGTAAACTTTCCATTGTATGTACTTTTTGCAAATAGTAATAAATTTATGAAATGATATATATTTCATATATAATTTTTGGGTATAAACTGCCAACACCCTTTTTGGACACCCTGTATAAGCTGTAAGCGGAGACCCGCTGCAATGAGGAACTGATTTGCGCCGTCTGATAGTACTTTTACTCGGCATCTCCCGTGTACCGGGAGGCAGGGCGGTCAAACACCGAACCGTCTGCTCAGGGTGACCACATTCTAGTAATGTTCTTATTACAGAAGACCCTCGTACCGGAAGACGCAGCGTGGCCGCGCGTGGGCGAGGAGACTTCACAAGGTGGACCAACGAGCAAGTAAATAAAAAAATATTCAAAGGCTGCTCAGGTCGGTTGTTGCAGAGATCCTTTAGAGAGATCCTTTATTTCAGTTGTAGACGTCTTTCTGATTAGTTATGATTGAGATTAATGAAAACCTAATAAAAGTACGAAAATTCAATAAAGGATCCTAATGAATCTTACAAAATGCTGCCAAAAAAGAAAGTTATAAAAAAACATGAAGATCGTCACGTCGTCGTCACGTCGAGCAGTTCCGCGAAAAATTAACAACCTTCTATCATAATTGGTTTAAGATTCATTTTTTTGTGTCAAGGCCGCAGAAAACTAAAGGTATTTGTATTATTTTTGTTATTTGATGTTTTATCAACAAATTCTTGGGCTCAATATGGTCCCTTTTTAAGCAATAGGTAAAACAAAAGACACTTTCGTCCTACTGGTTTTTTGTTATCGTGTGTACTAACTTAGCTACAACTTCGATCACCTTTCTGTGATCGAAGAGCTACAACCCTTGCTACGCCGCCGCAGCAGTAGTCTTTTAAACTATCTTTGCTGGCCTACAAATAATATTAAAAATACAGTTAAACATTTCATTTATTTCTCCACAATATTATCTATTGAATCTTTATAAAAGTATGATTAAAATTTACCAACCATATATATTAGCTTGAAAGGGAAAGTCTAGCCGGACTTTAGTCCGCTCAAAAGTACTTGCTCGCTCGTTGGATAATTTCTGCGAGATAAGATATTATACCAAGTCACGAGGTGTAAGAAATTGTTTTGCATCGCAAGTTTCTGCGTTGCGAAAGCGCATCATAACACACACACACACACACACACACACACACACACACACACACACACACACAGACATTCCTGCTTAACTAGAAGCACAGTAAATCCAATCCTTGATTTCGACCTGTTAGAGTAAATATTGCTCAGCTCCTCACCAACAAAACGATACCCAAGGTTGCCAGTTCAGTTTCCAACTGTAAGTTAATTAGCTAAGAGTTGAGGAACTACTACATAGTTCGTTGGAATAACAAAACGGGCTAATTATGTAACTAGTACTTACTCGATGGGAATGGCTCTTGTTTTAGCAGTAAATTAAAAAATATTACATTACAGTTATTTAATTTGTTTAATTTATCAATAGTTATTATTCTTAGTAAGAAAGATTTAGTTACCGCAGGCTGAAATAAAATATCATAACAATATGTTACCATTTTCAGGTCATCTTTAAGTGGGCAGAAAGAAGAAAATTACCAATTTTGTTTCTTTTTCAACATAGCTTTGTTGTTTTTGTAAAATGACTTATACAGTCTACTTATACTTATACAGTCGAAGTATTTTTCATCCATGTCAGCTCATTACTCAAACATTTCTTAAGATTCTTATAAGTCCAAAAAGAAGAAGAAAACACGTTCGATTTTCTTAACAATTTTCTCCCAATTTCACTCTGTATTGTTTTATCCGAGTCGCCCTCTATTTGTCTTTATTTGCGCGTCGAAGCTCCAAGCAAATTAGTGCGAATTAGCGCACTCCGTCATTGTTACAAGTGGCAAATTGTTCTCGCGTGGAGTGGGCGAACAACAGTTGTGCTTAGATGAAACGTTGCTGAAATTAGACGTTCAGGTGCTGAAATAGACACACGTCACTTATCGTACAAAACATGATGTTACTTCCGGCTTTCACTTGATTTTCTCCAAATACCTATCACAACTACTTTTTTTTTCTTTTGGCACTAGTAGACTTTGTGCCAGCTGCCAGTGTTAAGTAATTCACAACTACTTTATTTATTTTTTATGTCTATCAACTGACGGAACAAAGGAGAACAAAATTTAAAAGAAAAGGAAACTCATCAATTCTATTTAAACATGGCTATTTACATTTGAGCAACATAATTATAAACAAGTTACATTAACACTTTGATATTTTGCTGAAACGCGGGTAGAGGGGGCTAAGTTTGGTTGTTGTGTCCCAATTGCCCATTCGTTCCAGCCGATCGGCGTCCCGAGGGAATTAGGCTGGCAGGTAGGCTTGCCAACCGTCCCTTAGCTATGACATAAATTCATATTCCGCCGAGACAAGCCGTGTTGAACACAAATGGTTGAACACAAACAATGATTTCTTTTATGAAATACATGTTATGGGCAAAAAAATACAGTTTTTATTTAATTTCTTTTTTTGTGTTCCAATAATAATAATAATAAAAAAAATGATTTATTATTCAAAAGCAGCATTACAAAAAAACGCAATGAGCCCGCCAAACTGCAGGGCAGGGCATGATTTGTTGTTGTAATTTATTTCATTTTTGCTTGACATTGTATTTTATTGAATTTGACATAAATAAATTATTTTTCATTTAATTATTCGTCCCTATAATATAAACCTTAAATACAAGTTGGCAACCCTGCTGGCGGATGGGGTAAGCTGGTTGACGGGGTAAGCGCGCAATCGGCGGCGCCACACCTCATCGCGTCACGGAACCCTTTCAGAAACCGCTGCTGAGCGAGGATCGAAACGTGCCGACCAACCGTACCTATGACGTTCATAGATTATTAGGATTATAACCAATCTTTTGGATAAATTAATAAGCCTGAATATCGCGAGGAAAGCCGTTACTGGATGTGGGCAGCTGGAAGATTCCTGAGAAGACTTTCTTCTAGCAGAGGATGTCTTACAGCTTATATGGTTATGGTAACGATAATCTAATATATGTCTAGATTTGTGATTTTATGTTTCTAAAAAATAAGTTAACACGACACAATCACAACAATGTTTTTAAATATGCACCCACAATTTTATAAACCATCATGAATCTGCATTAAAATAAAATATAAAAGAATGCCGACTTTTATAATATTGTGTTTAATAACATTCCTATTTACATTTACGACTCATTTGCCTGAAAAATAAATTAAAGCACAAAATTAACCTTTATATTAATTATTAAAAACACTTGTCAAGTGTGCGTGTTTAGATGTCATCAAATTATAGTTATATTGAGTTTAAACTAATTGCTTGTTTATTTATTTTGACCTCAAACTCACACCGAGCGAGCCTCCAAATATGTGTTTAATTAATACAAACTTCTAAATATTAACTTTACAACCAGCAAACGTAATTATAGTGAGGTGAGGCAGATTATTTTATTTTTTAACTTAGGTAGCGAAAACACTCGCGTTGTGTAAGATTTTCTCCGTAAAAAGTATCTTATGTGTAAATCCATTGTACAAAAATCTAAATCCGTTCAGTAATTTAGTAATTTAGGCGTGAAAACTGTACAAACACATATTACACACACATTAGTGTGATGTGATGTGATTATTTCTTTAAATATTTCATTCTGATAACCGCGTTGAGGAAGAAAAGTTCACGGCGATCACGTAGCGGAAAAATGACTCCCTGCAAGATAAGACTTTATCTTGTAGAGCAAGTCTTTGGGCCGATTCGGCGAGACGTCTGCTAATTACAAAAATTTTTTTGTAACTGAACAATCTGTTTGCGAGTATTCAGGCCTATGAGTGTATGACCTTATATGTTTATTTATGTTCTGGCACCTACATGTGGAGACCTGTAAATAGCTTTTTGGTACTACTGTATTTACTATTAAGTTAACTTTAGCTGTTGGTCTTCCTATTATTAATAAATAAATTAATTAATCATAATTTTCTATTGTTCTCGACACACGCCCGTATTTTATATTTTAAGATTATCGTGGTAGTTCATTATACATTAAAATTGTCACAATTTACGGGCTTGTCCCGTGGTAACCGACCCGTAAATTGTTCAGTTAAGTTTTTAACTTCTTTTTATGATACTTATATATATATCGCTCAATTACGGAGCACCTAAATATTATGGTTTTCTGCATAAAAAAACTGGCTGGGTTTAATTGTCATAATATTTTATTCTGGATGCTGAAGTAATTATAAATTCAATTTAGGGATAAGAACAAAAAGAGACCCAAGAGGCAGTGCCATATTTCGTTTATTTATTCAGTTCCGTTTCATTTTTCAGTTCAAAATCATCATCATCATCTCAGCCGAAAGACGTCCACTGCTGGACAAAAGCCTCCCCCATCTCCACAACGACTGATCCTGTGCTGCCCGCATTCAGCGGCTTCCCGCGACCTTCACTAGATCCTCGGTCCACCTTGTGGGGGGCCTACCCACGCTGCGTCTCCGGTGCGATATTTTTCAGTAAACAAACGTCAAATGCTTCTTGAGGAAGACATTAGGTGGCTTGAAAAAAGAAAGCGAAGATCATAAGAAGTATCCAGCCAGACAACCAGTAAAGAGTAAGAAATATATCAGTGTCCAGTTACTCGGGAGTGGTGAAACTTTGTCAACTTTTACCCTTTTTCACGGGAGTTCCACTAATCCCCATTCCCACCGTCTACCAGACAAGAACGAGCGAAGTTGGATGCTTAACGCTCATTGGCTGACATAAACGTTTGCAGCGAGTTCGCACTCAATAAAAAGGGACTTTCGTTTAATAGAAAGTAGCGAGCTTTGTTGGTATTGAAGGGATGAAAAGGGTAAAAGGTTTCTCGATAGTTTATTTAATAACTACTTTTCTTAGAGAAACTTTCAAAGAATATACCTCAATGTTTATTTTCTATTTAGTAGTTTTAATTTATTTTAGATTGAACGTGTCTTTTGTTTGAGTAGTATATTATACGTCATACTGTTGAATTACGTTTAGAAATTCGATTAAATGAAACTGTGGGTGTAGATAAAAAAATACCTCGAGATTTATCGACGAAACGTGTTTATGCGCCCATACTAATCATCAGTTTGTGAACTCTTAAGAACCATTCCTTTTAATGCTTCGTTATAAAAAGTTTGAAATAATAAACGGCTTATAAGATGTTACAAAGAGGAGGTAGAGTTAGTAATTTACGGAAACTGGAAGCCAATTCGTGCACCTCGAGTAAAATTACGCACGTGGTGCAAATCCGGGTCTAAATTGACATCTGATATTCTTCTCTTAGGAAACTTGTTCGAAACGGGAGCTTCGGTATTATCAGTGAATTTCGCGATACGCTCACATAAACGACGCCATGATGGACTTGTGATATTAGTTAAACAGACTGTAATAGGGGATCGGACTACTTTTTTTTATTTTATAAATCCAAACTTCTTAGTTTCTGCTATCGAACATTAAAATAATTTTTGTTTTGCTCTATCTTTAAAATTTACCGAGTTATAAAGGTTTGTAAGTTTTGTGCCATGTTAAAACACCGTTTGCCTTGTAATTGACCTATCTACGCCATTTTACTTATAATATCACTGTATACGGCAATTTTTATATAATCCTGCGAAGTCGTAGTTCTTCGACAAAAATTTGCAGGTTTCAGAAGGACAGCAAATTGATACGTTTCCATAACTTTTGTTACCTATAAGTAATATTTTTCTTTGTGTGGGTTCTATCTTTCGCGATTTAAAATTATTAGATATATTATTTGCAGGTATTGATGATCGTGCGTGATTGAAAAGATCTCTCTCTACGTATAAACTGTTGTAACATTTGATGTCATTTACCTATTGTGTCTGAACATGATTCGCTTTTGTAGTATTTGCGCCTAAATAGAAGAAAACTTCCAATGATCATGACCGGATTCATAATTTCACACTGTTTAGACATAAATTTATACTCACGCAAATATTTATACAAATTCAAAAGTTTACTTTCGTAAACAGTCATAAAATACATAACCATGCAAAATCAATATAAGTAAAAAACATAAAAAAACCGATCAAAATTTTGATAGAATGCAGTGAACGAACAGAATAGTTTTAAATTAAAAGGAACTCACTTTTTAAACGGAGATGTGAAGCGCAGCAATATGTTTTACGTCTTTACATATTTCTGGAACAAACAAATAAATTGTGATGTAAGTACATGGAAAAATCAGGTAAAGAATGTCCATATGGCTTCCGTCAATTTTCTACAAAAACAGCCAGTATTTTGTACACGTAGTTCACTTTCAATTTAAAATGGTTTTTTTTCCCTCATGTACGTTTATACAATAAGGCATCCGTCAAAGTTTTCTACGCAAATGGCCAGCCAGTGTGATTTTTGTGCAAGTGATATTCACTATGAATAATTAAGAAAAAGTTAACTGTAATCCTACTTTACAAATAACTGGCAGCCTGGAAATAAAATACAAAATGTTGTTTTTTTTTCTTTGATACAATATGACATCCCGCTTTAAATAGTTGGCTGGCGCCACGGAAATATTTTTTTTTTTAATTATTTTTCTTCTTGTATATTATGGTATCCGTCAGAATTTACTACGCAAATGGCCAGTACGATTTTTGTACAAGTGGTATTCACTAAATAAGAAAAAGTTAATTAGAATGTATCCTACTTTACGAATGACTGACAGCTATGAAATAAAATAAAATTGATTTTGTTTTTCTTCCTTTTATACAAATTATGAAATTTTTTAAAATATTTAGAATATTTTTATAATAATGGAGAGTGCCTACGTAATTAATAACATTACAGGAGTAGCGGCTAGGCTGTCTTCTGATATTCGAAGCTAATGTCTCACAGTATCTATTACAAGCTCACGTACAATGATAGTGTTTTCAGTAAACAATACAAGCTTATCTAAAATAAATTGACAAAACCAGAACTCGCCCTCGCAATGTCCGTCGGGCACGTAGACCACCGCGGTGTAATGCTCTTAACATTAAAATTTACCGCTAGAAACATTTCGTAGAAAATATTTTACAACGATAACAGGACTGGGCTAAATAAATCCCAAGAGAAAATTAAGTTATTGGTAGACACGAAGGCTCCCAAGTGGAAGACCGTTTGCGATGTGTTTAGGGTTAAAGCACGTTAAAGTCTTCGTCTTATCGAGCGGGTTGAAAGGTCAACGACCGACCTCACGAATCCTACTGATGAAAATTATTACTGAACCGCCGACCGTGGGCCTCTGTCATCATTTATCAATAGCTCATATACGTGCCGTGCCCTGCGTTAGGGCGATCAGGCCTTAGTCGACCACGCTGGCCCCGTGCGGTTTGGTTAACTTTACACACAACCTTTGAATTTCTTTGCAGGCGTGTGTACATATGAATTTAAAAAAACACATTGGTGCGTGGCAGATTCTCATAGCTGTTTTAGTTTTTCAGAAAAGAAGATGGAATCAGACGTAACAAATATTGAAATTACAACTAATCGTAACTGTCAGAAACTGGGGCAATTATAAATAATAAAGTGAAATTAAGGTCTTCTCACACTGACACAAATTACAAGGCTCCATCCAAATCGATGCGCCGCATCGTTAAATTTCTGGAAATTGGAACAGGCTTCCAATCAAATCAAATATTGGCAAATGGCGCGATTCAAATCGACCAAAGCTTTGTTATCAGCAGGTTGAAAATTATTTCTACGAGCGGGATAAAAAGAACGGATAAGTAATGGGATAAACTAGATAAAAAGTATGTTTTTTTAAATCTAAAATCACCTCGTATAACTACTGGGTCGTCTCTTTTACAATGCGTACGATTTTTTTTTAAACTCAGTGTTTACGTCACCTCTACTCATACTGTTGATACCTACTCATAATTAATTTGATGGATTTCATTTTTATATTATTTGTATAAATTAAAACTACAGACACAGACCGCTTAGTACGTTGTTGTATGTTCAGTAAAAAACAATTAAAATAAACTTTGAACAAAATGTGAGGCGGGGTATGACTTTCTATAAACTTCAGATATGCGAATTTTTAAAAAAGGTTACCTATGCTGCGTAAATCATAATAATATACACTACCGATTTCAGCCTAATTTATTGGGTTAGGGGTCACAAAACAATATTTATTAGCACAGGTCTTTATAAAGGTTTTTCATCATCAACAGCTCATATAAGTCCCCACCGCGGGACTCAAACCTACCTTGAATTAGGGCGATTAGGCCTTAGTCGACCACGCTGGCCCAGTGCGGGTTGGTCGACTTCACACACAACTTTTGAATTTCTTCGCAGGAGTGTACAGGTTTCATCACAATGTTTTCCTTTACCTCAGCTATCTATTTTGTTATTCGTTGCATCCGAAAATGTTATTATAAACCTAAAAAAATTGCAAAGAGTAAATAAAACTGCTCGTTTCGCTACTTCTTTGTGACAGTACCAAAGGCACAAATAATATTCTTGTAATGCAATCTTCCTCCTAGTAGCCATCTCGTTTGATCCCACTGAGGTTAGTACACGACGACGACAACGACGACTGGATCGTTGGCAAGGACGAAATACCTTAACGGTTAATGTATTAAAATAAAGTAAGCATTTAAATATAGTTGCCAGCTTGAATAGTGCTGTCAGTGTATTAAAGTTGCCAAAAACTTCTGGAGTCTGTTCCTAAAAGGGGAGAGCCATTAATTGATAGCAGTCTGTTTCACTTGCACTCGTGAAATTTGAAGAAATTTACAATGAAAAGTATTTCTGGAGTTTTGGAACCCACTCTAACTTGGTTTAACGAGGCCTACGTACTTTCAGAAGAACGCTTTAGTCCATGTAATGGACATCCATCCACAATCATACCAGAAAGATTACAGCAGCTGTCTTAAACTAATCAAGAAGCAATTTAGTAAAAATTACATATTTTAGATTCATAGAAAATAACCAAAAACGTAAACCTTCCAGCGGGACTTGAACCCACGACCTTCGGCCTATACGCTGTCAACGTGCTTACCAACTACACCACGGAGGCCATGGTGGCAGCGCCAAAAATTCGTTCTTGCTTGTTTTCTATGAAATTATGACGTCACCATCATAGGCAACCACTTGGCACGTTACAGACACTTCAACGTCAATGTACTGCAAACCCAAGTCGCCTGGTAGCAGAAAGGGGCAGGGTAAGACTGTCGTCTTCCATTGTATAATTCTCGCATCCCATTGCTTTCACTGCTGCCCCGGAGAGGCTTCTTAACATAAACTGTGGGATAGTTCACATTTTAAACATTCTTAGCTCGGTGTTACTGAAAATATTTAATAATACTTTATGTCAACCGAGAACACAATTACATGCTCGTACATTTAATAAGGAAGTTTGAAATAAAGTACAGATCTTTGGACAAGGCTCAGGCCTTTCGCAAATCAGGGTCTGCTATATTATCACTTTAGTTTACAAAGAAATTGATTGATTGATTGATATATACTTTATTGCACCAAAAAAGGGTGTACAAAGGCGAACTTAATGCTATATCGCATTTTCTACCAGCTAACCTTTGGTGGTTAAGAGCAGGTTGAGGGTAGTGCCGCTAAAAACAGCGTTCAACTTGAATTACTACATTAATAGGTAAATATCAGACAATTGATAAACTTACTAATACGTAAATATACATACAAATATAAAAAAATAAACATAAAGATACCTTACATAATATATAAAAGTACTACATAAATAATAATAATAATACATAAATATTAAATATAATAATAATCAGTCATTCACACCACACTGCATTTGTAAAAAGTGTTCGGATACACGCGATTTGAAGACATCGATTGACGGAGCCTCCCTAATCTCAACCGGTAAGCTATTCCATAATTTTGTTGAAATTAAGTCAGATATGAATAAAAATAGAACTGAAACACAAATTCAGATCGAAAAATGTTTTATACGTGTAAACAAATAAATAAATAAACATTTTATAGATCACTAGTAAACTCCATTAAAGAGATACCTCGCTCGTGCACCCCAAAGAATTTGGTATGCAAAAATCAAATTAAAATAAGTATCCACTCTACATACAGCCACCATTTCCATTTTTTAAAACCCCGACCGATCCCGTCTCTCTGTAATGCAATGGAAGTAAAAACAAAAGAACGTTAATGGATATTCCCTAGAAGACGGTCCGCTAACCGGCGGGCGGCGCGGAGTTGCGGCGCGACAAATGGATCCCTCCACACTTTGCAAGTAATATGCAGCTTAGCATGGAACTGGGCGCCCGTCACACCGTGCCGAACGTCTCTATTCTAGGCGTAGCTGACATTGTATGGTCGTTCGTGACTGAGTACGAGCGAAGCGGATTTTAAGCTTGACTATCTTTGCCCTCGCGTGACGCAGAGATGCGGATAGAGCTCTGGGCACATAGATTTAAATACAAACCCTTTGACTGGGCAATATTTATATTAATGTCGATAGAATAGATACTAGAGTAGACTAGCTAGTGTGATGGATTTTCATTAACCATAGATACAGCACTGTCCGCCTAATATGCGGATCTAGATAGGAATTTAAAATCGTCGTAATTTCAAAGAACTTGGAAAGCTTGATTAAAGTAGGTATTTCTTTTAATTTTAATTCTTTGTATTTCTGCATGAGTCTTATCTTATCTTTGGAGGGGCCGACACGTCAGAGTCTCGGAGCACTTCGACCCTATGGGATCTTTTGTGCCTCCTCAGATACCTAATCTTCATCACTCCCCAGTTCGTCAAACAATTCAGCCATGAGCTTTATGCATGCTGCATGAGTCTACTGTCGCTGTTAGACCCGTTAAACCTTTCTTAAGCGGTGGTCCGCACATATCTAAAGCAAAAGGTGACAGACGGGAAAAGTTGCGCACAGATTAATGAAAAAGCCGACCATGCGCAGTTGCGCAGGCCAACAACAATACTCCTATGAAAACCGAGCAGCGCGCGGCGGCGGCGGCCTTGCGCAGGAATCGGTTTTTCTGTATGAGGGTGGTGGAAAAGCTTGTTATAAAAAAAAAAAACTAAAGTTCGCTGTAAAATAAAAGCCATTACTAATCCTTGCCGTCCAATATGTATCGCGTTTGGTTGTTATGCTAATTTATTCTCCGCGTCGCGTCGGTGCAACGCTGCAGCGCAGCGCTGCGTCCATTTACCCATGAAAATGATCCTGTCTCGAATAACGCTGTCAAAATATGGTAATATATGAACATCGGTTCAGGACGACTTTCCTATTTATCTCTCAGTATATTCCCTCGCCATCCCATTTTACAGGGAGATAAAATTAAATAATTCAGATATAGCGATATCCATTTCTTTCTTTTACATTTTGTGTCGCACATTTTGTCTTGGTTTAACAATCTAGTCTAGTGCATTTTTATGTAAAAACCATTTCATTAGTTAACGTGGTAAAGATTATAAAGGTAGCCTGCAAAAAAAAATAGGTAACATCTAGCGAACTATACCGAATTATGCACCGTGTCGTGTAGTTAAAATAATATTATTAAGTAGCGGTCCGCCCGCTGCTACGCTCGCGTTGTGTTAGATTTTCCCGTGGGAATAAGACTTTTTCCCGTAAAAAGTACCCTATGTGTTAATCCAGGGTACAAACTATCTCTGTTCCAAATTCCATCCAAATCCGTTGAGTACTTTAAGGTGAAGGCGGAACAAACATCTAAACATCCATACATCCAAATATATTTTCACTTGTAATATTAGTGTGATAGTGTGATGAGATGAGTCCTTTCGTGTTCATAATAAAACAATGCGTCGATAATGGGGGATCGGACTCTTCTTAGTTTCTGCTGTCGAACATTAAAATAATTTTTGCTCTATCTTTAAAATTGACCGAGTTATAAAGGTTTGAAGTTCAAGATTAGACAGAGAAGCACATACCCACTTGTGACGTCATTTTTTAGTAACGCCATATAATCTCCATACAAAAAATCGTTTTTGAAAGAGACAGACATATTGAAACTTTAAAAAATCACTGTAAATTAGTTTTTCAACCGATTCTGTTTTTTTCTTCGCGAATCGTCTGCTACTAATCTATATTTTAAAAATAATTCATTCAAATATAGTTAATTTAGGAACAGTCCGAACCCCTATTGGGACACCGTGAATCCTCATGCAATCCTCATGCAATCATTGCAATCATTTGCATTTGCATCCAGAAGAAGACCAGCTTACTTCTGCCCAGGACTGGCTCAAAGAGCATTCTTAAAACGAAATTCCCATCAAACTTCAAAAAAGATCAAACTCATCAAAAATAAACAAAATTAAGTATTTTATAAAATGTGTAATAATGAAGCAAACTATAGATAAATATACTTTCTGGACTCATAATGCCAGCCGCAATATCTTCTCCATAGTTATTATATCAAAAGTTTGCCGATGAGAGCCAGAATAGCGTCACCATGATTTTGAAGTAACCAGGACTTTAACTAATGTTCGAAAAATCAGCCATATCCTATTGATTACACAATTTTGGAACAGATATAAAAAACCCGTTCTGTAGAAATATGGTTTTGTCTCAATTTACTAACTTCAACTATTGTTTACCTAACAGAAGCAGATAAATAATTATAAATCCGGTTAGTAAGGCCCGGTTTCCACCAAAGCGGAGAGGAGAAGACACGAGAAGAGATGTGTTTTGAATAACCAATCAGATTTCGTTATTTTCGCATTTCCTCTCCGCTTGTGGAAACAACGAAATCTGATTGGTTATTCAAAACACATCTCCTCTCGTCTCCTCTCCTCTCTGCTTTGGTGGAAACCGGGCCTAAAACAATTCACACAAATTTAAGTAAACATAATATACAGTTTCCGGTCGAAAATAATACACATCGGGTTTTGGTTTTGCAGAGTGTCATCTCGTCTCTCTCGCACGTAGCACTAACGGATTACTCTCTTTCTAAAGTCCAATGAGCATTATTTGCCGCCGGGACCTGTACTTACAAAAGCTATCACAAGAATGTTAAGGATAGGTGAATGATTTTGAAATATTCTTATAACGTTTGTACGGAAATGTCTCTATATTATAGTCACCCTACTAAAACACAACACGTTTCACGAAGTCGGCCTCGCCTCCTTCTTACCAGTTATTAACGTTATTATGAATAAAAGACCTTTGTTCGGGAACTACTAAAGAAAATCATAAAATATATTTGTATGTTTAGATGTTTGGACGTATGTTCCGCTTTCACGCCTAAACTACTGGACGGATTTGGATGAAAATTGGAATATAGATAGTTTGTAAAAGTCTTTTTACCGCGGGAAAATCTTACATATCGCGAGTGTAGCCGCGGGCGGACCGCTATATGAGATAAACAAGTTGTCTTGATAATTTCAGAAATAGTAAGAATTTATAATTCTTACATTTTTAGTATAAATCAGTGAAGAGCGGGCGTTATTTGAGTGCAATTTGATCTAAAATCATTATTTTTGAGAGCTGGTGGTGTATTGGCTAAGGCCGCTGCCTCCCGCCCGGGAGACGCGGGTTCGATTCCCGCCATGTACCAATATGTTTTAGAATTTCGAATTCATATGCACGTTTTTCCGACGCTCTTACGGAGAAGGAAAACATTGTCAGAAAACCTGCACACTCCTGCGCAGAAATTCAAAGGTTGTGTGTGAACTCGACCAACTCGCATTGGGCAAGCGTGGTCGAATATGGCCTGATCGACCTACTCCAGGGTAGGCTCGAGCCCCTCGGTGGGGACGTATATGAGCTGTTGATGATGATGAAAGTTATTTAATTAGGCGTCTTGGTGCGGCTATCCAAAAACAGAAAACGCCGCGTGACTTTTATCTGAGATAAGAATCAGATATCGATATTCGATTCGTCTGGCTTCCTCGGCGGATAAGCCTCAAAGAAAGTTAGTCAGCAAACCTACACCCTACTCGCCGAAGACCAAGAGAATTGTGGCAAAGAAAGTGCTTATTACTTAGAAACTACAATAAATTAGTTTCGTACTCATTTTTTAACTTTTTTTAGCAATTGAAAAAGTTTAACCTAACACAAGTTTTTCTTTTTTCAATTGTGACTTTTCTTCACCTTTCAATCAGTAACTCCTTCAAATGTGTTCTCTTATATTATTTCATCTTACTAGTTCATTTTAACCATGTATTATAACCACTCAATTTTTCAATTTTTGATGTCAATAAAGTCTTAAAAGTATTGTCGCTATTCCATTTAATTAAAAAGGTAGTATACAATCCTACAATCTTCACAGAGTACTCGGTAAAGAGTCAAAGTATGTATTTACATATAATACTTGCCTTTGAACAAGAATTCTTTTTGACTTGACGAAATTTTCATTACTAAGGCTTCTGTAATTTTCGTACTAGAGCCCCTATTCTTCCCGTGGGTGTCGTAAGAGACGACTTAGGGACTACACATTGAACAGGGAACGGGCAGCAGCGCTCTCTGATACAGTAACCTTTTAATCTGCGATCTTCAACCCGCCTGCCAAGCATGGAGATTATGGCAAAACCCTCCATTTAAGTGGAGGAGGCTCATAGTCCAGCAGTGGACTGTAACGATCCGTTGATGATGTTGATGATAAGCCATGTTCGTACCGTAACAATAAAAATACGGTGATGAAACAAAATATGCTATCAGAAAATATTCCTTTCTGAAGCAAATCTCAACGAACACGTTTAATATAGTTATAGATGATTCGTTTTTCTTCTAAACTTTGTCGACGTGGAGTCCTCTCCATTTCTCTCCATTGTCTTCTTTTTAGATGATTATTTGGTCTAAAAATATTTAAATAAAGAGGTAGTTAGTTATTTAAAGTGGACTGTAACGGGCCGTTGATGTTGATGTTGATGTAGTTATTTAATAAAAACATAACGACAGAGTAATGCAAAAATTCTTTGTCATAATTCTGCTGTCAAACTAATCTTATATTAATTTTTGTTAGGTGTAAGTAGGTGCTCTAATTTAGAAAAAAAATTAGGCCTTTTTATATATGGCAACAATTTTGTACAAAAATACAAAGAAACAGCCCATCCATCCACAAAAACCTCATCGTCTCACAAGAGTCGCAATCACTTTTTCTCTTGTGGTCCTTCGCAGATAAAGTCACACACAGGCTAGCTGAATTAATTACATAAATAAAATAAAAGGCAGCCATGACTGAGTCACGTCCGTGGGAGGGAGGTCGGCCAAATTAAGTCGTGTAATAGCAGGACTCTTAAGGGACGACCTTTCCCTTTCCTTTTTTCGGACGTGTGGAGATTGCGATGTTTTCGTCTCGAGCGTAATTAAAAACACATTTTTCACCCTACATTAAAGTCTATACATTATTTAACATACTTTTAGTGACACGTAACAGAATGAACGTTATCCTACGTCAAAGACTGTGTTCTTATTACACCAACAAATTTGCATTTTAGATTGCATTTTTTTCCGCAAACAATTTTTTGGCAGAGCTTACGAAATCAAAATAAAAAATTATTTATTTCCATAGGATGTTATTATCTCACTTAGATCCGTCTTTACATTTTTTTGGGTGAGTTCACTAACACAATGGCGGAATCTGTGGAGAAGAGCTCACCGAAGAAACTCCACAGTCGTTGCATATTGTCAATTAAAAAATTAATGCTAATTATATATCGAAAAAGCGTGCTACTCAAACAATCTATTCCCTAAGTAATCAGATATCCTATAGTAACCTTTTTTATATAATTTCTGTTTTATAATTATTGTAAACTCGTCTAAAGGTAAGTTTTTAATATCAGTAGGGACCTTATTGTACAGAAAATACTAAAAAGAACGTGTAGTTTAGGCATGGGGTGGCTTGCAATGGACCGAAAGGCACAAGTAGCAGTCAGAGCAAATAAATACATTCTCGTTAAAAAAGTCTATGACCTGAACTTTTCATGAGCGCAAAACCTCAACCCAATAGAAAAATATATGTTCTTTCCCTCAAGAACCTCAACTTTCGCCTTTATTGCCTTCAGTCACGTGGGCCTCGTTTATACCTTGTTTTTTATTTATTGATTTGGAATAGTCTACAGCAGTGTACAAAGTGTTAAATAAATATAGTAAGTAAATCTAAACTAAGTTTATTTATACATGGCCAACCACACCATCCACATATAATAAATGAGTGGTACAGAAGCAATAAAATAAAGGTTACAAATTCACAACACTAAGCTAAGAATCCTACTAAGAATCCTAATGGATTCAGATTCCTCCGATTATATAGAATTTTGGCGCCAAAACTCACATACGAAGTTCCAAAAAGTTTTCGATTGTTCATTATGTATCTATAGGATAGAGGAATAAGAATTAAATTATTTAATTTAATATATAGTTCATACATATAAATAGAATTTAATTAAATTAAAAAAATCATTACATTAAAATAATTAGGTATTAGGGTAGGGTATTTTCAATGGAGCCAGCAAACTGCAGCATTTTTCCGTTCTGTCTGAATTTACCCTTAGAGAACTATTAAATTAACATAAGAACCAATAAGATAATAATTTAAAACTATCTTATAAAAAGTGTTGGTGTGTGGAGTATCTTAGCGCGTTCAAAACTCCTTGCTTTATATTGGTTTTTGTTCTATGTCTTATGTCTATCACATCATCTTGTATCATCGCGCAACAAATTGTTTTCAACTAAACTATAAAGCTAGTATTCTGTGTATTTAATCCTAACCAGAATCCGCCCTTCAAAAAGAATATGGAAGATATGGAAAGGCATACGTAAAATGGTCCATAGTAAGGATCAACTCTAGTAACTTTATTGGTCTCGGTCACGTAGCACACGTTCTTCTCACAATTAAGACGTGTAATAGGAGAGAAGAACTCTCCCCGACACGTCTGACTCGTAGCGCCAGTGTTCACACTTTTGTAGTCTATGGCGAGTGGACGTGTTAAGTCCCTTTCAATCTAAGCTTACAATAGAATCTGGCAATAATGTAAACAAACCAATCTCCGTAATAGGGAATATGCATAAAAAAATATTCGTGTTTTTCATAGTTCATCTGAAAGTATACAAAAATAGAATACTGATAGTCAAAAAAGAATCGAAATTATCTGTCCCCAAATATATCTGTCCCTCTTTTCATCATCAACGAAAACAAAATTTTCTATATGGCCCACGAGACCAATGACGTCAATGGTCATGTCGGACCTCTCTGTCTAACCATCAACTTTGAAGCCTTATAACTTTGTTTCTGAGCAAGATATTTGAAAAAATATTTTTTATGTGTTTATCTGTAAATTGAAATATTTTTAATTTTTAATGAATAAAAACAATGTGCAAATTCCCTATTACTTACATTTGAGTATAAATCCTGATCATATTCACTTTTCAAGGAACCATACATTCTTCTTACAATCATTTCGCCCCCTATTAACTTCTTTATAATAGTTATTTTAATAAAAAATACTCGGACGACAAAACTTTCAACAATTTGTAAAATTGTCATATTAATTTTTTACTCATCAAAGTCTTGTTTGTGTTTGGAAAGTTAGTGTCAAAAAATCTTACCTTATTGCCTGATTCTATTGAAAGGGACCTTATATACCTATAGTTTATGGTGTGGAATCGGTTTAAACCAAAGAATTCTGAAGCGCGTCGCAGCGATCGCCTTTTGTTAGTCTGAGGTTTAAACTTTTTCTAATTAATAGATATAATCCAGAGACCTTTAGTTATGTATGAGATTTCTTTTTTGGTCTGTCAATTTTAGTAGCAAAAATTTCGCTTAAAAGACATTTTCTCTTAGTGGCTCTCATGGTAGGGATCGTCACTAACTTTATTGTGCTCAGTCACGTACCGTCCGCCCACACCACACCCACAATATTATGACTTGTAATAGCGGAGAGCGAGCTGACGACGACACGCTAGAAACTTGACCAACGGCTAAATACATACTATTTGTAGAAGCTACTGTTCATGATTTTCAATGTATTATAAACGCTGACTTCTCGTCGCCGCTACCGCAATGCCTGAAAAGCAGGCTTTATAACCAGTGTGTCCTAACCGTTTTGACATACGGAGCCGAGACGTGGAACATGACGGTGAAGCTGGCCCACCGGCTACATGTCACTCAGCGAGCTATGGAAAGATCTATGCTTGGTATTTCGCCTCAGGAAACGTAGTGTGGGACGTCAGGTGGACTGATGACCTGAAGAAAGTCGCTGGTGGTGGCTGGATGAGGAAAGCGGGTGGACGTGCGCTTTGGCGTACCCTTGGGGAGGCCTACATCCAGCAGTGGATTGCAATCGGCTGATTGATTGATTGATAAACGCTGACTCGGGCGACCTAGTTTTGGTACGCCTGGCGAAATACGTCATTCAATAATTTTGTGTAATAAAGACGCTCCATAGTATTGGTCGAGTTTTTATTAGTGACATCTGACATCTAAATCCAGCATCCTGCCGTTACTATCTGAAATCTGACAATATCCTGTGTCGAGACCATACTGTCTGGCACGCTGTATCAGTAACATAACACTAGCATAACGGTCTTGCTATTTCTTGATTAAATATTTGATTGGAATAGAATATTCATTTTCTTTCCTTTCATAAAATTTAAAATTACGTACCATAAAAATTTTAAAAATACAAAACCACGTAATTAAATAATGTTTCCACTATACTATAAGTTACATAACATAGCAGCTTTAATGTGCAACATGGAACATAGACTACATTCTTTACCACACAATAGAATATACTTTATTGCACACAAGAAATACAGACAAGAAGTAGAGTGTACAGATGGGCGGCCTAATTGCTAAGGTAGCTTTCTTCCAGGTAACCTTACGATACAGGAAAGTATAGTTACTAGAAAAATAGCCAGTAGTGAAAACAGATTCTATATAGACTACATAAGTGTAAGATCCGTATTTTTAATTCATAACAGCTATATAATATGATAAATAAGTGCCTACATGCATAATTTATAAATAATATTACATAAATATAATAAACCTACCTACTGATGGCAATTTCTATTACTACGTAACCAAAGTCGAATTATTTTCAAAGTAACTAAATTCGATACGCAATAAAAGAAAGTATGTATGTACAAAATATTTGTCTGTTTATTGTCTGTTTATTTATTTACGGGAAACATATGCATTTAGTCAAAGGCCAAAACCATGCCATCACCTTGTAAAGAAGATAAATGAGTGATTCAAGGGTTGAAAAATTTCTACTTTGCTGAACATTTAACAACGCACTCATAATTTACTCACACGTGTGTAAAATACGTAAGTGAAACTTGAAAATTAATTTAAAACTGTCAGTTATAGCGGAATAATTAATCATGATTAAAATGTTACAAAATTTACCGCTTGGACCGGCGTGATGAAGCGACGTGATTAACGACTGTACGAGGAATTTAATCGTAAATTGTTTATTACTTATAGTAATAATTAAAACGTGTACTATTCGCCATGTACGTACATTACTATATATAATATAGGTAGTATCTACTAGATACATATGTATATTAGGTACTTTTTTCTATATTTGTGACACTAGAAATTTCTACATAGTGATCATTATAGTAAAGTATAGCCATCATATCAACAATATATAGGTATATAACCTATAGGCCAGCATTATAAACATCATTCCTACAGCTACGGAATAAAGGTACTCTTAAGGTCAAAGTGTGTGGCTAACCACATGTGCTGGTCACTGCAAAGTGTTATATATACTATATATACACTCACAAGTTTGTCTCAATAGGAATTCTGTTATGGTCTACAACTTTGCTACGGCACGCGGCGTAGACCTTTGCTACGAATGCCCACGACATTATTGAAGGGATGCATTCAGGTAGTTCTATATTACCACTTTAATAGAAATAGCAATGAGGTCCGTTAAAAAAAGGTTCTAGTATTTTGCCGTTTTTTTTAAATAAATATTATGTGAATTTGGTATGGTATTAATTTAATATTTCGCAAGGATAAATCCGTCCATATCCAATCCATAAAATGAACATTTCCCCCGTAGAACACGTTTTTATTTTTATATTAGACAGTGTTGTCTTCTAGTTCTGGCTTATCGCAGGTGTATAAAAGGTACAAGACCGGTTCTAGTTCAGTTAGTTTATTTAATGTAGTAGAATTAGTTTAGTAAACATTAGTGTAATGTAGTGCAGTCAGTGCTTCCCGTAAAGAACACACGAACAAAGTGCCTTCCCCTTAATAGAGACAATAAGAAAAGTGTTGACACATTCTAAGCTAACATCTACTTAGAAATTTAAGTTAAAATTAAATTACTCATAGATAGATTAGATGGCTAGATTGTAATATTTTTTGGATGTCTTAAAGGCAAACCAATTATAAAAAATAAAATAAAATTAGACAGTAATTTTCATGGGTTTAAAATCTCTTCTAGACCGCTTCCCTCTTCTTTTACCAGAAAACTAAAAAAGTCCTGCAGCGCCACAAGCAGTGAGTTAATAAACGCGGTCTCTCGCTCTGCAATTCCCTTATTTACAAAGCAGTTGCTGTTTCCTTTGTGTTCGTCTGTCTCGCTCGCACACGAACCAACCTTCGTTTAGGTAAACAAGTACTAATGAGTTCCCTCTTCATTTGGTCTGTACCTCAGAAATGGGAACAAGTAAATAGAAATGCCATCTCGGTTTGTTGAGGTGAGTTATTCGTCGATACAGCCTAGATACTTATACCACAGCCTGTAGTGTAGGTACATCGTTTTCAATTTGAAACATTAATGTTTTTCGTTCACTCGTTTTTCACGTCTGTAAGTTGTAAGCATTTAATACACTCAGTCGATGTTTTTAAAATACAATAGAAAACAAAAAAGAACTCGCTGTTTCGGAATGGGTCCCAACAGAATATTATTATTACCACTGCATCATATATATATATATACTTATACCTAACATACACACGTGATTTATTATTACGTCCATTCTAAATGCAAATTTTAAAGAGATGTGTGCTCAACGAATTGTTATGATCTGCAAATTAGATCAGTTTCTTATTAATTTATTTTCTTGTTTTCTTTCTCATATCACTTCCTTATTGTTAATTTTGTTCTGTGGATTATCGGAGGAGGCTCAGCAAATTCGTCCGTACACACACAGGCGGGTTTATTCAACCGTAAAGCTGCCCTCGTGTGAACAGGCCTATATTTAGCGCCGATGATCAGTGGAGTGCTTTATAATTAAGTTCATGGCGCTAAAACATCCTCGTACCTGAGCTTCAAAAACAGAATTAGAAACACCTCTGAAATTTCACGGTAAACATTTTGTCTTGTATCTCACTGTGATATTTTATTAGAAATGAAAATGTCCATGTTGTGGTAAAACTTTCGTGACAGAAGGGCAGAGGGACAAACTGAGGGAACTAATTATTGAAGGGACTGTTCCCTCCCTAGGGAGAGAAAGGTACAATTTGCATAAACCTGAACGTTCTGCTTACGTCCGCAAAGACGTGATTTGTGGCGAGGAATTAGTTTGAGAACTGCTTCATTATTCAACATGTAAATTACAGGGCATCCATTTTGGGTAATTTAATTTGATTCTATTTAAAAAATGTAATCAAATAATTCTCATAAAGCCACGTTATTTTTCTCAGAAACGAATAATTTGTCTGCTTTACATATTTAAAAAAAACATGGTACCAAAGTCTACTATGAGTTTTTTTTTTAAAAAGGACTTATTCGCTATTTCTACCAGAGTGGTAATATAGTGGGCGCGGAATAAGCTAAACCATTAATGGTTTGTGACCTATAGTAATTATTTGTACAAAAATAAATATAATATGATTGTACAAGAAGCCAGTGACTATGTTTTTTGATCATTAAACAATCGATTTGATTTCGTGCTTCAGAATGTTCGTCCTGGCTATAATATAGTATAAAGAAATTTATCATTACATGAGCCATGTGACAAATTTAAAAACTTTGGCAACGATAATGACTCTCCCACTCAAAAAATAACAACTACACAATACATAAAATCCTCTGTAACACCCTTAAACTTTTGCAATTAACACCCACTTTTTATGGGCATATGGCACATTTCGCACGCAATAAAAATATCCAACCCAGCCATGGCCTGCGTTTTTAAAAGTTCACCTAACGACAGTGTTAGGTAAGAGTACCTATAATCTTAAACCTTATTAGTCATACGACATATTATTGCGCACTGGCACTCAATATATTTGTAGCTTTAGAATTATTTAAATATTTAAGAAACAAAACTGTTTCGAATCCTTTTGAGCTCATTCATGATCGGACTGCCTTGAAGAACAGACCAAAGATTTCTGACGCGCGTCGCCTCGCTCGTCTTTTATTTCCTCTGAGGTACAGACCATATTCGTTATTCTTTTAATCAATGATATAAATTTCAATTCATCCATTCTTTATTTTATTATATCGTCCAACCATATTAAACGACTGTGTTTGAAATTCCCTTCTTAAACCGATTTTTGAATTGTTAGTAGTCCGAGCGAGCGCGAAGCACAAGCGAAGCGTCTCTATTTCAGCTTGGCCAAAATTGCTTTTGTATGTCCATCTGTCGATCTGTTTGTTCTCATCTGCAGGTCGCGTTTCTCAACCGATTGTAGTGAAATTTTGTGAGCAGGTTCAATAAATTAATAGATTTTATTAGTCGAGTCAGTTTTTGGAATGTTTAAAAAATGACAGCGTTATGAGGGTTAAAAACGTAAAAAAAAATCAAACAAATACCTACACACTCGCGAGGTCTACAGCTCACAGAGCCACTAGTTTAATAATATTAGTAAACATTGATCTATACGATACAAAAGAAGAAGAACTAAACATTATTGGAGGCGAAAAAAAAGGTCCGTTTTGTTTTGGCGTATTGTTGATGTTTCTAAAAATTATTTAGACGTAGAGTTAATTTCATATCTGTATACATAACCCCTTCGGTCGCCATCGAAAACCCACTTAACTGCTGGAAAATTTTCACTCTAAAACTTTGTCATTTTCCATACGTTCGTTTTAAGCTATTCTTCCGTAACGGAACTCGTTCCAAAAGCGAGTACCCGCACCGCGAGTTTCCCAACAGATTACCGAGTTACGAGTGGGGAAGAATAATCGTCTCTCAAAGAGGTTGCCCAAATTAATCTAAGAATAAATTAACGCCTCAGTTCCTCCCACTAAACCGAGTATTATAGACAACAGAAACTTCTGAATACTGGTTACTAAAGCGCATAACCGATCCGGGTATATTCATATTTATGTTTTGAAGCAAGACTTTTTTTTGCATACAATTTGTATCAGGTCAAGGACAATGCTGGTCAATATTTGACTGCCATCTTCTCGGCCCCTAAATTGATAAATATCATCATCATCATTATCATCGTGTGGGTTGTAAGGTCGACAACCTTACAAACCCTGATTCATATTATTGTAGGTGATGAGAGGTCTTTTTTTGACCCATAATCCTATCTTACTAATATTATAAAATGTGAAAATATATTTGGATGTTTGTTCCGCTTTCATGCCTAAACTACTGAACGTATTTGAATGACATTTGGAATGGATATATGTTGTACTACCTTGGTTTAACACATAGGATACTTTTTACAGAAAAAAGTCTTATTCCCACGGGAAAATCTTAAACAAAGCGAGTGTAGCCGCGGGCGGACCGCTAGTAAGATATATTATAGTCAAGTCTCGCCGCTTGACCAAACAGAAAATTCGTGTTGTGAATATTAATTCACATCTAAATAAATTACTTTTGTCAAGCTTATCACAAAATTGGATGATTATTGTGTAGGCTTTATTAGTATACTACTAAATCAAACATCAACATCAACCCGTTACAGTCCACTGCTGGACTATGAGCCTCCTCCACTTAAGTGGAGGGTTTTGCCATAATCTCCACGCTTGGCAGGCGGGTTGGAGATCGCAGATTAAAAGGTTACTGTATCAGAGAGCGCTGCTGCCCGTTCCCTGTTCAATGTGTAGTCCCTAAGTCGCCTCTTACGACACCCACGGGAAGAGTAGGGGTTGGTGACAAATGTATTCTACTCTGCCGTCACCACACGGCCCTACTAACACTACGGGTATTTCTAACTAGTGAAGTGGGAAGTTGGCTTATAGCCTTTTACTAAGCCTACTTCCAATTAATTTTCATATATTCAAGCTATAATCCCATGTTGCATGTAAAATACATACACTGATGTTCAGAGTAATCCCTCATATCACTGTTACTGGTACTTATCGAATAAGCCAAGCGAATGCGATAAGCCGATGCGACAACACAGGTAGAGATCAATACTGATAATAAGAATGAATGAATGAATGAATGAATGAATGAACTGATAATAAGACTGTATGTATTAATTTGTAAGTTTATACTCGTATACTGTATTTTGTTGTGAGTTTATTTTAATCGAGGCCCTCGGCGGGGACGTATATGAGCCGTATGTGAGCCGTTGATGAAATAGATTGTAACATGTTATTGTGCACGTCTTATCTGCGTATCTTTATATATCTTGTCTCTTCCGTTAGGTCTGCTGGAAGATATTTATTTAGAAATAAGCAGTACCTGTTGTGTCGTCTTTTTTAATGTCTTGTTTTTGTAATTTTCTTGTGTGCAATAATTGGTTCAATAAATAAATAAGACTGATCCTAAACTCGTACTAGTGAATGATATTCTCGTGCGCTGTGGTGCGAGTAAGGGTCGGCAGGTGGACGGCATTATAATAATAATAATAAATTGTTATTTGTAAAAATAAAAAAAAACACGGTTGCTTTGTCTTACAAATCACAAGAACAAAGCCCGCAAGGAAATCTGTTCATAATGCTTATCAACGAAATTCATGGCTCGTAAGTCTGTCTTGAGGGAACATAAAGAAGCTACGAACAGCAGCTATCTAGCAGTCTGCCTTCTCAGACTGGCGTTCACATACAGCATTGGCGCTGCTCAGACATTTCTCTTCGGAGATCTTATTTCTTTGTACAATAAAACTTTGCCGCCTTCTCGGGTTTCATTTGCTGCTCGTTGCTCGTCCCGTGTTTTTTTACGAGAAATGTTCTTTACATTGGGTATGAAGTGTACTCTTATTTCGTGAAAGTTAGACTGTATTGTACTTAAAATAAAATATTTTGATGAGTGTTCTATTCGTACCTCGAATGTAGTCACAATTCAACAAAACGCCTAGAGAGAGTCGTTTTGAGAACACGCAAAAAAAAGGAACAAACCCTATGTGTAGTTGTTCAGCCAACAAGTAATTATTTAAAAATAACAATAGAATTACTTAGCCACTAAATGTTTTAAAAAAAGTCGCAAATTTTTTACTTTAAAATTTTTAATACGTCATCATTCTTAACTTTTTCTTCCGCTAATCTGGTCAGGATAGCATTTTCAGAGCTTTTAGCGAAATACGAGCAGTAAGGTAGTATCATATTCTGTGAATAAGCAAACATGTGTTAGAATTGTAATCATAATTATTTTACTTTATTATTTTTATGGTTTAATTTTTTCAAAGAGTATTCACTATTAAAACGAGAGTTCACTATTTAAATCAACCGAATTAAAGTCTGAAGAAGTGTTTGAGTATACAAAGTTATCCTACAATTTATTACCCACAATTTAATGTAATATCCCTCGAGCTAAGCGAAGTTTATCTAATACTTTAGCCTCGCTTTATACATCAAATAAAATATGATTCACAAACAAGCTAGCTACGAGTATTTTCTACAATGAGCCAAGTCAGTGGCCTTTGGCGGCTCTATAACACTGACACCAGGGTTTGTGAAGTCGGTTGTCGACCTTACAACCCACACGATGATGATGATGATTATGAAAGCATCTCGGTTATTCGGTTAACTTACTGTATTGTATTTATTTGCGCATTCAAAAATAAGTAAGCAAATTTTATTAAATAGTATTCAATGGCCTTTGCCCAGCAGTGGGACACAAATACGGCTACTTAAAAAAAAGTATCCTATTGTCTCCATGTATGTAGCCCGGTTGCCTGTAAGAAATTACTACCTTAGCAATACGGCTGCCAGTTGTACTATTTTTAGGGTTCCGTAGTAAAAAAAGGAACTCTTCTTCTGAAGGAAGGAGGAAAAAGGAACCTTTCATTGCTCCTGCCCCTCAATACAGAAAGTAAGTCAAACCAAGTATCTTGGTGTTTGTCTGGATCAGCGGCTCTCCTGGCACCCACATCTTGAGTATGTAACAGCAAGAATGAGAAAACTTATATGGATTTTTAAATCTCTGAGATATGTGGTGCCTAGGGTGGCGGTTGGTTCAGACTCCAGTAGCTCCAAGGATCTCCTTAAGCAAATATACTTGGCTCTTGTTCAATCAATCTTGACGTATTGCATTACAGTATGGGGCGGTGCGACTAAAATGAAATTTCTTGAAGTCGAACGTGTACAACGGTGTCTTATCAAGGTTATGTACTTCAAAAAGAGAAGATACCCGACGGATGATCTGTATCAAATGGCGAAGCTTCTCTCGGTTAGGAAGCTATACGTTTTTAACATCGTCCTAAGAAAACATAAAAGTATTAATTTTGATCCAGTTATAAGAGCTAAAAGAAGAAAAGACATCGCAGTTGTAGTGCCTAACACCTGCATGATGTTTGCTGCTAGGCAGTTTGATAAACGTTCTGCGAGTCTTTATAACAAATTAAATAAACACCTAGATATTTACCCAAAAATTCTATACGAAAATAAAAAAAATATTTATCAATGGCTGGTTGATAAGTCCTATGATATAATAGAGGAGCTGGTGTCTGGTTAGTGGAGTCCTCACTCATGGGCATGGCATCTATTTGACGAGTCACACACACTCATACAATGTACACACCACACGCTCATACACACAAAACACTCCTCACACACACTCACACACACACACACTCGTACACACACACACACATTATCTATTATAACATTAGCACATACATGGTTAATACAAAATCATTAAATATTTGTTACTTGTTAGTGTGACATACCACTACTATTATTAGGTACTACTTTTGTAACCTTAATTTAGGAAGAGCGGTGCCTCCTAACACAGGCGATGAGCCTAATTGGAGACACTTGCCACTAGTTTTTTTAAGATCTTACCTAAGATGAAATAAAAAATATATATTTTTTTTTTTTTTTTTTTTTTATCTTATAGGTTCGATATGTCCGTCTGTCTGTCTGCCTGTCCGTCCGCGGCTTTGCTCAGAGACTTTTATTACTAGAGGGCTGTAATTTGGTATGGATATACATATTAATCAAGCCGACAAAGCTGAAGAATAAAATCATATTAAATTATTGTATCTTTTCTTATAGCTTATGAAACTACAAGAAACTTTTATTGATGTTACATGAAGTAATTTTGGTCGATGTTATGTTTAGATGTATTAATGTCGTGGCCATATCATAGAATTGACCACATCATGAAATTTTCGATCATTTCATGAAATGGTCACATTTCAAGAAATTTTCACTGTCCATTGGCCACATCATGATGTGCCTCGGCCAGATCAATGATAACAAATCGTTTGTCGATATGTTCAACTAAAACGCAGCTACTTCATGAAATGGTCAAGATTATTTGATCATATCGTAAAATTATTACATTAATTGCCGACAGAGGCGCTGGAAGCGCTTTGTTTATGTACCAACATGGCGGCCGCGTTATTTCTCGCAGAGAAAAAAATAATAATTCGTTATAAGGAAGAAAAAAGAGTTTATGATGAAAAAGTACTCTGAAAATGTGTGTCGGACTTAGAGAACAATAAGTACCAAACATAATTTAGATTCTTATTAAATATTTCATGGACGCCCTATTTTCACGATATGGCCAATCGTGGACGACAAAATCGTTAAATGTTCACGATTTAATGATCTGGTCAAATTTAGTTGCCCACATCATGAAATGTGACCATTTCATGAAATGATCGAAAATTTCATGATGTGGTCAATTCTAAGATATGGCCACGACATTAATATAGTAGTCACCTGACCCACACAATGACATGATGATCATGTG
The DNA here is from genome assembly GCA_951230895.1 of Carpatolechia fugitivella. Classification (NCBI taxonomy): domain Eukaryota; kingdom Metazoa; phylum Arthropoda; class Insecta; order Lepidoptera; family Gelechiidae; genus Carpatolechia; species Carpatolechia fugitivella. The sequence goes on from OX579664.1 coordinate 4,508,333, forward strand.
CTATGTTCAAATCAAAACGCATTAAGTACTGATTAATCTCTATTTGCCACTATGTTTTTATTATCTTCCAGCGCCCTGTACAAAACCTGCTTCAATATAAGTAATTGCAAAGATCGAACTGCCACTTTGGACGTAAGAAATTAAACCCCAAGACCCCGGTCCAATATTGCTATCTCTTAATTCTGGCAACCCAATTACAGAAGTTATCTACAGTCAGCTGTGAAAAACGGCAGCTACCTCTCCATCACCACGATTCTGGCAGAAACGAATAAGAAAAAAAAAAGAGATCTAGAAAGACTAGATCGCGTGTTCTATCTTCACACTAATATTATAAATATGAAAATGTATTTGGGTGTTTAGATGTTTGGATGTTTGTTCCGCTTTCACGCTTAAAGTATTCAGCGGATTCGGATGAAATTTGAAATGGGGATAGTATGTAACCTGAATTAACACATGGGGTACTTTTTACGCGAAAAAGTCCTATTCCCACGGGAAAATCTTGCAGGCGGACCGCTAGTTGAAAAATTCATCCGAACGCTCCAGGTTCGGTTAGCGTTCTGGAGGTCCCTAGTCTGGATAAGGTTAAATAGTTTTGTCAAATAAAATCAAATAAAAAATTATTTATTTCCATAGGATGTTATTACGTCACTTAGATCCGTCATTACATTTTTTTGGTGAGTTCACTAACACTTGTGAGTTTGTCATCACTTGATTCACCTGCTGTGGGTTGGTCTCAGTTATATTAGACATGATAGCAACATGCTAGTCGTATATACGACATTTATGTGTCGTAGTCGTCTTATATATGTGCATGACTTATCTGGCTCGATATGTCGCCACCAGGGCTTGTGGTTTGTTCTTTCTCACGATGATGGTGAATGTAGTCTCATGGATCTCGTTTTAGCCTCTTTCTGTGACCGTCGGAATCGGCTCCGTCCCACCACCGCTCTAATTCCGAGCGGCCCGCTCGGTCGGTCCCATTCACAATGAGTTATGACGTCTATTCCCGTCACGCTGAATTTACAGTTCGTAGTGGATACGAGTTGTGTATTTCGAATTAGGTTACCACGGGCATTCACTGGTGTTTTGTTTATACAAATATCGACTAAAATGCTTGGTTTCTGTGAATAGTTACAAATTGCAACTGGCAACTCTGCAATCACAGACCAGCCAATAGAGACGGCTTGACACTTGAACATAAACTGCAGGCAACTTAGAAAACGCTTGACCACTGCACTGGCAAAGATAGCAGTGCATGTAAAACTCAGCGAATATCGCTTTAACCACATATTTGTGGAAAATATCTGTCCCAAAGGATGAACCATTTGCTGTCTTGTATATTTATTTATTTATTTATTTTGGGATACAGACAGCATTAAATTATAACATTGTATAAAATACATTGTGTTGATACAAAAGCCAATAAAGTATCCACTATTTGCCAAACATCTGCGTACCACTAAGCGAACACTATCAGTTTATGTAAAGTACTACAGTTGGTAAACAAGACAATAATGTTACAGTCGTGAGGTACTGCTTTATGACAAAAATATAATAAGATAAAGGTTAAATTTATACTTCATTTCAAATAACAATGGAATCCATATTCGATGTCTGTTCAAATATACAATCATATTCCTGCCAATATAAGAGAAGAGGTGAGTGAAAATAAATTTATTAACAAACTCAAAGGCCACCTCATCGAAAAATGCTTTTATAACTTAGACGAATTTTATAATGACACGAAATCTAATATTTAATAAAACAACAATAACAAAACAATCCTAAATTCTAAATTATGCTATTATTATTATTTATGTGTTAGCAACCCTGCTCCTGTTGGTATAATTATAATTATTGTGATTGTAATTTTGAATGGATGATGTAATTTAGTTTATGTGCTTGCCGTTGAATTTGCAATGCCCTACCAGGGTCCATATAATGTACTGGATATTCACTTAAGACCTTGTTGTATTACTATATGGAAGCAATAAAATCTTTTGAATTTGAATTTGAATTTGGAAAAAAGACACAAAATATATATGGCATAAAACGGTTATTCGCGATTCACACTTGCCAGCTAATCGAGATAGACAAATGTCTGGAAGTTTATTCCATGAGAAACTTTCCCAAAGTTATCCGAAACAGGGTATAAGTAGACGGAAACTTTTGAAAAACAGAATGAAATTAAAATTAAATTAAATTTCATTTTTTTTTTTTAGTTTTGTAAACTTTGAAATGCTGTGCTGGAAAATATCAATATCATTATATTTTCCATTGTAAGAGGATAAGGCCCTTGCAACAAATCTGTTTCTGGAATAATTAGTTCGATGAAAAGAAGTGAAAAAGGTACAATATTATGCATAGACGTGACTGAGTGAATACTGGGCTCAGAATATTTGAGTTTTATCTGCAAGAAACAAATAAAAAAAATATTACTTAGCTTAAACTATGACGAAACGGAAATGTTGTTGGAAATAATAAAGTAATCACCACACTGAATCACACATACACACACCCTCCCTCATACACCCACACACCCCCTACATACATACATACCTATACACACACACACACACACACCATCATACCCCCACATGCATCACATATCATCATCACTTATGTTTATGTTATTAATTTAGTTTTATTGCATTTAGATTTTAATTGTTCAGTGTAAACAATCTGTCCCAATTTGTCCCAAGGAAGGGGCTGATTACTCACAACACAGGGTATCCTAGTGTGAGAATCAGTGTGCATTGTACTGAATTGAAGATGTTTAGCTGAATTAATACTTTTTACTTTACTTTTTTTAACAAAAGCTTGTCGGCTTTACAAAACCCTTTCATCCAACGTCAATCGATTTTTGTGTTTACATATAAATTATAACTGCTCAAAGTTCAAACACATTAAAAGATCAAGAAAACAATTCAATTCGAACAAGCTACAAAACGACGTACTTAAAATGGTTGCCACATAAAAGTCTTTCGACTTGAGTTCCGATAAGACGCCGCGACGTGATAATAGCTGAGTGGACGTTAACTCGTCCATTCCACGTCGCGTCGCGCGACTTGAGACTCACTAGCTTTTAACGTTAAAACTTCAGACTCAATTAAAATTGCATTAGCTTCAAGGATGGAGGAAAAATTGAGTTTATAAGTAGAAAAGTATGGGAAAGACTACGACTTAAATCTTGGATTTTTTACTAGAGCTAGCGAAAATGACTTGATTATAAAAGACGACGTCATCTTTTTACGAGTTTTTCGTCTATTAAGACGAGAATATTATTGTTAAATAAACTAGAAAAATCTTCTTTGCTACTACGGCATAGCTACGACGTAGCAAGCGTAGCACTCTACGAAACTGTGTGGTTCTACGAAGCATTTTTTTAACATAGCGGGATCGTTTTGATTGATCTTTTTTTGTACAAACGCCAAATCAAAATTGTATGTCTGTTTTGGAGATAAAGTTATCGACCGTTGTACAAGAGTCATCAAGTTTTATCTTGAAAACAAAAGACATGCGACGACAATACTTGATACTTCCAATTGACGTAAAATGAACTTCGGAGTAACACAGCAAAGCTCTTTTCCACTGCACGCGATGTAATTAAATTCAACTGTGTACCATTGTCAGCGTCCGAGTAAGTTTTATAATGAGAGATCTCAATCGCACCGCTCGCTACAAAGAAAGCTTCACCAGCTATCTGGAGAAGACACTCAAAGAGTTAAGTGGGTGCTTCAGTGTTTCCCTCTTTACATTTAACTATTTACTTTCTAGTAGCGTAGAAAACAAATATCATTAAGTTGGATAAAGTTAAACTTAGTCTGTTGAATAAATTAGGTAATATAGAACTGCAACATCAGATCTGCGCCTCAACAGTCTACAAAAACTGACTGCATTTACAATATTTTCAACTCTCTTTTTATCTTCTTTCCTTTCTCTCTCTAATATTGTTATTTTGTCGTTTTCAAGAATATTTTTTATTTTTACATATAACGTAAGTATTCCCTTTTTAATTTCATTTGCATTTTACTTGCATAAAGCCACACCCAGAACTAAACAATCAAAACTGTGCCCTATATTCTCAGTCAACTGCACCAAAACTGTGGCCTAGATTCTCAGCCAACTGCACCAAAACTGTGGCCTAGAACTGACTGATTAGGAATGGTTTTTCAAAGACATTGTTAAGACATTAAACTACAAGCGATCGTAGTCACAAGATCTGTGTATACTAACTTGTTCTACGTATGTTTTTAGGAAAGGAGAATCTACCGATCCACGTGTCCCGCCTGCGACAGTTATTTCTGGTTTAACTGAGACATCAAAGGGAAGTGCTCGTTTCTTTCCGAGGCCACAATGTAACTCGTAAAATGTACCTAAAACCGTGATTTCATATTAGGAATTAAAACTCCTCACAGCTGACGGTCTTTAAGCTAAATTGCTAGCCTTAAAACCACTTTATACCGCCAGTTGGTGGAGGATGTTATAGATGTTATAATTTTCTACCAGATTAGACGGATCCAACTCGGCTGGGCAGCGTTCGGGAATTTGCGGCATGTCTTCTCGTCCAAAATACCTCAGTGTTTGAAGACTTAAGGTCTTTAACCAGTGTATATTGCCAGTAATGGCCTATGGCACTGAGACGTGGTCGCTAACTATTGGCCTCATGAATAAGCTCAAGGTCGCTCAGCGTGCGATGGAGAGAGCCATGCTCGGAGTCTCACTACGTGATCGAATCAGAAATGAGGAGATACGTAGAAAGACCAATATCATCGACATATCTTTAGGAGGCAGGATAAGTAAGTTGAAGTAGCAGAAAGGTTCTCGAATGGAGAACAAAGGTTCTCGAATGGCGACCGCGGACCGGAAGGCGAAGTGTTGGACGGCCTCCCACAAGGCGGACAGATGACTTGGTGAAAGTTGCTGGGCGCCGGTGGATGCAAGTAGCACAGGACCGTTCACGGTGGAAACCTAAGAGGGAGGCCTATGTTCAGCAGTGGACGTCTTCCGGCTGAGATGATGATGATGATGATGATAATATTGCTTGCACAATTTTGACGTGTGTCTTTAGATTTGATACGTTGTTCTGTTTTTACATAACCTGATACATAAAAAAATACCGAAAATATGTTCAGTTATTTCATTTACTTACTCACCTTTTCTGTGCGATATTTCCATACCCTACAATTGCGTGGTAGAGATTGCTACCTTAGCAATAAGACCTCCCTTTCACTTCTCTGTTCCAAGCCTTGTCTTTTATTTTTATTAATTTTTGTTGCCAAAAAAGAATATTGTATTATATTGAAACTGTATAAAAAAGGTTACTATAGGATATCTGATTACTTAGAGGACAGGAATCGATTGTTTGAGACTGCTTCTCGATATAATTTTAAGCATTAATTTTGCAATTGACAATATTTTATTTAAAAAAGGAAACGCAAAAGATGCGACGACTGTGGAGTTTCTTCGGTGAGATCTTCTCCACAGATTCCGCCATTGTGTTAGTGAACTCACCCAAAAAAATGTAATGACGGATCTAAGTGAGGTAATAACATCCTATGGAAATAAATAATTTTGACTTTGACTTTGACTTTATTGTCTTTATAAAGTCACGAAATACATATCAGATCCTTCGTTCTCAAACCTGCCACCTTTAAGCAAACGTTCTGTATCTCACTGAGCGTTATTGTATTACACTCCTAATGGACGGCTAGCCACAGCCTATCTGATGTTTCTTCTCTATTACCTGCAGGCCATAACTACATATCGACTTGCAAAGAAAATGATTGCATAATAAAACAAAACGTGTACGTACGGTTGGTGCAATATCGACAGCACTTATACGTCCCCACCGAGGGGCTCGAGCCTACTCTGTAATAGAACTTTGTTTTGTTTATCCAACGATGTTTGTGTAATGAAGAAAATATATCCTTTTTTATTTAGCTATAGCAATTTTGCTTTAGAGCGTCGGTTGCCTAGAGGCTAGGGCCGTTGCCTCCCGTCCGGGAGACGCGGGTTCGATCCCCACCACGTACCAATGTGTTTTCGTATTTCGAATTCATATGTACGTTTATTCGACGCTCTTACGGCGATGGAAAACATCGTGATGAAACCTGCACACTTCTGCGAAGAAATTCAAAGGTTGTGTGTGAAGTCGACCAACCCGCACTGGACCAGCGTGGTCGACTACGGTCTAATCGCCCTAATACAGGGTAGGCTCAAGCCCCTCGGTGGGGACGTATGCTGTTGATAGCAATTTTCATTGAAGAAACAAAGCATTTAATAGTGTAGCCAGCAGTGTCCGATTCCCGACATCTCGCCACTGAAGCTGAGTCGCCACCCAGCACATCGCATGATGGATGGCAGCAACGTGAACTCCAGGCCGATATCAGTATTGCACAGTCCTCTAGTCCACAGATGAGGTATAATAGAACGCGCCTTGGGTTTATAATACTTTCTATTAGAATATAAGAACATACTCGTAATATAAATTATGTTCAGAACGGTACGCAACATTTTAATTCTGTTATTATCTTTATCATTATCATCGACCTTAACGTCTATTTCAGTCGGTTCATAAGCACGTTTCAAATTTATCTTTTTTTTATTATAATTTGCAATTACTTTTTTTTATATTAATTAAGCAGGCAAACGAGCGGACGAGCCACAGTGGTGGTAAGTGGTCATCGTCGCCCATGGACATTCGCAACACCAGGGGGGTTGTCAACGCGTTACCAGCCTTTGAGAGCCCTGTATACTCGCCCCTTGAAGAACCCCATTACAAGTGAAATACTATAAAATATCCTTGCATCAATAAGATCGATCGATCGATTAATTCTAATTGACTGTGAATCAGGTTTTTGTTTGATAGTGTATAACAATGTAATATAATAAAGTATTTGCTACAAATAAAAATAACCTTTCCAATACCTCTGGAAGACCTGAGCGATAAATTGATATAATTTTATTGGTTACGTACTTCATAAACGATAACATTTTAGTTGTATATAGGTACGGTTACGACCCAAACAATGCGAGTCATGTAGACTGGGCGAGCGTGCCAGGTCACTGGTGTAAATATAGCTGTGGGGTTTCCGAGCGTCTGCTCACGCGCACTTAACTCAGATCGACTATTTACTTACAAACTGTGATGGAAGTAGGCCGCCTGGTTAACTGCTCTGTAATATTCTGTTGACCTTGTTCATCACACTAATATTATTAACAAGCTTTCCGCCCGTGGCTACGCTCGCGTTATGTAAGATTTTACCGTGGGAATAAGATTTTTCCCGTAAAAAGTATTGTATGTGTTAATTTAGGGTACAAACTATTTCAATTCCAAATTTAATCCCAATCTGAACACAGTAGTTTAGGCGTGAAAGCGGCACAAACAACCAAATATAACTTCAGAGAGTAAGCGCAGTCACTATTAGCTCGCCTGAATGTCTCTTGCAGTTCTAACTTCACTCAACCACAAAAAAAAAACATATTTATTTGTACAGTCGTATAACTATTCTGCTCACTCTAGCCAAACCAGTCTATCCAAATTTGTGAAATCCCAACTCGACCTGCGGTCGAAAAGCAATATTGAAAGTTTGAATTGTTCACAGAACCCCAGTTGTAATTGAAAGTGGATTGTGTAGGTTTGATTGGCCCCGGGGGTAGAGAGTTTAGGTAGGAGAGTGGCTCATCACATCAATGTTTAGGGAACGATGGACGCCCAAAGATTTTGGCGCCCCGTATATAAGCATATAACTATATAAGTTTTCTACACTTTCTTCGCCTACACCTAGAAAGGCGTGGTTTTATGTGTATGAGTGAATGTATCGGTTCTTAAACTTAGCCTTAATGAATAAAATCAGTACTCTATCAGACAAAGGGCTAATTACAAATAAACATATGGTATAACCTACGTACTTACGTATAGTTTTTGGTTTAATACTAAAGATTTTCCTGTAGTTGTGTATTACGAGTATACAACTTACTTATACACGCAATAATTCACTATTATTATTATTATTCATATACACCGTTTAATTTAACTCTTTAACTATCCTTTACGAGATAATTCAGTCCAAAAAACTGAACAACTTTCCCTTAGTAGGCTGATGGACGCCAAAAAAATGGCCTCATCATACCAAACCGCGCGGTTAGCTGATACATTTAGTATGAAAGATGCAATATATTTTTTTCGTCTGACATCTTATTTTCCTTAGGGAAAATTGTTCTGTTTTTTGGACTCAAATGTCTCGTAAAGGATAAGTAAACGAGTTAAATTTCACGTTTAATAAATCGTAATTATGCGTCTTTTACATTTTCCATTTTTGAAAAATATTTCTAATGAGAATAAACGTGTAGCAAAGCATAGAGCAATATCTTATCATTAAATAAAACGCCATACATTTTCTTTACTTCGACTACTAACTTCATGTAAAGATAGCAAAATCTACATTGTTTATTTAAGGAGAATGATAACTAAGAATAACAATTTCAGCGGAAAACCGATACACTTGTACTTGTACCTCCAATGCCTCTGGAGTGCTCTCAAGGGTTGAAAGCCATCTTCCAAGTCCACATACTCGTAGTTAACGTTCTGTGGGTTTTACCCGCCCTTGAGTTTGGAGAGCAATATTCTTTTATTGTACTTGTAGTGGAATGTGAAGGAATGTGCGTATATTCAATGTACCAAAATAAATCTACACTTTAATTCTTAAAGTCAAAGTCAAAGTCAAAATTATTTATTTCCATAGGATGTTATTACATCACTTAGATATACATCACTTAGATCCGTCATTACGTCATTACATCCGTCATTACACTTAATTATTTTATTCCGATAACTTTAATCATAGCCTCGTTTTCAGGTACAAAATTAAAATGTAACTTCCTAGGTCTCGTATTTTCATGTGAATATTTAATATTATCATCCATCTCCTATGTTGTTTGTGCATCGAAAATCAAAGCTGGCGTTAGTCAATGGTTCGTAAAGCAGATTAGGAACTAGCGGCGGAACCCGGCTTTGGACAGGGACAGCGTGCAAACTAGACACAAGTACGTGGGATTACAGTCACCCGCCTGGCTGATTGGGAGCTTCGAGGCCTTTGTGCCATCAATAACAATAAACCTCTTCTTCATCACGCCAGTACTTCAGTGCAGTAATGTTAGGCTCCGTTAGCTGTAATGTGTGTTTTATTACTTAACTAGCTTTCCGCCCGCGGTTTCACCCGCGTTTAATGAGTTTTCCCGTAGGAATTAAGTGTTTTCCTGCGGTAAAAAGCAGCCTATGTCCTATTCCAAGACCTAACCTATATGTGTGCCAAGTTTCATCCCGATCCGTCTAGTGGTTCAAGCGTGATTCGGCAACAAACATTCAAACATCCAAACTTTCGCATTTATAATATTAGTAGGATGTTTTCATGCAAGGATGAGTAGACATCTAAATCAATCAACCTAACATATCACCTAATATTAACCTAAGATGTTTCTTTAGAAATATAGTGTCGTTTTTCTTTGTGTTATTGTCATTTTCTTGTTTAATGTGTACAATAAATAATTAAATAAATATATCCATTTCTAGAAATCACCTCTAATGATTGTCTAGGACTATCGTCCTAATTCAGGGTAGTCTCGAGTCCCTCAGTGGGGACGTTTATGAGCTGTTGATGATGTTGATTGTCGAAATTGGCATCTTCTATTATATGTGTGTTCCATTCTAGAACTCGTCTTCACTTTCCAATCAGACAGACAAAGGTCAAACAACAACCCGAGCCATAAGCTCGACTGAGCTTTTCATTAACATCGGTGACGGGTATTACCAACGAAGTCGATTATTGTGATTAATGGGAAAAGGAAATGGCCAGCGGCATTTTGCTCTAATTTTTATTAAGTATGTAGAGCAAAATCGCATTTTGATTGTTGTTGATAAATAAATTAAATTAACTTTATAAAGCTGTCAAATTTAAATCGATTGGTACTCAAACGCCATTATTATAGGTATAAATAAATCAATGGTATAAATCAACAGAGGCGAGAAAACAGTCTGTCTACTCCAAATGGTAGCAACCACAAAAAAAATCTATGATAGCATGTCGCGGAGTTTATTTCTTCTCTGCGCATGCACGGGTGAACTACGTGACATCGTGCCAGTAACACAGACAGTCTCACGGTTTACTGGACTGGAGAAGACGAGCCTTTAATTCATCTACGATTATTAGAGTTACCCGTCAAATTGAATTGAACTGCCTAATGTACTGCCGCTAATATTCTGTGCGGTTAATTTTAATTCATTAAGGATTGTAATGCAGGGATGTAAACATTATGTTTAATTTTATTATGATATTTTCATCTTTTTGTCAATAATCCAATTTATTAAATGTTGGGCGGTCAAAATCGCATTTGACAAACGATCCCTAGCATCAAAAAATGGTTTAAGGAAATCCCCATTATTTTTAAAAGACCTATCCAACGATACCTCACACTATAAGGTAGGCGTGAATAAAAAAAAACCACTTCACGTGTACCAGAGGAACCCTAAAGATAATAAATAATAAATCTCTTGGCAGATAGAATTATTTATGATTCTAATGCGAGGTGAGTTTGTTCGTTCGTTTAACCATAGATTTTTGAAATGCTTAATTCCTTTCTTTGTTTTCTGGTTTGGCGCGTTTACTAGTTTTGTTAGTTTATTTCTAGTAAAATAATTTATTTGATGTTAAAAACTATATAAATGATGAAAATAAATTGATAGGTGATTATTTATTTGATGTGCAATTAATAATATCCCTTTAATAAAAAGCTGCTACTAGAATTTGTAACATAGCGCGTCTTTAAATATAATGGTCATCGAATTTCAAACGTAATCCCTAAATTAAACCAGGGGGCCGTTTCACGAAGCTACAAGTTACAAATTACAAGTACAATTCGACGTACATTGCGTAGACGATTAGATAAAACGACAAGGGCTTACAGTTTAGGCGAATTGGCTACGCAATGTATATCAAATTGTAACTTGTAACTAGTAACTTCTTGCTTCGTGAAACGGGGCCCAGACCAAATTATTTTAAATGGGTCAATTAGGACTGTCGGTCGACTGCCCATACGAGTTTAATTAAAATCGAATATAAAGGCACAGTTTATAAAGAGACAAGTCGACCACAGGGCTCACGCTGACTGTTTTACAAGGCCAGACATAAAGACGTCGTTAACAATATCGTTGGACAATATAAACAATATCAATAAATAAACATAGCTATGAATTAAAAACACGACTGCCCTGCCAAAAAAATATAGCCAGTGTCACTGGGGCTGTTGTAAGGATTCTAAAATTCCATACATCTAAATCTGTTCAGGCATTTAGAAGTTATGGTGGAACTTACATACGAGTACATACATACATGAACCCTGAACACACTCTTTTTTCTCTGACTATTGATCTCCTGCCGATACCGTTCAGCCAACTGAGAACATGGTTGCGCAACATTACCCGGGACAAACACAACGCCCAATGGGCTAGTCTAACAAGCCGCAGACAGTTGAAGGCAGTGATCCCAACACTATCGCCGAGACTAACATACAGACTTCTCAGCCTAAACCGTAAAAACCTCCGAATAGTTGTAGGCAGGTTAACAGGTCACATACCTCTCAATAAACACCTATTCACCATAATCGGCGCGACGGACAGCTCTCTATGCAGAGGCTGTCTGGAAGCAGAGGAAACGGTCACCCACGTAGTCCTGGAATGCGTAGGGTTGACTGACCAACGGGCAAAAATCCTCCAGAATGTGGAGTCGCTCCGCAAAGCCTGTGACAGTCCCAGGAGGCTTTTGAGCTTCTGGATGGAGCTGGCTGGTTGGAATAGCCAGCAAAACCGAACGCAAAACGGACCAAATTAGCGTTTAATTGCGGAAACGGGAGCCCAGTAACTAACTCTGACTATTGCAATTGCAACACACACCTTTTCTTCTTTTTTGTTCAGAGCCCTGACCTGATGATTACATATCGTCAGTGGAAAGGTAAAAGTACTAAAGCGCCAAATTGGCGAAAATGAGTTATATATATATACAGTTCGTTTGCATTTTTTTTTGCGTCGATTAGTTTAGGTGATTTGTTAATCTGAGGACTTTTTTGGCATTTAAACCATCCAAAATTTTGGGTCTGATCGTTAGACCGATGACTAAAGCGACGCCTTTTTGGTGTTAATCGTCTCTCCTGTAAAGTTGTACTTTGGCGCTTTAGTACTTTTACCTTTCCACTAACGATATAATCAGATACTGACCACCAACGAGTTATCTATATTTCGTTGCTGGCAACACACACAATAGCTATAATACATACTACGAGAACCAGGTTTTTGAGGACGGCGTTACAACCAACATAATAAGAAGAATCCTATGGACTGGCAGTCTTTTGTCTACAGTTTTATTTTCTTCTTCAATATCTCAGATTTTATGCGCACATAATATAGGATGAGTAGATAATTAGGTTGTTGAAGTTCCAAGAAGTCTTATACGTAGACTTTGCCGACAAAAAGAATCTTAATCCTTGGGGAAATGCCGAATACATCACGAGCAAGACGTCGAACAACTACGAGTATCTTCCAAATAATATCTATAGCAAAAGTAGATATTCACAAGCTTTAAGGACTGTTACAATTAATGTTATTGGGAAAGTTAGAGCCGCGAAAGTGTCGAAAGGGATATAAACACAGTTAAAATTCCAGTAATTAGGAAATTTTGACAATAAAAATAACCCTTTGAGTGGAGGATTCCAAAATTAACATTTTATGAAGTTTTATCTTGTTTACAAGCTGGTTTTGAAATTTGGGGATTATTTTCAATAGCTACTTGAACCTGTTCTCTTTTTATTTGAATTTAAATAGTACTCGTATCTGGGGTTTTGTGCTCAACGAAGATTAGATTCCCAAAGTCTGAAAAAAATAACCATTATACACAATGATGTCATCGATAAAACAGATCTTTGACAATATGCCGTCCTTTATCAATGCGGCCTTAGCACCAAGTAGGCAGGTTCACTTGTAAGTCGCTTTTCGAGTCCATAAAAAGTCCTAGAGTACCTTGCTAAAAGCAACCGATACTGCGTAGCAACTTAGTAGATTCCCAATTCAAGATTGTGTTCAAAGCTTGAACAATATATTCAGGGAGTAACTAAAGGTCATGAAATAAAGGTAAAGGTTTATAAATACGTGTGCGTGTAAATAATACATTGCGTATTGGGTTCGCTACTCCCCGCAGTTGGGAATTTCATTAGATAAGAAAATAGGTAGTTAACTTTTCAGGCTGCGAATGTGACCATGTCAGTGGTGTGATGGCTAGGTGCCTATATTTAGAACGAGTGCTGATGGTTTAAACACACGGAACAATCTATTTTCGAATTTTGAAATAATTATGTATATTTTGCTTGGCCGTAGTACAAAAGATGCGTGTGTTCTCCATAAAATCCTAATCGTCCTTTTTGGGCATATTTGAACCCCTTGATGGGGAGGGAACATAAAACATGGACAGCGCGAATAAATGTAATAATATACAAGCCGATAATAATTCTACACTTACACTTACACAGCTACATTAATTACACTTTGTCAGTCTTTCTTTTATTTTCTTTACATTTTGGCGTGTGTTTTTAGTTCTCTACCACGTCCTTTGCGTTTATGGTCGCGTTCGGTGTTGCCAGGATAAATCTTATTTTTATTTTTATCCCCCGGTGTTGCCAGCTTACCCCGGGGACGGTTCAGCTTGTAAAAACTTTCTTTGAGACCTCGTTCGCGGTGTGTTTATGTTATATAGCGTGGGATGGAAATGGTTTTGTAACTGCAAGCGAAATTACTTTGTCACGTGACTTTGAGGATGAGGACTTTGAGGACGAGGATAAAAGATATTCGTAAAAGGAGAATATCTTTTATTTAATGGTGCCTTGTCATTATTATTGTACCTTTTATTTCATTCACAGTTTCTTAGATTTTTAGCAAGTGGATGAAGTCACTGCATATTGGAATAAAAGATAAAATCGCAGTATATATTTCTTAAAGTTGCCTGAAATAAATTGATACCTTAGAAAAGGCCACTCAACTCTCTGTACACTCTACTTCTTGTCTGTTTGTATTCTGCAGGGCTAAGATGAGACACCGTGACATATCTCACAAACGACATGACTAAAATGTCGATTTCAACAAAGTCGTAAACTCTAACATGCGCACCATGAAAGACAATTATCTCGTCGTGACTCGGCTTTCTCATGATGAAATGTCAAATACCACCAATGCACAAAAATTGAACGAATGAAATATTAACCCTGCTTTCCGAGACGCGCTGAAATCTATTAGAGTACCTGTAATCGCGTTCCCATACATTTTTTTGCTTTTCTGAACGGTAACAGCGCTGAAAGTCTGATTCGGAATGCGCCCTAAATATTATTTAGTCTTTCTTTTTCACAACTATGAATAATGACAAGGATAAACTCAAAACAGTATTGGCGGATTTTCCATCATAATAATTTACGCCGAAGTTTCGATATGGATTTTTTAAAGATAAATCAAGTTTCAAAAATGGCTATACAAAAAAAAATGTAAGTAAGTACATACTTAAATTACTTCTTATTAACAAAAAAAAATGATTGTAGAGATAAATAGGTTTATTATCAATTTTTCGTTTGTTGGGCTAGCAAATGCATAAGATTTTTGTATCTATTGTTTTAGGGTGAGGAGCAACAAAGACCAAATAAATAATTTGTGCCGTTAAATGACCCAACAGCACCTTCTGGACATTATAAAACACTGTCATAGATAGGCTTAGAGATGGGCGGTGGGTTAAAACCCAAACCACCTGACCAGGTAAAAACCCGGTGATTTGGGTTTTAACCCGGTTTTTACCCATAACAACCCATTTTTGTGGGTGTTTATTATAATAATTGATGATAAAATAAAAATAAAAACTTTATTGTATATCTTGATGAAAATACCCTGTTTATATGCAATATGCGCAACTTCAATAATGTGGAAAGCCCAAAGTAGCAGCCAATTATTTTGTTTATGAGACAATTTCTATGAAACTTTGTTTAGAATTTGTTTGTATTTGTATATTCTAGCGTAAAGCATTTTACTAAGTTTAAGAAAACCTACATGCGTAAAAGATATTGATGTATATCAGCGCTCCAGCCGCTTGACTCACATCGACTCAAATAAGTTCAACCGAATAAACATTTTTAAAATAAAACAGTAGAAATCTGTAAAATGTCGCCATCTTTTAATGCTCAAGGTGCATGAAAGGAGCCTCCCCGAGCGACGTACCGCTACCGCTACTCGGTAGTACGTCTGGCGCACCCTGGGCAACAGTCTAGCGAATTCTATTTCTAGCTGACTGGCGAATCCTTTCCCCACGATGGCGAATCAAAATCAACCATACAGTCCAGTGTTAAAGCCGGCACTGTATGTAGTCTCGATTAACATCGAGGGTTTCTCGAAAGACAAATCAGAACTCTTATCTGAACTCTGTCGCAAGACACACTGCGATGTACTGTGTGTACAAGAAACCCATCGAGATGAAACACAATGCCGACCACACGTAGCTGGACTCACTCTTATCTCTGAGACTTAACACCCGAAACACGGTAACGCAGTGTTTGTTACTCCCGGAGTAAGAGTAAAATCCTCTGAATGTTCGACCCAGAATGGCATCGAGGTGATTACCTTGGACCTCGACCACTGCTCTGTTACCTCTGTTTATAAGCCCCCCGGGACGCCTTTCCGGTTCTCCCCTCTCTCAAACTTTGACGATCAGCAACGGGTGAAAATTGTAATCGGTGATTTTAACAGTCATAATCCACTCTGGGGCTACAATGACCTTGACGACTGTGGTCAAGCGGTCGAGACATGGGCTGAATCTAACAATTTGACTCTTGTTCATGACCCAAAACAACCGGCTTCCTTTAATAGTGGCCGATGGAAGAGGAGATACAACCCAGATCTAATCTTCACCAGTTCAGACATAAGTTCTCAGTGCGTTAAGACCGTATGCCCACCTATTCCTCGCACTCAACATAGGCCCATTATGTGCGAGATTAGCCCAGTCGTCCGTCCTCTACAGGTCCCCCTTAAGCGCCGATTTAATTACTCCAAGGCAAATTGGGAGCAGTACGCAAAGTCAGTCGACGACGCCCTCTTGAATGTACCACCATCCCCTCGAGAATATGATCGGTTTGCTGACATAGTCTCTGAGGTGTCTCGTCACTGTATCCCCAGAGGATGCCGTACCTCCTACATCCCAGGATTATCGAAGGAGTCGGGGGAACTGTTGATGGGATACGAGACTTTGTATTGCGGTGATCCCTTTTCCGAGGAGACTACACGAGTCGGGGAAGAGTTACTGTCGCGGATTGATGAAAGTCAGCGGGACAGGTGGATTGATACTGTAAACAACATCAACATGACGCATAATAGTAAAAGGGCATGGAAAACAAGGGCATGGAAAACAAGGGCATGGTGACATCATCACCGCCATTAAATCCCTTAAGTGCGGGAAAGCCTCCGGAGTTGACAACATCTCTATGGAGCAAATTAAACACCTTGGCCCCGTCGCATTATCATGGCTCCTACAAATGTTCAACAAGTGTCTGGAATCTGCCCTAATACCAAGACTCTGGAGAAAATCGAAGGTCACAGCTATACCAAAGCCAGGAAAACCAGCAGATAACCCCAAAAATTTTCGGCCCATTTCACTCCTGTGCCATACTTATAAATTATTTGAGCGGTTGCTGCTGGTACGCCTCACTAGCTTTGTTGACCCGAAATTGATATACCAACGACCAGCCGTCCAGTCCAAATACCTCCCGCTTTGTGTATGCTGATGATCTTGCTCTCACTTCTCAAGCGACCAGTTTCGAAGAGGTTGAGGCCAATCTGACGGTAGCTCTCAAGAACCTGAGTTGCTACTACGCAGAGAATTCCCTTAAGCCCAATCCGTCTAAAACTGAGTCATGCGTATTTCACCTTCGCAATGCACAGGCGGGTCGAAAGCTCAAAATCACGTGGCGTGGGGTGCCTATTTCCCACAATAACTCCCCCAAATACCTTGGCGTGCTGTTGGATAGGTCTCTTACCTTCCGAAAGAACTGTGAGAGTGTGAAAAGGAAGGTGCATGCTCGAAACAATCTAGTGCGGCGCCTTACCACCACTAAATGGGGAGCCACACCACAAGTTCTGCGGACTACTGGTTTGGCGCTTGCCTTTTCAGCTGGCGAATTTGCATGCCCAGTATGGGACCGCTCTGCTCATGCCAAGCTAGTGGACACAGCCTTAAACGAAACTTGCCGGATCATTACTGATTGCCTGAAACCGACGCCGGTTAAGTTGCTGTTTCCATTAGCTGGCATAGCGCCTCCAGATGTCCGCAGAGCAGTTGCAAGCTCCCTTGATAGGCGTAAAATGGACGACGACACTCGGCACCCACTGAGTGGCTATAAACCAGTGCCACAACGGCTGAAAAGCCGAAAAAGTTTTATAAAGAGCGTCGAACCACTGACCAACGACCCGCCACAAGCAAAATGCAACCTCTGGCGCCGCGGAGTCTCCCTTCCTAGCCCCTTTGTCACGCCATCTGAGAATCTCCCACCCGGACATCAGTTGTCGTGGCCGATCTGGAAGTCTTTAAATAGACTTCGGACTCAGATCGGCCGGAGTAAAGATAACATGTCTAGGTGGGGATTTTCCGATAATACTGACATAAACTGTGTGTGCGGAGAAGTACAGACGATGGCCCACCTGACATCATGTCCTGCGTGCCCTGCCACCTGCACGCAGCAAGATTTGATGGACGCCACACAATCCGCCGTCCAAGTGGCCACATTCTGGGCTACAACATTATAAAATTCGACTTGCCATCGACTCGCTAAGAAGAAGAATGCTCAAGTTCTAACGGGATGATCAAAAGAAGTTGTAATTACAGTTAGCTAGCACTACACTCACTCATACCTACACTGCATGCGAACGTGGCAAGTACAAAGGTAGGAGCTAGCGCGCACGGGCGACAAAAGTCACGGTGACAGTATACTAAATGATGGAAGCTGCCTGATATTACGATTGGCCTAGGACATGTTATAACACTGTGTATAGTTTAATCGAAGTTGACCCAAGAAACGAAAACGTTTGCTGCCATCTCGGATATTGATATTTTAAACATAATTGGTACTGTTGTTTCTCTCGTTTCTAAACATAGTACCCTAAACCATGGTTCATGACTTACGAACAATAATTTTATCGCCATCTTTTTTTTTATGTTTCTTATTCAAATACCGAGATTTGCCCTTAAAAACAATATTTTCTGCAGATTTTGTGCTTTACGCCGTTTTATCCATTGCTTTGTTGGTATCTTGCTAAAATAGATGTTCTAAGCCCCTGCATTTACTGGCAAATAAGTGAAAAAATGTCACATATAATGTGCATACGCAAAATCTAATGATATATGGATACCTATATAAATTTTGTTATAAAAATAATAAACACCCGAATTTTCACCCAGTGGGTGGGAATAAATGGGTGTTTATCGGGTAAAAACCCAGCGGTAGGTTTTAACCCGGTGGTTTGCCCATCTCTAGATAGGCTTTGAAATCCTCCGTAAAGCGTGGAACTCGAGTGTCACTGATCGATTGGATCGCACACGTCTCTTATTCTTTGGTGTTGATAAGTTGTATCTTCCTTGCCTCTCTTTGCTCGTAAATTATCAATAAATCGTTGTAATACAGCACTGCCGTGATAGGTTTCCAAGAGAATAATAAACAACCGAAAGATTCAACAAAAGTTCGTACACGTACTTAGAAAGAAGTCTTAGACGAAAACTGACGACGACAAACATGTCATATACAGGTGTCAGAATTCGTTAAAATATGGCGCTCATGTTACAGTTTGTCGACAAAAGCACCAGAGAGTATAAAATGTGACCACGAATCACCATTTGACAGAAAGAGTTGAGTTCGCCGGGATGCTCATGTTAGCACTAGTAGACATATAAACATATCACGATTCGGCACGAGATAATGCAACGATAAAATTATGTCACGGGTCTCATCTTAGCCCTGCTGGTCTGTATTTTTCTTGTGTGGTCATAATTAATTTTATTGCCAACATCTGTATTCCAATTGATTTTAATATTATACACCATCGTATAAATTCCATTTATTTCTTATTTTTAGTTAAATGACTCCTCTTCTGCACTAGTTTTGGCAATGGCACACAAAATACTGTAGCATTTGCAAAATTAAAAGTAGAAAACACTTCAGAGAGCTGACCGGCTGCGGTGAGTGGCGGTATGCCGGTGCCCGCCGACGCGCCGCCGCCGCCGCCGCCGGTGCCAATATCCGCCAAACCCAACCTACTACCGTTATTGGTATGGGGCTTCTAATAGCCAGTAGGAATGCATACATTTATACTATATTGATACTTTTTATAGTATTGTATTATAATTAATCAAATTGTTTGCATTAAGTGGAAGGCCTAATCCTTGCGATACAGGGAGGTAGTGCGAGGATTAGACAAGATAAATTGTTGTAACCTTTTAATTTGAACATATTAAATTATTCTTATTCTTATTTGGCGATGGTAGAACGGTAAATGGGAATAAAAAATTAAGATCCTGACCGAGTATCGTGGCCAGTGAATAAAGGTGATGTATGAAGAAACTTCGTAACCAAGTTTTATTTTGCGTCTTGATTGATCATTTGTTCGGCAGGCTAGGCGTTTTGATTTACATTGCGTTCGCCTCATTCTCCGTTTATAATATTCATATTTGTAGCAAGAATAGAGACCATACTACATGCAGTCTCCGGCTCCGTAGCTAAATTGGTAGTAGCCTTTCAAGGAAGCATAGGGTTGTGGTTACGAATCCCGCCCAAGACATACATTTCGTGTGATGACTACTTGTATGTGCCTTGTGTGTGACTGGACCATTGTAATTATTCATTCATGTAAGTATGACAGCTGAAAGATACACATAAACAGCTCACAAACGTCCACACCGAGGGGCTCGAGCCTACCCTGAATTAGGGCGATTAGGTCTTAGTCTACCACGCTGGCCCAGTGCGGGTTGGTCGACTTCACACTCAACCTTTGAATTTCTTCGCAGGAGTGTGCAGGTTTCATGACGATGTTTTCCTTCACATTGGTACGTGGTGGGGATCGAACCCGCGTCTCCCGGACGGGAGGCAGCGGCTCTGGCCACTAGATCTGAAAGATAACTCGTAGTCAAACAAAGAATTTGAACAAAAATGTATGCCCGTAGTACAAGCTCTGCTTAGTTTAGCCACGTTTGGGATCTGATGGCCGGGAGTGAATGTCCGCACATATTTATTTATTTTATTAGTTCAATATTCAACCGGAAAGAAGCCTGACTGCGATCAGTAGCGGGCTCCGGTAATCGCCGCGCGCGCCGTCATTTTCCGCCGTCTCTCGCCCATAACAGTTGACGCTTTTATAAAACCGATGAATTGCTATATTTGGAATAAATCCCAGCCATTATAGCTTCTTGGCACTGGCAAATAAGATAGGCCATTAATGCTTTGAGATGAGAATTTCAATATTTATTGCTTGTATAGTGCAAAATTATACTAATGGTATTTTACTGCGATTTGATACGTATTAAGAGAAATTAATGAACAGTAGAAATATATTTTATTATTTGAATTGAATCTCATTGAATAGAAATTCGTAACTTGGCGGTATATTCCTTGGCTTGATCTCACTCGACTCAAACATGGCATAAATATATAAAATAAGTCGCCTCCATCAAACTTAGTTGATTTCCTTCTAATAAATTATTTGATATTGGTATTTTCCATTATTTACGCTTGAATAGCTTAAGAACAAATTCACATTCATTACTTACTTCAGTCCCTACTTTAAAAAAATCTTTTTATTCAGAGCTCTTCAAGTTCTTTCAAACAGAATACGAATATTTATTTTCCTTGAATTGCACGAAATTGAAACCGGTTTCTGGAACGCAGATAAATTCCTTTACAGGCAGCTTTCATTAATGGCATCAATAATAGATTCTTTATTTGTTCAGCCCCAACTTCAAGCTAGAGCACAGAAAGTTATAAATGCGAAAGTTTGGGTGTATGAATGTTTGTTGCCGAATCACTGGATGGATCGGGATGAAACTTAGTACACATAAAAAAAAGGAATAGGACATAGGCTACTTTTTACCGCGGGGAACACTTCATTCCCACGGGAAAACTCATTTAACGTGGGTGAAACCGCGGGCGGAAAGCTAGTACCTATATATTTACTTTACTGTCACTAAAGTCCGATCTTAAAGGTAAGCTACAAGTCTTGTGCGTATAAACAAGTTATTATAGGACGCGTAAATGTGTTTGGCTGATGAGATGAGTGAAGTTGGAACTGAGACATCAGAGCTTATTTTACGACCAGTAAAGCCTTCATCTGCTTTACTTACTGCGCACAGGTCCCCATGACGAATTTGAATATCTATTTCGGGTCTGATATATTTGTCTATGTATATTTTCATAGTCTCCCCAACACAGACCCCAGCAAGTAGTTATTTGTCAAAGGTGTAAACCGCTATCAAAGACATTGAAAACACTTCTACCTTTGAAATAGGGATATAGGGGATCGGACTACTTTTTTATATTTTATAATATAATAATAATAATAATAAAGATTTTTTATTTGTTCCCACAGACTTAAACTAAAAGTACAAAGTTTAATAACAATTTAAATGTAATTTAAGAATGTGAGAACCTGGTGTCCGTGCTAGGTAAAAACCTGTGTGACGGATCGCCAGGCCCCACGTTTTTCAAATAAAAGGTATGGTAAAATTTATAGTAAACATCATGACGTATGATATTTGTTTTGTTTGTATATTTGTATTGTATTGTATATTTGTATTGTATTGTATATTTGTATTGTATTGTATATTTGAATTGTATTGTATCGTATGTATCTGCATGTGCGTATGTGTGTGTGTGTGCGTGTGTGCGTCAGTGCGTGTGTGTGAGTGAGTATGTATGGATTTGTTTGGATATGTGTGTGTGGATTGTAAATGTGTGTGTGCATGTTATAAATTATGTTTATGTTATAACTGAGAAGAGGTTTTCAATTCCATCATAGTCATAGTTGTCCAACCATTTAACTACATATTTTTTAAACTCATGTTTATTTATTTGTTTAATATTTTTTTTAATTCTTAACAAACGGTTATATAGTAGTGGAGCATTGTAGTCATAATGTCTTTTTGCAAATTGGCTACTGCGTTTGGGCTTTGGGATACTATTAAGTCTCTGTTTGCTATCAGATATCGTGGGAATAGTAATGCGGTGGTATCTTTGTAGGGACTGCAGAATATATAGCTTCCTAACGGATAAGACTCCACATAATTTATATAACTCTTCAGTAGCGTATCTATAAGGTAGCCGTTTTATCACTTTAAGTAGAGCGCGTTGCGCCCTTTCTGCAATTATAATATAAGACTTTGCTGCGCCCCCCCAAGAACTGATACAATAGGACAGTACACACTCCGCTAGGGCCCTATATATTCGCAATACTAAGTTAGCATCCACGTTGTCTCTTAGTTGTTTAAACACATAAATTAATTTCCTAATTCTATTTGAGACATTGAGTATTTGCAATTCCCAAGTTAGCCTATAATCTAGCGTAACTCCTAAATATTTGATGCTATCTACTTTTTGCAAGGTAGAGCAATTGCATGAAGTATTGGTATTATTTTGTCGATTACAAGGAAAGGTATGTATTTTGAGACTAAATGAACAGTTAGGTATAGTAGCATTAGTTTTACAGAATGTTAGATATTTTGTTTTGTCTGTATTTAAAGACAATAAACTGCATTCTAACCAAGTGGTAGTTTCTTTAAGTCCCTTTTCAGCTAATTTGTACACGTTTTCCCAGCTATCATCTCGGAAGAGAAGAACTGTGTCATCAGCGAACATCATAATATCAGTTTTATCCAAGGTTTTATTGCATAGTTCGTTGATATATACTAGAAACAAAGATGGACCAAGCGTACTCCCTTGAGGTACACCATACGTGCAATTACTAAAGTTACTAATATGTCTATCAATTTTTGTTCTCTGATTTCGGTTGGTAAGATAATCCTGAAACCAAAGGAGTGGTGTCCCCCTGATACCACAGTTCTCTAAGCGAGATATTAATATTGGAATCGAGACAGTGTCAAACGCCTTCTGGAGGTCTAAAAAGACCCCCAGACACTTTTGACCCTGATCAAGATAGTTCACAATAGTGGACGAAAGTTTGAGAACTGCGTCATCAGTAGATCTACCACCTCGGAAACCATATTGGTTATCCGAAAGTAGATTGTTCGATTCCAAATAGGTTACAAGTCTTTTGTTCATTAGTTTCTCTAAAATCTTTGACATAATGGTCAAGAGAGAAATAGGCCTATAGTTAGAAGTTATTGATTTATCTCCCGATTTATGGATTGGTACAACAATCGCTGATTTAAATACTGCAGGGAATATACCCGAAGAAAAGCTCAGGTTGCAAAGGTGAGCAATAGGTTTCGCTAATATATCTTTACAATACTTTATCACTTTTGTGGAAATGTTATCCCATCCAGTCGCACTACTTTGTTTTAATTGGCCAATTATATAAATAACTTCAGCTGGATCAACCGGAGGCACATAGAACGAGTAACAGGGAGTTTTAGACGATTTCGTGATATTAGCTAGTTTGGATTCTGTTATGTCAAGTTTATGAAGAGTTTTGTTTGCCAGAGATGCTCCCACACCAACAAAATAATTATTAACTTCATCAAGAGAGTCTGTCACATTTGGTTTTGTACCAAGGAGATCTTTTGCTGATTCAGCTTTAATACCAAGATTTCCTACTTCTTTTATCAAATTCCACGTCATGTTACTATTACCTGAACATAAAGCAAATTTAGCGTCATAGTATTGTTTTTTAAGTATTTTTATAGTTTTATTACAGATATTACGGTATTTTTTATATTGAGATTTAAGTTCAGTGTCATTTGGGTATTATAAATCCAAACTTCTTAGTTTCTGCTATCGAACATTAAAAGAATTTTTGCTCTATCTTTAAAATTGACCGAGTTATAAAGGCTTGAAATTCAAGATTAGACAGAGAGGCACATACCCACTTGTGACTAATCTTCATACAAAAAATCGTTTTTGGATGAGACAGACATATTGAAACTTTAAAAATAATTGTAAATTCGTTTTTCAACCGATTCTGTTTTTTCTTCGCAAATAGTCTGCTACTAATCTACATTAAAGTCAAAGTCAAAATTTTATATTCGAATTAAGATTTTTACAAATCATTTTTCGACGTCAAAGCTATCATGGATGGCACTACCATATATTTTTTTTAAATAATTCATAAAATATGGTAAATTCATAAAATATGGTGAACAGTCCGATCCCCTATTGAAGTTTTAACTAAGCTGCAAATGTATTTACGCGTACTACACGTGCCATGTCATCAAGTCGCGAGAATGAGACGAGCCACACCGCACAAGATGGCGTCGGTTGATCAGCTGATTAATTTATTGTACGGGCACGTGCCTCGCTCGGCGGCCTCTCCGGTCTGGATGAACCTTTAGTTAGAGTTAGGGGTCGTCGAGGAGAGCAGCCGTACATTAGCTCGCCAATTAAAAATGCAACACATTCGTTTCTGATATTATATTCGTATGTAGTGAAGATGTACTCTTATTTATTAGATAGTAGAAAATAGAGAGTATTAAATTCAAATAATTAAGATACATGTTTCACCTTTTATTTGAAATCCCCACTCTAAAGGGGGAAACTGTGAGCTGTGAGCTTTTATTATTATCGTATACGATACGAGTATCATTTATATACGACCTTTTCCGCCGGATCTTCAAATGTAATACATTTTTATTTTACACTGAAAGTTATTATTGCTAAAAAATACACAGAATTTTCTAAAATTATCGATAGTGAGATGACTAAAATCCCAGATTTAGTAAAGTACTCCTAGTAGTAGGTACGTCTTGTGCGTTATTATTAATTGTACCCCTATTAATTTTTTTAAATAAGCGTTTGAGTTTCCTTCACACTTTTGTAACGAGGCATTCGTCCTCTTTCCTGTTTTATGACTGGCAACCTTTCTTGCTGGCAGTTTTATCTTTCATTTTCAAATTTAGATTTCTTACGTTTCGATTTTGTCTTTTTCCTGCCAAATTCTTCACTTCATGTCCTGATCTCCGATAGTACATACTCGTACCTTAAGCTTTTTTACTATTCTCTACTATCTGTCAGTTAATATAATATAAAAATATATAAATACCCTTTTTCCCTTGGCCTGTGCCCTGGCTATTGCCACACTTTATATTATTGTCCTCTACAACATTCTTCGTGTAGTGCTCAGCAGCTCCGTGGCGGCTGTTAGGCCATAATTTAGAATTTGTAGGAAAACTATCAAAGTTGTCAAGTTTAAAGCCCCTTGTCAGCAAAATTGACAGTGCTCTAGATTTATATTCATTCATTTCTATCCAGGCATCATCCCCTGGGTTTTGAGTGGTGTGTGCCTCCATGAGTCTCGAGCTATCCGTGATTTTCTTTATTACTAGCCGGGTGCCCGATGGGATTTCCTATCCGAACAAATTTTCATGCCCTATACAACCTCTTTGTGAGGTCGAACGTTGGTCTTACACAAGTCTTACATTACAGCTCCTAAGATAAGAAGGTCTTCCTTAGGGGACGAATTTTATCAAACTTTAGGTCCATTTGCGAGTTGCATACTATCGATAGGCGAAAACGTTGCCATATCGACAGCTTTTTAATATTTACAATTCTGGTTTTCCATGATGCACTAAACAGGACGTGTAGTCGTATTAAAACTGTGTTTTACATATTCTCCCGTGTGTAGAACAGTTAATTAAAAATGCATCATCTCCCCGAGATTGCGGTGCGGGTATACACAGACATTCGACAGTAGCTATAGCAAGACGAGCCTTGACATGATTCCATACCACTCTTCGTACACACACATATTAATGGTGCCCTTATTACTCGTATAAACCACTTTGGAGTCTTGGCACATTCATTAGGTAAACATTTTGGTGGTGTTGAAAAAGGATTGTACCTACTGTTATAATACATCAATAGCTCATATACGTCCCCACCGAGGGGCTCGAGCCTACCCTGAATTAGGGCGATTAGGCCTTAGTCGACCACGCTGACCCAGTGCGGGTTGGTCGACATAGTTATTGTTATAATACGCTCGTGTTAAATTATAATAGTTTTATGTTTACAATACAATACAAATGCTTACTTAGCCAATTCTAAATACGTTTACTAAAAATTTGCATTTAAAACCTGCTCATAATTATTTATCTACGTTTTCAGCTGTTGATCTTTAATTTAGATTTTTATGATATATGTACAATTAAAAGGCACTGATACAATTAAATTACAATTAAAAAGTTCTTTATGAAAGACATGATTTTGTTTTTTTTTAAACGTTAGTTTGATATAAATATCCTAGTTTTGGTTTAGTCATGTTGAGTATTGAATTTGCAAGTAAAAATAGCCCGTTGTTTTAAATCAATAATTACCACTTGCTTATATAAACGCAAAAACATGTAAGCCCTTTGGGAAGTGGTCTTCGTCCCCGGACTGTTCTTTATATAACCTACCTACAAAAATAATGTTAAATGACCTCTGCTACAGCAGCGTAGCGACCCTTGCTACAGTATAGCTGCTACGAGAAACCGTAGCACTGGCTTTACACCCTAAGTGCTACGCCGTGATTGTGAAGAATTTCAACATTTAGTCTATGTTGATGATGATCTTTATTACAAATAATGTCTGCTTCAAATTATAGGTATTTCAAATTATCTTAATTATATATATATATATTAAAATATTTATAATTATTAAACATTTTTGCTTATGGTAGATGAATAAAACATCACCAAAATTCACATCAAATTGCTAAGGAGCTGTTGGATAAAATACATTAGGATAAAAAGTTCCACCCTCTTATTTTGCAACGGAAAATTTCCATGAGTAAGTATAATAAAAGCCCTTTACGATTCAGAGAAAAAAATACCAAGTTTATTCAAGAGCGAAGACAAGTTTGAGCGTTCATTCGAGTACCTCAAGTCAACAAACGTAATGAAATATGTAACAATACTCATACATCTCATGAAGCGCGTCTCATACAAAACATCCACGCATTCTTCACAGCGACGACGGACGAGCAACGTCTGTCATGTATGGACCAAAATACTGAGCTGTCCAAGGTTGGTTCGCGTTAAAAAAATTTAATAAACTAATCAGCTGTTCTTTCAACACTGGCTGGTGCGATAGCTGTTATTTTCTTCGTGTGAATAAAGAAGGGATGTGCACTTACGTGTATCGGTTTGAAAAAGGAACGCGGTCCAGTGTGGGGTGTTTGGCACTGTCACTTCACTGCGCGAGGCGGGCGGCGGCGCGTGCGGCCGGGCGAGCGGCGTGCGGAGACTGGGCTGTCTCGCCGGCGCCGCCTTGCCGCCGCCCGCCCGCCCTGGGTGCTCTAATCATGTACTTTCTGCTGATTCTGATATATTTCTGATTGTAATGTTATCAACTTGCGCGTGTACAACAGAAATCAAGGCGGACTTTGTTCACATCGGCTGAGAGAACCTCTTTACCCTTACGAGTTTAAGTAAGTCTTTAATTTATATTTTCTATATTATACAGGATGTTAATGACAGGTTTCTCGAACTAATCCAGTGCATTAATTCAGTATAATTATCATGTTGAACGAATTGACATCCAAAAAAGATTGTGTATTTTAAGGCCTAATTATTTTCTCCTACGCATACGCACAACAAGCAATCAGCCCATGTGGCGTCATTTATAATATGTGCTGCTGCTTTTATCATTCTAGTTAATTTAATTGCAAAAACATGCACATGGCACATGCATATAAATTATATTTTATATAGTAAAATCAAAACAGAAAGAAAATAGAATCATGGACCGACTGCGCCCTATTGTGGAGACGTCCTGTCCCTTGGACACTGTATTTTGTAGATAGTGTTGTATATAGGTAGTATAACTAAAATTATTGTGAAAATAAACTTTGTGCAGTTAAGAAAATAAATTCCCGACAAATCAATTACTTTGTTACTTAAAATGTAAAATATTCTTTGCAAAATAATAAATCTCTAAACACGAACACGTTTTAAAGACATTTAAAGAAATATCTGAGATAGCCAATTACTAAAAGGTCAAAAAGATTGCTTTTTAAAAGTGACATCAGGCTGTTGAAATTGTAGGTATATATATACCTACCTACCATAAAAAATGCAGAAGATGGCAGTTCTTCTCCATAGAAGAGCAGGAATTAAATATTACGAGTACGACGTCATAAGGTGATCATGTAAAATCCATATTTCAAGAAGAAAGTTTTTATGACATTTGACTTTTAACGTTTTAACGTTAAAGATTTTCTCTAATTCTGCAGGTTTTGCCTGCATATAGTTGCAACACCGTCTCCGCCCTTAACGCTCGAATAAAATTAATTTAATGGATAAACGGCTGACGACCATTGGAATCCACCCTCGGTTGGATTAAGTGCTTCGATGCATAAGTGCCATGCCATGCCATTACTACCAGTGATTTGACTTTTATTGCCAAAGCTGTATTAAAGTCGGCTTCATGGCGAAATAAATTAATAATAAAATTCTATTGCAATATTTTCTATTAGCATAACAATATTATGGAACGTTAGTACATATTAGTTGTAAATATTTTTGGAAAGGAAATAAAACCATGAGCGAACTTTAAACTTAACTTTAACTTTGAACTTCAAGGCCATTTTGTAAAGTTTTACTTCGAATAAACACTTTTTTATCTTCATCATAAATCATCTTAAAAAATATAACTTTATAAGAGCGTACTTTATAATCATCAATGTGTTGATTATAATCATAAAAGTTGTGTATAATTATTGAAGTTATATTTTAAGTTCAAAATCATGATTTGTTATCACCAGTGAAAATCACGCTGTAGCAGTTTTAGCTTCATATTTATTTAATTTTTTTCGGACCCACTTAATATTAATGCCTTTTGGCATCAATAGGGAAGTACATTTTTGTTCTATTCATTAATCGAAATATTTCAAGTTCCAGATAAACACATGAATAATAAGGCTTCAAAGTTGATAGTTAGACAGAGGTCCGATGTGTCATGTGACGTCATATGACATATACACCCGCCATAGAAATACTTATTTTTGTAAGAAGGACAGATATATTTGTTTAATAATGTTGTATCTAGTTTATTTTTTGATTAATTTCCATTCTGTTTTGACTGCCAGTATTCGATTTTTGTATACTTTCAGGCGATCTATGAAAAATACAATATATTTTAATGCATATTTTTATATGAATTCTAACTATGAGAACATATTTATTATATCTTCTATGCAATGTCTCCCGGGAGTAGCAGACTTCGCTGCTAAAACTTATAAGTTCGTAGTTCACCCCTGACCTTCACCGGATATGAAAATTATTCACGATAATTGAAGACTAAGGGAGACTAAGACTAAGCTACACAAACTAACTCCATTCAAGTAAAATATTTACTATAAATGCTAATGCCTAAACACTCAAAATTATTAAAAGTAAAAACGTTTTTTTTTACATAAAACGTTTTTAACGCACTAAAAAGTAAAAAATAATTTTAATTGTGATATTTATTGCTGTAGTACTTGTAGGACTTAAAACGAAAAACGTGGGATGAGGAACATGACGTGATTATGTTGTGTATTTGACGAGTTCCTATGGGCACCTTCCGGCTCCATCATGAGACCTTGGACATCACGTATAACCAAAGATCTTGTCAAGACAAATCCAACGAGCTCAAACACGACGAGGTTATGTTGTTTATTTTAGGAGTTCTATGGCTACCTTCCAGCTCTATCATGAGACCCTAGACATCACGTATGACTAAAGATCTTGTCAAGACAAATCCAATTAGCTCAAACACGACGAGGTGATGTTGTGTATTTTAGGAGCTGCTATGGCCACCTTCTGGCTCCATCATGAGACCAGCTCATGATACCATAATATTCATTGTTATTAAGGTTACATAAGTGTACCAAATTTTAGCACAATCGAATGACAGCAAGTGCTCCAAAAATGGGTTGCAAGATTCCACCCAAACAAACAAACAAACAGACAGACAAGAAAGCGAGTACCCATAGTACAAGCTCTGCTTAGTTTGGGATCAGATGGCCGTGTGTGAAGATGTCCCCACATATTGATTATTTATTTTTATTTTATTAGTTAATAAAAACGTTTTATAATAACACTAACTTGACTTGAAACTTTTAACATTTTAGATATTTCGTTATCAACTTACAAAATTGATCGTATGATTGATTGATTGGTTGAATTAGTTGATTGATCATTGTTTTTTTTTTGTTGATAGTTTTGATTGATTGAAATATTTTCTGTATCGATGTTTTTTACTACAAGAGCTTAAATTACATTATTTTATTAATGTAAGATTATATTTTATCAAACGGAGATGAACAGTCTTACTTTTGTCTGTACATTATCGGGAATAGCAGAGCAAACTGAAACTTTTAAATTGGTAGCTGGAGTGGGGCCGCGCCGGCAAACTAGTTTGACACGACAAGTCTTATTCTGACCGTTGGTGTCGATTCGGCATACGCCCAACTAAACTAAACTAAAATTAGTCCTGTCACTTTCTATCACTTTTAATTGAAAACCTTAAATTTCTGTGAGTTCGTTCTGCATAGCATAAACCACCAATCAAATAACACCACCAAAATACCACCATCCCAATATACTCGTTTTCTACGATAATTAACTAATAATTTTGCTCTCTGTCGGAATACTTCCGTTTTCACGGGCGGTTGCCGATCGAGTTGTGACGTCACTCCACAGCTCTGAAGCGATGTCTGTCGTCAATTATTGCCGACAACTGACAACCCCTCACCCCTTCCTTTGAGAGAGAAACTTCCAGTCGTCGGAATATCATCAATCTAAAAATAATAAAAGTCTACGTACTCGTATCAAGTTTGATTATTCTGTCTGTAGTAACTTGATAATTATAAAAAAATGTAACTATAAAATGAGCTCATCATCATCATTGTCGTGTGGGTTGTAAGGTCGACAACCGACCTCACAAACCCTGGTGTCAGTGTTATAGAGCCGCCAAAGGCCACCGACTTGGCTCGTGTAATGACTAGATAGTAGCCGGGACCAACGGCTTAACGTGCCTTCCGAAGCACGGAAACATCTTTCTTTTCGGACAACCAGGTGATTCAGCCTGCAATATCCTAACCAAACTGTAACGGGCGTCGAAATCTCGACCACTTGGCCACGGAGGCTGTGATGAAATGAGCTGATAACAACATCATTAATTACAACCTGCATTATAAGGTGCTAATGGGTATACAACGTGTTAGCTACGTAAAACCTTTCGGGTAGTGGGTCAGCCTATGAAACTTAACAACGTTTATTCCAAAAATTCCAAAAATCTAAAAAATACTTTTTATACAAACTGGTCGAATCAATTTGTATTGCGAATTTTAAAAAGTTGAGTTATGTTGTATTGTAGTTGTTGTTGTTGATCAGTTTCATAGGCTGACCTACCCGAAGGCTTAGCGTTATTTTGCCAACTCTTATTTATTTATTTCTGACCTACCGTGAAAATGCAAACGCTCTGAGTTTTTTTTTTAACTGAAGACCATATCATGAGTTAACGCTTGCAAGCTATAATTCACGATTTTAATTGTTATTTTAGATGTAGATACATAAAGTCTTCTAATAATAAATTAGAGCGTCGTTGGTCTAGTGGCTAGGGTCGCTGCCTCTCGTCCGGGAAACGCAGATTCGATCCCCACCACGTACTAATGTGTACGTTTATTCGACGCTCTTACTGTGAAAGAAAACATCGTGATGAAGCCTGCACACTCCTGCGAAGATAATCAAAGTTTATGTGTGAAGTCGACTAACCCGCTCTGGGCCAGCGTGGTCGACTAAGGCCTAATTGCCCTAATTATAGTAGGTAGGTAGGTAAGCTCGAGCCTCTCGGTGGGAACGTATATGAGCTGTGATGATTCTAATAAAGCAGAAAATTAAAAATTCGATACGAAATCTGTAAGTCAAAAGTCAAAAATTTTTATTCGAATTAAGATTTTTACAAATCATTTTTCGACGTCAGCTATCATGGATGGGAACAATAGTAATCTACCTATAAAGTCTGTTTGAAGTAGTGTTTTCACTAGCTACGGTCGTAGCCATCGTAGCGTTTGCTACGGCGTAGTAATCCAAGTATAAAACCAAACTTAATTTAACTTGTATAAAGCTATATCCTTTTACAAGCGAGAATATTCCCGCTACGTTTCTAGACTTTGTCACTGCACAAAGAGCACGTAAAAAGTGGTCACGTCCATAGTAATCTATCCTCGCGTCCCTCTGTCCACCGGTTTAAATTGCCGCATCCATCAGCTAGAGGGCTTTACAGGAAATTCATCAGACTGATGTTTTTACACTTCACTCTTTTTGCTTTCAACCGAACTGATAGTAATTAATGACTTAAGACAATAAGAGGAAGAGATACAATAGGGAAATAACTCGGTACCCTGTATTTCTTTCTCGTTGTCTTGGTGGGGTGGATAATTATGACAACTTAGGGTAGATAGCCTGACCTCAATATCATGGTAAAAATTATAAAAAAAATGTAGGTAGGATGGCAGATCATCTGCAAATGGCTTTATCTGTAAATTCATCATAATTTCAAACCTACCATCTAATTTTTTAGGACGTTCTTTGCTATTTTACAATTGATGAAATCTGGAATGGAGAAATTTGAAGATAAAGATATTTATTTGCGATAGATATGGTAGATACAAAGATGTTAGTATGATTTCTGATTAGTGATGTAGCACATATCTAGCCTATGTTTAGAGCATGCAAATGTCCATTTACTTACAAACTAGTACAATTTTGTCATGATTCAATTTTATGGTCAATAAATTCTTGCATGGAGTAAAAAGTGTGTTGCATTAGCCAAGATCTTAATCAATATTAATCGACATAGTTTGTTCAACAAGCGGTGAGCTGGTTATCAATTGTAGACCGACAACATCGGACGCAGATAAGTTCTAAGTATAACCGATGATGATGATGAGAGAATGGGATAGAGGAGATGGAACAATATAACCAGATAGCTGACAAAGAGTGAAAAAAAATTCATTATTATGAGACTAATCAGGACAGGTTTTTCAATAAACGAAGTATGATTAACAAAGTGACTATTTAAGACTTCTATTCTAAAACAATTTGGCAGTTTATTTTTACTACTGTATCAGAGAGCGCTGCTGCCCGTTCCCTGTTCAATGTGTAGTCCCTAAGTCGCCTCTTATGACACCCACGGGAAGAGTAGGGGTTGGTGACAAATGATCACCTGAGAAAATCTCATCGGTTTCGAGCGGGGGGGTCAGATAATTTGTCAGCTGACTGTACCATCTATTTTATTTTAATACTATTTTATAGTATACCCTGAATATGCTAAACAATAATATCTACACGTATATTTTAGTTGGAGATGTGATGTAGGTAGTTGAATGGCACAACGTAGACTTGGAGTATAGCGTCCTAGTGACCTAGAGTCTCTTAGGAGAGCTCCTATATTGCCTGTATAGGTCAACGAACCTAAAACCTATTTGCCTATTTTAGGCACGGGTTTTGTTAGTAAAGGTAGTTACTGAAACACCGGAAGCTTATTTCAACTGATGTTCTAGAACTAAACAAAAACAACTTAACATCGCATTAAGTTTGATGTTCAAAAATATACAAATGCATCATCAACATATACGTCCCCACCAAGGGGCTTATATATATTTGTAAATAAATTATTAAAAGTAGTTTTTAAATAATTTCTAACTTTTCCATCTCTAAATATATCACCACCTTATAAACGTCCCTAAAGGTGAGCTGTACCTTAAACTAGGGCCCAATAAAACCCTAATCGACCACCGGCCTTTATAAATGCAATTTTTGTGTGATAATTACATTCGCACCCAGCTTGATCTTAACATAGTTTCTAGCGGCGTTAACACTAGCTATGTTTGCATTGGTATCCTTGATGAAAATCTTCCATGGCCCCATAAAATATGACTACAGCATGGTAACAGGCCGTAAATTTCCTTGCCTACTCAAGCTTGGAACAACACTCCCAGCGCCCCATAAAACTTTCATGGGCTGTAATCAAAAATACGTGCCACTGGCCATTTCCTGGTACTCCCTGAATGGAAAACTGGAGCCGAGATTGCTTCTAGAGGTCATAAAATATATGTTTACTTGTCTGGAGATATGGTAGGCTCTAAAAAGTGTGTATTTCCATTACGCTTATCGTCCAATGAAATGCGTAGAGTCTTGTTCAGACTGAAAATAAAAATTGAACGACAGTTCTTTCCATTTTTTGCGGTTTTTCTAAAACAGTTGCCAGAATTTTATTTCAATGGACAAATGAGGGAGGAATCGCCCTAATTCAGGGTAGGTTCAAGCCCCTCGTTGGGAACGTATGTGATCTGATAAGAGAGGATTACTATGAAAGTATACATACATACATACATAGTTATATTGGGAGATAATTTTTATTCGTAAATAAAACACAAATCATAATCGTACATTGAATTATAATGATTTTATTCAGTTGCTTGTCTGGCTCCTTAGATAAGTACTCAGGCTTGTGCACCTTAAAATATCCTGCGCATCTGACCGCTCCCGTCATCATCATCATTGGGAACGATCACTGAGTTTTTTAATAAAGCTATCTAGTAAAAATTACGATAGCTTCTACGAGTATTATAACACAACTCAAAGTGCATAAGATAATGTCACAGCCATTTGTCGTTCCACAATTAATACAAGTTATTTGATATCTAAACCCATTTAAATGCAAAGGCTGTACAGAGACAGACGGACTGAATACATAGCAGACGAGGCAGCGTTCAATGCACAATTTACTCCAGTTCTTGAGGTAGCATAGCAAGCGGCGACAAAATAGGTACGTTCTCAAACCGCATGCGATACCAATTTAACCAAACCACCACAGTAACTTCAGCGAGCTAGTCAAATAACGAAAAAGCTCAGCCTTGTAGAACAACGTTATTCTGCAATTTTTCCAAAACCATCTTCTTATGCTAATGATCATCAGTATATCGAGACATTTTTATGAAAATTCATTTTTTTATTACAAAATTCGAGAAAAGTTCTGAACAGCCTGTTATTCAGTTTTACCTACCACCTGACAGGTGTGGTGTTATTTAACTAACGAAATCCATTGATCTATTTTACCCGTAGAAATAAGATTATTTCTTGAGGTATTTATTGCTTACGAGTATTTATTAATCCAATGAGGGAATTTCTGACAGTTCTTTTAAAAATAAAAATAATAGTTCTAAATAAGATGATAGATGGCGCCAGATGTAATTCATGGATTCTTTTTTATAAACCCTTTTATGGCCCTGGGCGACTCGCCGGATTTCTTCGGATCCACGCATCGTCAACGCCATCTACCGAAATATTGTGAACTATTTTTTTTTAATTGGCTGTCGGAAAATCCCCCATTCACATTTCATTTGAATCAACACATAATGCTACGTTTTACACGTCTGCCCAAAAAAGAAGTGTAATGTGTTTATGGTTTATGTATGTTTGTATGTGAGCTTCTTTATTCCACCATAACTTCTAAATGCCTGAACAGATTTGGATATGTGGGGTATCGTTAGAATCCATACATCAGCCCGAGTGACACAGACTATAAATTTAGATGATTGTACAATGGAAACTTTACCACACTGGAAAACTGATAATGTGGGCGGAACAGCTGGTTGATGAAAACCGGCCAAGTGAGAGCCGTACGCGCATTTGAAGATCGTACAGATCAAGTAAAAACGCCGTTAAATCACGTTTCTTTTCTTTATTTAAATTGTTTGCTGTTAAAGCGGAATTAGAAATATACTCTCTCATTTAAACTGTCTTCCTATTTGTGTCATGAGATCTCAGAGGAAATAAAAGACTGCTTCGAATCTTTGCATGAGATACATGCCGGTGACGACAGCCAGTCAGGCGGATGGATGGATGGACTAACGAACAGAGGCTTGTTCCATCGGCATCCTTTGAAAATGGAACACTAAAAATTTTTATTTTTTCACACACTAAAATTATAGGCTTATAATTGCTTTCTGTACCTCTATAGCCGAACTTTGTCAAAGCCTTGCTACTTAATAGAGCTATTGCTATGCGCCAGACGTCGGGACACAATAATCATATTACCGTAACTCTACACTTAAATGCAAACTTGCTCTCTTCAGACAGCTGACGTCTGACAGAAGTTCTCTTGACGCTAGTTCATTACGTAAGTAGAAGCTATTACATAGCTTCAATCAATGCAAATAGGTATTGAAAGAAAGTTAATACATATTTGAGAGACGGGTAATCGCGGTAAATAAATGGAATTCCTTTTTTTTTTTAAAAGAAAGAAAGAATCACTAGGGGGAGATATTTCATGATTTGATCTCTAGCATTGCCGGGGATTA
The DNA here is from genome assembly GCA_951230895.1 of Carpatolechia fugitivella. Taxonomy (NCBI): domain Eukaryota; kingdom Metazoa; phylum Arthropoda; class Insecta; order Lepidoptera; family Gelechiidae; genus Carpatolechia; species Carpatolechia fugitivella. Next base: position 4,544,940 of record OX579664.1, read on the forward strand.
TGACCTGTAACTCTATGAATCTAGGTGGTCGGACCTAAACTAGCAGCTTTGTACAAAAAATAAATTCAGTTAAATTTGTTAAATACCAATAAAATTATAAAATTTACGTCATGAAGCGTATCAGCAAGACCTTAAATTATAATTTACTTCTGTACCGTAACCCAAGCACCTCTATCGATATTCACAAAACCTAGCTTCACAAATAAGCCCACAGAATTCTTGTTGCCTTCACAAACATAGGTATAGACATCATTGCCCTCTTTCAGTTGTTCATTAACAACAAACTTTATTATATATTCAGCAAAGCTGTTTCTTCTGTGCTCTTCTTCGCAATATAAATGGCATAGAAAGTTGTATTCGTTAAGACAGACCCAGGCTAATAGTTTGTCTCCCGAATAAAGACCGTATGACCTGCCATTAGAGGCGAATACCGAGAAGTAGTGTATGGACTCTGGATACTTGAATGGCCAGACCTCGTTGATGTGTGGGAGATGCTCTGCTCTGAATGCTGCTACGTAGGTGTTGTTTGGGGATCTAAAATGACGTAGAATTAGATAGAAGCAGCTTTGTACTAAAAATATATTCTTAACCTTAACTAGACATCATACATATATTATGTAGCAGGTCAATAAAGGGTATCTTCCAAGGATTTCTAAAGACCACTAATCTTCGATAGTTCAGATTGTTGCTCTAACCACAACTTTAACAAATAATTATTTTGTTACGAAAAAAAATTACAAGTGCTTGTTATGTATCACCGCAGCTCTTTTTCAAATTCTTTCTTCTGTATATTCATTAACCTATGAATAAAGATTCAAATTGATGCAATATCTCCTTCAGTTACTTATTTTGGCGTAGCGTACATATATGTTAAGAATCACTTATACTTAATCAAAGTACCCCATACAGTTAAATAGTTACCACTAGGGCTCATTCGCGGAATTACAATCTAATTATTAATTTTAGTTCGTCCATCCTTTTTTCCTTTTAAAGACAAAACAGAGATAGGAGACAGACATCCTAATTTTAGAGCTATTAAACATCGAATTTTGACCTGAAGGATGCGTCGATTGCACAATTTTTAGTCCGCCAAAAAGATTCTTTAACATATAGATGTTAAATTAAGAATCTTATTTTGAATAGTCAAAATAATTTAATTAGTTCATTTTCTCCTTTTCATTTCTCTGAAAAACGAAATGAAAAAGATGGATCTTAAAATAAGTTTGATTTAAAGTAAGATTTTCTGAGCCGGGGCCAATACTTACCTTAAATCTTCAAATGGCTTCGTCTTGCAATCCAAAAAGAAAGTTTCAACCATGCCAACATCGTACATCAAGAAGTCCATATTTCCTTTAATATTGTTCAAGCAGTGCAAAATGATGGAGGACACACAGTCAATGCAAACCTTCCGAGTCCAATCTATCAATTTGGTGTTAGCTAGCGCATGTGCTAACTTCCTGGTATCTTGAGATGTAGAGAAGAGCATGCATTCTTGGACGCCATTAGGCTGAAACATGAAACATGGCTTAAGTTTGCAAATGGTTTTGGAGTACTATCTGTCTATATATAGTACTGAATAAATACTTTGCCGCTATATTCCGAGCTATAAGTTTGGAAATTTGATTAAAAAAGCGTACCTATTCAAAAGAGCAATAAATATTTTTTATCAAAATAAAATCCCATACTGCAAAGCCAATCTGAAACTAGTCGTCAAAAAAATTATAGTTTTTATACCCAAATCCGATGCAACTATTTATGAAAAAATAAAATAGGTAGTTATAAAATATTTACGTGAAAGCGAACTTCTGTACAAATTCCTTTCTACACCGCCACCCTTCTATAATTTTACCTGACAGCTTCTCACCTTTACATTAATGGCCACAAACCCGTCATCCATGTCTCCCCACGGACAATACACCTTAAACTGAAAGGCGTCCCTGAGGTCAGGGTTTTTGAGGTTCACGTGAAGGGAATAATATCCGGCAACATTCAGGGGCCAGAGGCGCCTCAGTTTCTCTTGAAGAACATGCCATTTTTCAACTGGTAACTCTACTAATGGCTCCATTTCATTATCAACTTCAAAACTATTCATACGTGTACGTAGATACTGCAACAAATAATTATAGGGACAATAATTGATTTATTAAACCGACTTTTTAAGCATTAGAAAAGATCAGCCTTACATAATTTAATTATCACAATGGAAGTGTTACTTACTTACTTACTTAGTACACTATACCTTTTTAAATTATAGGTAGTAAGTAACCAAACTTACTTATAAACAAGCTGGATTTACAAAAACAGCACTGCACACATACTGAATAAAAAATAAAAACTGCTGTCTCTGCAATGGCAACAGCAGCGTAAATACAAGCTGCATATGATTTAAAACTACACAACAACCAGCAACAACAACAGTGACAATTCAGCCTTGCTTGAGCAGTAATCTGCGCATGAGTTGACCAATCAGAAGCTTGGTATGCAGTGCTGCCAGCTATTTAGAAATCAAACACGAGTCGACTCGGTTACTCACTGGTAAAGTTATTCGAACATGAAGGTGTATTATGTAATAACTATGATCTAACTGTGTTAAATCAAAACAAAATAACAATCTCACTGAGTTGTGCACTACCAGTCCACAAATCGAGCTATCAGTAGTTATCTACATGTGAAATAGTGTTAGTGGGGCGTCTATTAATATCACTACTCGGTAAGACTGCCAGTTGAAGTTGTCACACAACATTCCCAACGAATCATGTCTTTGGACTCCTTGGTGCATTTACCAATACAAGACTGGCGAAAATTACAAGAAGTCTTCAAATTTGATTGGCCGAGAGGCATATCTGGGTACACTATACTTGATAATCAGCGCAAATGGATGCAAGAAGGTGTCGATTATGGTTTCAAAGTGTATTGTCCATTTGGTGATGTGTGGAATGGGATGATTGCTGTTAATGAAAAGGTGAAGATTATCACTGGTACTTACACGTGTATTCTAAAGATTGAAATGATTTATTTTTATTTTGATGATTAATGAAAAATACTCTTTTAATATGCCTTTTTTTTTAATTCTGTTATGATTGTCGTGTAATATCTCATGTAGTTTAAAATACACCGTGAAATTTACATCGTTTTGTTCCCGCCGTGTAGTGATAGTACCCGTCAAACTGAACAACTTTTCACGAAAAAAAAATTTCCTGCGACAAAAAAATTTTTGGTCTCTCCATACAAAGTGAGACTCCCGAGCGACCCATTTTGTATGGAGAGACTAAAAACTATTTTGTCACTGGAATTTTTTTTTTCGTGCAAAGTTGTTCAGTTTGACGGGTACTATCACTACACGGCGGGAACAAAACGATGTAAATTTCATGCTGTATTCTTCACATCAAACAAATCGAAACACTGTTTTGTAAGGAATAATTAACAGAAAATTATAATAATTATAATTAATAATTATAGGAATAAATGTCGTTTAATGGTGAGTAATGAATGATCGATCACATAGGATTTGAAAACCTCATATTACTCACTCACTATTAAACGACAATTTTGACATAATATTTCTAAGTACACACATTTTTCTGTTATTCCTTACAATACATAAACTTGCAAGGTGTATCGATTTTTTCGATGAGATGTATATAATAATAATAATAATAATAGTTTAGTTTTGCGCCGCGTGGTGATGGCAGAGTAGAATACATGTGTCACCAACCCCTACTCTTCCAGTGTGGGTGTCGTAAGAGGCGACTTAGGGACTACACATTGAACAGGGAACGGGCAGCAGCGCTCTCTGATACAGTAACCTTTAAATCTGCGATCTCCAACCCGCCTGCCAAGCGTGGAGATTATGGCAAAACCCTGCACTTAAGTGGAGGAGGCTCATAGTCCAGCAGTGGACTGTAACGGGCCGTTGATGATGTTGAATAATAGTTTCAAGTTTCAAGTTTATTAATCCATAACAAAAGTACATTGTGTTGAAACATGTCTCATGAAAGTGTTAGTAAATAAAAGAAACTTAGCCTATTGTTAGTAATAACTTCAAATACGGAGCATAAAAGAAACGGTACTGTCAAACATACGGCAATAATGGTGTGACATGCAGGTCACAGTCTCTCGGCAGTCCAGTCTCTCGGCAATCATGGCCAGAACAGTGTTGGCGGTGTTATAACGTATTTGTTTACTAAAAAACCCCGTAATCAAAAAAGAATATAATTGGACAACACTTATTAGTACTGATGGACAGCAACTGACAGGTCAGTTCGTTATCTTCTTCTTCCGGTATGTCTTATACATAAATTTTGTCTTCGTTTTCTCTTTACGATACGTAATATCCTTTCGTCGCATCATAATATTAGGTTCCGTATTTTAGACAACAGTAGAAACCTACGCCTTTTCATTTCGCTAATATGCTAAATAATAATAGATCGTAAAATAAAAATTAAATTTCCTCTAATCTTACGTATTATTTTATTTCAGATGACATTTTACGAAATCATCATACAATGTCCTACCGACAATACAACAAAATTGGAAGAAGCTTTGAAGAGCTCCAACCGAATAGATTGGGACCGTAAAATTATAATACCATTTGCGCCAAATCATATAATAAACTGTATAGAGAAGGTAGTAAAGGAAATCGACGTAGAAATAGATCACATATTACCAAGTGAAAGCTTTATTCTGAATAAAGATGCAGCAGTTTTTAAGGATTTAAGGTAAATTATACCTTTTTTTTAGAGTAGACAGATTATTTTGTTTTTATTTATTTATTTATTACATTTAAGTCTTAAGCTAATACTTTGCATTTATATGAGTGTAACAAAAACATGCTTTGGTTTGTCCTATAGTAAGTAAGAGTATGCCGTGTGGTGACGGCAGAGTAGAATACATTTGTCACCAACCCCTACTCTTCCCTCCCATGGGTGTCGTAAGAGGCGACTTAGGGACTACACATTGAACAGGGAACGGGCAGCAGCACTCTCTGATACAGTAACTTTTTAATCTGCGATCTCCAACGCGCCTGCCAAGCGTGGAGATTATGGCAAAACCCTCCACTTAAGTGGAGGAGGCTCATAGTCCAGCAGTGGACTGTAACGGGCCGTTGATGTTGATGAAGTAAGGGTATAGAACAGTAATGAAGAAAATTTGTAGCACAGAATTTCGCGATTGAGTTCAATTCATTAATTCCTTATCTAATACTTTAAACAGGCAATTTTCATCGACGAGCCAACAACAAGTCCTCACTAAGCTCCAGCGCTCCAAGGCCGATGTCATCACAGGCCTTGGAGTGGGATTGGGCTATATAGTCATCATCATATAGTAATTAGAATCTCGAAAACCTTTAGTAAGGGGCGATAGATCGATCTATAGCTAGGTTTCATTCGTAGTGAAACGGGTTTTCTCCGTGTTTTCAGGCATTAAAATATTGCTAGGCAATATCATTAGAATACATAGGTAATTTCACCATCTTTGATAACGTGACATTAGCTCAGTCGGAAAATCGCGAGATCTTGAGTTGGAACCTTCAAGTTTTCTTTTTTTACTCATGTTTTCAATATTTTCTCGTACTTTTTATATTTTTATCTTTAAACAAAAAAATATATAACGGAGAAATCTAAATTTATATATTTTTTCTTAGACCGAAAGTTCTCCAACTCACATAGTAGCGAAATGTTTGTTGTTACTTATATGAAAAAAAAAATAAGAGTCATGAGTTCAAAAACCGGATGTTCTACGAGCAAAGCTCGATCGCCCAGGTACTTATAATTATTCGCGTCTGATGTTAAGACTACCATTTAGCAGATAATTTTAATAAGCTCAATCCTTTCAGTAAAGTACCTACAGTTTTTTCTTGTTTTAGATTACGTCCATCTGTTTCCTTCGGCCTCCTAAGCCTTGATCACCTCGATTTGGTCGACTCTAAATGGCCTCACCGATATCCTGGCTCAGATTGGTACTTCGAGCTGCTCATCAAAACCAACTCAGGCTATGGCCTTTTTAAAGACAAAAGCCTTATCTCTTGGGTCTTCATCAACGAGGCTGGCACTCTCTGCCATATGTTCACTCTAGAAGAACACAGAAGACAAGGATATGCAGAATTGCTGTTAAAGATTGTTTGTAATAAGTTATTGGAAGAAGAAAAAGATGTATTTGCTTTTGCTGTGAAAGGAAATGAAGGCGCTTGCAAGTTGTACAAGCAAGCTGGATTTATAAACTTTAGTGGAGTTGCTTGGTGTTATTTAACAATGAAACAGAAATTCTAAGTACGCATAACTTGGCAAAAGACAAAACAGTTCAGTTCGTGACGACAAAACTTAATCATACGAGAACTACAAGTATTAGCTTGCACATAAAAATAATAAAACATCATTTGTTCAAAATATATTTCGACATTTCTCATTTAGTTCATGCTAAACTAAAACAATTTTCGAAGATTCATGCTTTGAATCTTTACTTCATCAGTAGACAGGATTTACTTCAACTGAGGAGCTAGAATAGAAGTGTCTTGTGGATTCAGAGCTCCACTTGGAATACGCAAAGTCATTAATTTATTAGGGAATGCTTGAGAAAATATTAAATGTTCTTAGGTGAGAATTCTCATGAATGAAATATTATTATTCAAGAAAAGCAATATGTTAGTTGGTCCCTAATTTTACTATCTTATTTAATAAGAGACCTAAGCTATTAGATTAGATTAGATTAGATTAGATTCATTTATTTGCAATCATGTATATAAATTGTAGGTATTAAATATAATAAAGGTAAGTGGCATACATGAACCCTGTAAGGGTGTTGCAAAATTATTTAGGTAATTTAAATTGAAAACAGATCCAAAACAATGCAATCCAAAATTAACAAAAATTAAATTGTAAAATATAAAATTCTTTAAGTTATTAAATTAAAATAGATTAAAATAAATAGATTAAAATAAATATTCTCATAGCAGTCAATTTCAAATAAATAACATTGTAAAATACTAAATTGTAGAGTGTATAAATTCATTCGATAAAATAATTAAAATTAAATAGTATTGCAAATGATTTTACACTTAAAATATCTATTATTCTATATCATAATTTGCTGTGTGCATTGGAATTTTATTTTATTTATCAATTAGTTTGTCATGAATATACTCGTCAACTGAGTAATAACATTTTTGTAGTAGGAATGTTTTAAGCTCGCTGTAAAAAGTCGAATCCTTCTCCCTGCTTCTAATCTTGTAAGGTATTTTATTATATATAACTATTGAACTATAGTATGGGCTAGACTTAAATAATTGTAGTTTAGGGGCGGGAAGTTGCAAAAGGTCTTTCCGACGGGCACTTTTTATAAACTCGTATAGATGCAGGTTCTTTCTGACAAAGTTTGCCGTCTCTAGGATATATATGCACGGGAAGGTTAGCATTTTGTACTGTATAAATAAAGGTCTGCAGCTTGCTCTTTGTTTTATGTTATATATTATACGCATGCATTTTTTCTGTAATATAAACAAGTCTTTTGCGTCAGTACTGTTTCCCCAAATGTTAACTATGGCACTGTATTAATTATGGCACTGTACCTCGCAAGAGATTTTGAAAGTATACATACTTTCAAAAGAATCAGAAAAGCTTAATAATGAAATAATATTGTATCAAAGAAAATGTGAGGTCGAGTCAAAACTTTTTGTTTGAAGGAAAGCTCCTACACAAGCAACATGATTAAACAACTTAAAGCATTTGAGTTTCTGTTTTAATGAGGCGTTGTAACCGGTATAGAACAGAGTTACCTCCTGAAAAATAAGTGCTGTTTATTTAACACAGGCATTTTATTTTAATTATATTTTATTAAAATAATTAAGGGTACTATATCTATTTAGTGTCTACATCATAATATTATTTATTATTTTATTATATTATTGGAAATGTGCAGGTAAGGTATAAGATGAATCTCTTTATCTGGTAACACTGTTTCATATAACTCTGCTCTAATGTATGAAGGAGGTCATTTGCCTCAACCACTACGTCATCACAACAACCAGATTGATAACTAAACAAGTCCCTGAATCATTCCACCCTGACGCACGTTTTAGGTTATCTCGAATGTAAATACCACAAAATAGTGTCAACAAACTATGATATGGAAACATTTTCCTAGTAAGTAGTTTGCTATAGTGAAATACCACGTGAAACACTAAAAATAAACTATGAATAGTGAACCGTTTCATTCTTTAAGTGTGGATAAGTGGGAGGACCTCAAACGGGAGTTCAAATCGGACTGGCCCAGCGGCGTTACAGGATTCTATGCATTGGAGACTTTAGAAAAATGGCTAAATCAAAACCTAGATTATGGGTTTCGTGTATTGAATCCCTTTGGGGATGCTAAAAGTGGGGTAGTGGTTGTCTTGAAAGACGAGGTAAGTCTGAATAAGCCTGGGTATTTATTTCAATTGTTGATTTAAAGTTTAAAATCTCGTCATTTTTGCACATTTAAAAACTATCTATTTATTTTTCTGGTTATAAATCGTGATTTGACCCATGAACCCAGTTTTAAATTGCTGACTTGATTTCTGTCACTCTTTTGCAGAAAGATTTCATAGAAATGTTGATCGAATGTCCTCAAGATGACACCACTAGATTAGCGGAAGCACTTAAGAGCACCAAGTTGATAGACTGGAGTAGAACGATCGTCGTCCTTTTCCCTCACAAGCGTGTCGTGGAATGTTTAAAAGGGATAGCTGGAGACATCGATATGAACGTAGAATGGGAACATTCCTTGAGCCTTTTCATTCTGGATAAGGATACGCCTTTATCTGATGTCAGGTAATTAGGCATAGAAGAATTCTTATTTTTAATAGTTTAATAAGAGCATATAATAATTAATAGATTGAAGCTAGATATTTTTAGCTAAGCTGACGTAGTTTCAAGTTATGCCAAGAAGAACAAACAACCAAGCAAATTAATTTTGAATTTATATTGTTAGAAATTTTAGGTGTTCGGCGAAAGTGATCCACAGAACTAATGAAAGAAAGTATGTATCTCATATTTTTCAGCTTACCACAAGGATTCACTTTCAAACTCTTAACGGAAGACTACACAGACCTGGCTGACTCCACCTGGCCTCATCGCTACCCTGGCTCCACTAAATACTTCCAGCTCCTCATCCGGAGCAAGTCTGGCTACGGACTGTTCAAGGAAGACCAGCTCGTGTCCTTCGGCTTCGTCAAAGAAATGGGAGCACTTGGGCATCTTTACACGCTGGAAGAACACAGGAGAAAGGGATATGGAGAAATGGTTACGAAGTTGATCTGCAATGAACTTTTAAAGGCAGGAAAGGATGTGTTTTCGTTCTGCGTGGGAGGAAATTTACAGTCATGTAAAATGCATAAGAAATTGGGTTTCACCGAGTTTGATAATGTATATTCTGTACAACTAAAGCGTAAAATATAGACAAATCAGTAGTTTTTTTTCTGAATTGGTTATTTTTTTTGAGCATTCCCCGTTTCAATTTCCTCTGTATCTTGCTTTTAGTTTATCGCACCGATCTATATTTGAAGCATTGGAAAAATTCAAAATCAACCTCCCTATATAAATGTATTGTAAAAATAAAAACATTAACCCTTTATTACTCGCGTGGGGTATATTTTACCCCACGGAGGTTTTGAAGCGTTGTATCTCCACCAGTTTTAAAATTACCGCCACGGCGTTCCCAGTAGCTGCCTAAATACCTCCCCCCGCCCTGATTCAGTCGCGAGCGCAGCTCCGTACCGTGTGGTTGTGCCAGGAGATCGCGTCTGGGGTATATATTGCCCCACGCGAGTATTAGTGCGACTTTTTTCGGCAAGTGAGTATTATGAGTATTAGATTTTTTATTGTATTATATAGATTCAAAATGTTGAGTTTTTTATTCGTCCGTGTTTTTAATTTGTTTACATGTTTCTTTTTTAGGTTAGAACGCTCGAAATGGCAAGTCAGCGGATTTCTGACCAGTAAATTGGTCAGATTTTATTAGAAGCAGAGGAGGAAAGCATGCTGAAGTTCAGAATGCTGGCTCCACGTCCAGAGCCGGTCCATCTTCAACTTATAAAAGATGCCATATGTGCCCAAGGTCGAAGGATAAAAAAATAAGATTTGTGTGTGCTAAATGCCACCAGCAGGTCTGTCATGACCACTCCATCATGATATGTGATGAATGTACTGATTAAAAAGTTCCTAGATGTATCGATTGATCTCTTAATTAGTTTACCAAAAATGTTGATTATGAATACTGTTATCCTTTAGTACAAAGTTGATTCTGTCTAATTTCTATAATAAATATAATACAAAGTGATTAAGAGTGTTTTTATTATACTTTTGAAATTGGGGTTATATATACCCCACGCGAGTATAAGTGCAATTTTATTGACGCGAGTAATTAAGGGTTAAATACCTACTTATTTTCCAAAACAGTACAGCGTCTATCAAATTAAAATTAAAATCACCAATCTTTAGAAAGAGGCGTCAAGCAAGGCGATCCACCAAGGAAGACGCCAAACCTTTGCTTCGCCGACGATATCGTTCTGGTTTCTAAGTCTGCTTCTTAACTGAAGCTATTGCTGAACGACCTGAGCACGGCAAACCTTGAGGTTGGACTGAAGATAAATATTGAAGACCAAAATAATGAGCAATAGGACCGAACATCAGATATATGTAGAGGGGGGTAAAAAAAAACTGTGACGAATACGCGCGAATATAAAATTTGGCGGCTCTTCAAATGAAAAAAGTCACGTAATTCAAATTAAAAAAGTTACCTATAATATTATTGATAGTGAATTAATTGTTATTTTTTAATATAAAAACGTAAAACTGCAATCTATTACCGATAAAACCACGAACTAAAAACAAACGCGATCGAGTTGCACAGAGATGTTTCGTTTTCAATTACCTATAATGATAATCGGAGACATACCAAAAATGCATTTATTAATTCCTAGAAAAATGACCTCTTTGCGACGACGACGGGACAGCTTATCATCAACATCAACGGCCCGTTACAGTCCACTGCTGGACTATGAGCCTCCACCACTTATGTGGAGGGTTTCGCCATAATCTCCACGCTTGGCAGGCGGGTAGGAGATCGCAGATTAAAAGGTTACTGTATCAGAGAGCGCTGCTGCCCGTTCCCTGTTCAATGCGTAGTCCCTAAGTCGCCTCTTACGACACCCACGGGAAGAGTAGGGGTTAGTGACAAATGTACTCTACCGTCACCACACGGCTACTAGACTACTAACAATAATAATATTTCCAGTGGAACTCGTACTTGGCCTTCACCTTACAATTACGTTTTTGCGTCAGCTACGCAGCTGTCGATTCTTATTTATTTTGCAATTTTTGTAGTGTGGTGTTGTGTGATTGGTTAAATGTGGATTTGTATAGGAAAGTAAACTGATTAAACAAATTAAACGTGTCCGCCATTAATTCAGTGTGCTCAGTAAGGTGAGTTCTGTATGCTATCATGGCATTATTTCGTATGGTTTGCTGCTTCGCTGATTACTTGTTTCGCTACAAACTTCATTTTACGAACTTAGTGTTGAAAACAAACACCAAATCAGTTAGGCCACGCTTTTCCTGCTACCTTTGTCGTACTTTTTCACCCTTCGCCACTCCATATTAATGTAACTATTTCATCATACGAATAGAATATTCATATGATGAAATAATACAATCAATAAGCATTTTAGAAAGTTTATACATGTTACATTTCCCTAAATAATCATTGGTAGATTGTAGCTATAGATATATTGTGATAAGAAAGATATCATACATACTACACGCACAACATACATACATACAGATATACGAGTAGATACGTATCTAAGCACACGCTATAAGTGCGACAGGAAATAGGCAAAGCGTGAGAGTGAAAGAGATAGCTATTTTATTTTTATTACTAAAATATTACTGGCTGATAATATTTTTGAAAAAAGTATTTTATATTTTTAATGTCAACAACAATTTGTTCTTATTATATTGGTACTTTTCTCTCTTTAAGAATCGAATGATGCTGGCTGATTAATCTGGCGTTCTTCTCCACAGAGGGCGTACACTGGTAGTGAACGTGCCATCCATGATAGCTTTGACGTCGAAAAATCTTAATTCGAATAAAAAAAATTGACTTTGACTTTAATAAATAAATATATATCTGGGGACATCTCACACACGGCCATCTGATTCCAAACTAAGCAGAGCTTGTACTATGGGTATCAGAGAGCTGATTATACATAATAATAGCAAATAATTATACAATACTTAATAAACAACACCCAGACCCAGACACAAGGCAAACACAAGTGCTTATCACACGAATGTTTGCCCTGGCCAATAATAATAATTATAGAGACAGTAGACATAAAAATGTAATGAAAATCGCACTACTTCCTTCGTAAGTTCAATTTTCGATCAAGGTGTATTGAAACATTCTTTACTTTTCGCCGGAAACGGTTCGAATGAGTGAATAAAAGAGGCCTAAGACGGCATTCACGACTCGTTGGATTGATTTGTTTGTTAGTTTTCGCAAACGTTATTATTTTGTTGCAGCGATTTTTGTACGTACCACATATTTTACCAACATTCCTTCTTATTTTAAATTCCTTGTAATTTACCCAAATTGAAACATTTGCCTATCACCGTAGGTATTTCACTACATCACATTAAAAAATTATTATAAATGTAAAAGTATGTTTGTATATTTGTTCCGCTTTCACGCTTAAATTACTGAACTGATTTGGATGTTTGAATGGAGATAAATAATTGTACCCTGGAAACTGGGATTAAGACATAGGATATCTTTAACGGAAAAAAATGTTATTTCCACCGGAAAATCTTAGTTTTGTTATTCTATTTTGCAAAAATATTTCAAAGAAATACTAATATCTGAATGATCGTGGTCCTTTTCCCTCACAAACACAGAATGTCTGAAATGGATTCCTGGAGACATCGATATGAAGATAGCGCAGGACAGCCCTTGACTCTTTTCATTTTGGATAAGAATACTCCATTGTATGATGTCAGGTGAGTAGACAAATAGTAATTAAGTGAAAATACTGTTTACACAGGACCGGTCGTTGTGGGGAACCTTGGGCTCCGCCTTTGTCCAACAGTGGACGTCTTTACACAGGACCGGTCGTTGTGGGGAACCTTGGGCTCCGCCTTTGTCCAACAGTGGACGTCTTTACACAGGACCGGTCGTTGTGGGGAACCTTGGGCTCCGCCTTTGTCCAACAGTGGACGTCTTTACACAGGACCGGTCGTTGTGGGGAACCTTGGGCTCCGCCTTTGTCCAACAGTGGACGTCTTTACACAGGACCGGTCGTTGTGGGGAACCTTGGGCTCCGCCTTTGTCCAACAGTGGACGTCTTTACACAGGACCGGTCGTTGTGGGGAACCTTGGGCTCCGCCTTTGTCCAACAGTGGACGTCTTTACACAGGACCGCGGAGGCTACAGAGGCTACAGAGTCGTCAATAAAAATTAATTACCCGTTTATAAAATGTCACGAGGTGTAGTAAAATCTTCGATCATAGAATGTTACTGGCGAAATCACTATGGAAATTTTCAATGCTTTCGCACCATAATGTAGATAAGATAGGTATGTAGATAGGTATATATTTACCGTATAGTTTTATTTATTTATTTGTTTAGAATAGCGCACCGACCCGCACCGTTTTTATCCTACTTAAATGTCTGCCTGGAAGAAATTGCTACCTGAGCAATAAGGCCGCCAATTGTACTATTTTTACTTCTGTAATTACTGTATGTTTCTATCTGTGTATTCATTCATTCATAATCATATTAGGAAAAAATAGGAAACTAACTTTTGTAGACTCATAAACATTGAACCAAGTAAAAATTATTTTGCATAAATGTTATTAGTAAGAAAAAATAAAAGAATCACTCAATATTTTTCAGCTTACCTCAAGGATTCACTTTCAAACTCTTAACAGAAGACTACACAGACTTGGCTGACTCCACCTGGCCTCATCGCTACCCTGGCTCCATTAAATACTTCCAGCTCCTCATCCGTAACAAGTCTGGCTACGGACTGTACAAGGAAGACCAGATCGTGTCCTTCGGCTTTGTCAAAGAAATAGCAGCACTTGGGCATCTTTACACGCTGGAAGAACACAGGAGAAAGGGATATGGAGAATTGGTTACGAAGTTGATCTGTAATGAACTTTTAAAGGCGGGAAAGGGTGTCTTTTCAGTCTGCTTAGGGGAAAATTTTCAGGCGTGTGAAATGCATAAGAAATTGGGCTTTACTGAGTTTGATAATGTATCTCCTGCTGAACTACAGCATATTTTGAAGGATCAGCTTCAATTCACAGAAACTTGATAGTGCCGGCCTCTCCTTGAGCGTCAAAGATATAGGTAATGTATTTCAATAAAGTTCAATTTGAGTAAAATATACTTACTTATATTTATTTAACAATTTATTGTATTCAATAAACATGAAAAAGACAAAATATACTACATAAAAATGACACGACAGGCCTATTTTTTTCCAAGGAAAATCTTCCGGCTTACTGAAAGACTGGCTGGCTGGCCGGCTGGCGAAAATAAAGATGGCTGCCTGGCGAAAATAAAGATAACAAGATGCAAAACACAACATGGAAACACCTGTACTATAAAGGTGTAAATAAATTAGCTGACACTATTTTAAAGGATCAACCTACCCATGAAACTGAACAACTTTCCCCAAGAAACATAGGCTGTCGGACGACAAAAAAAGTTGTCCCTTTCATACAAAACCGCGCGGTCAGCTAATCGATTTACCATGGAAATTGGAAGATGCATATTTTTTTCGTCCGACAGCCTATGTTTCTTGGGGAAAGTTGTTCAGTTTCATGGTTAGGTTGATCCTTTAAAATAGTGTCAGCTAATTTATTTACACCTAGTATTTTTTGAGTTTTTCTATCCACAAAACTTCTGTTTAGATTAAGTTTTTATTGAAATAAATTCATCTTTATCTTTTTATGTCACCGGGAAAGATTATTTAGCTTTAAAACTAACGTCACTTCACTAACATTATCACAATTTGCGGGTTTGTTAGCACGGTTATATTTAATATTGTTACCTCGATATTTCGGAATGCTTGCACGCTCCATGGTCACGAGTAGATATTACCGTGGCAACAAACCCGCAAATTGTGATAATGTTAGTGTAGAGAACAACCACGAAAACCTTATAACATCACTTTCCCTTTAATCCTTACTAATATAGTACAAAGGACAATGTCTGTTTGTTTTGCTTTTCTGGCTAAACCACGGAGACAAATGGCTAAACTATAAAACCGATTTTGATGAAAGGGGTTTGTTTGAGTAACTTTGTATGGACTAGTAAACAAAAATTACCCTCCCGAAGAACTGAGCATCGAAGATAACACGTTAATAGCAAAATCATTCAAGACTTATAGATCAATTAACGAGCATTTTTATTTGTTTACACTCCTCCATAAAAACTGCTGCGGCGGATCACGAGAGCGTGTTCTTTCCAAATACCTATCAAGAAAAGCACCAGATTTGTTTATGAATTGATCTTAGATAGGATAGTCTATAATAGACAACGACGCCGTCGACGCCGATGTAGTATCGCGCAACCATATCGCTTATTGCGATCTCTCCCAGTCAACCTTCTGTAAGAGGACATTTAGACAGAAGACCGAGTTATAACTAAAGATTAAAAAAAAAAATAGTTTATTTATTTTATTAATTAATAAGAAAAATAATGTTCGTTGTAATTCGAAATGCCATAAGTCCGCTACGTTGTAAATTATCTCAAGTGCATGCGCATCTCTTCACAGTCTGACAGGTAGCCAATCCAGCTGAAGACGAAAAGAGGAAACATGATCGAATTTGCGTAAACCGTTAGACAAACCAAATGCCAAGGTACTGGAGACAAAATCTCCATTAAAGTGCTTCTTTAAACACCTCACCGCAACAAAATTACTATAACTAACAGCGTCATCTATGTAACTCATTCGGTACTATACAATACAAGTCGTCTCCTTCCTCGTTCATAGATTGCGCTGCTAGTTTTAGAAACAGAAAAAATACAAATAACACTGGCGTAGCCGCGATCGGACTTCTAAGGGTCGGGCCACACGTATCGACGGCGATCGACGGTTTGCCTATACAAAACGCGCGCAAAGTATGGAAATACTTTCGCATCGGACGCGGCAAATGTTGCGAAAGGATTTCCTTACATCGCGCGCGTTTTGTATAGGCAAACCGTCGATCGCTGTCGATAAGTGTGGCCCGACTCTAAGTGTTCCGGTGATGATCCGAATTGGCTAATAATTGATCTGTGAGATGACGTGATCGTATCACAGGTGACGATCTCCTGCCACATTATGAAAACTGCTTAAAATTCGGAAGGCGGTTTGCCACTGAGCCGCGAGTTTCTAGACATCATAGTCGTAAATTGCATCCAATGTGACAGACGACATACATTCGGGTTGGTTACAACTAGCTGTGTGCGACGCAGACTCGAACGACGAGTGTTCCGTAGATATTAATAACAATAGATATTGAGTAAGTGGGGACATCACACGCACAATTATGTGATCACAAACTATGCTAAGCCTGTACGTAAATAGATAAATGAATACTTATAATGGGATTTAAATTTAAAAGCAATTTTAAATAACATACTTTTCCCAAAATTATCTAAATTAACAAAATAAGATTTGGTACTAGGTGTTTAACCAATGTGTCCTGCCGATCCTCACTTACAGTACCGAGACATGGACGCTCACTAAGCAAAATATGCACAAAATTAAGGTAGCACAAAGGGCAATGGAGCGTTCTATGTTAGGTATCTCACTCGTTGACCGCATACCAAACGTAGAAATTAGTCGGAAAACTAAAGTCGAAGACGTAGGTAAGTGGATAACGAGACTGAGGTGGAGATGGGCGGGGCACTTGGCTAGACGGGACGACGGACGGTGGACCAAAGCAGTCACAGAGTGGAGGCCCAGAGGGGCGACAAGGCCAGTGGGCAGACCACCAGCCCGATGGTTGACGATATCGTCAAAATGACGGGATCTCACTAGATGAGGCTGGCACAGGACCGTGAGAATTGGCGCTATAGAGAAGAGGCCTATACCCAGCAGTGGGTTGATGTGGGCTGAGTGTGATGGTGATGATGATGGTGATGACGAGGTGGAACCTCCTACTAAGCTACGTCATTTTCTTGGTCTGTATCCAGAGTTTTAGTTTTTTATTCATATCCGCAGTCTAAACTGAAGAATTAGAAACAAGTTACAATTTGATGATTTGACATTGATAAATTATAAGCAAAAGCAGTCTGTTGTGCCCGCCATTTTTATTAAATATGAGCGTACTTATATATAATAATAGATAAACAATATCCAAACAATATCGCAAGTTAAAATTAAAACCGATATTATAGGTATACTCGGGTTCCACCAAAAGCTTCATGTAAGTATTAACATTAAGTCACATAACACAAATGGAATGTACAATAATGTACATTGTAATAAAATAAAATTAAGTACTTACGAGTACTACAATTAGCCGCCTTATTTTTTTAACCAATTAAGCTGTTTTACACTGGTTTTGAAATTTGTGTCGAGTAATAGGTTCGTTCGTATTCGTACCTTTTATAAGAAATCAACTAATGTGGTGGCTTAATGACTTACGGAATCCTAATAACGACGTTATATTAGAACACGGCCTACTCTGTTGTTTCTCGGCCATAGGTCCCATAAAATTATATAAACCTAACCTTTTGTCATCGGCTGTAGGCTGTTTAGGTAAATAAAATAACATTTAAATTTTACGGCCCAGTTAGATAAACCATTTATTTCTTATTATTATATTATTGTCTTGACAAAAATAAAAATCAAGTTTAGAAATCAAATTAATTAGAATTAAAATTTAGAATAGTGGAATAATTTTATTATAATGTAGGCAGCACGCATTAAAGCTATTATTTAGTGTTAAGATTCGGTAAATATACGCACCTAAGGTATATTATATACCTATATAGTAGACGTCCAGTGTGGTGGCGTGGCACGAAACCCAAGTCCCTGAGTCTTGTTTTGGTTTATACGATGACAGCTATGTACTCTGGCCACGAAAATATAGGTATGATGAGGGTATGCTATGCACAGAACACGTTTGAGTACAGTACTCTGTGTACTTACCTATATAATGGGGGACCCCTAGGTCAAGAACAACAAGCACAAAAAAAGAAGTTGTTTAGTTGAACAATTCATCCTACTTAATTATCTAACCGCTGATGTTCTTTCCACTTTCCCGTATTTATCTAACATTAAGTTTTTAGCATGGTGAAGACGACAAAGGTTTCCTGTGAGCAGCAATTTCATTTGCTTTAAGTTTTTACCTCTATTTAAAAATGATTATGAGTAAATGCTATTTTAACAAGAATTGCTTGAGCCAAATTCCCCTCATGTTGTCCGCAAGTTTGTATTTAATGGTTGGACAATTACTTGTGCCAGCGGCAGCGGGTGAGTGGGTAATCCACTTAGATTGGGAATGCGGACAAGGAGTTCCAAGAGTTCAAGAAAAGCTATCTCTATTTTAGCTGTGTGAATGTTTTTGTTTGTACATAGTACATACTACTATTAAACATACATACTACGTGAGACGACCGGTTAATAAAAATAAAGAAAAAAAATCTAAACTCTAATTCTAATTTTTATTTATGGCGTTTCACTTGTAGTACTTACTCGTATTTCGCCAGTATCAAGTAGTTTTGCTAAGTAAGTAGCATGAAATACACAGACAGCCCTAATCCTAAGACTAGGGTGCTGTGTACGGTGAAGGACTCCAGTAATATGATACCAGCATTACTGAAGCCACCACGTGGCCGCTGCAAATGACGGCAAAATGCAAGCATTTCAATTGTCCTATTAAAGTTTATTGTTCTGAGTCATTCACTGGATAATACGCTATCAAAATATACACTAAACACTCAAATAAACTAAAAAACGAACATTACAACGAAAGCCCCGTCATTGACGGAACGAAAAAAAAAAAAAAAAAAAACAATGGGCCCCAAAAATTTTGACGGCAAGAGAAATATAGAAGGTGTAACGCGCTTTTTATAACGAAAAATGGCATATAATGACATTTCCTTATTCCGCCATTGTGTTAGTGAACTCACCCAAAAAAATTAAATGACGGATCTAAGTGATGTAATAACATCTTATGGAAATAAATATTTTTTTATTTGATTTAATTTGAATGTACCTATACATTTATATATATTTCTTATCTCTCTTATCAGAATTAAATTATTTTTCACTTTTTAGTTCTTTTTATTAAAGTTGTGGCCCAGCAGCCGCCACGGAGCCGCTGAGCACCATACGAAAGATGTTGTACATATAAACGTGGCAAAACAGGGTTCAGTCCGTAGGAAAAGGTATTTATTTAATATTATGTATTTATATAATTTATATTATAAAAACTGGAAAATGGTAACAAGGATTCAAAATGGAAAGGATAACTGAGCTTTACACTGTTAGAGATCAGGACATGAAGTGAGGAATTTTGCAGAAAAAAAACAAAACCGAAACGTAAGAAATCTAAATTTAAAAATGAATTTAAAATGAAAGATAAAACTGCCAGCAAGAAAGGTTGCCAGTCATAAAACGGGAAAGAGGACGAATGCCTCGTTACAAAGTAATCTTGTAAAAATATTGTTTTTAAAAAAATATTTTTTCTTTATTTTTATTTTTAAGTCTTTAATATTTATGATTCGGGATTTACTACGACGTAGTTCGTAGCTCGTAGCGGCGTTTTTCCGTAGCCCGTAGCAATTCGTAGTACGCACATAGTTATGGGAAAACGTGTGTTCCCAAATCTGATGGGGTGGATAATTTAAAGGACCAAAGTACTCATCAAGACGAATCTAATGCCCAAACTCGATGCGGTAACGTCGTGTTATTACGGAGATCCTATAGTCTCCTTCTAGCTTCATTATCACCCTGGATTCCAAATTCAATGGGGTTGCGTCGCTTCATTACAGTGTTCCTATGGCCACCTTCCAGCTCCATCATCAGATCAGCTCACGTCATCATAATAGTAATTGTCACGCGATATACATAAAATATGCGTGCCAAAATTTCAGCTCAATCGAAAATAAAAAAATACCCTAGAATTAATGTAATCGTAGGCTTTAGTCAACTACGCTAGCTCAATTTCGCGGACTATATGCTACGTTTGAAATTCTTCGCATAAGGATTTGTTTCATCGTTAGAGAGACAAAATAAATAAACGATAAAATTTCTTACATGAATTCTCCAATAATTACTAAAAATGTGATGATACCTATGTTATTAAGATGCAGAATAACTAAAAATTAAACAGTGCAGTTGCATCATGAAGTAACTTTTTATTTAAAATTAAGTAAGTAGGTACATTAACATTTTAGACACGATATAGTTCCCAGCCTGTCCAGATATTTAACACGCAATATGAAAATTATTATGACGTGCAATATCGATCGGTCTCAAACAACAATCGTTTCGTATCTAGAGCAGAAAAACATGACTCATTGATAAGCCAATAAGTTCTGTTGCTAATAAACTAACCTACTATCGGTACGGGAGGAAATTATACGAGTTCACAAGCTACAATAACACTTTGGAGCGGAAACAATACCTGATACCAAAAATCCACTTGTAGCCGCGACGGGCAAGAAGATAAACATCCATCGTTTGAAACTCGAAGTGTATATTCGTTATTTTCTAACAAATATATACAATTAATAGACAAGCGACACGTGTTAAGACCCTTCTATAGAAATCGATCACAGGGTCGGATATCTCTTCCGGTATCGGAATTGATTTTTTAATGACAAAACGGGTGATTGAAAACCGGTACTAAAGCAGTTGCACCTTTCTAGATCTTGGGACTAAATAAATGAATGTCCCCGAAGTCCCGCTGATTGCTTTTTTTGTTAAAATATCATCATAAGTATATCTTATGGGCTGTATGGCAGATGAGAGACCTCACAAACCCTAGTATAATAATATGTATTAAAATTATCTAGCGATTCTAAACGCGATTATACCTATAGCTTACTAGCGGTCCGCCCACTGCTACGCTCGCGTTGTGTTAAATTTTCCCGTGCGAATAATACTTTTTCCCGGAAAAAGTATGTTAATCTAGGGTACAAACTATCTTTATTCTAAATTTCATCCCAATCCGTTCAGTAGTTAAGGTGTGAAAGCGGAAGGAAAGTGATCCCTCACGGGGTTAAGGGAGGGAGGTGTGAAACATCTAAACATCCAAATATATTTTCACATTTATAATATTACTAGCGGCTCGCTCGCGGCTACGCCCGCGTTATGTAAGATTTTCCCGTGGGAATATGACTTTTCCCGGTAAAAAGTATCCTATGTGTTATTCCAGGGTGTAACACCATTTTTTTGAACGGGTGATTATCATAGGAATACATTTATTCTTCGGTTAAATATATTTCCTGTGATGATCTAACTTTCAAATTTATATTTTATTATATAGGCTTGTTACGCAGGGTTTTAATTTAATTAAAATATTCGTAACTTTGTATTGAAGCTGTTTTATTGCCAATTCTCTTTTGATGTCAATAGAGTGTTTCCTTAGTGTCTTTTTCTAAAACAATTTATATTTTTTTATCTAAGGCGCCCAAACTATGTTTCCCTGTTAATTTTATTTATGTTTAAGATACATTAAGCAAGCTTTCCTATTACCTGAGCCCACCGTACTCACACATCCCTGAGATATACTCATGCTCTGTTTTTTTTATTTACCCTAATCTCATATTAGGTACAAACCTTATATTTTAGATTTAACTTTACGACACCTAAAATATATGTGTTTCAAGGGTACAAACTATCTCTATTCTAAATTTCATTCAAATCCATCCAGTAGTTTAGGCGTGAAAGCGGAACAAACATCTAAACATCCAAATATATTTTCACATTTATAATATTAGCGTGAAATGTGACCGTGTGTTCCGATACACGGTATCATCTTTTCTTTCGGGCAATCGGCTAATACAGCCTGCTGTGTATGAACCAAACTGGAAATGACAATTATTTTTGTTTTACTATACCCACCGTGATTAAAACCCGGAACCGTTGGATTGGAAGCCGAACATTCTGATCGCTGGACCACGATGCTAATTAGACCAGAGTGCGCACGCCCTTTTCACTGTTGCCTGTATGCTAAACCCGATGTAAAAAAAATATCTAAGTGCGTCCTTGGGACGAAAAAATCACACTTAGAGGGTTGATACAATGGCAAAACTCTTCACTTCGATAGCCTTGCGCAAGCGTTGTTATTACGACTGATATTTAATGCGCTGTCTCAATAGCCCGGTGTTGGTACAATGGTGTTTTTCCCGCCATTCTCATGACAATCAAAACTTTTCTGTCTCACCGCACGCACACTGTTTAATGAAATAATTATCGTAGGGTTGCCTGCTTACAAATTATAAAATCATCAACTCTTAATATTCCATGAAAACCGCGAGTTTACAATATTCCCGCAAGCGTGCTGCTCTACGCGCCACATTGTTTCATAATTTTCAATGATGCGCGTGACGCCCGCACCCGAGGTAAGAATAATTAACAAGCTATTAGATTCGTGCGGTTGAAAATGTTATTGTAAACGCTTTGAAAATTCCGATCTCCCTTTTTTGTATACTTCTAAGTTGAGTTGTTACAATTAACATTTTCAATCCTTGCAGCTTGAATAACTTTAAAAGATTTATCGACCCTATAATCCATACGTGACAACCCTATCTTAACCACTAGTGTTAGCTAGGTGTTAGTCGAAGGGTTTTTATACACCAGATAACCAGGTCTCGTCTGTCGCCCATATTGTAATAAGCACTTAACATTAGGCAACAAAACATGCACTCCAAGTAAATTTTCTTGTTCAATGTGGAAATGTGAAACTTACTCTGAGAAATGCTAGGATTCTACTTATATTTTAAAGTTTCTTAGTATTAATGAATGAAGTTCGCAAGTTAATAGTAATTAGTTACTTGCGCCGTGTGGTGACGGCAGAGTAGAATACATTTGTCACCAACCCCTACTATTCCCGTGGGTGTCGTAAGAGGCGACTTAGGGACTACACATTGAACAGGGAACGGGCAGCAGCGCTCTCTGATACAGTAACCTTTTAATCTGCGATCTCCAACCCGCCTGCCAAGCGTGGAGATTATGGCAAAACCCTCCACTTAAGTGGAGGAAGCTCATAGTCCAGCAGTGGACTGTAACGGGCCGTTGATTTGATTTGAATTAGTTATTTTATTAATTATCATTATATTTAAAACAAACTGTCCATCTATGTGTATACCTACATGCTTCCTGATTTTTATTCAGCTACTAGCTGATAACTAAAAGCGTCTACTAAGAGGATAATCTCCGGCCCTTGGGCATCGCCAGACAGAAGAAAGAAAATCCACGCTTTTTATCTAAATAAATACTCAAAGTTCGTATTTAATAATTGCTATGGAAATTATATAGAATCAAAGGTCTCTCAAATCTAAACTGTCAATAGAAAATAACATTACCACACTGTATAAACATTTATTTAGCAAAGATATCTGACGCTTTTGTTCCTCTGAGGATTTAACGCAGACAAAGCATTCTTATCAACTTTATCTCTTCCATTTTTCCACTATGTTATTTATCACGTCATTCGGCAAAACCTCATTGTTTTATTATCTGTACCTTCAAAATTTAATCAGTTGTCATAAACTCACAGACATACAAACAATACGCAGTTATGTATGTATGATCAATGGAACTGGGCCTGCCCTGTGAACTTTTCATGGAAAGGGCGAGTTGCACAGAAGAATATCATTTTAAATATCGCTCATTTAGCAGAGCATTTTAAGTATGACCATAAAGCTTATCAATGCGCACCGGTTTTGTTAAACCTGATGACTACCTTATAGATAGATAAAGTCTGAGTTTATTACGTTAGTAACAATTTTTCGTTTTTAATTATTAATAATAAACACGACAAAAAACAAAATCATCTTTAATTTCGGACAATCAGGGGATTTAGCCTGCAATGTCCTAACCAAACTGGGAAAAAAAATCGCAGAGGTTTTTGTTTGGCAGTGTCGAACCCGTCACTTTCGTAATGACAGCCGAGCACTCAACCACTCCGCTACGGAGGCTGTTAAGCCCGTCACAGACGGAGCTATAATATATATTATAGCACGAGGCAGCTAGCTCTCTCATCACTTTGTGTGCAAAGCGGGGGTCAAGCAGAATGGCCGGTCACTGATTGATTCGCCATTTTGTTTGACCCCCGCTTTGCGTGAAAGTGAATGGCGACGAGAGAGCTGGCTGCCTCGTGCTATAATATATATTATAGCTTCTATGTGTGATGCCCTTTAACCGTAGATAAACTGAACTTGGTGCTACTGATCAACTTACTGTCATCGGCCACGGGTGATCAATCCTAGAACATAACGCCACACATAACATAAGCCGCGGTAACAGTCGATTCTGTGAAAAGGGTTGCTGAGCTATACAGAGATGTATGCAGCAATCCCCGTCAATATTTTGATTACTTTAGGTTCATCCGCAGCTCATATTCGTCCCCTCCGGGCTCGAGCCTATCCTAGATTAGTGCGATAAAGCCTTAGTCGACCACGCTAACCCAGTGCGGGTTGGTCGACTTCACACACAACCTTTGATTTTCTTCGCAGGAGTGTGCAGGTTTCATCACGATGTTTTTCTTCACCGCAAGAACATCGAATAAACGTAGGCACATATAAATTCGAAATTCAAAAACACATTGGTACGTAGTACGCCACTACCATCAACGATGCTCCAACTAAGGCTCTTGAGGTTATTTTATAGTAAAACTAAAGCATAGCAACAATGTAAAGAATATTTATCATCTCTCCTATCCTACCACGAAATTACACGAGTAGAGTTTCAAACACAGTTGGCCCTCGTTATTTTTACAAATAATACTGGCTACCACCGCAGGTTGCTCTAATTAAAGTCAAAGTTTAGAATACATTGTATTCAAAACAAGTTATTTACTTATAATATCCAGAAAATTAACTATGACGTCTAGTTATACACATTAGACCTAAAATTGAAAGAAAATAACGTCACATCACACTAATATTATTAATGTGAAAGTATGTTTGGATATTTAGACGTTTGGATGTTTGTTTGTTCCGCTTTTATGCCTAAAGTACTGAACGGATTTGGATGAAATTTGGAATGGAGATAGTTGGTATTTGTATCTTGGATTAATACATATACGGGAAAAAGTCTTATAAAGTTAACGCTAGCCAAGGATATAAAAAATAACACATCATTGAAAAAAACGTGAGTCAGGTGGCCTTATTGCTAAAGTAATCTATGCCAGGCAATTTTGGGGTACAAGAACCACGAAAAAGCGGAAAAGGCTAGTGACTGGCGTCTTAATCTATTCTGATTTATCTTAATTAGTCTAGATGCCTCTCTGCGCGCTCCATAGCGCTGGTAGGGCGGCCTGTCGCCATGGCCATATTGTCGCCGCTGCACCAACTCGCTCCAGTAGCTCAGCCTCCGCCATGCCGTCAGCTGTTAGCGGCTGGTCCAGACCCTAGTGACGAGCTTGACCGGTGACCGCCTGGACATCAGTGACGACGTGATTGAGTTAATTAGTGACTGTGTGACGCTGTTCATGTGGATTGACTGAAATGAGGAGCTTTGTGATATTTGGTGAGTGTCTACGATAACTTTGTGAGGATTTATTGTAATTAGACCTTAATTTGATTGGTACAAAGTCAAATTAAATAGATATCAGTTAAAATATATCTACTTAAAAACTAGATGTACCTACTCAAATATTACAAAAGAAATTTCAGTGTAAAAGCTATATAACTTATAACCTTCCCTTGAGCGTTGCTCAAATAAATACCAACACGACCTAACCACTTACAAAGCAAAGACTTTCCACAATTCCCTATACAGCTATGAATTTTCAACGTTCTCCAAGAAGGCTCACCGAACTTAGAAAATATCTCCGGGCTTATGGTTAGAAGTAGTATGTTTTACGATAGCAACGGATGCAACATGCGACTCGTAAATAAATTACTGAACTTGCACCGGCTCCAACAGATGGACATGACTACAGCTACTCTATGCATTAGGAATGTAGTCGCTCCCAACACGGTCCCTTGTGTGAAAAAATATGAAGCTTACCACGGATATGTAGTGGGTAAAACTGGACTGGACTTGTTGATCGTGTGGAAAACTGGCCAACTCCATTTGGAGCTAATAAACTAAAACAAATAATATACAAAGAATCTTTATTCAACCCAATACTGTTGTAATGTTGTTGTAAAGAATATTTATCTATAATTAAAGGACTAGGTATTATTTTTAGAGCTAGGATCAATGAATGAATGAATGAATGAAATATACTAGATGAAGACCGGTTTAAAATTGTCTGTGTTGTTTTAAATCGAAAGGCACCGTACCTTGTTAAACACATTCATAATAATCATACACATTAAAAATATCGAAGAAACCTAGTGGTGTTGCTGAAAATACTACCTTATTTATAAAGCGCACAAGTAAAGCACTTAGAATGTTGAAAGTTCGGTACAACAAGTTTTGATATCACTTGTGATAGTTTTGGAGTAGGGGAGTAAATATTAAAACTGCTTGCCCTATTCTTCATATTATAGTTCGTAGCATGGATAGCTTTTTAAATCTTACTTTATAAAATACCACAGAATTAATATAAAAATACTTAAAAGGCGCTTATAAATGGAATTATAAAAATAGCCGTAAAGCGGAATGAGGGTTTAGTCCATGAAATTGAGCAACTTTCCGGAACAACTTTCTTAGCCTGACGACATAAAATATTGGCCCTTTCATACAAAACCAGGCGGTCAGCTGATCAAACCAAAGATTTCAGACGCGCGTCGCCTGGAGCGAAGCGATCGTCTTTTGTTCCTCTGAGGATCGAACTAATACGAGGATGCGTTTTTTCTTCACTTCTGATAACTTATATGTTCCTTGAGGGATTGTTCAGTTCCATCAATTAATAAACTGCCCGCCGCATTACGGATTAATTGTAGTCTGCACTAACAAAAACTCTTTTAGTGTCATCTCTTTTTTTTTACTGCCATCTTTAAGATTAATTTCTTATATACCTTCTTTAATTATTAACCGTCGTGTGGTGACGGCAGAGTAGAATACATTTGTCACCAACCCCTACTCTTCCCGTGGGTATCGTAAGAGGCGACTTAGGGACTACACATTGAACAGGGAACGGGCAGCAGCGCTCTCTGATACAGTAACCTTTTAATCTGCGATCTCCAACCCGCCTGCCAAGCGTGGAGATTATGGCAAAACCCTCCACTTAAGGGGAGGAGGCTCATAGTCCAGCCGTGGACTGTAACGGGCCGTTGATGTCGGTGTTGAATTATTAACTACTTTGTGAGGAGATTAATTATACACACAATATACATAGAGTACAAAATAAATATATTTAACCAAATCTTACATTAGAAGTACATAGCTAAACAACACCCTAATTGTAATTAATATTAACAGCAATGGAGAAAATGTTCTTCTTTTTATTCTTCCTTTTGATTATCGTGTGGGTTGTGAGATTGGAGCTAAAAAATTCCGTAAGTAAATCTAACTAAACTAATTACTTACTTACCCCACTACACTGACGTTTCATGGCTCTAATTCATGCATGATAGCTAATATTTCGCTGTGCATGATAGAACAAAAATACAGTAAATATAATGGAATTGTATATTATTGTCTTGTCTTCGTAAAAACTGCTGAAACGCACCTCACACCACACGACTCGGTCGGGTTCAGTAACTCGATGCACGTTAAGTCGCGATTGCTCGGGATTTTTTGATATCATAGAATTTAGAACTCTTAAACAAACAAAAAATAACTCAAGATCCAGTTTCCTTTTTGCTTTACTGTGAACATACATTTTTGGTCATGTTCATTTCATCTATAATTTTCTACAATCACTAACTTTTTTCTGCTTCAATTTTATGACAGAGAAGATGTAGAGAAATGATACACATGAGCATCAGTTAGTGTGCACTAAACAGCTAAAAATCCGCTTTTGTGTACCAAGTCAACGAGTTTATCTTAAAAACTTGCGCAGCGAAGGAGTTTTTAATTATGAGGTTGCGCACAATCTGTCGTTTCAATTCTTTTAATTGTGTTATGAAGTTATTTTAGCATCATTAAACCAGAATACATTTTTCCTCCAATTAAATTTATACTTGCTGCCTATGCGATAAACATATTTTACCAAAATTTTGTTTTTCTTTTTTGTGCAGGTGAAAACTATTCCTTATTGATTCCTTATTTGAGGAAATCCTCATTTTTTGTCTACGAAGAAATTCATAAATTTTGTGTGAAATAGAACAATCCACAATGTTAGGTATTCGAACAAAACTCGAGCATTTTGGGTTGTTATTAGCTATTAGTTATTAAATTTCATAAGTTTTGGTTCTATATCAGCTATAGTCTATTTTATATAACATTAGACAAAATGAGATGAAGGACACTTTTGTCATAAAGGTTCTTTATAGGGCAGATTTCATTCACACAAATAATACAAAACGCACGACCAAGCAGTTTAATGCATGCGTCCAGATTAATTTAAGTCGCCACTGTATTTACTTGTGGACGTATGAATAGGTTTTATAATAGCATACATAGATACGTAGCCAGTCAAACTTCATTGTAAAGATATAAATCACAATCGTAATTTTACATAATTCGATAAACGAATAAAAATGTCGCCGAATTCAACAACAATTTGATTGTACGGCCTGAGCCTGACCCTAAGTTGATAAACTCGTTAATCAATATCATTATAAAAAAATAAAACAACAATAAAGTAGTTTCAACAGCGACATTGTGTTATCTTTCTAATTTCCGGGCTATATGGTTAAATAATCCCTCCAAAGTACCGCTTGACCGGCTTCTATAGTATAATTTATCAAAATCATACCGCCATGGTTTTATAAAAACCGTAGCGGCACTAGATGGCGCAGCTCAAGAAGCACGATTGGCAACCTGGAAAGAGAGATCTGGTCCGCATATATTTAATAGCCGTGTATGAACCGATACGCTAAGAAGAAGATCAAAATCATAAGGAATGCTATCTTTCTTTTGTATTGTGTTATATAATAAAGACCATTCTTAAGACAATAATGAACAAGTATCTTCTATAGAAAAGCGGTTTCACCCTTGACTTTGATGTATTCAAACAGAAGCTGTAAAAAATATCGTAGCGATAAAAGAAAATTTTTCAAAAGTTTAGGATAAATTCTCTACAGATACCAATAACATCAGTTCCTTATTTATTTTTAATTTATTGCACACACGCACTTTTTTACTCTTTTAATAGGAGCAGCCTTGTATTTTTCCTAAATATGTCTATTGGAGAAATGGTATTTGATGATCTTGTATATACAGAACATAATTTGACATTCTTACGAACATCAACTAGTTTAGTTACCGATGATCCCATCACAGTCAAATACATTCACTGATAACATTACTTTCAGATTATTGAACAATACTTTATTTAGCAAGGCATGTAAAAATCATTGACTTTTTTTGTTAATATTGTGTTTTCAGCCTACATAATACGAGTAAAAAAAAAACACGTAACCGATAACAGTAAAAGCTGTCACAGTGTTTCGTAAACAATGCGCGCGCGCAGACAAAACATAGTTGATTGATCGATTCTTACGCACGTGCTGCTTGAGCCATTGATTAATTGTTGCAGACTTTCGTTACCTATGATCATTAATTACTTGGGTTTGAAGATAATTATTACCTTATTTTGTAACCATGTAACATATTTTTATTTTAGTGGCCTCTATATTAAAAATATATGCCTGCTTGTGCTATTTTAATGATGATTTCAATGATATTCATTGGTTATACAGACAGACACGACATTAGCTAATAATATCTAGTCTATCTTGCTATATACGAGTACCTCTGTACGCTACTCCAAATCCAGGAACGCAACTAATAATTTCTTATAATAAATTCATTGTATAATATCATAGAAAAATACTACGACACCCAGTAAGTGCTACACGACCACGGACAATATTAAATTTAGTTTTATTGCAGTACACCTACGCCACTTAACTAATCAATACCATTATTTATTATAATTTATAGTGTATATTGTGCAGACTTCTACCGAAATATTCCAAATCAGTTACTAGGCACTGCCCAAGCAACTTGTGTGGCGTTAGTTAGTGGTTATCGAACTGCAAATCAATGAGTTAACAAAATTATCTCACAATAATTGAAAGCCTATTAATTAGCGGTTTGATTTGTTCACTATGATTGTCATACACTCACTGACCCAGAACGCCCTGGCCCATGGCGACACAGTGCCATTAAAACTAGTCCACCCACGTTATCTAAGACGGCACTTCCAATACATCATGAGACTTTCCACTTTGTCTCTAGGTATAATTTTATGAAAATGTATTCAGATGCAGCTATTGACCGACCTAAGCCTCGTGTTGGTGACATCATGACATAATGTCATCAAAGCAACTATTTCTTTTGATAACGCACCGCTTTCGATGATGAGATATGAGATGTTGAAAAAAGTTGAAAGTCGTGAATATTGATTAATACTGATTAGTATATCGAACATGATTGAAGACATATGATTTGGAAGTGTCGTGTATCCGGTTGGCATTAAGATGCTAAAATTTTAATCTGAGGATGTATCCTCTCGTTGAAAATATAAATTCATTATACGAGAGGACACTAATAATATCGATTTTTATAATATTATTATAGTTATAATTATTTCATTTTATTATTATTTTAGATGTTTGTTCGATCATAAGTTCATACTTTTTATAAAAAAATGTTTGAGCTGAAAAGTATTCCCATATTATTTTTTAAACAAAATTTTAGTTAGATCGATACTGAAAAAGATGTAAGGTTTTACGAAACTCAGTTTCGATGGCGGCCGAAGGGAAATTATTCTCTTTGAATTCCTTGATATGATAAAATCTACATAATGGCATGATATAGGAAGAAACAAGCTACGATTCGTAGGAAACAAGAGAAATAAAAAGATTGAATATACCTACCTACCTATAGAATATCGAAAGTCCAACTTACATCCCATTATATTTAAAAAAAAATGCTTGAATTTACCTCAATTATGCTAGGTGAATACGAAATTCACTTATTTACCAAGAAATAACAATAAATAAATAAAAAATCACAATGTAGATTCTTACAAATTTTAGCTAAAATGACACGAACGCCTTTAAATAAAAACCACCTTAAATAAAAAAGCGAGATAAAAAAATTGGTGAAAAAAATAGTTATTTGTGGTGTGTACTATTATTATTATTAAAGAAAAGCATTTTTTTTATAAATTATTTTAATTTATGTTTATTTTAACCATGAAATAGAAAAAATAAGTTAATTTAGACTTGTGCATGAATATATGCAGTGATTTCATTAAAACCCAGTTTGTGTGTCAGTTGGAGTGAGGTGCACTAATATGGCACGTATGGTATGTAGCCCATATTATGTTATTTTTTTACTACTGTTTTGTTTACTTTCCTCGCAATCGAAATGAAAACCAGAGTGTTTACTTTGTGGAAAACTGATCAATTCCACCCTCACACTATAAGCGCCCTCGCTACGCTCGTGCGCCAAAATACTTCGAGTGTAATTAATCGCTTTCACCCCTTGGTTAACAATCTACTATTAATTTCTTGACAAGATGGTTGAGTCCATGAAACTGAATAAATTTTCCTTACCAATGTTGGTTGGCACTGGCAGACGACAAAAATTTGATTTTCCTTACAAAATCACGCGGCCAGATGATTGATTGATTTTCGATTTTTGAGATGCATTTCTTTTTCCTCAGACAACGTGTTCCTTAAGAAAAGTTGTTCAGTTTTCATGAACTGAACACTCTCGGGGATAAAAAAAAAGAACAGCACAAAATTCTCATAGAATATCCGCCATTTTTATCGGGCAGGAAACTTTCCGTCCAACTTTGATGGATCGACGCAGTTGTAATAGACTCGTGGGTCTCCCGGCGGCGCGGGCGCTTGCTGTCGCCAGTAATTGGATTGCTCCACGATTGTTCTCTGATAGGTGATTACATTACCAAACTATTTGATTGGATACGTTAATTATATAAATTGGATGGTATTATTGCGGTGATGTATTTACTACAGTTAACTTAAGTGTTACCTACAACGTCACCAAGGGCTCTATGAATAATAAATTGAAGACATGTAAAAATTAAATGTTCAAGTTAAGTTTTTACATGAAACGTTTGGCGGCATTGAACAGCCTCCACGGCCGAGTGGACGTGACTTCGACGCTCATTACGGAGGTTCCGGGTTCAAATCCCGGTGGGGACACTTTCAAG
The DNA here is from genome assembly GCA_951230895.1 of Carpatolechia fugitivella. Lineage (NCBI taxonomy): Eukaryota > Metazoa > Arthropoda > Insecta > Lepidoptera > Gelechiidae > Carpatolechia > Carpatolechia fugitivella. The sequence goes on from OX579664.1 coordinate 4,577,396, forward strand.
CAGAAATCTCTTGGTGTGACTTTCCCCAGTTAGGTTAAGAAATTGCAGGCTGATTCACCTGATTGTCCGAAAATAGAAAGATGGTTCCATGTTTCGGAAGACACGTTAAGTCTTTGGTCTTGATCTTGACTAATGCCTAGCCCTTACACGAGCCATGGACTTTTGTCGGCTCAATACCCCTGACGCCAGGGATTGTAATAATAATAATAATAATAATAATTAATTTGAGGCAATATTTACATAAAGGTCTTAAATATGTAAACAGAGACCCATATAATAAATACCTTAAAACTAACATACATGTTTAAAAAACTATAACTAGGAAACACGTGATGTCAGCGACGTGTAGCGCGTGTCAGCTGGCAGCCGTCCCCGGAACTTCCAAAACACGACTCCCTGCGGCCAGAAGTCCTCTTTCATGAAGGGCTCCAGGTGGTGGGTCGGCACTCGTACCACAAACGAACTAAAATTCACTTTGTGGCGCGATGCTAACCGTTCGACCCTCAAGGTGAAATTGGACTTTCTTCGCACAAAATCCACCAACTCCTCAACCTTAGTGGACCAGTGTAGTCGGGACACGTACAGCTGCGTCGAACGTACTTCGGGACGCAGCGAGTGCTCCAGACGATTGTGACGTCGTCGATTTTCGACTGCTGGCGGTCCGCCCACGGTTACGCTCGCGTTGTGTAAGATTTTCCCGTGGGAATAAGATTTTTTCCCATAAAAAGTATCCTATGTGTTAATCCAGGGTACAAACTATCTCTATTTCAAATTTCATGCTAATCCAGTAGTTTTTGCGTGAAAAAGTAACAAACATCCGTACATCCATACATACAAATTTTCGCGTTTATAATCATATTATTAGTAAGGATTTACTCAGTAGAGTTAGATGAGTATTTGGTAAGTAGAAGAGCTATAGGCATAATAATTATGTTTCTTTGCGTTTCCTTGGTAATCTGTCGTTATCGAACTATGCCCAAATATATCTTATTACCTTTTCTTAGAAATACCAATCCCATTTGCTTGCTTATTTCGTTTTCTTATCCAATATCCAATTGAACTATTATGAGGTGGATTGAATAATGTTGAGGATGGAAACTTCAAAAACAACTGTATAAGGTACATAAATAATTTAATCCAAAATGGACGGCAAACCACGTTTAATGAGCTTCCTGAATGATTTGCGGTTGGTCTGAACACTGTTTATTTAAAGTAATTGTGACACCAAATGAACCTGTCTATTATTTGCATGTATTTATTAATTTATCCATTTATTGCACACACTAAACATTTAAAGACAAACGCACATAAAAATTAACAATACAACATGCCTGTTTATCTTCCAACAGACCCACGAAAGAGAGAAAATATACCAATAAAATTATCTTCATCGTGTTTCAACACAAATCAATAATATTGCAAGTAACTAATTGAGGAGCCATGTGGTGACGGCAAAGTAGAATACATTTGTCACCAACCCCTACTCTTCCCGTGGGTGTCGTAAGAGGCGACTTAGGGACTACACATTGAACAGGGAATGGGCAGCAGCGCTCTCTGATACAGTAACCTTTTAATCTGCGATCTCCAACCCGCCTGCCAAGCGTGGAGATTATGGCAAAACCCTCCACTTAAGGAGGAGGAGGCTCATAGTCCAGCAGTGGACTGTAACGGGCCGTTGATGAATTGAGGAGCAACCTACTGCGTCGTAGCGTATTCAAAATCCTTTGCTACGATCGCTACGACGCACTCCGTCGTGGTAGCCGAAGTATCAAGAAGAACACTATTCCCACACTATGTTTAGTGTTGCAAACGTTATGATAACTATTCCCACAAAATGTAATGTAGGGTATTTTTTGAAACGCTGAAATACAATTCTACATCTTTATGTAGCCATTCTTGTCCCGAAATTTCTTCAGGCACACGTAGTTTTGCCATACCCTATTAAGGGTTAAATTCTGAGACTGTGATCCTATTCTGATAAAAGGAAAGAAAATGCGTCACATATCCTTTTATGAAAGTAGACGGATTAATTCAATAAATGTGGCCTTGTTCAACCAATTTTTACCGAAGGATAAAATATGCGGGCATAGCCACAGAGGACGGCTGAAATGAAGTGAAAATATTTTATTTGCTAGAACATAGTGGCAGTACAAAGTTCTTATGTTCCACCAGGAAAGGCATTTCATCAAACGAGTAATAACATTTACTAAGAAGCCTTAACACATAGCACGATCTTTTTTTTTTTAATTTTGGTAAACAGTCGTAAAACTGGATGGCCATAAAATATGAGTTTTTTTCTATACAAATTCAAATTATATCATGTCTAATAGAGAAAATCACTGTATCTGGTTGCTCTCCGACACTCACTATTTAATTTAAAATAAGTAGGATGATATCTGCTTTCTAAGTAATAATATAAGCTCTATTGATACGGGTCATACCAAATCATATAACTCAATCTACACCAAACAAAATTAGAAACCTAACGCATTCCAATATCTAGTTTTTACCATTTGCGTCATACAATAAAAGAATAGCCAATCATATCGTACGTAGCGTGCCTGCTTGCTTATTATAAGACGACCTGTATTCAATAATTCTCACAAAGTCCTTCAGTAGCCATATCAGACATAGGCAAATCATGGGACTTGACATCTGAAAGTGTTAATAAGAAGTTACAAGCGTGAGAGTGTGTGTATCAGTCTGTTTCATTGATCTGCTTTTTGCAGTGACTTTGCTTGATTACTGTATTGAGAAAAACGTATGAGAACTGTATTTGTTTGCAACATGGCTGTGGAAACTGCGCAGACGCCGAAGTGAGAACGCGGCTTGGAATGAGGCAAGTACTAGAGTGCTGTCAAATATCGGCTTACGGCTACAAGTCGTTTACTAATGACAATTAAGGCACATATCATTTAGTGCAATTTAATTTCAACCGTCAGTGAGCTCATTTGAAGCCATTTTTAAACCAAAATCGTGGTAATAACCCGTTAGACATTATATGTGTTATTAATTTTAACTATTCGATTCCAATGGCGCCGTCGGTGGTCTAGTGGTTAGAGCCGCTGCCTCCCGTCCGGGAGACGCGGGTTCGATCCCCACCACGTACCAATGTGTTTTCGAATTTCAAATTCATATATACGTTTATTTGACGCCTTTACGGTAAAGGAAAACATCATCGTGATGAAACCTGCACACTTCTGCAATTCAAAGGTTGTGTGTGAAGTCGACCAACCCGCACTGGGCCAGCGTGGTTGACTAAGGTCTGATCGCCCTAATTCAGGGTAGGTTCGAGCCCCTCGGTGGAACGTATATGAGCTGTTGATGTGATGTGATTCCAAGGGCACATATTTTAGTGTCGAATTTTATTATAGAGTAACGGTATAAATAGAGGGTCTTAAATTTCACACCAGTTCCCTACTTAAATATTTCTCGACGTGAGAAGCATTAGGTCGGATCTACATATCCGACCACAATAACTTTTTAGCATGGTAGGCATACTGAAAGACTCTGGATCTGGCCACTTACAATAAAAGAATGAAAAAACAATGATGGAATCCGAAAATGGAACTCTTTGGGAAAATATTAACTTTTTAATTCGCAAGACTGCTAAAAACTGATTTTTGTCGGATATGTTTCGACCTAATGCTTCTCATTTCAGGATTTAGTACCTCAAATGAAACTTAAAAACTGACCAACTTTAATTCTAGTATCTGATATTGAATGGCATGCCCATTATTGTCCATACGAAAACATAGATCTACGTTATGAATTACATTACCTACCCATTCCGACCGTTACAATTACGTTTTAAAAAAGCTTTCGTGCTCGTACCTACGTAAGTTCTGTTACGAACTAAGAATTATCAAACTTTCATTCTCATAGTAATTTATACAACTTGAATCGTTACAATTGCTACTTGAATGATTCTAATTACCTATTTTGAAGCACTATACAGTTTTTTAGTTTGTTAATGTTAAAAGGTAGCCTTGTGGGTACGAATGGGATTTTTATTGTCTAGTTATAACTGTCCATTGTGTTACTTAACAAGTAGAAAATTACAAAAACAATCATATACTTATACACCGTGAAATTTACATCGTTTTGTTCCCGCCGTGTAGTGATAGTACCCGTCAAACTGAACAACTTTTCACGAAAAAAAAATTTCCTGCGACAAAAAAATTTTTGGCCTCTCCATACAAAGTGAGACTCCCGACCGACCCATTTTGTATGGAGAGACCAAAAAGTTTTTTGTCACTGGATTTTTTTTTTCGTACCTCGTATACTGAAAGATTCAAGATGTGGTACATCGATGAGATTGATATTTAGGACCTACTCACTTTTACAATTGAAAATATGCATAACAGTAAGGAAGGTGGTATTTAAGTCCACTGCTTACGGTTCTAAACTAAGTGACCAAAAACCACATAAAATAATGCCTCTCTACTACTTTTTACAGCATTTTCGTTTTCGGTTTTTTTTTACGTGTCGTACGTAAACAACGCAAAGCTCAACTAGCTCAGCCTATAAAACTGTGAATTTAGGTTCCACAACTTTAGGATCGAAAAAAAAGAGGGGAAAGGAAGAATAAAATTTAACGTCCACATTTCAATAGTACAAAAAAACGCATTTCTTCAAATAATGTCATGTACCATCATCATATCATCATACATCATAAGTACCTATTTAACGCGTGAATTGTCTACCTTTTCCAGTTGCGCTGGTCTCCTGCGGCGAGGGTCATGAGCGGAGCGCCCGGCAGCAGCAGGGTCCGGGCTGGGATATCCGCCTGGCCGTGCCCGGGGACCCTGGCAGTGACTACCCTACTCTTGGGAACATTCCAAGGACTTCTTTCTCCTGCTCGGGAAAGGCACCAGGTCAGAATAAAGCGAAACGTTTTCTTAAAGCTAGCTAACATCACAATTTAAAAAATAATGTTATAGCTTAAACTTGTACCTTACAAATACTTTTTTTTATATATTACCTACATCTTAAAATTTATGAGCATGAAATTATATTTAACATCATACTAATTCGATAAAATCTGCTACATCTGACTTAAACTCACATCCATAGATAACATTAAGTAATAAATTATGCTAGGAATCAGATCATTATAGTAATTTCTTAAATTGTATCCATTCAAGTTGGCACAAAGATATCAAGAATGTAACTAGTAGGCAATTTTTGAGGACAAAAGTGAGTAGTAGATGGCCTTGCCTTATATTAATCGTTTTAGTGTCTGAGAATCATCTGCTCGGTATTATATATATGAAAACTCAAAGATAATTGAAATTGCTGTCTACTTTGGACATTAACTATAAGTTTTTGATTAGACGCCCTGTTAATACCGTCATAATAATGTTATTGTTATCTCGAAAGATGTCATTTTTTATATTTTATCTCATTATTTTCAGGATACTACGCCGATCTCGAAACAAACTGCCAGGCGTTCAGAGTTTGCACGTCAGGGTCTACGTACGGCTTCCAGTCCTTCCTCTGCCCCAATGGTACCCTCTTCAATCAAGCTGTAGTTGTCTGTGATTGGTGGATGAACGTCAACTGCCAAAAATCTGGCGAGTTCATAAGTAACAACAATGACATGTTTGGAAATCTCAGACTTGGACCTCAACTAATGAAAGAAGTAAAGAAGATGATTACACATCCAATGAGAAATCCATATGATAAAACCATAATGAAAAGCAATTTGATAGTGATGCAAGACTACAAGCCACCTGCCAATCAAATGTTCGGAGCGCTCCTAGCGGGTAACGCAAGAGCTCCCAACAGTGTATATGTTCCAGCTAAGCAAATACAACAACCATACTACAGCAACAACGTCTTTGCAGCATCAACACCAAGTCCCTCATACGTACCTCCAGCTTTCAACTCAATTTCACCACAACAAGACGTTCAAGTTTTTCAGAGGCAGAGACAGAATGGTCAATATCAACAAAGTGGTAGACTTCAACAACAGACATCTCAATTATCAAATGGACACGCTGGGCAATTTACACAGAATCAAAACACGGGTTTCTCTTACAACAATGTTAACTCATTATCAAGACCTACTCAAACATACAACAATCAAGCTCAATACAGACAACAACAAAATTTTGGAAACACTCAAACGTTTAACCAGAGAGGACAGTACCGCCAAAATGGTCAGTACACAGACGGTAGAAGTCAAGCACAATTGAATGGAAAACAAACAGAATTCGGTATATCCTATCAAAAACAAGAATACAATAATGCACAACCTAATAGGAATACGGGTCAAATTGGTCATGAAGCAAAAGAAAATTTGGTAAGTGATGAAACTCCTGCAACAATTGTAACAAAAACGCTTACTTTTAATAAAATTGTAGACCCTGAACCAGGAAAACCTAAATCCCGAATAACGATTAAAACTTGGATTGTCAAACCAACTAAAGCTGCTAAATTAATTGTTGAACCCTCAGCTTACAATTACGCGAGACCCACTAATCCTCCTTCTGAAAGGCAGGTTGCTGCAGCTACTCCTTACTCTTATAATCCTCCAACAATACCCCAGTCAGCAAGAATAATACAGTCTGAAGGACCATATTCATATAATAAACCCACTACTGCAGCCAAACAAGTTGAAGGACCTTATGTCTACAATAGGCCGACAGTAGCAGCAAAACAGATTGTCACACCTGCTAGACAACCTTCACGACTTTATCTAACCCCCACTTCTCCACCACCAACTTTATCACGTTTATATCTAAATCCAACTACTGCTTCGCCTACACTTCCTTCACGATTGTATCTAGCACCGACAACTTACAAACCAGCTGCAAAACTTTATATCCCTCCTTCGCAAACATCTAATTTAATCATTTCTAGGCAATATTTAGCTCCTAGCGCTATACAACAACCAGCTTACTATCAAAGTGAAAAACTGCAGGCCTCTCCTACTTCACCAACACCGGTTTATGCGTCACCAAATGAAAATCCATCCTTTTCTGTAACCAAACATTCGCACATCAAATCTAACCATAACAATTTAACATTTTCTGATATACTAACAAAAGAAAAGCTAGATATTACTGTTAACGATATCGTATCTGACACCAGTAGCATTTTAAAAACTGCGTCTCCTGTTCAGCAACTTGATCAATATCGTCAAGAAAAAGATTATTCAGATGAAAGCTACATACAATCTGACATTAACAACGAGAGTGATGAGAGATTGACACCTCAATCTCCAACTGTCATATCTAAAAGTTCTCGACTTGTAGTTGGACCTGCCACAGACCTTGAACCTCCGCTGGAAACGTATAATAGTAATCAAAATTCAGTAAACACAAACAGGCTTGCTAATTTGCCATTTTACAAAGAACCTGCCACGAACACAATTGAAAGAACTGTTTCTTTAAAAATATCTATTCCAGAAAAAGTAGCCTCATATCTATTTAAAAATCATAACGAGAGTGATTATGATAAACTTGAAATCTTGAATACTGGCAGTAGCAACTATTTGGTTCTGACTAATAATTTAACTCCTAAAAATACTGGTGCAAGTTTTATTCCAATCGGTAGACTGATAGCAGATAAAAACACAAATATTTCTGATTCACAGGCCTTGGTGTTCAATTTCTTAGCGGACTCGCTCAACGCAGCCAAAGAATATAGTAACATTGCAAAACAAAACATTGTTGCACCCACACCCGCTCAGTTCCAAGATGTGGACAACCAGCAACTTGCACGCATCACCGATCAAATATCACAGCTTACAGCATCACAATACTCTGCCAATCAGCACAATTTCAATCACGGTAACACGATCTCATCTTCACAAGCAGGCACTGCGCATCAATCTGCTAAATATACAAACGGCTATACACAAAATCAACAACTGAATGATCCTGTACCCGCTCGCCTAACAACTCAACAAGGTTATACATATCAAAATTCAAATAATGGCTTCAGCGGCAAACTTCAGATCAATCCAAATCAAATATACAGCGGGCAACTGTATAAACTCCCGGTACCGGATGTGACAAATCACATTTACAACGCTGGCCCTGCAAATCTCGTCCAAGGACAACAACATTACTCACCAAATAGGGTTCATCAAAATAGTGATGCAAGGAACAAGCAGTCGAGTGCGGAAGTTGAAATTGTCCAATCGCGAACTTTGCCGATTACTCCCGCTAAGTTGCAGCAATTCACACCAAATGAGCCTGAAACGTTCAATAGTCACGAAAATTCGGGAGTTTATGGCAACTTCCTTAACAACGGTAATGGAATATCTGCACAGCTGCAAGACAAAATCGTCGGTACAATCCCGCACCCGGTCGAAGATAATAAATATGTTACTTATAAAAAAGATCAATCATACTTTATCACTACTAAACTTAATAACAATGCAATTGATAATGGTCAATCTAATAACATACAATCAAACGGACAAAGCGCAAAAATTATTCAATCTAATTCTCCAAATCTAGTTTTCCAGTTCGTTCCATCCGTGAGCTATCAACTAGAGGATGAGAAAGAACAGCAGAAGCTGCTAAACGCTTTCCAGATTAACGAGTATGGATCTCCTAAAAAAATCAACCAGCAGCAGGATAATCGTAGACAGGACTTGCTCTCTGATGTTGATTATGCTGTAGAACATCCTCGTGCAGCTAAGCTCATTGATGGTCAAGTGAACGAAGTGGGCACGCTGTACGCGGGTCCCTCGTCGTACTCCGCACCCCAGGCGTCGGTTGGTAGTCTCGAAGCAAATGAAATTCAAAACAACCCGAATGCGAGACTAGAACAATTAGAGGACAGTGGTTATGGGCGGGTTACTCCTGCAAATCAATTTAGCTTCTAATGTTTAACGAGCTGAATACTGACTTTGCATTTCCGGTTATAAGTGAGTTGTTTCATTCTAAAAGATGTTTTACGAAATAAGTGGTAAGAGATCGATATTCATGTTCATAAGTATTCAACTGAGTTCATAAGACTACTATTTTAATGTAAGTACTTAAAGTTAAGCTTTAATTATAGTGTATGTGTGTGTACATAAATTATAAGAAGTACCTGAAGAACCTGTATGTACTAGATATAAGATTTACCAAAAAATGGTTACCGAAATAAAACTTTTATTTTTATCTTATCATTATCATTTAATGTAATCTTAGAAGACCTTAAAAATAAAATATTATACGACATGAATAAACCCTTTTGACGCTACTGGTTGTGAAACTTCATTAACGTTGCGTCTAATTGCGAACGAATAAAAATAATCCTTTTATCACAACCAGTTGCGGGAGAAGAATAAATTTTCTTTCATCACAACCATTGAAGTATAATGTACTACGTACTAGAAAAGACGCTGCCTACAAAATCTGTGCAACAAGCGCGGCAGTGCGGGGCGCGCGGGGGCCGGCTAATAAGTCATAGATGCGAGGTCACCGTCATAGACGGGACACTACTATTCTGCCTATTCAATTGGGTGGGAACATTAAATTTAAAGATGTCTGAAAAATAAATTTAATTATAATATTTATTTTAGTTATAAGTACTAAATTTACTCTGCGAAACAAACAATATTCGATTAACTTTATCAATTTTTCCCTATCTTTACGGCCCAGACGTGGAAACCTTGAAGTAATACAATGTTACAAAATATCTCGTAATAAATAAATAATATCTACTTGTACAAACAATCAATCAATGAAAACGATCAATTAAAAAAAAACAACTGTTTTTCATCTTTCTTGATTTACCACTAATTTTATTACTAAATAATGTGTAAGATTATCATTTTCCACTGCAAAAGATATTATTATGATCTACTCTTGTTACACACCCAAATGTCACATCTTAATTGTTTCATCTATGACAAATGACGCAACATGGCGTCCGCTAAATATTTTGCTCGAATTAAGTTTAAAAATGATTATCTAGTTTTTCACCGATGGAAAGTTGTTCCTTTGCACTTCGCCGTATTACCAGAATTATTAGTGCAACATCATAACACACACGAGGGCATATTTGATGATTTTTCACGTTTTTTCGCTTTAAAACAAACAAGACTGAAGCGCTCAAGAGCTAGTCATCAACTGAGTGAACTGTGGCCAGCTGGCCACAGTTGAACGGAATGCTTGAGATGGGGCGGTGTCTTCTCTATACGTAGTAATAATAGCTCAATGATCACAACTACCTATAGTTGTGAAACTTAGTTGCGTGCGATCGTGTCCGGAAGGGAATAATGGCATAGTGTATATTCACAATTTTATTTTTGGTGGAAGAAGGTAGCTTGTCGTTATTATTAAATCTATATTATTTATAATTTATATCACGAAATGGTGTCAGCTCCGCTTTTGCAGCTCAGTTGGTAGTAGGTATGCCGGCCTGCGAAGCTCGTGGTTGTAGGTTCGAAAACCGCCCAGAGATTTGTGTTTACCTTATGTCTGGTTAGATATTATCTTTAATTATTTTTATACTGAATATTATATTTATGTAGTATGTATATTTATTCAAGTATATTGGCTTCGTCTAGGATAAAATGAATGGCCGTGAACATGTTTTCTAGATTATGTACTCAAGAAATAAAATTTTAAAAACATTATGTTTTAAAGGTTACACCGTGAGCCACCCCATCGGGAACACGAGCGTTAATTTATGAAAACAAAGCAACTAAATGGTTAAATAAATATACATATACCTAATAATATGTTATTAAAATTCAATTACTCAATTTATGTGAAAAACAACGGAATTTTCCAAGAAAACGTGCACACGTTCCCGTCTAATTAATATAATTTCAAATTTTACCTGTTTTTGTGGTTTCCTGGTTATTAATTAGGTGTTGAAACTGAAGTACTTACATAAATGAGTTGCAAATTAATTAAGTACATATTTTTCCATATTTATCTACAGACTTTAACGGCTCTACCATCCAAACCTAACAAACATTATTATTTTTCATCTCACCCCAGACATTCAAATAAGCATATTTAGCACAGATGATGATGCTTTCAGATGTCATATTTTTATTCGTTTCTCAAGTTCTGAGGCGTCTCACACACGACTTTGTTATAATATAGGTAAACATAATAAGGGTTGATACCAACTCGACCACATATCAAATTGCCTTGTCTACCTGATCGTAATATTTTGCATTCCTAACCTAAAAATGTATGTATTGAAAGAAATGCGTGCTCCTGGTAAAAAAATTAAGGGGTATCAGAGCACCTTCCTGAACTCTTCATTTTTATTGTTGAGGATGCACGTTTCTTGAATTAACGGCCCCGTAGCCTAGTTGGTAGTTAAAACGTTTGCCTTCGAAACTCAGGGTCGCGGGTTCGAACTCCGCCCAGGATAGACATTCGCGTGATGAGCAATCGTGTTTTCATCTCTCATGCTCTGACTAAAAGTAGTCCAATAATGACCCCAAAGAAAGGATGTAAGTCCAACTTACATCCCAAGGGATGTAAGTAACTTTGAAATTCGAACTTTTCTTTTTATTATTTTCATAGAAAGTTGCACACGATAAATGGTAAAGGAATAGACGTATACAGCCTTAATTTCAATAAAAACTAAAAAAATCGCTTGAATATGAATATGAATACAAAATACTGTATTTACCAAGAAATAACAATTAAGGGATTAAACATTAAAAAATAAACCTTTTTTTTTTCAAATATCATGCTTGGCTGGAAACGAACGCGCCCTATAAAAAAAGGCGGGTGAAAATTTTTGCCGAAAAACAAATGTTATCTGTGGTTTTAAGCAATGTATTGATTTAGATGTGATACATATTTTATTAATTTATGTCAATTTTAACGATGAAATAGTGAAAATTTGGTTAATTTAGATTTGTGCGTGACTTTTCAAAAGTTAATATACAGTGATGTCATTAAAACCAACTGAAAACTTCGCAGTTTGACTATGAAGGGCGCATTCCGAATCAGACTTTCAGCGCTGTCAGCGATCAGAAAAGCCAAAAAATGTATGGCTGACAGTGATTCAGAACGCGATTACGGGTGCTTTAATCGATTTCAGCGCGTCTCGGAACGCAGGGGAAATAGGTGCATTGATGTGGGTGTCGCACGTGTGATGTCATTGTGGTAGGTATGTAGCTCATGTGTTATTTTCTTACAAACTTACTTGTTTTCTTTCCTCACAATCGAGATGATTAGCTGAGTGTTCACCACGTAGGAAACTGATCAATTCCCTCGCACTATAAGCGCCCTACGCTCGTGCGCCAAAATACCTCGGGGTGTAATTGATCGGTTTCACCCCTTGGTTAACAATCTACTATTGACTTGTGTCCGGATGTTGGTTATCTATTATGTATGTATTTATTAATCTTGATTTAATGCTTCATCAAATGCGGGTAGTTATAGTTGTTTAACATAAGTATTTTAGTAAATATCGGTATGTAAACTCTACAGCATTGTCAATGTATTGAAATCAGTTGTGTACGCAAGTTACTTCTTTGCTATATGTATGAGTGATAAATTAAAGTTTATTAGTGTAAAAACATTATAATATAATTAAATACTTAGCTATTATTCTTTCTAAATTGAAATTTTAAACTATTTCCAATGTTTGAAATTAGTAAGTTTTGATAATTTTATTTAAACTTAAATAAAAAAACTGATTCTTTGATTAAAGTTTTTAAAAAAATATATCATAATACATTTATAATTTTTTAATATAATTTAAAATGTTTATAAACTTTATGTTACGAAAATCCCAATGTGCGAGGACATGCGTTTATTGAGTTATTTCATTTTGAGTACAACTGCCTATCAAATAAAAAAAAATCTTCGACATAATATGGTCATTCACACAAGAATGCCCTTTACCATTTTTTTTTTTATTATGGACTTGATCTCCCAATTTATTAAGGATAGTGAAAAATATCATCAACATCAACGGCCCGTTACAGTCCACTGCTGGACTATGAGCCTCCTCCACTTAAGTGGAGGGTTTTGCCATAATCTCCACACTTGGCAGGCGGGTTGGAGATCGCAGATTAAAAGGTTACTGTATCAGAGAACGCTCCTGCCCGTTCCCTGTTCAATGTGTAGTCCCTAAGTCGCCTCTTACGACACCCATGGGAAGAGTAGGGGTTGGTGACTAATGTATTCTACTCTGCTGTCACCACACGGCTAAAATATACAGCTTGTTTTTTATTTTAATGTTAACTAGCATTGTTTGTTTGTGTGTTTGTTCGGGTCAAAACGTGCAATTAAATTTTGAATTACTTATTCTCAACTTACGACTTTGAAAGGGTATCCGCCAAAATTGCCCCAGTCCCGGCGCAAAAGAATTGTATCTCAGATTTTAGATAATTATTAGTAAAAATAAATATGGTGCGGCCAGGATTGTCTCCTTACGAGGGAACTCTACAACGGGTAGTGCTCGGACTTGAAACTTTGCTTATACGTTGCATATTCGCTCAAAATCTGTAAAGCTGTACATCATTTTTATTATGAATTGATGCTGCAATAATTAGAATAGTGTTTTCAGGAGGGAACTCCTCAATGGTACGGACATATGACTTTGCATTCAAAGAAGTCTGGTTACAAGGATACTCCTCAATATGGTTGAAGCTTGTGTTTAAAAAGGATTTTTAATTAAACTTATTTTATTATGAAAGCGAATACATGTAGGGCTCCTACTAGGGCAGCTGTCATTAAATACGTATTGGAAATTAAGCGGTAGAAAATCGGTAATACTAAATATGAAGTACAAAACCTAGCTTAATAACTAAAATAGAATATACTTTATTGCACACACACACACACACACACACACATGTTGCCATTGAAACACATACCTATACATACTTACATTAAGTATTAATTCATTCGCCTGAATTAAAGAAGCCATTTACTTTGCCGATTGGTTAGCTCTCTAAAGATGCTTTAAAGAAAAAGTATAAAGATGCTAGAAATTACAGAGAACAGCATCGCAAAACTTCAAGATCCCATACTTACTATTAAAGATCTAATCACTGTTTTGTTACTAACATCCCACCCTTTGATATCGATTATAATATCGGGAAATTAGCATAAAAAACGTTCTAGACCCCATTCTATGCCGATATTTACACCTTGAATAAAAGATTACATGAAAAAAGTATGTATTTTTTATTTTTTTTGCATGTACTTTTATATAAGCATATCATACACCAAAAATCAGATTTATGATAAAACGTTCTATGGACTCGCGACGTCATTTAATCCACTACTTCAGGGTAAGCCCCTCAGTGGGGACGTTCGTATATGAGCTGATGATGATGATGATGATGGCATTTATCAGTCCAAAGAAGAGAAGAAAAAGAAGAAGACACTGTATGTAATGCAGTCATACTTTCTCCCTCGCACTCAGGTTCCAGTTTGATGTCAGCTTGATAAGTGATTGATAATCATATGGTCAAGCTCCTTGGCATGTAAACAAGTTTGGCTCGTTAGTAGGTAAGTAACATAATTTGTCAAGTGACGAATTTCGCATCTGCATAAAATAAAGCTCTGTCATAGAGCAGTCAATAACCTTCTTATAGAACTATATTAACCTGTTTTATTAAAAAAAAGGGACAATGTGTTTTATTCCGAAATAATATTATTTGCAGTTAAGTATTTTTCATTTCTCACATGCCCTGAAAGTGACTATTTTCAGACCTATAATAACCCCAAAGAAAGGATGTAAGTCCCAAGGGATGTAAGTATTGTGGAGATTGCATTGGTTACATGCAGTCTCCGCGCACTTTTCCCTTTGTTTGTTGTTGCTGGCACTCGATATTCGCCCTATATATCGTAAAAAAGCTAATTAGACGTAGTGAGTCAGAGAATGATTGGCTGGAAAAAATAATGGTGTGGATTAGGGATTGAAATGAAGAAAAGATAATACAAAAATATTGTAATCTAATATTGGAGTCATTATTTAGCTACGGATTTATGCGCTAGAAGCGAGTGCCTCCCATCTTCAAAGAGCTACGTCCACCTGACATGGTGTAGACTTATGAAGAAATCGGTACCTCCAGTTACGTATTTTTTTTTTCTTTGCTATATTATTTGCCTGATTATTTGCCTTGTAGAATCAACAGCAAATATCACAGCACGGATCGCAGCTATGAAGCAATTTAATTTTTATAGTTCTTCGGAAAAGATCTTGTTATTCGGTTAATATTTAACGTAAGTGACGCATAGTGTAGGTGATCATTATTTTTCTACATATACGAATAGGCCTGAGCTCCTGTTCCAGACCTGCCGCTACTTCGATTTTTAGACTTTGTATTCGCGTTTTTCATTTGTTTTTGTCTTAGCTTAGGTTGAAATATTTAAGTTTAGATTAGGTGCGATCACTTAAAGTTTGTTCATTATGTTGATGGGATTTTGTTGTCATAATTTGATTTATCTGATATTACATAATAATAATTTCGTTTGTTCTTGTTGGTCAATTATAGCAGCATGGTCCAATGTTAATATTATGTTGAACGTTTTGTGTCGCTGTTAGTTGTTCTATTAATTCTTCAAAATTTATTTATTGTTCTTTTGGTTCATGTAGTGTACCATGAGTTGTACTTGAATGAATAATCTTTTGGCGTGGTTTTAATTATTCGTATTTGGTGAAACGTTGTTCCACCAGGTAGCTGTTAGCTATGGCTTCTTGTACAAATCATAGGGTTTGTTAAATGAAATATTATACGCACTTTTAGGTAATTAGTTAGGTTTATCTTTTGTGATCGGCTGATCATTTTCCTGTAGGAGGAGGGATGTGGAGATTGCATTGGTTACATGCAGTCTCCGCGCACTTTTCCCTTTGTTTGTTGTTGCTGGCACTCGATATTCGCCCTATATATCGTAAAAAAGCTAATTAGACGTAGTGAGTCAGAGAATGATTGGCTGGAAAAAATAATGGTGTGGATTAGGGATTGAAATGAAGAAAAGATAATACAAAAATATTGTAATCTAATATTGGAGTCATTATTTAGCTACGGATTTATGCGCTAGAAGCGAGTGCCTCCCATCTTCAAAGAGCTACGTCCACCTGACAGTATCTTTGAAATTCGAACCTTTCTTTTTACTATTTGCATAGAAAATTGCTCACAGTTATTGGCAAAGGAAGAGACGTATACAGCCTAGATAATTCTACAATTAATTTTATTCCGATAATAAAGAAAAAAAAATGCTTGAACATACTTTAATTTAAGCAAAATGGATATGAAATTCGTGTTTTTACCATCAACAAATAGATTAATTATAATAAAACAAACAATTATTCTTTTAAATTTTGGTCATCATGAACTGGCACCTATAAAAAAAGGCGGGAAAAATTGTTGGTGAAAAAAAAATTGTTATATTGGTTAACAATCTACTATGACGCTCTTGCGTTGCAGAAGGAAAGGAAATGGTACTTTTGTAATGATTATCTAAATAAAAAAACGTCAATATCCTATAAAGTTAATACTATCGCGATTACGCCGTCTGCAATGTTTTAAATTTTTGATGAATTATGTAGTAATTTATTTATTATGTGATAAGGGAAGGAATCTTCAAGACATAACTGCCTAGTAGGCAGTGCCCGTCTATGAAAAAAAAACAATTCAGCCCGCTTCCCAACTGCTGTGGTAAAGAAAAACGAACCACACTTGAGCATTATGAATACCGGACGCCAGGACGACGCTAAAAGAAGGGCGCTCTCGGTTCGATGCAACATGCTCGCGCGCAGGTTTGGCAGGTGTATAGTAGCGCTTCCGTGATTGCTGCCAGTAGTGTTTCTACACCTGTCAGCTGTGGGTGAACTTTCTTTCATAAGGGTGCAATACAATGATGCTTTTCGCATCCTTATGAGATTGCCAAGGTACAGCAGTGCGTCGTGTATGTTTGCGGAGGCGAGGGTGCCCGATTTCTATGCTGTTATGAGAACCCCCATTGCTTCATTTTGGAGTAGATTGCGTGGCTCTAATAACAAAAGTTTAAAAGCCATGTCTGAAAGTGTCCAGAGCCCAATATATAAAATATCTGTCCACCAAAATCTGAACCACAAATAAAATTGACTGTACGAGTAGTATAAGATATTATTATTATATAATATTAGTAAATACTGAAAACAGAGGTCAAAAGCTAGTAGTAGCAGTAGTTGTTAATATATAAACAAAGATAAGTAGGTAGCTACTAAAATTTCAATAACAATTGGCCCTATCAGACCATTTAGCGTAAACAAGCAAATTTGATAATTTCTGGGAACTGTAGGCAAATAACATAATGTTTTGTATATTACTTTGTGTTTGCAATTAAGGAAAATAATTTATTTCCTCTACAATATATTTATTTCACATATATTTATTAACTCTAAATTCAAGCTTCAACTAGATATTTTTTCCGTACTACTCCAAGATTTACAATGATACTTGTGGTATCAAACAAACAAAAGGTACCTTTCCTTTTTTGGTATGAAATCCTAAAAACTAGTTGCTTTTTTGTTTTTGTCGCCAGTTGTAAAGTTTTAAAAATCAAACCAGGCTTTTAAAATTTCTAAAATTTACAGTTATGCCTATAATTTTATAATTTGATCATTAATTTCTAACATCATTTTGTTCATCAACTATCCCTATTATTCCCTATCTTGGCGACTTAGGGTATCAGGTTCGGGGGCTCGGGGGCAATGGCTTACTTACTCGGCACTATGGAAAAAATGTTTTTTGCAAAAATCTACTTATATTTTTAATAAACCTCTTGGTATCCTAATTATTGTTTTTAAATGTAGGTACACTTTTTGATTTTAAACCAATCAAACCAGTCAAACTTGCAATTACGAGTATACCAGGTTGACGACCAAATAACTTCTGGCTGCGTTCACTCCCCCCGTTCAAAAACTAGTTATTGGCTACCTCCGGGTCTGAACTCAAAACAAACGGTATGAGAACCTGTTTTTTTTAATTATAACAAAATATAATACAAACATTGGGTGACGACAACATTTCTTAAATCTAGTAATAAGAACTTTACTATATAAGCAGTGGAAGCTGGGCCGACGATACAGTCTTCTGAAGTTCCTTCCAATATTTAGTGATTTAAATTAAGAATGGCGTTCAAGGTACGATATCAATTTTTGTTTATTTTTTTAACTTATTTCTTAGTTTTTGAAGTATGAGAACGGTTAATCTGCTAATTCTCATTTATTATCATAAAATTAAAGACTTGTAAATTGATTAAAGTTTCTGCACATTATGTGGATGTAAATTAAAATTGATTAAACGCTGCGCCGCCGCCACCGCCGCCGGCTAGAAAATAATAAGAGGTGCTTAAATATTTGGATATCGGATATAATCACGTTGATATTTTGTTGACCTAAAATAAGCTATTTTTATCTTTACAGATCATTTGCTTGGTCCTGGCTCTTGCAGTCACCACTTACAGTAAGTATGTTTCGCTTAGTCATCATGAAACTAGAAACAGTTTATTCGTCCATCGGTCAGTGCTCCTTGCTCCTTGCTCCTGATTCTGCTCCTTGTAGGCTAACTAAATCTCTACTTACCCCTTTGGGGATAGAAGCTTGATGTTATGTTGTGTGTGTAAATTGGTCTGTTATATTTTTACACCCACTCAATAAATTAATCTCCACAAAAGATTGCGGTCAACGGACAGTCTAAACCTGTAATCTTATTATATCTATATAGGTAGAGTTCTTGATAAAACGCCGGTATGTATTAAGGATGCAGATGAGCAATATCATGCTTAATAAAATTAAAACAAACCAGGGTTTTATGTGTTTGTCGCTGACCATTACAACCCGCACTATATGATTATGATAACGATGATTGAAACAAAGCACCCAAATGCCTTTGCTGAGGAACATCAACACAACCTCTAAACCTCTGGCCGCAAAGTAAAACCTTGTTTTTATTTTTCGATACATACCAGGATAGTTATTGCTTCCATCAATTTTTCTGCCTTTGTTAAATATTAAGCTTTCCATATCATCTCAATCAGAATTTATTCCCTTGGCTTTGTAGTTGTACGTCTCATCGTAACGCATAATTTGCCCAGAAAAACAAATTGACGCAAATAATTTTTGATCGCACTTAAAAATTCAGGAGCGCGTGGCCTCGCGAAACGATCATCTTTTGTTATTCTGAGATCCCAAGACGATTTTTATGTATTTTTGAAAGGCGAAGAAGTCACTGTCAAACTATAAACTAATAAAAACGATGATATTATTAAACATTTTACAGGTCTCCCCTATGGTGGATATGACGATTACGGTCACGGGGGCCATGGAAATCACGGTGGACATGATAGCCACAATGGGTTTGGTCACGACAGCCATGGAGGTCACGACAGCCATGGAGGTCACGGAGGCCACGGAGGTCATGATAGCCACAGTGAATTTGGTCACGGCAGCCAAGGAGGTCACGGAGGACACGGAAGTCATGACAGCCACAGTGGATTTGATCACGGCAGCCAAGGAGGTCATGGAGGTCATGGGCACCACGATCAAGGATTTGGCGGTGGACACCAAGGAGGCCAGGGAGGATATGGTGGTTATGGGAGCCAGGGTGGTTATGGAGGATCTCACGGACAACACCAGGGAGGATATCATTAACAAGGATTATTATAGATAAAAATAAGTTGTAGCTATAAATTGTAAGTAAAATAACATAATATTTAACTTATATTTTTTTATTTTTCATAAGTACATTCATCATCAACAGCTCATAATAGGTCCCCACCGAGGGGTCGAGCCTACCCTGAATTAGAGCGATCAGGCCTTTAGTCGACCACGCTGGCCCAGTGCGGGTTGGTCGACTTCACACACAAGCTTTGCTATGTTTACCTCACCATAAGAGCGACGAATGAAAGGCATAGAGTATACCTTATATACGTAGGTAGGTCTCAAACACTTAGCTATTCTTAGTTCATCATATTTTGTGCATTTCCAACAATATTACATACACACGGATCGAATTGATAACCTCCTATTTCAGATAATATTGGCTCTTATCTATTCTCTTGTTCTTATTTTTTACTGACCGAGCGAGAGAAGCGAGCGAAGCGTCTCTGTTTCAGCTTGGCCAAATTTGCTTTTGTATGTCCATCTGTCCATCTGTTTGTTTGTTTGTTTGTTTGTTTGTTTCACTCTACATGTCGCGTTTCTCAACCGATTCTCGTGAAATTTTGTGAGCAGGTTCGATAAATTAAACGATGTTTTTGTCGAGTCAGTTTTTGGAAATTTAAAAAAATGACGGAGTTATGGGGGTTGCCAGCTTACAAGGTCTACCGCTGAGGCTGTTTTTATCTACAGGTCACATTTCTTAACCAATAAAATAAGATAAAATAAAAAAAATACAATAAAATAAATAAAGATTAAAAATAAAAAAAATAAAAATCAAGAGGTCGGGAATGTTTGTGGAGATAAAATAAAAATAAATATGAATATACAGACTCGCGACGCGAGGTCTACTGTGCAGCTCACAGAGCCACTAGTAATAACGATACTACACTAAAATTTTTGTAAGTGAGAATCGATCATTATTTTATTACTTAAGATCAGTTCGTCTTTCTATATCTCCTCAGCCTACTTCCTGAACTCTCCCAAATGTTTTACTGCATTTCTTTGGTTTATATGAACTGTACTGTACTGTACTGAAATTCATTTAAAGGTGACACCGACTTCCTCGGTGCCCGTTCACGGAGAATCCCGCTTAGAGGCATATTGAGTAAATTGCTGGCGTCAGTCTGTCCCGCTAAACTGCCACCACCGTATAAATTGGTTTCAAGTCAGTACAGCGCTGTCGCGTCAGTGTTGACTTCAATTACCTTTACGCAACGAACTACAATAGTCAAGAAGAGTAACCGCCTAGGAAAGCCCGCTAAAACATAGCACCTAACTCGCACAATTAATTTTGACAGACAGGCAGATGTTTTCGCTGCTGTACATTGAAGCTTACTTTCGACGTTCTTACAAACCGAGTCGTATAAAACATCATTGTACCGCGTATTCGAATGTGGTATGGTATAGTTTTTTCCCCGGCTTCTTTGGTTTTCTTCTTTCATTTGGCGGGGTCAAGTTTAAAGCGTAGTTACGTCTCTTGACTATAGATAATTCGTTGCCTCTACGATATTTTTGAAGTCAGTCTGCGCGCCCCCGTTCACTGACCTAGAACTGACCCAGTGTAAATAGCAAATCCATTGTTCCGGCCATACAAAAAAAAACATTATATGAGCCTTGTCAGAGGCTTTGGTGGCTCCAGAACTCTAACAGCAGGTTAGTCGCCGACTTCACAAACCATAAGAAAAAAGTTTCTGGTGAAAAATTATCGCCTGGACTAAACGTACAGTAGCCAGCACATACGGCTGAACCTTTTGACCTTGAGAGTACTTTTATTCCGTAGTAGTAGGGGCGGTATTCGTAATGCAAGTGTCCAGCTACATGTGCTGGCTTTTGTACTATAGCTCTTTATAATTGTAGCAATAAATTGTATCAAACAAAATTCTCATAAAATTAAAACTACGAGTAACTATGGCTCCTGTCCTTTTCCGTTTTAGACAAAAAAATATTATGAAATTCGAGTTTTTCGGTGTTGAACCCGAGACCGATCGTAATCCTACCATATCCGCAGCTCATAACAGACTGGAAAATTACCGGCCACCTCTCACAATAGGCACATCATGTTTTACTATATTTAATGAACTGAATTATTTATAACTATCAGGGTCAGGTCAAGATATTTAATCGAACTACGCATATTATTTATATCGTATTTTTGTTTGTATTTCCTTCTTCCATAGCACAATATTTTTACTAATCTGATGAAAAATAACTTCAATCAGCTGATAGGTAAGAAAGAGACCGATACGTGTCATAATCGTAACTTTTAAATATAATTTATCTTCAAGTGTAAATAGCCGTGATTGTGTGCCTTTATTATTTATGTATGAAGTAGTGGACAGGCAGATATAGTTAATAAAATAAACTATGACTGTTACCTTTAAACGAAGTTTGGTTATGTTTGGACCTTATCACTCTGACTGAATTGAACAACGAGATAAAAACATATTTTACCAGCTTTACTCTCAGCACTCAGAGCACTTCACTCTCTTACTATCAAAGACAAAATATTTGACTGTCAACTTTTGAAAGTGGAAATAAAATGCTACGCTTGCTACGACGTCGGCTACGGCGTAGCGTGGTTCCACTACGCAATGTCTTTTCGTTCGCTCGATTTCATGAAAAAGTGCGATCCCCTTATAATATCTCGGAGAGTTGTGAAGATATGATATTCAAAAAAACAGCTCAAAAGACGCGTATTTACGAGAGCTGTAAAGTGCAAAAAAATATTCAAGAAAGTCAAAAACGAAAAATTTTTTATTTTGGCGCTCGATATTTTGGAAATGAAGAATGTTATCAAAAAATTGAGAAAAATTCCTCTGAACAATTTAGTCAGCTATAATTTGAGCCTAAAATAAAGACGATCGGATTAAGGGTTTGCCCTGTAACCTAACCTTTTTGAAACAAGTCAAAAAGTCAGAACGACCAATATTTTTTCGAATTCCGTAGATTCGTTTCATAGTCGTGTGCGGCACGAAATTTGTAAATATTTACCTTATTATTCCACCAAATAAGCAAAAATTCAAATTTCAATGAGATGTCAGTCTTTTCCCCTTATAATGTAATAAAAATTGTAATGGACCGTTTCTCACTCGTATACCTACCTGCCTTAAGGCTAAAGTTCATGAACGAACGCTTTTAGTTCTAGATAAACTCATATTTGTTAATAATAAAAAAAATCCGAGACCTCGGGTGATGTCACTTTGCAAATGGGTGATAAGAACTTCACTATATAAACAGAGGGAGCTAGACCGTCGAAACAGTCTTCTGAAATTGCTTGTCAGTACATAATTAGTAAAATATTTAAAACAACATAATGGCATTCAAGGTAAGTTCCAGAATAGGGATGGTGTGGTGTAAATTTAGGGCCAAAGCGTCAAGCCGTGCATTTTGTTTATTTAATTGTTGTCGCCTCTTCATTTTTGTTTTAAACTAAACCAAGTTTATGACGAGAATAGCGGGAATAGACCTGAAAAATGATTCAAATCAATGAATCCATAGATCGTTCTGAAATATTTTCGTTAAAATTTTGGTTCTCTGTTAGTGTATCATAATTAAAACCATATCAATGCATGTAAAAATAAAATAGTTACTTTGATAGTTTTTTAACTTTCCAAAGCACAGATTAATAATAATCGTCTAAAAATTAAAAACACTGCCCTGCCAAAAAAAATGTAATGACGGATCTAAGTGATGTAATAACATCCTATGGAAATAAATAGTTTTGACTTTGACTTCAAAAAAAATTTATAGCCAGTGTCACTCGGGCTGAAGTAAGGATTCTAAGATACCTCCCATACTTACATACATACATGAAACCTGAACACAATACAATTCTTTTTATTTATTTATTCAATCAACTTACTTGCTAACAGTACAGGGTATATTAGTTTTTTTTTTCTTTTAGATACCATGGTATGAATGCAATTATAAATAAATATTGAATAAAATTCGTTTTGGTGCAGTCTAGATGTTACAGTAATTTTATTGAAATTTTCTTTTTCATAAATAAAATTATATCTTTCCAACTTTAAGATTGAATAAATTGTTTTGTACAAGTGTCGTTATTATACTAATCCTCCTTTTAAGCCTGTATCAGGAGGAACCACTCATCCGTTTTTTTTTTTTTATTTTGAAATCTATATATTATACAAATATATAGACAAATATTATGTTATATTACGTATCACGTAACTACAACGTGTTAGCGAAATATCGCAAAACATGCGGGTGGTGGCTTAGCCCATGAAACTGAACAACTTTTTTCCAGAAGTTCCACAAAATGTCAAAGAAATTACTTTTCATACATACTGATTAGCTGATTGAGTCAATTTGATTAATATTTTCATATATATTTGCGACTGTTAAAAAATTGTGGAAAAGTTGTTCAGTTTTAACCGAGATGTTTTGCGTTACTTCGCTGATACATTGTATATTATATTATCTGAAACAAAAATTAATTTTCTTCTAAAATTAACCTTTTGTATGCGGGACGCGATTTGCGCAAACTCTCGTCGAATGCTGAACACTTTAAACTCGAGCGATCGGCGTTTTTTGTACTTACTCATAAACTTTTTTTTTTTGCACTAGTAGACTTTTTGCTGTTCTTATCACTTGCACGAGATAATTCGCTCTATTCTCAAAACAATACAGCTCAAAGTTGCATAGGTCGCCGCGTCACGCGTCACCAGTGTGGTGTCGTCAGCATACGATGGGATGTTTTCGCTTGGCACCATTGTGGTGACACCAGCAGACGAGGGGCAGCTGCGCTCCTGTCGCTGGAGCCCCTTCCATTATTTTCTACTCTCCGCTTTCTTTGGCTTTGATCTGATACGAGTCGTATCATACGACACAAGATGCTGGAAGACATTAATTTCATTAGAAATAAGCAATGCCTGTTGTGTCGTTTTTCTTTATGTTTGTATATTTTATAATTTTCTTGTGTACAATAAATAATAAAATAAAATAAATTAAATACATAGAGAGATACTCGTAAATAAAACGTTTACGACATACTCCTTCCTATTTGATGTATTATGTTCTCTAGACCTTTCAATTAATATGAGCAAATTATATTTATTTTGATTTTTAGTTATTTTTTTTTTGTTTTTCAGATCGCTTGCCTCGTCCTTGCGCTTGCAGTAGCATCCTATGGTAAGTTTTTTTATAAATCTAGTGAAACATTTTTTTTTGTGATTTGTACAGGACGCTACTGTTAGATATGAGCACTTAATGATGCCATCAGCATGGCGGTTCAAGCCTTTCTCGGTGGAGACCTATATTAAACTGCGAGAGGCTAATCATACGAATAGCATAGTTGGAATCGCGTCACCTCGTGTGCCTTTCAAACCTCTTAGTAATGACAGTCCTTAAATACTATTCAAGGAACGTAAACCGTGTTATTATGACGAAACATACTAAGATCAAAAATTCATCGTCATCATCAACAGCTGCTCATATACTTCCCCACCGAGTCAATCTTACCCCGGAGTAGGGAGATCAGGCCTTGGTCATGCTGGCCCAGTGCGGGTCGGTTAACTTCACACAAACCTTTGAACACTACATATTATACACCATAAGCAAGAGTCAAAGTCTTAGTTGTAATATTATGTCTAAACTGTACCTAATAGACGCGCAACTTAAAGCATAAGTATTATATTATTTATAATACTATAAAGGGGTCCACACACGGCAGCTATAATATATATTATAGCTCCGTCTGTGACGGGCTTAAGTAGCATTATTATGTAGGTATTCAGATGAAGAGCGGAGCAAAGGCTTTTTGAGCTTAAAAGGATACACCAGCCCATGTATAGAATAAGAAATTGTTTTAAAATGAAATAAGCATGTATATATTTTAAGTGTACAGCATCCTCATTATATAACTATTTCAATTGCTACAGCTCTTCCCTACGGCGGCGGCGGTGGCGGTAGCCAAGGAGGATTCGGAGGTCAAGGACAAGGCGGTCACAGTCAGGGAGGATACGGTCAAGGTGGACATGGACAGGGAGGCCAAGGTCATGGTGAATTTGGACAGGGTCACGGACAGAGCGGATTCGGACAGGGCGGTCACGGACAGCAAGGATTTGGACAAGGAGGTCAGGAAGGATTCGGTCAAAGTGGACATGGACAGGGAGGCCAAGGTCATGGTGGATTTGGACAGGGTCACGGACAGAGCGGATTCGGACAGGGCGGTCACGGACAGCAAGGATTTGGACAAGGTGGTCAGGAAGGATTCGGTCAAGGGGGACATGGACAGGGAGGCCAAGGTCATGGTGGATTTGGACAGGGTAGTCACGGACAGAGCGAATCCGGACAGGGCGGTCACGGACAGCAAGGATTTGGACAAGGAGGTTCACATGGACAACAGCAAGGAGGCTATCAAAAACACGGATATTAAACAGAACTGCGTTTTAGCAATTTTATGTGAAATAAAATATTTTTCGATGTAAACAATATGTTTTTCTTTATCAAGCCCAAAATAAAAATACTATGCACACGTAATAGATTTCTTCTTATTGTAAATAAATCAACATAAAATCTCCAAACTAAATTAAAAAGAAGTGTCACTTTGGACACATTGAACGGAATGAAGTGGTTCATACCCTGGATCTTAAAAGTGGGTACTGGCGGGTGGAAATGGGTTCAAGAGATAAAAAAAGACAGCTTTCTCACCGGAATTTGACAATTCAAGGTGATGCCATTTGGATTATGCAATGTGGAACGAAGGTGGAGGTGGTCTATTTAACTTAAAGATTGATATTTCGAGAGATGTTTTTTAATTTTCTTTCTCAAAGATCTTCACATACGCGGTCTAACCTAGAATCTGCTCTCTTTTTTCCAAGTCAAAACTTACTATTCCAAATTCAAATAAATCCAAATGTTTATGGCCAGCAACAGCCAAAGAGGCAAAGAGGTATAGGTATGTACACATACCTAACATCCCTCCCTCTCCGGAAAAGAGCGTATTCTAATTTACATTAGTAAAAGAAACGATCTAACCTACCTAAGCCTGGAAATATTCATTTTAACAATCATGATAGTTAGTCCTACCAACAAACTAAAATACACATGACACCACACAATGAAATGATTTAAAAAAAAACTAAGAAAAAGATAAACTAACAATCATCATAAATGTGGCGCAAGTTATTTTAATTTTGACGGGAAAAAAACACAGGCCCAAAAAGTACCCATCCTGCTGAAGCGATGAACCATACTACCACAAAGACCAAAAGAAACAATATCATAAAATTTGGAAATGTATGAGTAAACCCTAACTAAATATAAAAACATATATAACCTAAGTACAAACCCTAACCACTTCCTAACACTACACTGCACTAACACACACACACAGACACATCACGAAAGCCCCATGGCCAGAGAAGGCCCACGGGAGAGATGCCCTCCCGCATCATAGCTGCATCCATGGCTGCAGCCATCAGTCAGGCCGCATGCACCAACATGGCCACCTGCATCATTGAGCGCGACAACCAGGCCGCTACTATACATCATGACTGCAACTATGACATGCATCGGACTGCATCTCAAACGGCCACAGCACAGCCATCAAAAACGGACATCCTGGTCGTCATGTCTTTGTCAATCTGAAACATCTTTATATTAAAATCTGCACATCTAATACCAATGAAAAATAAGAGTACATAAACACCATGAACCCGTGATATCAACAGTAAGAACATCAACAAATAACCAGACATCTCTTGTAACATCTAATCAAAAAGTTAAAAATGCCACCCCACCCCAGGAATATAATCACTACCATCCTCAAATAGACCTAAGAGCTCAGTCCCGCCATGAGATATTCCCATATAAGGCGTTTTAGATAAGGAGTGGAAGCTATCCCATTTTTAAGAAGTTACCGAACATAAACCCCACCATCGATATCACAGTTCCAACAGGATAATAAAATACACCAAAGCATATACCTACAATTACCAGGACTTAATGAGAATTTATCTTGAGATAAAATTCATAATAACAAAATTTTTGACCATTTGTACTACAATATAATAAATTTGACAAAGACACTTGACACTTATCGTTTTTTTTTAAAAGAAGGATAAATCATTTCTCTGTGGATAAAACTGTGCCAAAGAGAAGTTTCACACACTAAGTATTCCCTTGTAAGGTTTGACAACAAACCCCAAAAAGAATTCCAAACTCTTTTGACAAGGCCGACATATCAGATGTCTTTGACAAAAACAGCTGAGCCTACACGTGACCTATTTTTTAAAAATAGTCCCTACATAATCATCAATCAATCCATCTCCCTAGCGCCACCTATGATAGTACAAAATACTTATTTATCACCTCAAAACCTCAGACAACAATCTGCACACCTTCCGAAAACAGTTCATAGAGAAATTAAAAGAGGGCGCTAATACAAACTTTAACAAGTGAAGAAAAAATAAGTATGTACACAAAGATGTGTACCAGCAAAAACAATTAAATTACATATTTTACAAACGCAACCTAAACGGTTTATTCTTTCAAGTAATTCACTAAAACCTTTTACAATCATATAACCCACATTGAGTTGTTTTTTGTTGAATGATCAACTCATTTTATTATCAAGTTAATCCGAACACCTACCATTACTGTTATAAAAAAAGAACCTTTATGATACTGAACCTACACATTCCTTGAAGAGGACGAAAGTGTACTGTGGCCAAAGTCAGACCACCCCACAGGGCGCGTATGTCCTTTTGAGTGGGTTGTAACCTTCAAACCTACCCCAAAACCAACATGAAAACTATCCCTAAATCAACCCCCATACAAAACAACTCGAACACTATCAAGACAAACATTCTCAGAATCACATAGAGCACGTTAAAAACATTACCTACATTTTGCACTGATAGCTCCGTAATACGAGCAACATAAAAAATAGGTAGGACCGCGGACTAAAATTCAAACTAATATAGGTACGTAACTTGTCTTGACACCTGTATTGTTCTCTTTTAAATATTTTGAGTATTGATCATATTATCAGGACTTTCTTCGTAACTAAAAATTCTGTTCAACTAATATGCACTGAAACAATAATCACGATGGAAATGTGTAAACTTAAAATGATCCTGGCTGAATAACATTATGGAGACAGTAGAAATTAAAAACAAACTCACTAGTGCGGTAGAAAGCATTTCACGTGCGGAATTTGAATAGATAAATCATCTTTCCTCTCCTTTAAAAACTACATCTGCATAAATTTCAACAAAATTCTAGTAAAATTAATAGTTAATATGGTATCATTTTCTATTTAATATAGATGTTTAATCATAAAATTAATGTTATAAGACGTCGAACCCGAGACCAATCGCAGTCCTGCCACCACCACTGCTCATCACAGACTAGAAAAAACCTCCAGGTTCTCGTAAGAGACTCATCATGTTTTACTATCTTGAACTGAGTGAGATAGTACTGTACCAGGGTGACGTCAAGCTATTTTATCGAACTGTGAATCATTATTTTTATATAGATTTTTTTGTTTATTTTCCTACAAGGAGAGCGTCGTCGGTGGTCTAGTGGCTAGGCCGCTGCCTCCCGTCCGGGAGACGCGGGTTCGATCTCCACCACGTACCAATGTGTTTTCGAATTTCGAAGTTTATTCAACGCTCTTATGGTGAAGGAAAACATCGTGTTTAAACCTGCACACTCCTGCGAAGAAATTCAAAGGTTGGTTGTGAAGTCGACCAACCCGCACTGGGCCAGTGTGGTCGACTACGGCCTAATCACTCTAATTCAGGGTAGGCTCGAGCTCCTCGGTGGGGACGTACATGAGCTGTTGATTTACAGCTCAATGTCTTGATGATGCGTAACTATAAACAGTTAATAGGTGAAACGTGTCTCTTATATCTTCTGTTTTTAATCTAATTTTTAATCTTCAAGTGTTCAAAGCGGTGATCTGTGGCTTTATAATTTATGTATAAAGTTGTGCACACGCATATATAGTTATACTGTATCCTCTGCTGGATTTAACAACGAGAAAGATTTACTAGCTTTAAGCACTTTACTCTCATACATACTACCATTAGATAATAACGGAATCTAAACGGTTATTTCGATTCGGCCGTTACTCACCCGAACCTTCTGGTGAGAAAAGCGTCAATTTACTTTCCGCATCCCACTACGCGATTCAAGCGTCGTCCTAGACACGCTCTCACAGATCCGGACGATGAGATCACCGTCGCGATTAAAGCTGCCATTGCGTGTAGGCCAAACACTACTACAGAATGCCCTTCAGGTAGCAACCGCCCCCGCCGGCGGGGACGCGGAACTAATAGTAGAATTAATTCAGTAAGACCCGGTAGGAGTCATTCTTCTCCGACGCGCTTCTCGCCCTGGCAACGTTCTGGGCCGCGGTCCGAGCCCGTCTGAGGGCGCCCCCAGATACGTTGTCATAAATTTCTAAGGGGTATGTACGTAAATGCCTTCTGCTTTCCTGCAAGTCCGCGCCCGCTATATCACCACTCTGGTAGAAGTAGCGATTAGGTCCGTCAAAAAAAAAACATACTACCAAGACAAAAATACCTGTCTAGTAATTTACATTACATACCTATAGTTATTATTCAAATCAGATATAATAAACTACCCTCGCTATACACGACGTCGACTACGGCGTAGCGTGTACACGCGACATGGGGCGCATGTATACTGTATGGTACTTATCATAATAACCCCAGTATGTCTATATATTGGTAGGTATTAAGCTAAATTAAGAAAAAATCCTAGAATAGATCTATGTTTCAGCTAGCTGTAAATAATAATATGGAGCTTCTGTTCTAAACGACTTGGCCACTTACAAAATCAAATAAATCATTTTCACTTTTGAATGGAAGGCTTTACTTTGCCATGCTTTTTTATGGCGTGTTCGGTCAGATCAATCACCGTCCTCAGTGGACAACTCGCTGAAAAAACTTCATAGGTGTGAACTTCATCTTAATATATATATATATATAACAATATTTTCCTATTATTATAATATTTACCCTCTACAATACTCTAAATAGTCAGATAGGTACTTATTAAGTTGGTTCTAATGGTTTTTTTTTTTATATTATTAGGAACTTTTGTAAAAGCGTACCTAACAATAAAAAAAACTTAAATCAATTATATATAAGTAAAGGCAGACGAACAAGACCTTTTTAATTATTTTTCCACGAAATAATCAAAGTTAGATGTTCAGTCTTTTTACCTCAAAATAATTGTAATTAATGTTAGCAGGCATCTAAGGCGGTATCTACACTCGTATCCGTCTCAAGGTTGAAGTTCATGAACAAACGCTTCTAGTTCTAGTTAAATTAAATATTTTTTAATAATAACAAATAACACAATCATCGGGTGATGTCACTCTGTAAATCGGGTGATAAGGAGTTCACTATATAAACGGAGGGAGCTGGACAGTCGATACAGTCTTCTGGAATTTCTTGTCAGTTCATTATTAGTGATATAATTTAACAACATAATGGCGTTCAAGGTAAGTTCTAAAATAGGAGTTTAGATCGTAAATTAAGGTCAAGCCTTGTATTTGATTTTTCCGTCTTAATTAATTTTTACTTTAACAAAAAAATGCAACATATTGCAAAGATTTTTATTTTTATTTGAATCAAGTTCATAACCTAATTAAAAAGTAATGACAGTAAAAAAATATTAATAGCCACTTTTGAAACATTTTAAATTTGCATCTTCTATAATATACTCTCATATAAAAAATATAAAAAAGTTAGTTAAGTAGTTAGATGAATTACAACTCTGAAATAATATTTTAAATGTGTAAAATTTATTTAATTCATTAAGTGTGATGTCAATATGTATTTTAACAATCAATTCGTGTTTAAAATAAACGGATAGTGTTTGAAATTTCCAAAGCAGAGACCAAACGAATCTTATATGAGATTTATAATCAAGTCATTAATAAAATAAAATAAAAATAAAATATTATAAAATAAAATAAATAAATACGAGGGCTGATTGATAAGTTTCCGAAACGACAAAGAAAAACTTTAAAAATCTATTTAAAATAAATTTATTTCTCAACGTAGTTTCCTTCTACCTCGATGCATTTAGTCCAGCGCTTCTCCAATGCCATTACACCAGTTTGATAAAATGTTTTCTCCAACCCCTCAAAATACTCGTCCACGGCAACAATGACTTCTTCATTTGATGAAAATCTCTGGCCATCTAACCATTTCTTCAGGTTTGGGAATAAGTGGAAGTCACACGGGGCCAGATCCGGGGAATAGTGTGGATGCGGTAGCAATTCGAACCGCAATTCATGGAGTTTGGCGACTGCAACCATTGACGTGTGTGCAGGTGCGTTGTCATGGTGGAACAAAACTTTTTTCTTGGCCAAATGTGGTCGTTTTTTCTTCACTTAATTTTTGCAGCAATTTAAGCAGCATGTTGGATTTCTTCACTTAATTTTTGCAGCAAGCTTGCGTAGTACTCTCCATTTATTGTTTTTCCTTTTTGCAGATAATCCACTAAAATAATCCCTCGAGCATCCCAAAAAATAGTCGCCATCACTTTGCCGGCCGACAAAACCGTTTTTGCTTTCTTCGGCGCAGGTCTTCCGCTCTCAGTCCACTGCTTAGATTGTTCTTTTGTCTCGGGAGTATAATGATGTATCCAGGTTTCATCGACTGTTACATAACGCCGCGAAAACTCGTTAGGATCTCGGTTAAACAGCGCCAAACACTCCGATGAATCGTCCACTCGACGTTGCTTTTGGTCAACAATGAGCAAACGCGGCACCAATCGCGCGCAAAGCTTTTTCATTCCCAAATGTTGCTGCAAAATATTAAAAACGCATTCAGATGAAATGCTCACCATCTCTGCTATCTCTCGCAACTTCAAGCGCCGATCATTCAATACAATTTTGTGAATTTTTTTGATCATGTCCAGATTCGTGACTTCATTTGGACGGCCAGACCTGTGGGCGTCTTCGCAGCTCTGTCTTCCACGTTTAAAATCAGTTACCCAGGTGTGAATTGTACTCAATGCAGGAGCAGAATTACCTAAAACACTGTCTAGCTTGGTTTTAATCTGGGTTGCTGGTTTCTGTTTTAAAACGTAAAACTTTATCACCGCACGAATTTCGTTTCTTTCCATTGTTAAGAAAATTTACGACAGAAAAAGTTCTACGTCCTATCAAACAAATTCCACCAGTTCGATTAAATTCAAATTTGGCGTTCTATTTTCAAAAAGATGCCAAAATATAATGTAATATTTTTTTTTGCGTATCATTTTTTTAAGTTCGTCGTTTCGGCCAGTTATCAATCAGCCCAGGTATAGCAATGCAGCAAATTTAAGAAATTGTTGAAAACTAACTAATAAATACGACGTACGCTTTACGAATAGCAGAAAAGGATTAGTTTTACGCGGTGCTGACAACTTTAAAAGAAGTTTTTTTTACTGTATGTGTTGAGTATTATTATTATTAGCCTGAGGTGTCTCACTGTATGGCAAAAGCCTCCCTCGCCTCATTCCACTTAAAGAAGAAGATGATGAATGAAGATGTCCCCACATATTAAATTTATTTATTTATGTACTTATCCCAATCCTGGGCCAAACTTTCCCACTCGCCACAGTAGGCAACCAGCTCGTCTCGTTTGTGTTTTAATTTTCAATATTATTTATAAGCATCAATGTCAACAACAGTAATGATAATATTATTAAATAATAGTACATTACTGCCGCGGCCGCAAAATTAGTTATTGTTGGACGAGGGCACGTTTAAAGTCCGAGCCGCAGGTGAGGACTTTTATTGTGTACGAGTCCAGCAAGAGTTATTGCGGCCGAGGCCTGTATAGTGCTTTTCTCTGAAATACGCGAGGAAATTATAAAACACTAAAAAAATTACCTTTTAAGAACCTTGGATTTGGATGTCTACTCGTATCGTACTAAACTTAAAGTTCTAAACTTTATCACTTTAACCTCTACTTCGACTAATTGAACCATTCATTGTTGTAATATTTCCCTAATTCAATGATTAGTAACTCCATCATGAAAAATAAGTAACAAAATAGTACGATAAAATTAAGAGATGAAAATTACAAACCGCCATATTGCGCACTTTTCTTTTTCTGTTCTGTGCCAGTGTCATACAGATCATACAGCCAACTCCAATCACTACGATTCGTGCACGATTCATATAAAATTTGATTTTAGAACATAAGAGTATGCTGTAAAAAGACTCAAAACATTGAAATTTCTAGACAAAAGTTACTTTGCCGGCCTAGGCCGTTTGAGGGCACATTGCCGGCTTTGTATTGGGCAGTGTTTCGTCCAAAAATGAGTCACTTCGCGTACTGTTTTTTGGCAGTAATGATCACATTTTCGAGCGCGTCGGAGAAAAAATAATTTGCTTATAGTGCAGTCTAAAATTATACCTTGGTGGTCTTTAGTTATCCAATATGACTGTAATTTTGTTGTTATATTTTTCTTCACTAATAAAATAATATTATATCTACCATTTTTTTCGCCTTCATCTTTAAATGAAAAAACTAAATTATTCATTTTGTTTTTAATAGTGTCCTTAATTATAATACTAATCGTAGAAACCCTTTTGAGGTCTGTCAGAACTAAAACTTGAAAACTAAATATACTACAGAAATATAAACAAATATTATGTTACTTATCTCTCACAAACAACCAAATGTTATTAAAAAACACGAGCATTCCGTTTAGATGAAACTGTAATAATTTGTTTGTCAGCTAAAAATATATTACTATTATTTTATTTTTCAGATCGCTTGCCTCGTCCTTGCGCTTGCAGTAGCATCCCACGGTAAGTTACTTTTGATCTTGGATAAATCCGAAAGGGTGCTGAATGGATGCTGAAGGGTGGTAAATATGAGCACTTTTCCAGCAGCATGGTTAAGCTCGAGCCTTCCTCGGTGGGGTCGTATATACGTATATACCTTGAAATCAAAATGAGATTTATTTTAAAACATCAATTTGTTATATTTTTTATTTATTTAATATTATAATGCACAGGATACAAGACAGTCTGTGAATACTTCGCAAGTTGTATGCAAGGGACGACATTTTGACATAAAGATAGCGAGATCAAAAATTATACAACTTCATTGTTCAATCAAAAAGATAAAACTAAAAAGCGTCAAGTTAGTCTACTAATTAGACCCTGGAAAGTTAGACTATAGCGTAAAACCATCTTTTAGGTACTCGTAGAACGTAAGTTAAGTATAAACTATATCTTATCATAACTATTTTAATTGTTACAGCTCTTCCTTACGGCGGCGGTGGTAACCAAGGAGGGTACGGGGGGCAGGGTAGTCACGATCAGGGTGGATTTGGACAGGGAGGTCATGCACAAAACGGATTTGGACAGGGAGGCCATGGACAAAACGGATTTGGACAGGAAGGTCATGGACAAAGTGGATTTGGTCAAGGTCAGAGTAGCTTTGGACAAAGCGGACATGGCCAGGGAGGATTCGGTGAAGGTGGACAAGGAGGTCATGGTCAAGGTGGATTTGGACAGGGCCAGAGTGGTCACGGACACGGTAGTCACGGACAGGGCGGTCACGGACAGCAAGGATTAGGACAAGGAGGTCAGGGAGGATACGGAGGACAACACGGACAGCACCAAGGAGGCTACCAACAACACGGATATTAAACAGAACTGCGTTTGAACACTTTTATGTAAAATAAAATACATACTTTTAGGTGAAATTAGAATCTTTTACTTCGTCTAACCCAAAATAAAAATAATTAATTCAAAAATATTACACAAAATAATCTGTTTTTCTATGTTTAGAAAGGAACTTCAAACTTACAAACAAAAAATATTATTATTAAATTATTATATTATTTTTAATTATACAGTAAAAAACATCCAAAAATCAAAGGCCCATTCTTGGTTGTCAATTCAACCATCTTTGTGCTTTTCATAAAAAAATATTCAACGGTTTAGATGTGAAAAAGTAACTTTGCTATACGTAACATAAATACGGTATTTTACTAGCACATAATACCACCTTGTTTGTACCACCATAATATCGCCGTCTTATATACTCGTAGATAGTTAATGAACGGTGACCGACTTTACAAACACTCTTGTCAGGGTTATCAAGCCGCTAAAAGAGCCTTAGGTAATAGCCGGGACCACCGGCAAGGGCGGATCCAGGGGGGTGGGGGTCATGGGGGTCATGACCCCCTCTGGGCTGGGTCCAGGACCTAGGTGGACCACTAATTAAAAATTGTTAAAACAATTCAGGTGATATAGAGCCTCGATTGCCAGGTGTAGCATGTGGGAAATTTTTTGAAAATCTGTGTACTTACCAAATTTAATGTAGATTTAACTTGGTGTGTGGGTATTGGAACAGACAGCTGCTCGGTTATGGCATCAGATACGAAAAGTGCAGTTTCTTTACGTTACGGAAAATCAAATCGTGGCTAAGAGCTTCAATGGTTGAAGAACGTCTAACCGGACTGGCACTTCTCCACGTCCATAAAAACGTACCCATTGAAGTAGATGAAGTGTAACGCGTTTCGGGAAAAGACGTAAAATAAAAATTGATTTTGTTATATATTATTGGACCACCGGGTGATACAGCCTCATCATCATCATCATCATCTCAGCCGGAAGACGTCCACTACTGAACATAGGCCTCCCTCTTGGGTTTCCACCGTGAACGGTCCTGTGCTACTTGCATCCACCGGCGCCCAGCAACTTTCACCAAGTCAGCTGTCCACCTTGTGGGAGGCCGTCCAACACCACGCCTTCCGGCCCGCGGTCACCATTCGAGAACCTTTTTTCCCCATCGGTTCAGTGATATAGCCTACAGTGTCCTAACTAAACTTGACGCTGTCCCAACCGTTATTCGAACCGCAAATCTTTAAATTGAGAGCTAAACTACACTTTCTAATCTTCGGAGGCTCGTGTGGCATATTGTCTTTATATTTAAAAAAATCTCAAATCATTCATTCATAGAGCAAACTCTATCTTCAGAATCGCAGACATCATTCTGAAAAGATATAACTTTGGTTAGGGGCTGCAAAATTTCGTGGCCCTATTCTTACGCCGGAAATCACACTTCACTGCATATTATCATCATCATCATCAACAGTTCAAATTCGTCCCCACCAAGGCTCGCGCCTACCCTGAATAATATAATACATACTATAATATTTTATAACTACTCGTATGTGATTAGGTACGTATCTACTTGCGTAAATACCTATATTTAAGTAACACAACGTTCTAAGCCCGCCCGTAATCAGCCTGTCACAGGTTATCAATATGCCCCCATATGTCTGCAGTCATACAGAATAGATTAGCGCTTTGGAGATCATGACCTGACCCACACACAGTCAATAATAAATGAGATGTCTATGAGCAGGGCCGGGCTCGGAAACAAAGAGTAAAAGAGCACTTCATCTCTCAACTATCGTGATTTATTTATTTATTTATGTTTATGTAATATGGTATTTATATATTAGTGATTAGGTATGTATTTATATAATATGTATGCTTATGTATATAGGTAGGTATAAATATTTAAGTAATTATGTAAGTCTACTTGCATGTATATATGTATGTATATTGTATATGTGTATAGTGCATATTGTATAATATTTACTATCAGTATTTAGTACGTTCTTGTCATGGCCCTTTAATGTCACATCTCTCACGACACATTGGTTGGCTGGAAGAGATCTCTCTTTAGAGATAAGCTCGCCTTTGCTACTGCTTATATTTTTATTTTCTGTAGTGTGTACTTAATGCAATAAAGAATATATATATACACAAAAGAGTAACCGCCTATATAGCAAATCCCGCTAAAACATAGCGCCTAATTAATTTTGACAGACGACAACGACGACACACAGGCGGATGATGTCGCTGCTGTACATTGAAGCTTACTTTCGACGTTCTTGCAAACCGAATCATATAAACATCATTGTACCGCGTATTCGAATGTGGTATGGTATAGTTTTGCTTCTTTGGTATTCATTTGGTGGGGTCAAGTTTGAAGCGTAGTAGTTACGTTTCTTGACTGTAGATAATTCGTTGGGTCACACGCAAAAACCCGCAGAAGAAGACTTGGCAGAAAGTAGACTGCTGACATCCAGCAGCAAGCCATTATAAAGTAGATGCAAGTGGCTGCGGATCGTCTGGCATGAAGGAATGTAGAGGAGGCCTATTTCTGCAGACTTTTGATGTAACTTTAATAATACTAGATGTTTACCTAGAATGCTGTGCTCGCCTGTA
This sequence comes from Carpatolechia fugitivella, assembly GCA_951230895.1. Taxonomy (NCBI): domain Eukaryota; kingdom Metazoa; phylum Arthropoda; class Insecta; order Lepidoptera; family Gelechiidae; genus Carpatolechia; species Carpatolechia fugitivella. The sequence continues at coordinate 4,615,245 of OX579664.1, forward strand.
ATAGGTGCATGCATCAGACCTAGTATAAAGTTAAAATTTGTAAGAGTATCAATGCATGTACTGTTGGCGTTCCTAATAAATAAATAATAATTGATATCTAAAGTTATAATTTGAAAACTATGTTTCTTACTGTCTTTTTTTTAATAGTAATTGAATGTGTTTAATCAAATAACGAGTAGAATAGATAAATTGCTTCATTTATTTAATAATATCTCAGAAAAAGCAGCAGCAATAGTTAAATTTCTATATTTTATTATTAAAATTCATAAACCAATGTCATACAGTGTAGATACAATACAACCATATAAAAACTAGTAAACCAAACTTGCAAGCCAACCCTTCCAGCATTACTTTATCTGCTGGAAATCGAACTGTGGAGTTCCTGAGCTGCGATACAACTGCGCTGCAGAGTTCGCCATGACTACACAGATCCAGCTCCTCAAACAGTCAATCCATCATCATCGCTGCAGGTTCATCAATCATGCAAATTACCCACTTTATCAATAATTGCCTACAACTATTAATTACTGGAACAATAACAATAAATTCTACGCGGACTGGGCTACGGAATCAATTCGCTCTGTTTGCATAACACAGTATGACGACGTCATTGCAGACGAAGATGACTTATTAGTGGAAAACACTGGCTGGTATGTATCACAAGATGACATCGGAAACAAATGAACATCAAAACATAACAAACGCTAAAATGTTGAAAAAAAAACATTCAGCTAAGCTCTGCTGTTCTTTAGGCGGGATGTTTAATTTCAATCAATCAGCCTATTGCAGTCCACTGCTGGACATAGGCCTCCCCAAGGGCACGCCAAAGCGCACGATCACCAGCTTTCCCCATCCAGCCACCACCAACGACCTCCCTCAGGTCATCAGTCCACCTGGCAGGGGGGCGTCCTGCACTACGTTTCCCGAGACGTGGTCTCCATTCATCGGTTCTACGACAGACGTGTGAGATGTTTAATTTATATGGATTAAATTCCTTTAGTTTATAGGAACATGTTAGTTTAGTATCACGGGAGTTTGAGAGTTGTAGACATGGCGTAGACATACCTAATGTCTGCTCACAAACACGTTTATAACGACATGTTACAGCAATAGATCTATCGTATGATCGTAGGTCCCCTGCGTTCAGTATTTTCAGCATAGTCCAACTTTAATGTTTTCAAGGTAAAAGTGAATAGACATTTTTCGATAGGCATGTTTCATCCTCAGCTTCTTCTTCAGTCGTCACTTCCTGTAAAGAGAAGGATCAAAATCAAATCCATAACTTTGAATTTCACATCACATCACACTAATTTAGAAATGTGAAAATATATTTGGATGTTTGTTCCGCCTTCACGCTTAAAGAACTTAATACGCTTAAAGAGATGGCTAAAGGGTTTGTGTATTAAGTGGGCAGTGGCCCTAAGCATGTATAGAAATTCTCACCAGCTAATAACATTAAAATATTCAATAGTTTAGTAGATAGTTTGTAACCTGGATTAACATATAAGATACTTTTTACGGGAAAATGTCGTATTCCCACGGGAAAATCTTCAAAACGCGAGCGTAGCCACTGGTGGCCCGCTAGTTGGGAAATAAAGCGTTGGACAATAAAAACATCTGCAACAATTTCTACTTGTCTAAAGTTAACTGACACTAAAGGTATAACCTAGGTGGTTCGACGCTCTTACGGTTAAGAAAAACATTGTGCGTAAACCTACACACTCCTACGAAGATATTCTAAGGTGTGTGGAGTCCATCAACCCGCACCGGACCAGCAGCGTGGTCGGCTAAGACCTAACCGCCTTCATTGAGGATAGGCTCGAGCCCAGGTCTCAGGTGGGAAAGTGAAAGTATAATGATAAAAGTATAAAAGTATTTTTATTTTTTATTTATTTTTAATGATCTGTTAATGATGACCCATATGATTTATTAATTGTTGTCAATCGGGTTGATTTAAGAAATAATAACAATTGTTACGTAAAATAATATAAGATACGTAAGTACTACTTGATTAGAATTAAAACCGATCACTCATCATAAATGTGAAAATATATTTGTATGTTTGCTCCGCCTTTACGCTTAAAGTACTCAACGGATTTAGATGAAATTTGGAATGGATTTGTAACCTGGATTTACACATAGGATTCTTTTTACGGGAAAATGTCTTATTCCCACGGAAAAAATCTACTTACATGACGCAAGCGTAGCCGCGGGCGGCCCGCTCATATATAAATACAATGAATAAATAAATATGAAAGATCTACAAATAAGTTAGCAACCTATAGCAAAGAGCTGAGCTTTAGTTTATTTTGGCCTCTTTCCAAAATCAACGTGTAATAAATAAATCTATAGCGATCTGCCGATGCCAACCGACCACGGACAGTATTACTCTTTTTTTTAATGACCAACTACGAATCTGGCGATAATTAACCGTATTTTCTCCGACACGCTCGAAAATGTGATCATTACTGTAAAAAAAAGTACGCGTAGTGACTCATTTTTGGACGAAACATTGCCCCATACAAAACAGCAGCCGACAATGTGCCCAATGTGGCCTAGGCCGGCAAAGTAACTTTCGTTCAAAAGTTTCAATGTTTTTGAGTCTTTTATAGCATACTCTTTATAGGTTTTATTGTTCTAAATTCAAATTTTATATGAATCGCACACGACTCGTAGTATTTTGAGTTGGCTGTATGCTCTGTATGACACTGGCACAAAACAAAAAAAAAAGTGTACAATATGGCGGTTTGTTTGTAATTTTCGCCGCTTTTATTTTTATCGTACTATGTATTTATTTTGTTACATATTATGATGGAGTTAACTAATCATTGAATTGGGGAAATATTATAACAATGATGGTTCAAGAAATCAAAGTAGAAAGTGATAAAGATCAGAACTTATAAGTTTAGTGCGATACAAGTAGATATTTAAATTCAAGGTACCACAATATTTTCAGTATTTTGTAATTTCCTCGCATATTTCAGAGAAAAGCACTATACAAGCCTCGGCCGCAATAACTCTTGCTGGACTCGTACACAATAAAAGTCCTCGCCTGCGCCTCGGACTTTAAACGTGTCCTCGTCCAGCAATAACTAATTTTGCGGCCGCGGCAGTAATGTACTATTATTTTAAGTGACTAATTATATTGATGATTATAATACACAAGGAATATCTCAAGGAATATTTCATCCTAATAAATCTGGCCCCTAAAAACTAAAATTAGAATCAAAACTTAATTTTTACTTACTTAAATCAATTCTTAGTTTAAAGCAAAGAAATTCAACCTATACCACCACGCTTCTGCTCAATAATTCATTCGCATAAGTAAATTATTGTTTGACGCACTCGCTGGTTTTTGTCCCAGCAATTAATTAAAAGAAACTCCAATTACGAATCAATTCAATACTAGTACGCAGGCATCGCTTGTCGCCGTGGGATTGTCCGATTCCTCGGCACATTCAATCTGATAATTACAGGATGCTATTAGGGCTGACTGAAGGAGAACATAATAAAGATATTGTAGGCGACTTTAACGGACTGAAATCACTTAATAATTATAAAGAAGAAAAAAAAAACTCATATAAGAAAAATAAACCTGAAATAAAAAAAACCTCAAATTTCTCCTCCCTCCTCCTCCTCCTCCTTCCTCCTTCTTCTTCCTTTGAATCTGAAATTAGTTGTGTATTGTCTTTAATAAAGACGAATATTTTTTTAGCGAATGGTTACGTTCTCGTATCATACACTAGACAAATTAAAAGATAGATAGATAGATAGATAGATATAACGTTTATTTTGGGTGACAGTACAGACAGAAAACGAAAACGATGCTCATTTCCCCTTTACTTTTTCAACAACAGTTCACACACTCGAGCCTCGCGAGATTGAATTAGGACAATTAAGCCACGCTGGTTCAGTGCGGATAGGTCGACTTCACACACAACCTTTGAATTTCTTCACAGGAGTGTGCAGGTTCCTCCCTCACGATGTTTCCTTCACCGTAAGAGCGTCGAATAAACGATGAATCTGGTACGTGGTGGAGATCGAATCCGCGTCTCCCGGACGGAAAACGGCGACCCTAGCCATTACAACACCAACGACGTTCTATTTATTATTATGTTTTATAAAATATTAAATCAGTTTTTTTAATACATGAAAAAACTATATAATATTATTATTATTATAAGTTACTTCATATACAATTGGCACTAAGGTAAAATCAAATGAGTCTTGTTAGCAATAAACTGTACTGCTTGCGAATCGGCCATTATTTAAAAAAAATCAGTCCATTTTCTTATGCAAATGCCGCGCTAACCTAAACCGCCAGATATTTTCAGACAGGCCACTTGCTACCCACCTGTACCTTCGTCAAATTTTCCCACGGAATACCTTTTATCTGGCAAAAAGGTCTGACCTATCTCCAAGTACGGAGGGATAGGAATATCAGGTTTCGATCGATATAGTGAATAGCTGACAATCACTTTGAGTTTTTATAGGTCTTACTCATAAAGAGACATTAACATAATGCGCCTGATTGCTGTGCTTGGGATTTGGAACTATTCATTAGAATAGTAGAATAGAATAGAAAATAGACAATAAATAAACAGCACCGCCTGCCATTCCAAAGTAGCACACAGAAGAGAAGAGATCCAAACCGAGAATTAGTTCACAGGGATGTGTTCCATGGGATCAACAGCGCGGATCAATTCATTTTTTATTTATTCAAAGCTAAAGTGAATGAAAATATCCTAAGGCAACTTCCTAAAGGTTGTGTTAAAACACAATGACTTCCCACACTCTCTCGACTGTCTTAAAGTCACCGTACTTTTTGGTTGGTCGCCTAGCCCTAGTCGTTCGAAGTGTTATAACAACATAAATCCTTACCATAAAATCCTGTTGTCACCCCTAGCTGCAGTTCTACGCGGTAGTGATTACAGGACAATGATTAAACGATTTTCCTGTTACTGATTTCAATCATTATCGAGTTTCATCATGGCGTGCGGCGGGTATAAGACATGGTATAAATGATGGCGTCCATGGAATCCATCTTGAGTCCATGTGAAGACTTCACAAGTTCCTTGTCACAATATCTAAGTGGAAAATGGCTAAATCGATATATGTAAGTAACTGTTTTGATCTGTTTAATTATATAATAAAATTAAATAAATTATTATTTATTTATTTACGATTTATTGTACACAAGTAAATTACAAAACTACACAACAGGTACTACTTATTTCTAAAGAAATATCTTCCAGCAGACCTATCGGAAGAGACAAGATATATGCAAATATTATTTATCGCATAGGTATTTTTTTTACAACAAATATAAGAAATAGATTGCAAAACTATAACTGAGTATTATCATTCAATGATGAATCCAACCAATCCAACTAATAAAGACAAATCTAGATTTTAATATTTTTTTCGCTGTGGTTTGATAATTGTCTGATTATTCCAAAAGGTAATCGAATTTACTCGCAACATCGTTACATTTTTACACCGAAAAGAATATAGGTATTCTATTCATACTATATTTGTAACATGAATTACAAGCGGTCGTCTTTTGTTTCTCTGAGGTATTTACGAATTAAACAGCCAAAATACTTAAATAAATGCATCTGACGCTTGTTCGCAGGTGATCCTGGCGCTCTGCCTGCTCGTGACCGTGGCCTGCGCAGGCGACGACAAGGACACGACCACCACCCCCTCCCCCGCCAGCAACGACACCTCCCCCGACGCGCCCGACGCCGCCGCCGACGACAACTCGGCCTCCAAGCCCAGCGCCGATAGAAGAAGATGAATAGAGACCAGCTAGACCGCTGTTCGAGAGACACGACGAGTTTTAGTTATGTGCCATAAATGCAGGAAACAGAATAGAAGAGTGTGTTCATAACTCTACAGAAGACCAGAATTAGTCGGAAAGTAAGGGATCAATAGCTGCGCATATGATGGAAAAAAACAATGGAAAGGAAAAGAAAATGGCACTTAATCCGTGCTCGATCTATAAATAGTCAAAATATGCGTATCTAACTTTGCTGGTGGGTGATAAATAAAACCGTATTTTTACATAATATCTATATATTAATTTCAACTTGATTATGTTTTTACAGCGGTCTAAGTATATAAAGTATTAAGTATATGTATATAACAAAAATAATAAAATCTAGCCATATTAGATGGTACATATTGCTGTTTTTATTTCACATTTCACCTCTCCTTTATAAGCTTACATAAACAGCAAAGGAGTGTTTGTTGTCCTTCTTTTACGCAACAACGGATCAACGAATCGATGTAATTTATTTGCATTAAATGGAGAGTACTAAAGCTTACTTTGAACTGTAACAAAAAATCGTATTCTATTCTCACGGGAAAAATAGAGGCAGATAAGTACAGATTATGTTAAAATAAAAACGATAAACCTCTCAAGTGAGAGTTGAGAGTCTCAAAGTCTCAACCCAATAAAATAATTTTGTTCTACGATGTTTTAGTATATTATGTAAACTTTATCAAATCTGACAACAGTTAGTAATAATAGCGAACATTAATGTTTCGAATAGCATCGTCATAAACCCAATTGCAAAGCCCAATCTGTGGCACTATCCGCTCATTATTACACAAATTAAACGTGTCTACTCATTAGTACATGCCGCCTGCGTTTAACATCCCTAAGTAGTTTGTTATAATATAAGAAGTTATAAGGTAGAACAAGTTGTTCAGAATCAGATTTTACTTTTCTAGAGTTTTTACGCACTCTACATCACAAATCTTGGCTACGAGCTACGGCGTAGCATAGCACGTAACCAGCGTAGCAACTATCTCTACAACGCTACGTCGACGTGACGTAGACATCGTGAATTTTTCAGATATCGACATAGTAACCTTGTCAACTTCACAAACACTAACTATCACAATAATATTTGTTCGCTAAATGTTAAACAATTTCGTTTATTTTTTCCTTCTAGTTTTTTATCATTAACACGAGTTGTTGTGTGCAAATTACGATTAGTATCTTAATTCAGTAATGTTTTCGGTTGCTAGCTCATTCGAGTAGGTACGTAATTTTGCTATTGGGCGAAATAAGACTTGGACAACTTGGTATCGCAGCCAGACGGTACCCTGAAAACGGCGGAATTACATACTCAGTGCATATCCTTCAAAATAAATTTGAAAGAAGCGTGTAGTTCAATAATAGATTGTATTTCTTTGTTTTAAGTAGCTGTCTGTCTTTTCGCGGCTACGCTCGCATTGTGAATTATTTTTCCCGTAGGAATAAGATCTTTTCTTGTAAATGATATCCTATGTGTTTATCCAGGGTATAAAATAAACAAACTATCTCCATTTCAAATTTCATACAAATCCGCTCAGTAGTTTAGACGTGAAAGCGGAACAAATATCCAAATATACTATGACATTTAATTTTATAATATTAGTAAGAAATTAATTAATTTTTCCCATTTTTTTCTCCACAACTTAATTATGGTAAGGGTGTGAGATTTATCTCTTTAAAATCTAATTATTTTAATGCTTCTTATTGTGTGTATAAGGTGTTGTATTGGTATTAGAATGGAGCAAACATTATTATGGAGTAAAGATCCAAACCAAAACATCACATACCTCAATAGGTATGTGATGTTTTGGTTTGGATCTTTACTCAATAGGTCAATACCTATTGAACCTAATTTACATATTTTATTTATTTCCTGTAGACCATTGTTAATTATGTTATGTACCTAGTACCTACATTTATAACAGAAAACAAAATAATTGCCTAAGGAGAACTTTAATTATTAATTTTAATAACATTTGCCGACCACAAATGTAGCCAAACAGGAAGAGAATTAATTATTTAATTAAATGCATACTTATACAAATACCTACCTACGTTCATAGGTATACCTGGGCTGATTGATAAATGGCCGAAACGACGAACTTAAAAAAATGATACGCAAAAAAAATAATATTACATTATATTTTGGCATCTTTTTGAAAATAGAACGCCAAATTTGAATTTAATCGAACTGGTGGAATTTGTTTGATAGGACGTAGAAATTTCTTTGTCGTAAATTTTCTTAACAATGGAAAGAAACTAAATTCGTGCGGTGATAAAGTTTTACGTTTTAAAACAGAAAACAGCAACCCAGATTAAAACCAAGCTAGACAGTGTTTTAGGTAATTCTGCTCCTGCATTGAGTACAATTCACACCTGGGTAACTGATTTTAAACGTGGAAGACAGAGCTGCGAAGACGCCCACAGGTCTGGCCGTCCAAATGAAGTCACGAATCCGGACATGATCAAAAAAATTCACAAAATTGTATTGAATGATCGGCGCTTGAAGTTGCGAGAGATAGCAGAGATGGTGAGCATTTCATCTGAACGCGTTTTTAATATTTTGCACCAACATTTGGGAATGAAAAAGCTTTGCGCGCGATGGGTGCCGCGTTTGCTCACTGTTGACCAAAAGCAATGTCGAGTGGACGATTCATCGGAGTGTTTGGCGCTGTTTAACCGAGATCCTAACGAGTTTTCGCGGCGTTATGTAACAGTCGATGAAACCTGGATACATCATTATACTCCCGAGACAATAGAACAATCTAAGCAGTGGACTGAGAGCGGAAGACCTGCGCCGAAGAAAGCAAAAACGGTTTTGTCGGCCGGCAAAGTGATGGCGAAAGTTTTTTGGGATGCTCGAGGGATTATTTTAGTGGATTATCTGCAAAAAGGAAAAACAATAAATGGAGAGTACTACGCAAGCTTGCTGCAAAAATTAAGTGAAGAAATCCAGAAAAAACGACCACATTTGGCCAAGAAAAAAGTTTTGTTCCACCATGACAACGCACCTGCACACACGTCAATGGTTGCAGTCGCCAAACTCCATGAATTGCGGTTCGAATTGCTACCGCATCCACCCTATTCCCCGGATCTGGCCCCGTGTGACTTCCACTTATTCCCAAACCGGAAGAAATGGTTAGGTGGCCAGAGATTTTCATCAAATGAAGAAGTCATTGTTGCCATGGACGAGTATTTTGAGGGGTTGGAGAAAACATTTTATCAAACTGGTGTAACGGCATTGGAGAAGCGCTGGACTAAATGCATCGAGGTAGAAGGGAACTACGTTGAGAAATAAATTTATTTTAAATAGATTTTAAAAGTTTTTCTTTGTCGTTTCGGAAACTTATCAATCAGCCCTCGTATATAGGCTTTAAAAAATATATTAAACCAGCTTTCATACTGCTAATCTTCAGACTCTTCCTATTAGAGAAGTGTAAAGGGGCAGACATTGTATTTCTCTCTCCTCTAATCAAGATCAAGACTATGCTGCGTATGAGTGACTATGGTATAACATGACGCACTTGGTATGGTATAACGTGACTTGATATTTCTGACCAATTCTGCTGATCCAAGAACTGATCATACGACGACGGTGTGTCGTATCGAACATACAACTTATATAAAAGTGTGTTTCTTGGTTTGTCCATCTTTTAAACAGCAAAGTACTGTTTGACTAGTTTTATATAGAAGATTAAGTTAAGTTTAAGAAAAATAAAAATACTGCTTTTCTAGAAAAAAAAAATGCGTTTCAATTTCTTATTGTATTTTAAAATTTATATCCGAAGCTGCTTGTGTACAATTAAGTTAGTTCTAAGTTTCAATTTTTATTTGGTATAAATATATTTCAGTGCCCTAGAAGTCATATGTATTCACATGGTATGCACTTTTGGTGTACTTTGAGCTTTGTGTACTAGGTAATTCTGTGGTACTAGTAGACTGCCAGCTATAGACAAACTATGCTATAGATTATATAAGTTTGAATATGCACCAGATTATTTAAGTTATTTAATATATAAAAGAGTTGCAGATCCATCATTTCCTTATCATCATCATCATCATCTCAGCATTTAGGTAAAAAAATTAAAGAGATATTTAGCTGCAGCTATATTTTAATATGCTTCATTAACAATACATTTGTTCTTAAGACTATGGTTCTGTGATTGCTTTGGTCCGAGCTTGGGTTGTAGCCTACATCCTGGTATAACATCAAATAATCACTCCTGCTCCTTTTACGGCCTTCTAATATGGCATTTTAATCCAGCAATGTTCCTCTTCGAAGCGATAAGTCATCGTATAACAGGATGTAAGTTTATATTATTAAAATTACCTCAAATTATTGATGCACTTTAAATAGCAATTTATTCTATCCTTCAAATCGACTTTTAGACTTTTCTTTTTTGATTCTTACATCTCTTCTTCTTAAATCTTCGCGTTCATAAAAATCCTTTCTTATAATCTCACTCTGGTAAGTATAGATACTTATAAAAATACTAATAAACTTAACTATAAATAGGAATACTAACAATACATACGTACGAGTTTACCCGATATTTACATATTTGAGCTTTTAACTTTGATTAACTCATCTATTAACATCAAGCGCTACAATCTAACAAATAAAGCGATCTGCCTCATACATAATCTACAAAATTAGTCTTACTATTTTCAAACAAAAATTGCTATTTAAAATGCTTAATTCATTACTGAAGGCGCTACTATTTCCTCCCCAAGTTTGGAAGGTCCTTGGTGTCAGGTACTTTGGAGGTGTCAGGCAGCTTGGAGGAGTCAGGCAGCTTAGGCAGGTCACCTGGAGGCTTCAAGCCGCCAGGGAGATCCAGGCTCACGACGGCTGAAGCCAGCATCAGGAGACAGACGAAAATCTGAAGAAGAAAAATGTTAATAGTACATTACGATACAAGGATCGTAGGTGGCATATTACAAACGAGGTGACTTTTGTAAGCCCGAGCTGCAGGCGACATTAGGCGTTATACAACCTAAGATCCGTGTGTTGTACGACGTTTTTCAATACACTTGTGAGAAAACTAATAGTAAATAATTAAATTGAAATGGAAGGTACATAGTACCCTAAAAAAGCATTATACTACAGGTACGAATTGATTCTTTGTTAAAATGAGATAATTTTATTTTTATTAAAATATTACTGGCTGATAATTATTTTGATACGATTTGGTGAAATAAAAAAATATAAAATACTTTCCTCTTTGTATGAATCGATTTAAATATTTTTTATTGTCAAAATGATCCTGGATGAATAATAATATGGAAGACCGTAGGATTAAAAAAAAATTGTAATAAAATCGCACTAGTGCGGTAAAACGCATTTACCGCACAGTTTAGGTGTCACAGTTTAGTTTAAGGTGTATTGAAACAGATCAAAACCACTATTAGCACTTTGGTAACTGTACATTCGTTCAATGTGGTTATGTAATTTTATTACTCGTTATTTTTCATGAAAATAAAATGAGAAAATAAATAATCTTTCGGGTAAATAGTAAATTTGGTTATAATTACAAGTGACCTACACAGTATATTTGCTGACATAACTTGAAACTAACAACAAGACTACCTAGGCGAAGTTAGATAGTGTATAAATTCTGCCTGATCTCAAGACCATAATGTAATAAGTGCCTGTCCCTCAGAATAAAGAAAAGACAGAAGTCTTTGTCCTTAGTAACATAATATTAATCTGTGGTATAATCATAGAACAAAAACATATAAATAGGTTTAGGATTAGACCTTTAGTAAAAAAATCCTTCAAGAGCATCGCAAAAGACACTATTGGCTCGAGCCCCTCGGTGGGGACGTATATTGAGCTGTTGATGATGATGATGATATTAAACATATTGAATAGAGCACTCACCACAACTCGAGACATGTTGAAATCGTCGATTTTCTTTGATTGTTCCACTCTCTAGATGGGACTATCTTATATAGGTCTCTCTGGATAATTTTCTACATAATTAGAAATAATTAAAAGAGAAACAATGTCCAATTATTGATTGAGCTAATAGCCACGTGACGTGGGGATAATAGAAAAAAACAACCTGTCAATCTGAACACGTGTTTGACTACTAACTAACACACCTTCTAATAAAGAAGCTCGGAGGTAAGAAATAGGATGCGCAGGCGCATTGGCTCTTAAACTTACTTGACTTATTAAGGTGGGTTATATTAAATAGCCAAGGGGTCTTTTAACTAGCTAATATCTTGTTGAAGATGATATTTCCATCTGCAGAATGATAAATGAAATCTCCAACAGAATATTTCTTTAAATATAAAGTATAAAGAGCATCAACATCAACATCAACGGCCCGTTACAGTCCACTGCTGGGTTATGAGCCTCCTCCACTTAAGTGGAGGGTTTTGTCATAATCTCCACGCTTGGCAGGCGGGTTGGAGATCGCAGATTAAAAGGTTACTGTATCAGAAAGCGCTGCTGCCCATTCCCTGTTCAATGTGTAGTCCCTAAGTCGCCTCTTACGACACCCACGGGAAAAGTAGGGGTTGGTGACAAATGTATTCTGCTCTGCCGTCAAAAGAGCAATAGTATATACTTCAGTGATTGCTTTGAAGATTTATAAGGGTTCTTTTTGCTTAGTATTCAGAACTAAGGATAAGACTGAATGGATTGTTCTACTGTTTGTCTAACTACGTCTTTCTCACCATCTCACCATACAGCTTTTAACGAAATATTTAGGTCAAATTTAAATCGGAATAGATGGAGATATAAGGGGAAGATATTTTAAATTGAAAAAAAAAAAAAAACTTTATTAAGTGTCTCTATTCTTGCTCTGCACTCCTGGTCATTTACTATATCTTTTTAGGAAATTTTCAAAAAACATTGTTTAAATCCAACAAAACCGTTTAAAAACGCGTGGGCTGTTTCAGGGATTTGTCAGAAAATCTCTGTTTTAGGTGAAGTAGGTAATCTTTAAATTGGACTATTTATGAAATCATAGACAGATTCGTTGAAAAAAAACAAATAGGTACAGTTTGCCTGTCGATTTATTTTTGTACTGTAGTATAACTTAAGTACTATGCGTCTTCAGTCTTAGTAGTTCACTGGGTATCCACCGCGCGCCCCGGGGTGTACATCTGTAAAACAAAGAAAAAATGAGTGAATATTTGAAAACGATCTGTCGTTTATACATTCCTGAAGAATTTTTAAGAAATAAGGTTTCGAAAATACTATAACGCTCTCGCCGTTTTTAACGTTAACTCGTTAGATCTGTGTTTGTGTTGTACATCGACTTCATACATAAACTTCGCAAGCGTGGCAGTTAGTCTCCATTTCCTTCAATTAGAAAACATCTCGCTTAGGTACTTGCTTATATAAATAGTTGAAAGCCACTTAATGTCTTGGATTACGCACAAAAGTTAAAGTGGGTATGGGCCGGCCACATAGCGCGGCTTAGAGACAAAAGATGGACCTACAATACCACCGTATGAAGTGGACCTCAAGGAAAAAGAAAGAGAGGAAGACCCTATACACGATGGGAGGATGAAATAAAAAGAGTTGCTGGCCAAAGTGGTGGTAAATAGCACAGGATACTTAGATTTAAGACAGGAGACAGAGAAATGGGCATCATTGGAGGAGGCCTTTACCCAACCTGCTAAATCAAGTGCCTAATTTAGTAAAGTAAAATATATTATGCAACTATATAGTAAGTTTCATAATAATAATAGTTAACTAATGTAGCATGTTCAAATAAAGGTTTTTTTTATTTTTTTTATAGCTGTAGGCGTCGAAGGCTCTACTGACTATCCATCCAACTTGATCAATTCGATCAGTAGTACGACAAAGTTATTATAGGACGGAAGGTCAGAGATTCTTTTGAAAATCGTGGCACATGATGAGAATTACTTACTGCCGGGCCGTCCTCCATGATGACCTTGGTACTGGTTGCCGCCTGAAAGTAATATTGTCATCATTAATTACAATTTTATACGAGTAGTTAACAAGTCTTCTGGCCGCAGCTTCGCTCGCGTTATTTTTGTGATGTTTTGGGCAAAAACATTTTTTACATATGGAAAATATTACTATGAAGTGCTTTTCGTTAAAATGGGCGCACAAATAAAATAAAAAGGGGGAGAAGTCGTTAGTTTCTACTTGTTTCTTTTTATTTTTGTTAATGTGACCGTATCCACTTGCGAAATAAGACTAAAATAACGGCCGCTTTATGACATCATTCCGTCAAACCGAAAAAATCACTGCAGCCCTTTGCTGCAGCCCATACTAAATTCGCGTGAAGTTAACCAAGAGCCCGTCCTATTCTGTTTTAATCGCATTATACTGATACTTCTTCATTGCGCTGACAATTATATTACCAGTAGCTAATCAAGTTTACCTCCAGGCTGGTATCCACCATCACCGGTAGCACCATTACCTCCGGCAAAGAAAGGGTCGGGATTTGCGATCACGACGTTTCCTGCAAAAAAAATACGGTCTAAGTCTAACGTTAGTTAACGTACGAATAAATTGATCGATAGTAATGGTACAAAACTCGGACATGAGAGTTATGGTACAACTGGATAAATTAGTCCCACCATCCTCCACCATTAAAGGTGCTGACCAATGGTACAACTGGTCCGGCGCGGCGATATAGTCACTTTACGTCAAAGTCGAGGACATGGTAACGTGATAGTGAAGTTTTGGTATTCCTTTCAATCTACCGGCTGTCTTATTTAGGAGAACCTGGACCTGCATGGGAAATTTTGAGCTGCCAAACGTTCAGGTTACTAGCATGTTCCAGACAATAGTAAGACATTGTAAAATTTAAGTTTTAGTTTAGAAATGAATACCTATATAATGTTACAATGAACAAGGAAAACATAGCCCTTTGCTGCAGCCCATACTAAATTCGCGTGAAATTAACCAAGAGCATTCGTATCAATTTAACCAAGAGCCCGTCCTATTCTGTTTTAATTGCATTATACTGATACTTCTTCATTGCGCTGACATATATTACCGGTAGCTAATCAAATATTATTAAAGCAAACCTACCAGGCTGGTATCCACCACCACCGGTGGCACCATTACCTCCGGCGAAGTAGGGGTCGGGATTTGGGATCACGACGTGTCCTGCAAAAAAGAAACGGTCTAAGTCTAACGTTAGTTAACACACTTATAGTATAAGTGTCTAAACGCACTATGCCGAAGGTACGCGAAGTTCGGCATGATTACGCCTGCAATGCTATTTTAATTACTGACAACACATTTAATGCCAAAATTACGTTGCGTTATAGCGTACAGCCTAGCTTCGGTCGGGCGAAAGTTCAGCGGCAGGCAACTTATTCTGTAGAGCACACATCACACGCGACCGAAGCACGACGCCACAACAGCGCTCGAGACACTGAATACACACACAAAGTTGCGCAACTGAATTTCTGCCGCGTAAGTTTGGTACTTATGGTGTGTCATATCAGCCGAATACGTCGGAACGTAAAATAAGCCGCGGAACCTTAGTCGCGTACCTTCGGCATAGTGCGGCTCGACACTTACGATCGATAGTAATGGTACAAAACTCGGACATGAGAGTTATGGTACAACTGGATAAATCTACCACCACCCTCCACCATTCAAGGTGCTGGCAAAAGGTACAACTGTTCCGGCGGCGATATAAGTCACTTTACGTCAAAGTCGACGACATGGTAACGTGGTAGTGACGTTTTGGTAATTCCTTTCAATCTACCAGCTGTCTTATATAGGAGAACCTGGACCTGCATGGGTAATTTTGAGCTGCCAAACGTTCAAGTTACTAGCATGTTCCAGATAATAGTAAAAGATTGTAAAATTCAAGTTTTAGTTTAGAAATGAATACCTATATAATGTTACAATGAACAAGGAAAACATACTAAGAAAATAAACTTCCAAATAGCCCAACCACCACCTGAAAAAGGACGCACTGTCAACAAACAAAAATAGCGTTTAATGCGATCGTAGTACCTCCATTTGCTGCATAGCCTCGAGAGTGGTAAGGGTTGTAGTAGAACCCAGGGTCGATTACTAGAAACGATAAATAAAACTACTGAAAATCTAATCTCAATATGTACGTACAGATCCTGGCAAGAGTAAAGTCATTCAAGTAAGAAATAAGTACTTAGTTTAGGCATCACATTCATATTTTGTCTGCTTTATTTTCATTTTTGTATTTCCATACTCTATGTTTTAGATTAAGATTTTATTGAAATAAATTTTAACTTATCTTATCTATTTTGTCTGTATGCCAGCCTCCGTTGGCCTCCGAGGCCGAGCGTTTAGAACATTACAGGTTTTTTGGCTGCCAAGTAGATTTACTTCTTAGCTATAAAAAATAACTACCTACGTTCGATCATACTATACTTGTTATAGGATTTGTTTTTTTTTCAGGAAGATAATATATTATTTTGATATATAGTAAGGGTGAGAGTATACAATATTTACCTCCAGCTCCATTGCTCCCAGGATTTTGGTAGGAATATGGATCTGGGTTGTTCACAACGTTCACTAGAATACGAATGTCATGATAAAAACCATCCATATTCTATACTTAATTTCAGATAAGATTAGGAAAACAACAAAGAAAACGTATGAAATAAAACATATTTTTCACTGTGGATGTGTGTCCAGTAAAAATATTGTTTCTAATATTATCCGAAACAGAGTGTAGCATTAGCACTAGCATTATTTAAACCCCCTACGCGACTTACTTACTTAGTCAGTTAGTAGTTAGATAATATTGTATTTCTTGATTTATAATGTAATTAAATCTAGATGTTTTAATATTACCTCCATTGTTAGGTAAGTTGGGCTGATCGACGACGTTAACTAAAACAACAAAACGGAAAACTTAAGAGGCTGAGAGACCAAAATCCAACGTCTTCTTTCGCACTCGCACATTATATTATTATTTACCTACTGTTGCTTGATTTAAACCCCCTAGCCTACACATTTAGTAATTATAATAATCTATGAATATATCTGTGGTTGGTTATTAATAAATTTATTCATAATCATAATAATATATAGAGCAACAACCGATAACTGAATATTGCCAAAACCAAAGGAAAGTTAACTATTCAAAATTTTATTTAAACCCTAATAAACCAAAAAAATAAAGGATTTTTATTATAAACATAAGTATTTGTATCTATTCTACTCTGTTGGCCACTATTGTACCTATAATAAATTCTAACCCGGAAGCAAAACATTACGATGCATATGAACTAAAATTTAAATAGGCAGATGTAAAAACTACATCTTTCATGGTCTAGCAATATTCTGATTTTTTTTTTGACCTATCTAATCACTATTTATACCAGAGTGGTAATATAGTGGGCGCGGACTTGCGGGGGAGCAGAAGGCTCGTACCCCTTAGGAATTTTATGACAACGTATCTGGGGGCGCCCTCAGACGGGCTCGGACCGCGGCCCAGAACGTTGCCAGGGCGAGAAGCGCGTCGGAGAAGAATGGCCAATATTCAGATATTCTATAGACTATTTTGAATCGTACTGAATGTAGATGCTTTATTATATTTTCACTTCTGCTTACCTCCATTGTTAGGTTGATCGACGACATTTACTAAAACAAAAGAAAACATCGAATCGATAAATAAAGTGTAACATCGAATCAACGTAAAGTAACGTAACGGGTGCGGCCAACTGCAAAAGAGCATCTATTGCCCCGGCAAATGATTGATTTCTATTTCAAAGTGCATAATTCTTTTGAAATATTTATTTAAGAATTTGGTAGCTCTTAAATAGTTCTACAATATCCTGAAACTATTATATCAATAGACTTTCATTAAAAGTTCAATCGTTTCCCGAAGAGACAGGTAATGTTTTTGTCCAGCTGACTGTTATTATCAATAATTTAATTTTTTTTTAATTTGATAAGCTTAGACTTGTACGCACATATTGTAAAAAAATGTTGTAACGTAGATTTGACACAAAATCCCAAGGACTTGCTACTACATTTTTCTTATTTTATTAAGTAATCACATCAACCTATCCACAGAGATAATGAACCTATCACACTAATATTATAAATGTGAAAATATATTTGAATGTTTGGAAGTTTGTTCCGCTTTCACGCTTAAACTACGAACTTTGGAATGAAGATAATTTGTACTCTGGATTACTACATAGGATACTTTTTACGGGAAAAGGTCTTATTTCCACGAGAAAATCTTACTTAACGCGAGCGTAGCGTAGTCTTTGATAAATCAGACATAATATAATTAAATAAACATGTATTTTACGTTCCACATAAACAAATGGAACGTGATCAAGTCATCAACAGCTCATATACCTCCCCACCGAGGGGCTCGAGCCTACTCTGATTTAGGGCGATTCACGTTAGCCCAGTGCGGGTTGGTCGACTTCACACAAAATCTTTGAATTTCTTCGCAGGAGTGTGCAGATTTCATCACGTGATCAAGTATTTAATTATACTCGCTAGTAATTTTTGCAAAAAAACAAAAATAACCACTAAAAATTACGTCATTAGATAAGCATAGCGAAGCGTGAAATTCACAAATCTACTAACAACAGTGAATCATTTTCTCACGTCTACAAAATTGTTAAATAATTGTCTATTCTGAGTATTCATAAAAACATAGGAAACTAAAGTAAACCTGCGTCTCAGACAGATAGGAGGAATAAAGGACGATCGCTAGCAGAAATCTTTGAAATGCGTGACAAAGTCGGACAGTAATCAGATTAAAATCTAAAATGTACTTAGATAAAATTAATATACTGTTTTACGATTATTTATTTATAATTATTAGTAATTATAATTCATTTAAATATTTTTAATTGAAGAAATAAAATGTTGTTACTTACAATATTAAAATCTGTATTGAAACATCAATCACAGTGCGTGACGTCATTTGTGGGCAATCACAGACTGCACGGGTACTGCGGGCTACGACGGGTACACCTCTTGTTTTATGTTCCATGGGTACACCACTGTATGACCACAAATGACGTCACGCGCTCTCAGATGACATAACGTGGCGTTTTGGCGGAATTTTTAAACAAACAATATTAAAACATGATTTTGAGTACAGGCATTTTTTATGGGAATAAGTATCCATAAAGATTAATTTAAAACACTTTCTGAAAATTTGGCCGATCCCCTATTGAGATCGAAGCAATTTTTTTTCGTTGTCATTAAACGAAAAAGGTTAAAATGAAGACATTTAAATTAAGACACTCTACAGAAAACCTCATTTAGGTTTAAATTTCACGAAGGGGGGTTCTAAGCTCAACATTTTGAGAACTACTTCACTTATGGACAGACTTACCTTTAGTACCCTGAGCATTTGCCATAGCGATCAACACGCTTAAGATCTGGAAAAACAAAGAAAACATTTTAACATTTAATTTATTGTATACAAATTTAATTAAAAGTATTGAAATGATTGATGAATGTCAACAATGAGCAAATGAAAAAATATTCGCAGTCTGGTTTTAACAATGCAAAAATACTGGATATCTATTGATTGTTTTTATCTGATAGATATGTCTAATACTCGTACAACCGATGCGATAGGCTGATAGCTCCTGACCAATATTTCCTCGTTAAAAATTCAAACCAAATATAGTTTTGTTTTGATTGAAAAAAGTAAAATTATGTTTCCTTTTTTTTTCAATAGAATTTTCTTATGCTATTAAAGCTTATGTATTTTCCGTTCCAATCTGTATAGGAATTTCCTAGGAATTTAAATCGACTCTATATTTGTCAGTCAATATTTTGCTCTACCAAACAAAACTCGATATGGTCGAATCAAAACTATTTTAAAGAGATAAACTTCTCTTCTAAAGTTCAATGAATGTTTACTTTAGTTGTTTTTAAGCAAAATCTCTTATCAGTTACCTTGTCCGGTGCAAAAATCTTAACAGAAGCGGTTACTTAGGTATGAGTACATTATATACTTACTTAAATGTTTTTAAACGTGATAAATACTTCCAAGGTTTTGAGGTAGATAAACCTATCAACTATGTTTGTTTGTTTTGTGCTTCATTAGGCGTTTGCTTTATTTTGTTGTCAGTGCTTGCTTATACTTATTAGTAAAAACACTTCCTGGGAGAAGGAAATCATCTTTTTGTTGACCTTGACACATTTTATTTAGTGAATAGTTTTATAAATCGCTAGCATATTGTATAAATTGAATAGTAATACCATAGCAAATGTTACTATACATAAATAGATAGGATAATACGCAATGAATCTTAGGTAATCTCAATAAAGTTAGTAAATTAGTTAGTCTTAGGTAATATTATACGAAATTCTACAAGTTTCCATATTTTCAAAAGTATATTGTCACTTACCTAGGTATTTAGCTAAGCTATTTTGTACCTTTTTTAAGTAAGTAAATTGAAATATAGTATCTCTACGACGCAAAATAAATAACAACTTAATAAAATTGTCACACTGAGGAAAAATAAAAGAATTGAGTGATAGATAACACGCAATTAAATAATTACATAGAACGACCAGCAAACAAAAGAAAACTGTACTAATGGAAGAATAATCGACATTCAGTTTATATCAACAAAGCATTCTGCTGATATTACCTAGATTATCTCTCGCAGTACCTACCTATTTACCTGAGTATGATAAAAAAATATATTAATTAAAAATATGTATCTTTACATTTGTTTATAATAAGGTAGCAGTAAAAGGATAGTAGCAATGCCTGTTGTGTTGTTTTTCTTTATGTTTATATATTTTGTAATTTTCTTGTGTACAATAAATAATAAAATAAATAAATACCGATATATTGAAGATGAAAATGCGATACATACAACATATTAGTCAAATAACGCAAAACCTCTCGGGTGGTAACTCAACCCATGACACTGAACCACTTTTGTTCGGAAACCTTTCCAAAATCGCAAAAATAGTAGATTGTTAACCAAGGGGTGAAACCGATCAGTTACATTCCGAGGTATTTTGGCGCACGAGCGTAGCGAGGGCGCTTATATTGTGAGGGAATTGATCAGTTTCCCACGTGGTGAACACTCTGCTTTTCATCTCGATTGTGAAGAAAGAAAACAAGTCAGTTTGTAAAATAATAAATGGGCTACATACCTACCACATTGACATCACACGTGCGACACACACATCAATACACCTATTTCACAGTCAAACTGTGTTTTCAGTTGGTTTTAATAACACCACTGTATATTAACTTTTGAAAAGTCACGCACAAGTCCTAATTTTCATTATTTCATCGTTAAAATATTGACATAAATTAATAAAATATGAAACAAATCTAAATTAAAACAACCACAGATAACATTTTATATTTCGGCAAAAAAAAACTCCCGCCTTTTTTATAGGGCGCGTTCGTTTCCAGCCAGGCATGATTTTTGCCAAAAATCAAATATGTACTGTAATTCATGTATTTACCAAGAAATAACAATAAAAGGATTAAAAATAATAAAATAAACCATTTATTTTATTATTTTTAATCCTTTTATTGTTATTTCTTGGTAAATACATGAATTTTGTATTCATCTTGCATAGAAAAGTATATTCAACCGAATTTTTTTATGTTTATTGAAATTAAATTAATTGTAGGCTGCATACGTCTATTTCTTTGCCATTTATCGTGTGCAACTTTCTATGAAAATAATAAAAAGAAAGGTTCGAATTTCAAAGTTACTTACATACCTTGGGATATAAATTGGACTTACATCCTTTCTTTGAGGTCATTATTGGACTACTTTCAGAGCATGGGAGATGAAAGATATATTTACCTACTTTTCATACAAATTGCCTCGGCTAGCTGATGAGATTGTATGAAAAGTAAAAAATAATAATTGCGATTTCGGAAAAGTTCCAGAACAAAAGGTGCGTTATTTCACTAACATAAAAGAAATACATTACATAACCATTGCAGTAAAATTTTGAAAAAAAAAGGTAAAAGCTTTCCTAACAGCAAATTAAACCAATTAAATCTTACTTACCAAAAAGGCCTTCATTTTGTAATTAATAAAATAGGTAAGTAGGTTAAAAATCTTAAAATATCACGTTAGGACGTTAAAAGCACGGCTAAAATAAAGGTAGTGCCGTCAAATTTGTGTGGTCTCTTTTTATATGGTCTGAGTCTGAAGGCTGATAACCCCCCCGACCCGGGCAAATAGGCACTGCGCCGCCGCCGCCGGTAAAACACACAGCCATAGTGTTTACATAACAATATGACTACATTTTCCTGTACATATTTCTGCAAATTCGATGTGTTTGTGGTAAATTTCGTTCACTTGTGCAAAAATAAACAATTAAAAGAACAAATGAATAACTAAAGATGTGTAAATAGTCTGATAAGTTATTTGTTTTTTGTTGAATGTTTTCGTACGTCTGTACCTATAGACCAAATAGTAATTCCCCGAAGCCCAATATTCAAGTTGGTTTATTTAATTTATGCACGGTGTTAAAAAATACCCGTAAAGCAAAAGCAAAATAGAGAGAGCAGAGAGGGTAGGTTAGTCCATGTAACTGAAAAACTTTCCCTAAGGAACAGGCCGGCAGGCTGATGGGATTCACGTTTTACTTTTTTTATCTGATTATTTAAATTCCTTTGAGATAATTGATTGATTTCACTGACTGAACTCCCCCTTAACCCCCTTTCCGCTTTACGGGTATTTTGTGACATCCTGAATATTGTTATACCTACGCTTATTGACAGGTGTTTCTACTAAATCCAAGTTGCTGGGTCTAATTAGATCTAAACACTGTGGCATACAGATGCAACCCAATCTTCCAAAACAACAGTTTATTTCTATAAGACATCCCAAACTATTCTAACACGTAGATTTTTTCCATACTGGTCTGAGAGTCAGATGGATAAGATATAGATACTTAACATAGAAAAAGCAGTTTTTATTCCCAGGCAAGACGAAAGAGCATACTTAGGGAAAGGGCTATGACAATGTACGTTTACGAAAGGAACGAGCTATAGCCAGTCTTGGGTCACTGTCAAAATATCCACGTTATAAAATGTCGATATATTGACATGAAGTAAAACCTAGTAGCAAAACGCCTGGATCGCAAATTTCTTCTCTCTTGTCTCTTATTCACCATTATCTTCAATAGCGTGATCAGACTTTTTCAACAGACGTATTTTCTTGTGAGTTGATGCGACCGTTTATTTTATTTTTTTCTCCATCCCCCACATCCCTGACCCCTTGAAATCGGATAAAAAATACCTCAAGTACGGTGAAGCCAAAAAAATTTTTAAGAAATCCAAATACTGTTTCGACAAAAAATACTAGATATTTATACAATCTACTCACAAAATTTCATGAGAATCGGTTGAGAAACGCGACCTTTAGAGGAGAGCAAACAGACAGATCCGACATACGAAAGCAATTTTAGCCAAGCTGAAATAGAGACGCTTCGCGCTCGCTCTATCAATAAAAAATACTAAAACAATACATAATTTTTTAAAATAATTTGACATGGTATTTTGCATTTTTTGTTATTATTAATTTAATTAATTTTTTATACTTTTTGAAGTGCTCGTTGCAAATACGTGTCCGTTTGTTTATTAGTACTTAGTTTTAAGTTAATTTAAATTTAAGTAATTTGATTGACGATTTGAGTGAATAATAAATTAAATGAAACTGACATAAGGGCTTGTGGAGTCGATTGTTGACCCTGCAAATCACACGACGAAGATTACCATTACCATGGACCATCAGTGAGTTTCAATGTGGACCATTACCTTCAAACCTTTTGCTATGCTCAAGCCAAACGGGAAAGCGTGAGCAAGTGCATTATTTGTATAGGTATTATTTGGCTGCTTAGCTGCTATACTCGTAATATCGTGACTTACCTACTGCAAAAGGGACTGTATACCAGTGTATATGTCGCAGTCATCTGGTTGAATCTCCTATTCAATTGAATGACTAGCGCGTTCATTAAATGACAACATTCAATTAAGTGACTAGGCCAAACGTTGATTGAACAAGCGTCACTCAACGTCCAACTAGTTAGCGGATTGTAACATAGCCCTTTGAAAAGAGCGGACGTAAAATCAGTCAGGTGATTCAAATTAATTTCATTTTTTTCCCACTGCGGCGCTAGTAGTCACCAAAACAAATATGGCGTCAAACAGCTCGGACAGATAGTCAACTCTCGGGAGCTCGGGAGTATGTTTTTAAAAAAACTAAAATTATAATTAAATCAGTTTTTATTTAAACTGCTAAACTAGGTGAGACGTGTACACAGAGTTTGATGCGCGACACGAATGACAATAAAATGCTTAGGGCTAACTAACGTTTATTTCTTATCTACTGAGTCCAGGAATCATGCCACCCGTGATATGCTGACCTGACAGCATTTATGCATTGACAGCGATAGTTCTTAAGGGTTGTGGGGACATAACTCCTCCCTCATTAAGTTCGAAATTGTCTGACGATTTTGAGTCGAGACGATTTCGAATTATCTTACATTTCCATACAAGGAAACCTATACAACTTAATGCTATGATTATATAAATGAATACAGTTGCTAGGCTAACACTTCGCATATCTATAAATGCGTTTCCTTTATCGAAATCACTGTTTAAACTGACACTTTTTAACACGTTTGAGAGTAGTTTTAGATTGTCCAAATTAACGCCTTTAATGTTCACCTTAGCTTCTTCACTAACGTTTATCTTCTTCATCTCTGGTAGGCTAGTGATTGGGGTTATCCTGATACTAGTGTCTAAAGCTGCAGTCCGTCGGCGGTCTAACTTTATGTCTTCTAAGTAGAGGTCGCAGTTGTCATCTGTGATAATAAGGTAAGTTCCCTGCACCTGTCTTCTTATGATGTCATCATGGCACCTCTCCGTCATAATGTGGCTGGTACGGCTGTAGACTATCCAATTCTTGGGACCAATACGTTGAATTTTGACATCTTCAATTTCAACTGTGTGCAACTTGCAGAGTGTAAGCTCTTCTTCAAAGTTCATCAGCTGTTCCACACATGGAGACTCTGGATATGCGATTACATCGCCCTCTTTGCACAGGAACTGTTCAGCGGCTATTTCTTCACAGGGGCTCTTTAAGGGCAGGTATTTCAAACTTTTCGCCAAAAGGTACAGGTATTTGGAATTATTATAGAAGTAAGGTTTTGGACTGGAATGAAAATAGGTAAGGAATAGATTTTTAAGTAATTGTTACATAATATGACCATCAATTAAAGGGACCTCCATAACAAACGTAATCTGGTTTTTCTTAATATAAGCCTTAACAGTAAAAGTTCTTTCAATATCAACTAAATCATTAATACTGACAGGTTAAACTAACCTTACTTATAGATTCTAAAATAGCCAAGAGTTCTTCTGAGTTTACAATAGACTGATAGAGTACTGAGACTTTACTTAATGATAATGCTGTTTCGATTTCACTTACGGTAAGGTAAACTGAATGGAATTTACTCATAAAAAGGTAATATAAATTTAATATGTAATAGTGTAGATCGAATTATTTTCTTTGGTAGCTAATAATATATATATTTGGTGTTTAATAATTGTTTCCACACGTTTAAGACGTTCAATCATTATAAGGGTGTTACTATGTAAGGTCTCGGTACTATTTATCATACTGTCTAACATTTTTTGAAATAATTGTTATTTTACTTTATGTTTTTGCTTCATTGCTTTTTATTTGGGAGATTAATTTGTCATATCTTAGAGCACCTTTGTGATCGAGGTTTTCTGTAACTATTTTTATGAAAGAACCAAGAGGATTTAAAAGACCTCTTTTAACTCTACTGTACGGTATGATTTGTTTGAATTTTTGTATGGTTACATCGTGCAAGTTTTGAGCCTGCAACTTAGTGTTGTAAAACTCCTTCTCATAGGGGTTATTACTATCAACTAATCTATTAAATTCCTTAAACTTAAGAGAGTTAAAAATAAAATCATCTTCTAAACAGCTTAAATCTAAAATCTTTACGATTGTCCATTTATCTTCCTGTCGGTATGCTTGACCCAGTTTAACAGGTAGAATGCCAGGATTTTTGTCAATATGTTGAAGTTGAAGGGCGTAAATGCCTCGTGCCATCATCATCAGCGTCAGGCACAACCAGCACCTGCGGAGGACGTTTGACATTTTTAATGGGTACTTTAGTTTCCCTTGTTCCTATGCGCACTGGTAATACGTTCCTTATTGGTTTGCCTATTACTATCGCTTTTTGATACCTATCCTTATCCTTTGCCTTCCTTTTATTGACATCTTTAGCAAAGATCACATCTCCAATCTCAAAGGTCGGTTCACCTTCTCCGCCTTTGGCTTCCCTAGCTTTTTCTTTTTTCGCTAAGGCATTTTCGCAAATGTACCCATAAAGATATTTCATTCTTTTACTATGATCTTTTAATAACTGTTGTGTGTAAGCCTTTTCAAAATCACAATTAAAGACTTGGTTTGAACTAGTGTGGCCAAAAACCGCTTCGAACGGTGTAAGATTGGTTGTCGAGTGGATTGTATTATTATAAGCCATTATCGAATAAACCATAATGGAAGCAGCATCGGTATATTTCTGTTCATAACGGGCTAAACGATATATTTCAATTAGAGTCGAATGAAACCGCTCTACTATACCTGTAGAGTTAGGGTTATTTGGAGTGGTGATATGGAGTTTAATTTTATGAAGGTTCATGAGCTCTTTCATGAGTTCATTGTTGAACTCGCTACCCGGGTCACTTGAAATTTTACAGGGCACGCCGTACAAAGAGAAATACTTAGTCAACGCCCTTACCACTTCCGGGGTTGAACGATTCGGAATTTCAAATGCCTGTGCAAGCTTGCTGAAAGCATCTACCAGTGTTAAATAATGTTTCCCTTCGATTGAGAATACATCCATAAATACTTCTTGAAACGGCGCGTCTTGAGTTTGGGTAAGTTGTAGAGTGGGTTTTAATGGTTTACGATCATATTTCATTTTGCGGCATGCCTCACATCCGTTTATTACTGCGGCTACTATATTTATCATGTTTTCCCAATAATAATTTCTGCGGATTCTGGTTGTTGTTTCTTTAATTCCACGATGGCAGGTGGGACCTTCATGATACTTAGTAATGATTGCTTTCTGCTCTTTTTCATCTTCCACGTATACAACCCTTTCAGTACATTCATAAAACTCTACCATTCCTTTTTTAAACAGTTCTATTACAATTCTAGAGAAGTCTTTTCTGAAAGTTTCGTTTTCGAAATAGATAAAATATTTACATTTTGGCTTTATATATTCTTTCAAAAATTGCTTTATTATATCGTCATTATTAATAGGTAAAAATGCCTCTAAAATTTTTTGTTTCTGTCTAGAAAGGTTTGCAACTTGCATTTCATTTTTAAACCACTGAAAAATAAAGATTTGGTTCGGTTTCGTATCTATCGCTTCATGGAGAATGGGAATACCGAAAGATTCCGTTTCTTGAGCAGAATGAACTGTCTCAGTAGAACTTGTGTCCGAAAGTATAGGAAATTCTGCTTCTGAAATATTACGTCCTAATATTTCTGATACAGACATCGTTTCTGATGAATCAGAAATCGTTATTGTCTCACTACTATCGAGACGTTTCGCGCGTTTATTTTCTATTTCTAAAATTTTGTTTTCTAACTCTTTCATAGGGTCTTCTGATCTTTCCTTTTTATCAACATGCACTTTCATAGATATGTCATCATTCACCACGTCTTCTTCATCAGAATCTAAAGCGTTTAGTTTTATTCGCGAAAGAGAATCGGCATTGGCGTTCTGTTTTCCTTTTTTATATTTGATGTTATAGTCGAATTCCTGTAACCTCAGTCGCCAGCGTATTAATTTGGAGTTTGGTTCTTTTAATGAATTTAGCCATTCGAGTGGCTTATGATCGGTGTATATGTCAAATTTATTACCATATAGGTAGGGCCGAAAGTGTTTTGTCGCCCATACTACGGCGAGAAGTTCCTTCTCAATAGTGCTGTAACGTGACTCGGTGTCACTTAGTGTCCTACTTGCGTACGCTACTGGTTTGTCTTGTCCTATGGGGCCCTGTGAGAGCACAGCTCCTAAGGCCACATTGGACGCGTCTGTTGTCAAAATGTAAGGTTTTGTAGGGTCAGGAAATTGTAATAGTGGTGCGCTTGTTAAAAGTTCCTTACATTTTTCAAAAGCATCGATAAATTTCTGATCGTGTACTATTTTGTTTCGTTTTTTTAAGCAAGCTGTCAAAGGTTGTGTGACCTTGGCAAAATCTTTTATAAAGCGCCTATAATACCCAATGAGGCCTAGGAAACTTTTGATCTCTGTTGTCGTGTTTGGTAAAGGGTAATTCAGAACAGCGGATATTTTGTCGTCATTTGGCCTAAGGCCGTCTTTGGTTATGGTGTGACCCAAGTATAGCACTTCCTTTCTGATGAACTCTGACTTATCCAGCTGAACCTTGAGATTAGTCTGTCGTAGTCTGTCAAATACAGTTCTGAGTTGTGTGAGGTGTTCTTGTAAGCTAGTCGAAAATATAATTATGTCGTCCAAGTATACAAGGCAATGCAAACCTTGTAAACCACGTAGTACATTGTCCATGGTTCTCTGGAAGGTGGCAGGAGCCGTTTTCAAGCCAAACGGCATTCTATGAAATTCATAGTGTCCTGCTTGTGTGCTGAAGGCTGTCTTTTGTCTGTCACTCTTGTCAACTTCTATCTGATGGTATCCACTAGCAAGGTCAAGCGTTGTAAAATATGTACTTTTTCCCAGTTTGTCAAACAGGTCTGTAATGTTGGGTAGCGGGTATTTGTCGTCGATTGTAATCTCATTTAATCGCCTATAATCGACCACCATCCGATACTTTGTCTGACCGGAGGCGTCCATTTTTTTTGGCACCAAATGTACGGGTGCGTTCCAAGGTGAGTGCGATTCCTGTATAATATTGTCTTCTAAAAGCTTGTCGACCTGTCTCCTAATTTCTTCTGTTACCGTTGGAGGTTGTCTATAAGGCTTTATGTAAATGGGGTCTTCGTTTTTTGTCCTTATGAAATGTTTGACTTGGTTTGTGAATGTAAGTGGCACTTCCTCACAATAAAATATATCCTTATATTCATTACATAATTTAGAAATACACGCGCGTTCCTCAGGGTTCATATGGTCGAGTCGTAATTTGGACAAGTTGTGTGTCAATTGTGAATCTAAGTTTTCATGCATATTGTTGTCAATAAAATTTAGATTACTTTCACTAGGGATATATTCTGTAACTTCAAAAGGGGCTGTAATTACCAACTCCAATTCCTCTTCCAAAGTACTTTGAATGACAGTGGTTGCATAGCCTTTGACGCAATTAACTAATGCATCGGGCATTCGCATACCATCACAAAATTCCGTAAAATTTAGAATTGCTTCGCCTGAGTACATGTTTGTTGGAACTTTAACTCTGGTTTCCGCACGTGGGGGTATCGTCAAGACATAAGTGTCAGAATGATGAATAATAGGTATGTCCGAGAATTTTGTCCTTAGCACTTCATCCTTGAGGTTGATGATAGCGTCTACTGATTTTAAAAGATCGTTTCCAATCAAACCATCATAGCGTGAGTCTACTTCATATAAGTAAAATTTGTGTATCGCTGGATAATTAAATGTTGCCATTAATGGAACCTGAATAACTTCGTCATATTGTGAACTAGCATGTGTACTTATAACTTCAAATGGTTCGCGAGTCACACACGATGCAAAATACTGATAAGCCTTCCGAGGGCTTATGAATGATCGGGTACTACCGGTATCAATCATAAATTTAGAGTCAATTTCCGGTAAGTAAATATATGGTAATTTTAATTTTCTATCACAATTCAGCTCTATACTTTCTTTCTGCCTATCGAGGCCTGTACGTGAAAATTTTGCACCTGTTTGTTATCAACTTGACAATTTTGCTCCGGAGCCATAACATCGTACTGCGGCTTATCGGCGCTTGCTTCCTCTAAGGCAAGCGTGGGTGTTGGTTGCTCATTCATATCGAATGAATTTGAACTTGGATAATAAGAATAGGGATCTTCACTGTACGACGCATACTCATATGTGTAGGGGTCTTCCATACAATACGAGTCGTTGGTTTCGTAAAGTTCAGTTTCATTTAATTGAAAACCTTGTCTAGCAGGGTACGCGTGAGGCGCGGTGCGCATGGTTACGTCAGAGGGGTAAGACGGTTGAACATTTTGTTGCAGGGGTCTGTAACCTTGTTGTTGCCCAAATTGCTGGGGTCGCATAGGGGGCATTTGTTGCAAGCCCACTGGTCTAAAGCCATAGGGTGAAGGACGAGCTACCTGTTGATTTTGTTGAGGCCTGTATCCAAATTGTACGGGCTGAGGCGGACGATTATAAAATTTATTTGGTACTTGAAATTTAAATTGAGGCGTCCCAAACTTAAATTGATTTTGAGGATTATTCACGTATTGATTTTGCTGCGGCCGTGCACCATAGTTTTGAGAATTATTCATACCAAATTTAAATTGTGGAGTAGGTACAAGTGGGACCTGAGGTTTTGAGTATGAAGAAGTGTTTGATCTATTTTTAGTCTGGTATTGATCGTGGAAATTTGTTTCTTCTAGAACTACGCTAAGAGCTTCTTCTAATGTATTAGGTTTATTGAGGCTCACTATCCTCACCATGTTTTCTGGTAAGTTGTAAAGGAACACATTTAGTGCCGTTTTGTTATAAATTGTAATTTTGCTATTTATCATCTCAGCATCATCTAACAAGTTAACCTTGGCAATAAGATTGGCTCTTACAGATTGTACGCGATTGCAAAAATCTAAATAAGATTCACCTGTTTTAATTTTTAATGATTCTAGTGCTATGGCAATACATTCCTCTGTCCGAGGATCTCCGAAATGTATCTGCAATAATTCTTTGAACTCCGCCCACGTCTCTATGTCCGCACGCTCGCTTATCAGTGCAGCGGCATTCTCGGTAAGTCTGCTCGTAATAACTTGCATAACGTACTCATTTTGGGCACGATTGCCTTGAAACCTTTCAATAATATACTCGCACTTTCTAAAAAATAGATTAAGTTGCCTGCGATCACCACTAAAGAGGGGGATGATTTTTACAAATTCACCAGGAATCACAACCAAATTAACCTCCGCCATGTCTATAAATTACTAATTAACTTATACAATAACACTTTAAAAAAAATCAATCAACAATTTTAAATCACAAGTTATACTTTTTATATTTATGTACTCTTATTTATAAGCTTAATATTATTTAATTCAGATCACGTTTGAAATGAGAGAGGTTCGATCTCAAGTACACGTAATAGGGACTAGAAGGGAGGCGAAAAGTTTTACTCACCATTTCCCAACAGCGCCCATCTCCAAATATCTCCACTTTTCACTTAGTCCGATGTGTGACAAATTTATTTGTTCGCAAGATTCGCTTAGTCCGGCACTCACGCACTTTTTCCACAACGCGGGCGATTTTAGTCCACTTTTCGCGAAATAGAGCGAAGCGCACGGTATAGGAAAGCGAATCCTACCGTCTGCGCCAGTCAACTCTCGGGAGCTCGGGAGTATGTTTTTAAAAAAACTAAAATTATAATTAAATCAGTTTTTATTTAAACTGCTAAACTAGGTGAGACGTGTACACAGAGTTTGATGCGCGACACGAATGACAATAAAATGCTTAGGGCTAACTAACGTTTATTTCTTATCTACTGAGTCCAGGAATCATGCCACCCGTGATATGCTGACCTGACAGCATTTATGCATTGACAGCGATAGTTCTTAAGGGTTGTGGGGACATAACTAGATAGCACTGTGTTGATATTTTTATTGATTAATTTGACTACTTGAAAGTGTCGTACAGATCCTATTTAACGAGACATTTTATAATTCATTTATTTTTATTTAAAGAAAGGTTAACTTTTAAGTTGCGAACTCATAGTCACCCTAACCAAACATTTCAAAGTCGGCTTTAACCCATTCAACGACTTCGCTAAATGACGTTTAGTCAAGACGTTGAACGTTACATTCAACGACTTGACGAGTTGTCCTTTAGTCATTTGAATGTTGTCATTTAATGAACGCGCTAGGCATTCAATTGAATAGGAGATTCAACCAGATGACTGCGACATATACAAAGCGACTTGGATTAGATAAGTCGAGTATAAACGTACTCAAAGAGATAAGTGGGTGGGTTTCTATAGTTATACCTACTATCCATAAACGCCGTATTCAAAACCCTAGGTATTTGTAGAGTGATAATTTAATTTAATTTATGGTCTCCTAAATAATACCTAGCCATATCTATCTTCGTGGTTTGTGGGCAGAATGGCCGGTCACTGATTGATTCGCCATTTTGTTTGACCACCGCTTTGCATAAAATGTGAATGGCGACGAGAGCTGGCTATATCATGCTATAATTATCGTATCTTAACCGTCTGTGATGAGTGTGACGCCCTTACGATATGACGATGAGTTGATAACCTTCTAGTAAATTCAACCATGTTATAACCGTTCAAACAACGATGTATTTTAGGTACCTAACGTGTCAGCTGAAACATGGAGAGCGTAACACAAAACACAAGTTATTACCACTTCGTCAGATCTTACGGTTTGAGGCGGTACCTACCATCTTATTTGTGCCGGGGGATGGTAAATATAACGCAAGGCCAGACCCGGTTTTACATTACGAACGCAATAATACATCAACAAAATAAATCAACAGACATTTTTGTTCAGCGGTAAAAACATTGCTTGTACCCAAAGCCAGATAAACCAGTCCTTTTAAAAGAACTAAAATGTCAAAACATATTTTGTTGACAAATGTCCACGAAGCGGCTGATCTTCCAAATTCTCCTGGAAATTGTTATTTAGTTAGTGGAGATTATGAATATTATCACTATTTATGCGATGGTTTCGATGACAGAGTAAGTAGTTAAGTGTTATGGTACTATTAGACTTGGAACATTTATAGGTTATGTTGATGTCAGCTGTTTTAACAAACAAGGACATTTTTCACATCTCAGGGCTGGGGCTGCGGCTACAGAACTCTGCAAACAATATGCGCCTGGATGAATCACAACTACAAAGCCGGTCCCGTGCCCTCTGTGAGAAAAATACAAGAAGTGCTGGTCCAATTGGAAGACAAACCAAACAGCTTTATAGGTTCTAAGCAATGGATTGGTAGCTTCGAGGTAAGAACCATTGGGCGTGATATTTACACTATTCTCACAACCTGTTCTTCGGGTTTCCTCCACTTAAAGATCAGATGAAAGAAATCAGATTTTACATAGTAGGTTGGTAAAAGTAGGTACCTACCTATCTACAGGTTGTTTGTAATATTCACAACTGAGGTACATGTGCTAGTTTAAATTTTAATTTAAGTTCTAGCAAGTATCTACCAATACTAAAAACTGGCTAGAGCCTGGTGGTGGATCCAAGTGTAAATTAAAGTTCAAAATCTTTGTCAACTACTGTTTTGTTCTTTCTTTTGCTCGGAAGGGCTCATTATGCAATTTAATTAAGGACTATAATTATTTCTAGGTATGTCTCATAATAGACAAGCTATATGATATTCCTTGCAAGATTCTCCATGTGAACAAAGGGAATGAGTTGAACAACATAGTTGAAACACTGAAGACACACTTTGATCAGTTTGGTAGCCCAATCATGATGGGTGGAGATGTGGACTGCTCTTCAAAAGGTGTAATGGGCATAAGGGTTGATGGAAATAATGCCAGTTTGTTAATCGTGGTAAGATTTGTGTAGAATAATAATTTATGTTAATGGTAAGATTTATCATGTTTTTAAAGTCAAAGCTAGCTAAACTTCTTCTGACGTTATTAAGGGCAAAAGACCTCAGCCACTGACCTATTATTAGCACAATTATATGGCACTAAATTATAATCATCTTAACCAGGTATCCACTGCAGCCCACCATATCTATTGTATTCAATTATGTGAATAAATCCAATATGTAATTTGTATGTTTTTGTTTTATTTTCAGGACCCACATTATGTTGGAAGAGAGCAGACTAAGGAATTCCTATATAACAAGCACTGGGTAAAATGGCAACCCCTGAAAGACTTCCTTACTTCTTCATTTTATAATTTATGCTTACCTCAAGTGAAAGCGAAATGTAAATTAATTGATTAAATAAACTTAAATTAATGTGAGTAATAAGATATTCTTTGAAAATTATACAATAAAATTCAGACTTATGTAATATACAATTTTATTTTATCTTAAAATTGTAAGTATACAAATATTTAATGTAATAAATTAAACATAATTTAAAAATAATTTATTATGACTAGAATAATGTTAAACAGGTACGGTACATACAACAATGTGTTAAGTTAAAAACTTATTTTATTATTTGGTTCAGAATACTCACTGGTATGTTAACTCAATGTTTTTTTATCTGATCATGGTAAACCATTGATCAGTCTTGTCATACTGATCAGTCAGTATTCATGACAAGGCAGACCCCTTGTAAGACCCAGTGGCTATAGTGTTCTGCCGTCCATAGATCAGACTCGAAGACCAAGCCCACGCCCATAGCGTTGCGCCGAGTTGACGTCGTATAAACAGGCGTCTTCAGAGTATTCTGAAATGGTTAATAAGGACTTTAGTATCAACACAGAAGCGTCATTAAGACTGAAATGGACATTGTCAGTCGGTTGGTCATTCAATAATAATAAATAATGGTTCTTTTTCCCTTATTTAGTAATAAAGACAGTTTCTCAGCAGGTCAAATACACCATAGGTCAGAATTTTGCCACTGACAGGAGTACATTCTCCAATGAATAAGCTTTTTGGGCCCATTTAATTTTTTATGTATTCTTACTTTTGTTTTTACCCACCGAGGGGCTCAAGCCTTCTCTGAATAAGAGCGATCATCGTTTTATGGATGACGTATGTTTTTCGCTGACCTGCAGTTTGAGCTTGTGGTTCTCGATGGGTATGATGTAGATGATGGGCATCTCGGTGACCAGCACCTTAGGGTGCGAGCGCGCCAGGCAGCGCTCCTCCGTGTCCCAGCGACACCCCTCCAGGTACAGCCCGCGCACGTAGCACCCCTGACGAACATAGTACTCTTACGATCACACTTCTAAAATTAAGGAATGTTTTAAACAGAAGGTCAACTGAACTGCTTTTCTTGCCAGCTTTTCTGGAAGCATCTATTAGACGGAACGGCTTTCAATATTTATACTTGTACCTGACGATATTAGTAAGGGATATTTGTTTTCTCTGGGATTAAACAGTGAAGGTACTATCGCCCTCCGGCGACGTTTGAATGGAAAAATATCTACTGGGTGTTTGTATGTGTGAGTTGCGTGGAGCGGTCGAGCGGCCACGTGTACAGTCGGCACGCCTGCAGTGTGTGTGTAAGGGGCGTTTGTTTGTTTGTTTGCGTCTCACGGTGACGGGCCGCTCCTCGATCTCGTCGGCCTGCAGCCAGTCGGTGACGCGCGTGAACTGCGTGGAGTGGTCGAGCGGCCACGTGTACAGTCGGCACGCCTGCAGTGTGTGTGTAAGGGGCGTTTGTTTGTTTGTTTGCGTCTCACGGTGACGGGCCGCTCCTCGATCTCGTCGGCCTGCAGCCAGTCGGTGACGCGCGTGAACTGCGTGGAGTGGTCGAGCGGCCACGTGTACAGTCGGCACGCCTGCAGTGTGTGTGTAAGGGGCGTTTGTTTGTTTGTTTGCGTCTCACGGTGACGGGCCGCTCCTCGATCTCGTCGGCCTGCAGCCAGTCGGTGACGCGCGTGAACTGCGTGGAGTGGTCGAGCGGCCACGTGTACAGTCGGCACGCCTGCAGTGTGTGTGTAAGGGGCGTTTGTTTGTTTGTTTGCGTCTCACGGTGACGGGCCGCTCCTCGATCTCGTCGGCCTGCAGCCAGTCGGTGACGCGCGTGAACTGCGTGGAGTGGTCGAGCGGCCACGTGTACAGTCGGCACGCCTGCAGTGTGTGTGTAAGGGGCGTTTGTTTGTTTGTTTGCGTCTCACGGTGACGGGCCGCTCCTCGATCTCGTCGGCCTGCAGCCAGTCGGTGACGCGCGTGAACTGCATGGAGTGGTCGAGCGGCCACGTGTACAGTCGGCACGCCTGCAGTGTGTGTGTAAGGGGCGTTTGTTTGTTTGTTTGCGTCTCACGGTGACGGGCCGCTCCTCGATCTCGTCGGCCTGCAGCCAGTCGGTGACGCGCGTGAACTGCGTGGAGCGGTCGAGCGGCCACGTGTACAGTCGGCACGCCTGCAGTGTGTGTGTAAGGGGCGTTTGTTTGTTTGTTTGCGTCTCACGGTGACGGGCCGCTCCTCGATCTCGTCGGCCTGCAGCCAGTCGGTGACGCGCGTGAACTGCGTGGAGTGGTCGAGCGGCCACGTGTACAGTCGGCACGCCTGCAGTGTGTGTGTAAGGGGCGTTTGTTTGTTTGTTTGCGTCTCACGGTGACGGGCCGCTCCTCGATCTCGTCGGCCTGCAGCCAGTCGGTGACGCGCGTGAACTGCGTGGAGTGGTCGAGCGGCCACGTGTACAGTCGGCACGCCTGCAGTGTGTGTGTAAGGGGCGTTTGTTTGTTTGTTTGCGTCTCACGGTGACGGGCCGCTCCTCGATCTCGTCGGCCTGCAGCCAGTCGGTGACGCGCGTGAACTGCGTGGAGTGGTCGAGCGGCCACGTGTACAGTCGGCACGCCTGCAGTGTGTGTGTAAGGGGCGTTTGTTTGTTTGTTTGCGTCTCACAGTGACGGGCCGCTCCTCGATCTCGTCGGCCTGCAGCCAGTCGGTGACGCGCGTGAACTGCGTGGAGCGGTCGAGCGGCCACGTGTACAGTCGGCACGCCTGCAGTGTGTGTGTAAGGGGCGTTTGTTTGTTTGTTTGCGTCTCACGGTGACGGGCCGCTCCTCGATCTCGTCGGCCTGCAGCCAGTCGGTGACGCGCGTGAACTGCGTGGAGCGGTCGAGCGGCCACGTGTACAGTCGGCACGCCTGCAGTGTGTGTGTAAGGGGCGTTTGTTTGTTTGTTTGCGTCTCACGGTGACGGGCCGCTCCTCGATCTCGTCGGCCTGCAGCCAGTCGGTGACGCGCGTGAACTGCGTGGAGTGGTCGAGCGGCCACGTGTACAGTCGGCACGCCTGCAGTGTGTGTGTAAGGGGCGTTTGTTTGTTTGTTTGCGTCTCACGGTGACGGGCCGCTCCTCGATCTCGTCGGCCTGCAGCCAGTCGGTGACGCGCGTGAACTGCGTGGAGTGGTCGAGCGGCCACGTGTACAGTCGGCACGCCTGCAGTGTGCGTGTAAGGGGCGTTTGTTTGTTTGTTTGCGTCTCACGGTGACGGGCCGCTCCTCGATCTCGTCGGCCTGCAGCCAGTCGGTGACGCGCGTGAACTGCGTGGAGTGGTCGAGCGGCCACGTGTACAGTCGGCACGCCTGCAGTGTGTGTGTAAGGGGCGTTTGTTTGTTTGTTTGCGTCTCACAGTGACGGGCCGCTCCTCGATCTCGTCGGCCTGCAGCCAGTCGGTGACGCGCGTGAACTGCGTGGAGCGGTCGAGCGGCCACGTGTACAGTCGGCACGCCTGCAGTGTGTGTGTAAGGGGCGTTTGTTTGTTTGTTTGCGTCTCACGGTGACGGGCCGCTCCTCGATCTCGTCGGCCTGCAGCCAGTCGGTGACGCGCGTGAACTGCGTGGAGCGGTCGAGCGGCCACGTGTACAGTCGGCACGCCTGCAGTGTGTGTGTAAGGGGCGTTTGTTTGTTTGTTTGCGTCTCACGGTGACGGGCCGCTCCTCGATCTCGTCGGCCTGCAGCCAGTCGGTGACGCGCGTGAACTGCGTGGAGCGGTCGAGCGGCCACGTGTACAGTCGGCACGCCTGCAGTGTGTGTGTAAGGGGCGTTTGTTTGTTTGTTTGCGTCTCACGGTGACGGGCCGCTCCTCGATCTCGTCGGCCTGCAGCCAGTCGGTGACGCGCGTGAACTGCGTGGAGCGGTCGAGCGGCCACGTGTACAGTCGGCACGCCTGCAGTGTGTGTGTAAGGGGCGTTTGTTTGTTTGTTTGCGTCTCACGGTGACGGGCCGCTCCTCGATCTCGTCGGCCTGCAGCCAGTCGGTGACGCGCGTGAACTGCGTGGAGCGGTCGAGCGGCCACGTGTACAGTCGGCACGCCTGCAGTGTGTGTGTAAGGGGCGTTTGTTTGTTTGTTTGCGTCTCACGGTGACGGGCCGCTCCTCGATCTCGTCGGCCTGCAGCCAGTCGGTGACGCGCGTGAACTGCGTGGAGCGGTCGAGCGGCCACGTGTACAGTCGGCACGCCATCTGCACGTGCGCGATCAGGTACGACTCGGGGATGTGTAAGCCTGACAGCCAGATCACCAGCGGCTCCTCGATCGTCGCCTGCGCATGAATAATTTTTATAAGGCAGTATTTAAATAAGTACCTACAGTTGAATTCTACAATTATTATTTTTTACAAATTTGTTTGCGAACGGAGCATATAACTAATTCATGGAACTTAGCGGATAAATGCTTTTTAGCTTGCCAAAGACATTAAATTTTATCGTGCATTTCCTCATTTGTTTTAAGTACTTATAACCTAAGACTCATATGATACGAACCCAGTCTGTGTACTGCTTGATGCGTCCCAGGAAATGGTCCATCCACCCGCCAAGGCTCTTGCAGGTGGCGGGGGCCAGGCCTCGCCACACCTGGTTAAAGAGATAAATTTCATTTTTAGTGT
Organism: Carpatolechia fugitivella; assembly: GCA_951230895.1. Taxonomy (NCBI): domain Eukaryota; kingdom Metazoa; phylum Arthropoda; class Insecta; order Lepidoptera; family Gelechiidae; genus Carpatolechia; species Carpatolechia fugitivella. The sequence continues at coordinate 4,653,760 of OX579664.1, forward strand.
ATTATTAGAGAACAACATAACAATATGTAAATGTATGGATAAGGTAGGAACTGAAAATTTTCAAGGAGACATATAGGTACTTACACTAGAGCCACACAATTATTATAGTTGCCTTATTTTATCGGCAGGATTTACGGCACTTTAACTAAAGAGTATAAATATTTAAGTGGGTACTGAAACGAATCCAAATTTTGGAAATCAGTCATTGTAAAAATAAGGTATTTTGAATTTCAGGTATTTTAGGAAAAAATGATTTTGAAATTAATTCATAGTGGTAACAGGATATTTTAGTTTTAGGTTCTTAAAGACCGGAGAAACCAAGTCATTGCTGTTATAATACGTTAATGCTAATGTTATTTATTGCGACCCCCGAGATATTGGAAAATCGTAAATTTGACTCATAATGTGTTTTTCCATGGCTACTCTGGCTCACCGTTGGCAGTTGCCCGTTGAACATGCTGTAAGCCACGTTGTCCAGGACGGGGTCCATGCCGATCTCGCCGGCCAGCGCCTTGCGGAGCATCGTTAGCGTCGTCTTCATCTTCAAGATCAGCTTGTTAAACCTGCGAGTGGGTGGCATCAACTGAATTTAATTTGCTGAATTAGCGAGATCTTCATAGACTCCTATGTGACCCATGAGAAATTCGTTTGGATAGAATATTGAGATACTCTGTTCGGCAACATTAATTCTATGATTTCAGAAACCACAAGATCGTCACTTCTCACTTTCTGACTTCTCACTTCTTACTTTTTCCTTCATTCATGTATTCACGTACATTTGAATATGATGTTGAAGAAAGGAAGCGTTCTGAAGTTAAGGGCTGTAAAACTGCAAGTATCAGCTCAGTAGTGTACACTACCTCTCCAACTCCTGCAGCAGCACGACGAGTGAGGGCGTGATGTTCATCTCGAAGGCCTTGCGCACGCGCCAGATCTCGTACTCCACGGGCAGCTTGCTCAACACGTCCGACGCGATCATGTCGATGAAGTCCTCGCGGGATATCCCGCCACCCGTGTCCGCTACGATCGAAACGAGAGTTAGATTTATTACCACAGCATGGACTGCGTTATGTAAAATAATAGAAAAGAATTGGCTCAATACATCGCTAACTATGCCTAGAATCGATCTGAATTCATAACTCTTATTTTTAGATTTTGTCGCTTAATTCAATGTAACATAACGCAGTCCAATTTATAATAGTAGTACCTTATTACTCAATCAAGAGTCAGTTCAGCGTATCAGTCTGAACGGAGAAAGATGCTCACATGTAAGAGAGTCCTTATATATAGGTGCATTTCTTTGAAACTAATGTATGGTCGACCAAGAAAGTGGTTTACCATTTTTCATTCAATTTCCTATTTAACGAAAATTTCAATAAGGTTTATACCCGGCATCTGACAGATCGTTCTGCAAACGAAAATAATCTTTGTTGTTCTATAATTTGCAACTGACATTCAACCTTAGGGTGGTAAACCAATTTATTGGTCAACTTTACTTACGCGACTGATCGTTTTTTTTTTATTTGGCCTAATACTTGTGTCGGAACTCAATATATGTTTTAAGATTTTCGTGGTTGTTCACTACACAACGACGGCTACGGTTGTTAACCGTGGTAATAAACCCGAAAATTGTGACAATTTTAGTGTAGTAAACGTAACTCGACTTGTAAGGGAGCATAAGGCTCTTACCCCAAATATCTATGACAACGACCCAGTAGTGGGCCGCCCACCTAGGGGCTTGGAAGCAAAGCAAAAAGGGCGAGGGATATGGCTGTCCCGGATTATGCAGAACGGAACTGTAGTATGGTACGAGTATCATTGTTCAATAATTTGAATAGCAACATTTTGACTCATAGTTTTTTATAGTTAGGGGGCTTTCCAGTCCGGTTACGCTTGATACGTCGACTTAGCTATTAGGTCAATTATAGTTAAGAATACTTACGCCCCATTTTATAGCTCTCTGTTAGCAGTATAGACAAATAATTCATTAAAAATTGTTAAATTAAGACAATAATCTAAGAAAGCAATTCACAGTATCATCCGCCGTGCATCTCATCTGCCTAAAAGAAAAACTTACCGTCCAACACTGGCACTAGTAAGCGTGAAAAGAACGAGCATTATTGAATGAATGAACGAATGAATGAATATACTTTACTTTATTATTGAACAGAACAACTAATGACATAATATTTTATATTATGATTCCCTTCTGGGTCACACCTCACACCTGGGTTGGGTGTCACCTTTGATCAGGTAGATATACCAAAATTAAAAAACCATCATACTAGTATGTAGATTTCAGAAGGATATACGCTCGCAACAAGGCAAATGATTAACGTTATTTTACGAGTCCGATACATAAGCTTGAAACACTTTTGATCGATTCACGCGATCTCGAATTATCCCAGACATAAATTAAGTAGTCTAGGTCCCGAAAAGTATCGTTGGTTACGTATTCCCGTGAGAGAAAAAATCAATGAATACATAATTAGGATGTATGTTATAACTCAACAGTCTGCGGCTGCAGCGCGATGAGGTGTCCCCACATCATGCGCATGGCCTGGCTGAAGTAGCCGATCTCCGCGTGTCCACTAGCGGCAGTGTCGATGTAGTCTCATGATGACGTAGCTCACCAGTCTGCGGCTGCAGCTCGATGAGGTGTCCCCACGTCATGCGCACGGCCTGGCTGAAGTAGCCGATCTCCGCGTGTCCACTAGCGGCAGTGTCGATGTAGTCTTATGATGAGGTAGCTCACCAGTCTGCGGCTGCAGCTCGATGAGGTGTCCCCACGTCATGCGCACGGCCTGGCTGAAGTAGCCGATCTCCGCGTGTCCACTAGCGGCAGTGTCGATGTAGTCTTATGATGAGGTAGCTCACCAGTCTGCGGCTGCAGCTCGATGAGGTGTCCCCACATCATGCGCACGGCCTGGCTGAAGTAGCCGATCTCCGCGTGTCCACTAGCGGCAGTGTCGATGTGGTCTTATGATGAGGTAGCTCACCAGTCTGCGGCTGCAGCTCGATGAGGTGTCCCCACGTCATGCGCACGGCCTGGCTGAAGTAGCTGATCTCCGCGTGTCCACTAGCGGCAGTGTCGATGTGGTCTTATGATGAGGTAGCTCACCAGTCTGCGGCTGCAGCTCGATGAGGTGGTCCCACGTCATGCGCACGGCCTGGCTGAAGTAGCCGATCTCCGCGTGTCCACTAGCGGCAGTGTCGATGTAGTCTCATGATTACGTAGCTCACCAGTCTGCGGCTGCAGCTCGATGAGGTGTCCCCACGTCATGCGCACGGCCTGGCTGAAGTAGCCGATCTCCGCGTGTCCACTAGCGGCAGTGTCGATGTGGTCTTATGATGAGGTAGCTCACCAGTCTGCGGCTGCAGCTCGATGAGGTGGCCCCACGTCATGCGCACGGCCTGGCTGAAGTAGCCGATCTCCGCGTGTCCACTAGCGGCAGTGTCGATGTAGTCTTATGATGAGGTAGCTCACCAGTCTGCGGCTGCAGCTCGATGAGGTGGCCCCACATCATGCGCACGGCCTGGCTGAAGTAGCCGATCTCCGCGTTGGGGTGCAGGCCGAACACCTCTGGGGTGTTCACCAGCGGCAGCGTGTCGATGTACTCTGGTGACCAAACAAATGTAGTTTCAGAATCAATTGTAGACTTGTTTTAACGTCCGTCTGTCTGAGCCAAGCAATTTTTCGCAATTTTTTACAAGATCTTCTAAATAAGGCGATTATGGAATCATGGCCTAATGCTGTGATTGGCGTGGTGACTGACCGATGTACTCCTCGCGCTCGCAGTCTATCGGGATGACGTAGTCGAAGATGCGGTCCTTGTAGAAGTGGAACGGCTGGAACTTGTCGAACAGGAAGTCTCCCAGATACTCCTCCATGTAGGTGTTCACCACGCGACGGTCGAAGTCGTCGATCACGCGGCCGCCGTACATCACCTGCCAATGTAATGGGGGCTATGCAAAAATTTCTTGAACCATTTCGAGATTTTATTGTTTTACACTATATTTTCGTATGGAAAAAAGTTACGTTAAAAACTCCAAAAATCCAAATGCCTTATTAGACCTTTGTGACGTCATCTTATTAACAAATCTAAGTTTTTACAAAAACCTTGTACAAAGTAAGCTTTGTTTTCGTTTGACGATTTGATATTATAAAGGGTTATATTTCGTATTTTTTACGTCAATCAAATCTACGAGTATGGTTGTCCGTCGTATGACGTCACACGGTCAAAAATTTATAACCGACATAAAAAATTATAAACGATTTAAAATGACAAAACAGTCAAATTCGTTTCTTAGAATAGTTTATTAATTATTTTTAAAATATGGTTAATTAATAAAATATGGTGAACAGTCCCTATTTATAAGACCTGTCAATACGTTGCGTAGTCTTATAAATAGGGACTGTTCACCATATTTTATTAATTAACCATATTTTATTAATTATTTTTAAAATATAGATTAGTAGCAGACTATTCGCGTAGAAAAAAACAGAATCGGTTGAAAAACGAATTTACAGTGACTTTTTTGAAGTTTCTATATGTCTATCTCTTTCAAAAACGATTTTTTGTATGGAGATTATTATGGCGTTACTAACAAATAACGTCACAAGTGGGTATGTGCCTCTCTGTCTAATCTTGAATTTCAAACCTTTATAACTCGGTCAATTTTAAAGATAGAGCAAATATTATTTTAGTGTTCGATAGCACAAACTAAGAAGTTTGGATTTATAAAGTTAGAAAAAGTAGTCCTATCATTGGCCGAAACCGAAGTGAGCCGCGAGGCATTGGCCGCCCAGATGTGCACCTATGCGTTTCGGAAAGTTTCGCCCTGGCATACGGTGTCCAGTGGGTGGTTGGTCCGAGAGATAGACTTACCTCTCCGAAGAGGTACCGCAGCGTTGCCCACGGCGTGACGGCCTTGTTGAGCAAGCATCGGTTGAGGTAAGTGGACAGGATCTGCATGCACACCGTGAAGTCCGACTCGCCAAAGTCGTACGATATGTTCCATCCGATCTTGTCGTATTTACGCCGCTCCTGCACACGTCAAGGTAACAGGTTGCAGGAAAAGCGAAATCATTATCAAATAATACGAGTAATAATTTTTCGGTTAATAGAATATCGTTAGTTGGTTGTTAGTGATAAAGTTATCAGTTCACGTACAGCTAGGCTAGTTCCTGGATGTTTCTTCGGTCACTTCATAAAATGTAAAATTTTACAGAATAATTTGATTTGATTCTGCTATTAGTGTTTATGATTTTGTTTTGTTTTTGTCATAGAAACGCTCCGAGTGTTGACCACTCAACGCACATAATCTCAATGTAGGAGATTGAGCGCTGAGTTTCCTATGTACCCTATATGTTTACTTTTTAAATAAATAGATTTTAAATTAAATTAAATTATTTTTTTTAAAAAGAGTTTGGAAAAAATGAGGGCGCTTCTATCGCACTTGTGGCCACCTCGTAGTCAAATAGGAAAGGAAAAATTACTTAAATTATAAAATATTGTAAAATTAACGAATAACAATCAACATGGCATTCAAATGGGATAATAAAAAGCAACCCAGCATGAATGGCAGCAAACTAAATATTTAGTTCCACCTGTCACCGCTCCAAACTCTTTTTTGCCAAGCCGTAACTAGCTTGTGTAGTCCCCTAAGTCGCCTCTAACGACACCCACGGGAAGAGTAGAGGTTGATGATAAATGTATTCTAGTCTGCCGTCACCACACGGCTACACATTGAACAGAGAACGGGCAGCAGCGCTCTCTGATACAGTAACCATTTAATCTGCGATCTCCAACCCGCCTGCCAAGCGTGGGGATTATGGCAAAACCCTCCATTTAAGTGGAGGAAGCTCATAGTCCAGCAGTGGACTGTAACGGGTCGTTGATTTGATTTGATTTCAACTAGCTTTAGTTTGGGCGGTCATAATGTACAGATTATACGGTAGGTCCGTCACGAAACCCCTTGTCTGGATCATAATATCACGTTACTGGAAATCGCTTCTGCCTTCTTCGCAATGTTCCGGGTTTGATTTTTGATTGGGCAAATATCTGTACGATGAATTGTATAGATTTCTGTGTGTGTTATTTATGTATGTTTCGTTAGCATCTCCGTGTTGATCCTCATCATCATCAGGGTCGTTACCTGCACCACGGCGTGGAAGAAGGCCAGCACGTACACCAGCTTCCTGAACTGCGGATGGTCGCTGTCTTCCAGCGCGTGCGGCCGCATCTTGAAGTAAGTGTTGCGCAGGTTCAAACGCAGACCGTTGGGAGGCTCCGTCACCACTGTTCGAACACAATATAAGATTGGTCTAGGTTCAGTAGTTTTGTCCGGTATACTATTACAAAACAACCAAGAAATTGTTTGACATCGGACAGAATAATTTCCGAGGTTCCGAACTATGAATTAACCACTAATTACAGAATGTAATAAAATAGCCCGTTGTCAAATCTGTGGACCTATTAAATGGCTTATTTTTAGAAATATCAGCAAAAATTCAGTAATTATAGATAACATCGGCTTGTATCAATTGTACGAGTGCTACTAAGCACAAATGTGTTTTGAGAACGAGATTACAAGATAATGCCGCGCGCCAACCGTTCGCCATCGGTCCCAGAAGCTTCTCCAGCTCCTAGGAACAAGGAACTTACCTTTGAGCGACCGCTGCAGGATGCCTATGGGGAAGGTGGGGGTTGGGTCGGTGGTGAGCCACAGCCGGTACTCGGGGTTGGGCTTCACCATCAGCTCCAGCTGCTTCTCCAGCTCTCTCAGGAACGACACCAGCAGGTGGCAGTTCTGCAGGATCAGCCACTGCCCGTGCGTCACGGCGCCTTCCAGGAGAGCCAGCGCATTCTAAAAGACAACACATCATAATTAAACTGAAGTCTTCTTTTTTTATCGTGTGGGTTGTAAGACAACCCTCCTGACAAACCCTGGTGTCAGTGTTAGAGCCGCTAAAGGTGTAACGACTAGATTAGATAGTAGCCGTCATCAATGGCTTAACGTGCCCCTTCCGAAGCACGGAATCGTCTTTCTTTTCGGACAATCAAGTGATTCAGCGTGCAATGTCCTAACCAAAATGGGGAAAGTCTCACAAAGATATTTTTGTTTGACAGTGTCCTCACCGGAAATTGAACCCGAAACCTCTATAATGAGCGTCGAAATCTCGGCCACAGAGGCTGTTGAACTAAAACTAAAGTCATTAGCAACGATTCTCAATATTCTAAACGTTCATCCTGAATTTACCAAAAAAATAATTTATTTCATCTGTTCTCAGTTAGCGTGCGAGTTGAATGCAGTCGGGGCCTGAGGTAAAGAGCGGGGGCATCTCCCCCCGCTGTCCACACGACCCCCTCACGCGCCTGTAGTGTAGTGCTGTGTAGGGAGGCGTACGGACAGCGGGGGGGAGATGCTCCCGCTCTTTACCTCAGGCCCGGACTGCATTCAACTCGCGCGCTAACTGTAGATAGGTACCCTTTTATCTAGCGCTTTGCCTAGTCCCACAAGTATGAGGAGCAGACAATATTATTTTGAGCAACTTAGTTGATATTCTAAAGCCGAGCCCGTTATTCGTTAATTACAAAATCAAAAAACTCATCACAAACCAAGGTGGCCCGTTGTTACTTGGTAGAAAGCAGCAAGGGTAGCAAAATAAAGCAGCTTTTTAATATTTGATTCATATTGAAGCAAATTCAGCAACATCCACTTTAGATTAAAAGGGTACAGAGGACATTTTTTATTTTGTCTTGCGTCATTTACTTGGATGATGCTATTTTTGCTACAATTTAAAATGTGCTGATTTTATTCAACCGAAATGATTTGTTGACGTAACACTACACAAAACTGCATTAAGAGTTGCTGACTCATTTGTTTTACAAGATCTTCTGCTATCTAACAGATGACGAACGACGATCTGGTAAGCAGGACCAGTCATTGTGGAGATTCTTGGGGAGGTTTTTATTCAGCAGCAGTTGTCTTTCACCTTTCAACGTCTATAGATGATGAAGGCATGATATCTGTGGGCTGCAGGTCACTCACCCCCTCCTGGCCCTGTCCCAGCGAGAGGTACTTGAACTTGCCGCCGCCGAAGCCGCAGCGGTCGGCCAGCTTCATCAGGTCGGCGGTGGGGTCGGAGCCGGGGCTCAGGATAAACACCACGGGAGAGAACGGCGTCGTCTGCTCGAATATCATGTCCAAGCTGGGGGAAGATTGAGGATATCGTTATAAATCATGGCGGCAGTAATAATAAATAACTGGCGAAGCACGTGTCGGACCACGCAAAGTGTAGGGTTCCGTGGTTGCCTAATTCATCATATACATTACTACCGTGAATTTTTTCACATTTCCAAATACAACGGTTTCGCTTGTAGGGGGGGGGGGGGGGGAAACTTGACTTTAACAAAAATAAGCACTTAAAATATTTCTGAAACGTAAACTAGCATCGAAAAATGGATCGTGAATTTAAAAAATAACCCCCACTTCAGGTGTACCAGAGGAACACTAAAAAAAATTTGGGATTTTATTCTTTAGCTTTGACGGCATAATTAATATGTATGTCCATGCCAAATTACAGCCTTCTAACATTCATCAAAATATTTTTCTATGATATTTGTAGTACCAAATTTCTTACTTGTACTAGTACTTTTATAAGTTGGTCTATTATTCGATAACCTGTAAAGCCTACTTGATGTTGATAGTTTTCCATTTAAATTCATCATATACACTACTACCATGATTGTTTTCACGTTTTCATATACAACGGTTTCTGGTAGAGGGGGGGGGGAAACTTGACTCTAACAAAAATAAGCACTTTAAAACGGAATATTTCTAAAACTTACACTAGCATCGAAAAATGGTCTTAGCAAACCCCTTGGGAAAGAAAAATGTAAAAAAAATGTATAATTTACTGCAGAATGGGCTTTTACAAACATTGTATTTATTTATTATAATAGGATCGCCAACAGTTTAAAAGTAAAAAATAATCACACGGACGACACAGTCTGATATGTGAACCAATGACGGGCGAACAGGTTCATAAATACCGTAACTATTAACAACAAAACTGAATTACGTTATCATGCACTTACATAAAATTATAAAATTGTACGGTCTATATCCTAGATACCTACTATTTTATTTATAGTTCGTTCTTCTATTGTACATATCTGCCTGAGTACCTGTCTGGCCACAGACCTGAAGATCTTTACAATATTGGTGGAGTTTGTCAGTCACGTTGGGATACCTGATGACCGGCGGCGTGATGTACTCCTCGCCCATGGTGACGGTGATGTAGTTGGTGATGGCTCGGTACACGCGGTCCACTCGGAAACAGCGTAGCAGCATCATCAACTCAAAGGGCTTCATCAGCTCGCGGTAGCGGTCCGGGATCTCGCTCGACTCCGGTGTGTCGCTGTCGAACCACTGCCGAACACAAATAACTTGAACGTGAAGGAAAAAGGTGACTTCTAGTCCTAAGGTGTCTTCTAGGAGTTTTCCTGCCTAGGTAATGCAGAGTCTAGGCAGACTATCTTCTCAGTGCTACTTCCTTCTACCTACTCTTCTACATCACCATCATCTCCTCAGCCGAAAGACGTCTACTGTTGAACAAAGGCCTCGCCCAAGGATTTCCACAATGACCAGTTTTTCGCAATCCGCATACAGGGGCTTCCCGCGACCTTTACCAGATCATTGGGCCGCCTTAAGGAGAACCTACCCACATTGCGCTTTCCGGCCCTGGCCCTAACCTCTAGTTAACTCAGAACTCAGAACCAAAGCAGCCACGCTCCTCGAAGTATCCAAATACAACTCTGGTCGTTGTGTCAACTAACAGGAGTTTTCTCTAGAATGAAGAGGAATACTGGAAATGCCAACACAATCGACTTATAGTATCTTACTCATTACTAATCTTATTCTTAGTACCTAATAATTTTTTCTACTACAAGTAGAGAACTGACCTCCTGCCACGCGTCGAGATTCCTGCTGATATGGTCCGGCAGGGCGACGAACGGGTCAGGGAAGTCGATGCTCAGCTTCATGATATCCTGCCAACCCTGCATCAATAGAAACAAACCTCTTAAAGTCTCGCCACTCTGCAGAATCACGTACGATACGAATTTTCGCTCATGTCACTTTGCGGGAATTGAATGAGACAGAAGATTCAGAGGCACACGCGAGCGAGTAAATACGCAATATAATTGTCTGTGACGAAGTGACTATCAAGGATGCATTCCTTTGAGTATTAAATATATAGCGCCGTCAGCGATCCCAAAAGCAAAAAAAAATTATGTGTTTCGCCCGCTGACAGAAATTTAGTACGTGATTAAGGGTGCTGTAATCAATTACAGCATGTCTCGAAACACAGCGTTAAGAAAGTTTAACTGTGGAAAAAGAGCGAAGCTGTGTGTACGATGTGTTCTGTGTGCACATAAAAATGTGCGCTGAAGGGTGCCAGAATAGGAACAATGGTTGACTTTATAACTTTATTGAACAGACGTAGTAATTACAGAAAATATACAGACTTAGTGCTTGATTCATACATTAGGTATCCTAGGTAAACTGTAAAGTAATACGTGCAATAGAGGTGGACTGCTAGGGATGGCTATCGCACCCCCTTTTCGTACCTACCGTGGTTTTGGAGATGGATGACTGCTAGGTATGGCTATCGCTCTCCGCTACCGAGCTACCCCGAGGACTGCTTATTTAGCTATCGCACGGGCTCGCTCTCTAGCTACGAATGAGGATTTTTTTTTTTTGTCATGGACCTAATGCTTGTGTCGCAAAATCGACGTATCAAGCGTAACCGGACTTTGGGAGAGCGGAAGGCTCTTACCCCTAGTATTAATAGCAACAGCCTAAGGGCGCCCACTTGGGGGCACGGACCTCGGCCTAGGACGTTGCCATGGCGAGAAGCGCGCGGGAGAGGAATGACCCTGACGGGGTCTTCCAGGATTATGCAGAACTTGATTGGGTCTACCGCGTCCCCGCCGGCGGGTGCGGTTGCTACCAGAAGGGCATTCTGTGGAGTGTACTCTATTGGCAATGGCTATCTCAACAGCAGACTGGATGGGATCGACAGAATCGGACAGAACATGCTTAGGCCGACGTTTTGTACGCGTAACGGGGTAAGGGAAATAACCGGCGGTTTTCACGACCAGAGGATTCGGGTGGTGAGGCGCAGCATCGAAATAGCGACGTGAAGCGTCTATCATGAAACCTTTAATGGACGGTAGCTCGAGATCTACATGAAGGTCAACGTTACGAACGAACCATGGGCAACCGGTTACCCGACGTAAGAAGCGATTTTGAATGAGTTGAAGCTTACGAATGTGAGTGACACCGGTGTGAGCGAAAACTACACTAGCATACGTCATGATAGGACGAATACAAGCGGTGTAAAGCCTCACCTTATTCCTAAGAGAGACTTTACTCCGCTTGCCTATCATGGGGTGAAGACGGCCTAAAACGAACGCGGCGTGATTGCGAACTTTCTGGATGTGCTTACCGAACGTGAGCCTAGCATCGAGAGTGACACCTAGATATTTCACCTCACGCACCCAGGGTACCGGGTGATCGAGAAGTTTGATCTGGGGGAGCGTGGGCTCAGGGCCACGAGTGAAAATAATGGCGGAACTTTTGTCGGGGTTCACTTCTATTCTCCATTTACGGAACCATTGCCCGAGGGCATCTGCCGCAGTCTGGAGATTCGAAACTATCTGAGAGAGACGGGGGTGATTGGAATAAACGGCAGTGTCGTCCGCATAGAGGGCGAGTTGCACGTTCCTAGGTCTAGGCATGTCGCTAGTGTAAAGAGAGAAAAGGATGGGAGAGAGGAGAGAGCACAGAGCCCTGAGGGACTCCGGCGCGAATCGGTCTGCGAGTCGAGAGCACGCCTTCGTATCTGCAGCGAAAAGAGCGATCGGTTAAAAAGTCTCGTATGATGTGTACGAGACGGTCAGGCACCTCGAGTTTGTAAAGCTTGAAAAGCAAGCCTTCGTGCCAGACTTTGTCGAACGCTTTCGCAACATCTAAGAAGACGGCTCCTGTAGGTCTGGGCTTGTTCTTGAGGAGAACAGAGTAGACGTCCTCCACTATGCGGTGGACTTGTTGGACGCACGAGTGTTTGGGACGAAAACCAAACTGCTCGTTGGGGATAAGGTTGTTAGAGAAGGCAAAGTCAGAGAGTCGAGATCGGATGACACCCTCATACATTTTACCCATATTAATGAGTAAACTGATCGAGCGGTAGGAAGTAGGGTCGTCGGCAGGTTTGCCAGGTTTGTGAATGCCGATGACGACAGCTTCCTTCCAAGCTTGTGGAAAGATGCATGCCTTCATGGCCGAGTCAAAGATCTTGGTCAGAACTGAGATAAGGTGGTCGGGACGAATGAGTATTACCGGAGGAGGCCGAGGTTTTATAGCCACCGCGCTGCTGGTGCCGTGTGCAAAACTGGTGGAGGGCCGTGCAAGGGAGATAGATAGTCGGTGTGTGAGCGAGAAGGTATTCGAGCTCTCGCGTACCGCGTTACAGCGCTCGTAAAACGATAATAGATGGTATATTTTGTAAAAAAAATAGTAAGGCAGACGCGCGGTGACTTTTACAGCGACACGTTGCCCTTTATGAAGAAGTCCAGTTGCGCCTGCGACAAAGTCTCTTCGCTCTGCACCAGCTTTATGTCCATTTAGAAGGACAATAGCAGTTTATGGGTATATTCCTGGGAATTGTCTAACGGGAGGTGCATTGTGTTAGGTATGAGTACATACCTACGCCTCTTTGCCTCCTTGGCTGTTACTGGCCGCTTATATTTGAATTATTTTAAAGTAGAATGTAAGTTTGACAGAAGAAAAAGGAGCACATTTTGTTCAGACTTCGATTGTATAACATCGACTAAAGCAAAATATATATAAATATCTTCAGAGTTCCCGTGGTTTAATTGATAGACGCCCACTCCACCTCCGCATGGTGGAGGCGCCTGCAGGCCCGTGCTTTTCTCGCGTATTTTTCAGGAGATCAATGACTACAAATAATGACGAGTAATGATGCCTGAAGCTGTAGTAGCGGAGGAAAAGGCGTCGAGAACCTGTTGAAGTGGCCCCCATCTGAGCTATGTCTGAACCATGGAAAACCTGGATGACGCTATGTGTTCCCTGTCACCATGTGGTCCCCAAGCCCCCCTGGACCCAAAGATAAGTCTCTCCACAAGGCGTTAGAACGTTAGATAGTTATATTCATACCAATGATCTGGTGACATGTAGAAGTCGCCCACTACACTGAGAAAAAAAGGCGACGTTATAGATAATTGATTTTGGTTAGTCGCGGTGCCCATATATGGCCTAAGCCACGATGGCTGTGTTCCGTCGTGATATGATTGTTCGCGGGGTGACGGCACCCAGATTGCTCCTTTTGTGCGTCTTTCCCGTAAATTCAGTGATGAAATTATGATTATGTGCAGTTTTCGCGAAGTGCTAGTGTAACGTATGTTCAATGGCGCAAAGGAAAAAGGCCATGCTAGCTGCGAGTATCCTGGAGGATGCTGGTGCTGCTTCCCTGGTGGTGCCCCGAGGGAGGATGTTGAAGACGAGGTTCGTCGGAGAAGTCGGCGTCTCGGAAGTTTTTTTCTTATGAAATATTTATTGTTTAATAGTTTTTTTGTATAGAGTATTTTATTAGCGGTTTTAAAATATATATTGCCGTAGGTGCGTGTTGCAAAGGGCCCATTTCTTGAGACATCTCTTTTATTTAGATTAAATGTTTTGTAGTCTAATTATTTCCAAATGTATTCGTTCCCCAATGAATGTCTCCGTGTGGTAATTTTGTATTGTGGCGTAGTTACGTGCGGATAATAACACGGTAAAAAGAAGCCTAGGATTTAGTACATCACGATTAGGTAGGGATATTTCACGATTAGGTAGGGATATTGATATTTAGTGCTAAGGTAGGGACGATAAGCTGAGGTTGATAATGAGATGATGAAGAAATATGTTGTGTACGTTTTATAATGTTGTTGGGAAATGTGGAATACAGGTGCATGTGAGCTTGTAGATGATGATCAAGTTCATGTTTTGTATGTGGGCTAGGAGTTATATTTTTCATGTAGGATTGATGATGATGATAGGGGGAAATAAGTAGTATCAGTGCGGAATGTGGGTAATGTTTTTAACGTGCTCAATGAGATTCTGAGGATGTTGGTTTTGTTGGAAGTCGTGTTCTTTGGTACTGGGGTTGATTTAGGGTGTTATACAATCAAAGTCTGAACAAAATGTGCTCCTTTTTCTTCTGTCAAACTTACATTCTACTTTAAAATAATTCAAATATAAGCGGCCAGTAACAGCCAAGGAGGCAACGAGGCGTAGGTATGTACTCATACCTAACATCCCTCCCCCTCCGGAAAAGAGCGCATTCTATTTTATAAGTAAAATACACTATCTATCCTACCTAAGCCCGGAAGCATTCTCTTTAACAACAACGATTCACATCAGTAGTTAGTGCTACTAACAAACTAAAATACACATGACGCCACATGAAGGACTAACTTAAAAAGATAAACTAGCAAACAACACGTTTGTGGCGCAAGTTATTTCAATTTTGACGAGCAAAAAACAGGCGAAAAAGTACTCGTCATGCTGAGACTATGAATCATTCTACGATTAGGACCAAAAGGAACAATATCAAGAAATTTGGAAAAATTATGACTACACCCTAACTGAATATAAAAACATGCTTAACCTAAATAAAAAAACGCGTCACTCCCTACGATCACAAACACTCGCGCACACAGACACAACACTTGTGGCCAGTGAAGGCCCACGGGAGAGATACCCTCCCGGGTATCTGTGCCGGTATCCAGGGTGCGGGGCAGGCGCGCGCAGACTCCTCCAGCGACAAAGTCTCCTCAGGTATATTCCTGGGGATTGTCTAACGGGAGGTGCATTGAGTAACCTGTGCCGGTATCCAGGGTGCGGGGCAGACACCCGCAGACTCCTCCAGCGACAAGTTGCCCTTGAGGAAGAAGTCCAGTTGCGCCTGCGACAAAGTCTCCTCAGGTATATTCCTGGGGAATGTCTAACGGGAGGTGCATTGAGTGACCTGTGCCGGTATCCAGGGTGCGGGGAAGGCGCGCGGGGACTTCTCCAGCGACACGTTGCCCTTGAGGAAGAAGTCCAGTTGCGCCTGCGACAAAGTCTCCTCAGGTATATTCCTGGGGAATGTCTAACGGGAGGTGCATTGAGTAACCTGTGCCGGTATCCAGGGTGCGGGGCAGACACCCGCAGACTCCTCCAGCGACAAGTTGCCCTTGAGGAAGAAGTCCAGTTGCGCCTGCGACAAAGTCTCCTCAGGTATATTCCTGGGGAATGTCTAACGGGAGGTGCATTGAGTGACCTGTGCCGGTATCCAGGGTGCGGGGAAGGCGCGCGGGGACTTCTCCAGCGACACGTTGCCCTTGATGAAGTCCAGTTGCGCCTGCGACAAAGTCTCCTCGGGTATATTCCTGGGGATTGTCTAACGGGAGGTGCATTGAGTGACCTGTGCCGGTATCCAGGGTGCGGGGCAGGCGCGCGCAGACTTTCCCAGCGACACGTTGCCCTTGATGAAGAAGTCCAGTTGCGCCTGTGATAAAGTCTCCTCGGGTATATTCCTGGGGATTGTCTAACGGGAGGTGCATTGAGTGACCTGTGCCGGTATCCAGGGTGCGGGGCAGGCGCGCGCGGACTTCTCCAGCGACACGTTGCCCTTGATGAAGAAGTCCAGTTGCGCCTGTGACAGTCTCCTCGGGTATATTCCTGGGGATTGTCTAACGGGAGGTGCATTGAGTGACCTGTGCCGGTATCCAGGGTGCGGGGCAGGCGCGCGCGGACTTCTCCAGCGACACGTTGCCCTTGATGAAGAAGTCCAGTTGCGCCTGTGACAGTCTCCTCGGGTATATTCCTGGGGATTGTCTAACGGGAGGTGCATTGAGTGACCTGTGCCGGTATCCAGGGTGCGGGGCAGGCGCGCGCGGACTTCTCCAGCGACACGTTGCCCTTGATGAAGAAGTCCAGTTGCGCCTGTGACAAAGTCTCCTCGCACTGCTCCAGCTTTATGTCCATTTGCAGAGAGAACAGCAGCTTGTGGCGCTCGAATATACCTGGAACAAAATCAAAACGAAATGCTATTTTTTCAACAAGAAAAGGAAAAAGCAAATACCTACCCAAAATTTAATTATTTCTCTCTCGAGCTGTGAGCAATAATTCTCAATTAACCTTTTTGCAACTACGTGAATATAAAGTAAAGAATATAAATCTAGAACTGTATAATGCGTAAAGCACTATGATTTTCCGAGAGATGACACCTACAAGTATAATAATATAGAACATCATGTATATAAAGTCAACTATTCCGTTACGATTAGATGCACTGACCAGTGCAGCCATAATCATAAACGTTCTTGGTGAGCATGTCGATGATGTTACGCAGGCGCTTGTGCAGGATCACGTTCGGCATCGCCTTCCGCAGCGAGAACGAGAACACCTGGATAAACAACAATACTGTGATTTTCCACCAACTATTGCTCGGTTGTTTTGTTCGGTACCGGATAAAACAACCGAGCACTGGGACTACCGAACTACTAGTATCAAGCAAACTACTGGGACTAGAGGATTTTTGGCTCAGACAGTGTTGTATTATTGAATCATTTGTACTTCAACTCGAAAGCGATTTATCATATCATATCATATCATCATTTATTGCTTCATGTGGTATACATAGGTGTAACATATAAAAAATAGTGCACACATGACCCTGTAAGGGCACTGCAAAACTCAAAATAATACACTATAAAAATTATTTATCTATTTGCAGTCGAAAATCTCCTGCAAAGTATAAAAGCACTTGTTTATAAGATATTTCTTTAATTTATTATTGAATAGGTGTGTTTCTTTAATTGTTTTTATTAATGATGGCATTTATTGAAAATTTTCACCGACATGTGGTAGTCCAGAGCTAACTATATTTAATTTAGTAAATGGTGCTGCCATTCTATCATGTTGTGTTCATTGTACAGAGGACGAAGGATAGTGAGGCCAGGCCGCTTGAAACGGTTTGAATTTTCTCAAGAGAATTTTTATATTTTTATATGAAATTTTGTTTACATGTATAGTTTACCGAAATGCACAATTATGCAAAATTAAAAAAAAATACCAGAGAAAACTTAATCAGTTTCAAGCAGCCCGGCCTGACTATATCCTTTGTCCATTGTACCGTCCTTTCAAACCCAAATAATCCCCCAATGGCTTTCTGACATGACTCCTGAGTGGAATTGAAGTTTTTTCCGAAGAACGCCTGCCATTTGTCGAAGAGCAGGTTCTCGATCATCTCTCTTGATATCACAGAATTAATATAATAGGTACGTATTACCGCCTCCCGCCAATCCCAGATATCTCCCCTCAGCCCGCAATACTGGGGCGAGCTGGAAGTATAGAAGCAGAAAGGCCGCGTCTTCGCGTATCCTAGGCGCGCAACAATAACCCTAGAAGCTTCGCGCGCACTTTACTAGTAAATGAAGTGATAGGCATTTAAAACGCGACGGTTGTATGAAGTGGTCGAGTTGTTACATCTATAAGCGTCACTCACGTCCAGGTAAGAGGTGAGCGAGTATTGGTACATGGTGTTGACGCCGGCCATGTCGGACAGCACGAAGAACAGGATGGAGCCGCGCTTGGCCACCGGCCGGTAGCCGTCGCGCAGCTTCTCGATCGCCTTCGTCGTCACCTCCGCCAGCTCCAGTTTCTCCATCACCTACAGTCATACCCAGTAAGTCAGACCTTACCAACCCACCACCATTTTCTATTTCCTGTGGTAATTTTTACGTTCATTTTGAGTGGGATAGAAGATACGCGAGTGAGTGAAAACGCAATAGGTACTCTATGCATGACCGAACATGAAGTATTGCGTTATCACTCACTTGCGTATGCTTTTGAATCTTCCTTTCTGATACTGACGTGAATAAGTAACCAGAAGCTTTAATTAATAAAAACGCGGAAACTAAAACACAAAGAACTTAGAAACTACGAGCTGGGCCCCGTTTCACGAAGCAACAATTTACTAGTAACAAGTTACAATTTTATATTCATTGCGTAGTTAATTCGCCTAAACTGTAAAGCTTTATCGTTTTAATCTCACTGTCTACTCAATGTACATCGAATTGTACTTGTACTTTGTAATTTGTAACTTGTAGCTTCGTGAAACGGCCCCCTGGTCGTCAAACCGTTGACCGACACTGAACCCTTCAAGGCCCACACAGCTATCTAAGCACCTTGCTTGGCGTTATAGGTCCACTGCTCATTCTAGAAATAAAAATAATATAGCGCACCCAAAGTTTAGACTGTATAAGGTTAATAATTCATTCATGGGGAACTGTATTCGCTTCTATAATAAAATACCAGATGATATTGTAAATCTGTCCGACAGCCAATTTAAAGCTAAAATTAAAACTATTTTATGTTATTTGGCCTATTATACGATAAATGATTACTTAGATGATAAAAACGTCTGGTCAACTGTTGTTCCAAATCAGCGGAGTAGATTGTAATTATGACTCATGTATGATTCTTTATATCTTAGAAAAGTACAAAAGATACAATTCCTGTGGAGTTTCTTCTGGCCGTTCTTCTCCACAGAGGGCGTACACTGGTAGTGAACGTGCCATCCATGTTAGCCGTTCAGGCGACCTAGGTCACATTAGCTTTGACGTTGAAAAATGATTTGTAAAAATCTTAATTCGGATAAAACAAATTTTTGACTTTGACTTTGAAATTAAAAGGCGCACAAAAATCGACGCTAGATCAAAATATGATACCTTAATGCTCAAATTTAAAAAACATACTACTGAAATATCATCTGTTTTTATATATTTCTTACAATAAAAGCTTTCATTGTATAAGCGAAAAACAGCGCATCGGCACCGTCAGATTAACAGCCACATCGTGATCTTTTGATACACTATCGGAACTTGTTATGTCTAGCCTACTACTTCCTCAATAGGGGATCGGACTGTTCACCATATTTTATGAATTTACCATATTTTTAGAATTATTTTTAAATATAGATTAGTAACAGACGTTTCGCGAAGAAAAAACAGAATCAGTTGAAAAACTAATTTAGGTACAGTGATTTTTTAAAGTTTCAATATGTCTGTCTCTTTCAAAAACGATTTTTTGTATGGAGATTATATTACGGCGTTACTAACAAATTACGTCACAAGTGGGTATGTGCCTCTCTGCCTAATCTTGAATTTCAAACCTTTATAACTCGGTCAATTTTAAAGATAGAGCAAAAATTATTTTTGTGTTCGATAGCAGAAACTACGAAGTTTGGATTTATAAAATAAATAAAAAGTAGTACGATCCCCTATTCTTCTTTCAAATGAAGCTCCGTAAGCTTACCTCAGCAGCTTTAGACTTAGTGTTCTCGAGCGTGTCGACAAGCTCAACATTGTCCAGCATGTTGCCGGTAGAGGTGGCCAGCTCTCGCAGCAGAGAGTCCTCCAAGCCCTGCAGCAGACTCTTGTTGGCGCTGGTCTCCATGATGAGGTTTTCACGCTGCTCCTCCAAGTCGGCGCGCTCAGCTCGGACCACCACGCTCAACAGCTGATCTTCTAGACCCTGGTTTGTTGAAGATATTGCATCACGATGCAGATAAATGTATAAGAAGACAGTTATAAGATTTATAATTCAAAATTTACATTTTATGTCTTACGATCGTAGTAAGATGCCATAGTTACATTTTTAACTAGTGAAAGATACGTAACTTTGGAACGGAATTACAAGAATTTTTTAGTAGAAAAGCGAAACTAAATCTTAACACCGGGTATAGCATTTTTGCTTATAAAAAAATCGAAGGCGATGTTTTAGAAGGCAAGTTGACAAAGTTACCCTCATGGTGACGGTGTAGTTGATGACCACCGACTTGGCGTAGGCGGCCGGGTTGAACTGCGGGTTGGCGAGCTTGGTCGTCAGGTACATGCGGAAGTTGGGGTCGTAGTCCACTTCCAAACTGCCGAGGAACACGAACGTGCGACCGCTTTCCACTGTACAACAATAATTGACCGTTTTGTTGTATTTATCTTGAATAGAACCTATAGAACTAGCATTACTCTAATCATCATAACTTTAACAAAATAGAGAAAACGCAACTAAGCAACACAGAAAACCGGGGTACAGATCGCGCCAAACTTCTAGACCGCTCTGAACATGGCACGATTTGATTTGCTACTGCAAAATATAGGTAAAAGCGACAACGCGCAAAGCGCGAAGCAACTTCAGAGCGGTCTAGAAGTTTGGCGCGATCTGTACTTGCAGTTTAAATACTCAGCACAAAAAGAAAAGAAGACCTTTTGAAATCGTTAGAACATTTTGATAATGTACTATCACCATTTTGAGAGTTAGGTGCCTAAGACATCTCTAGAAGAATAACAGGGTTAACTTCATCTTTCGTATCGATGATTGGTCTAAAATGTAGAAAAAGCTACCGCCTTTTTATTGGTCCGTCCCATGGTGCAAGATACAGGGCCGAACATGTTCTAGTCGCAGTCGTCGCCCTAATCGTTATCACCACCTTTCACTCACCTTTTTCGGTATACCCTACCTACATCTATCCACAGCTGCACGAATCAGGCTGTTATACCTTGTACCGTAGTTGTCCATATAAAGGGCTTAATTTTGCCGGTTTACCTTTGTTGTTCTTCTCGAGCACATTGTCCTTTTCATTGGTCTGTCATCAATCATAAACAGCCCGTTACAGTCCACTGCTGGACTATGAACCTCCTCCACTTAAGTGGAGGTTTTGCCATAATCTCCACGCTTGGCAGGCGGGTTGGAGATCGCAGATTAAAAGGTTACTGTATCAGAGAGCGCTGCTGCCCGTTCCCTGTTCAATGTGTAGTCCCTAAGTCGCCTCCTACGACACCCACAGGAAGAGTAGGGGTTGGTGACAAATGTATTCTACTCTGCCGTCACCACACGGCGAAGTGGTTGGTTGGTTGGTCTGTGAGTAAGTAAGAAGTAAAAACACTGACCTGATATACAAGAAACAGAACCAGACAGTATATGCCCCATAGATTGCGTGGAGTCGCAATCATCGCACTAATCGTTATCTGTGAAGCCCCACCTTTTTTATTATACCCACACCTGCACGCATTAGGCAGTTATACCTTGTACTTACCGTAGCTATCCACATAAAGGGCTAAACTTTGCCGGTTTACCTTTGATGTTCTTCTCGAGCACGTTGTCGACCACGGGGTCGATGTACTCGTTGACGTCCTGGAACAGCACCGGCATGCCGTACTTGATGGCCATCTCCAGCTGCCGCAGGAACTGCGTGTCGTTGAACGATAGCACCTGGAACACGCATGCAGTGAATAAAATGGCGTATCTAGGGAAGCTTGCGATGCTGAAGTGAATGGAATGGTGTAAACATAAGGGACTTTCAGTTTATTCAGTGTTGTTCG
The DNA here is from genome assembly GCA_951230895.1 of Carpatolechia fugitivella. Lineage (NCBI taxonomy): Eukaryota > Metazoa > Arthropoda > Insecta > Lepidoptera > Gelechiidae > Carpatolechia > Carpatolechia fugitivella. The sequence continues at coordinate 4,675,257 of OX579664.1, forward strand.
GTAATTATTTTTTTTTATTGTATCTTCCTAGTAAATTATAACAAGTAATTTAAACTCTGTCATACAACGAGGAATATGAGTGGTTCATAACCAAAGGAACACTTTTCTCAGTTTACATTTCATTATTGTACCACTCCTTATAAAGAACACTTCCGTTCCCAAATAAGCAACACAGTCCTATGTATATCTAAAATGTTGTTTAAATTGTTTTTTTTTCTCGTAACGAATATAAACTGTTGGTGTGAGGCTAAACCCAACTCATCTTCTATTTTTGAAGTGAATAGAGATTTATAAATGAGGGTAGAAACAGTTACATAATGAGCTACCTTGAGGTTGTACTTCGCCTCCTTCTTGATCCAGGTGGGGGCCTGTGTCTGCGGGTCGATGCAGAGAGTTCACCTGTACCAACATGACGGTAGGAGCTACCTTGAGGTTGTTCTTCGCCTCCTCCTTCTTGATCCAGGTGAGGGCCTGCATCTGCGGGTCTATGCAGAGAGTTCACCTGTACCAACATGACAGTAGGAGCTACCTTGAGGTGGTTGTTCTTCGCCTCCTCCTTCTTGATCCAGGTGAGGGCCTGCGTCTGCGGGTCGATGCAGAGAGTTCACTTGTACCAACATGACAGTAGGAGCTACCTTGAGGTTGTTCTTCACCTCCTTATTCTTGATCCAGGTGAGGGCCTGCGTCTGCGGGTCGATGCAGAGAGTTCACCTGTACCAACATGACAGTAGGAGCTACCTTGAGGTTGTTCTTCGCCTCCTTCTTCTTGATCCAGGTGAGGGCCTGCGTCTGCGGGTCGATGCAGAGAGTTCACCTGTACCAACATGACAGTAGGAGCTACCTTGAGGTTGTTCTTCACCTCCTTCTTCTTGATCCAGGTGAGGGCCTGCGTCTGCGGGTCGATGCAGAGAGTTCACCTGTACCAACATGACAGTAGGAGCTACCTTGAGGTTGTTCTTCGCCTCCTTCTTCTTGATCCAGGTGAGGGCCTGTGTCTGCTAGTCAATGCAGAGAGTTCACCTGTACCAACATGACAGTAGGAGCTACCTTGAGGTTGTTCTTCGCCTCCTTCTTCTTGATCCAGGTGAGGGCCTGCGTCTGCGGGTCGATGCAGAGAGTTTACCTGTACCAACATGACAGTAGGAGCTACCTTGAGGTTGTTCTTCGCCCCCTAATTCTTGATCCAGGTGAGGGCCTGCGTCTGCGGGTCGATGCAGAGAGTTTACCTGTACCAACATGACAGTAGGAGCTACCTTGAGGTTGTTCTTCGCCCCCTAATTCTTGATCCAGGTGAGGGCCTGCGTCTGCGGGTCGATGCAGAGAGTTTACCTGTACCAACATGACAGTAGGAGCTACCTTGAGGTTGTTCTTCGCTTCCTTCTTCTTGATCCAGGTGAGGGCCTGTGTCTGCGGGTCGATGCAGAGAGTTTACCTGTACCAACATGACAGTAGGAGCTACCTTGAGGTTGTTCTTCGCCCCCTAATTCTTGATCCAGGTGAGGGCCTGCGTCTGCGGGTCGATGCAGAGAGTTTACCTGTACCAACATGACAGTAGGAGCTACCTTGAGGTTGTTCTTCGCCTCCTTCTTCTTGATCCAGGTGAGGGCCTGCGTCTGCGGGTCGATGCAGAGCGGGAAACGGGACGCGCGCGTAGTGAGGATGCCGTTCTGAACCGACAGTTCGTCCGGCGGCAAGCCTTGCGAGTTCCACCTATACGAGCAACGTTGTTATCAGGTCTAGTGACCACACTACACTACATTTTGTGACTTGCCCAGTTCGATTAGGACTTAGGACATTGTAGGCTAAATCACCTGAATGTTCGAATAGCAAGGGTCGGTCCAGACAGAACGGAATATTACTCGCACAATTAACTGGCTCCATAGGACCGTCTTACTATTGTCTAAAACATGCATGGGCATGCGCGAGCCGACACTAACGTCTGCGTCATAGTCATTAAATTTTCTACTTTAAAACTAAACCATGGTAATACGGTCCTATTTTCAATAGAGCCAGTAAATCGTTTGAGCATTTTTCCACTTTGTCTGAACCGACGACGGTAAGCCGATGCGTCAATCAAGACGCCGCGTAAAGTACCCGTAACATTATTATCCCGACTGTTATCAACGGAAAAAGTTGTTACACGATCCAAATCAGAAGGCCTTTGGTGGCTAAATAATAACTCTGGGTTTGTGAGATCTGTTTGGGCGTTACGCGAATTTAGAGTAAGCGATTAGGGTTTAGCTAACCATGCGACTTGGACGAGTCCTCACGTTACTTTTGAATTAATGCGCAAACTTCCTTACGAAGTTTTCCTTCACAATAAAAGCATGAAAAAATACGTATTTACATCATCAACAACATCCAATGGCCCGATACAGTCCACTGCTGGACTATGAGCCTCCTCCTTTTTTTTATATAGGTATCATAATTACGATTGATAGCACAAATAGTTGAAAAGAATGGATTGCCTTGCTCATAGTTGTAAAACTATTAAAGTGAACCAGAAAAAGTACTTATGAAGCCCTGAAAAGTACTCTTGAAGATATACAAATATCGATACAAACCCGCTAATCTCCACCTCATTGGTCAGGTTCTTTTCAATAGTGAACGGCATGGTGATGGGAATGCCTCTCTCCAGGATATCGCCAAGCCAGTCCTCGTAGATCATGGTCTGCCTGAATGAGAACGAGAAAGGCCCTGTGTAGCTGAGGAAAGACGCGGCTAACAGACAGTTGCCGATCAAGCGAGCTCGTTCCGCGTACAGTTCTTTAAGGTCGTTGGTCCAGCGGATCTGCTCGCTGGCCAGACCGGACATGAGCTTATCGGCGGCGACGAGACGCCTCATCATGATATCCGTTTCCTCCTGCAACTCGGCGCGCCGCATCATGGCGGTGTCGTATTTCTCGTTGAGTTTGTCCAACGTACGCTGCAGCCGGTTGATCTCGCGGTTCAACGTGTCTAAGTAGTTGACGGCTTCCGTGAATTCCCTCTCGAGTTGTTCTACTTTCTCTTTCTTTGGTTTTACTTCTTTGTAGACCGCGCAGTACGCGAGTACAGCTTGCACGAATTTTAGTAAGCCGTATCTGAAAAGGGACGTATTTTTATTAATGCTCGATTCTCACACACTGCTGTCTAAGGTATAAATTACTATAAAGATCACCACCAGAAATTAACCCTGTAAAAACGTTTATTAACCTTATTTTTATATTTGATACCAGTAAGTAAATAACAAAGTTCTTCTTCTTAAATTTAAGATCTTTGCTCTTGTCGGTGGAGTAACCGCCATTCCTTTCTGTCTAACGCCAGCGATTTGACGTCTTGATACGACACCACACTAGATCGAATAAACTTCGCCTTGGTCTTCGTCTTCCTCTTTTCCCTTCCAGCTTCCCTTCCATAATATTTTTCAAAAAGTTGTCATACTGTATCAAGTGCCCTATCATCTTTCCCCTTCTGCTTTCGACAAAGTTAGATAACTAATTTTAACTCAAAAGGAAACTTCAATTTTCAGAAATTAGAATCCTGTGAAGTTGGTTTTTAGCTACTGGGGAATGACCGTCACCATCGTGTTCGAAACTTACCCAGCTTTACTGATGGACTGCATGGCCTCCAGCTTCTTGCTCTTCTTCATGTGCTGCTTGACGGCCTTGACCTGCGTCTGCGTGATGAGGTCACAGTTCATCTCCTGCAGCGTCTTCAGGAAGTTGGGATCGGCCATCATGCCCTTGGCGCCCTTCCAACTGATCTCCTTAACGCTGCGGATTATGGCCACGCACTCGCACACGATCTGGTGGATTTTGAAGCGATCAGTATCGAGCAGATGAACACGAAAAAGGTAACGACCTACTATCTAAGTTTATATAGTTCATCCCAGTCGTAAGATATCCACTGCTTAGCAAAGGCCTCCCCCGCAATGACCGGTCCTAGGCGTTCGCCAATTCACCTTGTACGGTTCACTACGTTTGCAGTCGCCACTAGAAAACATATCGCCCCAACGGCTGTCAGTACGAGTAATGTACTTTCTGAACTTTTGCATAGGTAAGGTTAGGAGTATTTCTATCGTGAATTCATGGTATCAAAATTAGTGGTCTTTGTCTCTCCTAAGACAATGGTTCATATTGACTAGATAATAAGTAAAACATCCATAAACAACAGAAAAACAAGCCTAAAAATCGGCGAAATCACTGAGAATTCCCTCATAAACATTGGAATGTTTTTGCCTGCCCAGGGTGCCCTAATATCTGTACACGTTAGGATTTGTACAATACTACGAACGAAGCCGTGTCTTTTCTAGAGTACCGGTCTTCCATCATGAGTTACCAAACCACCTCTATAAGAAGAATCTAAAAAACCCGCCCTCAAGTAAGGCTTAATCTCTAAACCGGGAAGGGCAGCAGAATGAATTAATTAAAGGATGGATCCGCTATCCAATCTTGCTGCAACATATAATTTACATAAATGGCTTAACGCTATTGTTAATAAATTTGTAATAGCGACATCTATACTCAAAGTCGTTCTATCTTTCCTGTGCATGGCGCACCTACAGCTTTACATTGATAGATCGCTACGTTGTACACCGTACTGGTTATAGATAGCGCTACCACGAGATTCTCATGACGTCATCACGCTTGTATAAAACTGTTTGCATCGTGGGCTCGCCCTCTTTTTCCCGACCGGCACCACTGAGGAATACACACTTCTACCTAGCCTTCCAACGGCCTTTTATTCCTACAGCTATTAACCTGTACGGCTTCGGGCGGCGTGGCGAAGGACCTGATCTCAGTGATGTCGGCTTTGTCCAGGTCTTCGAGCGCGAGCCGCGCGGCCTCGAGCGCCGGCATGGCGGCCTCCAGCACCACCTCCGCCTCGCCCTTCTCCTCCTCGATAACCACCTTCTTTGACGATATCTCCACCTGCTTCACCGCTGCCACTTCCTGCTTTGCCGTAGCTGTCTCCGTGGCTATTGGTAGCATAGTCATTGATTTGGTTAGGTATGTTTAGTTTGTAAAAATGTTGTATTGACCTATAGTTAGTATCGTCATCATCATCAATTAGTATAAATGAAGAATTAACTACGTATTTAATAAAAGTCACTTTTACTAGTTCCACTTATATTACATTCACCCGACCGGTTTCGATCAACAGATCATGTTCACAGGGTTATTAATTATTATTCTAGATCACATAGTTTGTCAATAACGACCGTCCAAACTAACATAAACAACAGTACAATTCAAAATATTTAAGTAATGAATGTCTACCAAGTTTCATCAAATGCCGACAATCGCAAGTATCAATTGTAAATAACTACGTTTTATAACTGGGTAAACAATGGGTCTGACTAACGATTTTAGCTGAAAATGCCAATATGATCTATAAAAAATAACAAAAAATACTGTTTTTATTTTTTTATATCTTTAAAAATTACTGAGTTATTAACTATCAAAGTGCGCACTTCCGCACGAGGCGAGTGGTAGCTGTGACGTCATATTGACGTCATATGCACGCAACGTTTCTATTACACCACCCGCAACCGCCTGCATAATAATATGACGTCATACGCTCGGAACTTCTCGCATGCAACTTTGGTAATATTGCATGTATTGAAGTGAAATAAAAAGTAATGTAATGTACGTGATATAAACTTTAATATAAATATAGCGCATCCTTCCATTGATTCACCTTATGCTTCAGTTTCTATTTGTCCTCATCGGTCAGTGCAAAGTCATCAGCGTACATCATAAACCACAGAGATGGTTCGTGAACTCGCGCCGAAACTACGTCTAGCACTACGCTGAACAGAAAAGGACTCAGGGCCGAGCCAACGGCGGCGGTCCTCACTATTGATTCCGAATTGTGGTACATGTCTCGTATAATGACAATATAGGTCTGTGGCACGTTCTTCTCCTTCAAAGCCCACTAGATAACTTGGCGCGGTACGCAGTCGAAAGCTTTCTGAAGATCAAGAAAAGCCATACGTAAGGGCTTTTTCTTCTCCCTGTAGGCCTTAACTAGCGTTCTTAGGGCAAAGATGGGATCTATGGTACCACAGCCAGGACGAAACCCATACTGACACTCAGAGACAAAGCACTCTTGCCGGAGCCTTGAGTCGATTACGCGCTCGCAGAGTTTCATGGTGTGACACATGACTTTAATACCTCGGTAGCTTCCACAGTCTTGTACACTACCTTTGCCTTTATAGATTGGAGCGATAATGCTCAATCTCCATGAGTTGGGCATCTTGCGGCTGGTCAGAATTCGGTTAAAAAGGTTAGTAAGTATGATCACACCACGAGGACCCATCGATTTCCACGCTTCAATGGGTATGTCGTCAGGGCCCACGGCTTTCCGGTTTTTCATATTGCGAAGACAATTTTGGACCTCGTCTGGTGTTATAGGGGCAAGAAGTCCAAGATTAGGGGGCAGTTCCGGAGGGGACACAGTTGCGTGTTGCGTGTTAAGCAACTCGTTAAAGTAGCTACGCTACCTCTACTCGCACTGCGTCACAAATCAAAGTGCCGTTGGAGTCTTTGATACACAGACATTTGGTTATGTCCTGTGTTGCCTTCTCCCGAGCCTTTGCCAAACAAAAGATGGCCTTTTGTCTCTAATGTGTCATATAATGGAGACGATGTTGTTTTAATGTGAAATAAGAACCTATCGGTGTTCTCCATTGAAGCAGAATTGGGATGCGAATATAATTGTTATTTTTTTGTGGTAGATAATAATTTCATCCTACTGCGCCAATGATAGCGACACACACACACAGTCACGCTCTAATCCTTAATTTAAGTTCGTCAGTTCTTTTGACCTTTTAAAGATTAAAAAGGGACAGGAGATGGCCATCGTAATATTAGAGCCGTCAAACATCGAATTTGAACCTTATGAACGCGTCGATTGCACAATTTTATAGAGCACTTAAAAAATGCGACAAATCTCTTAATCTGACAGCTACGAGTATGCCCTTATTTTAGGTTATCATTCATTCAAAATAATGTTATTAGTTCATCTAAATTCATCACCTCTCTTTTATTGGTCATAAAAAAGAAAAGGATAGCTGGATTTTAAAATTAGAATTAGAGCATGACTTCCTAAATCAGCGCCAATGCCAATAATTTGTGGAATAACAATAATAATTACACTAATATTATAAATTTGAAAATATAATTGGATGTTTAGATGTTTGGGTGTTTGTTCCGCTTTCACGCCTTAACTAATGAATGGATTTGGGTGTTTGGAATGGAGATGTGTTAATTAACACATTTATAGGACACTTTTTTATAGCCGCGGGCGGAACGCTAGTTCAATAATAAATTAATGATTTAGCTGATCTAAAAAATAATAGTTCCACACTTTCTCACTGTCTCACATCTATCATGTGTTTTCACTTACTTTATACTAATCCAAAAAGGTTTTTAATATCTATTTCAGCAATCAAGTGGCCGAGATTTCGACGCCCATTGCGGAGGTTCCGGGTTCTATTCCCGGTGGAGACACTGTCAAGCAAAAATCTCTTTGTGAGACTTTCCACAGTTTGGTTAGGACTTTGCAGGCTGAATCACCTGATTGTCCGAAAAGAAAGATGATTCCGTGCTTCGGACGGCAAGTTAAGAAGTTGATCCCGCCCGGCACAGGTCCCGGCTACTATGTAGTCGTTACACGTGTACGAGCCATGTCAGTGGCCTTTGGCGGCTCTATAACACTGACACCAGAGTTTGTGAGGTCGGTTGTAGGCCTTACAACCCACACGATGACGATGATGAATGGTTACCTTTGGAGATCTGTTTGAGCAGCTGCTCGCACTCGGCCGTTTGCTCGGCGACGATCACCTTCTGTATGGCCAGCTTCTCGTTCAGCTCCGCGAGTTGCACGTTCGCCTCCTCTATCTTATCTAGGCCGCTCTTTAGACGCTCGCACTGTTGCAAATTCAAACGCACTGTTAAAAACATCTTGAGCCGACCACGTAGGACAAAGATAGTGAAAAAATTGGATTTCATAAAAACATTCAACCAAATATTACTAGTGGCTCTGTGAGCTGTAGACCTCGCGAGTTTGTATATATCTTTTCAAATTTTTTTTTCTCGACAAACTATTTTATTTTAAGAAATGTGACCTGTAGAGGAAAACAGCCTCAGCGGTAGACCTTGTAAGCTGGCAACCCCCATAACTCCGTTATTTTTAAAATTTCCAAAAACTGACTCGACAAGAAATATTGATTAATTTATCGAACCTGCTCACAAAATTTCACGAGAATCGGTTGAGAAACGCGACCTGTAGAGTGAAATAAACAAACAAACAAATCCACAAACAAACAGATGCAAAAGCAAATTTGGCCAAGCTGAAACAGAGACGCTTCGCTCGCTCGGTCTATTATGTTCGTATCCACCTAAAGTACAATACATTACAGACTACGAAATCTTGCATTCTGACATTCCGGTTACGACACTGACAGGTATGATGATCAGGGTGAGCGAGCCTATCCCTAGGAGTTTCCTAGGAGTATTTTAATAGTTTAAAGTGGGCCGATCCCGGCGGCACTGCAATGCCGGGCCGACCCGCGACGGGAGTGGAGCGAGCCCCGAACATCCCGTCTGGTCACAATAATCAGTTTAATATACTGGTCCCTCAGTGAGGGAACTTTCAGATATTAAGCTGAAAAGAACAGATACTACACTTTGATCTTAGCCAAAAGGCCGAGAAGCGATACCAGTATGAAGTCCTCTCGGGGCAGTCATTCTTTCGGAAAAAATCTCTTCCGCGTTTTAGGCTCTTTTCCACAGATTCCGCCATTGTGTTAGTGAACTCACCCAAAAAAATGTAATGACGGATCTAAGTGATGTAATAACATCCTATAAAAATAAATTATTTTTACTTTGACTTTAGGAATTCGTGCGTTTTGTACAGCGTTATCTGTCGGAATTGAACATAAACTAACCGTGACGCGCATATTAGCGGGACTAGCAGCACCGTCTAAAAGGTCTTAAGTAACATAACAGTCCATAGTTATGAACGTTATCCCTTGCTAATAAAGTGTACTGAATCTGTTTAATACAAAACGAGGTTATCTCGCACCTACTATTATATTTTATTCTGTTCTCACGCTTTTATTTTACGCCGGCCTATATTTTTATAACTGATTTAATTTCTACACATGTGTATTTTGTGTAGTGATGTTGTAGTGTTTTTGGATTGATAATATACCCAACGAACTACAAAAGTCAAGAAGAGTAACCGCCTAGGAAAACCCGCAAAAACATAGAACCTAACTCGCACAATTAATTTTGACAGACGACGACGACAAACAGGCAGATGATGTCACTGCTGTACATTCTTTCGACGTTCTTACAAAACCAAATCATATATAACATCATTGTATGTACCGCGTATTCGAATGTGGTATGGTATAGTTTTTTTTCCGGCTTCTTTGGTATTAGTGGGGTCATGTTTGAAGCGTAGTTACGTTCCTTGACTATAGATAATTCGTTGAATATACCATTTAAATAGTACCAAAACTACTTTAAAATCTTCTACATTTGCATATCAATCTTCAAGTAATGTGTTGTTACCTGTGCGACGATGAAGGCGTCCTTCTCGTTGAGCAGTTGTATGTAATTGTTGATGAAGTCCATGTAGTGTTTGGGCGTGACGTAGTTGTTGCGGCGCAGGCGCAGCAGGAACTCGACCGAGTAGCGCGCCACGGACATATGCACGTGGACCACGTGCTCTACGATTATTTGACGGAACTCGTCTGGGATCTTCTCCACCTGAACGGGAACATTCGATTTATTATTTGGAAAGAGATTCAAGAATGAATCATGTTTGGTTTAGAGTCAAGATTTTAGTTAGAGGAGAATCATCATGTCATTCGTGAGTTCTCCGTAATTCTTCGTCGAATTGCATAACTATCTACATAGCTAAATTTCTAAAATTTCGTTTTCTAATTTTAACTGATCTGCACCAACTTGAAACGAGTTCCATAGATTATAAGCCCAAATAAATACCATACTTGTAGGTTTACGTTCCGAATCCAATCGGTAAAAAAAAATATTCTATTGATGGTGAGTATCGGTAATCAAAAAAACTTCGTCGTCCGATCGATCGGACAAACCGGTCGGACCACGTAACCTAAGAGTATTTTTTGGTGCCAGTCCCAATTTCTTGTACGTTTATTCGACGCACTTACAGTGAAAGAAAATATTGTGGGAAAAAATTCAAAGGTTATGTGTGAAGCCGACCAACCCGCATTGGGCCAGCGTGGTCTACTAAGGCCTGATCGCTCTAATACAGAGTAGGCTCGAGCCCCTTGGTGGGGACGTGTATGAGGTTTGGTGATCATTTTTTTGTCCTGATGTGCCAGCTATACTTACGTTGGCGAGGTAGACATTGGCGACGGCCAGCAGCGCCTGCTTGGGCCACGGGAACTGCCAGTCGATTGTCGTGTTGTTCACCAGCCCGGGGAAACTGCGGCACCTGGCACAGGAAGAGAGATCAACGCGCTAAACAAACCTGTGTTAACCTGTGTTTAAGGTATCTATTTACAAACCTAAAACCTAGAATGTGTTACCTATAATTTCATCGTGCTTAGTACATCAATCAATCAGCCTATTGCAGTCCACTGCTGAACGTTGGCCTCCCCAAGGGTACGCCAAAGCGCACGATCACCCGCTTTCTTCATCCAGCCACCACCAGCGACCTTCTTCAGGTCATCAGTCCACCTGGCAGGGGGGCGTCCCACACTACGTTTCCCGAGACGCGGTCTCCATTCGAGAACCCGTTTGCTCCAACGCTCATCGGTTCTGCGACAGACGTGGCCAGCCCACTGCCACTTCAGCTTGCTACATTTCTGGACAATATCCACCACCTTGGTCCTCTGCCGGATGATTTCGTTTCGGATTTTATCCCGTAGCGAAATACCAAGCATAGATCTTTCCATAGCTCGCTGAGTGACATGTAGCCGGTGGGCCAGCTTCACCGTCATGTTCTACGTCTCGGCTCCGTATGGCAAAACGGGTAGGACACACTGGTTATAAACCCTGCTTTTCAGGCATTGCGGTAGCGGCGACGAGAAGATATGACGCAGTTTTCCGAATGCTGCCCAGCCCAACTGTACTCTTCTTGCGATTTCACGCTCAAAGTTGTCTCTACCCAACTGCAATGTCTGCCCGAGGTAGACATATTCTTGGACAACTTCGAGCACTTCGCCATTGATCGAGATCGGTTCCGGAGTGATTAGTTCGTTGAACATCCGGAGACCGACTGACAGTGAGGCAGCGTTGAGACTGTGCAGCATTTTTTGCAGATCCTGCAACGATTCAGCCATTATGAATATGTCGTCGGCAAAGCGGAGGTGACTGAGATATTCGCCATTAATGTTGATGCCCAATCCGTTCCAGTCTAGGGTTTTGAAGACATCTTCCAGTGCGTTGGAGAACAGTTTCGGAGAGATGACATCCCCCTGTCTCACTCCTCTGAGCAATTGGATGGGTTTTGTCTTATGATTCTGTACTTGGACGGACATCGACGCCATACTGTACAGGCTTCACAGTACCTCCACGTACAGCCAATCGACTTGGCATCGCTGCAAAGATTCCAGAACAGCCCAGGTCTCGATGGAGTCGAAGGCTTTCTCGTAGTCCACAAATGCTAGACACAGCGGCTGATTATACTCTTGCGACGTCTGTATAACCTGTCTCACTGTGTGGATGTGGTCTACGGTACTGAAACCTTTTCGAAACCCAGCCTGCTCCGGAGGCTGGAAGGCGTCAAATCTTGCGGCGAGACGCTTTGTGAGGACTCTCGAAAACAGCTTAATACATGTGAGTTAGTTATAACCTGTGTTCGGTTTAGAGGCACTACATAGACAATTAATATAACAAATTATTTGTACAAATTCATAGAATAACGATTAAAACTAATATTGGTTACACAAACTCGGCATGTGTCACAATAAATACGTGGGGCATACTGAAAGTCTCTGGATGGCCACTTACAATAAAAGAATGAAAAAACAATTATGGAATTCAAAATTGGAACTTTTTAATTTGCGAGACTGTCCCTGAAAAATAAAAAAACGTCATTCAATATTTATATTGCTATCTTTTGTTTTTTGTGACGTGCTTTCGAAAATTATGTGTCGCTATCAAAATGAATGAACTCGTGATACGTTATGGTATCTCGAATGGAGACCGCGTCTCGGGAAACGTAGTGTGGGACGCCCCCTTGCCAGGTAGACTAATGACCTGAGGAAGGTCGCTGGTAGTGGCTGGATGAGGAAAGCGGGTGATCGTGCGCTTTGGCGTACCCTTGGGGAGGCCTACGTCCAGCAGTGGACTGCAATAGGCTGATTGATTGATTGGCGTTATGGTGGTATGGTTTCGTTCCACCCGACCCCCAGGGGTATAGCCAGGAATATGGTGGGTCCGGCGGGTTGCCATTCGCAAAATACGTCCAAATCAGACGTGAAGCCATCAAGACGAAAAAAAAAAACATTTTCGCTCAATGTTTTTTTTATGATATTCGTTGTAGCTTAAGTATGAAGCACCATGTCACAGCTCTGTGTATTCGTGGTTTGGAGAACGTGGACGTGATCATCTCCATGATGAGGTAGTAAAGGTCGGCCGGCGACTGCGATTACAGACTCTAATATTGACACCGCACGAGAACTTATTGAAACTGCAAAAAAAAATTATTTGCCAGCAAATTCGTGCTTTGTTAGGCATTGGAATGAGCCAAGTGCAAAACATTTTACATGTACATCTGAAGGTTCGGAAGCTTTGCACTCGATGGATACCGCATGACTTAACGGAGGACCAGAAACGACTGCGTGTCCAGTGGTGCCGTAAAATTATAAAAAAGTCATTGGCTGACTATAATATCGTGACAGGTGACAAAACCTAGGTGTACTGCTTTGAACCCGAAAAAAAAGCCAGTCGGCAGAGTGGGTCTTTCCTTTTGATGATTTGCCGACGAAAGTTAAGTTCTTTTTTCGGAATATCAGGACATTAATCTACAGTATCGCTTGAAGATCAAAGGACAGTGACTGCAGATTGGTACGTCAACACTTGCTTGCCCAGAGTCTTAGAAAAAGTTCGCGAAAAACGTCCTCGAGGCAATGTCCTCCTTCACCATGATAACGCATCCTCACATTCCGCTAAGGTAACAGAAGCAGCGTATTAGATGGCTTCAAATGTGAAACTAATGACGAATCTGCCTTACAGCCTGGACCTCGCACCCTGCGACTTTTTTTTGTTTCCAGAAATTACGAAACAAAATTAGAGGCACACGTTTTACGAGCCCTGAATTGGCGGTGAATGCGTTCCATGAAGCTATTGAAAAGGTCCCTAAGGAAGACTAGTACAACTGCCTTGTACAGTGGTTTCAGCGAATGCATTAATTGCGAGGGAATATACTTTGGAAAACAATAAATATATCGTAAGTCTTATATCTAGTCTTATTTCTCAGAATCCAGAAACTTTCAGTATGGCCTAAGTACGTGTTTATATATTTTTGTCTAACAGAGCAGGTAGATTTTAGATACGCCTAAAAGCGCGCCCGCGCTTCATCTGCGTGAGTTTCAATTTTGACCGTGAATACTCATTTAAGATGTTTCCTTATAACTAAGTAGGCTTATTTAAAAAATGTGAAATTCATCCATTTACAGCTATTTGAAACAGAAACACTGACAATATATAGGGTTAGCAGTGCCTTGTTGGCACTGCTAACCCTTTCACTGCCGAGAACTTTTCATTCCCGGCAGATCAGATATCGCTGACACAGGGCACCCTAGAGGGGAAAACTTATGTTGCAATAGTGGTTTCTTTTTACACTATCGACGCCCATCTTACCTATTACGTAGAATATCACCACTTGGCGACATGGATAGCACAACGTGGAGGTTGTTACAACATTTGGTGACAAAAAATTGCCATACAGCGTCCCTGTAAAATAAAAAAATCGTCGATTTGTCGTCGTTCCTATATGTAAATAGGATCGAAAATACTTATTACGAAGAAATAAAAGGATGGCGAAAGGTATAATATGGGCTTGATCCTCTTACACTAGATTAATCTGTCCACCTTATGACGTCACATGCCCATGCTGCGTGGCCATCTTTAATTCTTAACAATCAGGACAGAAATTCACAAGTTACAAGAAGTTGTCTTTTCATAATAAAGTTTAATACCACCATTTATAATTTTTAATTTGTATAAATATTAACAGACGAGGTAGAACTATGATTACAAAATAAAAACGCACATTGCATAGGGTTCGTTCCAAATCAAATGCAAAGAAATGTATGGGTTTCAAGTGCTTTGAGTGCTTCATAATCGAGCGTATCTCGAAGCGCAGGCCTCACGGAAGACCAGCGCCATAGCCCCTTAAAAACCCCAAAGTTAGTTTTCAGTGGTTCCCCAGGCGGCACTCACTTGCCCATGCCGTAGCCGGCGGCGTTGGACTCGTTGCGCACGGCGTTGATGATGGCGTCCTTGTCGTCGTCGCCGAACAGCGCCGGGATCATGCCGATCATCAGGATGTTGTTGATGTATTCCAGGAAACCTTCCTCCAGGATCTAAGGAATTGTAAATATACAGCGCGATACAACATCACGCTCTGTTTGTATACAGCATGATTTTGTAATTTGATGATTTTGCTAGCAAAATGTAAATATGATATTCAGGCCATCATAAGCAACAAAAAGGGGTTTTCAACCCATGTTCCTTGGGAAAAGTTGTTGCTTATGATGGTCTGAACATCATATTTAAATTTTGCTAGGGATTACAAAATCATGCTGTATGTCTAATCCTGATTCAAGTTAGTCTTTTTCACATTTTAAGGATTAAAAAAGCATAGAATAATATCTAATTTTCAAGTGCTGTGAAACATCGAATTACATTATGGACGCGAAGATTTCACAAAAAAAATTAATAGCTACGATCTTATTTAAGCTTATCAATGACTAATGGGGGATTTTCCGACAGCCAATTAAAAAAAAATTGTTCATAAATCTTCGACACATGGCGTTGACGACTCGTGGATCCGAAGAAATCCAGTGAGTCACCCAGGGCCATAAAAGGATTTAAAAAAAGAATCCAAGTACATGGCGCCATCTATCATCTTAATTAGAACTGTTATTTTAATTTTTTAAAGAGCTGTTAGGAAATCCTCCATTCAACGTCTCATTCGTTTATTTCATTTCCATTTATTGCTCATTGAGACGAACAGGATTGTTGGTTGTGGGACAGGGTTTGTTACTGCAAGAACCGTGGACGCTTTTAGGGTCCGTAAATATTACCTGTGAAGCAGTGAACAGGAACACGGAGGGTTTCCCGTCGACCCCCAGCTGGTTGTAGAGCCTCTTCATGTCGTCCTTGAAAGTGTTCTCGTTGTAGTTGCGTGTTATCGTTATCTCGAACACTTCACACCCTGCAAGAACATTTACACATTTTTTGCTAAAAGCGAGACAAGATAAAGCTAGAATAAGAATTTTTTTTTTTTTTTTTTGTGTATTGATCTTTGAAACAAATCATGTAATCGCCAAACTGTTTAACAGTTTGTTGGCGAAAAATATGCACTCACTTAATTAAATATAACTACTTAACCAAAAGCATGCGATGCAATGTGTTAGTTAATGTTGTCTTTTCGTTACTATTGTTTTTACAACCCTCACAGTCATCTACATCTCGTATATAACAAAGCTGACCGGCGGCGAAGGCAGACAGTCGGCAGATGGACTTCTTCCCCGAGCCGCCGACGCCGATTATCATGGCGTTGCCGCGGTCCATGCGCAGGATGCGGTGCGTGCGCGTTAGATGCTCCAGGCAATCCTCGAACAGCACTATCGACATCTTGCCCAAGCGCTCGTTGTACTCGTCCAGGATCTAGCCAATCACAGAACAAATATTATAAGTACAGCTTAACAACTAGCAAACCAGAAATATACCATTACATTAATTACTAGAACTGAAGTTAAAAGTAAAAATACAGGACGGATGCTATGATAAAAAGTAACTATTTGAAACTTATCTCGATATTTCCCTTTCGGACCGTTATCTTATTTCTGGAGTGAATGATGTTATTTTCGAGGGTAGTTACGGCCATATATCTGCTTTTCATGCATGTCAATAGGCAGCACTATGACCACATGACTAGGACGGCGACGAGGGAGGAGCGCGCGCGGGGGGTCCGCGATCGGAGCCGCATTCAACATCGGAGCGTTGCCTCATTACCTTCGTTTTTTGAATAGCTTGTATTTTATAATAAAATCAGTATTTGTTAAACTTTAAATAATACTCGTCATTGAAGTGCTCCTACCCATAACACACCATCAGAATACCTAATGCATAGAGCCTAACTTACCTCTTGAAAGAGGAAGTAAATGGCCTCGTAGTCGAGCAGATCTTCGTAGTAGCGGATCTCTTCTTCGTCCAGCGCATTGCGGTAGTCACCGAACAGCAGAGGGTCGCGCATTACGTACTCTTCCAACTGCAAACATGATAGCGAAAAAGTGGTTCCAGAAACAAAAAATAATTATTATATTTTCCGGAACTATAAAGGTAAAAAAAAAAAGATTTTTTGAAATCAAAATCTTATACGTGCTTATTTTGTTTTGCGTTTTTTTTTTAGCTAACATGTTGTATTAATTCAATTATTTTTCGAATGCAACTCACAGTCTGTTCTTTTTCTTGTTCCTCCTCCTCTTCCTCTTCTTCTTCTTCTTCTACAATCACTTCTTCTTTCTTCTTCTTCTTCTTTTTCTTAGTTTCTTTTTCTGCCTCCTCTGAATAATTAAAGTCACATTATAAACTACAATCTTGAATTTCTTTCGTTGCTTTGAACTTACATTATTGCTAGCCACTGTTTTCCTAGATTAAATTAGTATCACTTACACAATAATATAAGGAAATATTATAAGCTAGGTAGACGATAGAGAAACAGTTCTACAGATTGGCGGCCTTGCTCCATCGGACGCCATCGCAACTGGTTAGGAGTTGTTACAATGAAACTTCGGGACAGTAAATTTTTAAGTAAATAAAGTCTGTCAGTTTAGGCGCTTCACTATATGTACATAATCTTATAGGTATTTTTGCTGATAACTCTATTTTCAAAATAATAGTTATGTTGTAACTGTTATAGTTGGGTAACTGTAGGATGAGCTCTGACAGATTAAAATTTTAAAAACTTTTTAATATTATTTCGTTTATTTATTTATTTATTTAGTTGGTAAAATTACATACTGTTTAATGCTAAAATAAGAGGTGAAGTTACTTTATTTAAACTGAAAATTATAAAAAAAGTTGTTAACGTCGTATCCTATAATAACCCAACTATAGCAACCATCATAACTGTAATTTCATAACTAGTAGCTACAACTTATGTTAGAAATGTGTTCTTCGATTAAAAGACGTATGTTTAACCGACTGAGTACCTATATTAGTCTGTTATGTTGATAGACCAATAGCCCTCCTCTATTATGCAACAGACGTGGCAAGGCCAAAGGGGATTTTTTTACTGGCGATGTTATTAATTTGAATTAGTGCAACGGTGGTATACGTACTAGTCTTTCTCTCCGACCCCGATGATCCAATAGAATACTATTGGATACACTACATTCCGCTGTAGATGTAACCATTGCCAATAGAGTACAGTACCATTGCCAGTATCTATTGTTTCTTTCTTGTATTTATACTGTGCAATAAAGTGTTTACACCGCACACGCCGGCGGGGACGCGGTAGACCCAACACAATCGTTATGTTCTCTGCATAGCCCGGGACGGCCCCATCAGGGCAATTCCTCTCCCACGCGCTTTTCACCATGGCAGCATCCTAGGCAGCTACCATTATTTCTCCTGTGCCTAGGCCAAGGTCCGAGCCCCCAAGTTATTGCTATTTTATTTAGGGGTAAGAGCCTTCCGCTCCCCCAAAAGTCTGGTTACGCTGTCATCGCTTTTGCGAAACAAGCATTAGGTTCATACAAAAAAAACGTACCAGCCAACGCTTCGGGCTCAGCCTCTTCTTCCTCCTTCTCCACCTCCTCCCTGATGACGATCTCTTCCAGCACCACCGGCTCCTCCTCAGGGAAGTACTGCACAACATGTGTATGGATATGGTCCAGCATCAGGTGGTTGTCCTGTTACAACGGGAAACAGATTTAATAAGAAAAATCTGCCAAAACACTCATGTTGTCTGAAAATCTGTAAATCGATCGTTGAAAATGCATATTTATAAAATATTATTATTCGGGGAAACTTCTTCAGTTCACCTTAAAGGGGAATTTTATTTCTATTATTATTTTCCAATACAATATAATTTGTTTAAGGAATAAATTATTATGAAACTGAGTATTATGAAGGGCGGGCTGAAACATATTATCTATCAATCAATCAGCCTATTGCAGTCCAAATATATTATCAATATCGATGAATACTGACAATAGGGAATATGCACAATTTATATTTTTCAAATATCTTGCTCAGATACAAAGTTATAAGGCTTCAAAGTTGATGGTAGACAGAAAAGTCCGATGTGTAATATGAAGTTATTTTATGCATATCCCTATTATTAGACAAACTCGCCCCGTCGTCGTTTTCGTGACTGTCCACGTCTTCGCTAATGTTAGAAAATAGCCGCCATTCCTGTTGGAATCCTCTAGGAATCGAGTGCCTTCATAATCACGAATCATATAGGATTTAATCTTCCTTTTTATCGTTTGTCAAAACATTGTTCATTCATCTTCCATCCTTTCAAATCTAACCTAAAATAAGTTAAGTCGGCTGTAGTTGGCGCCAGAAGTCGACTTTAGTTGGCGTCAAAAGCCAGGTGTAGTTAGCGTCAGAAGTCAACTGTAGTTGGCGTCAGAAGTCGGGAGTAGTTGGCGTCAGAAGTCGACTGTAGTTGGCGTCAGAAGTCGGGTGTAGTTGGCCTCTGACGTTGACTATAGTTGGCGCCAGAAGTCGGCTGTAGTTGGCGTCAGAAGTCGGCTGTAGTTGGCGTCAGAAATCGGCTGTAGTTGGCGTCAGAACTCGGGTGTAGTTGGCCCCCGACGTTGGCTGTAGTTGGCGTCAAAAAACGATTGTAGTTGGCGTCAGATGTCGGCTGTAATTAGTAGTTGACTCACCGCGACGCTGATGAGGCGGTCGCAGATGACCCTGGTGAACTCGTTCCTCCAACACCTCACCAGGGCCTTCTTCGTGGGGAAGAAGGTCGGGTGCGTCATGCACAACCCGGCCGCGATGCGGGACAAATCGCGCAGGTTGAAGATGTAGTGGAACTTGGCGGGCGTCGGCGGCAGCTCTACGATCAATATCTGTTTGGGAGGATATGACATTTTAGACAAATAAACCTTTTAGCCCATTTGCTATTGGACAAAAGTGATACAAAATGGCGTAATGGAAGACTAACTTAATATTGTTGTTGTACAAGCCACCTGAGTCTAATAAGCCCGGTAGCCAGATATTATTTTGTGGCAGGAAGGAGGGAGGGGGGGTTCAATCAAAGTACCGACCTCTTAGCGCTCGTGAAAAAAAATAAACCGATGACGGCAAATCCATCCACTAAGTCCATTTTGTAGGATTTCATAGCAAAAAGTTACGAAATACTTGAAATAATAAACTTAACCTAGAGACAAATTACAAAGAAACAACATTAATATTTTCAGATTTTTATGCGGCGGTGGCGGAGAAGTGAAAAATTATGGAGAACTGAACACTCCATGCTCTGTCCAACTAGTTGGAGTACGGGCCTCTCCTAGGGATCGTGATTCAACTATTTATGTAGTTGGAGCATTGATTTACAACAGGCCTAGATAGAACATGAATGTTTAAAAAATAGACAAAGTGGTGCTCAAGCACTAAATTTTCGCAGTACATTTCAATAAAAATACTACTATAATGGTAGACAATAAGGTTGCAATTAATAAAATACACATGTCACTTTTTAATCTCTCAGCGTACCTTCAAATAGGTGACATTTTTCTAGTGTATTTTTGTATGACGCGCTATATCTAGGCCTGTTGTAAATCAATGAGTTGGAGTTATAACCCCGTTCAACAGTCGCGTGGTCAACAACCTCCACATAAAGCTAACGATCATCATTCATTACCAACATCACGATCATCAACAGCTCATATACGTCCCCACCGAGGGGCTCGAGCCTACCTTGAATTAGGGCGATTAGGCCTTAGTCAACCACGCTGGCTCAGTGCGGATTGGTCGACTTCACACACAAACTTTTGAATTTCTTCTCTGGAGGTTTCATCACGATGTTTTCCTTACCGACGCTCTTCGAAAGCTAACGATACACGCTAGCAATCAGCTCACCTTGTACAGGTCGAGGGTCATCTGCACGAGCTTGTCGACGCTGGTCTGGATCTCCTCCGGGAACTCGGCGAACTGTCCCTGCAGTATGGAGATGTAGATGTGCCGCAGAGTGCTCTCCGACGGAAACTGCAGGTTGTACGTCGAGAACATCGAGATGAAGCGCGGGTCCACCTGCAACCAAGTCATCGCTCATTGTTATGAACGGAGTCTCTTGATTGTATAGTTACAAAAATAACTAAAAATTCTCATCAACTCAATACTGACTAGATTGAGGCAGATAAGGCCGATATTAAATCCTACTCTTAAGGGGCTATGTGAACACTAGCGCCACTTGGTGAAAACACAAAATATCAAAAATATGAACGATCAAATTGTTTCATTAGTCTTGTTGTATTTTTAGAATTGATAAATTCAGTTATCTATTGTTAATTGTAGTAACAGATAGCGAAAGTGCTAATAACGGCCGTTTTTAGCACTTTCGCTATCTCTTACTACACCGTATAAGATTTTATAAAATTCGGTATTTCTAAAAATACTAAAGTACCTACACTTTAAAATGATCGTCCACTTTTTTAATATATTTAGTTTTTTCGGAGTTATGATTTTTTTTCGAAGTGGCGCTAGTGCGAAGTCAGGTAGCCCCTTAAGGATTTCAAAGGGTTTTCTTCGTGAGACTTTCCCCGGTTTGGTTAGGATATTGCGGCTGAATCATCTGATTATCCGAAAAAAAGATGATTCCGTGCTTCGGAAGGCACGCACACTGAGAAAAAAAATATTGTCGTAATTAAAAACAACATTTCTACGGAAATGTCAAATTTTATCAACACCTATGTGTTTATATTAAATATTACAAAATAATTTAATTTTAAGTACGTTTTATTAATTTCTTAATGTAATACCTACGCAAACGGGTTTTATTAAATTTCGGAATTATTATTCTGTGCTTGGGATTGCAGAATTTTATATGTATTATAAAACTTTCCTTGAATTTGTAAGTAGTGTCCTAATATCAAGAGGTATAGTTTAGTAAAGATTACAAATAAGTTTTACTTAATTGAGGAAATACCATGGACTATTATTTTTAATGAGGCATTTCTTATTTCTATAATTCGTGAATTTGTTATTACAATGAGTTTTGTTTTTCCACACAAGAGTAAATTATTATTTCTCATTACAGTTACGGTTATTAGTGTTTACAGTGGCGAAGGGTCCATACATGCCGATTCTAATCGGGTTACCTTTCAGAAATCGCTCCAACAGCCTAATGCTAGAACTAGTAATTTACTTTCATGAAAACACGGAAGTGTAAGATACATTGTTATTTTTAATACAAATCGAGGCGGACGACGCTCTGTAAACACGGCAATGTATCGTGCGCTCGCCCGATCGGCAATCGGCTGTTCGCGCGTGATTAGGTTTATATGCTGCCAGTAATGGCCGCTGGGTAACCCGAAAATTGTCAGCCTCTCTTACTTTCTCTTTATAAAGCTCCGACCGACGTTTCCGAGGCCGACGAAAACCGAATGCGTTATCGCGTTGGATTTGCACGGGGAAGTAGTGGTGATAAAATACATTCATTACTACGTGTCCGCCATTATTTTGGTGTGTGGGCTTGTTTGTAAACAGTGAAATTGTTGTTTTTATTGTGATTTTTACTGTGTTTTCACGATCTGTTCAATACGGTAAGTTGTTGAGTGAGTGTTGTGAGTTCCGAATGCTATTATGACATTAATTAATATGATTGCTGTTCAACTGAGTAAGTATCTACTTGCTTAGCAATTAAACTTCAATGTCATTCAGTTAGGCCGCGCTCTTCCAAACATGACAATTGATTGCAAGAGGCGAGATGGATTTTTTAAACATTTTCACACATCTTTGTACGACAATATACGTGGATGACGGGCAGTTGCAAACTTAATAAGATGTTTTGCTTTCCTTGTTTATTATTCACTGATTCAAACTCAGTTTGGAGTAGTACGGGTTTTACTGATATTAACAATTTAACAACCTCAGCCAAAAAGCACATTCAGACTGAAAAACACATCCGCAGCTGCCTGTTACCCCACTAATTCGGGAATAGCAGAATCGAATAAATTTTTTCAAATACTTTTGAGGTTCACAATGTGGATCGTAGTCGCGAGTTGATTAAACGTTTCATTACACACATATCTACCGCGAAAACCTAAAAGTGTTTATATCGTTTCATTGATATGTACAGTCATTATTTTGGGAAGGCAAGAATTACCATTTTGTGGTCACGATGAAAGACCAGGGTCGGACAATCGCGGCAATTATATTAATAAATTAATGCAAATATGATTCTGTTCTTGATTCACATCTAGAGCAGAGTTCTTCCTCCTAAAATTTAGTCTATTTTGGGCTTTCAAGTGACATGACGTAGGCGTAGGTACAAACAATGAATTCCATTTTCAAAAACAAAACAAAAGTCATGTCATTTAGTTAGGTAGGGCGCGCCCTTCCGGCTTACCTTTGTCAAAATTTCACCCTTCGCGGTTTACAATCACTTTTCTATGAGTTAGTAAAGTTTACTAGTAACAAGACATGTGCCTACTTTGATGTTGGCGGCTGCCGCTGCTTGCACTCATTTGCATTTTTGGTCAGTGAGTGAGCGTGTCGTGCGACGTGAGTGCGGTGTGATCGAAAAATATAAATTGGTGCAGTGCAAAATAAAAAACAATTCCTGATGTGATGGATCACCTAACCTGTGATATTTTTGTAGAATCATGTTATTTGTTGACTATTTTCAGCTATGTATTACTTACGTCTAAACAAACAAAAATTATGTTCTTTGTCTAAGAATAATTAACTACAAAAAAATAAAGTTACTTTAGAAAAGTATTCTATATTTTATTTATAATAATTTCCACGTATCCATAAATTAAGATTTCGAACAATTTCCTTTGTACATGCCTAATTAATTTAAAAAAAAATAACCAGCATTTTTTATAGGCCCTATTAAAGTTGTGACTTGAAATTACATATCTATTAATTAAATGCAGTAAGCTGTGATATGTCTAGTGTTCTGTTTAATAATAATGAGTACATTACTTACTTATTATACCGCTAAATTTTCAATACCCGATATTCTTTTGGAGGAGAATATACTCATGAATATAAACAACTTTTATTAAGGAACCAACTCTGAAATTGCGAAAGAACAATCAGCAATTTCATACAACAGTTCAATACATATACGACCAAAAATTATGAAACAGCTGATAATTTTTTCTCAATTTCAGAGTTAGTCCCATAGCAAAGGTCGTTCATATTCATGAGTACATTCATCTCTAAAAGTTTATCGGGTATTAAAAATTTAGCGGTATAATAAGTAAGTAATGTACTAATTACTATTAAACACAACACTAGAAATTATATTACAGCTTACTTGCATTTAATTAATAGATATGTAATGTCTAGTCACAATTTTAATAGCGCCTATGAAAAATACTGGCTTTTACAATAGGATTTTATTATTTACACACCTAAAATTGTGAATCCTAGTCACACGATTCGTAAAACCAAAAAATAAAACACTAGATACAACAGCAGTTTCATAATTTTAACGACTCGTTTTTGTAATTCCTATTAAAAGTAAGCATGTTACATTATTTGGATTCAAATTAATTTTACTCATTATTAGTAAACTAAAATTGTTATTCCAATTGAATTTGGTCTTTTGCCGTTAGTAAATGCAATAAGTAAAACTCGTTCATAACCGTTACAGTAATTTAATTGTCCTGGGAATCACTAAAATTTTAATAATTATTTATATTATTTCCTTGTAGCTAATGAAGTTTTTTCTCCGTGCACGTTAAGCCGTTGGTCCCGGCTACTATCTAGTCGTTACATGAGCCAATGTCAGTGGCCTTTGGCGGCTCTATAACACTGACACCAGGGTTTGTGAGGTCAGTTGCCAACCTTACAACTCACACGATCATGATGATGGGGGTTTCAAAGTGATGCGTTAAAAATTACCCATGAAGCGGAATCGGAATAACCCCAAGGAACTTAAAGTTGTCAATCAATAAGCTGACCGCGCCGGTTTCGTATGAAAGGGTCAACTTTTTTTGTCGCCTGTCAGTCTACGTTATTCCTTTGGGAAGTTGTTCAATTTCATGGATTGAACCCTTTCCGCTTCACGTGTTTGTACAGTATAAGTGTTTTTAGATTTCCGGGTGGTTCACTACAATTATTGTTTGATTGATTGTTATATAAACGTGGTAACAAACAAACCTAAATAAATTGAGTCAATTTTAATGTTTTGTAACAACCTGTACAGTATCTCCTGCAATACATGAAAGTTGATATTAATAAATAAATAAATATGTGGGGACATGAGACATCTTCACACACGGCCATCTGATCCCAAACTAAGCAAAGCTTGTACTATGGGTACCAGACAGCTGATATACATTACATAAATAAATAGATAAATACATAGATAAACAACAACCAGACACAGTGCAAACACAAGTGCTCATCACACGAATATTTGCCCTGGGCGGGATTCGAACCCTCGACCCTGTGCGTCGGAGGCAGATACACTACCACCTGGGCTACGGAGCCGTCATGGTGTCATCTTATTGTTTCTAATAGCAATTTAAATAAAAATCAAAGACTGACGTCATTTCTGCCGCCGCCAGCCTTGCCCATGGCGGCGAGGAAGCCGATGTCCTTGAGGTTCTTCCAGTTGAGGTCCTTGCCGCGGTCGTAGAAGCCCTTCCGCTGGAACAGCAGCTTCAGCAGCGCTATGGGCTGCTGCGTGCCGTACGTGTCCACCTACACCACCCAGATTTAATTACTACTGTTATAAACACCTCCAAGGTGAACTGAAGAACCTATACTCTAAATATATTAATATTTTACTGAAATATTTTTTTTTATCACACCAGATTATTTTTTTGGTACTGAAATAACATTGAATGGCGTGATGCGAGGTGCGGGAGGGGTAGCGCACGCGGGCACTCGGTCGTGACGTGTCGTCCCCGCCCGCCACTGCTGTTTACCGGGCGGTAATTAATCGTTTTCTCTTTCGATTTCTTTATGCCAAATTTGATATCTACACCTGCCCCCACTGCATGGCCACCGTAGATAAAATAAACGGCGCGACATATAAAGTGACCGCAAAATAGTATCAAAGTTTATGTCGCACGACGACAAGAACTGCGTAACTAATTGGCGGTTGTTTTATATCGCGCAGTTTATTTTATCTACGGTGGTCACGCAACGGGTGCAGGTACTAAAATCAATATTAGTACCCAAAATAATGGTTTCAAAAAGAAGTTACATTTTACTATTGAAATAAATAATAGTATCAAATTACTACTGAAAAGTAAAATAAAAAATAACTGTATGACGTTATACCGGAAATTTATTGGTAATAAATTATATTTAATGCTAAATCGGTCCTCGGAGTGGGACACAATAGGCTTACTAAGTAAGAAAGAAGAAAGAAAGAAAATAATTTATTCATCACACAATGGAAAACAAACACAAATAATGTTGATAAAAGTTTACATCGTGCAATGAAAAGTACTGGGCTCAGCATTTGTCTCAAGTGCTCAAGACCAAGTTCTTGTAACACTGATTTTCAGCCAGCACTGAGTTACGCGCTAGATATTAAACAAATTAAATGTAAAGGAAGAAATAGAAACACAATTGCAGAATTAAAATATAAATAAAACAGAAAGTTACCATCGCATTTTGCCTTAAAGTAAATATTAAAATAGTACTTATTAAAAAATTAGTACCTTTCCTTACTGTCATGAATATTGGTGTAATTTAATATTTTTAAGATCGATCTTACGAGTAGCGCAACATGGCTTTTGTAAAGAGTTTGTTAGACCGACTTACAATGGGCATGTTCATATCGTCGATGAATACCAAGAGCTTCTTGCCCATCGGTGGGCCGAACACGTCTTTGGTCCGCTTCTCCACCACAGACTCCAAATTCCTTTGCACGTCCATAGAAGAAGTTCGCGACGAGAAGTTCATTTGTTGAACTAGCTACAAGAGAGAAACAACAATAAATTAATTTGTAAAATCTTAATTCGAATAAAAAATACTAAATTCTGTTTTTAAGCTATTATATATAAGGAGCATATGATAATAAAAAAGTTTAATTATATAAAATGTGATCAAATAAAAAAAGAACAAATTTTTGGAGGCGCCGGGTATCGATCCCGGTACCTCTCGCATGCTAAGCGAGCGCTCTACCATCTGAGCTACGCCCCCGATGTCTGAGTTGGCGAAATACGCTATCTCTTCAAGCTGGCGCCCGCTGACCTACTTTTACAAACATGTCGAAGTCAACGTGTTTGTTATTGCGTAATCGCGCGATGTTTGCTCTCTGCGCATATTTATAGATAACTTGTTTGACCGAAACAATTCTTCATGTAACTCAACATTCAGGTTATTAAATCATTTAATTCGATAAAAACGCATTATCATAACTTGTACGATAAGTTGATTAGGAAATCAATCTTTAATAAAAGAAAGTAAGTTCGAAAGATTTACTGGAATAATCTTCATTATTTTAAAATATAAAATGACCTTATATTATTGGAATAAGTAATACATCATGAAAATTTGCAAATAAACACCCTATTCGAGTGCGTATTATGATTGTTTACACGGGGACTTACTTATTTATTTATTTATTGATACATCACTTACAGCTACAGCCAAACATGATGATACTTAGATATTTAAACTTTAAGTAATAGACCAATAAATTGAAATATTTTGTGATTTCAACCTATGGGAATGCTTTTAGTCCAGGTGTGGGGCTGCTGTCTCAGCAACTGTGGTCCTGGGTGCGAGTTTTTCTAAGTACCTACTCGCCAGCGCGAGAAGCTTTGGTTCGGAGGTAAAGAATATGTCGATGGAGGAATCGTTTTTTAAAATGTCATTAATTAATACTTACATACTTCTCGGGACGCAGTTCTCGTAAGAAATTAGTAATGATAGCAGTTTTAGAAGTGCCAGTGTCACCGACGAGCAAAACAGGCCTATCCACCTGAAAAAAACATACATGAGTAAGGATTTCCATTTGGCTAAGGTAACCATCACACTAATATTATAAATGTGAAAATATATTTGGATGTTTGGATGTTTGTTCCGCTTTTACGCCTAAACTACTGGACGGATTTGAACGAAATTTGGAATGAAGATAGTAGGTATGTAACTTGGATAAAATATTACTGGGAAAAGTCTTATTCCCACGGGAAAATCTTACATAGCGCAAGCGTAACGCGGGCGGACTGCCAGTTATAAATAAATAAGATATCTCTTCTAGTCCTACGCATAGTCAATTTGTTTCTCCTCTTTAAGGTTTATTTAAGCTGCTCACTTATGCATTTTCTTCTCCTGCATTAGGTTACATTCTGATACATTGATGGTTATAAAAACATCATAATCAATTACACTTGCGAGCTGGGTTAAAAACACAGTCCTTTCATCATCACTCTTGATTGGTTCAAGCTATAATCTCTGAACATTACAGTTCCAAAGACAATACATCTTCAGATTATGATTTAAACATGGATAGGTGTTGATGTTAGTTTTTCACAATGATATTTTTTGAACTCAGTGACTAAGGCCACAGAATATACAGGGTGGTTCATTTGGATGATAATAATAATAAATTTATATCATTTTATAATAATAATAATAATAAATCATTTATTTCAGGCAATATTTACATAAAGGTCTTAAATATGTAAACAGAGGCCCATATAATAAATACCTTAAAACTAACATACATATTTATTAAAACTATAACTAGGAAACACGTGATGTCAGCGACGTGTAGCGCGTGTCAGCTGGCAGCCGTCCCCGGAACTTCTAAAACACGACTCCCTGCGGCCAGAAGTCCTCTTTCATGAAGGTCTCCAGGTGGTGGGTCGGCACTCGTACCACAAACGAACTAAAGTTCACTTTGTGGCGCGATGCTAACCGTTCGACCCTCAGGGTGAAATTGGACTTTCTTCGCACAAAATCCACCAACTCCTCAACCTTAGTGGACCAGTGTAGTCGGGACACGTACAGCTGCGTCGAACGTACTTCGGGACGCAGCGAGTGCTCCGGTCCGGGATTTTAATAATATAATAATCATTATACATAATTTATATCATAGATGGGTCAGTATGGGTAACTCTGAAACTATAAGACAGATCTATTCTAAGGAATCATGTCATCGATTTTGGTGACAAGAAAAACTGCATTCATAGATTTCAAAATGAACTCATATTCAGTTCGAACCCAGTCGAATTGAAGAAAAAAAATTTTAATACAATGCAATTTAATCATTTTAGGAATCATATTTCATATTAAAATTTGCTTCTCAAGACCTAGGTACATAATCTCTACAAATAATGCATTTCTTTTTTTCGATTCAACCGGGTTCGATTCCCGTTCTGATTATGAGTTTTTTTTTATAATCTATGAATGCAGTTTTTCTTGTCGTTAAAATCGGTGATATGGTTCTTTAGAATCTTTCTACATCTTAAGCTTCGGTCACACAGAGCGAGGCTGTATAGGTTCAGACACAGTTCAGAGTAACTTATCCACATAACCACCCACCCATCTTTTACCCATCCAAAGGGGCCATCGTGTATAATAGTTGCAAAGGGCGCTACTCACGCTCTCCATGATCTTGATGATCCAGGTCATCTTGAGCGTGTCGACGGTGGGCACCAAGATGGTGTTGAACTTCATCTCGCGGTCGTGCACGTAATCCGGCACGAGCCACTCCCACGCATCCCACACCTTCTTCTCTAGATCCAGGCAGTACTCGTACAGGGTCGCGAAACCCATTGGGAAGTGCTCTACAATGCAAAATAAAAGATCGTTTTACGGGTCAAAGTTAGCGAGTTCACTAAATTAACCTTTTTAAACAAAATGTTAATGGTTGTTTTCATTACCCCTCTCACTACTGAATCATAACAGCTTCACTCCTAAATATTTGCAGTTTACCAACTCTTGCTGGTATTTTTAAAATTTAAACGCTTAATGGTTTAAGTGTGCGCTTCTTGGGAGCTCACTAAAGCTCTGCTCACCCCTTCGGGGATATGAGCGTGATGTATGCATGTATGTATAAACGTTTGATATGAGCTGAAAAACCAAACAGTATGTTTTCAAATTCCTGCGTGTACTTTTATTCGACGTTCTTGAAAGAAAACAAAAATTGTTTAACTACCTAACCTAACCTGCACACTGCTGCGAAGAAGTCTACTGACCTTTACTGGGCCTGCGTGTGCCCCCCAAGAAAATCGGCTTTTCATTCAAAATACACAATCAACTTTACTAATTTGTAAGGGAGGTCGAAATTTTTTTGGGAGTTTTCAACCCATGTTCCTTGGGAAAAGTTGTTGTTTATGATGGTCTGAACATACTTTGCTAGGGATTACAAAATCATGCTGTATAAGCCGATAGAAAACAAAAATACAGTAATTATTGTGAATGAAACCAATACGAACTCGTGGTAGCTTTTTTCTCCGGCGTATCATCGACCAGCATCATGGGACACGCCTTCTTGATGTACACGTCGAAATCATTCCGCCCGTCGTCGATGATGGACGCGCCCAGCGAGTTGTACATCGACTGCCGACAAACGGCAGCAGGGTAAGCATAACGACCGTAAATAAAATAAACCGCGCGACATCAAACGTAAACGCCAATAGCTCGGACGCCAATAGTAACGCGGTTCTTGTCATCGTGCGACAAAAACTTGGATATAATTGGCGGTTACTTTGTATGTCGCGCGGGCTTATTTTATATACGGTGGTTATGCTGACCCCGCAGCTTCATCTCAGTATATCCATCAATGGATAATAACCATGATCGAACCGACATACTCTTAACCGGGAGACAAAAACCTTATGAAGCACGGAATCATCTTAATTTTCGGACAATCGGGTAATATAGAATAAGTTGAATTAAATGCAGACCCTTAGATCCCCCTCTACCTGGATCTGCTGGTGTTTGCTTTAGTCAAAAGCAATAATATTCATTGGTTTCTTACAAAACCGAAATGCTATTTTCTAAAGATTAAATAAATATGAATGAAATAGTATGAACTTGTAGGACAAAAGAACTTACCACCATGAAGACACATTCTACCAATGTTCTATCGATAGGCGCGTTTTGGTCCTCCCTGTTCGGCATCAAGCCACTTATCATGTAGCACAGTTGCGTCACCTAAAACAAATAAAATAAAACATCAAATAAATTATTTTGAAACCCTATCTTAGCGTTGGGGAGTAGTAACCTTGTAACCTTGTAAACAGACAACCCTGAATGCAAAGTTTGGTGTCCATGCTACTAACCATAAGGAGACATCATAAGGAGACGATGACGATTTTATACGATTTTGTTAAATCACTCAGATTCCTATTAATCCTGGCGCAACATTAGTACATTATTATCATCAAAATTAAATATATAAGTTTCAAGTCTATGCTACTAACTTTTGAGGAGTTCTATCGTGAGAAGATTGCAGTATTAAATTACTGCAGTATAAGAACTACGCCAACAAATCACTTCTTATCGTGTGCATTATACGACCGATCTCACAAGCCCCGGTCACGCTTCGGCCACGCATGAAGCTTCTACGTTTACCGCGGCACGACTAAGGGTGTGTTCCGAATGAAACGATCAGAAAACCAAAAGATTGTATTCGGAACGCAGGGAAAATGCGCTCTTACTGGTTCGATACTTCCATCTCGCCCCCGAACTGCGAGGGTGGGGGGCAGTGAGTGGCCGTTCTGTATGCAGTACTATAATAAAATACCTGGGCGACCGAGCTTTGCTCGTGGAACATCCGTTTTTTTATAGTAAGTAAAAAAAAAACATTTTGCCACTATGTCATAATGTATGTGGTTGAAGTGCCATTTGTTGGAGAACTTACGGTCTAAGAAAAAAAAAATATAAAAAGTGAGTAATAAATAAAAAAAACTTCGTAGATTAGAACTCAAGACCACACCTCGGATCTTAAAGTCACGCGGTTTCCCAACTGAGCTGTTACATTATCAAAAATGACGAAATTACCTGTCTGAAAACACGCAGAAAACCCGTTTTACCAAGAATGAAACCTAGCTAGATCGATTTATCGCCCCCGAGACCGCCTAGGTACTAAATTTCATGGAAATCATTGCAGCCGTTTCCAAGATTCTTATTGTACAAGAACTCCTCGTCACTTTGGCTGCTGAAAAGAAAAACGCAATAATACAGCCATGCGAAGGTAGGTGGCCGCATACGCGTTTGGTAACAGCGCACCTCAGTCGCGCTCAACGCAGTCATATAGGAAATGATTGCACCTACGAGGCGGGTTTATGCGCACGGCAGTCTAAACACGCTCCACCTACGTCGTAGGTCCATAGCAGGCGTCGTGAAGTATTAGATTCTGTGCCCCGGTGTCGGAGGTCTCTGCCACGGCTGAGCTAGTACCGACCAGGTTGAGCGGCGTCTGCGGCACGATGGTCTTGAGCGGCGTCTGCTGCTGCAGGCCGAACATGCCGAACACGATGTAGTTGATGGCGCCGGCCACGTAGTGGTCGAACAGATCGCCGAGCTGATCGCGCTCCTCCAGATTATTGCGCCCGTTCAGCCATCTGAAGGTACACACTTCTTTTACCAATAGGGAATATGCAGATTTTTTAATAGGGGATCAGACAATTTTTTTTTATTTTATAAATCCAAACTTCTTAGTTTCTGCTATCGAACAATAAAATAACTTTTGCTCTATCTTTATAATTGACTGAATTATAAAGGTTTGAAATTCAAGATTATACAGAGAGGCACATACCCACTTGTGACGTCATTTGTTAGTAACGCCATATAATCTCCATACAAAAAATCGTTTTTGAAAGAGACAGACATAGTGAAACTTTGAAAAATCACTGTTAATTCGTTTTTCAACCGATTCTGTTTCTTTTTTCGCGAATCGTCTGCTACTAATCTATATTTTAAAAATAATTCATAAAATATGGTAAATTTTGGAACAGTCCGATCTTCTATTATTAGTCGAAATATTTCAAGCTTCAGATAAACACAAAAAAGAATTCAAATGTCGTGTTCAGAAGCAAAGTTATAAATCTTCAAAGTTGAGGCGAGAGGTCCGATGTGTAATGTGACGTCATAGTTCACGCGGGCCATACATCCGTTATAGAAAATGTTGTTTTCGTAAAAGTTACAGATATAACGTAGTATCTAGTTTGTTTTTCGATCAATTTAGATTATGTATTTGACTGTCAGTATTCTATTTTTGTATACTTTCAGACAAACTATGAAAAAAAAAACAATATTTTTTCCATTGAAATATGAGTAATAATAGCTCAATGATTTATTCAATACACCTTGCTCGAAAATTGAACTTACGAGCGACGGTAGTAAACTATACGGTAATGCGATTTACCGAACAAGTGAAATTTCATTACACATTTATTTTTAATTTCTAGACGTAGGCGTTCTTTTATTATAGAGAAAGCGAAATATCAGACTCACTTCTGCCAGTAAGGCAAGAAGCCAAGGTTCTTAGGGTCGACGAAGACCATTCCGGCACGGGACACTGTAGCAGGCGAGGCGTAGTTAAGGTCACCCACTTCAAACAGCAGCGCGCAGTAGGGTGCTAGACGGATACGCTCTCCGTTCGCTAAGGTAAGTAGCTTGTTGTCGTCCATGACGGAGTTCATGTTCTCGATCCAAAGTGCGTCCACGTCGCCGTCGAACAACGAGTAGCGGCGCTCATCGCGCTCCGACGGCCTGGCAGGAGTTACGGCTAATTAAAAACAAGCAATCGACTAATTCATATGCGCGCTTATTCGACGCTCTTACGGTGAAGGAAAACATCGTGGTGAAACCTGCACACTCCTGCGAAGGTTTTGTGTGAAGTCGACCAACCCGCACTGGGCCAGCGTGGTCGACTAAGGCCTAATCTAGGCTCGAGCCCCTCGGTGGGGACGTGTATGAGCTTTTGATGAATCGACGTTGACATGTCCTTATCGTGCAGCTTGTAAGGTCGACAATCGATCTCACAAACACTAGTGTCAGAATTAAGGTCTCTGACTGACTGACTACTGCCTTTTGACTGCTGGAAAAATGTCCTAATCAAACTGCCTCATAAATTTTACATAAAGACGGTTTATGTTTTGTAAGGTGAATTACTTTTTAATGGGACAGCGAAAATTTGTCGAAAATTATGGTTTGTGTTTCATTTCTAACATTGCCGATTCACAAGATGCTGCTAGCTGCTATTGATCATCACAATCATTATATTATAGATGGATGACAAACCGTTAAACTTCCCTTTTTTAGCGCACCATAGCACAAATGGCAATACTAGCCACGATCAAACTTACCTGTTCATTTCTCGGAATATCTTGGAGTACAGGCCATCCGTCCAATCTCTGGTAACGGGGTCGAGTATTCCGTATAATTCTATTACAGAGCACGCCTGTAAAATCACATAAAAAATAGCTATTATCAGATTTCCTGAAAGGTACATTAGTCAGTAACATTGGCCCCGATTCGGGAAGTCATGCTCTATTTCAGCTATCCTTTCCGTTTTTATGATCAATGAAGGAGAGATGATGAATTCAGATGAACGAATGGTGTTATTTTGAACGAATGATAACCTAGGGCATAGCTGTCAGATTAAGAAATTTTTAAGTCGGATGTTTTATGTGCTCTCTAAACTTGTGCAATCGACGCTTCCTTTGTAGAGATCTTTGATTTAGGCATTTCAGCTGAAAGACTACATAAATATCCACAACATACTTTTGGGTTGATGATGGTGAGTTTGGTGGGCAGGCCCATGTCGGTTTGCGCCTTGCAGATGGTGGTGATGATGACGGTCTTGCCTCCGCCAGTCGGGCCCACCAGCATCGTGCTGTGCCGCGTCATCATCGTCTCGTACAACTGGACCACTTTGTCAATCTGCCAGGACGTCATTGATTTACGAGTATTTTACTTTATATGGAAAACTTACAGCTAAACTAAACTAAACTATTACCATTGTCACTCAGGCTGATGTAAGAATACTCTCATACATTCAAATCTGTTCAAGCATTTAAAAGTTATGGTGGAATGAACATACATACATGAAACCTCGACACATTCCACTCCTTCTTTTGGGCAGTCGTGTTAAAAGTAGATTTAAATAAAGCCAGTTGTTAGGAACGCGAATAAATGTGTCAAAAACAAACTAAGATGGAAATTATACAAGAACGAACATCTTTAAATAGATTTATCTTGTGCGTTGTCGGGTAACGACCGGCCTCACAGACCCTGTTGTTATTGAGCCGTCTGACGTACGGTAGCTCATATGCTAACTACTAGTTAGATCTGTTTAAAGTCTTTTATTATAAATCAATAAGAATCTTCTCGTGGATTTTCTGACAGCCAATTAAAAAAAATAGTTCATAAAACTTCGATAGATGGCGTTGACGATTCGTGGATCCGAAGAAATCCGGCGAGTCACCCAGGGCCATACAAGGATTTAAAAAAAAAAAACCGCCAGAGTCTACTGACATGACTCGTGAGTGATTAGACAGTAGCTGAGACCAACGGCTTAACCGCCTTGGGTGCCTCCCGAAGCACGGAATCATCAATACATTAGGTGATTTAGCCTGCAGCATCCTAACCAAACTGGGAGATTTTTGCTTGACAGTGTCCCAGCGGGAATCAAACCCGGAACCATAATGAGCGGTGAAATCTCCACGCCAGACAGCTCGACTCATCAACAGCTTATATACATCTCCAGCGAGGGGCTCGAGCCTACCCTGAATTAGGGCGATTAGGCCTTCCCAGTGCGGGTTGGTCGACTTCACACACACAACAACCTTTTAATTTCTTCGCAGGAGTCTGCAGGTTCAATCACGATATATTCCTTCACCGTAAGAGCGTCGAATATACGTACAAATGAATTCGAAATTCGAAAACACATTGGTACGTGGTGGGAATCGAACCCGCGTCTCTCGGACGGGAGGCAGCGGTCCTAACTACTACGCCACCGATGATCTCTCACTACTGCTCGACTTCCTACCACGGAGGCAGTTTGCTGGCTAAGATATACCTGGTGGTCGAGTAGGATGTAGCCATCCCTGCGCAGTACTTCTTCGACGGCGGAGTTGAATTCGGGGTAGCCCACACGCGGGCAGTCCAGCCCGGGGAACAGGTCCTTGATCAGCCCCAAGAACAGCGGCACGTCCTCGAACACGAACTTCGGGTAGTTCATGTCTCTAAATTATTAAAATTCCTTATTAAACAAAATAACAGAAAGAAGAAGAAAAGAAAATGAAGAAACACAATCACAGAACCATTCAGAATAATTCACAAAAAAAAAAGTGAAAACTAGCTAATAATATCAAGGATGAAAGAAGTCTGTCCATGGTTGGCATGAAGTTATAGTCTATGCCGGTTATTGACGTTCACCTTATGATATAGTCAATTATAGCTCAATTTCAGTTCTTTTTGGCATACTTATTAATATTTATACTTTATTTTAGTGAAATATCCAAGACTTTTCATAAAGTACACGAAAAAACATCCGAGCCCTCAAACTAGGATTCTCGGTACTGTAGAAGCCTTTCATTGCAGTTTCTACAGTTTAAGAGATTGAAATTCATTTATTGCCTTTTAGCGAAAAGCGTGACATTGTTCTTTCACGCTGTGAAATTTAAAGCTGTAGAGTGAGATCGCTTCGATTAAAGGGTGCGTTTCCAATGTGCGAACACAAACGGAAACTAGCAAAGAAGGAGATGTGTTACACTTGTACAGTCGTAGCGGGCGTGTGTGAGCGTGTCACCTGAGCGCGCGCATCAGCACCATGATCTCGCTCAGGTCGGGCGACTCCCGACGCAGTTTGCCGGCCATGCGCAGTACGGCGGTGAGCGCGCGCAGCCCCCAATCGTAGTGAGACTGCTTCGATAACTGCTCGCGGGCCACTTTGTATAGCACTGTCATTTTCTTCGCTAACACCTACAATATGAAATAATATGGAACAACTGATGAAAAAGGTAGTCAAATATTAGGTCCTTACATATGAAATTGGCGTTTTGTATGGGAGGAACAAAAAGTCGAAAAATTTTTATATAGTATATTTATTTAATCAAAGTATGAGCCATTGTAATCTATGCACTTTTGCCATCTCATAGGTAGTTCATTGATCCCTTTACTAAAAAAACCATTCGGACGGGAATCAATAAAATCTTTGAAGGCGATTTGGACTGCCCCATCTGAGTTGAATTTTTTCCCTTGCAAGAAGTTATCCAAATTTCGAAAAAAATGGTAATCTGTTGGAGCAAGGTCCGGGGAGTACGGTGGATGCCTTAGACATTCCAATTGAAGCTCTTCTAATTTGCTAGCCGTCTGTTGTGCAGTGTGTGGTCTAGCGTTGTCGTGAAGCAGCAGTGGCGTAGAGCGATTGACCAGCCTCGGTTGTTTACCAGCTAGCTTTTCCATCATGGTTTGCAATTGCTGACAATAGTCATCTGCCGTAATCGTCTGGCCAGATTTGAGAAAACTGTAATGAACGACACCGGCGCTAGTCCACCAAACGCTTACAAGTAACTTTTTATTGGTCAATTTTCGCTTGGAGCAGGCTTTGGCTGGCTTGCCAGGGTCCAGCCATTGCGATGAGCGCTTCCGATTATCGTAGAGAATCCACTTTTCATCACAGGTAATGATTCGATTTAAAATCCCTTCGTTATTGTGCCGGTCAAGTAATGTAACGCAGCAGTTGACGCGCGTTTGCCGGTTTGCTTCACTCAATTCGTGAGGAACCCACCTTTCAAGTTTTTTAATCTTCCCAATTTGCTTCAAGTGGATTAAAACAGTTTTATCACGAACACCGAAGCCTGCAGCTAACTCGGACGTGGTTTGCGATGGATCCGCTTCCACAATAGCCTTCAATGCTTCATTATCAACTTGGGTCTCCGGCCGTCCACGGGGCTTGTTTTGCAGGTCGAAATTTTCAGAACGAAAACGTTGGAACCAAAAACGCACTGTGTTTTCTTTTGCGACACAACCGCCATACACATCATTAACCCTTCGAGCCGTTTCCGCAGCACTGGTGCCACGGTGGAACTCGTACTCGTAAATAACGCGATATTTCAAATTTTCCATTTTGTAAATCGAGCGATGCAAACAGAAAAAAGATAAGTAAAAAAACAAATGAATGACGGTTTACGAAACACAACTACATGTGGAAATAGCTGTATAAATTTGAATTTCGAATTCCTAACCAAATAGGAGAAATTTGTGATCAAAGTGGCCAGTACGACAAAACGCCAATTTCATATGTAAGGACCTAATAGCATAGGAAATTGAAACAATCTAAGACTAGTAAAAATGGCACAAAACAGACGCACAAGGCATCTAACAAATTAGTTAGTTCCACTTATTACCGCTTTTTCGCCAAGCTGTAAATGTCGTGCATGACTAAAAACCAGTAAAAAAAGCATTATTTTACATAAAACAAGAAAAAACAATACGTATAAGGCAGATCGCCTTTTCGATTTTCGATCGAACAATAGTAAACTGTTTTGAACACTTCTATCAATCAGCCTATATGTTTTACTTCCAGCACTGATATCGTGATGACAGTCAGGGCTGGCTCTGAAAAGAGCCTTTTAGTTGGTCCTGAAAAGGACCGTTTTGGGGGCCCTTGATAGGGCTGGTTTAAGTCGCATGGATCGCCCATTTGCCGTGGTAAAAAGATTTGCCAGCCTAGACACTCCGTTATGGTGTCTAGCTGTTTCCAGGGTGCGCAGCGGGGAGGCTCTTTTTGAGCCCAGCACTGCTGGAAGTAGGTCTTCCTCTTCCCCTAGATTATTGATATCCTGTAGTGAAAGTAAAGTACTTTTACAAAACTGTTATTATTTGGCGATAAACAAGTATAACAAGTAGGTGCTATCGATCATCGCACTATCTTGCCACACTACATTTCCTTTAAGTGTGGTGTGGTATCTATCTTTCCTATAGCGAACGCAACTTACCTTGGCAGTAAGGAATCCGTCAGAGAACAGCGAGATCTGGCAGATCATCTCGAGGTCGGGCAGGATGCACACGACGGGCCTGAACAGCGCCTTCACCGACTCCGGCAACTCCGTCCGCCCCGCGTACCCCGGGTTCATCGTGATGAAGATTCCCACTTTGCTGTCCATGTTTATCTCTTGACCCTCGAACTGTAAACGACAAAATTATTAAAGGCTTACACCGATATAATTTTTTATGTATATAACACATATCTACCGGGTTATTACCACGATTTTGGTTTAAAATAAGCTTTCACAATCTCAAAAACCTAAGTGTTTTTTATTATTATAATCTAATAGGCGAGTAGCCACTGACTGTTGTGCCTATATCTGGTTTAATTTTATTTATTTTTTCATACAAAATGATTACACAAAACTAATAATAGGTTTCCACAGTTTGATGAAATATGACATGTTGGTAATGGTAATGGGTAAAAGCGGGTCATTATCCGCAACTCGACGACTGATGCGCCTATTTTGCATGGGGGTGGGACGATAATTCGAGCCACCCGATCTCCTCAAGGAACCTTATCAAGCCATTAATCTTGATGAGGACCTCAGGAATCGACCCCGGCGATCCGAGGTACTGCGCCCGGTACGAGGCCACCTCTCGACACTCCAGTAGCACGTGGGCGGCCGTTTCCTCTGCCTCCATGCATCCTCTGCATAGGGGGCTGTCTGTGACACCTATGGTGAAATGATGTTTGTTAAAAGAACCGTGTCCTGTAATCGCGCTGGTTACGATTCGTAGTTGGGGCCTTTTTAGTTTGAGTAGTGCGCGTGCTAGCCGGTGATTGATTGCTGGTAAAGCCTCTTTAGCTTGCCTGCAATGCCCGTGTGATATGACATGTTATAGATGAAACATATGAAAGCCAGATAGGAAATATTGTAATAATAAAGGCTTGAGTAACAACAAAGAAAAAAAGATACAATCTTGTTATTCGAAAAAGAAAAGATGTCGCTGCAGTTCAACTGTAACTGCACTGACCGGGAAATACTTGAGATGAAGCGTCTCCGTTTCAGCTTGGTCAAAATTGTTTTTGTATGTCTATCTGTCTGTCCATCTGTCTATTTTGTCCAACCTACAGGTTGCGTTTCTCAACCGATTCTCGTGAAATTTTGTAAGCAGATTCGATAAATTAATCGAATTTATTGTCGAGTCAGATTTAGGATATTTTTTTAAATGACGGAGTTATGGGGGTTGCCAGCTTACAATCCCTGCGTTCCGAAACGCGCTAAAATAAATTAAAGTACCCGTAATCGCGTTCCGATTCACTCTCAGTCATACATTTTTTTGCTTTTCTGATCGCTGACAGCACTGAAAGTCTGATTCGGAATGCGCCCAAGGTCTACTGTTGATGCTGTTTTCCTCTACAGGTCATATTTCTCAGCCAATAAAAAAAAATGAGATAAATAAATTTCAAGGGGTCGGGGATGTTTGTGGAGAAAAAATAAAAATAAATATAAAGAGATATATAGACTCGCGAGGTGTACAGCTCACAGAGCCAATCGGCCCTTCTTCACCCTTTAGCGATGAATAGGTACCCACACATTGTGACAGGTTGGAGGGCGAATTAGGAGGAACGAATCAAGATGGCCGCGCCGTGCGCCGTACCGCTCTGCCTCTGTAACTGCACTGACCGTAAACCGTTTGAGTTCCATGAGCAGTGCGCTGCGGATACATTGAAGCTGTGTAGAGATGACGGACAGCACGGAGATGTCGATGCGGTTGAACTCGTCGAAGCAGCCCCAGGCGCCGCACTGGCAGAGCCCGGCCAGGATCTGCCCCACGGCGCGGAAGTCCATGCCCTCGCCGCAGTTGGTCACCACGCACAGCAAGCCCAAAGCTTTGGCCAAGTCTTTAGTCGTTTCCGTCTTGCCGGTGCCGGCGGGGCCTGAGGACACGGTCTCATTTACTTTCTTAAATATATATATTTTTTTAAGAAGTCATTAGTATTAGCAAGTATTAGATTGAAAACATTTGGAATGATTCCAGTACGCTTATGGACAAGAAGAATCATTTACACGTGCAACGGCGGCGTGCCAAGTTGAATTAATTAATAGCAAACAAATATATACAATAGATTTACAGAAAATATAATGAAAAAAATTGTATTTGTAGCATAAACGTCTATTATAATTTCCTTTATCAAAGTTAAGATAAATCAAAAGTATTGTGTGTACCCATCACATTATGTATGTAAGTATGTATGTATGTATGTCTGTATATATGTATGTATGTATGTACAGAGGTGTTGGTATACCAGCGGGCGCGCAGCCGAGCTGCATGCTGAGCGACTGCGTGATGGTGAGGTAGATGCGGTCCGTGAGCGGCGTGATCACCAGCCGCCCGTTCAGACCCATGTACTCGTAGCCGTACTCGAACATGCCTGGACAAACAAACGAACATGCTCGTACGAACAAACATCAAAATCTACTTTGGGATCTTGTACAGTCGTTAGATCAAACTTTTAGACAATACAATGGGGGATTTTACGACAACCAATTAAAAAAAAAAATAGTTCGTAAAACTTCGGTAGGTGGCGTTGACGATTCATGAATCCAAAGAAATCTGGTGAGTCACCCATAAAAAAAACCACGAAGTACACCTGGCGCCATCTATCGTCTTAATTAGAACTATTATTTTTATTTTTTAAAGAGCTGTAAGAAAATCCCCCATTGGGATGATGCCTGGGTAAAGAAAGCTAAATTCTATTTAGTCCGCCGCGCCGGTCAGGTAATACTAAAATATTAGACAAGTATTTTTTTATTTATTAAATTAACCAAATATTACTTAGTTAAACCGCATTACAGTTGGAGGGGAGCTCAATACGTCACAACAAAAATAGACTAGAGGGGAAAAAATTGTCATCATCCCCATTCTGAAGAACGAATGAAAAGATTGGCTCGCAAGCGCAAACGCATTTTCCCCACAAGTTCGGACCCCCGCTTCCCATTATACAACAGGGTGACCTATTTAGATGGGTCAGTATGGATAACTCTGTAACTATAAGACATACAAAGATCTGTTCTAAAGAATTATGTCATCTATTTTAGTGACAAGAAAAACTACATTCATAGATAAAAAAAACTCGTACTTAGCGGGAATAAAACCCGGTCGTATTGAAAAAAAAAACATTATTTCTATTTCGATATCGACAGTCATAAACAGTAAATGTTACTATGATACCTACCTGAAATGATTAAAATTATTGATTTTCACATTTATTTTTCCTTTACATTTTTTCTTCAATACAACCAGGTTCAATTCCCGAACTGAGAATGAGTTTTTATACCTACGAACAACTCGTACAACCCCTAGCCTAAACCCGGACTTTTTACAGGCGCCAATTTGCTGGCGCCGCCAGTGAAAGGCATGCCTTTTAGACGACGTCTTTTTTCTGCCGCCTAAATCTCGCCGCCGCCAGCGACTAGCAAGCCGGCACCGGTCGTCATACGGTGCACTAACATTATCACAATTTTCGGGTTTGTTACCACGGTTATATTTAATATTGTTAGTGTAGTGAACAACCACGAAAATCTTAAAACATATATTGTCATACGGTGCAATTTTTACCCTAGTTTACGCACGGGCATGCAACTGGCGCGAGACGTGATTACACGAATCCGAAAAAAAATCCGGGGGGGTTGCGAGAGACGCGGGCCGAGGTCACTGGCACCAAAAAATAGGCGCGTGCTCTATAATATTCCGTGCCAGCGCTCGCATGACTTTAAAAAATGGCGCGGAAAGTGTTTATACGTCCTCGTCTAAACCTGCCCTAACTACATACAACTGACCGGTGCACTGTTTGACCCAGAGCGCGTCGAACTCCTTGAGCCAGTAGAAGCGCAGTTGGCTCTCCCATTGGAACTCGCCGGCCTCGGTCACGTTGTCGCGCACGAACCCTTCGATGATGTCGCGCGCGTGCACGTCGATAGTCGTGATCGTCCGGAACTTTGTTCGGTCGTTCGCAGATAGATCTGGTAAAGTTATATTGTTAAAATAAACAAAATACACAGCTTTATTCAGATTCCCAGCGTCGGGAATTTATAGAAACAAAGAGCTAAAATATGAGCAATTAACCTGAAACAGATGAGCATATTATTAGGTATTTGTTTAATGTCGATAATCAGTGGCGCAACAGCATATCAGCACGAAGAACATTACCGCAACAGAATAGACCAACGATGATACTACATAATAATAATAATAAAAATCTTTATTGATTAAGCCTAATTACATATTTTATCCATGTCTAAAGAGAAAAGTACAATAAGGCTAATGGTCGCATATAAGTGTAACGAATAGCTCCCAAGCTAGAATAATCTGTATTATGGGAGCCAACGTTCCTCCGAGTGACAACAGCAAATCGATTATAAGTTACAAATGGAAAACACAGGGCTAAGTAATTAGGTTGAAATAAATATATGATATGCGTGTGTGAATTATGTAATGAAGGTGGGGATGGAAGAGAGGGAGGCCAGCCCTACGCAGACAAATGCTTGGACTGCTTTAATGCTTTTTACATGCACCGACACCATTTATATCAGAGCGAACCTTTCCGAAACGCATTGGTGCATTTGCACATATAAATACGCTGCGCACACACAACGTTACAACTTGTTCCCCGCGCCCCCGCACCGCAGCTTTCTTCGTAGTTAGTTTGTTAATAAATAAGTCAAAGCCTTACAAATAGCTATGTTAGTACAGATGGGCGAGTAAAATTTTAATTAAATGTGGTGGATCCAACGTCACGCCTTAATAGCGTGGAGTTAAGCCTTAGTCGACCACGCTGGCCCAGTCAAAGTCAATTTTTTTTATTCGAATTAAGATTTTTACAAATCATTTTTCGACGTCAAAGCTATCATGAATGGCACGTTCACTACCAGTGTACGCCCTCTGTGGAGAAGAACGGCCAGAAGAAACTGCACTTTTCTTTTAAATATATAAAGAATCATACATGAGTCATAATTACAATCTACTCCACTGATTTGGAACAACAGTTGACCAGACGTTTTTATCATCTAAGTTATCATTTATCGTATAATAGGCCTTAGAACATAAAATAGTTTTAATTTTAGCTTTAAATTGGCTATCGGACAGATTTACAATATCATCTGGTATTTTATTATAGAAGCGAATACAGTTCCCCATGAATGAATTATTAACTGTACACTTTGGGTGCGCTATTTTATTTTTATTTCTAGTATTTATATTATGTATATCAGAATTCTTAGGAAATAGCATTGTGTTCTTCCGGACATACAAGATGTTTTCAAATATGTACTGTGAGGATACCGTGAGGATATCAATTTCTTTAAAAAATTCTCTTAGGGAATCGCGACCACGCAATTCATATATGGAACGTATCGCCCTCTTCTGTAACACAAAGATGTTATTTATGTTAGCAGCTTGACCCCACAATAAAATTCCGTAGGACATAATGCTGTGAAAATAGCTGAAATATACAAGTCTGGCAGTAGCAACGTCAGTCAGTTGACGAATCTTTCTG
Organism: Carpatolechia fugitivella; assembly: GCA_951230895.1. Taxonomy (NCBI): domain Eukaryota; kingdom Metazoa; phylum Arthropoda; class Insecta; order Lepidoptera; family Gelechiidae; genus Carpatolechia; species Carpatolechia fugitivella. The sequence goes on from OX579664.1 coordinate 4,719,141, forward strand.
ACTGCGTATGCCGCCGAGCTGAAGGTCCCATTGTAACCTTGCGTCGATAGTGATCCCCAAGAAAACTGTTTCATTTAAAGTAGGATTTTTAATTGAACGGAGTAATTTGACATTAGACAGAAAAATGATGTTGCCAGCTCCATAATCTTAGTGATGTTTTCAGTTCAATTCTAACTCAAGTGAGTTGAATCATTCACACTATTAAATATAAAAAAATGCTTGTTACCCTAGCCTATAAACATAGACTTCGTCTACATATCATGTAGTTCGCAATAGTTGGAATCCATCAGAATTGGTGAGTTGGTTTTAGTATTACTGGTAACAACAGTCAGGCTTTTTATGTAGGTAGGTAATAAAAGTAATTAGTGTTTCTTTTATATTTCTAAGAGATAACTTGCAGCTGCGACACAAACGAATGACTCATCCATACAACTAATTTCCTATTGGATGACGGGAGAAGCGTCTATTTTTTTATTATTATTACTTTCCTATTGTTCGTCATTCGGCTTCTTACCTCCGGTCTGAGTATTCAAATGTTTCTCTTGCCTTTGCATTTCATCGTTGAACTTTTCGTTAAGTTTGGGCTCAGGCAAAGGGGCATATCGCAAGAAACAATAAAACATTTAAAATTAATGAAGTAAAAACCCTGTTCGAAGAGGCACTCTCCAATATCACTGCAGAGAAGTGGAAGAGCTGCGTGGACCATGTCATAAAAGTTGAGGACGAAATGTGCCATCTCGATCCCCGTATCGACAGCATTATCGATAGTTTTATTATTAATGTTACCGAAAGTGATGATGATAGCAATATATCAGAAAGTGAATAAAATTATTTTCATACACATAACATGCATTTTCATTGTACCAAAATAACTTTTCTAAAATACGAGTAATACACCCTCATAAAGAAGAAAGTTAAAAGCCTTTAAAAATAAAAATAAATATGAATATTTTAATTTAAGGTAGTTGATATATGTTAGCTTAGGGTAAGTCTGAAAAGCAACAGTTATGCTGAGACTCTGCCTTTTCATACCTTTGTAAATATTTTTTTGGATGAATAAATGACTTCTATCTATCTATCTATTTAGCTTAAGCATACTTACTTTGACATAGACTTAGTTTTACATAATACAAATAAAAAAATGTTTTATCTCCACACCACAAAACTAAGTATGTACATTTCAGCACAGGAGATACAATTTTTGTGGAGGGCTGTTGCCTAAACTAAGTTTAAACCTGTGTTATAGGACATTAGTCCTTCCCCCAGGAGTCCACATTACTTAGTGACCATATCACCAGGGAGCCGTTTCATGAAGCTACAAGTTACAAATTACAAGTACAATTTGATGTACATTGCGTAGACAATGAGGTAAAACGATAAGGGCTTCCAGTTTTGGCGAATTGGCTACGCAATGAATATCAAATTGTAACTTGTTACTAGTAAATTGTTGCTTCGTGAAACGTGGCCCAGATGAGTGATTGAATCATATCTTTTTAGCACAACACTATATTTTTTTCTCAAAAAAGCGGCAACCCACCATATGTCAGATTACTCCGTTCAATTAAAAATCCTACTTTACATATTGCAAATTTTCGTTATTCAAGAAAATAGCTAAGTTGTTGTTCCTTACATTAGGCAATGAAAATTTTATACATTTTGTTTTCTTGGGATTCAAAATTAAATTCATGGATCTGGGAAAGAGCGTCATTTACTTCGTCAATATCTTGATTATGTCTGCTAGCTTTGAAAATTAGAGAAGTATCATCAGCAAATAACACTATCCTAGATCGGTTTTGTACCATAAAAGGCAGGTCATTTACATATACTAAGAATAGGAACGGTCCAAGAATTGAGCCCTGTGGCACGCCGATTTTGACTTTAGATCCCAGTGACTTCGTGCTGTTTATTTGAACTCTTTGAATTCTATTTTCTAGATAGGAACTGATCAAATTTAGGGCTCCGTCTCTAACTCCATAATGTTCCAGCTTTATTAGCAGCGTCTCGTGATCGACGCAGTCGAAAGCTTTAGATAAGTCACAAAACACCCCAATAGCATCCTGCGATTCCTCCCAAGACCCGTACACGTGATGTAGGAGAGCAACTGCAGCGTCGGTGGTCGAACGCCCCTTAGTAGTTCAGATTAAAATGAGACAGCATTTGATTAAGTATTATCCTTTCAAAAATTTTACTGAGTACCGGAAATATAGACACTGGCCTAAAGTTACCGGGATCCTTTTTATCTCCTTTTTATCTCCGAACCCTTGATTTTTTTTATTTTTTTTATTTTACTTTATTGGTTAAGAAATGTGACCTGTAGAGGAAAACAAACAAACAAACAGATGGACATACAAAAGCAAATTTGGCCAACCTGAAACAGAGACGCTTCGCTCGCTCGGTCAATTACAACTTAGTAAGTCCTTTTGCTAGATAAGGGTTACCTTGTCTGACTTTGACGACGAGTGCGTCCAGCTGCTCGTTCTGGTCTATGAGATGTTCCTTCATGGCGCGCTTGTTCCCGATGCGTATGCGCCGAAAAGCCTCCTCGGTCTCGGCCGTCCACCACACCTGGTTGGCCGCTAAACATATCATACCCTGGTACTCCATTATCCAATCCGTTCTGTTAACAAGGTGTCAAGAAGCTATTAAGTTGGACTAAGAACGTAAGCTTGACGAACCAATAACCGATGAAGAAGAAAGGTTCTCGAATGGCGACCACGAACTGGAAGGCGCACTGTTGGACGGCCTCACACAAGGTCGACAAATGGTTTGGTGAAAGTTGCTGGCCTCCGGTGGATGCGTTTACGGTGGAAACCAATGGGTGGCTACCCTATGTTCGGCAGTGGACGTCTTCCGGCTGAGATGATGTTAAGATGTTGGATTGTGCTGCCGTTTTGAAGTAAATGAGAATGTAAAGCACTATCACAGCTAGGACGCCCATTATACGTTGTGCGACGTAATCTGGCTCAGTCGCAAAATGTAACTTTCGCAAAATGTACAATGCGAAAGAAACATTATGCGACTCCGCGTATAAACTCTCTGCGATAGTTGCTCAAAGCAACGGTCTTGCTTGTCGTGTGGGCTGTGAACAACAGCGGTATGAATACAACATTAATCTTACCTCGGAACCCACCAATGCTTCCCGTAATAGAATATGGCTTTCTTTGTAATGTATTTGTTAGTTCTCCGCATTTCGTCGAGCACGAGATTCATCCAGTCCTCGACGCGGCCTTCCGTATACACTACGTAGCGGAAATCCATTATCTAGGGAATGAAATATAAAACTAAAGTTGGAAATACTTTTATTCGGAAGATCCATTTTTAAAACGCATTTAACTGCACAACATCAAAAAGGCCAATATTACCTCTCCTTCTGCAGAGATCATTTTTGATGCAACAGGACGATTCGTGTGATCAACGTACAACTCCAATGATCTAATGTTGTCGAACATCTGAAATCGAAATGGAAAGCATTACTAGTTTTCGATGTTATAGCTCTTACAGCTGTTTTGATTTCTATTACTTTTTGAAAAATGGCAGGGTTTAGTTTTCTACAACACCAGTATCATCTCAGATGGTTCTAGAGTGCGTGTAATGCTGTTCTCCAAACGATTACACATTTGATGTTGTGCGCTGCGTGCCTGAACAGATGCACGCAGGTAAACCTAATGAACGCTACTGATGAAGCAATTCTCGAAGCCATTTTTCGGCTGAGAACTTCGGTTCTCAGTGTTCTTCTTAGAAGCGCCATCTTGTGAGATATTGTAGAACTAAGCACGAAATTGCTATATCAAGAACAAGGCATACCTTGATCATGTGTTCCTGCACACAGCTGCATTCGCTGCTGCCCAGTATAGACAGCAGCTCGTCGGTGGAGATGAAGAAGAACCGCGGGAAGATGCGCCGCTTGGAGTCCAGGTAGTCGTTCAGGGACTTCTGGCACCTGACCATTGTAAATTTCAATTAGGGTAAGGCATACAGTTGTTAGCAACCCCGCCCCGCCAATATTGGCATATGAGCTATTAAGGCGGTTTCCTGATTTGATTTCTTATTCGGACACAGACTGAAATTCATCGATTTTTCCCGTTTATTTGTTAACAAGTTTTGCGAGATACCCTTAAGAAAACTCCGAAAGCACTGCACTGCAAATAAACGGATTTCAAATCCACGTGTCCTAGTGTAGCCAAGAAAAACAAATGAACGAGCTTCTAAAACTTACTTCTGAAGTCCGATTCCCAGATTGATAAACTCCTCCAATCGTCCGGGTATGGTGCAGCAATCGACTACGTTCAAGCGCTTGGCGGTATCGGTCATTATCTAGAAAATAAAAATGCACTTGGAGCACATTCTCATCCGGTACAAGGTTCAAGGGTGAGTTCCTAAACGTACGATGGACAGATGAAAATTCAGTCGAACAAAAAAAAAGACTAAAGCAGAATAGAAGAACATTTATTTAACGTAGTACATATACACTTACACAACAAACAGACATACCAATAATATTTTCTACTGCGTTCAAAGGGTTCCGACTCAGCATAATCCCGCTGGCTAGGACAGTGACGCTGTCATTCTGCTAAAACCTCAAAACAAAGACTCTCTTTCATTCTCATTAATTTGACTAACCTTCCTGAAACTCCGGTCGATGTCATCAAACTTCTTGGCCTCCTCGGGCAGTTGCTGTCGAATGTCTCCACCCACGAAAATTCCTTCTAAATACAGCCACTTGCGCTGCGTAGCGAACCACTCGTCGATCACTTCCGATATCAAAGACAGTCTGCGCTCCCAAGTGTGGACGATGTTTAAGAACGGCCCGATGAATCTGAATAAAAGTGATAAGTATTGGTACTGTTAGTATAAGTGTATGGTGTTGCATAATCGAATCGTTAATATGAAAATAGAAGATAGATGTGAAAATACAACGGTGCTTTAAAACAAAAACGTGGAATTGAACTATTTTATGAATAAAGAAAAAGACTGGTGCATCGACGAGAATGGGATTCACGCCATTAAATAAGCGTAGTAAAATGTAATTCAATTCAATCTCGTATGTCTGTGTATGTTGTCTTCTATGTCGTATGTAGTGTTATTTATTTATCGTATGACATTTTTTTCTTTCTTTTTTGGAGTAAGTATTTGTCGTATCGTAAGAAGCGTATGACTGTGTGAATACTGTACTGAACATTTAATAAAAATCCTGTCGTGTGTGTGTGTGTGTGTGTGTGTACTGACTGCGAGGCGGCCATGCTCTGCAGGTTCATGGCGTCGTCATCCAGCTTAACCACGACCTCATCGCACGGGTTGAGCGTGTAGCCGCGGTCCTCCCCCCGGTTGAAGTGGCGCATCACCGTGAACTGCACGGCCCCCCAAGAGTCTTGGATTTCCTTCACGCCGCGCTCGATTGCCAATTCCTATACCGACGACAAACGATAATAACTTTATGACGGTTGTGAAGTTAATGTGACTACAATGACCTTCTGTATGAAAAAAAAAAATTAACCATTGAAAAGAAAATTTAACGATGTCGACACAATAGATCGACATCTATTTTGCATTCGGTTGATCGCTCTAATATAGGGTAGGTAAACATACAACAAAACAACATAAAATAATTTCCGGTAACATCTTGCTACCAAGGGAAAATCTACAGGGAAAATTTAAAAGTTATCCGGACGGAGCCGCGCGGGCTGGAAAATATATAATGTCACAATTTATTAAAACAAACACTTACTTTAATGGCGTGGTTAACGATTTGTTCAGCAGCTTCTTGATACTTATGTAGCTCCATAGAAAACATGTTATCAAGGGTAAACCTTTCAGGCGACATATCGAACTCTTTGCCTGTGAGGGAGGATAAATCATCAATCAATCAATCATGTTAATTAACAACATCCCTCCCAAATATTGTCCCAAATATCCCTCATAAATCGACAGCCAGCAAGCGGGTTATTGTTTTTTCAATTCTTTATATTTTAGGCCGAAGGTGAACACGCTCACCCAGACTATACCTATTCACTCTTGCTTTGGAGTGCGGGGGAGTGCATTAGAGTTATTGAACAAAGAGAGTACAGATGTCAATTTTGGATACATACGATATAATAAAAAATCAAAAACTATAGAACGAATTGAGTCTAAACAATCACCAATTACCTCCGGAGTGCCGCAAGTGTGTCCGCAAGGAAGTATCCTTGGACCTCTTTTGTTTTTGGTCTACATTAATGAGCTACCATTAATTTACCAAACATTTATGTGTTATATTTGCTGAAGACGCTTCGATATTTATTGCAATGGAAAATTTGAATGATGTTGACTTCACGAATGAAATAAATTGTACTTTAAATAAAGTTGTGACATGGCTAAATGTAATTAATCTTAAGGTAAATATAAGTAAAACTAGGATAATGCAATTCAGGAATTATACGAATGTTCCATCAACTTTAAATATTGTTAAAGATTCTCAAAAGGTAGATGAAGTAGATAAGATCGATTTTTTGGGTGTAACAATTGACACTCATTTAAACTGGAAGGCACATATTGACAAAATTAATAGATAATTATCAAGTTATTGTTTTATGTTATCAATTTTGACCAAGGTGACATCAAAAGAAGTATCAAGAAATGCCTACTATGGTTACGTGTATCCCCAACTAAATTATGGTATAATATTTTGTGGTTACTCAGTAAATGCTCAATCAGCATTCATACTTCAGAAGAAATGTATAAGAACCATCTATAACATGCACTTCACTGTGTCTCTTAGAACAGTATTTATAGAAAAAATATTTTAACTTGGACATGTATTTATATTTTAGAAATTTGTATTTTTTAAAGAATAATATAAAGATCAGTGACATAAAAAGAAATTTGCGTAATGTATATACCTAAATACGACTACTCAAAAAAAATGTGACATTTACCGCAAAAGTGTTCTTGCTTCTGGAGTAAAAGTTTTTAACCATTTACCGCACTGCCTGAAATCTCTAGATGGATATAAATTTAAGACTAAGCTAAAGCAGTGGTTTCTAAGTATAAAGTTCTATAATTTGCATGAATTTTATGACTCAAATTGGAATGATGTTTAGACGAATACAGTAGACGTTATTTGAATTGTTTGTACCTTACATTGTACATCCAAAATGGATAGACTGTTGGCTCTATGTTTAAAATTAACAACTTATTTACACAGTTTGACAATTAATACTTTTCTATTCTATTCTTGCCAACAGTAAAGTACGATTTTGAGAATATCAACGCAAGAAGAGCGTTCCACTCTTTGGCAGAAGCGCTTCTGGCGCCCAGTATTGCAAGTGGATGGTGGGTTAAGTTTGACCCTTAATTTCCGAAAATCTGTATTTTCATCAGTACTTTAATCACTTTATCCGAGATATTCACGGATAATCGAACATATACTCGTACATACACTTACTTATTACATTTACTTACTTATATATACTTTGTTTTTATTTTTTTGAAAGTGCCATAGCATTTTGGTGAATAAAGCTTTTTTTATTTTATTATTTTTTTATACTCTCCAAGATAGGCTTTTTACTGTACTTTCTACTGGACTTACCAGTCTTCTTCATGAGTTCCTTCCAATGCCGCTCGCGCATGGCCTCGTTCTTCAGGGACACCATGAGCGGCACCACGTTCTTGAACTGCTTCAGCTTCAGGTCCAGGATCAGACCCGTCGGTGACTGTCGGATAAGCTTCGGCAGTTTCCTGGATAAAGGGAACTATTGAAAACAACAACGTGCGTCTAAACAAAGTGAGTGCGACAATTTGTAGTGCGCTGTTTTTAATTACTTGTTAGGTATAGCTTCCGCTATGTTACAGATTCCTTTAAAAAAAAAGCAGACTACAGTGTAACTATGTGGTGACCAAACAAGGATAGGTTAGTATTTTACCGTCTGCACCTGATAAATGGCCGTTAGATAAGAGAAGACCTATGTGAATTTCCAATTAAAGGTACCATGGTTATTATCCATGTAAAGCTAAACATAAATAATAAATAAACTCCCGGACTCCAAATTGTCATTTATATTTAATCGACTAACTTGCTTATAGTTCAGAGGACATAGGTATCAACTTTGCTATAAATGTTCAAGGGGCCAAATTTGGTACACCTGTTCTTTAGATCCTACTCTTCAATATAAGAAGGGTTGCCCAGCACGGGGGGCCCCGTGGAGGGGCTTTTTACGACATGATTTCCTACCACAAGGGACGTATTCGAATTTTTGTTCGTTATGGAGCTAGAAAGTGATGTAGAGCTCTGAAATTTGGTACACATGTGGTATTTGAAATGTCAATGGTTACAAGCAAGTGTTCCAGGGCACACAGTAATTTTTTAGGGTTCCGTAGTCAGCAAGGTTTCGCTAGATGGGAAAATTTTGATTAAATGCCTGTGATGAAGAATATTCTTTTTTTTGGTATTTTTTGTAACACGTATATATTTTTAGGGTTCCTCTGGTACACGTGATATGGGGGTTAATTTATTTTTCATGACTCCTATAGTGTGGGTATCTTTGGATAGGTTTTTAAAAAATATTATGGGGTTGCGAAAACTACTTTTTGATTCTAGCGTACGTTTGAGAAATATTTTGTTTTAAAGTGCTCATTTTTGTTAGAGTCATTTTTGTTTTTATCAGTTCCTCCTCTCTACCAACGAAATCATTGTATTTAGAAATGTAAAAAACCACATGGTAGTAGTTTTAAATACGACGACTGAATTTACAAACCGGTTACATGGACCTTCGCAGAAAATGGCCTTTTAATTCCGTCGGCTTGGGCGCGATTTAAACCAATAATACATGATTTTAGGCACAACATTTTCTACTGGGTACAATGCAGAACGCTACATTATTGCGGGTTTGCCAATGTGCAGTTTACAGGCAAAATACACAGACAGACACAGAACAAAGAGGCGTCAAGAGCAAAACACTGCATTTACTTGTATCATCGGATGAAGTTGCGGCTCGGTAAAGACCCGATTTATGAACTCGGCACTACACCTTTTGTTGTACATGGCATTTAGTGTGAATGCGATTGAGTCGCTGCTGGTGCAAGCTTCGCTAGTATTTGTGTGTCATAGAGTTTTTTGGCTGTCTCGTAAACTTCTATACTGCAATGTGCTGTGGATACTTTATTAAATGCCTTGGAACGGGTAGTAGGTAAGCCGCAGAATAAGCAACAATCGGAAGAGAAGTAGTCTTTTTAGCACGAGTCCTGATAGGATCTCTTTTGTGCCAGTTTTTGTGCATGACCTTTTCTTTGCGCGTTCAAGTCTGCTGTTGCTAAACTTGAAATAGTAAGTTTTGTGCCATTTTGCTTCTCTAGCTACAAAGGTTTTCTTTAGTTCAGCACCCTTATTCAAAGCCAAAACATCAACGCCCAATGGCACTCTTCCAAGGTTCTCAAATTCAACAAAATTTTCAGCCAATTTAGAGTAGCCTACATACTTGTCAGTAGCGTTGAGATTCCTTCTTGGATACTCCAATTGCTCTTGTATATCTTTTTGGCATAGTATGTATATTTTCCAAATTAATCTTTGAATTTATCATTCTCCACCGAACTAATGTTACACAGTTAAAATTGATTCCACATCCTTAATAAATAAAAAGTGTAACTAAAACAATTTTTATTTCGTTTACATTACCATAACCATTATAAATGCTGTTGTCACAAAAATGCAGCACACATTTATAGCATTTCACTTAAAAAACTAATCACACAGCACAGCTCGGTAATAGCTTAAAATGCTATCATGGAACAATTGAACTTATTATAATATTTTTTGATAATTTGCTAACGATTTTTAAAGGCAGTCGTTTATTTTATTTTTTATATTGCTACGCTACTCCTCTGCAAAAAATGCTACATAGTCTTAACGCTGCCTCATTGTTAGCTGGTCTCCGGATGAACTTGGACAAGACTAAGGACAACGAACTAATAATTCCGGAACCCATTTCGATCTATGGCGAAGTGCTCGAAGCTGTCCAAGAATATGTCTACCTCAGGCAAACATTGCAGTTGGGTAGAGACAACTTCGAGCGTGAAATCGCAAGAAGAGTACAGTTGGGCTGGGCAGTATTTGGGAAACTGTGTCATATCTTCTCGTCGCCACTACCGCAATGCCTAAAGAGCAGGGTGTATAACCAGTGCATCCTACCCGTTTTGACATATGGAGCCGAAACGTAGAACATTACAGTGAAACTGGCCCACCGGCTACATGCCACTCAGCGAGCCATGGAAAGATTTATGCTTGGTATTTCGCTACGGGATAAAATCCGAAACGAAGGTAGTTGATATCATCCAGAAGTGTAGCAAGCTGAAGTCGCAGTGCGTTGGCCACGTCTGTATTATAAACGATGAGAGTTGGAACACGTCACGTCACTTTCTAGCTTTATAACGAACTAAAATTGGTAGAGGGGGGATACTGGACTCTAACAAAAATGAACACTTTAAAACTAAATATTTTTCAAACGCACGCCGAAAAAAAATGGTTTTCGCAACTCAATAATAATTTTTAAAACCCTATCCAACGATATCTTACACTAAAAGGTTGTCAAAAAAATAACCCCCACTTCACGTGTACCAGAGGAACCCTAAACATGTATTTTTTAAGGTTTTATTCTACAACTTTGTTGGCATGATTAATATATATATCCATGTCAAAATACAGCTTTATAGCACTAAGAGTCTCAGAGCTAAGCCGCGGATAGACAGACAGACTGACATGGTGAAACCATATTGACTACGGAACCCTAAAAAATGACTGTGTACCCTGAAACACTTGCTTGTAACCATCAACATTCCAAATACCACATGTGTACCAAATTTCAGCCCTGTACGTCACTTTCTAGCTCCATAACGAACAAAAATTCGAATTCGTCCCTTATGGTAGGAAATCATGCTATAAAAGGCCCCTCCACGGGGCCCCCGCGCTGGGCAACCCTTCTTATATTGAAGAGTAGGATCTAAAGAACAGGTGTACCAAATTTGGCCCCTTAAACACTTATAGCAAAGTGGGGTCCCCTAGAGCTCTATACCGTCCGAACTATTATGATGATTAGCCTACAGATCAAACAACAGACACCTCGGACACTTCATACAGCCGTCGCGTGTTAAATGCCCACTCCTTTTTACACATGCGTATGTGTGAGTGAACCATGTAGGGTTAACACATAAAATAATTAGTATATTACTGGGAGGGATGACTAGCATGTTATACGTATTACGTGTCAGTAAACATACTTACCTAAAATATTGTGTAAATTAGTCGCTGAACAGCTACCTAGTTATTACATAAACCTATTATTGAAATTTCACCAAGGTTTCGTTACTGTAAATTAATACTGTCAATCACATCACATAGCATTACATTTAGGTCTTATCAATCTTCTAAGAGTACCACAACTCAAAAATTTAAATAAAAATAAAAGAAGTAAACTAAATCAAAACAAACGTACGAAGCGATTGCCCGCGAAAGCGATGCACGGCCTTTCGTCCAATACCTCTAAGCTCGCCCCCTCAAATGACAAAACTGCGGGGCGGGACGAGGGAAACGCCGATTGGCGGGAGAAGGTGAGAGGCCATTCTGGTACCTACTATATGAATTCTGTGACAACAGTTTAACCTGACTACAAATAATTCGGGATTTTATGAGTCATCTTAAGTTTTACAGAATGTATACACACCTGTACTCCCTGAAGAACTGTTCTATCCCGTCCACCAAAGCCTGCGCATTCAGATTCACCCACAGCGTCCTCGCCCAAATCTCTCGCGCGTTCTTCTGGGCTTTGTATATCCTATAGATGGCCTCCATGGCGGCAAAGTCGGCCTTCGCGCGGTTGAAGCTTGAAAAGTCTGCTAGAGGATTATCGAACAGCTGTTCGGCAGCCTGGAGGTTCCTCTTGCGAGCTTCTAACTCGTCGAAGTGTTTGGTGTATTCCTAATGAAAAACAAACCAACATACTTATGCTGTTTTTATTCCTGTAGATCTCTAAGATTTGTGATTCGCTAAGACTGGTGGAAAGTGAACATAAACCTTAGCAAGCAGAGCTCTCGATTATTAATTTAGACTTGCCTCAAATTCACCAAGTAGTTCGAAGTAATCAAGACATAGTTGGTACCACAGAGAAATAAGGGAGAAGAGATGCCTTATCTCGTTTTCTATATAGAACCAAGTGAAGCCACAAAGCGGGGGTGCGGGAGGGGTTATGCGTTGACACAGCCGTAGCCGTATCTAGGGGCCAGTAGTAGAACTCTGTAAGCAAGTTTTGTGATATCTATGCGTCGGTGTTCGAAAAAATTCTCCTACTCGACACTAGATGACAGAAGTAGTAAGCCTGTTTTAGCTAGGGCCGGACTAAGGCACAAGTAAAAATGGGGGTCATCTCATGGGGGTCATCTAATAAGGAATCTTTAAGATTTTCATTTTTTAATGCAGACTGATAGATGCTTCTAAGTAAAATGTCATAAAATTGTGTTACAAAACTTAAAATGGTCACATAAATGGCAGTGCAGAAACGGTCAGTGTTTAGCTGTAAAATAAACTAAAATCACCTAAACAAACTCTCATGATCAGTAGACAATCGCCAATCACTATTTTTGGTCTCTCTATAGCTAAAGAAACCAAAAATTGAAAATCGTCTAAATTGTCAACATTATTTCAATAAAATTTCGGTATAATACTATGCGGCTCTGATTAGTTATTTTTTAACTTAGACTGATACAAATTTAATCGATCGAAAATCGATTTAGTAGATCTCAAGATATGGATTGTTACTGTGTATGGCAGGTAGGTAGGAACCATTAAAAAATTACTTTAAAGCTTTAGGCATTATGTTTTATTTATTATGGACATTGACCCTCGCATTTCTCCGGACGTATCCTCAAATGATTAATATTGTTTTATTTAACTCATATGATGCTTATAGAATAGTACATTACGATATAAGTGCGTAAGATTAGTTATAACTCACGAGGCGGAATTTCAGCCCGACACGCAGGCGAGGGCGTAATAGAGCCGAGTGTGTATAACTAATACACGCACGTATATTGTACGACGTTTTTCAACACACTTGCGAGGAAACAGAATAAAAAATCATGAAAAAATACTTACAAAGAAAAGATTTGAGAAAAATGGCGCGCGGTTTATTTTCTGCCGCAGCGGCGTGAAAATGTTGGCAAAGACGCTAAGCTACATACAGCCAAGTTTCGAAAATAACAAATAAACTGATTTTTTTGGTTAAATAACACAAATCATTGTTAATTTGTAAACAAAACTAAATAATATTATGAAAATAAACGTTTATTTGTTATAGTTTAAGTAATAGAGTCTATTTATTAAAGCATATTTACATAGGTGCTGTTTCTATGACAAACTTTTGCCGATTAAAAAAATAGCATTCGAGTAAAAGATTACTCCAGGTTGGTTAAATGCACGCTAACAACAAGTACACTCTATCAAGATACCATTATTTGGGCACATATCTTTGTTCTACACATAAGGATATAATTGAAACAATATACTTTGAAAACTATACTTTTGTAATTTAATTTTGTTCAGCCTGAGTAGGGCCCTCGTTTTTAACGGTAAAAATTCTTCTACGTGGCGCTAGATGTCACTTAGTATAAATAATTTACTAGTCGCTGCATCGAACTTTCTAGAATAATAAAACAAATAAGTGTAAAACTAAAAATACTTACGAGTGAAAAGATATTCTATTTCCGTCTATTATACGTCGGTCGTCCGTATAGCTTTTGCATGAAATTATAGAACACTTCATTTTGCACCGAAACACACATGAATGCGAATTTTTTTATTAAAAAACAATGCACGGGGCCGAGAACGAGTCAAACTGATTACAGCGCCCCTGGCGTGGAATATCAAGCACTATTGAGTTATGACGTCAGGACCACACTGATTGAAGCTAGACTACATTGCTTAGGGCACCTCTTCTCCCTTATTTCATTTCTCTGTGGTTGGTACTGTGCCCCGGATGCTACATATTTGTATAGTTTTCTCCTCATAATTACTTATTTAGTACACTGCTTAACATGACACAGCACCTGTCGCTTTAAGAGAAGATCTAAACCATCTCACGGATAATCTCTATTAATATCATTTAAGCTAATACAAGGCATAACTTTAACGCGTAAACGATGATGTTTCAATAAACATCTTTGAAGTTGGAACGCTTTGATTTACGCTTAAATAACGACACGAAATACCAGTGCTAATATTTCTTTTAACTCCTAAGATATAGCGCCAGCTTTAATCGACGAAACGTCAATAAAAAAGAAGAAGGTTCGCTAAGATGTTACCTCCATTAGCAGAAGTCCTCGGTCCATATCCTCTCCTACGGTGCCCGGCCCCTCCGTGTCGAACCTCTCAATGAAATCGTCGAGCTCTTTGAGGAAGTTGGCTATTTCGATGACGTTGAGTTTGGAGAACTTCTCCTTGGTGGCCTCGAGCGTGCCCGCGCGGAACAGCGCCGTTTGGAACAGGCTCTCCCACGCAGCCTGCAGGTCTTTGGCAAACTGCAAATCCTCGTCGGATACCTGGAGTATTCCCTCTTATTATTCCGTAACATCTTTAGCCTACATCTTTTTCTGATATTTATAGAACTCCTTTAGCAACAAAACGTTATTATAAAAAGCGTGGTTAAGCGTATAGAGCGTCGTCCGTGGTGTAGGTATTGGTTAGGGCCGCTGCCTCCCGATCGAGAGATTAATTTTTTTTGATACCCACCACGTACCAATGTGTTTTTGAATTTGGAATTCATATGAACAATTATTCAACGCTTTTACGGTGAAGGAAAACATCATGAGGAAACCTGCACACTCCTGCGAAGAAATTCAAAGGTTGTGTGTGAAGTTGACCAACCCGCATTGGACCAGCGTGGTCGACTAAGGCCTGATTGCCCCGAGCTGTTGATGGTAAAAAGCGTGCTAAATTGAAAAAAGACATCGATTTAGTAAGTGGAAGGAGGAAATAGTCTCTACTCTACCAACCCCATAGTTGCTTTACCCATAACTTAAGCCATAATACCATTACTGATTACCTCGATGCCATGAGAGCGCAGCATGCGGAACATCTCGAGCATGCTCTGGTACTTGACCTCCGCGGTGATGGTCATGGACTGGATCGCGGCGATGGTCGCCATCACCAGCTTGAAGTCCTCCAGACCCTTGATGTTCATGTTCACTATCACCCGCATCTCCTGCGATCAACAACAGTGATGAAGATTTTATCAACTCAGCAGCAGCGGTGCATCGACAGAAAGAAAGAAAATAATGGAAGATTTTTTTTTATATAGAGATTATAATGGCGTTACTAACAAATGACGTCACAAGTGGGTATGTGCCTCTCTGTCTAATCTTGAATTTCAAACCTTTATAACTCGGTCAATTTTAAAGATAGAGCATAAATTATTTTAGTGTTCGATAGCAGAAACTAAGAAGTTTGGATTTATAAAATAAAAAAAAGTAGTCTGATATCCTATTAAGTAAAACGGTAAACATAATATTTATCAGAGTTAATTTTTTTATCGATACCTACCGGAAACAAACGAACAATCAAGTACTAACATAAAGTAATGACATAGTAAGGGATAAGCAGGGTAGCTGCATACCAACAGAATTTTATTGCAAATTATACTGAATGATCCAGCAACTAACACATTGTAACAGTAAGTCAACAAACAATCTACAAACATTTACCTCAATCTGATTCTTCAAGTCGTACATGTTCATTCTTGTCTTCGTGCAAATACACCTTCCCAGGATCGTTTTCCACTCCAAAGCATGGTCCTAGATGCAGAATAAATGATCATCAGAAAACCAATTAACAATTCGCGCGGATGCAAGCCGTCGACATGATTCTATCCAATAAAGCCGCTGGTCGGTCGTCGTGTCGGAGGGTTCACTGTGTAGAGTCTTTTACGAAGAATCAACAAAGATCCTATCAGGATAGCCATCCAAATCGGACCGACACAGCGCTATACAAACTTGTATAGAACATACAATAATGAACAAAGGAACACATTTTCGCATGTTACTAGTACATTATGAATAAGAATTATTCCAGATTGGTCGTTTCGAGGACTTATGGTTGTAACGTGGCATTCGTCCTCTTTCCTGTTTTATGACTGGCAACCTTTCTTGCTAGCAGTTTTATCTTTCATTTTAAATTCATTTTGAGATTTAGATTTTTTTACGTTTCGATTTTGTCTTTTTTTCTGCCAAATTCTTCACTTCATGTCCTGATCTCGGATAGTACATACCTAAAGCTTTTCTACCATTCTCTACTATTTGTGAGTTAATATAATAGTACCTGGTTGACCGAGCTTAGCTCGTTTATTTTTTTTGTAAGACAACTACGCATTTTGATAAACTCTACTTACTTCATACGTTCAGAAGAAAGTACACGCGGCTAGATATAGTAGCACCACTCTTATACTTTAAACGAGCAAGATAAGAATAATAAGGATCTCGGAGACGTACGGCTGCAACGATTTCGCAATTTGGTTTCGGGGGCAATAAATCGATCTAGCTTATACAATAGATTACCCCGTATTTTCAGGCTTAAAAGAATTGATACGCGATATCATTGAAATAGAAAGGTAATTTTGGCTCAGTCGGGACACCGCGAGTTTGCAGTTTGAATCTCGACAAATATATTTTTTTTATTTCTTTGTTCTTTTTTCGTTTGTTTCTTTTTTTATATTTTTTTTATTCTTTCATTTAGTTATTTAAATTCAAAAATAAAAGAAAATTTCTGATAAATTTTTTGGTGAAAAGTTTTCCATCAGATGGCTCGAGTACAGCGAGGAAAAGAATATATTATGTATTATAAAATAATAGGATGGGATTTTTGATAGGATTCAGAGAAGATTATTATAGGAAAATATATTCCCATACCAACTAACCTACCAACTTATTAGCAGTAGTTCCAATTTTGGCCACTTCACAGATACAGTGGTAAAGGCGGCGGCGCTTGTAGTAATATAAATTTGCATTTATTGAGGTTGCGTGGATAATTTCGATGAAATTTAGCATTATATGGGGTTTCGGGAGCGATAAATCGGATCTAGCTAGGTTTAATTTTTAGTAAAACTAGATTTCCCTGCATTGACAATAAATTAGGATCGGAATTTGGATAGAATTCAGAAAGGAAAATAAATTATTATTCCCATGCCTAACAGTGGTAAAGGCAGCGCTAGTAGTAATATAAAATTGAATTTGTTGAGGTTGCGTGGATTAAATAACGTCTCCGTGGATAGCATTTTCCATTTCTGTGTTACATATCTGAAAAAATAACCGAAAATACTTTTAAATGCTTTTTTAGAAGAAAATTTCGTCACTATGTGAGTTGTAGTGCCATCTGTTGCAGAACTTTCGGTGTAAGAAAGACGAAGTGATTTTTTGTAAAGGTATTTTAATTGAACTAAGTAAATGAAAAAATAAGTAATAACAACGACGACGACGGTAAGTAATAAATAAAAAAACATACCTATAAAAATTGCTCTATCTGTTAGAAAAAATAAGGTACTAAATAAGAAATTTTTATTTCTGCCATTTTTGTATTTAAATAACTAAATGAAAGAATTAAAAAGTTAAAAACAAACAAAAAAAGAAACATGAACAAAAAAATAAAAAAGTACCTTCGGTTTCATTGCCTCCCGGTTCCCCAACAGAGCCACCGCGTCGTTATAGATAGCGGCGAAATTAACCTTCTTTTTTAATTATATGGCGTACAAATTCTTTTAAGCCCGAAAACATGGGGAAATCCTGTTTTACCAAAAACAAAAGCTATAGTCATCGCACTGGGAGAATGCCGTCCTGAAGTTTATCACGTGACCATTTTTATGTGAAGTACACTAACCTTGAATTAACGCTCCATGAAGCCTGGTCACATAAAATAGCATTTTGCGTACAATTTATATTTTTATATAACGAAACACTTTATTTTATTTGAAAATCAAATACAAAATATCAAATTGTCAATGAGTTAAACCGAATCCGATAAGGTAAAAAATAAAGAATTATACGTAATTTAATAATTTGTTTGAAATTGCGCAAAGCGAAATAATAAGAAATGGCAACTGCGGTAATTCAATTAGCATGGTAGGATTCCAGTTGAGACTTAATATTAAGAGCTATTAATCTATTGTTGTGCGATTATAAGCTCAAAAAAAAACTCTAATCATACAAATCAATTTTGAAAACTAAGTAATTAATATCGATTTGGATATTTTCGTATATTTTCATTACTGAATATTTTGTGCTACATCACTAAAAATAGTCACGTGATAAACTTCAGGACGGCATTCTCCCAGTGCGATGACTATAGCTAGATCGATTTATCGCCTTCGAGACCCCCTATATACCAAATTTCATCGAAATCGTAGCAGCCGTTTCCGAGATTCTCATTATATATATATATATATATATAGAGACCCCCTATATACCAAATTTCATCGAAATCGTAGCAGCCGTTTCCGAGATTCTCATTATATATATATATATATATATATATATATATATATATACAAGAATTGCTCCTTTTTTTCCTTGGACTGAGCCCTGGTTATTGTCACATAACTCTCTACAACACTCTTCGTGTAGTGCTCAGCAGCTCCGTGGTGGCTGCTGGGCAACATGGTTATCGTCATTGGTCATTCAGCGTCTGAACGATCCACACTGACCTGGACTTGTTTGATGATGACGCGCAAGTTGACGCGTATTGCGCCCATGTCAACGAACTTCACGTGGTTGTCCAGGTCTTCAATGATGTCCTCGAAGAAGAACAGTCGTTCGTCAAACTTGTGGATCTGATCGTTCTTCGCCACGTACTTCTCGCACGACAGGTTCTTGTCGAATATCCACATGTGCTGGAACTTGTACCACCTGTTAAGTGAATCGTTTCATATAGTAACAGTTATGTAAATTACAAATAGTGCATTTATAAACTGTCGAGTTTTGCACGAGAACTAGCTTTTTTCTAGTTTATGAGTAATAGTCGATTGACCTGTAATAGAATGGTAGCATGAAGCCCGTTTCACCAAGCAACAATTTACTAGTAACAAGTCACAATTTGATATTCATTGCCAATTCGCTTAAACTGTAAGCCCTTGTTGTTTTATCTCATTGTCTACGCAATGTAAATCGAATTGTACTTGTAATTAGTAACTTGTAGCTTCGTGAAACAGCCCCCAGGTCTGTTGAGAGAGCCGGAAGGCCAATAAGAACTGCTCATCTAATCAAGATAACGCCTATGTTTGGACATGTTGGTGTCCAGGGTCACAGAATATACTACTACATATAGAACGGCCACTGCCGCTATCCACGCCTCTTTTGTTATTCTTCACTCGTCGTTTGGAGTGTTCAGGGTGTGCCAGAGTTTAAAGTTTCTTAACGAAGAAATCCTCATCATTGGGAAGCTAGTGTTTGGAAAAAAATGTAAATAAACATTCAAACTTACTTCTGCGTGTAGGTGTAAATATCCTGCGTGAGGCGGTAGATGGTGTCCTGGATGAGGATGGTCATATCGTTGATGGAGACTATCCTCAGAACGTCCTCGAAGAACGAGAACACGTAAAACTCGTTGCCAGTCGCCTCGGCGATGCGCTGCGGCGCGCACGGTAGGCACGTCTCGCGCATCCAACGAGCGAACACTGTCAGTCTGGACATAAATATAAACATAGCATTACTGTTCTTTTCGAGTCGTTGGATGGCCCAAAAATTGGCTACGAGAATCACTTTATCAGTAGCGTCTGTTAGATCTTCCTGTGTGCAGTCGTTCGGGCACGCAAGGCACGACATCAAATTATGCTCCATCGTTTGGGGTACGGGACCATACATGCACTTCAAGTAAGAACCGTCTGAGAATCCCCACCTGAACAGATTCTCTTTACTTCCAGTAACTTGTCATAATAAATCGGCGGACTCTCAGACACATTTATAACTTGAAGAACATCTGAACAAAGCACAAATGTGACCTTTTAAGAGTTAAAGCCATAAGTATTTCAGAAACATTCTATGATTTTCCGTCTCGTTATTGATTGGTTCAATCATTATACATACACAAATTAACCTAAATAACGGTCACTTACCTGTTTAAGAAGTGTTTGATGTTGTATCCAATGATGTTGCAAACTTCGTTCGCTGTAGGCCGCATAGTGATGTCCGGTGACACAAGCACCGTATCCACTTGAAACAGTGGCTTTTTGCCAGCTAACTTTTCTTGAAAATCTTCCAGGTTTTCAAATGTGAAACTGCAATGTACGGTTGAACAAACTCATCATATCCCAACATCTCCACCAAGTCAATATCGATACGATTAGATACTACAATGAATGATTAGTGGCTAAATTTATAAACTGCTAAAACTTGTTCGTAAAACATTACCACTAACCAGCTTCATCAGGTTTCCTTCCAAGTTGAGCTAAAGGCGCGTTTCCATGCATGCAAGTATGACGTCACACTTGCGTACAAGTTACTTGTATTATAAACTTTAATTCGAAACTTGCATGCAAGTTGCATATCACTTGCGCAGACAAGCGTTAGTTGCGCATTATGTTTACAAGTTCAAAACTACCTGCATGCAAGTTTACGTTTCCATTACTCAAGCTGCATGCAACTTGCAACTTGCATGCAAGCTACTTGCATAATGGAAACGCGGCTTAATGCACAACTGACGCTTGTCGGCACAAGTGATATGCAAGATGCGCGCGCAAGTGCCACAGCACGTTGCTTGTCCTGGTTCGGACACTTGCATGACAATAAAAACTTACATGCGAGGTTCAAATTCTATAAATTAAAGTTTACAATTCAAGTAACTTGTACGCAAGTGTGACGTCATACTTGCAAGCAAGCACTTGCACAATGGAAACGCGCCTTAAAGGTATGGACACAACCTGTCTTTGAACCACTCATGATAAACAGAGATTTTTGCCACGTGAATCTATATTCTTTGTTTATATCATTCTATCTTCGCGTCTATCGGTAAAAGCCGATATTTTATATGCCGGTACATTCTTACATGATGAGCGTGGTGAATATCTTCTTCTCCCAGTAGGCGTAGTATGACGTCATGACGGGCGTGCGACCCGTGCTGGCGCCCAGGATAAGGAACTCGAGCTTGCACAGGATGGGCCCCACGCGGTCGAACATGCGGCCCATCCACATCGCCACGCGTTGCAGGCGCTCGTATTCGATCTCCACGAAATATGTCTGGACAAATCGAACGCGTAAGAAACAAGATAAAAGTTGAGGATCATATAGGGTCTTGTTACAATACTTGCAGTAACCGCACTATTCAACAAGTATGGTTAACTCAACGGTTATCTCTACTGAACTGAACAAACCTTGCAAGGGTGCAGCCAAGTGGGATCGGGCTCTCCAGTATCAGGGTCGAGGTAGTCTTTCGGCTTCATGTGGGGGAACAAATCGAACTTCTCGATCTGGTCTATCATGAACAGGATCTCTCGCTCTACCATTTTTAGCTGTTCGTGGACAGCGTGGAGAGAGTTTTGGCCTGTAAGATAATGAAGACATGGTCAAGGAAAATTGTACTCGTACTATTGGACTGTGATTTATTAGCGCACGCTAACCTTTATTCTCAGATGCCCCCTTCAGCATTGTCTAAAAGTGATTTAAGAGTAAGATAAAGTTTAGTGTTTACATACATACATACTCACTCATAAATCTGATGGGAGATATTCGTTCGCGCATGTGTACGACATTTACAGAGTAAGAGAGAGACAGATACTGTCACAGTCAAGGACAGCGCTCAGTATAAATGACGGCAGATAAATACGTATCGTAACAAACATGAAATCTTCACATCGTACCATTACTAATCGTCCTCTTGAGCAAACAAAAGACGGCGTGAAGCTTAACAAGCCCTAGAATACATCATAGCGAAGTAAAGGTGTACATACTCAGCTATGTTGTACCCTAGCTCATTAAGCTCAATTCTCTTCAAATCCATGATACTTCTTTACTGGTTCTATTCTTATTCTTGGCATCTTCTATCTTGAAGACTTCAATAATATTGGACTGGAAGTTTTTGACGATGTAGTTTTGTTTCTATCACTACCATGTTATGAGCTATGTTTTTATAGCACGGGATTATGGTATAGATGTATGTGGCTGGCCTTTACTTTATAATTTAATAGCGGTCCGCCCGCAGCTTTTCCCGGTAAAAAGTATGTTAATCCAGGGTAAAAACTATCTCTATTCCAAATTTCATCCAAATCCGTCCAGTAGTATAGGCGTGAAAGCGGAACAAACATCTAAACATCCAAATATATTTTCACATTTATAATATATTAGTGTGATTTACATTATCGTCTTGACTTGGCATTCTTAAGTAAGCAAGTCAAATCTAACATAAATAATAGGGGATCGGACTACTTTTCTTTAGTTTATAAATCCAAACTTCTTAGTTTCTGCTATCGAACACTAAAAGAATATTTGCTCTATCTTTAAAATTGACCAAGTTATAAAGGTTTTAAATTCAAGATTAGACAGAGAGGCACATACCCACTTGTGACGTCATATGTTAGTACGCCATATTATATTCTCCATACGAAAAATCGTTTTTGAGAGAGACAGACATATTGAAACTTTATAAATCACTAAATTCGTTTTCCAACCGAGGAATATTCCGATACCTTACGTTGCCTAATCATAACAGCAAATTATTACAAATTCCCAAAGATTGGACCCTAAAAAACTAGCGCATTATATACTTACATTTAGTAATATCAGTGATGTAATCCTTGATGCCTAGAGCCGCCCAAGCGATGCGCGTGAGGCCCGGCAGGATGTGTCTCTCCATGTCCAGGAGGTGTTTCTTCATCAGGATCACTTCCGAGGGAGTGAGGGAGGCCGAGCTACGATTGTACTTGGCTATTATGTATTCTAGCGCCTCTAGCTCGTAGTAGAGGCGATCTTTCTGCATAGCCACATCGCGGATGTTCGCTGGTAGGTCGTATCCTGACAAACGCAGAATTTGCAGTGGTTATTTATCAGCTCTAAAACTTTAGGCAGATAGAAAGATAGGATCTTTATTGACCGGCACAAACAGTCCAAAAAGTGAAAGTTTTCGTACAAAAAAATCATTAGTTTACAAACATCTAATTGCGAATCGAACTATCTGAAAGATCACTTTTACAACGTGCAGAAGTTAACTTGGCACTTAGCTACAATGGCGCTCGATATTAACAAAGTACCTTTATTTCTGCGGATTATACAGAGATTGCCAGAGATATCGTGAGATCTAATAACCCAGCTTTCTTTGTAAAATGTACATTATTTTTTGTTAAATATTCAAACGACTTTTTTAATTTTGATTACCCAGTTTTTCCAAAACTTCCGCTTCTAATATTATTTGGAAGATGTCCTTGTTGAAATTAGGTTGGAATTCCAATGTATACTCTGCCATCAGTTTGTGCACTGTCAAGTCGCGCCAGGTTACATCGGTCTGCGAAAAATAATCATAAGTCAAGCACTACTACTACTACTTTTTTTTTATTTTATAAATCCACACTTTTTAGTTTCTGCTACCGAACACTAAAATAATTTTTGCTCTATCTTAAAGATATTGACCGAGTTATAAAGGTTTGGCCGTGAAATTCAAGATTGAGGCACATACCTACTTGTGACGTCATCGGTTAGTAACACCATATAATCTCCATACAAAAAATCGTTTTTGAAAGCGACAGACATTGAAACTTTATCACTGTAAATTCGTTTTTTAACCGATTCTGTTTTTTACTTCGTGAATCGTCTGCTACTAATCCATATTTTAAAAATAATTCATAAAATATGGTAAATTCATAAAATATGGTGAACAGTCCGATCCCCTATTCAGTCATTCCTGGGCTAGTGGAGCAGCGCGAAACAGGAGAGGTGACTTTAGGAGAATGATCGACAAGATCAGTCTCTTTATAAAGAATATTTAGGGGGGATCCACATCTGGTCGCACTGAATCGCACTTTCCTATTCTTCCATTCTTCTCTGTCACTCAGAACTTAGTGGGCTCAGGAACTCTGACAGCAGAGTTTGTGTGTCGGACGTGGACTTTTACTACCCACACACACAATATACATTAAGTTTGGTTTCGTCATAATAAATAATAAAAATAATAATAAATCACCTCTCCCCCGAATGCTCTAACCTACCACAGAAATCTACTTAATTTATGCGCTAGACCTGTTTCAAAAATATATGCGACATAAGCAGCACAAAAAGTTGTAGTTATTAGATCATACGTCCATAACAATACGCACCAGTCCCTCCTTTGCCAACAATGATACTGAGCTTGGAGACCTGACATTCTCGTAGTGTTGTCCTGGTATTCTCATCAGCATTACTGGAAACATGTAAGCAGTAGATAATAATCATTGCTGCTAAAAAAAATCCGCTGCTGGAGAAACTCTTCACCCAAACGTGGTTAAAATCTATTTGCGTCAAAAAACAAAACAAAATCTACAAAGTGGCCTACGTGATAAAAATTGCGAATTTTGAATGGCAATATCTTGAAAATAGCAAAGTTACATTAATAATTTGGAATTCTAGGTAATTAGTCTTAATAGACATGAAAAAAATATTGTGTGTAGATCGAATAGATTGCAAGTTTTGATGGGATTGAAGGTGGTTCTAAATGGTTCGTGTAATATATGTGTAGACAAGCCTCCGCCGCCACCGGTGCGTTTTTTTATGGACTTGGCGGACACACTTCCAAATAAGCTGTTTGCTAAGTAGGCCAGTAGCGAAGTAGTCACCTAGAGAAGTAGACCTCTGGCGCCTGAGGGATGGATGTATGTATGTATGATGTATGTTTATGGGGGAGACGCCTACGCCGGAGCGCAGACGGGTGACCTGCTCTGTGTATAGAACTATTTCACCCCTAATTCCCAGTTCGGTTGTCACCCTTCGGACCCGCGGTGCATCGGTCATTTCTCCCCCGTTCCCTCGCTCTCCCTGGACGAGTTCCGCCCCCACACGTCTCCTCTCCCACCACTCCAGGTAAGTGCTTGTTGGAGCGTCCTTGCCGATTCACCTCAGACAGGAGGGGATACCGCTCCGTGGGAAGGGAACCTGAGCATTCCCATTCCTGGAGCTCTTCCCCCCGTCTGAGGTTTCTCGGTAGCACATACAGGCTTTATCCCTGCGCCGTTTCTCCGCGATCTCCTTGTTGACGATGTCGGCGGGCTGCAGCGTGACCTGGCTCGCCTTCTTCTTCGCCACGTGCGCCTTGCCCGCCGCCGTCAGCGTCATGCCCTGATGGGCGTCGGCTTGGGGCTCTGTTACCAAACATAGGCTGAATCGTGATGGCACCTGAAGACTTCAATCAAGTCCGGCTAGCAAAATGTAGATAAGCTAGTTCACCCATTAGAACTAGCTTGTCTAGACTAGTGGCTCTGTGAGCTGTACACCTCGCGAGCTGTATATCTCTTTATATTTATTTTTATTTTTTCTCCACAAACATCCCCGACCCCTTGAAATTTATTTGATCTCATATATTTATTTATTTCGTTTTAGTTTTTTTTTATTACTATTGTATTTTATTTTTTTATTGTTTGAGAATTGAGCCTGTAGAGGAAAACAGCCTCAGCGGTAAACCTTGTAAGCAGGCAACCCCCATAACTTCATTTAAAAAAAAAACAAAAACTGACTCGACAAAAAAAACGATTAATTTATTGAACCTGCTCACAAAATTTCACGAGAATCGGTTGAGAAACGCGACCTGTAGAGTGGAACAAACAGACAGATGGACAGACAGATGGCTGTCTGTCCATCTGTCTGTTTGTGCTTTTGTAATAGCAATTTTGGCCAAGCTGAATCGGAGACGCTTCGATCGCTCGGTCAAAAGTTGAAAATTATAATAGATGATCTCAATCGCTTCGTGCGAGCATGTGGTATCCTCCCCATGGGAAATTCGATTCCGTATCGAGGATGCCATGGAAATGTTTGCATATTTGTGTTTGCAGATACTAACATTCCTTATTTAATTATCTGAAAGCAATTGAACCCGAAGGAAGGATAGGCGATACAATAAAGCAAATTATCCTAATCGCCCTTGGACGGAAAAAACTAGGCTTGGTTACGATGCTAATTAATTACTGTTATGCTGATGTTAAAGGTGTTACCAAGTGACTTCAAAAAGGCGACCCGAAGAATGTTCTTCTTCATCATGTTGTCCACGAATTTGGAGGCAGTAGTCACCCACTCCTGATACTTCGCGTCTTCGTACTCTTTCATCGTTTTTGAGAATAATTTGTACTGGACGAATGCTTCTTTTTTCATATCGCAGTTATTTAATTCCGGCACCTACAGTTTACCAATTCAAAGGACCAAGTAAAATTACTTAATTTTTGTATCATTCAATTAAAATAAGCAAGTGATTGGACTTACCTTTTGAAACCTCATGATGGGTTGTTTGAGTTTATTGAAGAGCATCCTCGACCAGTAGATGGCGCCCGCGACAGGCGGGTGGTTGCGTAGGAGTGGCGGGTTTTTCCGAAAGCGCTACAAAAACAATAGTATAGTTTCGGATCTCTTGCGCTTTTTTTGTGGTAAGACACCTGGACAGAAATTCTGACGAACATGTTCTGCTCTCATATTTATAGGAGGATAGAGTCGTAATTTGTCCAACTCTTATGGATAGACATATGCAACTATACCTATCGCATCGTAAGAATGCCGTCCTGACAGCTGTCATACACGTACAATTTTTTTTTTCTCTCTTTTGCACTCATTTGGTTTTCATATTTCCTGCCTGCTGTTAGGACGGCATTCTTACGATGCGATTACTATAGCAAGAAAGATAAGCAGTTAGTAGAACCAGATATGAATTTACAGTGAATCTGTCTTCGGTGGCGGTGATTTCCTTGCTGAACTGCCTCATGATGAAGTCGAACTTGCCGGCCAGCTGACTGCGGATGGTCTCTCGACAGTCAAACTCCAGGAATTTGAGCAGCACGTTCAGAGCTTCTTCCGACGATCTGAGGATTATTGACACAGGTATACCGTGATGTCATTTTCTTTTAAGCTGTTCGTTTTAATAGAAATGATAATTAAAAAACAAAAAACGATGTTTATAACGCCACGTTACACTATGGTCGTTTTTTCTAAGTTTTTTCTTTATGTAATAAAATTTGCTGCAGACTATTATTTTAAGAACTTATTTTAAATTTTGGAGACAGTAAACTACCCCCTTTCATCAACATCAAAGGTCCGTTACAGTCCACTGCTGGACTATGAGCCTCCTCCACTTAAGTACTACCCTTTATCTTATATTTGTTTACGATACATAAACATTTATAAAGCCAAACCAACTGACTTTTTTTTTATGCCTAACATCACTGTAAGTCGCTTTCATCATAAGGAAATATAGGACATTCAACAAAAGTACCGCATAATGAGTCCAGCTCACCTCAAGTTACCGAAACTCTGATCAATGTACAGCTTGGCTTCGTCCTCCAAATACTTGACTTCGTTCCAGAAGTCGTTCATCATGACGTCCCAGTTCTCCTTGTTATTGAACACGAACACGCTGAAGTCGGCCGTGCGGATGGGATACACCAGGTTTGAAACGCGTTTGCGTACGTCGTCGATTTGCGTCGGGTCGCTCAGGATGGACTTCAGTTCCATTCCGAATATTCGCTCGAAATCTATTAACACCTGGAGAAAAGAGAATCCAATGATACGTGTAATAAGAAGCAGCTTAGTAAACAGCTGACGCGGTGCCACGACCAGCAACGCAAGTTTTATAGCAACCAATAGGGCAGGGGTGGCCAACCGGTCGATCGCGACTATTAGTCTAGTCGATCGTGGCAAAGCAAAAAATATAAATATTTGTGTACTGAACTGAACTATACTGTTTCATTTAAGTTTTCAAGAAGTAAGTAATTGGTAGATCACACAGGGTGTCGTCAGAGAACAGTAGATCTTGGGGTCTAATCAAGTTGGCCACCCCTGCAATAGGGAATATGCACATTTTTTTTTAATTCATAAATCGAAACATTACAAGTTACAGATAAAAAATAATTTTTCAAATATCTTGTTCAGAAACAAAGTTATGAGGCTTCAAAGTTAATGGTTAGACAGAGGTCTGACGTGACCTGTGACGTCATATGTCACACGGGCCATACATCCGCTATAGAAAATTTTGTTTTCGTAAGAGGGACAGATATATTTGTATAATGTTGTATTTAGTTTATTTTTCGATCAATTTCGATTCTGTTTTGACTGTCAGTATTCTATTTTTGTATACTTTTAGATGATCTATGAGAAAAAATAATATTTTTTAATGCAAATTCCCTATTATAGGTTATTTAGGGTCTTTCACCACATTTACCAATACAAATTGTCATCAAATTTTGCAGTCCTATTTATCGTGATACTGCACTAACTTTTAATCAAATACGAAACGACTAGGTGCAGAGAGTGCCAAACCTCCAATGCAGACACAGAATTCAACATGGACCCACCTTGACCACACTGCACAAGTCCTTGGCGACGCTGCCGATGTAGTCCGTCCTGGTGAACAGTAGCGGCTGGTCGAACTCCCACCTCGCACCCTTCCCGCTCAGCTCGATCTGTCGCCGCGTGTCCCGATACAGAGAATGCCACATCTCCATTATCTTCTGACTGTTGCGGGAAAGGGCATTTATTTCTTCGTTGGGCTTACTGTAAATCAATTATTGAAGACATGATTACTCGCATGTGTATCGGCCGGCTTTAAAACATTATCGTTATAGATTTTTTAACATCAAAATTCAGATAACGAGGTTTTTCATCCACTTTCACATTTCCACTTTCATAGTCAAGTGGGGTTCAAAATCAGAAGTGGGATATATTTAATTTTACTTTTTCTGAGAAAAAAAGTAGTATAACAAAGGGAACAAAGACCGACTCATCTCTTTTAGCCACTTTTAACAGCAACTATTTTTATGTAATATAATAATATGGAAGAGGGAGGCCTAAGAAGCGATGGCGCGACGAACTAGATGCATTCGAACGGCAATGGATGAAAGTGGCCCGAGATCGAGATCAGTGGAAGGAAAAAGGGGAGGCCTTTGCCCAGCAGCTAAAAAGGTCTATTAAAAAAATATATATGTTCGACGGCTAATTAATAGCGATATATGAAAGAAAAATTCATACTGCGCCCACCACAAATAATGGGAAAAGGGCGAATGATAAATGACGTACACTTACTCGAACAACTTGTGCACATCAAGGAACTTCTCGAGCTTGTCACACAATGCCCAAGAGATCCTGGCCAACAAAGGGATCATAGTTTCATCAGTGCGATATCCCTTTGATAGCACCCACACCATGTAAATACTCTCAACCAACTCTGGAAGCACTTCTATTACTTGCGGTAGCGGACTGTCGCTTTCTATGACCTGTGAAGCATGATCTTGTTAAACTATACGTTGGAACAAACATAGGTGTTAAGTCTCAACCTATTTGTAAAAAGTGACTTTTTGAAGGCCAATTCGTTGACTCAAGTCTTGTAGCCGGAGGCCGTAAAGTGGCTTTGTTAACATGTCAGCGAGTTGGAGTTCAGAAGATACTAGGTCTCCATTGGTTACACATTCTCTGACGAGGAAATGTTTTAGTTTAATATGCTTCGTACGTTTGTGATACTCATATAACCCAAGCTGATAAAGAATAGATCTGAAAATGGCATCCGCTCGCATGCTAACTCGCTCACAATCTATCGCTGTCTATACTCACACAGTGCAGTACGCGCTAATTGTCATTGATGTTGATGACATTCTTCCGGAAATCGTACATAATAATGTAAAATAAATAATTATAAACATATCCCATGTAGTTTTTTCTTATATTTACCCTTGGTCCTTATTTATTTCATTAATATTTTTTGTCATTATTAGTATCATTAATGAATAATAATCAACCCGTCCAGTCTCGTTTTAAATCATAATTTATTTATTAATAATAATAATAAAAAATAATAACAAAAAAGTCAGTAGGAAAAATAAGAATCGATTTTTGAGAACTTGTTTTGCCAACCGTACCATAAGTACCCGCCGCCATTTTCAGATCTATTCTTTATCCGCACGGCTTATATTTAGGACTACTTACCCGCATGGTTTAATTTTTCAAGCGAATGGCGTCCTCAGCGATAGAAACAGATAAAGATGCAAACAAACTGATACCACGTCGATATTTTATATAATGCCCTTACGTCCAACGTAAGCTAATTCTTACCGAAAAGAATCGTGTCAAGGTCGACAGGAATTTCAAATTATCTCCTGCCAAGTTGTATTGTTCTATCAGAATTTCTTTATAATTTTGGAAACCCTGCAATGTTAAAAATCAAATAAATATTTGCAATTTATACAGGCAGAGATAAATTTCATATTCAAACAAAATAAACCTTTTTTCTTACTTCGAAATACGTGGATTCTGCTTTTTGCAGAAGAGAGAGTATCTTCACAACCATCGGCTGTTTTAGCTGTTCGACCAGTAGCGATAGTTCGGCATCTCTTTCACGCCAGTACTTGTATTCAGCCATAGGGCCTTGGCCTTGGCGAGTCTGAAATATATATTTATATATTTTTACTAAAACATAAGAAGTACCTGTAATATAGTCGACTTCACGCATAGCATTTGAATGGACCAAAGCGGTCGATTAATTGTCTCAGGTTGCTATAGCTCCTCGGAGGAGAGGGGACGTACATATACGTGTTAGCAAAAAACGCAAAACCTCTTGGGTAGTAAGTCAGCCCATGAAACTGAACAACATTTGTTCCACAAAATTTTAAAAATCCCAAAAAAATAAAACTAACTTTCATACAAACTGATCAGATGATCCAGTCAAGGCTACGAATATCGTGTCCAACCAAATTACCAGCTGTATAGCTTCTTTAATTTTACTTTATTCTCCTAGGCATTCGACTTAAATAAACCAGACATTTTCCTGTTTGTACTATTTTGTCTTACCTTGGCAATACACGCGGTGATGGTGGCATCAATGTGCGCCTGCCACATCATGACCGCCTCCTCCAGCTGCGGCAGGATCTCTGGAGGAACCGTCTCCGGCTCTGCGTCCCCCGACTCCAGTAGTGTTGGGATGTTCGGCATCGGAAGGTGGATCTCGCCTTCTATGTGCTCTATTGTCCTGAGATAAATTAAACCAATAACTTTTTATCTATAGACTTGGTCATTCTTAATCCACTGTACTTTATTATCGCGGAGTACAATATAATATAATCTAGCAATGACAGGATTGAAAACTATTAAATGTTAGGAATGACTGTTAGTTTAAGAAGGTAAGCACACCGCACAAAAGCCCAAAAGCGCGAGCACTGTACCGTACACGGTTCCGAAGTGAGTGCCCCCATCATCAGCTCTAAATATTTTATGTCATGAGAATCCAAACATACCAGTCGACCATTCCGACGAGATTCTCAATGTCGAGGATGACTTCGTCTGCAGTCGACGGTTGCGGGGTCGTGCCAACAGTAGGCTCTTCAAACGAGTCAAAATATGCCGAGTGCTAAAAAATAAAACCGGACTAGTATGTAGCTTCCTTATTCGTAGCTAGTATGAGTTAAACTCATGTGGATATGGTTCTGTAAATACCATAACTTTTTATAGGCTTTTCTGTAATCTATAGCATTTTTTTCTTATTTACCATGTATTGCACAGAAAAAAGTTGCAAAAATACAATTTATATAGAAAGCCGATACAACAAGCACTGCTTATTTCTAATGAAATTTCTTCCAGCAGACCTGACGAGACGGACAAGATATAAATTATAGCTATTTGCTGTATTTTTTAAAAACATTTTTTATAGTTTGTCACATATTTATGTCATCGTAGAATAACTACTTATTTTCAATGGTAGTTTCTAATACATTTAATAAAACTAGTAAAAAAATAATTCTAGTGTATCAAAGCATTTTTTTTAGTTTTGGTACTAGTTCGAAAATGGCAAGTAAACATTAATTGACCGAGCGAGCGAAGCGTCTTTGTTTCAGCTTGCCAAATTTGCTTTTGTATGTCCATCTGTTTGTGGATTTGTTTGTTTATTTGTTTCACTCTACAGGTCGCGTTTCTCAACCGATTCTCGTGAAATTTTGCGAGCAGGTTCGATAAATTAATCGAATTTTTTAGTCGAGTCAGTTTTTGGAAATTTAAAAAAATGATGGAGTTTGCCAGCTCACAAGGTCTACCGCTGAGGCTGTTTTCCTCTACAGGTCACATTTCTTAAAATTAAATTAAATGAAATGAAATAAAATTAAATAAAATGAAATAAAATAAAATGAAATAAAATTAAAATCAAGGGGTTGGGGATGT
Organism: Carpatolechia fugitivella; assembly: GCA_951230895.1. Lineage (NCBI taxonomy): Eukaryota > Metazoa > Arthropoda > Insecta > Lepidoptera > Gelechiidae > Carpatolechia > Carpatolechia fugitivella. Next base: position 4,751,487 of record OX579664.1, read on the forward strand.
TTGTCGAGAAAAAAAAATTGAGAAGATATACAACGTGTTACAAAAAATACCAAAAAAAAGAATATTCTTCATCACAGGCATTTAATCAAAATTTTCCCATCTCTAGTGTCATTTGACACCTAAAATATAGACTATCGATTCTCAGAACGGAAAAGTGTTTGTACACCATTTGTGCCTACATTTTTAAAAAAGAGATGTACTTGAACCAATTTATGTTAGAAAACATTTTCTTTTTTGCCTTAATTATCTTGTTTACGTATTAACAAACATAAATATTATTTTGAAATATTTAGCTCATTATTTCATTAATTTATTATTTCATAACAATAATTTAACAAAGCTTTTTTTATTTATTTGTAGTTTTTTTATTTTGAAATTAATTGTTCTAATGTGAATGTTGTGGTACAAGTAATCAAAATCAATCAAAAAAAATCAAAAATCTTTATTTCTGTAACTTAAAGTTATCTATGAAACAAATTTGCTGGGGCCTCCTTTTAAGCATATACAAATGCCTGTGCCAGGATGCCCCGCTCTTCCATATCATAGAAATATAATATTATTAAAAACAGAGAATTTCTATAGATATACTTATACTAGATTTAATTATGTTACTAGACCTAGTGAAAAAGAAATACAAGGACAATTCACTAGGTATTGTGTTTCAGGAGTGTGTGCATGCGTGTGATTGTGCGTGTGTTTGTGTGCATGTATGTGTGTGTGTAAGTGGGGGGTGTATGTATGTATAAGTGCATGTTATGTGTGTAGATAGAGGGGGAGGAAGGGAGGGACGCTAGCCCTACGCAGTAATAATGCTTGGGATCAGGACACCTACTAGCTTCTTTCCCTCCCTCCAAGAGTGTGTTGATGATAGGGGGGGATTAGTAATTAGTTACTCCATAACAAATATTACACTTCGGTGTACCATTCATTTTAGAGGCTGCAGGAATTTCTCACATTCATCATAGCTTATTGGTTTTAGCCATGAAATTAAGGTTTCTTTGCATTCATAATAAGTTTTACTGTATATAGAAAGTTCTTTATTAAGTTTATTATACAAGTAGGTTGACCTTTTTTTGTATTGCGTACTCGCAAACATCGTCTTAGTTTGCAGATTAGCCACCACCATATCTTTCCTCCTCTTACTTTCTATAGTTGGATCATAGACTATAGTTTTATGAGTTTTTAAAGTTGTATGTAAGAAATAGAGCTTGCGAATGGAAAGTAGATTACAGCTTTCGTATAGTCTCTCGGTAGAATACCACAGTTTCTTAAAATACATAACTTTCAGCAAAGCTCTCTGAGCTTTTTCTGCCTCGAGTAAATGTGTTTTAAAAGTACCTCCCCATATGGGGATGCAATACGTAATTATAGATTGTACCAAAGCTATATATATGTTATTTAAGAGTTGGTTTGATGTATTTTGTGATTTAGGTAAATTTTTCGGGACGACGTATCTTAAAGATCTAAATATCCATATAAATTTCCTTATTCTACCACTCAAATACTCAATTTGAGGGTACCACGACAGCCTCTGATCCACTACTACGCCAAGATATTTAGTATGGGATAGTTTACTTATTATAGGACAGTTACATGTTGTGTTTGTTGCATAGTTGCATGTGTGTATTTTAATTGTGAAATTCCTATCTGGCTGACCATTATCATATAATTTGTTTTGCTTGTATTAAGCGTTAATAAATTGTTTTTCAGCCATCCGGAAACCAGAATCATACCTTGCTCAGACCTGGTTTTGACCTCTTCCCAGGATTTACCAGTGAAAACAATGGCAGTATCGTCGGCGTACGAGAAAATGTTAGCGTTTGCTATCCGCATGTTACAAAGGTCGTTTATGTAAACAAGGAAGAGAGTTGGGCCTAGCACGCTCCCTTGCGGCACGCCGTACGATATGCCAGTGTCCTCACTAGTGTACTGTTCAAGCTTTACCTTTTGAAGTCTACCAGACAAGTAGTCTTTAAAAATTTCGAGCTGAGTGCCTCGAACCCCAATCTTATCAAGCTTTTGTACAAGGATGGGGAGAGAGACCGTATCAAATGCCTTTTTAAGGTCTATAAAGACACAGAGGCTTTTCTGCTTATTATCAAGCTGTTTCGTGATTGTTGTAGTAAGAGATGTAACTGCATCTTCCGTTGAAAGGCCCTGGCGGAACCCGAATTGGGAAGAAGATATTATATTAAATTTAGCTAGATAATTCAGAAGCCTGGTGTTGAGTAGTTTTTCTAATATTTTTGACAGGACGGGCAATACAGAAATAGGTCTATAATTATTTACGTCATCTCTATCCCCACCCTTGTACACGGGCGTTATAATTGACTTTTTTAACAGTTTAGGAAATACACCGAGCTTAAAGCAGAGGTTAGATAGGTGTGTTATTACCGGGATTATTTCATTTTTTATATGTTTAAAATATTTGGTGGAGACATTATCCCATCCGGGAGCGCTGACGGATTTCAGAGACATTATTATGCGATTAATTTCATCATGGTCTGTGTCTAATAAAACAAATGATTGTGGTTGTTGTGGTAAGTCATTAAGGTACTTGTCTTGCTCGTGAAGATTAAGTGTTGGCTGGATGTCTTGAGCGAGCTTTTTACCTATGTCTGAGAAGAAATTATTTATGTAATTTGCAGACTGTATTGGAGAAGGCTTGATGTATTTTAGTTCAGGGTTTAATTTATTAGTTTTGTTGGTGAATGTTATATTTTTTATATTATATAAGTAGTACGTAAACATTTTTAACCATAGCGGTAAAAATAGGCACATTGACCTAAAATTACATATCTGGTCCGAATATTCTTTGACACAGCTGATCACTAGAGATGGGAAAATTTCAATTAATTGCCTAATTACATTTTTAAAAGAGATGTACTTAAATCAATTTATGTTAGAAAACATTTTCTTTTTTGCCTTAATTGTCTTGTTTACGTATATACACACATAAATATTATTTTGAAATATTTAGTTCATTATTTCATTAATTTATTATTTCATAACAATTATTTAACAAAGCTTTTTTTATTTATTTGTAGTTTTTTCATTTTGTAATTAATTGTTCTAATGTGAATGTTATGGTACAAGTAGTACGTAAACATTTTTAACCATAGCGGTAAAAATAGGCACATTGACCTAAAATTACATATCTGGTCTGAATATTCTTTGACACAGCTGATCACTAGAGATGGGTAAATTTTAATTAAATGCCTTTTATAAAAATATTCTTTTTTTTGGTATTTTTTGTAACACGTTGTATACAGACTCGCGAGGTCTACAGCTCACAGAGCCACTAGTATTAGTAATAGTTAACAATAAAATAATAAGGTTTTAAAATAAAAATATAAAGGAAAACAAATTAGTTACCATTCGCATATCATCCGACGCATTTGTCAATTCATTCAATCTTGAACCAGCTCGCATACCTTTGATCCTGAAATATAAAAACATGTATAAAACTATCTCTGTCTGTCGCAGAACCGACAAGCGTTGGAGCAGACGGATTCTCGAATGGAGACCACGTCTCGGGAAACATAGTGTGGGACGCCCCCCTGCCAGGTGGACTGATGACCTGAGGAAGGTCGCTGGTGGTGGCTGGATGAGGAAAGCGGGTGATCGTACGCTTTGGCGTGCCCTTGGGGAATGGGGAGCCAGCAGTCCTATTTTAAAAGATTGTAAAAAACTAAAAGTAAATGTACACCGAACAGATGTTCATGAGTAACTGTAGTTCTTTCTACCGCTCTCAACTAGTTAGGGCTCTGATTTTGAAGGCATCTCAGATAATTTACATACGAATGTTTACCCTGGGCGGGATTCAAATCTGCGACCTCGAGCTTCGTTTATTACCTTCTTTCGGCGTTTTCTCCTCTGGCTATATTGGACATCCGACGGTAGTCGGATGGGCGAAGGTAATTCACCTGAATAAAATATAACATACATGGAATATCGTCTATTATCAAGCACACCGATATAATTAAGCTAAAACTGGCAATTCAATTTAAAAATGGGCTGGCTAGCTTGTATTATTGAAAATGGAATATTCACCGTGGCTTTTATTTGTTTCGAGTGCACGACATTTCACCGTTCAAGTGATAATTTCAGTTAGCCGCTGGATGCAGGCATCATGGGACCGATCATTGTGGAGATCGCAGCTGAGATGGCGTTAACACATGCAGCAACAGCACGACACGCCGACGGATTATGACATAAGGCTCCATGAAACATTTACGGTCATACGTCAAGGCACAGTAGACCACGGAATCATACCTTGAATATGTTTTTTTTTCATCGTGTATGCTGAAGATCTACAACTGACCTCACAGTGTTATAGACTGTATTGGCCACTGACATGACTCGTGTAACGACTTCTACCGTAAATAGAAACTGAGATCCACGGCTTAAGGGGCTACATGAATGCGCACTAGCGCCACTTCAAAAAAAAAACTAAATATATTAAAAAAGTGGACGATCATTTTAAAGTAGGTACTTTAGTATTTTTAGAAATATCGAATTTTATAAAATCTTATACGGTGTAGTAAGAGATAGCGAAAGTGCTAAAAACGGCCCTTTTGCACTTTCGCTACTACAATTAACAATAGATAACTGAATTTATCAATTCTAAAAATACAACAAGACTAATGAAACAATTTGATCGTTCATATTTTTGATATTATCATATCAGGAGCAGGATTGGTAGGGTGTTGAAGTAAAACGAGGCTTGAATAGTTAGGACATGTCTATATTGTCCAATGTCCGAATATAAGAGTGACACAAAATTGATATAAAATAATTAAAATAACTTACTTGCTAACTCAAGCAATACGTAACACATGTCGCAGTCATTGTAAAATGTTGCTGCAATAATCTAAATAAGGCATTACTGCACTTCAATATTTTGTGTTTTCACTAAGTTATGATTTTTTATCCAAGTGGCGCTAGTGTTCACATAGGGTACCCCCTTAACGTGGCTTCCTAAGCACCGAATCATCTTTCTTTTTGAGCAATCAGGTGATTCAGCCCGCAATATCCTTATCTAACTGAAGAAAGTCTTAAGAGATTATTTGTTTGTCACCACCGGGATTCGGTCCCAGAACCTCCATATTGAGAATTGAACGCAATTTAAGTCTAATTTAAGAATAAACTGTAAACTGTCCCTGATTGGTCAGTTTTGGCTGCGGCAATGAGTAAAAAATAAAACTCTATGGATACAGAACGAGCTACTGCCAAAACCGACCAATCAGGAACACGGTTCACAATTTTACGGGTGATAAAACCCGATAGATTATTAACTCTGCACCTTTGTTCACAATTTGATGATCGATAGATTATAAACTAAGGAGAAATAATACGTTAAATTGTAAATGGTTGGTTGCAGTTCACAATTTTACGTTAGTTTATAATCTCGCGAGTCAGATTATCAACTAACGATGATCACAATCTTACAGCGACATATACATACCTGCGACGTGCATTCTTCTATGGCATTGTGGTCGCCAGCAAAGGAGATCTGGCGATGCAGCATGGCGGTGCTGGTGGCCGTCTGTTGGTCTTCGTTGATCTCCGTCACTTCGCGGAACTGCTTCCTGAACAGCGGGATGCAAGCCTGCCGTCGAACAATGGGGTTCAGATTATGACGGACTTGGGCGTGTTAGGGTTGATGACTACTTTTTTTCAGAGGTGGAAATTATGTAGATAAATTAACTATTAACTACCTAGAAATGGTTATTCGTAGCATATCAGAAAGTTACTTACTCTCCGTGAAAGGTAATAAAAGTCACACTTCACATTAATATTATAAATGTGTGTGTGATGGAAATGTATTTGGATGTTTAGATGTTTGGATGTTTGTTCCGTTTTCACGCCTTAACTACTGTACCAATTATCCAAATGATAAACTTTTAAATGGAGATAGTTTGTACCCTGGATTAACACATATAGGATATTTTTTACGGGTAAGCCTTATTCCCACGGGAAAATCTTACAAAACGTGAGCGTAGTTGCAGGTGGACCGCTAGTAAAATATAAAGTCATCTAATACTAGTAAAAAAGATGCTAAACACCCTACTTCAGTAGACTGAAAGAAATCCCAAAATAAATTCAGGAGGTAGCGCGCATTAGGCCAGTATGGTGAGCTATGTCCTGCCTGATCGATCGCCCTATCATCGTATCTGGTGTGACAGGATTGAACTTCTCAGTGGGAACATATATGAGGTGCTGATGATCATGATATTCGGGAAAGCTGCGAATATTAATTTTGAACGAAAGAAACAACCGCCCAGTACTAACCTCTTTAAGCTGACAGCCCAGGCTCATCAGCACCTTCCCGGTAGTAGACCCAGCCAGCACGTACTCAGTCATCCGATACGACATCTCCTTCTTGTCAAACAGAGGAATCTCTTCCTGGCATTGCCTCACGAAGTATATGTAGCGGCGGTTACGTTGAGCCACTTGAGGGGTGAACGCACCGAATATTGGCACCAGTTTTGGGTACTGGATTATACGTGGAATCGATCGCTGCAAATAAGTTAATTTGTTCCAGGGTGAAGTACATCCGTTGTTTCGTATTACACACAATAGAGTAAATACATGAAGACGGCAAAAGGGAGTAATTCAGACGCATGCTAGTCACACGCCCTAAGATAAATCTCAAAGCGCGCATATTTCCATTGCATTGCATAAATAATTTGAACTTAAAATAGGAATAAAAGAAAATATACTTACAACAACAGTAAATATATCCAAAGTTCCATCGACTTCCGGGTCCAAGTCTTCTGGTGCTGTAAGAAAATAATCAAACCGACATATAAGGTAAATAATAATGTTGACCCCAATTTTTGTTCAAAATTTTGTGAAAGGGCTTGCTCCTGTCAATAGGTAATATATGTAAGGTCCCTTTCAATAGAATCCGGCAATAATGTAAACAGACCAATTTAAACACGATTACTCCGTAATACTTACATTTGAGTATCAATCCTTTTCAAGGAACCATACATTCTTCTTACAATCATTTCGCCCCCTATTAACTTTGATAGTTATTTTAAACATTCATTAATTTTTTACTCATCAAAGTCTTGTTTGTCTTTGGAAAGTAAGTATCCATAAATTATCTTGTTTACATTATTGCCGGATTCTATTGAAAGGGACCGTACGTGGTGGGAAGGAGTAAAACTCGTCCATGACTGGCGGCCGGCCGTCGTCCTCTTCGGGCGCCGTCTCCGGCTCATCCTCGCCGAAGGTCACTCCCGCTGCAGCCGTCTCTACGTCTTCATCTGCTGTCACTACAAACATACAAAATTTGAGAAAATTAAATTACAGCCAATTAGTCACGTTATCAGCTTCAAGGAGCTCAAGCACCACGCGACGCGACGCGATCGGGATTTAGTCAAACACGCGCTGTCCTGTTGATTTTTTTCGGTGTGTGCAGGGTTCCTCACGATACTTTCCTTCACTTCAAAAAGGGGACGACCATGTACTGAGAAATTAAATACCTAGCGTCTTTTTTACATCAAGAAAATATCTCATTCTAGAGGGGAACATCCAAAACGCGATGATGACAAGCCTTATAAATAATTTTAGGTATAGGGTGGTATAGGTATAAAAAAAAATACCTTCTACTTCTGGAGGCGGCTCTTCAGCACCTAAACATAAAAAGAAGATATTGGCGATGTAACAAAGGAAAATTACGCGAAACGACGCGAAGCATTCAGCCGTAGCAAGGTTTTGTGTTAAAAACAAATTACGCAATAAATATAATATAAATAACACGTTAGTAATTCAAACGTTAAATATAAATTTCTTTTCACAGCTTTTTTAACGTCGCACTGTATTGCTATTACTAATCAAAGAACATACCGCCAGGAGAGAAGTTGTCTCACGCACCATAATTTTCGGGCCTACCTTATTGTATAAATCAGTATAAGTATAATTATTATTATTATTCTAGACATTATCTTTGCCTTTATTTATTTATTTTATTACCTTTTCCTTTTTTCCCTTTACCAGCGGCGTCCCGAGCAGCTTCTTTAGCTTTCTTACCCTTCCTTCCTTTCTTGGGAGGAGGGGGCGGGGGTGGTGGTGGGGGAATAATTCCTAAAAAATACTATTATTTGTATCATCATAATACAAAGTGCTCAACTATACTTGGGTTACTATAGGATGAGCTCTGACAGATTGAAATTTTAAAAACTTATTAATATTATTTCGTTCATTTATTTATTTATTAAGTAAAATTACATACTGTTTGATGATAAAATAAGAGATGAAGTTACTTTTTTTAAATATTTTAGCTTTTATGGTTTTTAAACTGAATATTATTTAAAAAAGTTGTTAACGTAGTATGAAATTTTTTTAAGCTGTCAGAACCCATCCTATAATAACCCAACTATAGTAACATTTTTTTTTAAATGCTTTAAGGTCCCACTATGTTGCGCAGATAGCTTTTGCAACTTTAAAAGTATAGTGATTTTCTGAAAGATAGATTCCATTATTAATCGTGACCAAAATATCCAGATCTAAGACCAGTCTTGAACAGAAATATTAAAATTGGATGTGGTGTATAAAAAAATATTGCTGATGAATTGACGACTTCCTCCTCATTTTTTAAGCCCGTTTTAATATCTTGGAAACAAAAATGAAGGAAATAAAAAAAGAAATTCTAAAAGGTGTGAAAAGGTCAGCTATAAACTTTTTACAATATAATAGGGAAAACGCACATTTTTTTTTTAAATTCATTAATCGAAATATTTCAAGTTCCACATAAACACAAAAATATTTTTTCAAATATCTTGCTCAGTAACAAAGTTATATAAGGCTTCAAAGTTGATGGTTAGACAGAGAGGTCCGACATGACCATTGACGTCATTGGTCACGCGGGCCATACATCTGCCATAAAAAAAATTGTTTTCGTTGATGATGAAAAGAGGGACAGATTATATTTGTTTAATAATGTTGTAGGTTCAAGTTTGTTTTTCGATCAATTCCAATTCTGTTTTGACTGTCATTCTATTTTTGTATAGTTTCAGATGAACTGTGAAAAAAACTAATATTTTTTTATGCATATTCCCTATTAAGTTAGCTTTACTAAGATAAATATTTTTTAAATTTATTATTATTATTATTATTACTGAAACCTTACTCCATTCAGTGAATTCCTTATCTTCATGAATGAGCTTGTCCACAATAATCTTGGAGACGAGGAAAGTTCTTTTGCTTAAACCAAGTTCGTTTGGTTTGAGGGGAATTGTCAAAAACTTGGCAAACTTGTTCCTTGTGTCTACTTCATCCATCATGTTGTAAAATAGGTCCTCGTCATCCATGCCTGTTCAAATAATTATTATTAACATAAAAAAAAAGATAATTTATTACTAGTGACTGTGTGAGCTGTAGGCCTTGTATATTTTTTTTTTTAAATAGCTGATTTATGTATTTTTTATGTTTTCAACCCTCAAACTCTTGACATAAATTCTATTAATTTATCAAACCTGCTCATAAAATTTCACGAGGATCGGTTGAGAAACGCGACCTGTCGATGAGAACAAACAGATCAACAGATGGATAGATGGACAGATAGATATACAAAAGCAATTTTGGCCAAGCTGAAACGGAGACGCTTCGCTCGCGCTTTTAAACTTGTTACTATAACCCAATTGCTTTCTGTAGTTAAATAAATGTAAATCAGCTTTGTAAGTTTTATATTAAGAAAAAAAACAAAATAACAGTTATATTAGTTGAATTTCTTTGCTATAAGATTTTTGAAATGCATATTGAAGTGTATCAAAATTTTTTACCTTTAGTTAAGCGCCTACCTATCTAAACTAACAGGGATTAACTGTGTGTTTTTTTCTATTTATAATCCCAGAAACAGTTTATAATGAGCTTTGTAGTTAATAGACATTGAGTTGCAAAGCCCGCTATTACCATTATCAAGTGTTAAAATTTACGAAATGAGTGGGAGACATGAATACGGCACATTCTAGGTATAGCTCTCTGGTAGACCGGCAAACACGTTGAATACTTTACGGAGAAGCGGGGGACCAGCGCACACGCACATCCCTCACAACACCGCCTTTTGTTCAAAATGCTAGACGTAATACGGTACCTATGTAAGCCAGGATGCGATCCTTGAACCATTGAGCTCGAGGATCAGTCCTAACATTGATGTACACTTCAGATTCCGTTTCGATCGATGAGATGTCTGACCCGGACAAGGATAGCTCCATTGAGGACTTCTTGTTTTGACTGTAAGTAACAATTAGCACATCGTAAAACCAGTGGACAGAAAATAGGTTCCTGAAGTTAGACAAGAACGATAGAAAACGTTAGAAAACTTACATCATTGTGACGGAACTGTATCCTCGCTTGGCTACAACAAATACTACTTAACTATTACTAATATTGGTCTTAAAATGTGATATTGATAAAATTAATCCATTTTTGTATCCTAGAAATAAAGAAGAAAACAAATGAATAACAATCAACTTCACCATAACAACGTTTATTTCCTAAGTTTGACAGCCCTCGGCTCGGCAGGCTTTGACAACACAAATTTAAATTTCGCGCCATATCATTTCGGCATTTGATTGGTGGCGGTCCATTCATGTTCGGTATTTTTTAAGTTTTATGGTTCGGTTACTAAGATCTTTAGACCAAAATTTTTTTTTTCTTCCGTTTAGATTAGACCAAATCTTATTTTTTTCTTGTTCGGATCATAGAGGAAGGTCGCAGATGCGATTAGACCCGCTTATATCCTCTTTGGATGCGATTTCTTTCAGAGAAAATGTTTTTGTGATGAGCACTTGTGTTTGCCTTGTGTATGTATTTACAAACATTTTATTTCACATACACAAGGTGCAAAGGTAGACTTATCCCATGAGGAATCTCTTCCAGTATATTGTCTGGATATTGCTTATCTAAGTATGTACCTATCAAAAATATAGGCATTTCAGTTGTTTGATTCCCGTAGAAACAAGTAGGCCCAGTTTTGAACCAGATGGTCGTGCGTGCATGTTACCTACTTACCTATACATTTATTCGAAGATAGTGAACATTAGCACAGCTTTGTAAGCAGGGCTTCCCCCAACCTCAGCGCTACTATTATTTTCTTCTGTGCCTAAGTTCGCAGCACTATTTGTTTTATTTTATCCTTGAATCTTCTTCGTCGTTTGGGTTATAAGGTGGTTGCCAACCTTATAACCCGAACGAACTGAATAAATTATTGTGAATTATTGACCAGTCTATAAATAGGTACCTACCACAAGATACCAACTAATATATGTAGGTACTTCCTATTTCGAAGGCAATGGAATAGAACTTTGGGATAAGATGACAAGGAAAACATTAGATAACTCAACATGAGAACTTGCTACTATTTATTAGGTATAATGGTGATAGTATCTAGCTAATTTCAAAAGTATTTACATAACCACTCAATAGATATCTGCCGCTAGCCATTTCTATGGAAAGATGCGAAATGGGTGTAGAAAATCTGGTTGTGATATATATTTCATCTCATCACTGCTATTGTTGGTAAATCTAGTGGGCGTATTTGCCAAGACCGTATCCGCCTCCGTATCCTCCGAGACTGTAACTGCCTCCGTAACCGACGGCTCCAACGGAGACCAGTCCACCGCCGGCTCCTCCCAGCAGTAGAGCTCCGTCTTGGGCATTCCTTGCGGCAGCGTCAGCGACGGCCTGCGCCTGGGCAGCGCTGGAGGCAACAGCTGCAGCTTGAGCACGAGCGGCTTGGGCAATGCGGGCCGCTTCAACAGCACGAGCATTAGCAATCGCGATGGCCTGCACGCGGGCAGCGTTAGCTACGCGTTCGTTTTCTACAGCGCGGGCGACCTCAATGGCGCTGGCTTGAGCCGCACGTCTAGCGGCATCAGCGGCGCGGGCATTTTCAATAGCAGCAGCTTGAGCTCTCTGCACGTTAGCGATACGAGCGGCGTCCAAGGCCTGGGCGTTCTGGATGGCGTTGTAAGCGCTGCCGCGGGCCGCAGCCTCAGTGACGCGGGCTCCCTGGATGGCGGATTGGGCGGAGTTGGCAATGTTAGCCGCATGGACGGCCTGAGCGTTCTGGATGGAGGTGAGCTGAGCGGCACCAACGGCGCCAGCGTTGTTCAGAGCGGCGCCATTGCCGACCACTCCGATGACTGCGGGACCTCCGAGACCACCACCGAGACCGAGACCGTTGCCGTATCCAAGACCGCCGCCGTATCCGTGGCCAGCGATCACAGGTTCGATGATGCCAGATGCTGCTGGCTTCGAGTCTGCTACCTTTTCCTCTCCGTGAGCGCCATACGCCAAAGCGATGACAAAGAGAACCTGCAATTAATTAGATATTAGTTATTTATATAATTTTGCAATATTGAACTCGTATCTTAAGTAAATAGATTTATCTTTGTCGCTTACCGTAAAATGAGACATCGCGGTTATTATTGTTGTGCACGACGACTCAGACGAATGCAAGCTGCAATTATGATGATTTGGTAAATTGCGTGCACTTATATACCGGGCCGAAAATTATTAACATCGAATTAACAATTCTAACCAGCCGATGCCGGTCCATTTGAATACGATTATTGGGTCCAGCGGCATCGGTAAAAACTGATTCGTCGACATTTGTAAACTGAAGTCTATTTGAAACCTACGATTTCAAATACAATTTAAATATATGACACCACAACCACCACGTTTGGAAATTTACTACAAGTAAAAAATTACAGACACAAGGTATTTTACCTTACATGTGCCCTTTCCCTCCGATAGATACCTACCTACATCAAATAATCTCCTCAGACGTCCAGACCAGACTAGACCAGTCCTTTCTTCGGCTTTCTGTCTTGATCTTGATCGACGCTTTCAAGACTACCTATCTCTTCTTCTGCAACATTTGCTCATCAGATAAAAATAAAATCCTGATAGTAAATTGTTCTCACGTAACGTTAGTCAATAAAATCCCAAGGTTAATTGTTCTTTAAAAAAATATTCCGAGTTGCCGAGCGGTAGAGTGTTAGCTTCTCATCAAACTTCTCATTACGAAGGTTTTCGGTTTGAATCCCGATGATGGGATAACTGTCAAAACAAAAAAATATTTGTGAGACTACTCCGTAGAGGGAGAATAGGACTACTCTTATGCATGCAGGGTGTAAGTGACAAGGGGTACATAACATACTATACATATTACCCAAATTCACAAATAAATGTTTTTGTATTTGTATTTGTATGGGTTTGTGGGGTCAATCTTTATCATCACGTTACAATTACAACCCACACGGTATTATTACTAAATATTATTCTAAACTTTACGAGCTTCGGAATAAGATAATAATGATGATGATGATGTTGATGAGAATTTGAATAAACGCTGCCGGCACCGTCTTACGTAACTAACAATTTTATTTCAAAGGATAATTAGGAATAACTGAAACTCAAATATTCACCAGTCTAAAACATCCGTATTGCAAGATCGAAACCGGCGCGCGGCGTCAGAAGTCGAAGCACGGGAAACTAAATAATACGCTATGCTAATTTTGATAATCGCCTCTCAAACTAAATGGCCCTTATCCTTCAAAACAAATATTACGCAAACCTGTGAAAAAATTGAATTTCCAGCCCTTTTTGTTAATAAATTTAGATATAATAATAATAATAATAAATATAGCAAATCACATAAGTACATGATTTATGGCAAACACAAATGCTCATACTATACTATCAATCAAGTCATCATCATCCAAACTCCAATCAAACAAACGTTTGTATGTGATGATGGGATTCGAAATGTGATTGTGGAATTCAAAATTGTGACTTCGAGCGCACGCGACGCGCATAGCCGAATATTTTTTTGTGATGGTGAGATGAGTGAAGTGAAATGTATCAAAATTAAGTTTTTATTCTGAGGTCGTAACAGCCTGTATAGTGTAGCCTATACTTACAAATAACATTTTAAAACATCCAACATTTCACATGACATGTAAACAGCAATAAAATTATGAATGCGGTAATCTATTACATTGATATCGATCAATTCAAGAAGTCTAAAAAAAAAACTACATAACGCCTGGTAAAAACACTATGGCAATCATGAAAAACCGGCCGACGATAGTCATGCAGCTAAACGTGTCGTCGTCATCGTCGTTATGTATTGGTTGTAAGTTGCTCTACCGGTGGAAAAAAAAGCAAACAATTTTATATGATAACAGTAACTGAACATTGCTTAAACATTAGACGCTATACATGCTCAAGCTCAATCAAAGAGTGCGAGTGCAACTTTTCTATTACTTTCACGTATCTCGAACTAGCTTACGATTTTACTTATTTTTATAGGCTAGGTACTTATTTTTATTTGACCCATGAAATTTAACTCGACCTTGCGAAGTGTGAAAAGCTGCTAATTCTTGGAATTAAGTCGTACACGCACATTACCTTGTTTGTAATAGGTGCATGCGTGTCATTGGTATGCCGGGGTTGCGTAATAACATTAATAAATCATCTGGACGGTTCTGGCCCACTACCATTTTGCAGTAGCAAATTAATCCATAATGTAATTAGAGTAGTCGCGTGCGCGGCTGATTTCTGTGGTTATTTGAATCCACCACGCCCTACAAATGCTAACTTTATCTGTCTAGCCATTTTTATGAAGATTTAAAAAACTGCATTTATTTTTTGAAAAAGCTGTTCAGTTTGATTTTCATTTTCAAATGACAAATAAATATATATATGTATAGGTCAGGTGATGTAGCAAATAAAACCAGAAGATATATTCTTACATTTATTTATTAAGTATAAACAAGCTATTTACAATAAATACCTAGTCTTAAACAACAAAGGCGTTTGAGGGAGGTTTTTTGGCGTCTTAGTTCAATATACTATTCTTTAGATGACTTCTTCCACCGGAAAGGGATTACAGCTGGGCTGCTTGATCACACTGAAAAATAAGACAATTTATTTATATATTTTTAATAATAAAATTAACTGCATTTTAACATACATAGACATAGCGTCGGCCAGCTCTGCTCCGACAGCGCGCCTTGGATCGCTCCCGCCCACGATCTCTGACACTATCAGTAACCCACCTGCACTACTAGCGCCGGTAGAGTGGCACGCTGGCGGAGGCGACGCGGCGCGACATGGCGTCGGCCAGCTCGCTCGCGACGCCGTTCTGCTCCGACAGCGCGCCTTGGATCGCTCCCGCCCACAAGCCGATCCTATTCGCGATTCCTGACACTGGGTCTACGGCCACCTGGAAACATTAAAGTAAGGTCAATTTTACAATTATTAACATCCCAAATAAATTAATAGTAACAATAATTTTATTAAAATATTTAATATTTTATTTTGTCAACACCTGTTTCTCCGAGCATGTTTCAACGATCAAATATTTTAGTTTACAGGTGTTTTTGAAATGTTTGAAAAGGTACAGCCAGCAAAAAACTTTTTGAAATTTTAGAACAACAGTGATTATTTTAGTTTGCAGACCTTTGACCGATCTGTCAGAATCTGAGTATAATTCTAAACTTAACCTGTATAAATTTTCGTTAACTAAGAATCTAAATAAAAATTGGTAAAACACTTTCTTGGCCTAATCACATTAATATTATAAATGTGAATATATTTGGATGTTTAAATGTTTGGATGTTTGTTCCGCTTTCACGCCTGAACTACTGAACGGATTAAGATGAAATTTGGATTGGAGATAGTTTATACTCTGGTTTATCATATAGGATACTTTTTACGGAAAAAAATCTTATTCCCACGGGAAAATCTTACATAACGCGAGCGTAGCCGCGACGGACCGCTAGTGCACAAATAAATTGTAGTCACCCTATGGATCTAAAAAAGTCCCTTCTACAAGTTCTACAGCAACTAAGCATTTTTGGACAACTTTTCTTCAATCTAATTTCACTAAATAAAATTAACTTTTTTAATATTAAAAAGAATATTCACATAACTTACCGTAACAGGTACCTGTTGGACCTCAAATGAACGACGGCCGATTGCTGATAACGGAGATATCACCGGGAACAGGGCTCGAATCTGCAGATACATTAAAAATTAATTATTGTGTTCGCGTCGCGTTTTTATAATATTGCCACAGCACTGGTGTGAATACTCCCTAGTAGTACGGATCTGCCAGCTTATCTGTGAAATGAAAGGCGGCGCTAGTAGTAATATAAAATGGTATTCTAACCAATCACAACAATTCTGAAAGTTGAAATTTCCATAGTAATGGTTGTAGTTCCAATTTTGGCAATTTCACCGATAAGATGGTAGCTCTGTGGTTGGGAAGCGATCGGATTGCCACTGCGCTGGTATCCGATTTTACATGTTTACGCTTGTTTGTGTCTGTTTGTTACTATGTTATGTACCTGTTTTGTTTTTGTTTAATGTTGTATACTGTGTGCTGTAAATAAATGTATTCTTATTCTTATAAAAAATATTAGTTCTTTATCCCTACCCACCGTAGACCTTGAGTACTTATACCTTAAAATAACACCTTATTCAAGCATGAAATCTGAGTGCGGATTGGTTATCTTCATACACAACACAATCTATGAATGTCTTCGTAAACTAAAAAAAAAACCTTACGATAAGACAGGATTACATAGGAGGTTTCCTGGAATAAATTGCTACCCAAGCAATAAAGCCACCAACTTTAGTATTATTTTATTTTCTTGTGCTATGGTTCTAGCTCTAGCCATAAAATACGAGTATATGCTGGGCTATGGAAAGATCTATGCTTGGTATTTCGCTACGGGATAAAATCCGAAACGAAATCACCCGGCAGAGGACCAAGGTGGTGGATATCGTCCAGAAATGTAGCAAGCTGAAGTGGCAGTGGGCTGGCCACATCTGTCGCAGAACCGATGAGCGTTGGAGCAGACGGGTTCTCGAATGGAGACCGCGTCTCGGGAAACGTAGTGTGGGACGCCCCCCTGCCAGGTGGACTGATGACCTGAGGAAGGTCGCTAGTGGTGGCTGGATGAGGAAAGCGGGTGACCGTGCGCTTTGGCGTACCCTTGGGGAGGCCTACGTCCAGCAGTGGACTGCAATAGGCTGATTGATTGATTGATTGATTGATTGATATGCTGGGTGGTGGCGTAGGGAGGAGTATAAACATAATATACCGAGATCATCATAGTTACTATATTTGTGCGTTATTTCCTTAGACCCTTAGTTACTTATTTACTTTTGACCAGCGCAGCGATATCATCATTTTTAGAATACAGACCGTCATATAAAACAAATGGTAGGCTTACGCCAACTGGAGGTGCGACGGGGATGGGCGATAAGATCTTCTCCGCGACCAGCCCCTTGGCCGCTCCCACCGCGCCCTTCACTGCTGCCACCTTCATAAGACGAGCTATTATAGACTTACGCCGCCGCTTGGATGAGCGACGGGAATGGGCAGGAAGGCGGGCTTGCTGAACGCAGCGCTAGCAGCCGCCGCCTTGGCTACGACCAGCCCCTTGGCCGCTCCCACTGCGCCCTTCACTGCTGCCACCTTCATAAGACAAGCTATTATAGACTTACGCCGCCGGTTGGATGAGCGACGGGAATGGGCAGGAAGGCGGGCTTGCTGAACGCAGCGCTAGCAGCCGCCGCCTTGGTCACGACCAGCCCCTTAGCCGCTTCCACCGCGCCCTTCACTGCTGCCACCTTCGTCGCTACCACCTTCGCAGCTGCTGCTTTTGCTAACGTTGCTACTCCTGTAAAGAAGTTAATTTTATTTGGACGAGTTGGTTGGTTAGTTGCTATTTATCTTGTTACAGGCGTTTCGTTTAAGGATTTTATAGTCGGCTTCCTTTTGACGTGGAGCCTTATTGATAAATGCCGAACTCAACAGATTTGTTAGAAAACCTCATCGGAGTAGCTCTATACCTGTCTGTTATTTTGTATCACCTAGACTGAAATATTTACAGATACGTATTATTCCAAATCGAAGTCTCCGAGTTCGGGTTTTGTAAAAAAGGACTGATATTGAAATCAAGGCTAATACAATTCGATCACGTTTCCGAATATAGGGATAAATTGAAATGGTTGCCCATACGGCTTCGTCGGGATAGCCACACTTTAAGCCTCCTATACAACATTTTGTACAGTCCGACCGCTCCAACGTATCTCAAGGGGAGGTTTAGTTTTCGGGTGCCTACGAGCGCTGACCTTCGCTCCAACAATGACTTGTCACGCCTTTCTGTTCCTTTTGCCTCTTCTAAGGTGTACAGTAAGTCATTTACAGTGAGTGCGGCACGTTTGTGGAACGAACTCCCTTCTGACGTGAGAAAATCTGCTTCTGCATCTACCTTCAAAAGGCATATAAAAAAAACTTGGGGATACGATTTGGACATTTAGGTTTTATAGTATAAATTATATGTATATATATATATATATATATTTATACATTTCAGTAGATATATATTTTGATTATATAGATATGTATAGGTATTAAATGCATTATATATTAATATGTATGTAAGTAGTGTTTATTTATTTGAATCATGTATAGTATAGTATTTTATTTTAGAATGTAGTTATTTTATTTTATGTAGCCAATCTGTTATGTCAGTATAAGCACTTTGTGTACAGTGCCTGCCACTCACATTTTTCCTCCTGGATGCTCAAAGGTTGACTGGAAGAGATCCCTCACGGGATAAGTCCGCCTTTGCACTGTAAACTTTCCTTGTGACTTCTTATTTTAATGTTACTTTTATTGTGCAATAAAGTGTTTACATACATACAACAATTTCGTGTTTTTGTATCTACCCTTTTTTATAAATAACTTAGTGGAGTAAAATTTTAAGCACAAAAAATAAATCAAGTGATAAAAGTTGTAGTAAGCGGATTTCTACTGTTTCAAAAACATAATAATTAAAATATTAGTTTTGTTAAAATTAAATACAACCAATCAATCAGTCACATAAAACTACCTACCGCCCTGGGACGTCCCAGGCGCAAAGGCTCCCATCACACTTGCAGCCAACTTGCAGCTTAATATTAGCTTTATGTATGGATTCGATATGACCTACCTTTGACAGCAGCAACCTTCGCAGCGATGCCTTTAGCAACCAATGCCGCGGCGGCTCCTTTGGCGAGCATCGCTCCCTTCGCCGCAAGCGCTTTCTTCGCGGTCAAAAGACCTTTGGCAGCTAAAACGCTTTTTGCTATCAACGCCCCCTGAAAACCAAAACATGTTTATTTTTATTAGCAGAAAGGAAGTTCCGGCATTAATCCCATAGGTGTCGTCGTATAGAGCGACTAAGAGACTGGCAGCTTGTCACTATGTACAAGATGTAATTATTAGTTGACCAATAAATTGGTTTATTACCCTAACGTTGAATGTCAGTTGCAAATTATAGAACAACAAAGATTATTTTCGTTTGCAGAACGCTCTGTCAGGTACCGAGTATAAACCTTATTGAAATTTTCGATAACTAGGAAATTGAATGAAAAATGGTACTTAAACCACTTTCTTGGTCGACCCTTACACTAAGAAAACTAAAGATCGGTGTATTTACGTTTAGGTGTGTAAATGCCGAATCTTAACCCAAAAATAATGCCAACGTGTTTCAGCTTGTGTTCCTTGGGAGCCAACTCAAGCACTGCTCACTCCTTTGGAGGTAGGAGCGTGATTTTACGTATGCAAGTATGTATTGTTAGAAGACAGAGGTGCCTATTATAATACTGAATGAAAGACTGTTACATACATTAGCATAATGTTAAAATGAATAGGTATAGAATGAACATAATTATTACATAATACATGCTTTATGTTGTTGACAAGAGTAAATGTCTATAAGGAACTTCATAATCGGCGCTGTCTGAGTTCAGGCCGACTTGTGTTGAAAATGCCAATAATAGTGAAATCGAAGTAGCAATAACGGATAAGCCGTATTTTTTTAATCGGGAATCATTGATATTAATTTATGTACCTACATTATGGTTGTATTACACTTACGCACACAATACAAAGAAACTTGTTTTGTGCACGGTCTCAGGTTTGATTCCCGGTCCGGGATGTATTTGGATGTTAAGCTTAAATAGGTATCTGTTTCGGGTCTGGATGTAATTTGTTTGTTACTAGTGTAGTTAAAGTAGTTTAAAATTTTACAAAGAAGTTTTTTACCTTGGCAGCTAAAGCTCCCTTCGCCAGCACCGCTCCTTTGACTAACGCTGCACCTTTCGCAGCGAGCACCCCTTTCGCAAGCATGGCTCCCTTGGCAAGCGCGGCTCCTTTTAAAGCGAGCGCTCCTTTCGCCAGCATGGCTCCCTTGGCCACGAGAGCTTTCTTTGCCACGGCCTTAGTGAGGATACCGGTGCTAAGCACTGACGGCACCAGGCACGAAAAACACGCAATCTATAATGTTACAAAAATACGTGAAAGGAAACATCACCAACCACTACTTAATAATAACGAAAAAAAAAACAGATATGTAAATATTATCGGGTGAAACTTTAAGGAAGACTTAAGAACAAACAATATAAAAGGCATTTCATTCAAAATATTTTGAATTATAAAATTCTCAAAGTTACATACTTCGGAATAGCCACCCACATGGACAATATACCTACCTATAACGAAAAGATAGAGGCCTTTGCCCAGCAGTGGGACAGCATAGGCTAAGTAAGATAAGATAAGATAGGTACATAACTCTATCAAAAACAAAATGTCTAAAATAGATGATCACTTACGCTGAGGATGACAATTCTGAGTTCCATCTTTGTCCGTTGTTGTCACTATACTAAACTAATCGAAAAACTATATTGACCTATACATAAATTACCTTTCCGCTTTATATAAGAATACATTGCAAAATTTACTGGTTTAGCGCATTACGGAGGTGCACCGGCCAGTTGGGATCATTAAGACCTATTTATTAGTTTTCCATAACAAAACTGTTACTGGAATTTTAATAGACAGTAGGTACCTATTAATATTAACTAGTTTTTGTCAATTCGCTCATGGTCAGGCCATTGTTACAAATTCAAGTATATTATGCAATAAGCGCGCGATTCCACGAAAGTATGTCGAAGAGTCAGTTAATGTTCGCGCGTCGTGTTTGTTAACACGGCCGACGCACTCCAAGAAGGTCAACGGAACCCATCGTCTGTGTCGTATGGTGCACCGAACTTATGGGGCTAGATTGACGCTCTAACCCATCCTGTAAAATATTCAGGTAACCTGATTATTCACAACTGGTGAAATTGAATTTTAATATCATCTGGAACCACATTTCACATGTCTTCTTCGATAGATTCGTTTACTATGTCTTTTGGGAATCTTCTTGTCCTTTGGCATATCAGTTAGATGTTGTAGACTCTATATGAAAAAAAAAATGGTCTTGATGCCCCTTTTCTTACTGTTCCCTTCTGATGGTCGTGGTGCTTTCAAATTGTATGCTGTGTAAACATAGTCGAGATTACCTTTAAAAGTGCTTCCTTGTTCCTAGTTCTATCCCATATGGCGATAGTGACGGAACATCCGTCACTATCGACTTCTCCGACGCGCTTC